>CM054057.1:157183205-158609201 GCA_028641055.1 Alopecurus myosuroides | reverse complement strand
ACTCTTCTACTCCTTAACTATTAAATTGTGTTGAGGAAAACCCCTTGACAAACTTTGTGGAGAAACTAGAAGGAGAAGATAAATCTATCTTTGTCTCTCTCATGGATAAATTAAGTGAGGCACGTGGACTCATTGATGAACATGAGGAGAGAATAAAATTACTTGAAAAATTTGCTCGTGACGATGCTAGTAAAATTGAGGAGCTTGCGAAAGCTCTAGATGAATCACATTGCTTTAGAGAAAGCATAGAGGATACCTTTGCAATTGACATAGCTAAAGTAAAACTTCATCGTGAGCATGCTTTTGGTAAGGTAACGGAATTCATGGCCATAAATTATGAAACTAACCAAGGTTACAATGAGCTCATTAAGGATTTTGATAAGCTTAAAAGTGATCATCGAACACTTTCAAGTGAGCTCAAGACCTTAAAAGGGTTAAAAGATGTAAATGCAAACTCTTGTGATACTAACCCTTTGTGTGTCAATGCAACTCCCATTGAGGACAACAATAGGTTGAAGGCCCAACTCAACAAAGGTCTTGCCACGTGCATCCAAGGGAAAAAGAACCTTAATGATCTTTTAAGTAGTCAAAAGAGAGTTATTGGCAAGGAAGGCCTTGGGTTTGGTTCCACATCCAAGGTGGCCTACAAGAAGAAGTCAACTCCCTCCACTAACTCTATTGTTTTTGTGAAGGAGGGTGAGTTGGCTAATGATGAAGATGAGTTTGATATTATTGGTAAGAGTATTGTTCCTAGGAACATGCTCTACGCCATCGCCTGACGCCGCGCCAGCCGCAGATCGACGCGCCCCTGACGCCCACACGTCCCTACACCGCCCCCGAGCCCGCGCCTACCCTCTGGGAGCACCCACGGTGAGCACCGGCCGCTTCCCGCATCTCCGTCGAGCGCTCGGAGAGAGAGAGAGGAAGAAGAGAGGCCGTGAGGCGTCGATCCTGTGATCAAAGGCTCCTGTTGAATGCGGGTTTTCCCGCACGTGACCGTACGCGCGCCGTGCGCTTGGGCCGCGCCTGGCTCCTAGATGGGCCGCGCCGTGGAAACCCCAACCCGCCTCTGCTATTTCTTTTCTTTTTAAATCCATGCAGAATGTTGCTTGTTGCTTTGAGCTTGTGAAAAATACTTCAAGTGCAAAAAATAATCAACCAAAATTCATGGCACTATTCATATGTTTTCTTAACCATATAAACTTGGTAGATCCAGTTTTCAACTTTTATTTTTGTCACAATAAATGTTTTTCCACCGAGTGTCTATGAAAGTGTTTTCAGCATAACTTTTTGGATCTGTATCCATTTTGGACAAATAAAATTGTTTTGAATAGATAGTGAGGATATATATATATATATCAATAGGGCTTGTCCTCACATCAAGGTGAGTTACCAAATGGAAATGCCATCCATTTTGGTAAAAGACCAGCATGCTTTTCTAGGATTTTTAGAATGAGTTTAGAAATGATTTTTGGGGTAAATCCAATTGGATGAGTTTGAATATGTTTATATCTACCTATTAATAGCTTGTATTAATTTTTGGATCCCTAGATTAATTTTGGTGAGCATTCTTAGAAACAGCAGTTTTTCTGTTTTCTTATTATGTGTGCACTTGTTTGAAATTAAATGTGTGATTGCTTGAGATTTGTTTCATAGCAAGTATAGATGTATTGACACTTGTTATTAGGTTGTTTTCTTGCAATATAACTACCTTATAAAGTGTGTGCATGTTTGGAAAGTCAAATACAAATAGAAATAACATTTGTTATTTTACTAGTTTTATTATTTGATGTATTGTGTGAACCAATCTTTGTAGGTTTGTTTTTCCTAAGTTTTTGAGGTTGTTGAGTGAGTCAAGTACCATCGTGGTACTGTTATTTTGATGTAATTATCTCTGTCAGCTTGCACTTTATTTTATAGAAAAGCATGAGTAACATTTGTTGTTTGTTCTCACTAGTATTGTTTTCACTAGTATGAATAGCCATGTATTGTTTGCTTGATAAGTTATTTCTTTCAAGTGTGACCAGAGGCTTTGTTACCTCTAAATTCTTTGGTATTAGTGGGCCCATAACCCACTGGTCCCACTGGTCCCACTTCATTTTGGTTAGGGATGCAAATCCCCTACCATACACTTGTGTGTTAATAGCATGCATTACTATATGTTTGTCTAGTATTTTCCACCAAGGAAAATGGTTGTTTGTTTCAATTATGTGAGTGAAGTGTTTAGTATTTCTTTGTTAATCCTAGTTTGTTTAGGTGTGTTTCATTTGTTAACATAATATTACCTTAGGGGTATCTTGTTAAGATGGTTTAAATTGAATATGGTTTCAAATAGAATGTTTTCCTAGTGATTGATGATAGATTATTTATGAATGGATTTCACCGAGTGTTTGGATTTTTTAAAGTTCTTATTTGAGCATGTATTGAGTACATAGCTACTGGTTGTATATCATGTACCTTGGTTGCTTGTTGATTGATTGATAGAAAAGCATGATTTATTAGAATTGGTTGATACTTGCTTAGTAGATGTTTTCATAGAAATATTTTAGTGCTTATGCTTACTAGCATGTGTAAGGTTTATGTGCTGTTAGTAGGCATTTATGTTCATGTATTGCTTGATTAGGAAAATGCATCCTTGTAGTGGTGTTTGCTTCTCTAGTGATGAGCTAGTGTCACCACTAGATATTGTTTGAGTTGCTTTAGTGTTGTTGTATTTTTATTTTATTTTATGAGAGTATGATTTATCCTAGCATGTTTAGGATGTTATCACTTCTGTTAACGTGCCATGACTTGTGGAGTTTCTTGTTGCTACTAGTTGTAGAATACACTTATTTCTTATAACATGCTTGCGTAGAATTTCCATACTAGTATGCTATTAGTTGACTCCGGTTGTTATATATGTTCTAGCCTTATTTTACTTTTGTGATGATTGTGTTTTAGATTATGTACTATGACTTGTTACCATTGATTGAGATACTGGTTTGTTTGGTTATTTTCATGATGATGGAGTCCTTAACTTTAGATAGACATGAACATAGTCAATAACTAGCCTATTCATCTGTGGTATGTTTGTTTGCTGTTTAGAAATTGTCTGAGTGATTACCTTAACATGAGGACTGTACTTATGCTATTTTTGTGCTAGTGTTGTTGTTGTTCTTAGTGGTATCTTGTTATCTATGCATAAATTTAATAGTGAACCTGTTTGGTGATGATTACTTGTGTGTTGTTAATACCCACTGCCATGGGTATTGCTTTGATTGATCATTTTTATCTTAGTAGCCTCACCTTTTGTGCCAGCAAGCTATATTTTTAGCTTCTTGAATATCTTGTTATGAGGGTGGCACACCCACTCCATATTTGGTATGTAATATGTGGGATATGGTTTCTCAACCATATGTTTGTTTGACGATAGTTTTGTACCATGAGAGTTTGTGAGATAGTTTTTTCGATAACGTTTGAGTGTTTGCACTAGTATAAGTTTGCTTGTTGTATGTATTGCTTTATTTAGTTGTTTGTCCTTTAGTTTTGAGTGTGTGTCTTTTATTCTTTTACGGCGTTAGAAAACGAAGGAGAAGAAGAAGCAGTTGTGGAGCTTTGCGTCAAGTTCAAGCTACTTCAAGGCTAGGGACACTAAGAGTTTTAAGGCAAGCCATCCCGATGCTTGATGTTACTACACTTATCATTATCTACCATGCATGTTCTGAAAAGTTTTACAAAACCTTGATTACCAAAAACTATTTTTGAGTGTCTATTACTACTATTAATATTATATATATCATTACTACGCCAGTAGTTCATACTTGGTGTTACCAAGCCCATAGCCACCATACGGTATTTATTACCACCAAAAGTAATAAGTCCCTAAGTGGAAATCCTAAAAATATGTTTTTGCAAAAAAAAAAAACTTTTATGGAAAACCCGGAGGAAAGGCTGAGCCTTATCCACCGGAGAAAATATTGAAGTAGTCATTTTTGGGAAAAAGATGTTTTTGAAAAAAACGACACATAACCTAGTCTTCACCGGACAACCTTTACCGTACTACCACTTTACCCCAACATGGGCACGGGGCTTAACTTGAAGTTTGTTCTTGTTAGTGTGTGTTCTATCCCAATTTGCTATAAGGGTCGTCGTGCCGTCGAACCGATTGTCGCTAGGTGGTATATACGGGACATACAAAGTGAGGGATTAAGGTACCCCCCGGGTGCGACAGTTGAGTCTCCTGCCGTGGCAGGGTGGGACCTGGTGCCGAGGAGATTACACTCAACTGAAGAGATAGACATATTCTAGCTTGATCATAGTGGATGGTTAGGATCAGTTATCCGATGTTCACATAGTGTTGTTACAGTCCGTGGTTGTTCACGGCGGATTCACTGGATCTCGTGGATTGTGTATACCTCTGCAGAGTAAAACTATTCAAAATAGCCGCGCCCTCGGATATGGACAGTTGAATGCCCATGTATCTAGCATTGTGTCAATGCTTTCAAAGAGGTCTTGGACTCATGAAGTACTGAAAGGAGGAAATCTTGTACCGTGGAGGTACCGTTGATGAAAAGCCAGAAGTTTTTTTTACAAGAAGTTTTGCAAAGAAAACCTTTCTTTTCTAAACAAAAACTGGAATTTGATTCCAAGAAGTTTTGCAAAGAGAAAACTTTTTATAAAACAAGTTTACAAAACCTCTTGTACATGTGATATCTACAAGAGGAAGAAAACTATATTATTTTCTTTTGAAGTATCTTCTTCAACAAAGATACAGAGATTTTAAAAACCAACTATGATATACTCCCTCCGTCCACTTTTAATCTACATTCTAGACTAGAAATTGTCCACTTTTAATCTACATCCTAGGCTCTGCGCATTAATTCTCTCCTCGGCAATCAACACCTACACACAAAACAAAGCAGTCTTGATTTTCCTATTGGATCTCATTATATTTAATGTGGATTGGATTGGTTGTTCACATATCTCGGTAGTAATTTCAAATGACTTGCTAATTTGTCTTAAAACTTATAGAATGTAGATTAAAAGTGGGCGGAGGGAGTATCTTTCATATATCATGGATAGTGAACCCTATGTATAGCCTACCTTCTCCACCATATAAGCATATTTGCATTTTGGTAAGCTACATGATGGGTGTCTTGTTGAGTACATTCAAATGTACTCATATTAGTTTCGTCCCTCGTATTTACTTGCCAGACTTCTAGAAGGAGTCTCAGGAGGATATCTACGAAGAGGAGTACTGCGCCGACGGCTTCGCGAACTAGGATCGTCTCCCGGTCAGCAGCCTGTAGGTGACTTGGGCTCTACTACGTTGGTGTGTGTTTAGTCTTCCACTGTGTGTGTGTGTTGTGTGTTACCTTGCATGGCAGTTGTGTTAGACTTGGTCATGTGACCAGGTCCCTTTTGTAAGTGTTTTATCAAATCGTGTAATGGATATTGTATCTGTGTACCAACTTGATATGTTGTTCACGACTTGTATAATATGGGATCGTGAATGTATGCATATCGGAGGTGTCCTTGAACACTGGTTCTGGGGGACCTTACAGTGGCCCCCCTCTGGCTCTCCTTATGGATGTGTTCCTCCTCTGAACTTTTAGGACACCCCTGGTGCCCCACTTCTTCTTCCGATCTTCTGAAATATGGTATCCCGATGGTGATTTTTCCATCATATTCCTGGTCCCGGTGTTTATTCTCCAAAAATTATAAAACATGCTAAATAAGATAAAATAACATAAGAGATGCATCATAACATGAAATAGATCGATGAATAATATAAAATTATGCTATAAAATAGTGATGCAAAATGGACGTATCAATCATTTTTATCGATTTACCGGACTAACCTATTGACAAGATGCCACAGAGCTAGTTCCCTATTTTCTGCTATTTTTAGTTTCAGAAAAGTTGTTCTAGAAATATTCTTGGAATTGTAAATTCGAAGCTAGGAAGTCTTAGAATTTCCGAACGTTCCAAGGAGTCCTGGAGAGACCCGGAGAGAGGCCCTAGGGGGCCCACACCATAGGGCAGCGGACCCCCTGGCCGCGCCGTGGGGTGGTGTGGGGCCCCCATGCCTCCACCTCCTCTTCCCTTTCGCCTATTTATTCCCCCCGAGGCGTAAACCCTAGATATATTCCACTTCGTCCAGAAAAACACCCGAGGCCGCCGTCATCGGCATCCCGAGATCGGGAGGGTTCCCGACACCCTGCTGGGAGGGAAATTCATCACCAGAGGGGTCTACACCACCATACCCTCTTCCGATGTGATGCGTGAGTAGGTCATCCCTGTACTACGGGTCCATAGCAGTAGCTAGATGGTTGTTCTCTCCACTTTGTACCTCCTGTCTAGATCTTGTGAACTGCCTAACATGATCAAGATCATCTTTATGTAATGCTACATGTTGTTTTTGTTGGGATATGATGAATGTTGAATGCTATTTCTTCTTATTATCAATCTATCATGTTATCTTCATGCTTAAGTTATTTATGATCTTTCATGCTCTCCGTTATTAGTAGATGCTCCGACCAAGTAGATGCTAGTAACTCCGAGAGGGAGTATTTATGCTCGATAGTGGGTTCATGCCTCCTTTGCATCTATGCTCGAGTGACAGAAACGTGACAGATGGAGGATGTGTTGTTTCCATTAGGGAGAAAACAACAATGCTTTGTCTAAATATGATGTTATTTTTTACATTACACACTTTGTTTACCGCAATTATCTTTTTCTTGCAACTTAATACCCAACGTTTGTTCAGATGATATTCGGAGGGTGGATTATTAGTCATAGATGCAGTTGGATAACGTTCTATGTATTTTGTTGTAATGCCCGCATGAATGACATAGTAATCTTTATGTCGTAAATATGCACTACGGTGCAACCTTCATTTCTGCCAATTGCCCAGCTGTAATTTGTTCACCACACATGTTTTTATCTTTCACGGAGAGACACCACTAGTGAACAGTGGAACCCGGTCCTTTTTCCTCATATTGATAAACACCTACTGCTTTCATACTGCTCTTATATTGTTCCTACTGTTTTGCTACTGTTTTCCACACCATCCTTTAACCTCTTTGTGTTGAGCAAAACCGGTGAGATTGACAACCTCACTGCTTCATTGGGGCAAAGTGATTTGATTGTGTTGTGTAGGTTCCATGTTGCTTCTGAACCGGTAGTGCGCCCTGCCATCTCAGATGCTTCAACCTTGTTAAGCTACTCCTTCCTCCTACTGGTCGATTAAACCTTGGATTCTTTCTGAGGAAAACTGCTGTTGTGCTCATCATACCTTCCTCTTGAGGTTTCCCAACGAGTGCAAGACCCGCACCATCACCGAGGAGGAAGAGGATTTTTGGAAGGGGAGTCTCTCACTTCCAATCTCTTTACTTAGTTATTGTATTGCTTTTTTACTTGCTTAATCATGCTTTTTATTCACACGTCATAAACGTATCCATAATTTCCGATGTTCCATGTTGTTTTCATGTTATTTGCTACATGTTTGATATACACTTTATGCCAGTTTTATCGATTTTATGGGACTAACCTATTGACAAGATGCAACAGAGCCAATTCCTGTTTTCTGCTATTTTTGGTTTACATTGTTTACATTACATAATTTGCTTAATGTGGTTATCTTTTGCTTGCAACTTAATACCCAAGGATTGCTCGGATGACATTCTGAGGGTGGATTATTAGTCATAGATGCAGTTGGATAACGGTCTATGTATTTTGTTGCCCGCATGAATCACATAGTAATCATCACGTCATATATATTTTCAATATATATCAATTACCAGCTATAATATGTTCACCACACATGTTATTTATATTCTACACAGAGACACCACTAGTGAACTCTAGACCCCAGTCCGGTTTCCTCATACTGATAATATAACCACTGCAATCACTGTTTTCGAACTTCTACTACTGTTTTCACACTGCTTTCCTACTGTTTTCCACACCATACGTTTAACCTCTTTGTTTTCAGCAAAACCGGTGAGATTGACAAACTCACTGCTTCATTGGGGAAAAGTGAATTGATTGTTTTGAGTAGGTTTCACGTTGCTGCTGAACCGGTAGTGCGCCTGCCAACATCAACTGCATCAACCTTCGGAAAGTTGCTTCTTTCTCCTACTGGTCGATTCAACCTTGGTTTCTTTTCTGAGGGAAAACTTACCGCTGCACTCGTCATACCTTCATCTTGGGGTCTCCCACCGAACGCGTGTTACACGCGCATCAAGCATTTTTCTAGCGCCATTGCCGGGGAGAAAGAGAATTTCTCACTTCCAATTTATTTGCTTTGTTATTGTTTGCTTATTTTATTTTCCTTGTTTGCTTCTCTATATCGAAAACACACATAAAATTCGTTCTTATTCTAGTTGTTATTTTTATCCTGTTTTCATTCTTGCTAAAATGATTACCCCTGAGAACACTAAGTTGTATGACTTTACTAGCACCAGCAACAATGATTTTATTTGTACACCTATTCCTCCACCTGCTCCTACTGCTGATTTTTATGAAATTAAGCCTGCCCTTTTAAATCTTGTTACGAGAGAGCAATTTTCTAGTATTAGTACTAATGATGCTGCTCCCATCTTAATAATTTTGTTGAACTATGTGAGATGCAAAAATATAAAGATGTAGATGGAGATATTACTAAACTAAAATTGTTTCCTTTCTCTTTTAGAGGAAGAGCTAAAGAATGGTTGCTACCTTTGCCTAAAAATAGATTCTTGGACTGAATATAAAGATGCTTTCATTGGAAAATATTATCCTCCTGCTAAGATTATATCTTTAAGAAGTAGCATTATGAATTTCAAGCAACTTGATAATGGGCATGTTGCTAAAGCTTGGGAAAGAATGAGATCTTTAGTAAAGAATTGCCCCCACCCATGGACTGACTACTTGGATGATCATCCAAAAAAAATTATGCAGGACTAGATTTTTCTTCAAGAAAAATTCTGGATTCAGCTGCTGGAGGAACCTTTCTGTCCATGACTTTGGGGGCAGCAACAAAGCTTCTTAGTGATATGCTGGTAAATTATTCTGAATGGCACACCAAGAGAGCTCTAATAGGTAAGAAGGTAAATTATGTTGAAGAAACCTCCTCTTTGAGTGATAGACTTGATGCTATTATGTATATGCTTGTGAATGGCGATGCTCCTCTTGATCCAAACAATGTTACTTTAGCCTCTTTGGTTGCTCAAGAAAAGCATGTTGATGTGAACTTCATTAAAAATAATATTTTTAACAACAATGCTTATAGGAATAATTTTGGTAGCAACAACTATGGGCCATATCCTGCTAATAGTGGTAATAGTTATTCTTATGATAGATCTGGGATGTCTAATGAAAGAATTGCAGAAATTCAGAGAGCCACTAAAGATTTTATTCAAAAACAATATGAGCAAAATATTTTTTTTACTAATACCATGGAGGAACAATCTGTTATGCTGAAAAATATTAGTCCGTGCTGAAACTTGTATTTCATCCATGTCTGAAGCACAATCTTATTTAATCAATAGAATGACTGCTACAACTGAAACCATAGATGAAAATCCTTTTGCTTCTACTAATTCCATCCAAGTCCGAATTGATGACAATGTTCGGATGTTAGCAAAATGGAATGTTAGATGGGAAAGAGAGGATGAAATAGCTAGAAAGAATAATATAGCTAATGTTTGTACTATTACCACTACTAGTAAAGCTGAAGTTTCGAATGCTAATAAAACTTCTACTATTAGTGGTAAAGTAATTGGTGTTGGCAATGTCTCCATTTCTTCTTCTAAACGTTTAAAATTGTCTAAAAACACTAAAATTGTTTCTGATAAAAGTGCTGAAATTTTTCTAGGTATGGGAGACAATGGTCCCATTACTTTTGATAAGAATGATCTTGACTTTGATAATTGCAACCTATCTAAAGTAATTATTTTTCTACAAAGCTTGCTAGTAATCCCGATTCCAATAATATTAATATGGCTTTTACAAAACATATTACAAATGATCTCATGCAAATTAGAGAAGAAGAATTAAAATGTGAAGCCTTTATTCCTAGAAAATTAGAAGATGGATGGGATCCCAACGTTAAAATAAAGGTGAATAATTTTGATTGTATTGCTCTATGTGATCTTGGTGGTAGTATCTCTGCTATCCCTTAGAAACTTTATGATATGCTTGATTTATCACCATTGGAACATTGTTATTTGGATATTCGTCTTGCTGATAATGTTAGAAAGAAACCTATGGGGAAAGTTGATGGTGTTCTTATTATGTTTAATAATAACCTTGTCCCCGTTGATTTTGTTGTTATGAATATTGAATGAAATGCTTCTTGTCCTATTGTTTTGGGAAGACCTTTTCTTAGAACCGTCGGTGCTGTTATTGATTTGAAAGAATTGAATATTACATATCAATACCCACTCAAGAAAGGTATGAAACACTTTCCTAGGAATATAATGAAGTTGCCTTTTGATTATATTATTCAAACAAGTTACAATTTTGATGCTTCTTCACTTGAAAACACTTGATTTTCCCTTCCTATGCCTAGCTAGAAGGCGTTAAAGAAAAGCACTTCTTGGGAGATAACCCATGTTTTTATTCTTGCTTTGTTTTTATCTGTTTTATTTGAGTCAAGGTGTTGAATAATTCTGTAGCAACTCCTTTGTATATCTATTTTCATGTATTAGTTGTGCCAAGTATAGTTTCTAGTGAAAAGTTATGTTAGTTTTTGATTTCTGCTGTCCACTGTTAAAAATCATATAATTCACAGAAAGATCAAAATAACTTGAAACTTTTTGCGCTTATTCCTCAGATAATTCCAAAACTTTTTTTTCTTTATGTTTTTTGATTTAAGCAACTTAAGTACCATTTTTTTGTCATTACAGATTGTTCTGGTTTTGGCAGTTTCTTTGCTTCACGAAACATCAGTGGCTTGTCCCCATGCAGAACACATGATTTTTTTTATTGTGCACTAACCCTCTAATGCGAATTACTTTGAGTGTGTTGTGAAGGAAGTTATCAAAGGTCAAGACAAGAGGGTGATATAATGAGATCAAGAAGAGTGTAAAGACAAAGCTTGGGGGTGCCCGCGTGGTTCATCCCATAAAATTATAAGAAGACGCAAGCGTCTAAGCTTGGGGATTCCCAAGGCATCCCCTTCTTCATCAACAAATTATCAGGTCACTTCTAGTGAAACTACATTTTTATTCGGTCACATCATATGAATTTTAATTGGAGCATCTTTTATTTTTTGTTTTGTTTTCTTTTGTTTTACTTGCTTAAATGAATATCATTGGAATTTATAATTCTTGTTTGGGAGAGAAACACGCTCCGCTTTTTCAATTGAATACTCGTTATGCTCGTATTCTTAGTTTTTCTTCTAGTTGTTGCAATCCTTTTAGCTCCTGTTTTTCATGCATCTCTTATTCAGAGATGCTAGTTTTAGTAGAGTTATGTTAGTAATCTCTTGCTTAATTTCTATATCATTTGGATAGTTTGAGTTAAAAAAAATATTGAATGTTTCTTGATGGAAAAGAAAATGCTGCATGTGGTAGAATTTATATCGGTGCAAAAATAAGCTTGTATAGACCATGGCTAGACTTTTTCATGTCATGTTAGATGTTATTTTAATTCTAATCCTAGTATTTATTTTTTTAGCATGAATATTTTCAAATTGCTGAGAGTGTTTAATGTTCCATTGAAAGAATAATCAGGTGTTTTATCACATTGAAGCATACTTTGGTTGACTTGGCGCATACTTACACCATGTTTATGAATGCAAATCAGTCACTTATATCCTCTATAATCATTTAGTTTTTGACTTGTAATACCACTCATGCTTTAACTAATAATGTTTTTGTCGTTATGCATGATTATGGCCATTATGCTCTCTTAATTTGTCGCTCCGAATCTTTGCTAGCCTACACCTGTACTGAGTATGAGCTCTACTCGTGCATCCAACTCCCAAAAACCAAAGTATGCCAAATGTGTCCACCATACCTACCTATATGTGGTATTTAACCGCACTCCAAAGTAAATTCCTCATGCGTTACCTTTAAACCTTCAAACTTACTCTTGTTTTGTTTTGTGCTCCTGTTTTAGCTCATGTGGACGTGAATAGAGAATCTTTATCTCACATGCTTGTTCGACTTCACACCCTGGACTAGTGGCTTCATCTGCTTATCCAATTATTAGAAGAGCTGGCAGCGGGGTGCCTAGCCCCAAACCTAATACAACAAACTCTCTTCACTATGTTCCCCCCTCATTTTTCAGTCAAAGCATAATTCTGTAAACAAAAGAGAAAGAGGGATGACCTTCTACCTAGTTGCGTCCTTCTATGGGAGCCGCTCTTGTGAAGTCTAGTTGGCTTTTTACGTACTATATTTTCTGTTTACTATTCTTTGACATAAGGATACACACCTCTCTTAAAAAATGTTTTCAATACCTTTGTTTAACAAAATAAAAAGATCTAGCACATGAGTGATCCCTGCTTCCCACTACGAAGGTCTTTCTTTTACTTTTACGTTGAGTCTCCATCTTCTAACTTTATGCATAGTTGAGAGAGCATAGTTGTCATTCTGAGTTTAATGTGCATTTGTCCCAAAAAGATTATTGATTGATTCATACCTTGTTATTGCTAGCTATCCAATTATTTGTTCTAGTCATACTCTTAAACTTTCAAGGTGTTCTCGCATTTATGTTTTTCCCCACTCTCAAGGACAAGCGAAATATCACTTTGCTATGTTTTCTTGATGCTCGAAACAAACGTATAACTTTGAAATGCATTATTATCGATGACCTTCTATTTGTGTTACTTTTCATGATGCAAAGTCATTGCTAAGTTTTATTGTTAAAATTATATATACCATGCTTGTGTTTAAAGTACTATGATCTCTAATTACATATGATTTTACAATTTTGATGATCAAGTTTATTTTGGTAGCATGTCACCTTAGGAATTATTTGTTTTGTCGTTTACCTACTCAAGGACGAGTAGAACTAAGCTTGGGGATGTTGATACATCATAAACGTATCCATAATTTCTGATGTTCCATGTTATTTTCATGTTATTTTTACATGTTTTCTATACATTTTATGCCATTTTATCGATTTTCTAGGACTAACCTATTGACAAGATGCTACAGAGCCAGTTCCTGTTTTCTGCCGTTTTTTGTTTCAGAAAAGTTGTTCTAATAATATTCTCGGAATTGGGCGATTCAAAAACCGGGGGTCTTAAAAGTCTGTCGTGCACACGAAATCCGGAGGAGACCCGGAGGGGGGGCACAGGGGCCCCACACCATAGGGAGACGCGCCCCCTGGCCGCCCACCGACGTTTCCCTTTCTCCTATTTATACCCCTCGAAAGGTTAACCCTAAAAATAGAAACCTTTTCCACAAAAAACACCCGAGGCCGCCGTAATCGTCAACCCTAGTCCGGGAGGGTTCTGTAGCTGTCCCCGTCACCCTATCGGGAGGGAAAATCATCACCGGAGGGCTCTACACCACCATGCCCGCCTCCGGAATGACGTGGGAGTAGTTCATCCTTGGACTACGGGTCCATATCGGTAGCTAGATGGTTGTTATCTCCTCTTTATGCCTCATGTTTAGATCTTGTGAGCTGCCCTAGATGATCAAGATCATCTTATTGTAATGCTACATGTTGTGTTTGCCGGGATCCGATGAATATTGAATGCTATGTTTATTTATTATCAATCTATCATGTTCTTTCATGTGTATGTTATATATGATCTTGCATGCTCTCCGTTGTTATTAGATGCTCTGGCCAAGTAGATGCTAGTGACTCCAAGAGGGAGTATTTATGCTCGATAGTGGGTTCATGCCTCCCTTGCATTTGTGCTCGAGTGACATAAACATGACGAGCGGGGGATGTGTTTTTGCCATTAGGTAGAAAACAATGATGTTTACATTACACACTTTTCTTAATGCGATTATCTGTTGCTTGCAACTTAATACCCAAGGATTGCTCGGATGGCATTCTCAGGGTGGATTATTAGTCATAGATGAAGTTGGATAGCGGTCTACGTATTTTGTTGTAATGACTGCATGACTCACATAGTAATCATCACGTCATGCATGTTTCAATATCTATCAATTTCCCAGCTGTAATTTGTTCACCACACATGTTATTTATCTTGTACGTAGAGACACCAGTAGTGTACCGTGGACCCCGATCCATTTTCCTCATACTGATAATACAACCACTGCAATCACTGTTTTCACACTTCTGCTACTATTTTCACATTGTTTTCCTACTATTTTCCACACCATATGTTTAACCTCTTTGTTTTTAGCAAAAGTGGTGAGATTGACAACCTCACTGCTTCGTTGGGGCAAAGTGAATTGATTGTGTTGTGTAGGTTCCACGTTACTGCTGAATCGGTAGTGCGCCCTGCCAACATCAACTGTATCAACCTTCAGAAGTTGCTGGTTTCTACTACTGGTCGATTCAACCTTGATTTTTTTCTGAGAGAAAACTTGCTGCTGCACTCTTCATACCTTCCTCTTGGGGTCTCCCAACGAACGTGTGTTACACGCGCATCAGCTATCAATGGTTGATTTCTTTGAAACGAGATCTTATTGGCAAGGTGGGTTCACGGAAGAACAATAAAAATATTATAAGGAACACCACTTGTCACAAAACATGATACATTTATGGGATAAAATTAATAAATTGAATAACTATTCTAAAAACTTATGCTCTACTTATAATGTTACTTATTTCTTTTATAAATCTTGTTGATGTAGGAGGCATAAACACCTCCCTTTTCAATTTGAGTATAATGATAATGTTACCATATCTTCTTATGTTAAGGGAATTATGACTTTTATGATGTGGAACAAAACGAAGAATTTATTGCTTGGAAGGGTGCATCCGAAATTGCTTATTTGCTTGAAAATATTGATGATGCACCTTATAAATATGAGATTTATGATATACTTTAATTTTTCTTTGATAATTACAAGGAAGGAAATGGTTATATTCTTAAATATCTTCATAGATTCTCTCCACCAAATGAAGAGACAATTGCATTGCAGGATCCTATGGAAGAAGAAATTGCTAAACCTGGAAGCTCATTGGATGAAAAGAGGAGAGTGATGATCAAGAGGAGGAAGAATGGAGTAGCTACCCATGTCTACCTCCCAATGAGAGTAACTCTTTAACTCATACCTTATTTAATTTCCCTCCATGCTTACCAAAGGAGGATGAGTGTTATATTGATAACTGTGATGATCCTATTGATTCTTTTGAAATATTCTTTTTTGATGAAATTGATACTTGCTATACTTGTAACCTTGACACTACTATGAATGAAACTTGGGATAATGATATTTCTAATGTTATTTATGATAATCCATGGTACTTTGACAAATACTATGATAATCCTCTATTTATTCCAACTATTGATATGCATGATAATGAGAAAGTTTGTTAAAAAAATTATATTATAATGCTCTAGATAATGGTCCTATGTTACTTGATGTTATAAATTATAATTCTTTTGAAAATAGGATTGCTATGATGTGTCCCATACCTATGAAGGGTGACCAATCATCTTGTTTTGCTATCGCTAAAAGTGAGAAAGAAGAGGTATTTTTTTAAAAAATTTTGATCCCACTATTTTTGAGCTTGATATGAATTGTGTGCTTTTAGACCATGAAAAACATGCTTTATGTGATAATTATATTGTTGAGTTTGTTCATGATGCTACTAAAAATTACTATGAGATAGGAAAATACGGTTTTAGGAATTTTCATGTTACTAAAACACCTCTCATTGTGTTGAAAGTTCCGAAATTTCTCTTATTCTACCTTCCCATGATTTTAGTTTGAGATTTTTTAATTTATTTCCTTTCAAGATTCCTATGCATAGGAAGTAGGTTAGACTTAATTTATTTTTGTACTTTCTTATTGATGCTCTGTTTTTCTTAATTCATATTTCTTATGTGAGCATCTTCTTACTTTCTATGCCTAGCAGAAAGGCGTTAAAGAAAAGCACTCTTGGGAGATAACCCATGTTTTGTTTGTGTAATTTTTATTTTGTTTTCTCTGAGTCAAGATGTTTTTTACTTCTATAACAACTACTTTGTATCTTTAATTTTTCGAATTGTTGTGCCAAGTAAAGTCTCTAGTGGAAAGTTCATGCTAGATTCAGATTTCCAGCGCAGGAACAGATTTTTGCTGTCCACTGTTTAATTCTAAATAAATTCTAGAAAAATTGAAACATCATGAAGAGTAAGTGCCTCGAACAAATTCATCGTTACAATTATAGTTTTGACAGATTCTCTCTTTTATTTTGCATTTTCTCTTTTACCAAGTTGAGTGGATTTATTTGCTCCAAAAAACATGAGTGGTTGTAGCTAATTTTTAGAAAGTATTGGTAATACTTGTGTCCATGCGGAACATGTGAGTTTTTTATTATGTACTTAACCTCTAATGAGAATTATTTTGAGTTTGGTGTGAAGGAGGCTTTCAAGGGTCAAGAAAAGAGTATGCTATAATATGATTAAGAAGAGTGAAAAGCCTAACCTTGGGGATGACCCTGTGGATCATCCTAAAAAATTTCATAGAGTCTCAAGCGTCCAAGCTTGGGGATGCCCAGGGCATCCTCTTCTTCATCAACAACTTATCAGGTCATTTTCTAGTGAAACTCTATTTTTATTATTTCACATCTTATGTACTTTACTTGGAGCGTCTGTTTGTTTTTATTTTCTTTTATTTTGTGTAATAATCTTGGTTGGATCCCAGCATTCTTATGTGGGAGAGAGACACACTCCATTTTTTATATGAATACTCGTATTCTTCATTTATCGTCTAGTTGCTGCAATTATTTTAGCTCCTATTTTTCATGCATCTCTTATTCAGCGTTGTTAGTTTTTGTAGAGTAGTACTCTCTTGTTTCATTGATAAATTATTTGGAGAGTTTGTGTTGAAATAAATTGATTGGTGATGGAGAAGAATATAAATTTTATACTTATAATGGTGCAGTAGGAAGCTTGTTTAGACTGTAGCTTAGACTTTAATATATCATGTTAGATATTATTTTAATTATATGCTTTGTATTTATTGATGTAGCAAGTCTTGTCTCAAATATATGAAAGTGCTTAATATGCCATTGAAAGAAATCATGAGTTGTTTTTACCATATCGGAGCATAATATTGTGGTATTCTCTTTTGGTTGCTTTATTTGGGTTGACTTGGCGTATGGTCACACCATGTTATGACTACAAACCAGTCACCTCTAGCCTCTATGATCATTAATTTTTTACTTGTAATATCATTATGCTTTGATTAATAATGTTTTATCGCTATGCACGATTAGGGCCGTTGTTGCTCTCTTAGTTAGTCGCTCCTAGTCTTTTGCTAGCCTTCACATGTACTGAGTATGAGCTCTACTCGTGCATCCAACTCTCAAAAATCAAAGTTTGCCAAATGTGTCCACCATACCTACCTAATTGTGGTATTTCACCGCCACTCCAAGTAATTAGTTTGTGTGCTACCTTTAAACCTTCAAAATTATTAAACCTCTTTTCTGCTCTGCTTTAGCTCATGAGGACGCGGGTAGACGGTCTTTTTTTCGCTTGTTGATTAGACTTTACACACCTAGACTAGTGGCATATACATCTGCTTATCCATTTTGCTAGAAGAGCTGGTAATGGGGTGCCCAACCCCAAATTTGGTTAGTACAAAATTTCTTCACTCTTTTCCCCCTGATTTATCAGTTAACCAAAGTTCATAAGCGTATAAACAAAAGAGAAGTGGGATGATCTACTAAGCACAGTAGAAAGAACGTCCTTCATGGGAGCCTCTCTTGTAAAGTCTAGTTAACTTGTGACTTAATGTATTGTCTATTTGCTGATTCGTTGACATAGACAAACACCTCTCTCAAAATTTATTTTTATTTTCTCTATATGTTTTTAAAACCTTAAAAAGCTCTAGCACATGATTTATCCCTGCTTCCCTCTACGAAGGGTCTTTCTTTTACTTTTATGTTGAGTCTTCATCTTCTAACTTTATGCACCAATTAAGAGAGTACAGTAGTCATTCTGAGTATAATGTGCATAGTCCCAAAAATTATTATTGGTTGATTCATGATTATGTTATTACTTGTTCTCAAATTATTTGTATCTAGTCACCATTTAAACTTTGCAGGTGTCCTGGCGTTTATGTTTTGCTATTCCGTGAAGTACAAGCTGAATACCACTTTGCTATGTTTTCTCTATGCTCGAAACGAACCTATAACTTTCAGTGCATTATCATTCCCGATCTTTTGTTTATTTTACTTTTCATGTTGCAACATAGTTGCCAAGTTACATTGTTGGAACTATATCTATCATACTTATGTTTAGAGTACTTTGATCTCAGCTTGTAATGCTTTTACAATAATGTTGATTAAGATTGTGTTGGTCGCATATCACCTAAGAAATTATTTTTTTGTTATCATTTTACCTACTCGGGGACGAGCAGAACTAAGCTTCAGGATGCTTGATATGTCTCCAACGTATCTATAATTTCTGATGTTCCATGTTGATATTAGGCCAATTTCTACATGTTTTCTATACACTTCATAACATTTTTATGCATTTTCCAGGGACTAACCAATTCACAAGATGCCACAATCCCAGTTCTTGATTTCTGCTGTTCTTGTATTTGAGAAAAATTGTCGTGGAAATATTCTCGGAATTGGACAAAACAAAAGCCAAAGTCCCTATTTTTCTATCGAGTACATGGAGTCCGGAGGAGACTCGAAGGGGGGGGTGGCAGGGAGGCGACCACACCATATGGCTGCCCGCCGCCTCGCTGCGCCACCACGTGGTGTGGGACGTCTCGGCGCCCACCAACGTCGCCCTTTCGCCTATATAATGCCTTCCTCGGGAAAACCCTAAGCACCCGAGCTTCCATCCACTAAAATTTCCTTAGCCGTCGTCGTCGTCAACCCTAGTCCGGGAGGGTTCTGAGGGGAATCATAACCGAATGTCTCTTCATCACCATGCCTTCCTCTAGTGTGATGCATGGGTAGTTCATCTTTACAATACGGGTCCATAGCAGTAGCTAAATGGTTGTCTTTTTCTATTTTGTGTCATCATGTTTAGATCTTGTGAGCTTCCTAACATGATCAAGATCATCTTATTGTAATGCTACATGTTGTGTTTGTTGGGATCTGATGAATACTGAATACTACGTCAAGTTGATTATACATCTATCATATACGTTATTTGTGATCTTGCATGCTCTCCGATGCTAGTAGATGCTCTGGCCAAGAAGATACTTGTGACTCCAAGAGGGAGTATTTATTCTAGATAGTGGATTCATGCCTCCAGTAATCTGGGAGAGTGACAATAACTTCTAATATTGTGGATGTTTTGTTGCCACTAGGGATAAAACAACAATACTTTGTCTAAGGATAATTGTGTTGTTTACATCACAAACTTTACTTAATGCAATAATCTGTTACTTGCAACTTAATACCCAAAGTTTGCTCGCATGACGTCCTGAGGGTGGATTATTACTTTATTAGTCATAGATGAAGTTGAATAACGTTCTATGTATCATGTTGTAATTCCCAAATGAATCTCATAGTAGTCATCATGTCATGTATATGCATTACAGTGCATTCTCTATTTTTTCAATTGCCAGCTGTAATTTGTTCACCTAGCATGTTATTTATCTGTTATGGACAGACACCACTAGTTAACTATAGACCTCGGTTCATTATTTTACACTTACAATACAATCTACTGCAAATACTATTCTTTTTTGCTGCAAACATTGTTCTCAATACATTCACTATAAACAAACATCATTTTCCACACTATACGTCTAATCCTTTGTTTTTCAGCAAGACCAATGGAATTGAAAAGCTTACTGTTTCATTGGGGCGAATTATCTTGGTTTTGTTGTGTGCAGATTCCACGTTGCTGCTGAGCCTGGTAGTGCACCCTGCCAACATTAGCTGTCAACAACCTTCAGAAGTGATTTCTTTCTACTACTAGTCCGATTAAACCTTGGTTTCTTACCAAGGGAAAATCTTGCTGATGTACTCATCATAACTTCCTCTTGGGGTCTCCCAACAAACGTGTGTCCACAAGCCATCAGTGCTCATATTGTTCGTTCAATTGGTACCAAAGTCTCGACTCTTATTTTTGGTATAACCAATTAATAGTTCAGTATGGCCATCGAGAGGATCCCTCCGCGTCTACGGCACCATGCACCATGGATGATCTCATGAAATTGCAAAATTATTTGACCTCCTCAATGCAGACCCAAACTTTCATGAAATGATAGCGCAACTCTTGAAGGCCAAGGACATGGCATCCGCATCATCGGACCCCCCGGAAGAAATTCCGGATGACAAAAGTGACGAGGATGAGGGTGAAGATAGTAAAAGTGAAACTCCACCTCCTAAGAAACCTTCATCTTCTAAGCGAGAGGATGGAAAAGAAGATTACCGTAAGGTTGCCAGTCGGTACTCTCCATATCCTCCTATCCCACATCCTCATATAAACAATAGAGGCGACCCTCCTAAAATTGATGCACATTCCTTTGGTCAATGGCAGTATTTCATGAAAACTCTCTTGAGCTGTTCTTCCATTGAACTATGGAGAGTCATTCGATACGAGCCCTATGACCCCAAGAACTGTACAAGAAGATAAGTGGTTGATTGTCAACTCAACTTCACCGCTTTGCACATGATTCAACAAGCCGTGGGTGAGAAAATCATGCCTCACATTAAACATTTATCCACCACCAAGAAACATTGATGATCTTATTGCCATGTTTGAGGGGAATGAAACCATGAAGAGGAATAGGTTTGATGCCTTGAGAAATGAGACCAAAGGGTTCTATATGCATGATGGTGAAAGCCACGATGACATGTACCGAAGACTCATAAAGACCCTTGCTACCACCTTTAGTGGTCTTGGTGCCACTCATGTTAATAATGCTTGGATCAAGAGGAAGTATGTGAGTTCCCTCGTGTCATTTGAGCCCATGTACTTGAAGAGCCTTCAAGGAAGACACAACTATCATCTCATGACTTCAAATGAGGTTATGAAAGAGATGTCATCCTTTCAAGTTCAAAAAAAGCTTGATTAATACACTCGTTATCGTGCTATTGGAATGAACAAAGGGGCCTCCTTTTCTTTGAAGGCAAAGTTGTGAGAAAGTTGGTTATCCATCAAGAAGAGGTTGAATCAAGAGAATAGTTGGCTCCTCTAAATTCCCAAGAGTATGATCCGGTGCTGAAGGAGTTCATTGCTCTTATCGTACAAAAGTTTTGTAAGAACCCTCCCAAGACCATCACATATATTGAGGAGAAGACCAAGTCAAGTTATGGCAAGGAAGGGACTCAAAAAGTGAGGGCTTGTTTCAATTCTCAAGACAAGCATCACTTCATTGCCGAGTGCCCTTTAGAGAATAGAGTAAGTCAAGGAGGGAGACTTGTTCTCAAGGATAAGTCAAATATCTCTCACAAGAAGCCTTTCTTCAAGAAGAAACCTTTCAACAAGAAACCATCTTCAAGTTTGTGCTAGTGACTCAAGAAGAGTATGATTCCGGTGATGATGAAGAAAAAGAAGAAACCACAAGTGAAGTGGCCACTGTTGCTATTGCATCTTCATCATCTACATCACTTTTTGAATCCCCCAATGAGAAGCTTCCTCACCCATATGCAAAGTGCTTCATGGTCAAGGCTTCCTACAACTCTAAGACTCAAAATGAAAAGAACGATATTGCTAGTCTAAGTGTAGAAGATGAAATTGTCTCCTTGGGTATCTTTATGTTTAATCGTGCAAGGTGAGACCAAAAGGTACTTTGATCTTATTATTAGCCAATTGGGAGAGGCTCAAGAGGATATTGGGAATAAATGTGACACTGGGAGAGAGAGAGGATGCAATTGAAAAGGCATCTCTCCTTCATGCTCTTGAGGAAGAGAATGAGCTTCAAGTCTCTCTCGAGGAGAAACTTGAGACTATTGAGGATTCACATAATGAGCTTATGTCTAAACTCACTAAGGAACGTGACCGTGCTATTGCTAAATATAAAATGTATAAAAAGAAAAACGTTGAGTTTGGTGTTGGTCATGATAAACTAACCTAGGAGCTAGAGAAGCTCCCCAAGGCTCACAAGGCTTTGGAGGATGAACACTCTACCCTCAACAAGTCACGTGAACAACTTCAAACTCAACTTGATCAATTCAATGTGGCTAGTACGTCTATTTCTTCTTGTTATCGTGAAAATACTATTGAGGAGAATGCTAGGTTGAAGGAAGAGCTAGCAAGAATCATGGGCAAGGGCCCTAGTGTTGACAAAGTGGTTGATCCTAGGCCACCAAATGGGAAAGCAAGGTATTGGCTATGTTGCCGAGAGTAAGAAAAAGAAGAAGGAAAAACCACACAAGTAAAGAAGAACGCTGGCGCGAATGGTGTTGTCATCAGGGACAAAACCAATCGTAGCAACTCCGTGGGAACTAACAATCCTCACCATTTCTTATTGTTGATTATTATGGTGTTGTGCAAGATAAATATGTTGTTCCTATTGAGGGTTACATTGACTACACTATTTGCGTTCCCAAGACCCTTGTTACTAACATAAGAGGACCCTCCCCGGGTCCTAACTCTAGTCAATGATTTCTTGTAGTACTATGCTTCTGGTGGTTCAAAATGGATACTTGATAGTGGGTGTACAAGTCATATGAGCGGAAGCAAAGAGCTTATGACGGAGTTGAGACCAACTATAGATCAAGTAACCGTCACTTATGGATATAAGTCGAAATCTAAGGTAACGGGTTTCGGCAAGGTGGTTCATGCTCCTAATATCACCCTCGCAAATGTCATGCTTGTCGAATCCCTTACTTGCAATTTACTTCAAGTTCGTGCTTTAGGGAAGATGGGATTTTTCGTCTTCCTTGAACATGACCTCGTGGTCCTCTTGTGGAGCAAGACTCTCGATGTTGCTTACGTTGGGCATGTCAAAAATAATTTGTATGTGGTGGACTTTTTGGGGGTAAACCAACACTCAAGTGATGTGTCTCTTCGGTAAGGCCAACATGGGGTGGTTGTGACATTGCCGCTTATCCCATGTCGGGATGAGAACTTTGCAAAGCCCTTACAAGGGTGGCCGCATCCTAGGACTAAAACAAAATGTTTCCTTTGCCAAAGATCGTGTTTGTAGGTATTGTGTTGAAGGAAAGATGCATGATTCTCTCCACCCAAGTAATACTCTTATTTAATCAAAGAGCATTTTAGAGCTTCTTCATGTGGACCTCTTTGGTGTCGTTCCCGAGGCTTGTCTTGGTGGGAATAAGTATTGCTTGGTGATTGTTGATGACTATTCAAGATATACTTGGGTTTATTTCTTCAAGATGAAGATTCAGACCCAACAAACCATCATCGACTTCTCCGATCAAGTTCAACGTCAACACAATGTTCCGAGCTTGGCCATTAGGAGTGATAATGGCTCTGAGTTCAAGAATTACACCCTAAATGAGTTTATTAGTGAAGAGGGTACATCAATATTCCGCTTCTTATACCCCTCAAAAAAATGATGTAGCCGAAAGGAAGAACCGGACTCTCTTGTATATGGCTAGGACCATGTTGGCGGAGTTTAAGTATCCTCAATATCTATGGGTCGAAACCATCTCCAAAATTTGTCAGTCATCGAACTGGCTCTACATTTACAAAGGCTTAATGAACACTCCATACAAAATTCTCACCGACAACAAACCAAATATCTCCTACTTTCGTGTCTTTGGTTGTAAGTGTTTCGATTTGGTAAAAGGAGTTCGTTTATCTAAATTCCAATCTAAATATTTTGAGGGTATATTTGTTGGTTCTGGTGTCGAATCTCACACTGACAGAGTCTTCAACAAGGCCTCATAGATTGTCATTGAATTTAGTCGTGTGGTGTTCGAGGAAAATGATGGCTCCCAAGTGGTGCAATTTCATGTTTCTAATGTAGATGATACCTCAAGAAGCCCTAGGAAGAATGTGCGTGGGACTTTTCGGCCCAATTGAGGGACACCTTGTGGCGGATCGAGAAGGACTATGCTCTACTCAAGTGGAGCCCTCGTCTACATTCGAAGAACGTGACAATGGAGCAAGTGTTGATCAAGTTAAGACCCTCCTCTTGTTGATGAAGTTGCTATGTAAGAAGAAAGTTTTGATATCATTCAAGATAGCCAAAATCAACCTTCTTCATCTCATGTTGAAGCAAGACAAAATTATGATCAAGGCTAACCAGCCGTTCAAGACATGGTATTATCGTTTATGGTTGAGATAACTAATGTTAGAATGCAATGATATCCTCCATATACTTTCATTCATTATGCAAAAGGTTATATCTCCAAATTTCTTGCTTTTATTCCTCTTGTCTATCTTGTTTGTTTTTCTTTCTATTTTATCTTAACACCTAGAATTTGTGCTTCCTAAATATTTTAGGGCACACATTTAGGGGGAACTATTCCATCCCTTGAACGGTGGCTACTCCGGTCTCCCTGACCGGAGACTCCAGCGTGCTTGGACCGGATTCTTTCCCTTGGAAACTCCAGACTTTCTGTGTGAAGCTAGGATTGCTTCTTGGTGTTTCTCGCAAAGGCCCTGTCCGGTGTCTCCCCGGAGTATGCCCGGAGACTTTGCCCCTTCATGGAATTTTTGGTGAATTTGACAGATGCCCTATCTGAAGTGTCCTTGGAGTTAGACTCCGGCCTTCTGGAAATTCTTGAAAATAAAAGTGGCATAAGATCAGTCTGGAGACACCCCAGAGTCTCCCCGGAATATTGCAAGTCTGCGGTCTTTTTAGGCTGGAGACTCCGGGGTTATTGACCCTGCAACGGATAGAATTGGAGAGGGGTATTTATACCCCTCTCCTTCTTTCCCAAAGGATTAGCTCATACAACATTCAAGTCTCCATTAATTGAGCTCACCAAATTCTTGATTTCTCTCAATCCATCCACCCAAACTCGTTGATCTTTGGAGGATTGAAGGAGAAGGCCCAATCTACATCTTCACCAACCCGTTCATTTCCCTCTCATTCACCGGAGGGATTCGTGTGTAGGGTTTCCTTGTGGAAAACCTAGATCTCATTGTTACTCACTTGTTGTTTGTAGCATATTGTTGGTGTTCTTGGGAGCTCCCAATTCAGTTGTGGGTGTGCGCCTCAAGCTCATTGTAAAGGCACTGATTTACGCCTTAAAGGGAATCAATAGTGGAAGGTAAACCAAGCCTTTGTGGCGAAGTTCATCAGAGAATAGGGTGAGGCCTTTTTGGCCTTGAGTAGGACTTTATGGCAAAACTCACACCCCTCCAACGAGACGTACTCCCCTCAAAAGAAGGAACTCGAGAATACATCCTTGTCTCTGTGTGCTTCCTCCATCGGTCTCCTCTATCCTTTACCTTTAATTTGTGTTTGTATGTTGCTTAGTGTAGCTCTTTCCATATAGGTAATTTCACCTTAGTTGCATATCTAGAGAATTTACCTTTGTGTCTAGCCTAAATCGAAAAACATTAAATTTGGAAGTAGCACCAATTCACCCCTCCACTAGGTGCCTATACTATCCGTTCAGCTAGTAACAATAAGTAAAAGGTAAGTTGATAGATAGCCGGACACAATGAGGCAGAGATTTATCCCAGAGTTCACTTCCCAAAGGAAGATAATCTTCGTTGGAGCGGATCGGTATTCAGCAAAGTGAAACAACAAATAGCCGTCAAATGGCACACCATATATCCTTCATGTCCTACCAGCAAATTGGAGAGACAGGAATCACTATGTTGTCGTTGAGATTGACAACTAGAAACTTCGCAAGGATGAGGCACACTCCAAAACTTGGAGGGTCCTCGCCAAATTCACCGAGCCACCAAGACTCGATGCTTGAAGGCCGGGGCACACACCACAACTCAATTGGTGGCTCACGACAATGTATTCGTGTCTTTCAAAGCCACAAAGGACCAACAATCTGCAGTGACCTAGTACACAACTGCATGTGTAGTGCACAAGTCGTTGACAGAACACTCATGGAAGTCCTTATCCATAAATATCACATCCCAGGGAGTAGTACAACAGAAACATAACTGGTCCAAGCAACACTATGGAATAACATTCGTTACAATACAAACTCTCAAGAACCTCCTTGATATATAGAGGCAAGTCTCGTGTAGATGAAACACTAGAAGATCCCAGTCGTAGCTCTAACATGGACACAACTCAAGATCTACTTCTTAATCAGCTATTGAGGTCAACTCAACCCTAATATATTCCAATGTAGTATCTTTGTCGAGGGTTGGAATCCTTCCTCTAGTTTTCCCCATTCCTCAAGTTGGTGAAGTAGAAGTTGACTCCTTCAAGCTCCATCCGGTAGGTGGAAGACTCCTTGTTGAAGACCTCCTCATTGTTGCTATGTAGATGTTAACTCCTTTGATATCTCTAAAGTCTTAGGGTTCAATGGAAGGGGTGAGTAAAGAGCGTTACTCAACAAGTTCTTTCGAGTAAAGATAAGGTGTTTGAATACACTAGCTAATGCCACGACGAAAGGTCGTAGGCATAGATGCACATTTTTTTAAAAGTTGTTAATAAGGTTAGTTTTAGTCTGAAAACTATGTTCCTCAACCCTCACATGTTTGAGATTCAGTCAAGACTCCTTTCCCACCGTGAACGTAGTTCCTTCCGGAAACAAAGATGTAATAGTCACTATTTTATACACTCTGCAGAGGCACGTCACTTTTCCCAAAGGTATCCTTAGCCTTGTAGCTTATCTGAGTCATGAGCTCATACATACTTACTTCATACAGAGCCTATTCTAAGGTCTCGGGTACTTGCGTAGTAGTTCTCCACCCCACATATCCACCCTTTTATCGCAACATACCAAATCCTTGGCAGAAGTGGGCCCCAATCCGTCTTGGTTACCCTATATAAGATACCACTACCCTCACCGTTCCCGCCGGGGGAAGTTTACACTACGCTCCCACGCACGTTGGTCCCATCCACGACCCAACTAGGTATCCTATCCGAGGATATGCATATGAATAAGATACATATTACCCCTCCGGACCATACAAGAACTCTTGGTTGACGTGGTGATACGGCGCTGGAAAAGCCGAAGAAAAAGTGTTATTAATCGTCAAATTTCCCGTACGATGAAACCTCCAAAAAATTGATCAATCTGTTTTCATCACTCGCCAAACAATCTTTCAGAAATAGGAATTTTCCATTAATGCAGATACTACATATCTATAGTACTTTGCAAATATTTACAAAATACTGCAATTGATATGAGTAATAATGAACTTGCATGGTGATAGAAGTGGCAGTCTAAACCCTTCGGGGTTCTAGGATTTTCGTTAAAACCCCGAGTTTTGAAATAGAAATGTAGTCCTAATAAGGACTATTGAAAAGCCTGAAAAGATTCTGTTATGGATAGTCGTGAGATGCATCGCAAAATACCCCAAACAATATCCCAAGTTTGAGTGAATAAGCTTCGTCTTATGCGCTACTTTCATTTCATTAGTTTTATTTGACTTAGGGTTGTTTCTTTATTTCTTGATGATATCATTTTGATTACTTAAGAATTGATGATAAGTTGGATCATAGAGTTTTTAGCGTTTGAGACGATTTACTTGTTTGCTAAATCAATTTATAAGGTCATGTCATAATTACTTAAGTATTTACTATTTTATTTAAGAAATGAGGAATTCTAGTTTAAAATATTATCTTTTATACCAAAGTTTTAGATGGATAAAATTTAATTTTCTTAAGACAAATAATTATTTCCTTTAATATACTTAATTATTTCTTTCACATATTTACTCTATTTTAAGTAATCAATTAAAAACCTTTTAGTTACTTATTCCACTTTAAATATTTCTTTTGTCAATAAAAAACTTGATGATTTTTGGATATGTTCGTTTGGTTAGTAAAAATATGATAAAAATACTATTATTAGTTAACATATCAAATACTATTTTCTTATGATTTTTTTGAGTTTTGTTTGAATTTCTTTAGATATAAATGTCTTGATTTGGTTAGGTATTTTATATTTGAAATGACTTTGGGTAAAAGAAGGATTTTTTAAAAAAAACTTAAGTTTACCTAGGATCTAATGGGCTCACATTAAAGAAAAGGCCTGGTTGGTCAATATGGATCGAGCCCATCGAGGTTACGGCTGAAAAGGTCCAACTCACACGCTCTCACACACCCCTCGTAATATCTCTATCTCGAACATGGATTTTGCGTAACCGCTATCGCGCCGACGTGCAATCTCAGACCGTCCATTTGTTCCGTGCAGCGGATCAGATTTTCCATTGACCAAGCCGTCGGTCAACGGTCAATCTGGTCTGTCAGATGGACGAATCGGACGATCTGAGATTATACGCTGGCGCGATAGCGGATACGCAACGGACTCATCCCTCTCTCCCTCTCTCACATATTCTCTTGTACCCATGTCTCCAGTGATGCGCCACCGCCATGCTCTAGCTGTTGCCGGCCAGCTCCAGCAACGATGTTGCCCGGCGCTCTCATCCACTTTCTTCTATCTTGATTCCACCTCTCCGCTAAGTTGATTCGCCTCCACCCACGACCCTGCTGAAAGTATAAGGATGCCGCCTAGAGGGGGTGGAGGTTGAATAGACGCTTAAAAATAATTATGGTTTAGGCTTGAGTAAATGCGGAATAAAAGTAGCGTTTAACTTATCAAGCACAAAACCTATGCAACCTAGGTTTACCTATGTGCACCAACAACTTATTCTAGACATGATATACAACTATGAGATACAAATATTGATGACTTCAAGCACGATGGCTATCACAAAGGTAAATGCATAAGTAACGAGCTAGAGTATAGAAATAACCGAATCACAAGGAGACACTGGTGTGATTACCGAAGTTCCTTCCCAAAGGGAGTACGTCTTCGTTGGAGAGATGGGTTGCCACCTAGGAGCTCCTCAATAGCACGGATGTGCACACATTATTCTCCTTGAGCTACTCCGGTGAGGGAGATGCTCGTTTCCACTATGAGGTCGACTTGATGGCGTTGACCAAACCTTACACGGGGTTCAGGCTATCTCCACAACTCAATTGGAGGCTATCAACGAAGCTTCTTGCAACAAGGTGGAAGCCCCAAGCACTAACCGTCTAGGGTGCTCAATACACCCAAGAGGAACAATCTCTCCGGTGTCCAAGCACCCAAGAGTAACAAGCTCACAAACTTCTTTTTCATGAATCTCGTGGGGAACTCAAACCGATGCACCTAATGCAATGGCAAGAACACACAAAGTGGTCAAGAACTTCTATCCCAAATCCCACCAAAGAAACTAATTCTATGGAGGGAGGAAGGAGGAAGAACAAGGAAAACAACAAATGAATCCCCAGATCTAGATCCAATAGGTTCCCCTCACAAAGAAGAGGGATTGATTGGTGAAGTGGTAGATCTAGATCTCCTCTCTCTTTTACCTCAAGTGGAAGAAAGAATCGTTGGAGGGATTGAGAGATAGCAAGATTTTGGAGGTCAACAATGGAGGTCTAACTTCCCCAAAAGGTTAGGGAACCATTGGGGAAAAAGGCCCCTTAAATAGGTCACCCAAATATCCAACCGTTGGAGGCAAAATCGCGCAGGGGCGGAACCTCCGGTGAAACCACCGGAACCTCCGCCCCCCGGATGAATTGGAACACCAAAAGGGATGGAAAACTGCCCCAGGCACCGGAACCTCTGGTGGTTTCGCCGGAGGTTCCGTCAACATCATCCCTAAAGGGTTTCCGACGGAGCCAGCACCGGAGGCAGAACACCCGATATGAAAACGGTCGTAACTTTTGCATCCAGACTCCATTTTCGATGTTCTTGGGCTCGTTGAAATCGCAACGACAAGAACTACAATAATATGCAGAGAAAAATCATAGTCAAAAATGGGAATATAAAAACAAATGATGAAAGGTTTGGCCTATCAATACAGGACAACCGGTAGAAACCTCCAACAACAATAATGCGATAAGTTTTTCATACGAAATCCATTTTTGATGAAATTGAGCTTGACATGAAGAACATGACAAGATGTAAAAACTTAAATGGAGAAAACCCAAATAACAACCAAGAAGGATGATGCCAAGAACTCAAACGTTTGAGCTCTCTTCGATAGATACGATCAAGATATGCATTCAAGAGCCCCTCTTGATAGTACGGCTATCTATCCTATAATACGTTCTACCAACTAGCATAGTGAAACCGGTAAAATAGAAACCCTATCTAAATCATACCTTTTCCTTAAGCAATCCAGTTGAGCTAGATGATAACGATCTTGAGTCTCTCAAGTTGGATCTTCTTTCTTGATCGTGCTTGCTAGCACATGCTCCGCTTGATGAAGACTTGCAAGTTGCTCCCCCATACACCACTATGGAAGAGGATGCTCCCCAATACACCATTATGGGAGAGACCCTTAACGAAAAATCTTCACGAGGCCACAAACTCTAAAAGGGTGGCAAGCATCAAGCATAGGATTTCTTCTTGATGCTTCACTTGAGCTTTCACGTCAAGCTAGGTGACGAACACCGCTTGACGATGACATAGACCATGGGCAATATGAAATCTTCATTTTTGTTCATGCCCATGGAAAGATACCTAACCACACATAGAGATGCCACACACACATATATGGTTTAGATCACAAAGCTATATTGACAATTTCTTATCATACCATGAGATACACAATCCCACTTGGTACATCTTGTAGCTTTGTGTGTTGATCACTAGTTTGATCAACCTTGTATCTTTTCTTCTCACTTAAAATGATGATGTCTTGAAGATAACCATGAAGGATAACCTAATACTTTTCTTCAAGACACACTAGCAATAAGTTCAACTCAAACCATGACCATTCTTCATATAAATCCTTGAATATAACAATGGCCATCAAGGAAGCTAATAGATTCAACACATGAACTCCATTATTTCCTATGGACAAGATATACAAGGATAACTCAATGCAAATATTAGTCCATAAGAATTGTCATTGATTAACAAAACCACATATGGGGGCACCATGCACTTTAACCTGCGGCTGACACTAGCACGCCAAGATTCGGGTCGTCGGCGTACTCCTATGTCGCTGCGCCTCCTCCTGCTTCCCCTTGTCAACCCACCATAGCTGCTATCCACCTCTCACGCACACGCTGCCGTGAGGCTCCGCCTTCGACCACGACTCCTGTACCCCCTCATCTCACACTTCTCACTGACGAAACAGTGGTGTGATGCCCGTATCTCTGGCATCGGCTACAGCTTCCACCTCGATCTTTTGATCGACCTCCTGCTCAACCTCGCCTCCTATCCAACACCAACGGGGCGGTTCCTAGGTGAACTCAACCCTAGTGACTGCCTCCACGGCCAGGACGTTGACGCCGGCGGGATGACCCTTTGAAGGATGCAATTCATATTGGACTAGTGGTTTGCAGTGATGTGTTTGCTAAGGGAGGCCGCTGCTTCTTCTCCAACTCCGATGTTGGCGGAACGATGGTGTCGTGACCGCAACCCCGGCATCAACTCCTCCAGGTTCTGCCTCGGCTACAACAACACAAGGTGAGCTCTCTGATTCTACTCATCTAGCTGCTCCTCCCCCTGCTTTGTGATGAGAATATGGTGATTATGCTGAGGCTGATGATCACACACTGGTTGTCAGATGGTGGTTAATGTGTTCATGGTTACTTTGGGTTCTTGGTCTTGTCTAGTTCATCCTTGTGATGAACTGAGGTGTGTGATAGAACATTATTGGTCAAGGTCAGGTGTGATGGTGCTTGTGCAGTGTGATGCTCCCGTGTAGCTTAGTGAAAGCTAACAGATCTGATGCCAGAGGTCTTGGTGTGACTGGCTACCTACTATGCTTAGTGTTGGTTGAGAGAACTAGTTAATCTGGTGCTTCTGTTAGAGGTTTTGCGGCTTACATCCCTATGCCCCTCACATCTTTTCTAATGTTCTCTCTCCCCGGCAGCTCAACCTACACACATGCCGACTCTAAAAGATCCCCCTCCCCCACACTCCGGTGAACATAGAGACACTTTCTTCCCCACCGATTAGCGCTCGCACTAACCCTCCCTTCTATCACGCTGCTCTCTATCCCCGGCTGAAAGATCGAGAGGTCAGCTAAGGGGGGGGGGGGGTGAATAGGTTCACTACAAATTTTAACTTCTTTTTTCGATTAAACAAGATAGTGCTCAAATATAGATTGTCTAGATTATGCAACTAGGTGAAAAATCCTATATGTTGAGCAAATACAACTAGCACGAGGAATATATATGACTAAGCTAGTTGCAACAAGTAAAGTTAAGTTGAGGGATAACCGAACAATTTGACGCCGAGATGTATCCCAAAGTTCACTTCCCAATGGAAGCTAATCTCCGTTGGAGCGGTGCGGTGCCACCAAAGTTGAACACCGAGTAGCCCTCAGATGGCACACCGTATCTCATTCGAGTCCTTCCACCGATGTGGAGAGGCTCGAATCACTATGTTAGCGTTATGGTTGACAACTAGAACCTTTACAAGGACGAGGCACACTCCACAACATTGGAGGGTCCTCACCAAATCCTGAGAGCCACCAAGACTCCGGGAAACAAGATCCACGAGCACAAGATCTTCGGGGATACCAACAAGGCTCCAAGTTCCGATGAGATAAGAGCAACAAGGTTCTTGGCTCCAATGAACTAATAAGAACAAGATCTCTTCAGGATGAGTGGGGTGATTTTAAATCGGCTTGGTGGAGTTGTAGATCTAGGGTGTCTCCTCTAAATCCCAAAGAATCACGAGTTTTGGTTGGGTATTTGGGGAGAAGTTTGAGCTTGGATGTGGTCAACAATGGTGGAGAGAGAAAGCTTAATTGACACATTCTAAAGGTAGGGGATGAGTGATTTTTATACCCCGAGTATAAAAGTGGCCGTTGGGGGATATCCCCTTCATCGCAGAGCTCCCAGGCCGGTCAGGAGGGCCGGGAAATATGTCGTCGGCCCACCTCGGCCTGGATCTCACTTGGGGCTGGCTGGAACCTGGCCTGGGGCCGACGCCCCCTTCCCACCTCGGCCTGGAACCGCCGTGAGGCCGGCAGGACCCGTCTTGGGTCCGGCTCGTCCCACCCCAACCTGAAGCCCGATCGGGGCAGCACACGAAGCGCCCGGCCTCGTGCCCGGCCTAGGGCCGGCGTGGGGGAAGTTCAGCCCGGGGCAATGCCTGAGCCTCCCGGCCTTAGGGCCCGGCCAGGCAGGCCAGCTAACCTGTTTACCTATTCTTTTCTCCTTTTTGCACTAACTTTAATATTTATTTGTCAACCAAATGGATGTCCTAGGGAGCTTGTGTTTTCATTTCTCCATGATAAATCCTAAACACACTTAGGGAAAAGATTAGATAGTCCATATGTTGTGATCAAACACCCAAACAAGATTAGGAACAAAATTTCTTTTCAATCTCCTCGTTTTTATGTTGATGACAACACAGGGATTTGCATTAAAGATAGTTACCTTAGCTATTTGAAAGGACATAAAAGTTATGGAGGGGCTCCCCCTATTTGTGTGCCCAATCATAAGATATATATTTGATAAACAAATGGGATGTAATTTTTATGATTCCTATCTCCCTTTATGTTTTATAGGTCAATAACATATGTGATGTTGAGAAAGTAGTAGTGGTAACATGATATTCATATGCAATTCTGAGGTTGATTAGTGAATGGTTTAGCACTAGAGATGAATATGTATAATCTATGAGTTTTTTGAATCAACTTGAACCAAGTTGCCAAAACACATGTATAGGCATGATGAGATCTTATATAAGTGGTTATATTGCAAGAAAAAAATCTCACCATAGCCTTCATCTCATAGTAGATAGATAGAAGAACGAAATAGTAGAGACATAGTCTTACAATAACATTGAAGTTCAAAGAAACACACAAATAGTAGTTCAACTATGATCGAAGAAAGCAATAATGATGATAGGACGCAAATGGATGCATGATATGCAATGGCCCCAAATGCAAAGCGTCGAGGATCCTAATATTCCGACCCCCCCCCTTGGCATCAAGACACCAAAAAGGGAGAAAATGATGCACGACCAATCACTCATTATCATACATCTCCTCATCCTGCACATTAGCTTACTCGGGAGCATTGTGATGTACCCGACTGGAGCTTGCCGCAGGTGCAAATGATGCCCCAAATGGTCCGAAAGAACTAGCATCATCACCAAGCCATAAAGTGTGCATGGACTTCCATGTGTCCTCAGTGAGCTCCTCCGAGCTAGGAGAGACGAGTGGAATCTGAAGAGCTGTCATGATGGACCTCTGGTTGCTACGAGAAGCCTTTCCTTTTCTATAGGATTGTTAGTCTCGGTGCTGCTTGTCAATGAAGAAGCAATTCATCTTCTGAAGAGCCTTCTTGATGCTTAATGTGCCATAAGCTAGGATAGTACGGTCTGTAGAAGGAGAGCGAGTGATACCATGAGATGTACTGGGCCCAGTTGAAAATGTGCGAGTACGCTTGGGGCGTTGGGCAGCTGCCACCTCAGCCTCAACAGCCGTTAGAAGAGCACACTATTTGGGAGTCACCTTGGAGTAGTTGTTGATGAGACCCATTGGAATCCTGGTCTCAAAGAGTGTCTGAAGGTATGAGCCATAGATGGGAACCCTCTTATCCCGAACCACAGTCCTCATCGCATTCCACATGTAATCCAAAATATCCAAAGGATTTTTGTGTTGCATAGAAGGCCCAATATGATAAAGAAGATTCACCAGCTAATTTCAAACCTCGCCTTTCTCACCAAACTTTACATTGCTAGTGTTCCGGAGAATGGTGTGAACAATGTACAAGAAAGCAATGAAATATTTTACCTTGGGAATACGTTGAGTTCCAGTACCCTTCGGATAGCAGTGACGCAGACCATCCCGAGCCTTGAGAAGTTGCTTCAGATTACCATGGATTCTAGTGTGGGACATGGCATGATAGATAACCGGAGGAAGACCCATAATGGAGCCAAACTCATCCATGGTGGTGGTACATTTGACACCACCACTCATCCAAGTCAATATGCAAGGTCCCTCAATAGAGAAGTGAACAGTATCATAGAATTCTTTAGGCGGTTCAGGGGAAAAGGGAAGAGAAATAGAGTTCCCCATAAGAGCAGTGACGCCATGAAAATCCATAAGATCCATAATCCCATGCTAGAGCTTGAGGGAAGAGTCCACATCAAAGAAATACTGATCCACATGAGTGTTCTGAAGTTTACAAAGGACAAACTCGTACACATTCTCATGCATCTTGCAGTAGAACCGGGGATCTGCACAGGTACGCTGCCCAAAAGCATAAGGATTGAACTTCAGACGAGCAGTCTCAAAGTCGTCTGCTCTCAGACAGCCCCAATTATTAAACACGGGCTCTTGTGGATTAAAAGGAAGTGGATCATCCTATCTCTGAGAGGGAGTAGAGGCAGCAACATCAGTAGCACTTTTCTTGCGGGTACGAGGAGCAGGCTTTCTCTTGTCTTGTGGTGCATCGGCATTAGCTGAGAAGAATGATGCATGGATATGGACAATGATAGTAAGTGCACCTGGTTATTTTGTTTTTATAAAAAAACGGTTTCATTAAATGAGTTATAATGATAATAGCAAGAAGAAACACATGTAGGGAACAATAATAAAACAATGAATAATTATCGGCATGGCAAGATTGGAAGGGCGTGTATAAGGTTGGACTAAATCGGAATTACCACAACTAGAGGAAATTGTTAAGCCTAGGTGATGGTGAGTAAGACACATGAACTAGAGTATGAAACCTAGGTGAGATGTAGCATAAAACCTAGATGTGATTGGAGCCCCAAAAAATGAACCGATCCATCATAACAAGATAAAGAGAGCAAAGAAAACATGGTATAGAAGATGAGCCCTAGAAATTACCCGAGTTGGAGGCCATCTTGAAAATAACCCCACAATTTCAAAGGAGAGTATGGAGGAGAGGGGCGCTTTCAGATATATGGATTAGGGGTGGTAGGGAGGGGCTAGGTTGTGAGGGAGGAGGGGGAGGAGAGCTTGAAGGGGGGTATCCAATGGTGGTTGTGTGGGGGAGACGGGAGGAAGAAGGGGGTTAGGAGTGGAATCATGGCCCCCCTTTTTTCTGCGCAGTTCGGGGCACCCGACCAGGGGAGCCGACCAGGTCGGCGTGGGCGAGGGCGAGGACGGGAGCTTGGACGAGCGACCCGAGCTGAGAACCGGCCCGAGGCCGGGCGCGTGGCCGAGCGACCCGGCCTGGGTTCCAACCTGAGGCCGGCGTGGGCAGGAGGCGAGGCCGGGCGCATAGCCGGGAGACCCGGCCTGGGTTCCGGCCTGAGGCCGGCATGGGAAGGAGGAGAGGCCGGGCGCGTGGCCGAGGAAGCCGGCCTAATGAGCCGCCCCCCGGTTTTTGCAAAAAAAAAAACATTTTAAGCGTTGTTTATCCATATATATTTTTTTGAAACAAACTTTGCATGGATAAAATTTAATTAAGCAAGTGGTGCAAGTATAAATTTTATTTTAGCAAGTTTTACTTCATTGTTTTACTTGACCATGTGCACATTTTTTATGAGATGAGATGATCATGATGGTTTTCGTATGCATCCAATGGAAAAAATAGAAAATTCAACAAACAACATTGGATACAATATGAAATATGAAGAACAAACACGCGTATGAGTTTAACGCCAAATGCCTTGTCAATATAAACCTCAACCAACACTCGAATATTTGATTTGGGCGGTGGCCTTAGCCACCATGTATGAGTATGCTCGATATGACACCGCGAAGATATATCTTGGATGTAGTGTCGAAACTCATCATTGAAGCACATTATGTCATTTGAAAAAGACCATCATGCATGCTTTGTTTATTTGTGCATTATACGAGTAGTGTTGACTCATTGATTGAGCTACACTCCCCCTATGTCTATGTGTACATATAAGAGCCAAATAAGAGTCTAATAGAGGTGTGTATGCAAGATTTTCAATCAACTAAAATTGTTTGCACATACGACATTGAGCTCACTCCTTAATTTCTTCAATCTCTTCACATCTAGAGGTTTTGTAAGGATGTCGGCAAGTTGATCTTTGGTGTTGACATAGGAAAGTGAGATATCTCCATTGGCCACATGATCCTGAATAAAATGATACCGAATCTCAATATGCTTGGTCTTTCCATGAAGTACCGGATTGTGGCCAATCTTTATAGCACTCTCATTTTCACATAAAAGAGGCATTGACTTAATCTTAATTCCAAAATCCTTAATGCATTACCTCATCCATAAGAGTTGAGAGCAACAACTAGCGGCGGAAATATACTCCGCTTCCATGGAGGAGGTGGCGATACAATTTTGCTTCTTGGAAGAACAACACACGAGTGGCCTACCAAGAAATTGGCAAGCACCCGAGGTTGATTTTCTATCCACCTTCTCACCTCCCCAATCTGCATCCGAATATCCCACAAGATCAAAAGTTGTGTTTGATGGATAACAAAGACCATGTTTGGGAGTGTCAACCAAATATCTAAGAATCCTTTTGGCCGCAATCATATAGCTTTCCTTGGGGTTATATTGTATACTTGCACACAAACCCACACTGAACATAATATCCGGTCTAGATGCACAAACATAAAGCAAAGATCCAATGATAGAGCGATAAAGTTTTAGATCAACCGGTATACCTTCGTGATCGACAGTAAGATTCACGGCTGTTGACATTGGATAAGCTAGTGGCTTGGCATTGTTCATATCAAATTTCTTGAGCATGTCTTGAATGTATTTTGGATGAATAATAAAAATTCCTTCATAATATTTCTTGATCTCAAAACCGAGAAAGAACTTCAATTGTCCCATCATAGACATCTCAAACTCACTTGTCATTAATTTGGCAAATTGGTCTACAAAACTCACATTAGATGACCCAAATATAATATCATCAACATATACTTGGCATACGAAGAAATGTTCATCTACACTTTTGGTAAAGTGTGAGGACCGGAACTAGACTTCTAGACCCCCTGTGTTCTCATGTCAATCCCATGATCAATTTTGACAACACAGCGAAATGAATACCATTGCAGAACATTCAAAAGTAAATACATTACAAAGTTTGAATAGCAATAGCCACATAGTACAATATATTGTGACATTTTATTACAATCAGAAATCTCAGCGTAATATAAAATGTGAAGTGACTCCATCTCAGCCACAGGCAGTCGATGTAGTCTAGGAGGCCTCACACTTTAGCGTCATCGAAGTAGTCGTAGTCGTCTCCTTCGTAGTTCTCTGAATGATAAACAAAGCAATGCAATGAGTACATCAACATAATGTACTCAGCGTGCCCCCTCTATGCAAGACCAATACTATCTACATGTGGCTTCAAAGAAAGGTTGTATGGTTCTTTTGCATAAAAGACAATTTTTTTCATAATGCCATAATAGATTTGTTAAAAGTTATTTTTAGACGAAAAACATGTTTTGTATTCAGTGGGGTTTTTCTCATCAAAGTGAGTGTCATCGAAACCTCACAATATCAATAGGATTCCGGGATAGGGGTAGAGGGAAGTAGCAAAACAGGTTCCCGTATGTCAAGAAGGATTCATGTGTCGACCATGACCGTGGACACGGCTATTCGAATAGTTTTACTCTGCAGAGATAGTACACTTTACCCACATGTCACAATCTTCCTTGTTGCAACCAGCCGTCGCTAGTATAGCAATAGAAATCTTGTGACGAGGTCTTTCAGCTAGATCCCCCAAAGATGTGACATGCCCACCGGGTCTGGCCCGGTACTGAGAGTATGTCCCCAAATCGTTCCCCCATCTGTGCCGAAGGTTCTCCTGTAGGTAGACACCTCACCTGCGGTACGGCCAGATCAACACCTAAGGATGACTAACCTACTTGGCCAAGACAATGACAATATAGCATGTGGTTGTACGGTGGTCACAATCTTCAAATCCAAGTCTTATTAGGCCCTTATGCGGCACGGACGACGGATTACTCCCTCCGGATGGTGAAGGGTAGTCAATCGCTCCGTAAATATTCTGATTCAGCCGTCGCCCGCGCCATGTTTAGATGGTAAGTTTCATCCAGAGTAGAAGATAGAGTAGAGGAAGCAACAACGGCTCATCGGCCTAGCTCAACGAGCTCAACAAGTTCAAAAGGTGTGTGTAACCCGAGGGTCAATCAATTCCTCCGAAGAGGCAAGATAAAGATGTCCTAGTTATTATTGAGCATGGCTAAGCATTTCTACTCTAACATGATTACTATATAATTTCTACTCAGGGTATCAAGTATAAGGCGACAAACGGCTCAGGCTAGTGTGACCATCGACACGCTAGTAATTTGAATAAAATAGCATGCATAGTTTTAAAACAAAAAAAATAACACCCCTTGTAAAACATAGGATAAAACATGAGAGGGGTGCATTCCTTCGTTGTCCTGGTGTTGTTCTTCTTCGTTGATCTCATTGTTCTCAAACCCGTCACTCCCTAATCGTCAAAGCGATGAAATACCAATAAATACCAACTTCAAATAAACTAACGAATAAGATCAAACAAATAGTGTGTTGTCCGTTCGACATAGGATGAGAGGAAATAATTGACGAAATAAATTGATTTGGAATGGGGTTAACTAAGGTCGGGTAATCCATTCATTTTGACTAACAAAGTATTTTATAAAATATGTAGCCCATATATAGTGGCATAGTCATAATATGCAACACACAAACAATTCTCATACTAGTTAAACATACAAGTATGCAAGTGAATAAACTACATCTAGTATTGTTGTAAACTTGAATAGTAACCCGATCTAACATGATTAATAAAACATAACTAAAAGAGAACAACATGATAAACATGTAACAACATGCTGAGCAACCACAATTATAAACACAGTTACACCTCTTATTCTAACATACAAGCATGATAGACATAACAACACAAGTGTAGTATTAAGAACATCATGAAAAGTTCTACAATAGTAGATAAACTCCTAAAACAATAGCTAAAGTACAACAAAGATATGAATCAATTCTACTAATTAGATTTATAGCTAAACAAGGCATTGGTAGGCATGCATAAGAGAACACGAACACTGAGATAAATTTAAACAACCAACATGAGTAGAGCATAATCACAATAACCGTACCAATCTAATATAAACAATACTAAGCATGGACTATAAACATGTAAACACTACTATAAGCGAAGAATACAAACATACAAGTATGTAAGTGAATAACATAAACTAGAACACTTTAAAGAAACCCAATGCCTCAATCTAATATTCAAAGACACGAGAAATAACACGTCATGAAATCACAACATGTTACATACTTAAGATCTAGCACAACTATCATTTTGATAAAATCAAACAATTTTATGTAAGCCTATAGCATTAAGAGCACCATGCAATAACAAACTAGATAATATGTCTACTCTAGCATACCAGCATGCAGTTTCTAGTGAAGTGTATGAACAACACGAGAATCTCTTCTAATAGTGATCAACTGATTACACAGTAACAAAACTATATAGAGAACATGTATATAATTCTACCAAATGAATCTATAACAAGCCATAAGCAAATAGTCATGGTATAACTACACTAGAAAATCCTACATGCTAGAATGCATGAAAATAGTATAGGCATATAAAGACAACATGAAAAAATTTACATGTTTAAATAATTTTTGTAAACTATCATAGATATTCGAAAACTAACATGACTGCTGTTCATTATAGAGATTTGACACATATTCTATAAAAGGTTGACATTGATCTGAGGTGTGGAAGGCAGGCTAACACGCGAATGCTATCGGTGGCATTCGGTTCATATGGCTGCACTCGCAAACAAAAATCTAAGACTAGAAACCATGTCTAGGAGGTAGGCATTCATGAGTCTAAGGGCATCTCCAGCCGTCCCCCCCAGAGCCCCCCCAGGGGGCTTTTTTCGTGGCGGAAGTGGCGAATAGCGCCGCTTCTTCACCACTCGGCCCCCCCAGCGGCCCAAATAGCGCCGTTTCGGCGCTAAATAGCGCCGCGGCACCCAGGCCAAACCCAGCCCGCTGGGTTCGGCCTGGGGGGGCGAAACTGCGCGGCTGCGCGCGTGGGCCAGCTCGGTCAGCGACGCGACGAGAAAGCGCGGGAACAGAACTGCCCGTGATCGTCTTCTCGGCTTCCGCGCGGTCAAAGGCTGCCGGCGTTTATGGCGTGGCGGCCGCCCAGTGCATGCGCCCCGCCCAAAGGCTGCCGGCGTAATGGCGTGGCGGGCGGCAGCGAGGGGACGCGCGTGCGCAGTAAATGCCCGGCCGCTCGCCGCGCTATAAAAAACCCCCGCCGCGCGCCGCGCCCCACCATTCTTCACACCGGCGAGCTCTCCTCTCCCTTCTTCCCTCTCGACGCTCTCCTCCTCCCTTCTCTCCATGACAATGTCTGACGGAGCGGCGGCGAACGGCTTCCCACGCCACAACCTGCGCCTGGGCCAGGCGATGGCGCTGTACCGCGCGGGCTATCCTTGCCCGCCAGACATGCGCCTCCCTAGCTCCGCCGCGGGGGCGAGCCGCTGGGCACTCAGCACCGGCGGGGTCCCCGTCCCTCCCCTTCCCTCCTCCGACGCCGAGTTCCGGCGCGCCATCCACGAGATGCGCGCCGGAATGGAAAACCCCCAGAACTACCCATTCACCGGCGTGGATGAGTTCTGGTGGGATCGGCTGACGACACGCCGCGCCCGGGAGCTGGACTCCCTGAACGACAACGGCCCTGTCGAGGGCCGTTTCAACGCGCACGGGCGGCGCCGCTGGTGGAGCACCCCTGGCAGAACCCTCGAGGAGGTCCTCCAGCACATCCACGCCGGCAATCAGCCGCGCCTGGAGATGCCGCCGCCGCAGGCCACCCAGCCGTGGGTGGCGAGGCGGACCGACGCGTCTTCCTCGTCCGCGACGTCGAGCTCCTCCGCCGGGCACTCCGTCTCCACCTCCCCCCCATTTCTAAACGCCGGCGCGCCCGCCCGCAGGCGCAGCGGCGGCGCGCTCCGCATCGGCGAGCCACGCTTCGAACGCGTGGTTCGCCGGAAGACGGAGCACAGCGGCGACGACGACGAGGCCGAGTGGCCCGACCAAAGGGTCGCGGAGCAGCTGTCCCTGGACACGCTGCAGCCGCTCGACGTCGACGCCGCCACTCAATGGAGTCTGCGCGACACCACGGAGGCCGAGCTCGCCCTTCAGCGCCGCCTGCTGGCTGAAGCCGAGCAGCGCAAGGCGGCGCGCGAGCGTGAGGCCGCCGCCAACGCGGCCCGCCTCCGCGTCCCTCCCCCACCGCCGCAGAAGGAGAACGTGTACATCGTTCTCGACGCGGACTCCGACGACGACGGCGTGATCCAGCAGGCGCTCGAGGTGAGCAGGTGGGATTGCGGCGGCGGCGACGAGGAACAGGGAGGAAGCAGGCGCCCCGGCGACCCCCCCAGCGACGACGACGACGACGGCGGCGACTACAGCCAGGCGATCGCCGCCAGCCTCGGGCTTCAGTAGTTATCTTTTAGTTTAAATTTTTCGTACTAGCTTAAATTCGCGTCGAATATGTACGCAGTTTCCAAATTTCAATAAAATTTCGACTAGTTCTTCAATTCGCGCCGAATTCGTTTGTTTGGGCCGATTCTTGGGCTCGGGACGCGACTGGGAAACGCGCCCCCCCAGGTTCCAGAATAACGCCGTTTAGCGCCGCGGCGGCCCCAAAACGGCGGCGTTTTGGGCCCTGGGGGGGCGCAACGGCTGGAGATGCCCTAACATGGTGGTGCAAGGAAATTCGTTGATTCTCACCGAGCTCGTTGTAGTTGTCGCGGGAACTCGATGAACCGGACAAATGAACGCGCAAACTGCAATGTCTGTGATTGACGGATCAAACTTCTGCTTTTGGGAATGGAACCTCCTCCTCCTCGCACACCTACTGGCGCAGAAGCTCGGCCTTCCGTGATCGGAGTCGCCGAGAATAAGGATGGTGTCGGTGGAGCTCCGGTGAGATTGGATTTCGTGTGAGCCTAAGGCTATGTGGCAGGGGAAAGGAGAGCCAGAGCAGAACTGGGTGCTTTATATAGTGCAGAGATTCGCAACCTTCATTTCGCAGATCAATTGGAGTTGATTGCTCTCGAAGGAAACGTCGGAGCAGTTTCTAGTGCCATTGATGATCTATTTTACTGCATACGTGCGGAAGAGAAGAGGAAAAGCAGCGCGACGCTTCTCCGTGCCGGCACTTTGTCCCGTGCGTGGGTGCGACCTTTCTACTGCTGCGTACGTGCGCTTGGTCTACATGGCGTGTGGCATGTCCGTGCGAGCACGGCAGACTTGGCTAGCTCGATCGGCTGCGAACGTGCAAGGAAATACAAAGAAAGAAATAGGATCGATCGGTTCATGGTAGTTATGCATGAGAACAAGACCAAGATATGTGCATCGGTAGGAAAATAAATAAAGAGAAGGGACTAATACAGACTAAAGACGCACGATCCTAGGCGTACAATGCATGCATGCACGTGCAGGACAAGGGGAGAGAAAGCAAGATACCAGGAAAAAAATCAACCGATTCATGTACTAGTATGTACATGAGCTACTGTCTACGTGCATGGGTGCATGTGCCATGCATGGATATAGACAATACATGTGTGTAAATTTATACGCCAATACTCGATGGGAAAATTAGCAGAGAACCAAATATAAAATAAACATCAAATGCAAATTCAAATGAAAATGCAAACTCAGACTCCTCCCCAAAATATCGAGAGTTAATTGCGCTGGAATTAATATTATCTCCGATAAAAAATATACATTTTATTTATCCGTTGCATCTTAAAAAAAAATTAAGCACGTAAAAATCAAGATGTTACATAAAGAGTGTGGGGTCAATTACCCCAAGTACGAAACCACGATCTACTAAGAACTCCTTTGAATGATCATACCAAGCACGCGGGGCTTGTTTGAGGCCATACAAAGCTTTATGGAGGAGGTAGACATGGTTAGGATACTTGGGATCCTCGAACCCCGGGGGGTGTTTAACATATACCAATTCATGTAGAGGTCCATTTAGAAAAGCACTTTTAACATCCATTTGATGCAATATGAAATTATGACTAGTGGAAAATGCAAGTAATATACGAATGGATTAAAGTCTAACTACAGGAGCGAAAGTTTCACCGTAGTCAAGTCCTTCGACTTGAGAGTACCCTTGAGCAACCAATCAAGCCTTGTTGCGAATCACTTGCCCATGAGTATCTTTCATGTTCTTGTATACCCATTTTTTTTCCAATGACATTATGATCCTTGGGTCTTTCGACTAGAGACCATACTTTGTTCCTCTCAAAATTATGGAGCTCTTCATGCATAGCTTGAACCCAATCTTCAACTCCAAGAGCATCATACACTTTCATAGGTTCAAGATGAGAGACATATGAGTGAAAAACACAAAACTTAAGAAGTTGACCACGTGTGCACACACTTCTTCCCAAGCCACCAATAACATTCTTTTGGTGATCAGAACCTTGACGCAATTTTGTGGATTGATGAGTCATGATACGAATTAGTGCATCATCGGGGTTATAATTTGGAGGAACATCCTCATCATTTCCTTAATCAAGACCATGATCTATCCGGAGTGGACTTCTTGGTGAGGATTCGCCATCATTATTTTCACCATTATCATTAGGTGGATGTTGATCACTTTCTTGATGAGTGGTATCAATTAGAAGGTCTTGTTCTTGTTCTTTGTCTCCTGTTTGATTGATGGTTTATGTAGAGGACTCCACTTGCATAGATATTATCCCATCCACCTTCGCCACAAGGTGTCCCTCAATGGGTATAAGCAGTCCTATACCCATTCTTCCTATGGCTATGGAGGGAGGTTAATCACCGAAATCATTACAATCGATTTGCTCCACTTGGGGGCCATTATCCTCATGAAAGTCCACATTCATAGATTTTTCAACACACCCGGTGGATATGTTATAGAATCTATAAGTGTGAGATTTTGTGGCATAACCAACAAATATGCCCTCAAAAGTTCTAGGATCAAATTTAGATCTAGTGCCTTTAATGTAAACTTGACATTTGCACCAAAAAAAACTCGAAGATGCTTGAGGTTGGGTTTGTTACTGGTTAGGAGTTCATATGGAGTCATACCAGTCATCGGACGAAGGAAGAGTCGGTTAGATAGATGACAAGAGGTGTTGATAGCTTCGTCCCAAAAGTTATATGGGGATTTGAACTCGGCCATCATAGTTCTTGCCATATAAATAAGTGTGCGATTCTTCCTCTCCGTTACACCATTTTGTTGAGGGGTGTACGCAGCGGAATATTGATGTCTTATCCCCTGTCCGCTCAAGAATTCACCCATGGTGTAGTTTTTGAACTCAGACCCATTGCCACTCCTTATTGACAAGATCTTGGTGTCATATTGGCGTTGCACTTCAATGGCCCAAGATATGAACCTTTCTTAAGTCTCACTCTTCTTCTTGATATAGAATACCCAAGTATATCTTCCTTTTGGTTCATGCCCATGGAATGATACCTAACCACACATAGAAATGCCACACACACATATCATGGGTTAGTTCACAAATCTATGTTTACAATTGTTTACCATACCATGGGATACACAATCCCACTTGGTACAAATTGTAGCTTTGAGTGTTGATCGCTTGCTTGATCAACCTTGTATATTTGCTTCTTACTTGAAATGATGATATCTTGAAGATGATAATGAAAGATCACCTAATCCTTTTCTTCAAGACACACTAGCAATAAGCTCAACTCAAACCATGAACATTCTTCATATAAATCCTAGCATATAACAATGGCCGTCGAGGAAGCTAATAGAGTTCAACACATGAACTCCATTATTCCCTATGGACAAGATCTACAAGGATCACTCAATGCAAACATTAGTCCATAAGGATTGTCATTAATTACCAAAACCATATATGGGGGAACCATGCGCTTTCAATCTCCCCCATTTTGGTAATTGATGGCAATCCCTTTTTACGAGGGTTTATATGATGAATTAAGCAACCATGCTAAACAAAGAGCAAGGATGCAATAGCATGGAAAGGAAAATGCTTAAGAACGAAACTAAAGCATAAACCAAATTCCCTTAAACCCTCTAAACTTCTCCCCCATTAACATCCATTGCAGAAATGGGAAAAAATATTAGAAGGCCAATATAGTAAGAGCTCCTCCATAGTGTATGCATTCCTCATGATATGAGTGAAATCAAGTGCATATATCCAACAATGAAGAGATGGAGGGAGATCAAACTATATTGAGGATCCAAAGGTTTACAAATAAAATAAAATTGAAGGATACGTTCACAAAGAAGAAACCATCCAAAGGATCCCAAAAACGATTGACCAAAATCAATATTTTGATAGGATCACCCAAGTGTTCTAGAAAATCAAGAGGGAACTCCCCAAGGTACATGCACAATGTTAGGTTTGAATTACTATATAATGTGCACAACATGGACTGATCACTCCCATCTAGATAATTTTGAACACAAACAAGAGCAAGAGAATAGATTGGAAATAAAGCAAAGCAACTTGCAAACAAACAAAAGTTGAGCAAAAGGATCAAGAAGTGATAAATAAAGACTTAATCAACCGAAATAGATGCGTGTGACAAGGAAAAACATTTTTGGGAGACTAATAGGATGATAGAATCATCAACATAGTCTTTCAATATATAAGGCACATAGTGCATATCATGTCTTTTCCATACACAGAAACCATCAAATGATAAAACACATAGGTCCACAAGCTTATTAAGATGCAAAAGGAATACCAAAAGAAAAGCAAAGCTTGTGCCTTTTAGGAACCAACAAGGAATATAAAGCAATAAAATGTGGTCACTAAAGAAAAACAATATCAATTAAAGATGTTACTATTATCGTGTGTATATGTTTCTAAGTGGACAACAATCACAAAGATATATATCCACAAAGAAACATGCACACACAAAATAGGTACAAAGGATAAGAACATGATATCCAAGATAGGTTCATAAATATACCAATAAGATTTTTGTTTGAAAGAAAAGCACTAAGCTTAGTTTTATCTTAAAGGGATATATATGAACAAGTAAACAAACTCATCAAAGCATCACAAATATCACAAGGGAAAACTTATAGTTGGAATGCTTTGAGAAAGGTAACACGTATCACAAAAAGGAAAATGGTTTTTGAGAGTTCATCAATATTGCATATGAGATACTTCGAGTAGAAGTTTCTAGATTAATATACTTGGGATTGGTGAATCATAAAATGATTATAAAAATCCCCTAGATATATAATCATCCCGGCTTACTCATATTTGCAGTAAAGATGTTTTTGATAAGACATTTGCAAGAACCAAATGAAATGCAACAAATGGAATTCATGCCAAGATGCAACCTACACAAGGTTGAAAGCTAGAAATGTATTCATGAGATAGATACTTGTTACCGAGACGACATTGGTGATGAAGAGGATGCAAGTTTGATAATCATCGTAGCTTGACTCCTATAATACCATGGTGAGAACACCTTCCTTATGAATGGAGCAAGCAACCAATGTATCTCCATCGTACCTAAAAACAAAATGCAAGTACAAAATGGTACCCAAATTCATTGGGTCCAAAGTAGTTAGAACAACTACAATACATAGGACAAACTCCACATAAATATGTGCATATTAATGTGAATTTGAATTTCATGCACATCTTAGCCATTTAGGATTTGATGGAGTTTATCCTATATATTGGATCAACTAAAGAAGCATGCCAAAAGATATACATAGTAAATATGCATGCACAAAACTTTCAAGAACCAAAACAAGATACAAATTGGAGAAAGAACCAATTAAACCAAGAAGCCACTCACAAGAGTGAAAGAAAAGAGAATTGTCCAAATTATATCAAGACCCAAATCAAGACATGATTGAGGAAACCAAATAGAGAAGATACCAAAAAAAACATCAAAGAATAAACAAACCCTCTACACTTTTCATGATAGCACACAAAGTACCAAGACGAAAAATGTTCGTCTTCCAAAGAGACAAGTCATTGGGATGAAATACAAATTTAAAGACAACAAGTGTTCAAACGCATATAGGATAGTTCTTCCAATAATAGTGCATTATTTATGATCTTGCATTTGAATACAAAATGCACACAATGGAATCATTACTCTCCATATATATTATTCAAACACTAGTCATGTGTAAATAAAATCAATTAGATGCAATACCAATATAAAGAACGGTGATCTACTCAATGTAGGATAGCTTCCCGAAGAATAGTGCAACCCAAAGAAGTATGACTTTGAACATAAGTGCACAAGTATGGGATCATTTCTTTTCCTAACTCAAGAAAGCATAAAACAAATTTTTAGTAGAGCAAGGAAGACACAAAGGAGTTTGAACCAAACAAATCCTTGGCAAGAAAGAAGGCAATTTTAGAGCAATGGCAAACGAAAATATGATCAATAAACTTACCAAAAATTGTTATAACTTGTAAAAGACAAGAGATGTATGGAGATATTTCTCGGTGGTAGATTTGTTCACAATCATATTCACAAAACATAAGCATGTGGTAAAAGATAGGAATAAGAAAACATGATTAGATAGAGATTCTTGAAGGCTTCAAATAAAACCCGAAAAGCAAGGCAACAAGAAACTCTCTAACAAACAAGATACCAAAGAAGAGAGACACAAGATATTTTAAGCAAATATGGAAATTGTTTGAGCAACATGCCACATAAGAACAAGATAGCTAACAATATCAATTTTAGGTGGCAATGCCTCACATGTTCACATTTTATAGGCTTGTAATATGCACATAGCTTATTACTCCCCCATAATGTGATAATCCATTTTTTTAACAAGAGGCAAAGAAAAACAATCCAACAAGAGAAAGTTAATGGACATTTGAATTTGAATTTCTCATGAGGAAGACATACCATATAGAGACAAGATAATATTGATATATCAATACTAAGTGGTATTCCTCATGTACACACATTTTAGGATAGTAAAGTGCCAAGAGCATATTACTCCCACAAAATGGGATAGTCCATTAATCTCTCAAAGAGCCAACTAAAATAAGAAAGAATTGCAATGAAGCCTCAACAAAAAACACACAAGTACATGGAGTGCAAACCAACAAACATAACTAGATTACTCAAGATAGGTAAGTAGTAAGCACAACATATACAAACACATGATAGAAAGAAAACTAACATATGCAAGGGAGCATGCAACTTTCAAAGAATATATGAATTAGATACAAGTTACCGCAAGGAGGAACATTGGATAAGAGATATATATAATCCACATGACCTGGCTTGAGGAAATATAAATGATGAAGATCCCTTAATTCTTCATGAGATAGCCAAGTCTCTAGTGCCCTCCAACCAACACCTATTGAACAAGTTTGAGCTTGTTGGTCCCCAACCAAGTTGGGTCCTAAGAGGTTAGTCACAATAGGTTTGGAAACCCAAATGGTTCTTTTCTTGACACCACTTTGAGTACCAACAAACTTGGCAAACACATTGCCCACATTATCCTTCCGAATGGAATACACATCATCAACAAGGATAGGGTTGGATAATGTACCATTAGTGCATGAAGAAGCAAGGTGACCCTTCTCACGACGAAGGTAGCAACATCGACTCTTCTCTTTCTTCTTAATAGGCTCCTCAACTTGAGGAGCATTGGCTTGAGTCTTCTTAGGAGGTGGTCGTTGTTCAACTCGTGGTTGAGCATGAGATTGAACAAGAGGCTGCTTCCCTAGTTGCTTCTCACTTAGATACTTCTTCTTCAAAGGGCAAGATCTAACATGGTGCCCTTCAATCTTGCACTTGAAGCAAATAATCTTGGCCGGATCTTTGACTTGTTCTTGGCCCTTCCTCTTGTCAACCATGGACTTGTTCTTGATATTGTAGTTGAATCCAAGTCCACTCTTGTCATTTAGAAGTCTTCGCACTCTCAACATCTTGTCAAGGGTGGAAATCCCTTCATGACTCTTTTCCAAGTCTTTCTTCAAAGAAGTGACTTGGGCCTTGAGCTCTTTAATTTCCTCTACATGGTTAGAATCAACACAAGAGCTAGAGGAAGTAGATGCTTCATTGTTAGAGCAACAAGGCAAGGAAAGAAATTCATCACAAGATGTAGAAACCTTATGGGAGGATGAATTACCAATACGAGCACAAGTTAATATAGCATTACTAGAAGATATTGTGCTAGTACCCACATCAGGATCACAAGATGTTACCTTTGTAGTCATAGCCTCAAAAGCTAACTTTAGCTTGGTATGGGATGCTAGAAGATCCTCATGAGAGCTAGATAGCTTTTCATGAGTTTCTTCCAATTTCCCACACTTGATAGTCATCAACTCAAGTTGAGCCCTTAGCTCAACATTCTTCTTCAAAATAGATGCTTCACAAGATGTGGAGTTAGTAGCACAAGCATCATTAGAAGTAGAAGAAGACAATTTGGCAAGCTCATTATTCAACCTAGATTTTTCCTCAATTATATTAGCATTGCCAACAACAAATTCAACCTTTTCACTTTTAAGCACTTTATATTTAGCATTAGTATGGTCACGTGCTTTAGTGAGATAGGCTATTTGTTCATTATAGAGCTCCTCAATAGATTCAAGTTTCTCCTCAAGAGTAACTCGGAGCTCATGCTCTTCCTCAAGAGACATAGTGAGGGATGCCTTTTCATCGGCATCACTTCTTTCAATTTCACCTTTCTTTTCAATGATTTTAGAGCTATTAATAGCAAAAGCCAATATTTCACCCAAGGGAGTGATAACTTTACTACCTTTAGGCAGATCAAGAAGAACCAACTCACCTTTCTCCATTAAAGAGACCTCATCCTCAAGCTCACCATAAAATATATCCTCATCCTCATCATCACAAGATGTAGTGGGTTCCAAAGGTGGAGATACCTTTGAATCCCTAGCCATAAGGCACACATGAGAAATGGATAACGTAGATGAAGATTGACTTGAAGCACCAATAAGGTCCATGTCTTGTTCCACCACAATATGGGATTCCTATACATCGTTAGCCACACAAGTACTAGAGGAAATGTAAGCATTGTTTTTATGAAAACAAGACATAGGAAGCATATCATCATGAGATTTAGTTAAACAACTATTACATGATATGCAAGGACTATCAACACTAGCATGTATGGAATTTTGAGTGCTAGAAGATATTAAGTCCAAAGATATATCATTGCAATGGGATAGAGATGAAGTATAGTCAATAGCAAATTCACTATCCACAATGCAATTTCTATCACCACTCACCATATCATTACCTTGTGACAAATCACATGTTGGTGGAGTGGAGAAAGATGTGAACTCATCACGGCCGGAAGTGGATGGAGAACAATAATCCTCAGTAATGTTGGACACATCATATATATCTTGAAGTTTTGTCCATAGCTCATGAGAGTTCTGAAAAGGCATGATTGAATCAATAACTACATCGCTCAAAACACACAAGAGACCATTAGATACAAGATTATCGAGATAAGAGTTTTCCTCATCCTCTAAAGATAAATCTTGAGAATCCTTTGGAGGAGAAAAATCCATATCTACAATTCTCTTAACATACTTTGGACCCATGTCCGTAAGAAAATTAAGAAAGCGAATTTTCCAAATATCATAATTTCTACCATAGAATATAAAAGCGGGATCATGCTCTATTTATCTAAACGACATCATACTCTCTAGGATGTAAAGCCTAATAAAGAGAGACGAGGCTCTGATACCAATTGAATGGACAACGACGTCGCCTAGAGGGGGGGGGGGTGAATACGCGATTAAAACTTTTCCGGTTAAAGCTTGATAAATGTGGAAATAAACTAGGTGTTTAAATTAACAAGCATACAACCTAAATATTCTACGGTCAACAAGATGCACTAACAACTAATGCTAAGCAAGACAAGTAACAAGGTGATAGCAAGATATATAACTTCAAGCGCGAAGGCTATCACAATGTAAATTGCATAAGTAAAAATCTTGGGTATAGAAATAACCGAGTCACACGGAGACGATGATGTATTCCCGAGTTCCTCCCACAAGGGGAGTACGTCTCGTTGCAGGGGTGTGAGCTCACCACGAAGGCCTACTCAACGCCACTAAGGCCTCACCTTATTCTCCGATGAACTTCCGCCAGGAAGGCCTAGTTCACCTCTCACTATTGAACCCCTTTTAGGCGGGGATCGAATCCTTGACAAACACTTGGGGCACACACACACACACAACTAAATTGGGGGCTCCCAACTCTTCTTGAATCACCACAAGTCGTCTAGGGTCAAAGACCCAAGAGTAACACGCTCACAATCTTTCACTTCCACGAATCCTCGTGGAGAGAGCAAACCGATGCAACCAATGCAAATGGCAAGAGCACAAGTGCTCAAATCCTCCACTCTCAAATTCCAACAAAGCAACAAATACTTATGGGGGAATAAGAGAGGAAGAACAAAGGAGGAGAAACACCAAGAACTCCAAGATCAAGATCTACTAAGTTTCTCTCACTAAGAAGGAAGAAGGATTGGTGGAAATGTAGATCCAGATCTCCTCTACCTTCTCCCTCAAAGATATGCAAGAATCATAGGAGGGATTGGGAGAGGGGCAAGCTTTCCAATGTCAACAATGGTGGGGGAGAGAGGATATTTCATGCTTGGAAGACTTGGGGACCAATGGGGAAGAAGGTCCCCTTAAATAGGTCCCCACAAAACTAGCCGTTTTTCGGCTTTTTCCGACCAGGCCGGAATGGCCCGGAATATTCCGGATCCCGGAATGATTCTGGAGCAATCCGGATGCAAACAGAGCATTTTTCCGATATAGCCGGAATGGCCCCGGAATATTCCAGATCTCGGAATCATCCGAAAAATTCCGGATTGTAACAGAACAATTTCCCGTTAAGGCCGGAATGGCCCGGAATATTCCGGATTCTGGAATCATCCGGAAAATTCCGGAATGCAACAGAGAGACTGAAAACCGATACGAGAAATGCTATAACTTTTTCATATGAACTCCGAACGAGGTAAATCCAATTGAAATGGAAATATATTGATACCTCAAAGTATGGAGAAGTTACCACACATGGAAGGTGTGGGAACATTCTCAAAGACGACTGGAATATTTTCACCACCGAAAACGCAACAAGTTTTTCTTACGAAATCCGTTTTCGAGAAACCAAGGCTTGTCATGAAGATCAGGACAAGCACTAAAACCCAAAGGAGAAAAAAGCCAAATAAGAACCAAGAAAGATGATATGCAAAGTATGCAAAGGTTTGAGCTCTCCATAACGATTCGATCAAGTTACTCACTTGAGAGCACCTCTTGATAGTACGACTATCTATCCTATAACCCGGTAACCTAAAGTCACGAGACCGGTAAAATAGAAAACCTATCAAGATTATACCTTTGCCTTGAGCATTCCACTTGATCTAGATGATGACGATCTTGACTCTCTCAAGTTTGGATCTTCTTTCTTGATTGCGCTTGCTAGCACAAGCTCCGCTTGATGAAGACTTGCAAGTTGCTCCCCCATACACCATTGTGGGAGAGACTCTTCTCGGCAAAGATTCACAAGGCCACAATCTCCAAAAGGGTGGCAAGCGTCAAGCATAGGATATCTTCTAGATGCTTCACTTGAGCTTCCACGTCAAGCTAGATGACGAACACCGCTTGACGACGACATCGACCACGGGCAATATGAAATCTTCCTTTTGGTTCATGCCCATGGAAAGATACCTAACCACACATAGAAATGCCACACACACATATTATGGGTTAGTTCACAAAGATATATTTACAATTGCTTACCATACCATGAGATACACAATCCCACTTGATACAATTGTAGCTTTGAGTGTTGATCGCTTGCTTGATCAACCTTGTATCTTTGCTTGTTACTTCAAATGATGATGTCTTGAAGATGATAATGAAAGATTACCTAATCTTTTTCTTCAAGACATACTAGCAATAAGCTCAACTCAAACCATGAACATTCTTCATATAAATCGTTGCATATAACAATGGTCATCGAGGAAGCTAATAGAGTTCTACACATGAACTCCATTATTCCCTATGGACAAGATCTATAAGGATAACTCTATACAAACATTAGTCCATAAGAATTGCCATTAATTACCAAAACCACATATGGGGGCACCATGCGGTTTCACCTTTGACGGCGTCTAAGGTCACAAACATCTATGATTCGTCCAACAATTGATCCTCCATGGTGGACGACATCCTGCATCGGCTATCCGACATCTTGATGATCTCGCCGATGTCAACATCGTGCAAGTCCACTTCATCAACCTAGTCGGGCTCATTGTCGTTGATGTGGTCGGTGTCATCATTTATGAATTTCCTCCTCGCCCCTACCAGTGTAACCATAGTAGCCGCCGGTGCGGACAATGACATGCATAGCGTCTGAGGCCACCTCCTATCAATAGCCAGCCACCTTTAATCAATTGATAAACAAAATTCACCTAGCCAGCCGAACCACAATGAATGCAAACATGCACATAATTGTCGGACACAATAAATGCAAACATGCAGAATACACGCGCCTCGTCAGACTCCGTCGTTTGGTCGAGCATGTTGGCGTCGTGTTCACCTAAGAGTTGGCCCCCGGAAGCCGTATGGTCATCGCTTGTGAATATAGTCTGACGCAGCACTGGTGACTCAAAGATGGCCTCCTTGTTCAGTCTGATGCCGTCGGATCTCAGGGCGAAATGGAGAAACGGGATTTATGTGTGTCCGGTACCGTGTTTGGTCCGCGTAGTAGCAAGTGGAAGACAGCGACGAGCTCCCAGCAAGGGGCATCATAAGTGGTAGTTTGGCTCAAGATTAGCAGCACATCGGTGGTCACCGCTGTCTTAGTCGACTCCTTATTTTGCGCTCGTACTCGCCGGGCTTGTCGACCGGAAAGACTGGAGGCTACGCAGCTGCGCCTGTGTCAGGTGCAGCGGCGGATCTAGCTGCTCCGGCTTCATTGGCCTCTTCATCAACGGCACAGTCGACTCCGCGGCCTTGAGAGGACGCGAGAGTCCTAGTTTTTTATGGCGGCATGATCGAGAAAGGCGGGGAGGTTGCGCCGGGCGGCGACAAGGTTGTGAAATGGAGGTAGGATTTGCCTTTTGGTGCGCTCCGCACGGCAATGCGAGGACGATGGAGAATTGGGTGAGCCGTCGTGTCCTATGACGAGAGGGCCCGCCTGTCGTATGTGCTGCCCCGACAATACCCGGCGCCCATAGCAGGCCCCCAAATTTTGCGGATTCCCTAGAATGCCGGGCATAATTCTTTTCGAACCGGCGGCCGAGAAGATGGCGGTGAGTGGGAGCGACCACGATCGGATGAGCAGGTGCATAAAATATACAGTAATTATAATAGGAGCAGGCCATGAGCGCGAACCTCGGTCGGTCTCGCGTCCTCCGCGCGCAGTGCTGCATTGCCCTCCCTGACACATACATATGCTCCAGGTAAGCTATAGTAGCTCTAGTCCTCGCCTCTAGCTAGTTATTTTGCGCATAACGAAAATGCTTGCTAGCATGTGCACGCGGGAAACAAACCTCACAAATTTGTTTTGAAGCTTTTTTTTAGTCTTGCAGATTTAAATTTTGATAAATGGTATACAAGGAGTGGTATCTCTCCTCCCGTTTGCATGCACGGCCGTGTGGCAAAGGCTCAAGTAAAGCCACCGGGACCAGGACCAGGACCAGGACCAGCCCCACCCCGCTGCCGGGAACAAGAGACAAAATGCCCAAAGACCCAACTAGTACAGCAGCATCTGTGTGTTGATGGGTTGGGTTCAGGGGAACAGAGGAAGGCGGGTGCGCAGACGCATCCAGGATATGGACAGCTTTCTTTGGCCTGTTTGCCTCGGTCAAAGCAGAGCCGCACAAAGTGTAGGAGAGCCGCGCTCGTTGCTTGCTGCATCTGCACACAGAACGCATGAGTAGGCAGTAGAGACTCGTTGCTTGCCTCGGTAATAATTACCGGTGTATGTTTCTGCCATCACAACTGGACGTGATGGTTTACTATTTTGTTTTTGTTTAGCTATTATTAATACTCCCGACGACGACCCACTCATCCGCCGCGGTGTCCACGAGGGGTGCTGGCGGGGCGGCATCTGCAGCCGTGGCTCGTTGCCGGCGTTGATGTAATCCAGCACCCACTCGAGGGTGCGGTGCTGGCCGCCCCACCACCGTTTGCGGCCCAAGCTGTTGGCGCGACCCTCGACAGGACCATTGTTGCCCTTGGCGGCGAGGTCCGCGTCGTGGCGGCGCTGCATTTCATGCCACCAGAATGCGTCTTGGCCGTGCGGCCTCCAGTGAAACCGTGCGGCCTCGTCCGCCGGAAGTCCTCGACGGACTTCGCCGATGGCCTACCGGAACTCAGCGTCGGTGGAGGGGATTGGGGGCAAGGGGACCCCGCCGACGCTGAGGTGCCAGCGCGGTTGCCCGCCGGCGGCGCTCGGGAGGCGTATGTCGGGCGGACACGGGTAGCCCGCCCGATACAGAACCCAGGCTTCGTGCTTGCGGAGGTGGCGGCGGCGGCATCGTCGTAGTTCGCCATGGGGGAGAAAGAACGAGGGAGGGAGAGCGCCGAGGAGGAAGAATGGGGAGAGCGGCGAACGGCGAGGGTGTTTTTGTAGCCTGGTGGGCATTTGCTGCGCCGCTTTCCCTCGCTGCCGCCCGGCACGCCATTACTCTGGCAGCCTTTGAACGGGCGCATGCACTGGCCGGCCGCCACGCCATAAACGCCGGCAGCCTTTGACCGACGCGGGAGCCGAGAAGAAGAACACGGGCGGCGGTTTCTGTTCCCGCGGTTTTCTTACGCGTCGCTGACATAGCTGGCCCGCGTGGGCTGCAGCGCCTTTTCGCCCCTCCTCCCCAAGCCGAACCCAGCGGGCTGGGTTTCGCCTGGGTGCCGCGGCGCGAATTGGCGCCGTTTCGGCGCTATTTGGGCTTCTGGGGGGGGGGGCGAGTGGTGCGAAAACGACGCTATTCGCCGCTTTCGTCGCTAAAAAGGCCGCCTGGGGGGCTCCGCGGGAAGGGGGGGGCGCGACCGGAGATGCCCTTAGTCTCGCTAGGTTGGTAATCCACCCTTTTAACTAGCACAATATTTTGAAAAGTTTGGTGTTATATATGCTAGTGGAATATATGATACTCCCCCCGTTCAACAATAGATGACTTGCATTTGTCAACATATAAATGTATCTAGGCATGTGTGTGGGATCCCAACCAGATGTCGTCATAATCCACACATGGTAAGACAGATATGAGTGTATCTACCGGCACATGATTTTGAGATCTAGTGTCTGGGTTTGGCTAGGAACTAAATGTTTGTAGTCACCTATGTACTTTGTAGTTAATTTGTCTGTGTAGTTTTCAAATTTCAACCAACAATGAAGATCATGGTATGGTATGTTCAGTCCTTTGGTTCCTGCGAAATCCCCAAGAAAAATCCAAATTTGCACTTTCGTTTTCAGTTTCTACTTTGGGCGGCGGTTTTTTGGACAGTTCTGAGTTGGGCGGTTTTCTGGAGATGTTGTTAGCTAGCACTGGAAAGAAAACCGATAACCAAGCAACATCAAAATGTGCACAATTAAGTATAAGTAGTAGCCTTGAGGTTCAACACAATCAAAAAATATGGTACAACATTAATCACGCATACTACAGTATATGAGAGGCGTGCGGACGTAGCGTGGAGGGTAGCATTAGCACAGATGGGGTGATGTGAGGGCGGTCCAGCGGTAGGGGGGAGGGCGCGGATCGGAGCAAGGTATTGCTGGAGTTGGTCCACGGGGCTGAAATTGTAGACCAGGTCTCATATAATTATTTTCCAGGTATAGCGGTAGAAGCGCGTCCTCCCTGCTCATCGTAGAGATCGCGACGTGCAAGCGGTGCGGCTGTCATGTCTGGACTTGACCTCCTAGACGCGCACGTCACCATGCAGCTCTTTCCTTTCCTTCCCTCCGTCTCCGGATATCCGTGCATCGGTCTGTGGACGTTGGCGTGTGGCAGTTCCTTTGCTGCCAGCGACCAGGCGATAGCTGCGACCGCATAGGCCGGCGTGGGGACAGGCGGGGGTTTGGCGTCGAGCCGAGAACGCAAGGGTCACAAAGTCCCATCTGCTGCTCGCCCTGCTGCGTGTGCCTTTCCAGCTTCGATCCGTTGACAAAAGAAAACGCACGAGACTTCCAATACATACTGGAAATCTGATAAGGTCCAAGAACACGTTACAATATCTGACAACGATTATCCATCAAAGACAATACTACAACTTGGTACGCACAAGTTTTCAGTTATAATTAAGTTTGCTCGAGTTTGTTTGGCGGTTTCAGCTCATCGGCCAGGCATTCCGGGCGCGCGTGATGCAAGTGTGGACTCAAACTTGCATCTCAACTCTGCCATTATGTTTGCTGAATTTCCCATGCAAACAATTAAGCTTGTTCTCATAAATATAATTATCAGGATTTCATTCGTGGCACAAACCATATATTTTTTTATTATTAAAATGGGTTCAAAACTTTGCCACAATTAATCTATCTATTAATTAAGAAGATGAGAGTTGATCGGTTAGTTAACGGAAAACCGAGCGACAAAATCATAACCACAAGCAGATCCACCCGACCGCCAACAAACTATAACCACGAAATGTGACTATTAATCAAGAAAAGGTGGAAACTTCGCTTGCAACGCAAGAATTCTTTCTTGTCGTACCAAAAATATCCGTAGCTTTGCCGCCACCGACGACAAGTTTCGGGGAGACATATCTCTGTTTTGGCACCCTGCCGGGACGGGGAAGTGCCCCCCGGAAGCCATCTCCATCGACTCCACCGACATCTCCATCGCCGTTGCTGTCTCCTATGATGAGGAGTGAGTAGTTCTCCCCCGAGCTGAGGTCTCTAGTGGTAGCTATGTGGTTCATCTCCCTCTCTCATGGTGTGATCTATATGTGATCGTGAGCTTTGTAATCTAGTTGAAAAAGTGGATGTTACTCTTCATCTTGTGCTACTCAAGTGTTTTGTTAATATGAACTTTGGAGTCACCTTGTCCCACGGTGTGAAGGTGATAGTGTGCACATCGTGTGTGTCTCCTCTATGAATTGTGGTGTTTGTCTAATACCTTCTAGGGCGCTCATAGTGACAACGTGGGGTTAACTAGACATGAGAATGCTTACTTTAGGGAATGCTTTTTGCAGTCCTACGCAATGATTAGTGTTCGTTATCCAACCGGAGAGGGTTAAGAGTAGCATAGTGAAGAGATGATATTTAGTTATTCAATTATGTGATCATTGTTGAGAGTGTCCACTAGTCAAAGTAGGATCCCTAGGACTTGTTTCCAAGCATTGAAACATCGTTTTCCGCTTGTTCGGCTACATGTTTGCTTGTTGTCATATTTATTTCAGATTGCTATTATTACTTATAATCATCCATATTACTCGCATTTCACTATCTCTTCGCCGAACTAGTGCATCTATATATATCTGACAAGTATACTGGGTGTGTTGGACACAAGAGACTTCTTGTATCTTAATTGCATGGTTGTTTGAGAGGAATATCTTTGACCTCTACCTCACTGAGTTCGATAAACCTTGGGTGATCCACTTAAGTGAAACTTTTTGCTGTTCTATAAACCTCTGCACTTGGAGGACTAAAACTGTCTACAAGAACAGAAGCATGTGTAGACATCAGCTGCCCAGTAGGTTCAAGCACATGATGGATCTTCCGGCTAATTGTAGGCTTGAAGGAGCCTAACAAGGATTTAACTTGGAATATGGTGTGATGGTATGTATCTTGGATTCGTATCTTAAACGGTTAGGATTAGTTGTGTAAGCCCTAGTATGACTATCTATATAAGCCAGACTATAGGAGTCTCCGGGCTAGTCACACAATTACATTGTAACATCTACATGGATTTGCCCAAATAGTGATATTTCTACCGTTGTGGTGCATGGATCTGAATAAACCCTTATGCATCCTGTCACCGACAAAACTCCTGCTATCTCACACATTCTACCTCCGGAAACATGGAACCCAATGTTGTGTTAACGTTCCCGATATTTCAACAACTGTCTATAGAGGCCTGCAATTGCGAGGACTCGGACGACGGTGGTGAGGGCGCCATGTCCATCGCCAAGGATTGTACTGAGCCCGCCTCCATCCGCCACATCGAAAATATCACCCCATAAAGGTTCCGCGGCTCAGGCATAATCTGTATCCACAACCTCGCTGATGACAACACTCCCAAGGACACAAGGTTTCACATGGATACCACGAGGAGAAAAATATCTAAAGATGCATTCAACCCTTACATCAAAGGTACCAATCGGAAGCTTAGGCAACAAAGACACAACTGATGCGACCTAAAGCTTGGTGAGCGTTTCGAAGCTCAGTGCGAAGGGCTGATCTCCTCAAAGAGTTGTGTGCCCATCCAGGCAATTTGGGACTCAGAATAGACAAAAAGGGGCCGGACATCGGAATCCTTGCAAAACCTAGATGGGGAACCCACAAGTGGCTAATACCTCCACCCAGCTCCATTAACTTTACACATAATGAAATTTCACGAACGAAATATTCTTCCTTATCGAATTATAGGCGTAAATCAGGAACCAAGGTGTTTAAGGAACTCAAAATGGATAGGCTAGCAACTGGGCTCCAAACGAAGTACAACGATCCACGGGGCCGATATATATTGTGGGTACTAGTTTGGCTGCAGGAGCAACGTTGCACCGGAGGCGTTCTAACTCGAGAAAATTACACATAACACCAAACTTCGGTGTCAAAGTTGCACATAATACAAAATCGAAACATTTGTTGCAGCTAGACCCAATTTTTTTGTCTAATAAGTTGCACGTAGCCAAAAATATTGATTTAGGGGTTTAACAAGTATTTGACACGTGGGATCATGACCTATTATACCGTATTTATATACCATATGCCATAATTATACGAAATTTTTACGAGCTGCAGCAAAACTATGGTACGACAATTTAAAAAAAAAAGACTATAGGGTGTCATCCGTGGTGGGGCACCCGCTGTCATGCCATAGTCCATTGTTATGTTTTTTCTTTAATGCCATGTTTGGTTGCACGGAATTGGGGCTCGGAATTGGAATTGAGGCCCAAATAGGCAAATTCGCTGTTTGGTTGCGCTCAGAATCGGGTCGTGGAATTTGGGCTCAATTCCGAGCCCCCCACCCGCGCGTGTAATTTTTTGCCCAAAAGATTCCAAGGTCTAGACCTCTGAATCGATCGGAATTGAGCCCGCGCCTTCCTCCTCGTCCTCCTGGCCTCGCACCCTCTCCTTCCTCTGTTACCCTCACAACCGAAACCGTAGCCACCACCGCGATTTGTCGCCGCCGGCGATTGGAGCCTCGCCCCACCTCGTTGAGCTCCCGAGGAGTCCCGCCGTCCTCCTCTCCCCCCTCCTCGCTTGCCGGGATGGCCCGAATGCCACAAATCGACCATCTTCCTCAACCCCGGCCAGAGCTCCGCCGATCTCGTTTCCGCCGTTGTTACTGCTTCTCCGGCCTCCCCGGCCCTCTCTCTGCACTCCCCGTGAGCGTAGCTCCCTCCCCATGCCCTCCTCCATTTTCCCGTGCATGGAATCGTCCCCGCCGCCGTTGCCGTGCGCCGTCCGCCGCAAAACTACACGATGGCGAGTCTCCGGTGGCGATTTCGGGACGGCGCCACCACCTTCCTTCTCGTCTCGACGAGGGCCTTCCAACGAGGCCATCCACGCCTATTGGGGTGCCTAGAATCGTGGCCCGGCGATGAGCTCCGGATCTCTGCTTTTAGAATTCACACAATGTGCATCCAAACATGATTTAGAATTCCATTGCTTTTTCGATTCTGCAGATGAATACCACGCGCATCCAAACAACAATTGTGGTATTCCATTGAAATCGTTGATTTGGTATTGTATTGCCAATTCAATTTAGAGATGAATTCTGTGCAACCAAACACAGCATAAGTTTTCATATAATTATAGTAGTACGGTATATAAATACATAAATACGGTACGTACAATTGTACGTGTGTCATGTCAAGCCCCTAAATCAATGTTTTTGGCTAGCTGTACCTCGTTAGGCCAAAAATTAGGGCTAGCTGTAAAAGGGGGTTGAATTAGGTGTTTTGTGCAAGTTTGGCACAAAAACTCGGCGCCGTGTGCAATTTTGTCTTGTAACTCGAAAAGCAAAGAGTAAAGTCTAAAACAAACCTTAAATTCATGGATGGTGTCGAAATCCAACCCTGAACTGTCAATCCCGAAAATAAGCACCCTAAACTTGGCGTTTCCGGTCTAAGATAACATTTACGGAAAATAATCCTATACGACCTAAGTTGGTACGACCACGTGTGGACCAAATTGAACATTGTAGAATTTTACAACCCACCTCCCAAAGCCTATTTCCACGCCTGATTTTGATTAAGCGAATAGGTGATTTGCCACGTGGTTGATGCTGAATAGGGTCCACACACTTGGTCTCACCAAATTGGGTCATTCCCAAACAGGGATTGCTGACGTCGTCGCAGTGACTTTACATCATTCTCACAATTTTTTCTCTTGAAATCTCTCATCTTTGTTAACCACGGCGTGCTCAAACTGACGACGCGTCCCATGTTGAGCAGCAGAGGCGTCCCCTTTCCGCGCAGCCGCGGTGCGACAAGGCGGACACGCAGTGCGAGCTTTGAGCTCGCCCGCTCCGTCGACGTCGTCATACTGTCCCGCGCATGACTCGGATTCAGCAGGGCCGGCTCTGAGGGGGGGGGGGGGGGGCAGGGTGGGCGGCCGCCCCGGGCCTCCAAATCTCTGGTTCTAAGGCATACGTTGCAGGGCGGAACTAATCTGGCGGTGGCACCATGGATGCCGTACTGCTAGTGGAGTTCATTTAGTCAGACGAAACCGAAGCGTTATGCTTTGTAGTTTGGACGATAATTTGGGCCTTTGGCCTTTGCTCCTTGTGCTGACTTGGGCTTTTTCTTCATTATGTTTGTGCTATTTCCTTTGATTAGGTCTAAAGGGTATACGTGGGCCCCGGTTAATTAAAATGGTGGGTTAGGTCGTTAACAAAAAAAAAAGGCGATGCGTTAGACATTCAATCTACTCGTACTGTAGATCTAGGCATGAAATAATAATCTAGTCTATACTTTTTTCCGACTAAAAATACTCAACTCATTTTTCCTTTTTCATTAGGTGTTGATTTCTCTGACAAATTTACAATAGGATATTAGGATGTATTCAACTCATTTTGCTTTTTCATTACCCGTTGATTTCTCTCATAAATTTTCCATTGGATGTGTGTTTTGCGCTGCATTTTAAAACACTATCGACGTGATAATTAATATGATTCATATTGATATAGATCATCTCTGCTTTGCATTTAGTAATGTTAGAAGAAAATTTGAAAACAACATGTAGATATCAATATTGCATTTATACACATTTTAGAAATCATCGTTAATCATGAGTTTATCAACGATACTTAATATAAACTTTTTGACAAATAATACTTCATATAGCTACATTTTTTTTATTCGATGCTTATAGGACCCCATATTCTAGTTCCGCCCCGGGCCGAAAAAAAAACTCAGGACCGGCCCTGGAATTCAGGCCACGACGGGTACGGTGGTGCGCATGGGCAGGGAGAGGAAGTGTGGCGAGCTACGCAGTGTGTGGGCGGCACACTCAGCAGCAGCATGGAGTGACACTGCCGTTTGGGCTGGAGGACGACGACATCGTCGTCCCGATCTGAGAGCAGTCCAAGTAAATCTTGGCGGAAACAGTGCGACAGGACGCGGTGGAGGTGCTCGTCTTCCATGGCAGGCTCGGCAGGGCGTGGCTATCCACGACACATCACGACGACGGCTAACGGTAGTTACCAGAGCATCCCGGAGTTCAGCGCACTTGAGAATGGCACACGGCAGCGCTGCCTCGGTATGCGTGTAGAAGTTCACTGTTCAAATTGTTGAGTCAAAGATTAGTCATGATCCCAGCGTTGACATAGCCACGTCAGCAAAACAGTCGGAAAACGAGGGTCACGCAAGTGTGTCGACCGGGGCCGTGTCGACGTGGCCACCAAGGCCCGGTGCACGTTTTTTTTTGCTCTTTCCTGTAAGTACAATATACGGCCAAGGCCGTGTCGGCGTGGCCACCAAGGCCCGGTGCACGTTTTTTTTGCTCTTTCCTGTAAGTACAATATACGGCCAAGGCCGTGTCGACGTGGCCACCAAGGCCCGGTGCACTTGTTTTTTGCTCTTTCCTGTAAGTACAATATACGGCCCAGGCCGTGTCGACGTGGCCACCAAGGCCCGGTGCACTTTTTTTTTTGCTCTTTCCTGTAAGTACAATATACGGCCCAGGCCGTGTCGACGTGGCCACCAAGGCCCGGCGCACGCCCATGCCGCAGAACAGTGCCGAAATCGCAATGCTCCACCGCGCAAGATTGCGGGGTTCATGTTGTTATTACAGCTCCTCCCTCTGCTTGGCCGGCGTCAGCCTCTTCCACGGCTTCCCCATGGTCCGCACCATTTTCTGACGTTTTTCGTGTGGTGCACCCGATCGGTTGCAAGGATCCTTTTTTCATCTCCATGTAAAACCTTCGTTTCCAAAATGAATGCCATTTTAGCCTCTTCATATTTTTCTAACGCTCTTCAACAAATCCGAGATAGGATCTTGCATTTTGTTTGGAGTAAGAAAAAAAGCAATTCAATGCATCGGTGAGAGAAAGAAAAGGTTGGGCATGGCCAAATATTGACATTAACTCTCACTAACAATCTAAATTATGGATTCTTGTGAAGACGAGGGTTTAATCAATCCTGGAGCAACTCCAGTTTAAGGAAGAGTTGCAAGTTGCATTATTCAGTCCGCCGCAAAGTACGTACAAATTTGTATTGTTTACTAAGTAGTAGTATTTGGAAACTGATTTAGACGTGAGTAGTAAAACCGCTAAAATCATCGTGTCGTCTTTTTGAAATGGAGAGGTTAGAAACTACTCGTACGGACAAGTGGTCTTGTGATTCTAGATCCGCGGTTATTTATGTTCCCAAACATTTCCTTTGAATTATTGTCAAAAAAAAAAAAAACATTTCCTTTGAATTTCTGGTCTCAGCACACGTGTACATGCACCGCGCAAGATTGAGAATCGAGACGGCCAACCTGCTCCGGAGTTCCCTTCGAACCACGCCGCTTCTCCCACGCGCTGCCTCCCCATCTCTTGTCGCGCCTTCGTCAGCCCTTGGCCGTGCGTCGTCTGCCGTGAATTTTGGAGAGTTGGCACCAGCTGGAACCTCTATGTTCAAAGCTAGTACAAGCAAACCGATCCAGAAGTGTTCAGGTGCGATCCTAGCTGGCGCCGGCGAGGTGTGACACCGCGGGCCACCTCTCGCCCCCGGCAAGGGAAAAGCAAGCGCTACAAGGGAGGCCTGGCCACGGCGTCGATCACTTGGAGGACGCCTTCGAGCGCCAGGCTTTCGAGTTTGGCGCCAACCAGAACCTGAAGGCCGCGGCGTGCAGGCAGGGCAGAGCAGTACAGGATCGTGCGTCAAGTGGGCGGGCGCAACCCCATCAAGGGCGTCCGGGTCTGGCTCGGCACCTTTCGCTCCGCAGAGGCCGCAGCGCTCGCCTACAACACCGCCGCCAGGCCCGTGGCGTCCGCGGCGCCGACGCCGATCACAACCTCCCATCCGATTGACCTCGGTGGCGCCAATAAGCGGCCACGGATTGAACACCAGGAACTGGAAGGCGACGATGTGCTACTCCCCGCCGCCTCAGAGAGTTCTGCCGCCTACTGTTCGACGATCCTTTCGTGTTGGACGATGCTGGCGTCGACCGCAGCTACTACTAGACTATCATCATACAGGGCTTTCCCGTCACGTAAGAAATGGAGTAGTAGTTTTTTTTTTCTTTTGCACGAAAGAAATGGATTAATATTTGTTAGATGTGCTGTATCCGTACTGTATAGGAATGGCATAGTACACCGCCTTATACGGTATCACCTCATTGTGCTACAACGGTGGAGGCTCTTTCCACCTTATATAAACATGTACCCGGCGACCCTAAGGGGCTACGTCGTTCCACCCTACGAACTGGTATCAGAGCAATGCCTCTCCCATGACGACCTAGGTGCTACAAACCCGCCGCCATCTTCGTGGCCGCCGCCGCAACACCAAAGACCTGCCGTCGCTGCTATCTTCCTGGCTCCGCCACATCCAAAACCCTTTACACACCCAAAAACCAAAACTTGCCGCCGCCGTAGATCTCCTACCGCCACCGCCAAGCCAAAACCAATCTACACAAGAAAACCAAAACCCTAGCCTGCTCGCCAGCTTCCCTCCTTCGGCATGGCCTCCTCGTCGAGCTCGGGTCTGTCCAGCTTGGGTGCTCCACCCTCGCAAAAATTGACATGGAGAACTTCCGGTTTTGGAAGACTTTTGTGCTCCTGGCACTGCGCGTCGCGCGTGCCCTTGGTCTCCTTGACGGTACTGCTGCCGCACCAAGCACACACCTAGAGGTCGAAGATGGTCAAGACCCCAAGAAAAAGAAAACCGCCGAAACCTTGTGTATGTTGCATGGATCGAGAGGGATCGGCTGGTGGTGAGCTACCTCGTCAATTCCCTCTCCCCGGACGTGCTGGCTCATGTCCTCGGCCTCAACACCTATGCTGAGATATGGGCTGCTATCACGAACATGTTTGCGTAACTAGTCCCATTCCCGAGCGCAGCAGGCTCTGAACATGACGAAGAAGCTTAGCATCACCATGGCACAATATTTTACCAGGATGAAGGGGTTTCGCTTGGAACTTGCTTCTGCCGGAAAACCAATTGATGACCATGAACTCGTTAGTTACATCCCCCTGTTGTAAGAAAAGCTTCATTCCCAAAATTTAAGAGACATAGATGCATTGGCTAATAGAGCAAATCCCACTTCAATTATATGCCGGTGTTTTCTTTCAGCGGAGCCATTTTGTTAAGTAGCATGTGGACAAGAAACATGATGTGTGATCCTAATCTTTTGAAAGAAATCATGAAGTTTCTCATATTCTCCTCCCCAATCTGTTTGCATAGTAATGATTTTCCTATGAAACTTTCTTTCAACAAATTGTTGAAAATTAAGAAACACTTGATAAACATCAGAATATTTTTTAAGAAAATATATCTAAGTGGATTTGCTAAAGTCATCAATAAAACTGACGTAATATGCATGTTTTCCAACATAAAGAGGTGCAAGACCCCTGATGGAGGGATGATAACCCGGTAGGCCAACGCCAAGGTGTAACTCGGCTCAAAGGACGCTGCGCGAGACCCGGCTAATGATAAAGGAGCTTCTAGAAGGCCCAAGATCGTAGGCCTGGTAACACGGACTGTGGGTTCCGGTAAGGAAGTTTAGGGTTTTGTAGGCAGTGTCCGGGTAGGATTCAGAGTACGCCTTGGATAGCAGGCCAGGAGGTCCGGATGCTTTATAAGCCGGTCCTTAGGTTAGGTTTGGAGAGATCCAAGAGTTAGAGCAATGTCGCTAGGTATCGAGTATCCAGTGTAACACGAGAGCTGAGTTAGTAGATCGAGATCGGAGACTCGGCGACTAGATTGCCGGCTACCAGATCGCATATCGTTATGTTTTCCCTTGAGCTAAATCCTCTCCCAAACACCAGAGTCGTCTTGCCCCAAGATAAGTTACCCCCGGTAACGTCTTCCGTGATTATCCCACGACAGTTGGCGCCCACCGTGGGGCCTACGTCCAAGGGTGTTTACATCACGGGAGAAGCTCGGAAGAACATGGAGAACCTTGTCATCGGCGAGATCTACACCGACCGCGAAGGAGAGAAGATGGTGGACGATTCCGGCTGGGGGCCAGAGTCGGATCTACTCGAATCCGGATCTGTCGTAACAATCGGCCAAATCAACGTCTTCGTCGGCATGGTACGTACGTCCGGTTCAATCCCTGACGATTTCGAATTTGATTCTGTGTCAGGGGAGGCCACCTACGCTCAATCAGATGGAGAAGAATCGGTCGGGACGGTAGATCCGACAGAAGAGCCCCCCACGAAGAGGGAACAGCCGGAGGAGCCGGCATGGACCCCGCGTGGCCGGGTCATGAGAGAAGACGATACCGAATCCATCCTGCATCTTGTGGAGAACCGGTACGAGGAAAATAGCAGCAAAGAGGAAGTGTACGAGTCCGCGCCAAGCATTGTGCGCCAGGTTGCGGTTTACACGGCTCCTGCGACCAATCTTAATCAGGGGAACGTGACCGCGGCCACAGTCGGAGTAGCACAAACATTGGCCCAGCAACAAGATCCGGTTGACGGAAACCCGGTTCTCACCCGGGTTGACGGAGAAGCAGCATCAGTTACCAGTCACGCGGCGGACAGTGAGTTGCAGGCAAACATGTTTGGATATCTGGCAAACCGAACGCCAGGGGCGGGTCCTTCAAACCCGCAACACCCGGCCCTATTCAACAACAACTTGATTCTGGATCCAACCGTTTTAGCTACAGTTATTACTCCGGAAAACGCAGCGGAACGTGTCAGAGATCTGGACGTAGCCCGCCGTGCATTGGAGCAACAGAGAAGGCAAGTAGAAGTAGAAAGGCAGGGGATGGCCACCCGCCAACGCGAGCTGGATGCATTGGAAACCCGGCTCCGAGAAGAGACAACCAGGGCGCGTCAAAGGCATCAAACCATGTTACCAGCAACGGGTGGAGTTATAAATCCGACCAACCTATTTATCACACCTCAGGATCAACCGATTCCAGCAGCAGACCAAGGAACCGTACAGCAACCTGTTACTGGAGGAGCACAGCCGGCAAACACACAAGCCAGGTTACCCACATTACAGACTGGAGTCACCGCCGGCAATACATTACCACCACCACCACCATCACGATTTCGCACGCCAGCAGGTCATTACAACAACCCCATGGATAATGTGTATGCTGTAACGTTAGCATTGAATCAGATCCCCGTAAGAGAGTCACCCCATGCGGAGCAGACCCGACGAGCGATCGAGTTATTGCATACGGCAGTAGCACAACAAGTTAATTACCCGGATCACAGAAGCGGGATGCATGGGACACCATATGTCAGCGAACAACGAGCTAATACCGGCAATATTCAGACAAGTTCAGCACGGCGGAGGGCGGAGCAGCAGCAAATGCCGCCCCCTCCCCGCGTTCAAGCAGTACCAGCAGCATCAGCAGCACAACCTATCGTGGATAGCTCCAGAGCCAGGAGGGCCGCGGCCGGGTCTGCAGTGCACGGGCCACCAGCCGTACCGCGCCCAACCGCACCTCCCGCGGGATCACACGTTTCCCGAGTGAGGCCAGTTCCGACTAATCTCGCTGGGCCTAAGTGCCTGTCGGACAACATCAGGGCTGAGCCTTACCCGGATAAATTCAAGGAACCGGGTAAAGTGGTGAATTATGAGCCGACTATGGATCCGGAAACATGGTTGAGCAGCTATGAGATGGCAATGTCGATTTGCAACGCAACTGAAAATCTTCAAGCCAAGTTCATGTACTTAATGATGTCAGAAGGAGCAGCAAAATTATGGTTCAATAATCTACCAGAGGGATCTATCAAGTCGTGGGAAGAGTTAAAAACTGCATTTATCAAACATTTTCATGGAACGTGCAGAAAGCTATTTACTATTGATGACCTAGAGCGATGTGTCCAAAAGAAGGGAGAATCGGCGCGCAGCTGGGTGCGCCGTGTTATGGAGATACTTCACTCATATACGGATATTCAGCCCAAAGATGCGCTACAAGCTATGGCAAAGACATGTAAATATATACCTTTAGTGCAAAAGCTAACTCGCATGAAATCCAGCCGAAATGCTTCAGAGGTTACGATGGGAGAGTTAATGGATGCATGCAACAAACACGCTGCAACGGATACTACAGAAGAGGACGTCGATGACAAGAAAGCAAAAGCAAGTACAAATAATAGTGGAAGAACCGGCAATGGATCAATGCCGGGTAACAATAGAGGTAACAATGGGAACAATCAGAACAAGCGCCCGTTTGAGGGAGGCTCCGAGTTTGTCGCTAGCACAGAAGCCGGGTCTTCGAGGCCTAGGGCAGAAGGAAATTTCAATACTGGAAATCACAACGGAGGAAATTATCAAGGGCCACCAAGGCCAAGTAACAATTGGGATATCTTCAGAATGGCGTGCCCAAAACACAGCAGGAACGGTAGGCCGGCTAACCACTCTTTGGAGCAGTGCGCAGATCTACAGAGATGGATGAACGAGGAGATAAACAAGGCTATGCGAGGTGCAGGTCGGGGAGGAGGACCGGGCCCGGGTGGAAACCCGGGCAACGGTCCACCCCCAGCCGGTAACCCGGCAGGCGGAAATCCGGGTAACAACCAAGGGGGAGCTGGAGGTTTCCAAGCTAACCCCAAGCAACTGGGACAATATCACGTGCACACCACAGGAATTTCTAACAAGGATAAAAAGATACTGAAACAAGCAGTAAACTCGGTTTCTTCGGCTATCCCGAGATACCTGAGATGGTCAGAGCAGGACGTAACATGGAGCAGAAGAGATCACCCGGAAAGGATAGAACACCCGGGAGTCCTAGCATTGGTGGTTGCACCATAGGTCAATGGTTATGAGCTGAAGAAGGTCCTAATGGACGGTGGAAGTAGCTTCAATATCTTGTATTGGGAAACCTTTCTACGCATGGGTCTCAAGGAGTCCCAGCTACAGAAAAGTTCAACAGTCTTTCACGGGATAGTGCCGGGTCACTCAGCATGCCCCGAGGGAAAAATCGCATTGGAGGTAGCTTTTGGAGAATCAAAGGACAATTTCCGGGTTGAATGGCTTACTTTCGAGGTGGTTAAGTTGTGCAGTCCTTACCACGCGCTATTCGGAAGGCCGGCTTATGCTAAGTTCATGGCCAGGCCGTGTTATGTGTATCTACAACTAAAAATCCTGGGTCCCAGGCAGACCATCACCATACATGGGAGCCGGGATATAGCGGTTGAGTGTGATGAAGGAGATGCGGCAATGACCGAACAAGCTTGCAGAAAAGAGGAACTCAAGTATTACCGGTCTCAAGTAGACCCGGATGACAGAACAGCGTTAAAAAGACCGAATACTGAGGACGAAAGAGCAAAGTTCAAGGCAGCACAGGACACAAAGATGGTGGCTTTCATCGAGGGTGATCCCTTCAAACAATATGCCATAGGAGAAGAAATTGCACGACCACTTATAACCGGCTGTATCATGGAAGTACCCACCCCGGGTTGGTTAGCAAACCCGGTACTCATAAGGAAAAAGACCAACGAGTGGAGAATGTGTATTGATTACACTAGCTCGGGCTAGATCCCCAAGAATAATTAAACGATGTAACAGGCAGCAGGTTTCAGACGTACTCTTTTCCTATCCAGGGTACCTAAGGGGACTGGAGGTTTTTTAACGAGGCGGCCTGCTGACCTAACTTTCTCCTATCAATAAAGGGACGGTTAAGCAACATATCGTTCTTCCTCCTACCCTGTTTTATCATGCTTTTAATTTTTTCTGTTACGTTTTTTACTTTTCTTCCAGGTAAGTATTATTTATTATTCTTAGTACATTAGCTTCTTTAGTATGTTGCATATATTTAGGTCTTGGGGGCTGATTGCTTGAATAGCACAGTTATAAACTCAAAGACCCGGCCATGATGCCTATGAGTTATAAGGGCCGATTACTCGCAAACGAGTACGGCTGCAATCTTATAACTGGACAAAGGAGCCAAATTTCTTGACTTTTCTTACTTAAGCTCGATGTGACTCGCACTAAAGTGGCATGATTTGCTCGCTTACGATTACAATCAGCCATGATGCCGAATGGGACTTGCCTGGCCCTGTCTTCGTACAGATGTAACAACATGGTATCCACGCGAAAGCCGGCTTACAGTACAAGAGAGTCAAAAGGGTCATCTAAACCACAAGTTATGCAGAGTACAGGGTTAATAACCGGAAACTCAAAATCTATAAAGCATAACTTCAAAACCTGTGTGAAACGGCTCTAGGTTTTGGGCTTAGCAGAAATAACTTGTTTTCTTCGAGATACCTCACACCCCAGACTCGGAATTTCGGGCCTTGGGGACTGGGGATTTTGAACAAAGAGGCAAGTTATCTAGCTACTAAGCACAAAAGCCCAAAAATCCGAGTCTTGGGGACTTGGGGACTTAGATAAAAGTTCACCTGTCAAAACCCATGTGACCCGGAAATCGAGTCTCACAAAAGGAACCATAAAGAAAGTCGGAGTATCAAGAGTAAATAAGCTCAAAGGCAGATAGATATCAAAATCATCCAAAGGCCAGAAGAGGCACGGAGTTTATCAAGGCATTAAAGTACATTACAAGTCTCGATACTAGTATTAAAGGCGCACAGGCGCACCGTCAAAAATAATTGTTCAAAGGGCCCATTGGCCGGCTGACGCATACGAAATGATAGCGGATAGCAGACATCACTCGGCATCCGGGACTGAGGCATCCATCTTCCCCTTGCCCTTGCCAGCCGGGTCTTGTTCCTTGGCTTGCCCTTCAGTACTCTTGGTAGCAGCAGCACCCGGATCAGTAGTAGTGCCAGCCCGTGCAGGAGGAGGGACGATTGGTGTGGAGGTAGCAGGCGCAGAATCGGCCTGAGCCTTCTTCTTCGCGGCCTCCTCTCTCAACTGGGCAGCCTCCGCCTTCCATCGGGCTAGCATATCGTATGGCTTGGGAAGATCCGACTTGATAGCCTTGTCGTCAGAATCATATGCTGGAATAATGACACTAATGTCCAAACCATCGGCAATCATGCTGGCCGGGTGACGGACTTCCTTCTGGATGGCCTTGAAATTCTTCGGGGAGAACTTGGATCCATCGTGATTAAATTCCGGAAACCCGCCCATAAGCTTGGCCGGCTCGAGCTTAGGAAAATAAGCTTTAGCCAGCGCAAGCCCCCGGGTTACTCCAACCCGGCAGGACGAGCGCTTCCAATGCCAAATCCACTCGGGAATAGTGGAGCATGCGTCCAACAGTTTCTTCAGGTTGCCGTGCCCAACACCCGGCCATCGCAGTTCTTCAAGAATCCACTTGGTTCCGGCACAGAGCTGTCGGATAGTGCTCTTGATGGTTTTCAACTTGGCAATGTCATCTTCGTCCGGGATTACTTCATCCGGACCTGCAAGAAAACTCAACGAATAAGGAAACCCGGCTATTTATCAGAATGAGAACCCGGATCATGATTATCAAGTTAAGAATTATACCGGTCAAAGCACGATATGTATCAGCGATTTGAACAGAAAGCGTCGTCAGCCTATCTTCTGCTGCATGAGCCCTCCTTCTATACTTCCTTGTGATCTTCCCGCTCCTCCTAGCTTCAGCTTCAGCCGACTCGCGCAGAGCCGCCTCCTTCTCAGCAAGCTTGGTGGTCTTCGCCAATGCTTTCTCAGATTGGGTAACGAAGGCCTGCGTGGACACAAGGAAGGATTAGCCGGATAAAAAGCAACTATCAGTCGGTTATACCACGAAGTTCCAAGCAAATTATCAATAAATTCACTCGGAATTTGGGGACTAGATAATGATACAGGCAATATTGCTCGGATTTACCTCATATTTAGCTACCAAAGCTTCTAAGATATTTTCTTCATCGGCCCTCAAGGTGTGCAGGGCATCAAGCATCTGGGAGAACGTCATGTCTTCAGGCCTGACACCGGAAGAGCCGGCTGCTTGATCGCGTGGCGGGTGAACTTTCCCCGACTTTGGGGTTGATACCCGGACTGTCTGGGTGTCCGGGTTTGGAGAACTCACCCTTGTGTCCAGGATCTCAATCTCCTCGTCCACTGCCTCTTCGGACGACTTTGGAGACCCGGCTGCCTGGTGAGCTGGGTCAACAAAGGGGCATTGTTCTTGATTGCCTTCAACATCGCCGCCAGTCGCGGCGTCCATATCATCAGTCGGCTCATCCGTCTCCCGGTTATCCGTCCCCATGTTCTCCAAGTCACTAAGTGTGGCTTGGGCACTAAGGAAAAAAGAAAAGAGATAGTTAGCGACAGTGGATGAAAATTATCAAGTATATAAGGATATCATATAGTGAAGACTTACCCGGCGTTTACGGTGAAATCTGGTGGGAGCTCGCTGCTGGAAGCAGATGAAGCTGTTACAAGAACCGATAGCGGAACCCGGAACTGCCCGGCCCGTGGATGGTTGGGGGAATGGTGATGCTGAGGGGAGTTGGAAGAATGAGGCGGAGGAGTACCGGCGCGGTGGACTGGTGAGGTGGAGATGCCCGGGTTGAGGGGATCGTCACCCGGGGAACTCCGGGTCACTCTACGCTTTGCCGGAAAAGGGTCCTTCAAGTATGATAAGTTTGATAATTGATGGTTAAGTTTGCGCATGTTATCAAAGGAGTAGGGTTTGGAGGACATATAGGAGAAAGGAACCTTGGATACCACCCCTCTGGCCTTCCGTTTGGTCCCGACTGTCATTTCTTGATCGGACTCGGTGGCCTCCGGGTCCTCCTCGTCCTTGTCATCTTCGTCCTCCAACCCTGTAAGCCGAGTATGTATCGAGGGAAAAAGTTAGACGAGTGAGGAAAATGATGCAAGTAAAGATGATTCACGACTCGGATAAATACCTTCGTCATTGTCAGCCGGCTCTTCATCTTCTTCCGGTTCTCCGGAAGAAGGGGAGGTCTCGACGTTCCAGAAAGCGTCATCAGCCTGAGATAAAAACATGGAAGTGAGGACTAACAGCTGTATCAAGTCAAGGAGTGGGAATAAATTTACGAGTATCGGTCTTACCGCTGGAGCCGGATTTTCCCGGGTGAACGCCGGTAACCCGGCGATGTTCTTGATCACCTCCAACTTTTCCGTCAAGAAGCTCTTGATGGTCTTGTTGGTGTCACCAGCTGGATAATTCTTGGAGGAGTATCGGAGCGCGTCAGTGACGTGCCCCGAGTAGTCGCACATCAGCTTGGTGCGGATGGAATTAGGCTGGATCCGGAAATCCACCCATGTCTTAACCAAATTGAGCCCAAGGAGACCTTGGGCGGAAAGGACGGATATTTTTGAAAGGAGCGGTTGGATGGCCTCCCTGTCCGGCTCAGGGGCAAAAGCGTTGAAAGATTCGGAGATATCGAGGAGGCCCTCCGAGTAACCCGGCAATTTCTTCTCGCCGGGTGGGGAGGTGTCCCGGCAGTAAAAGAAAGAAAGTTGCCAGTGTTTAACATGAGAATTCAGGTTAAGAGTTGGCATTGGGGAATTTTTGCGGCGTTGGATGGAGACCCCGCCGCAAGCAAGAAGCGCCCCGTCACCGCTTTCGCGGCACGGTTTGCATTGGAAAAGTTCGATAAAAAGAGTCAAATTTGACTCGGAAAGAACGATAAAATGGGTTATATTCAACATAGAGTTAGGCCCTATGTCGAATACCCGGAGGCCGTAATGGCTCAACACCTCACGGAAGAAAGGGTGACCCGGAGGGCGAAACCCCCGGGTCACATGTTCGACGAAGCAAATTACCTCGTCATCAGCAGGCGTGGGCCGGGTCTCATCACCCGGCACCCTCCAGTGGATGTCCTTCTGAGGGGGGAGGATCCCTAACTCGGCCAGCTCTTCTAGCTTGGCCTTTGTGACCGTGGATCGCGCCCAGTTGGCGGATATGGATTGGGTTGACCTTGCCTTTGCCGTTGAAAACAACAAGTGTGAATAAAAATGAATAGCAAACGGCATAAATAGTTTGATACATCTGCACCCGGCATCCCGGGGATCTGATAAGTGTTTGAGGAATGAGCTGCAGGACAGATTCAGGTCGAGGCGGCGTTCTCAGTGGCGGCCTTGGCTGTTTCATCTTCATTATTGGTCGTGGTAGCGTCTGCTTCAGAGCTGGCGTCAACGGTCTTCGCAGTTTCGTCCTTGGTGCTGGCCTTGACAGCATCGGCTTCCGAGTTGGCCTCGGTGGCTACCCGGTCTGGAGTGGCCGTGGCCACCGAGACGGGCGTTGTCGCTGAGGTGGAGCCACCGGCTTGGGCGCAAAGGCTAATCGTGTCGTCGAGGGCAGCTCTTGATGAGGTGCCGAACTCGAGCGCGGAGGTGTCAATCGACATCTTCTCGTTCTCGTCCTCCTCATCGCTACCCGCGACGACCGCGGCCTTCCCCTTCCCGGCCTTGCCACCAGGAGACTCGAAGCAGCTCAGGTCCAGCTCCTCGGTGTCCGTCTCTTCGTCTTCGTCCTCCTCCTCGCCTTCGTCCACCTCGGTGTCGGGCTCGGTGAGTCCGTCGATGAAGGTCGCGGTATCAGCGTACTGGGCAACCTCGTGTGCAACCAGCTGGCGGATAGCCACGCAGTCGGGGTTCTTCTCCCACTTGGAGTCCTGGCGCATCTCGCGGACAATCTGCAGTTTAAGGTTTTCATACCAGCTGGTGATGAACAGAAGCATCATGTCCGCGCCTGCCCGAGCTCCCGATGCGCGCCATTTCTTCAGCTCGGCTTTCACGCGGTGCAGCTTCAAGGCAAGTCCGCAGATTGTCGTTGGTGCAGAGTCATCAGGCCAGAAAAGGTTGTGGATCTGGAAGGCGACGCGCACCAGCTCGGTGCCCACGCCCGCCAGTCGCGGGAACTGCCCTTGCATAATCAGGATGCTTTCCTCGATTTCTGCTCTGGTGTCCAAAGGTTTGCCCTTCTCAGCGCGAGCTGCTCGGACCTTCGCCAGGGTAGGCACGCAAGAAGACTCGAGGTCGGGGAAGACTCCTGCAAGAGCTATCGAGAAGATCAGAAACAATAACAGAGTAGAGATACGAAACGAGTAGCAGAGGAACAAGAGGAAGCAGTGAAGCAAAGAAAAGAGAGTACTTACTGTTCAAGTCATAGCGCAGCCCTTGCAGCTGGTTCTTCCACGTTTCCTCGTTGGCTAGGTGCCTCTCTTCAATCAGGCGGAGCCCGTTCAGCTGAGCAAAGAGATCAGCATTGCTTTTCTTCAGCACCTCGCACTCCTGCTCGAGGGCTTTCTCCTTGGCCTTGGCTGCTGTTTCGCTCTTTGCCTTCTCGGCGATTATTCTATCCCTTTCGGCAGCAATGTTGATAGCATCCTGGAGCGCAGTGCGCAGCTGGACTTGGAGCTTCTCCATCTCGGTGGCATGTTCTTTCTGCAGCTCGACAGCCTGGCTGGACAACTGCTGCTGCACCTCAGCAGGTTTGAGGCAATCTTGATGTTCCTCAGTAAACTTCTTATGATCTTCTGAGAAGAGCAAAGCACGGTCAGCAGAGTAGCGAAGAAAGAAACACAAAGACAAGCCGAGAAGACGTCAACGTACCTTCTAGTCTTTTAATCGTGGCTTGGCCACTCTCGACAAAGGCGCGGCAGGTTGAGTGCTCCTCCGCCAGGGCCTTTAACTTCCCTGCAGAGTAGAAGTGGTTAGCGCAAAAAGCAGAAGCGGGCGTAAACACCAAACGCAAGAACCGCGTAGCTAAAAGCGTACCTTCAACTTCAGAAAGTTTCAATGTGCTGTTCATCACATCCTTCTCGGCTGCCTCGCCGTCTGCGCGTTCTCTTTCCAGAGCCTCAATGCGTCTCTTGGCAATGGCATGGTTCCAGAGTAGCTGACGGTGCAGGCCGGTCCGCTTCAGTAAGCTATTCTGAGAAGCAAAAGGAAGAAGAATCAGGCAAAGTAATAAAGATTCAACCCGAGAAGGCGGCAACTCGGGAGTGTATCCGTCTACTCGGCCAGAATCTCGGGGACTGGGTGATGGATAAGGAAAAGAAGAAGAGTAGAAGAAAAGCGAAACGCAACTCGGGGAGGAAGAGTAGAAGCTTACCGCATAAGATTGCTCAAGGTCCTCTGCATTCTTGCGATGGACGAACATCTTGGCGGCAAGCGTGTTGGAATTGGATGAGATAGTCATGGGTTTGTAACCCAAGTCTGCCTTGTTCCAATCGACACGCATATGGTCCAAGTCGCCCAAATCCGTGCCATCCCAGTTCGAGTTGCCAAGGACCTTGCTGCCCCACTTGGCATCGATGAAGCCAACCAAATCGAGCACTTGCTCAAGGCCCTGGGACGTCACCGCCTTGTCCTGAACCTCGCGCGAAGAAATGGAGAGGGACTTGTCCTTATTTGGGGCCGGGGGTCTGGAGTCCACTGCCACGGTTTTCTTCCCTTTCCGAAGAGCAAGTTTCCTCTCCGCGGGGGTTAACCCAACCTGGTGCTGCTGGCTGACCTTCACCATATAAGGTGGGAAGCTGGGCGGATCTACGACGCTGGATGCGCCAACGGCATCAGCAGCCGCGCCGGGCTCGCGGATAGCCAGCTGAGTGGACTTGGCGATTGATGTTGGCGGCGGCATCACGGCTGCATCTTGACCGGCGCCACGCGCCGGGTTCCTGCGAACAGTGCCTTCTGCCGGGCCTGCTGACTTCTCGGCAGCCCGCTTCTTCGAAATTTCCTTCTGGGCGGTTGGCTTCTCGGTGGTCTTCTTCTCGGCGGTCTTCATCTCGGTGGCCCTCTCCTCGGCGGCTTTCTTCTCGGCAGCTTCCTGAGCATTCTTCCTTGTAACAAGCTTGGCCGGAGGACTGGCTGCAGCCTTGGTTTTCTGCACCAAGGAGGAGTCTGGTGCAGTGGAGGAGGTGCCCTGCTGGGTAGGCGGCGCCAGGGGCGCGCTACTCGGCGCGGCGTCTGGCTGAGCGCTACCCTGCGCGGCGCCTGGTTGCGCGTCGCTCAGAGGGTATTGCTCCGCCTCGTTGACTACTTCAACCCGCTGCTCGGCAGCGGGATCTGGCTGTGAGGCATCTAGTTCTTCTACCCGCGGCTGGGCCGCGGTGACAGGGGGATGCTAACCCGGTATGCCAAACTCTGAGGAAATAACCCGGCCCAAAGGATGGTGTGCAGGATTCGGCTAAGAATAAAGAAGCTTGTGGAGGCCCAAACTTGTGGGCTTAACGGCCCGGGTTATGGGCTATTGTAAAGGAAAGTTATGGTTAGTGCGCCGTGTTCATGTAGGATCCGGAATATGCCCTGCCGAATAAGCTAGGGGGTACGGGTGCTTTATAAACCGACCCTCAGGTATAGTTTTAGATAGAGATCTAAGAACCCTAGCAATATCGCGTGATATCGAGTATCCAGTGTAAACCCTAATCGAATTATCGTATCGAGAATAGAGATCCGGCGACTTCGATTGCCGGCTATCAGATCAAGTTGTACCATGTCTTCCCTTGAGCTAAACCCTCTCCCAAACGCCTGTGTCGACTTGCCCCAAGATCAGTTACCCCTGGTAACATCTGCCGTGATTATCCCACGACAGTTGGCGCCCACCGTGGGGCCTGCGTCCAAAGGTGTTTACATCACGGGAGAAGCTCGGAAGGGCATGGAGAATCTTGTCATTGGCGAAATCTACATCGACCACGAAGAAGAAAATATGGTGGACGATTCCGGCTGGGGGCCAGAATCGGATCACCTCGAGTCCAGATTTATATTGACGATCGGCCGGATCAACATCTTCGTCGGCACGGTACGAACGACTAATTTAAAAGGACAATATCATGTGCATACTACAGGAACTTCTAGCAGGAACAAAGAGACGTCAAAGCAAGCGGCAAATTCGGTTTCATCAGCCGCGCCGGGATATCTTAGATGGGCAGAACAATAGATAACGTGGAGTAGAAGAGATCATCCGGAAAAAGTGGAGCGTCCAGGAGTCTTGGCGTTGGTGGTTGCTCCACAGGTTAATGGTTACGAGCTGAAGAAGGTCCTGATGGACGGTGGAAGTAGCATCAACATCCTTTATTGGGAGACCTTCTTACGGATGAGTCTCAAAGAGTCTCAGCTGCAGAAAAGTTCGACAATCTTTCACGGGATCGTACCGGGTCACTCGGCGAGCCCCGAGGGAAGGATCACCTTGGAAGTTGCTTTTGGAGAATCGACGGATAATTATCGAGTTGAGTGGCTCACGTTCGAGGTGGTCAAGTTGCGCAGTCCTTACCACGCGCTGTTGGGGAGGCCGGCTTACGCCCAATTCATGGCTAGGCCGTGCTACGTGTATTTGCAGCTGAAAATCCCGGGTCCTAAACGGACCATCACTATACATGGGAACCGGGATATAGCGGCCGAGTGCGACGAAGGAGATTCAGTTATGGCCGAGCAGGCATGCAGGAAGGAAGAGCTCGAATATTACCGGTCTCAAGTAAATCCGGACGATAGAACAGCCTTGAAAAAGCCGAATACTGAGGATGAGAGAGCAAAATTCAAGGCAGCGCAAGACACCAAGAAGATAGATTTTGTCGAAGGGGATTCTACTAAGCAGTTTACCATAGGGTCTAACCTGGGAAAAGAGCAGGAGGGAGCGCTCGTGGAGTTCATTCGCTCGAATGCAGATGTGTTTGCCTGGACACCTAGCGACATGCCGGGTATCCCTACAGAATTGGCTGAGCACAGTTTGCATGTGGATCCCAAGTCCAGGCCCGTGAAACAAGGTTTGAGGAAAATGAATGAGGAAAGAAGGAAAGCTATAGGCGAAGAGATCGCTCGGCTATTGGCAGCCGGCTTTATCATGGAAGTATTTCACCCGGATTGGTTGGCTAACCCGGTTCTGGTGATGAAAAAGACCAACGAGTGGAGGATGTGCATTGACTTCACGAGTCTCAACAAACATTGTCCAAAGGATCCGTTCGCGCTGCCAAGGATAGATCAGATTATAGACGCAGTAGCTGGAAGCGATCTGTTATGCTTCCTGGACGCATATTCCGGGTATCATCAGATTAAGCTCAAAAGGGAGGATTGGGAGAAAACATCATTCATAACCCCTTTTGGGGCCTTTTGTTATAAAACTATGACGTTTGGGTTGAAGAACGCTGGCGCAACTTACCAACGGTGTATTCAAAAGTGCTTTGAGGACCAAATCGGACGTAACGTCCATGCCTATGTGGATGACGTGGTCATCAAGACTAGGAAGGCGGAGACATTCATCGATGATCTAAAGGAGACGTTCAAAAACTTGAGGAGGTACCAGATGAAGCTTAACCCAACGAAGTGCGTGTTTGGAGTTCCAGCTGGGAAATTACTCGGATTCATAGTTTCCGAGAGGGGAATCGAGGCAAACCCGGATAAAATCAAGGCCATCCAGAGTCTGAAAAAACCGGAAAATTTGAAGCATGTTCAAAAACTCACGGGCTGCGTAGCAGCCTTGAGCCGATTCATATCCAGACTCGGAGAAAAAGCAATACCCTTGTACCGGCTCTTGCGCAAATCGGATAAGTTCGTGTGGGATCAAGAGGCGGACGAGGCATTTGAGGCACTAAAGAAGCAGCTATCTGAAGCACCAGTACTAGCGGCGCCGGGTCCTAAAGAGCCTATGTTACTATATGTGGCAGCTGGCCCCCGAGCCGTCAGCGCGGTAGTCGTTGTGGAACGCCAAGAGGATGGGAAAGGATACCCGGTTCAGAGGCCGGTTTATTACGTCAGCGAGGTATTATCAGAAGCAAAGCAGCGCTATCCACATTGGCAAAAGTTGGTGTTCGGGGTCTTTATGGCCAGCCGGAAGCTGAAGCCGTATTTCCAAGAACATCCCATAACAGTGGTTAGTTCAATACCAATGTCGGATATCATCAGAAACTCGGACGCGACGGGAAGAATAGCCAAATGGGCGATAGAGATGGGGGATTATCATATCAACTACGAACCCAGGTCAGCAATCAAATCTCAAGCTTTAATTGATTTCGTTAACGACTGGACACATACAGGCATGACTACAACGGTTCCAAATTCCGAGTCATGGATCATGCACTTCGACGGATCAAAGCAGTATGAGGGATCAGGAGCTGGGGTGGTGTTAACATCACCCAAAGGAGACAAATTGAGTTACGTGCTACAAATTCACTTCGACTGTTCCAACAACGTGGCCGAGTATGAGGCCCTACTGCATGGCTTAAAGGTAGCCAAAGAAATGAACATCAAGAGGATACGATGCTTCGGAGATTCGGACCTTGTGGTACAGCAGGTGTCAGGAACGTGGGATAGAAAGGACGCAACTATGGCAGCATACCGCAGGGAAGTTGATAGGGTTGCAGGATGTTTTTCCGGGTACGAGGTGGAGCATATAGACAGAAGAAAGAATGAGGCAGCCGACGCCCTCGCCAGACTCGGCTCGCGCAGAGAGCCGGTTCCACCTAACGTTTTCCTGGACGAATTATGGCGACCATCAGTTAAAATCGAGTCAGAGGAGGAATTGGCAAATCAAGACCCGGATTCAGGACTCGTAGCCACTGTACGTACTATTCCCGAGTGGACAGAACCGTTTTTGGCCTACCTATCACGAGGCGAGTTACCACAACAGGAGGTATTAGCAAGGCAAATCTTGAGGCGAGCAAAGGGGTATTCTATCATCAATGGGGAATTGTACAAGAGAAGTGCATCAGGAGTCTTTTTGCGCTGCGTAGCGCCGGAAGAAGGCAGACAAATTCTCAAGGAAATCCATGAAGGCGACTGCGGACATCATGCGTCCACAAGGTCTCTTGTGGCTAAAGCTTATCGACACGGGTTTTTCTGGCTCACGGCCCTAACGGATGCGGAGCGATTGGTAGCAAGGTGTGACGGATGTCAAAGGTACGCTCGTCAAACCCATGTGCCGGCTATGGAGTTGCGGACTATCCCGTTAACTTGGCCGTTTGCCGTCTGGGGTATGGACATGGTTGGCCCCTTCCATATGTCACCATGCAAGAAGACACATCTTTTGGTGGCCATTGATAAGTTTACCAAGTGGGTTGAGGTTATGCCAGTTACTAATTGCGAAGCAGCTACAGCAGTCAAGTTCCTGAAAAGGATTATCTACCGGTTTGGGTACCCCCACAGCATAATTACCGACAATGGAACCAACATGTCCCTTGGTGAGATGGAGAAGTTTTGTGGCAACAATGGAATCCGGCTCGATGTGGCATCGGTGGCTCATCCCCAGGCCAATGGACAAGTGGAGAGGGCAAACCAAGAATTGCTTCGCGGATTAAAACCACGATTGCGAGTTCCCTGTGTCAGGGCCGCTGGTGCATGGGTCGAGGAACTTCCTTCTGTGGTTTGGGGTATCAACACTACACCTAACAGATCCACTCAGATGACACCCTTCTTCATGGTCTATGGTGCGGAAGCAGTGTTACCGAGTGATATTATTCACGATTCGCCTAGAGTATCAGCTTACGTCGAAGTAGAGAACGAAAAAACCCGGCAGGACGCCGTAGATATGTTAGAAGAGCAAAGAGAACAAGCCCTGGAAAGATCAGCCATATATCAGCAAGATCTACGGAGGTATCATAGCCGGCGTGTGAAGACCCGGGTATTCCAGGAAGGAGACTTGGTTCTGCGTCTGGTACAGTCAAACGAAGGAAAACACAAATTATCACCACCATGGGAAGGACCATTTATCATAAGCCGGAGCCTACATAACGGATCATATTATTTGATAGATGCAAGGGAAGAGTCGGCTACAGTCAACGACACCGCACACACCACTTCATCTATGCAAGAAAGAGATAGACCATGGAACGTGGCTCAGCTGCGTCCGTATTATACTTAGTAAAGACTATATTGGCAAGTGGAATTGCACGATGTAATAGGCAGCAGGTTTTCTGACGTACTCTTTTCCTATCCAGGGTACCTTTGGGGACTGGACGGGTTTTTAATGAGGCGGCTTGCTGACCTACATTTTTCATATCAAGTAAAGAGATGGTTATCAAGAAAAGAGATGGTTGTTATCAGTTTTTCATATCAAGTAAAGAGGTGGTTATCAAGAAAAGAGATGGTTGTTATCAGGTTATGTATTCTCAGTACGATGCGTATATCTAGGTCTTGGGGGCTGGTCGCTTAAATAGCACAGTTACAAACTCAAAGACCCGGCCATGATGCCTATGAGTTATAAGGGCCGATTACTTGCAAACGAGTACGGCTACAATCTTATAACCGGACAAAGAAGTCCAAATTTCTTGGCTACTCTTACTTAAGCTCGATGTGACTCGCATTAAAGTGGCATGATTTGTTCGCTTACGATGGCAGTTAGTCATGAAACCCGACGGGGATTGGTTGGCTACGTCTTCGTATTGATGTAACAACATGGTATCCACGCGAAAGCCGGCTTACAGTACAAGACAGTCAAAAGGGTCATCTAAACCACAAGTTATGCAGAGTACAAGGCTGAATAGCTGGAAACTCAATGACTATTAAGCATAACTTCAAAACCGATGTGAAACAACTCATGGATCTTTGTGAAAATAGCAATAATCATTTTGTTCCCTTTTCAAGATCAAGTGTCCTAGACTCGGCAATCCGGGCCCGGTAGCTTGAAATCTTGAAAAGAACTGGCTTACTTGTATAGTTGCAAAAATCCAAATATCCGAGTCTTGGGGACTTGGGGACTTCGAAGCAAAATCCGCTTGTCAATACCCACGAGACCCGGAAGTTGAGTTTTCACAAAAGGAACAATAAATAAAACCAGATATCGAGAACAGATGAGCTTAAACTTAAAAAGGTCGGAACAGGCATCGAGTATATCAAGGCCTTAGCGTGCATTACAAAATACTGGTGAAAAAATATCAAAGGTGCACAGGCGCACCGCCCAAAATATGACTGTTTCAAAAAGTATGTCGACCGACTGACGCTTAAGAAGAGGCATTGGAAACCATATATCACTCGGCGCCCATCTTGGCCTTACCCTTGCCATCATTGGTGGTAGCAGCAGCACCCGGATCGGCGGTGCCAGCCCCTGCAGGGGGCGGAACGACTGATGTTGAGGCAGCAGGAGCAGAGCCGGCTTCAGCTTGTTTCTTGGCAGCCTCCGCCCTTATCGCAGCAGCTTCCTCCTTCCACCGAGCCAGCATGTCATACGGCTCAGGAAGATCCGACTTAATTACTTTATCGGCAGAATCATATGCTGGAACAAGTATGTTAACATCCAGTTCATCAGCAATTACGCTGGCCGGGTAACGGACCTCCTTCTGGACGGCCTGGAAATCCTTTACTGAAAACTTGGATCCGTCAAGCTTGAACTCTGGGAAGCCGCCCATAAGCCTCGCTAACTCGAGCTTGGGGAGATAAGCTTTCGCAAGTGCAAGCCCCCGGGTCACTCCAACCCGGCAAGATGAGCGCTTCCAGTGCCGAATCCACTCGGGAATAGTGGATAGGGCGTCCAACAGCCTCTTCAGATCAACATGTCCTCTACCCGGACACCGCAACTCGTCAAGGATCCATCTGGTTCCGGCACATAGTTGCCGGATAACACTCTTTATGGTTTTCAGCTTGGCAATGTCATCTTCATCCGGCATGGCTTCGTCCGGGCCTGAAGTAAAATGAAGATATAAGTCGGAAAACTTTTGCTGTTTGTCAAAAGGATAAACCCGGAGAAGGAAGCATACCAAGCAAAGAACGATAGGTGTCAGATATTTCGACGGAAAGGCTTGTCAGGTCATCTTCGGCTTGGTGAGCCCTTCTTCGGTACTTCTTCATTAATTGCCTATTCCTCCTGGCTTCAGCCTCGGCTGCTTCACGTAAAGATATCTCCTTTTCAATGAGCTTGGCGGCGTCCGCAAGTTTCTCCTCGTATTGAGTCACGAAAGACTGCATGGATGTTAAAAAAGCATTAGTCAGGTAGAAGAGCACAGTTATCAGTCATTGGTATAATAAAAGTACCGAGCAAGTCATGAATGAACTCACTCGGAACTTGGGGACTGGACAAAGGTACAAGCAATATTAATCGAACTTACCTCGTGTTTGGTTATTAAAGACCCCAAGATGTTTTCCTCGTTAGCCCTTAAGGTGCGCAGAGTTTCCAGCATCTGGGCAAAAGTTAACTCCTCGGAGCGAGTCCCGGAAGAGCCGGCAGCTTGATCATCTGGTAGGGGGGGTTCTCCTCGCATTTGGAGTGGAGACCCGGACAGTCTGAGTGTCCGGGTTGGGAGAGCTCATCCTTGTATCTAGAATTTCTATCTCTTCGTCTACTGGTTCCGATAAGGAAGGAGATCTGACGGTTTGGGAAAGTGGATTGTTCAGAGGGCCTTGTTCCCGGTTAGTTGTCGCATCACCACCAGTTGCGGCGTCTGCGTCGTCAGTCGGCTTCTCCACCTGGAGGTTATCCGTTTCTGTGTTTTCCGGGTCACTGACGGTGACTTGAGCGCTGAAGGAAAGATGAAAAAAGGCAGTTATTAATGATGACGGCGGCTTGAATGAAAGTTCGTCAGATGCAAAAAGAAATAATATGGCAAAAACTTACCCGGCATTTACGGTGTAATCCGGTGGGAGCTCGCCACTGGAAGCAGATGAGGTATTCGCAGAAACCACTAGTGGAACCCGGAATTGCCCGGCACGTGGGTGGTTAGGAGAAGGGTGGCGCTGAGGAGAGTTGGAAGAACGAGATGGAGGAGCACTGCCACGAGGGACCGAGGGGGCGGAGATGCCCGGGTTAAGTGGATCTTCACCTGGGGAGCTCCGAGTTACTCTGCGCTTGGCTGGGAAGGAATCCTTCAAGCATGACGAATTTGATAATTGATGGTTAAGTCGTCGCATGACGTCAAAGGAGTAAGGTTCAGAGGATAATGAGGAAAAAGGAACCTTGGACACGGTCCCCCTGCCTTTCCTCTTGGCCCCGACTGTTGCCTCTGGGTCAGACTCGGTTCTCTCCGGGTCGTCTTCATTGTTTCCACCCTCGTCCTCTAGCCCTGCGAACCAGGTGTGTATTCATTGGAAAAAGGACAGACGAGAGGAAAGTAATGCAAGTAAAAATATGCAGATCCTGAGTGAGTACCTTCACTATCGTCAGCCGCCTCTTCCTCCTCTTCCGGGTCTCTGGAGGGGGGGAGTGGTTCAACTCTCCAGAAAGGGTCATCAGCCTGAGGTAAAAAGATAAGATTAAGGCTTAGAAGCAGTATCAAGTTGAAATGTGGAAACAAGTTATGAGCGCCGGGTATTACCGCTGGAGCTGGATTTTCCCTGGTAAACGGGGGTAACCCGGCGATGCCCTTTATCGCCTCCAGTTTCTCCGCCAAGAAGCCCTTGATAGTCTTTATAAGATCACCGGTCGCAAAGCTCTTGGTGGAGTAGCGGAGCGCGTCTGTGGTGTGCCCCGAATACTCGCACATCAATTTGGCGCGAACGGAATTAGGTTGGATTCGGAAATCGACCCAAGTTTTTATTAAATTGAGCCCTAGGAGGCCCTGGGCTGAGAGAATGGCTATCTTGGCTAGCGAAGGAAGGATTGCCTCCCTGTCTGAGTCTGATGCGAAGGCATTGAAAGACTCGGAGGGCTTGAGGGGGGTCTCTGAGTAACCCGGCAGCTTCTTTTCGTTGTCAGGGGAGGTATCGTGGCAGTAAAAGAAAGATAGTTGCCAATGTTTAACGTGGGAGTGCAGGTTGAGGGTTGGCATCAAAGAATTCTTACGGCGTTGGATGGATACCCCGCCGCAAGTGAGAAGCGCTCCGTCGCCGCTTTCGCGGCACGGCTTGCACTGGAATAACTCAATGAAAAGAGTCAGACTCGGTGGCATGCACAAGTACGACTCAGATAGAACAATGAAGTGGGTAATGTTCAACATGGAGTTAGGCCCTATGTCGAACACCCGGAGTCCATAATGATCTAAGACCTCCCTAAAGAAAGGATGACCCGGAGGAAGAAATCCTCGGGTCACGTGGTCAACGAAGCAGATTACCTCGTTTTCTTCGGGGGTGGGACGAGTCTCATTACCCGGTACCCTCCAGTGGATGTCTTTTTGAGAAGGGAGGGTTCCTAATTCGGCTAGCTCGTCCAATTTGGCTTTTGTGGTTGTGGAACGCCCCCAGTTGGCGGATATGGTTTGGGTGGTCCTCGCCGGAGCCGGTTGTTTTTCCTTGTCGCTTGGGAGCCATGGGGCCAGCCTGCAAAACACAAAGAGAAGAGGCGTGTGAAATAAGACCCGGGAATGCTGAAACATCCGAGTATAAAGGTATCAAGAAGGTACGAAGCCGAGAACTGTCCGGGTATTGAGCACACTTGTGGAAATTGTTGGTCACTTACGTAGGGAAAGGTATTTGGGGATGACGGATGGTTGCCCATATTTATATCGCAAATGAAATAGCTGGAAAAGGAGGGTTTTTCCGGGTGTTAATGCAATAAGCGGAAAATCGAGGAGGAACGGATCTAGATGGAAATGCTTGCGGATGATTTTTAAGTAAAATTGGTAATCGATGATGGTTGGAGGATCATTTGTGACTATAGGGCAGATGATTAAAGGAGTTGGCAAGCCTCGAATCGATCTAATTTGATGCAATCGGACAAATGACTTGCGGGTTGACCTAGATCTGATCTTGGATAAATTGAAAGTTGTGAGATTAAATTAACTGGTTGCGAGGAGCTTACCGGGGAGATTGGAGTCTAATACGATGGCGACGGGCGGCGTGGCTCGAATGGGAAAAATGGAGGAACAACGGTGACACTTGACGGTGGCGCAAGGCGACTCAAGGGCGGGCGCGGCCGCTGGTGATCTTGAATTGGTAACAGGTGCGGGCTCCTCACGGTGGTGTTGCGAGGGTGTTGGGAGCAAGGAAGAAGAGGGGAAGTTGTGGCGTGGTGAGGGGCTTAGGGTTGCCCATTAAGTGCTATTTATAAGGCAAGGGTGAGCCTATCCTAACGGCCAGTAGCCGGAAACCGCGGGGTAATGGTTATCAGCGAAGATCTTGCGAGATATGTGTCAAGTATTGGGCGAGGCATTGGGATAGAAGAAGGAAGGGATTTGCCCCGTAATGACGGGACTGATTATCGAGCATGAGATCTTGGCATTTTTGTTGTAGTCCGGACCTGGGAATTTGAACCTAAATGTCTGGAGGCCAAATCCGGGTTATCACATGGCCACCATGGAGTGAGGCCTAGCCGAATATCAAAACATCTTAACCCGGTCTTCATATGCCTGTATGATCGATATCTTTGCAGGGAATAGCAAGCGCTTCAAGGAGATCCGTGAAGCCCAGGCTATTCTGGGGACTACTGACAGGGGGATGCTAACCCGGTATGCCAAGCTCTGAGGAAATAACCCGGCCCAAAGGATGGTGTGCAGGATTCGGCTAAGAATAAAGAAGCTTGTGGAGGCCCAAACTTGTGGGCTTAACGGCCCGGGTTATGGGCTATTGTAAAGGAAAGTTATGGTTAGTGCGCCGTGTTCATGTAGGATCCGGAATATGCCCTGCCGAATAAGCTAGGGGGTACGGGTGCTTTATAAACCGACCCTCAGGTATAGTTTTAGATAGAGATCTAAGAACCCTAGCAATATCGCGTGATATCGAGTATCCAGTGTAAACCCTAATCGAATTATCGTATCGAGAATAGAGATCCGGCGACTTCGATTGCCGGCTATCAGATCAAGTTGTACCATGTCTTCCCTTGAGCTAAACCCTCTCCCAAACGCCTGTGTCGACTTGCCCCAAGATCAGTTACCCCTGGTAACATCTGCCGTGATTATCCCACGACACGCGGGGTCTTCTTGTTCAGCAGCTCTTGTTGCGGGCTTCTCTTCTTCTTCTTCCTGCCGCTCAAGGGCGGCGTCGTCGTGCATCTCGGTGTCTCGTTCCAGGTTCTCCTCGGCCGTGGTGGCCGGAGGAGAAGGTGGCATCTCTTGGCGGGCAGCGTCCTGCGCCTCCTGCTCGGCGCGGGATTGCTGCTCCGGCTCGACATTCTGGGCGTCGGAGTCCTGTTCGTGGGCTTTGGCGGCTTCATTCTCATCGCCGTCAAGGTTGATGAGCTTATCAACGTCAATGGCGGCTTTCTTCTTGGTCTTCGTGGGCGCACGAGCGGCATCCGCGTCCAAGGGGGCTCTGAAGAGAAAATTGCATTCAGAAATAAGAAGAGGGCAGAGGAAACTGAGAGGAAACAGCGAAGTAAAAGGATTGAGAATCAATCGAGAAGGAACTTACCCCTTGCGGGTAGGGATCGCTGGTCTTTTCCTCGTCACGACCTTCTTGATCGTCTTCTCGGTCGGCTTCTTCTTCTTGGCGGGGGGCTCTTGGGCGCCGCTAGCCGCGCGCTTGCGGGTAACAGGAGCGGCAACTGCAAGAGGATCGACGACCAGGGCTGCCTCGTCCTCGTCCTCATCCTCGCCGTCATCCTCAGCATCAGCACCATTTGAGAAATTGAAAGGAGGAAAGGCAATTCAGAAGCAGGAGGCAATTAGTTTGTGCTGCTCGCGATCAGACGGGATAAAATCAGTTACCTTCATCTTCGTCCTCGGACCAGTCACGAAGAGACGCGTCGACGCGATGCTTACTCGTCTGGGCGGCTTCAGGAGGATCAAGCTTGTCCGCGGCCTCGAAGGAGACCTCATCGTCTTCCTCTCGGTCATCTGACCAGTTGCCCTCGAAGCGCTCACTGCTCTCAGCGAGCTGGCGATCAAGGACCTGAAGAATAGAGAAACATCGCGAGTGAGCCGAGTAGCATGAAGGCACTCTACTCGACTAGGCGTGCAAACACCAAGCACATTAAGCCTAAGCAATTCGGCTAAGTGTCCTACTCGGCAAGGCGTGCAAACATCAAGCACATTAAGCCTAAATATTTCTCCTAAGTGTCCTACTCGGCAAGGCGTGCAAACATCAAGCACATTAAGCCTAAATGTTTCTCCTAAGTGTGCTACCCGACAAGGCGTGCAAACAACAAGCACACTAAGCCTGAGCAGTTCCGCTAAACGCCCTACTCGACGCAGAGCGCGAATGATAGTCGCAGCAAGGAGAGGAAGCTATCTACTCGGATTGCATATACAAGAAGCAGATTGAGAAGAACATACCCGTGGAATCGGCTTCGTGCGGCTGTATGGGATGAAGCCATACTGCCAGTTGTCTCGAAGGCCAGTAGTCAGGATGGACCGAGCGTAAGCGGCGACATCCGCGTTGCTGAGCTCGAAGGTAGTCGTCCGTGTGCAATCGCGAGGGCCGCCCATGTAGCACATGGGGTGGGAGCGGCGTTGCAGAGGCAGCACGCGGTTACGAATCCAGCAGGCGACTGGATCGTCGCTCTTGAGCCCTTCTCCGATCAGATGGGCGAGCCGCTCCTCCATCTGCATCAAAGTCCTGTTGTTGGATGGCTTGCTCTTCCAATTTTGCCCGGTAGGAGCTCGGTTGCTCCAAGGGGGCAGATTGATGCGGTCCTCGATCTTGGCCTCCTTCGTGGCGGGGATGTTCTTCACGTACAAAAAGGACTTCTGCCACTTGCGGACAGAATCCAGGCCCTTGATGCGAGGATGATTGGTGCCCGGGTGCTGCACCATCATGGCACTGCCGGTCTCGGTTACCCGGCTGCTGGTATCCGCGCCATCCTTCTTGCCCTGGCTCTGTTGGCGGAAGAAGAAGTACTTCGACCACGTCTCCGTCGTGGGGCGAACGCCGAGGAAAGCTTCGCACACCACTGCATGGTAGGAGAGGAAGACAACCGCGTTGGGAGGAAGATGGTGCATCTGCAGACCATAATGATCCAGGAAAGAACGGAGGAAATTGGATGCAGGAAGGCCGAATCCTCGCGCGAAGTGCGCGAGGAAGACGACATGCTCTCCCTCCTCTGGAGCCGGAACGATCTCGCCGTTGGACGGCCGGCAGCGAACACCGGGAGGAACCCTCCGGGTGTTCACGAGCCACTGGCAGTCCTCGGCGGCGACGTCGGAACCGGCCCAGCAGGCGCGAGCACTATCACCGCGAGCCATGGCGGCAAGCAGGAAGTTGGGAGAAGATTGGAAGGAATTGGTGGAGTGGACGAGCCCGCGGCGGCGCAAAGAGTTGCGCGGCGGCGGAGAGCTCTGGGACGGCGGAGGTTCGAGGAGGCAGAAGGGGAAAGTGAGGCGGAAGGAGAAAAGGAAGTTACCGAGGGGTATTTATACCGCACCTCGGGTTACCGTTACGAATTGGAGTAGTGGGATCGATCGTGGCAATAAATCGTGCGGCGTGGGGTCTGTGGCCGGTTGGAAACGCACACAGCGCGGAACGCGCGCGTAACGGCCGCATTAGATCCCACGACGAGATCGTGGGCGATTACTGCGCGTGATGGGACATTACGAGCCAGTGGGCCCACTCCGTGAAAACTGGGCGCGTGGCCTGTCAGGTCCTGGGCAGCGAGGCGTCGCAGTCCTGGATGCGTGACACGTGCCCAGTTGCAGCACGGAAAGCCGGATTGTGCTCTGCGCTGCAGAGATTCGATTGAAGAAATTCCATAAGTCTTTTTACTCGGTTACAGAGAAGGAAGCTAGCTCTATTCGGAAGAGAGGAAACTCAAGGTACTCTTCAAAGTGCTACTCGGAGGTCTTACTCGGCATATTGAGGTTCAAGGGCAAGGTTGCCAAGCTTGGTTTTAAGCTGGCAGGGCCCAGTGAACGAGTTCGCAGGGCTCTACCAGCTTCGGGGACTGCTGTCGGGGGGTTACCCCCGAGTAGGGTAAAGGCAAGTGGTAAAGGCAACAGTCAGAAGAGAAGTTTGGTCGAGTAGCCGCCTACCCGGTACTTGCTACCCGGTCGACTGCTACTCGGCCTTACAAAAAGATGACCAGAAGGAGATATCAAGCAAGTTATATCTGTTCGAGTAGAAGAGTTGGTCCGAGTAAGATTGGCGGGAACCTACTCGGGCCAGAAGTCAAAGGAGCCATTCTGACAACGGATCCCGCGTATCCCGGGTCCGTACTTGGCACTGTTCACGGCACTGTTCATCTGGGGACGGTGTGCCTGACAGCGACAATGTGTCAGCAGGGCGTCGCAGGATAGGGGGGACCTACTCTGTGTTCGCACAGTGATAACAGACTGGTTACTTGGTTTTGCCCAACGACTTTCTGCATCAGGACAAGCTTAGAAGCCAAAGCTGTCAGCGGGAACTCGGAAGAAGGACGGTGTGCACACAATGTCGACACTTGTTTGTATTTGGCTGTATCCGGCTGGGCACCGGGTATATAAGGTGCCCCGCCGCCTCCTGCGCGAGGCACGAAGCATTGCGATAACACACGTAGAGATTCTTGACCTAATTCTACCCGGAGAGAGAAGAGTGGCTACTCGGTAGCAAAAACATTTGTACTGTGGCTACTCGGTGAGACACCAGAATACATAGAGAAAGGCAGGAGTAGGGGTTTTACCTCCTCACGAGGGCCCTGAACCTGGGTAGATCGTGTTGTTTGCAGTGTTTGATCTTCACCTCACACGTCTACTCGTCGCGTGATCCCTCCCCGAGCGCCTCTAGCGTCCATCGTCCCCACATCTTTAGCCATCCTATGACATCTGCCGTGACACCACCACGACAATTGCCGGCTACCAGATCGCATATCATTATGTTTTCCCTTAAGCTAAACCCTCTCCCAAACACCAGAGTTGTCTTTCCCCAAGATAAGTTACCCCCGGTAACGTCTGCCGTGATTATCCCACGACAACCCCATACATCAGAAAATACTTGCTCCAATGGAACAATAGATACACTAGTAGAAACAGGTTATGGAAGATGATGACTCGTAGCTAGTTGACATGAATCACACACATAACGATTTATTTCAGGAGTATATGGAAGTTTATTTTTTTCTAAGAATTTGCTGAACTACAAAAGAAGATGGATGTCCTAAACGCCGATGCCAAGTGGAGGAAGACGACTGAATTGTAATAAAATCATGGTTGGATAACTTGTTGGAGACAGAGACCAAGGGATATAGACCATCGTGGCAGGGACTCTTAAACAAATATCTTCTTGTGGCTTGATCCTTTATCAAAAGAAAAAAGGGGTGAAACTCAAGAAAAACATCATTGTCTCAGGTAAGTTTATGGACATATATAAGATTCTTTGATGCATTTGGAACATGAAAAACATTATTAAGATGTAATGAGTGATGATTATGTGGAGTGCACAAAACAGTATGACCAATATCACTAATAGACATGCCCTTACCATCAGCCGTGTGCACTTGGTCAGGTCCCTTGTAGTTGTCCGAAGTGGAGAGCTTGTTTAACTGTCCAGTAATATGATCTGTGGCACCCGTGTCAGAGTACCAATTTGTATCCACACCATACGATGTAATGTGAGCTTTTCCCCTCCATCACGATCACCACCTTCATCATCACTATCATCACGACGCCACCAACAGTACCCTTCAAATTGTCCGTGAATCTTGCAAATATGGCATGTCACGTCTACATATGGAGCAATCCCCTCTCGAACTAATTAGCTATATATGTGTGTTTCTTAATCATTGGGTAGGTTTACACTCACCGCAAGAGCAGACAAACATCAGGGCCGGTGCGGCGGCGCTGCTATAAGTGGCAACCTCGATGAAACCAAGCAGGAGCAGTTCAGCAGGTGGCGCAAGTGGCGCAATCGGGAGCATTGCGCATGATTAAGACGCCAACATGGAGCAAGCGACTGATGGGTCAGATGGAGTTGATGATGCTGAAAATTGATCATGTGAAGTTTGTCTTGTCCACCTGTTTGTTGGTGGTGTTACCTATTCATCTTCATGTCAGTTACTTTTGTGCCAAAAAATAGTCCCAATCCCACCCCCCGGCTGTGGTGGTTCCGTTTTAACTCTAGCTTCTTCAGTTGGTTGTATAGGGCGCTTTTGAGAGACAAAACTTGTGGATATGTTGTGGTGGTTGTTCCGTTAATAATAATAATAGAAAGCGGGCCCTATTTTGGGGTGATGTCTGTGTAAAAAAAATAAAAATGTTCCGGCTCTGTTTTCGTGAGACTCTCCGTCTCTCTCAGTTCAATAAAGAAATGAAGCTTTACATCTAATATTTCTTGAGTTCAGAGATGTAGCCAAAAAATTGAATGCATAGAGAGATTTTGGCATTGTCGCATAGCATACACGCCACTCCAGCACTCCTGCCAGACCACATAGACAAGTTCAAAGCCTTGAGACAGCGTGTGCCGTCAGCACAAAGAAGAAAGTGAACAAAATGTACTACGTTCGGTAGCAGCCAAAAGCTCCTGCAAGCCCACCACAACGATCAAATTTATTGTCTAGTATGGCGGCGCGGTGAAGCGCGCCCTGTTGTCTAGTATTTTCTTGAGTTCGGTAGTATGGCGGCGCGGTAAAGCGCGCCCTGTTGGCTAGTCGTCCCTCCGTTTCAAATTTATTGTCGCAAAGTTTGATAAAAGTGGATATATCTAGACATAATATAGTGTTAGATACAGCCATTTTTGTCAAACTTTATGACAATTAATTTGAGACGGAGGTACTACATATTCTAGCCATGGCGTTCGCCGTCACCATGCTCCTTCTCCTGCAGTCCTGCTCCTGATGCTGTGTTATAGCACAATGCAGCATAACTGTGAGGTGCACAGCGGAGATATACTTGGTCGAATGCGAGCGCCGCGATGACCGATCATGGCCCCGAGCAATGTCAGCAGCTCACCGCTGTAGGCGTTCATTGCACACTTATCTTCCGCGCGGCGGAGACATGCTTGTCTAGCAAAACGAGGTAAGATGTCGGCCAGATAAACTTAAATGGGGTAAAATGTGAAACGTTTTCTCCTAAATAAAACAGGAGCATTTCTCGTTGAATTGGGTAATTGATGTCACAAATGCAAAACAAGAAAGGCAAAAAATGGAAATCACTCCGAAAAAATATAGTGTACGCTGCATGTTACATCACATGGCAGCAGTGATTCCATATACAGTTAAACTTATCTGGGCTTACAATGCAGTGCTTTTCACCCTTAAATGGCGTCAACAACGATACACCAAGTCAGGTTACACGAGCCGTGTTACACGAGTTATCGTTCTGTCACATTGTACTAGTTGTAGATTACTTGGACTGTACTCCAAGTTGTTGTACCGATCCATCTGTACCGAACCATCTAGATGATGGTTGTTGTAATCTCATGACACTATATATATGAAACCCTCGGCAACCCTACAGGTCAAACCGCATACAACTAAACCCTATTTCATCATATGGCATTAGAGCCAATCTCTTCCAACATGTCGAGCTCATCCTTGTCGCACGACGCCGGGTCTGGATCTGGCGAGCTCCAACATGGCTCGGTAAATAAGAAGTTGGGGAGGGACAACTTCCTTCCGTGGAAGGCGTAGGTCATGCCTCCTCTGCGGTCGAACCAGCTGGTCGGCTTCCTCGACAGGTGGGCAGTAGCGCCGCCGAAAACCATCTCGGTGGAGGTGGAAAGCAAGGAAGGCAAGAAGACACAGCAGATCGTCCCCAACCCTGCCTTCGTCTCGTGGGATGCCCAGGATCAGTTGGTCCTCAGATTCCTCAACTCCTCCCTGTCACGGGAGGTACTCATGCAGGTGGCGTCCCTGGAGACCACCGCCGATGTATGGGAGGCCTTGACGGCGATGCACTCGTCGCTGTCCCGGGCGCAAGTTATGCAGCTCCGGATGCAACTGGCGACGACTCAGAAGAGTCACTTGCGGGTCACGGAGTATTTTACCAAGATGCGGAGCCTCGGTGACGCCATGACGGCGGCAGGCTCCAAGATGCCAGATGATGATCTAGCGTCATACGTCCTCGCCGGCCTTGACCCCGAGTGGAATGCACTCGTCACCTCCATGACCACCAAGAGTGAGGTTGTCTCCCTTTTTGAATTGTACTCTCATCTTCTCAATTTTGAGAACAGACTCGACATCCAGAACGGAGGTGGATCTGCCGCCCTCAGCTACGGGGGTGGTGGTGGTCATCCGGGTGGCGGTGGAGGCGGATCATCTGTGAACATGGCGTCACGTGGAGGACGCTACGGCAACGGCGGTGGCGGTGGAGGCCGTGGCTTTGGACGTGGTCGTAGTGATGGTGGGCGCGGCGGCGGCAACGGTGGCAACTTCAGCAACTTCAACAACAACCGAAGCCAACGGCCGTTCGGCGCCAACGAGAATCCACGTCCCCAGTGTCAGGTGTGCAGCAAGTATGGGCATACGGCACTGAAGTGCTGGAAGCGTTTCCAGAAGGATTACAATGGAGAAGAAAAAGTGGCCGAAGTTGTGGCTACTCACTCCTACAACTCGGATCAACCTCAACCCTACCTCATCGACACCGGGGGGACAGATCACATCACGGGTGAGCTAGATAGGCTCACCACACGTGATCGCTACCACGGCCATGATCAAGTTCACACGGCGAGTGGACCAGGTATGGATATAAGTCACATTGGTCAATCTATTATTGGAACCCCTTGTGATAAACTTCATCTTAGAAATATCTTACATGTTCCAAAAGCCACCAAGAATCTTATATCCGCTCATAAATTAGCTCGTGATAACAATGCTTTTCTCGAGATTCATCCCTTTGGTTTCTTTGTTAAGGAACGAGGCACGATGGGGGTCATGCTTCAAGGTAGATGTTGTGATGGTCTCTACCCCGTTGTGCGCATCTTCACCAAAGCAAGCTTTTGGAGTCAATAAGCCATCGACATCTCGATGGCATAGACGTCTAGGACATCCTTCCTTCAACATAGTTCAACATGTCCTTAGTCATAATAAACTTCCTTCTATCAAGGATGATTTTGCGCAATCAGTTTGTGATGCGTGTCAACAAGGGAAGAGTCATCAACTCCCTTATCCTAAGTCAACTAGTGTTTCTAGTACTCCATTGGAGCTAGTTTTTTCCGATTTGTGGGGGCCAGCTTGTCCTTCAGTTGGTAACAATAAGTACTATGTAAGATTCGTTGATGATTATAGCAAGTTTACATGGATCTATCTCCTAAAAAATAAATCAGATGTTTTTGCTCGTTTTCATGATTTTCAGAATTATGTTGAACGTTTGTTTGGATGCAAAATTCTTGCATTAAAATCTGATTGGGGGGGGGTGAATATGACAAGCTAAACTCCTTTTTCCAACGTATTGGCATTGAGCACCATGTATCTTGTCCCCATGCACATCACCAAAATGGATCAGCCGAACAAAAACATCGTCACATCGTTGAGATGGGACTCACTCTTTTAGCACATGCTCATATGCCTCTCAAGTATTGGGATGAGGCATTCCTTGCGGCCACTTTATTAATAAATCGCACTCGTAGTCGTGTGACCAAACTTGCATCTCCACTAGAACTCTTGTTCAAACGCAAACCTGAGTACAATTTTCTTCGGGTTTTTTGGTGTGCGTGTTGGCCTAACTTACGCCCTTATAATTCTCGGAAACTTGCATTCCGTTCCAAACGCTGTGCCTTTCAAGGGTATAGCAATCCCCACAAAGGGTACAAGTGTTCAGATATTTCTAATGGTCGTATGTATATTTCTCGAGATGACATCTTTAACGAGAATGTGTTTCCCTTTGCGGAATTACATTCCAATGCTGGTGCTCGTCTTCGTGCTGAAGTCCTCCTTCTACCACCTGATCTTTTCAGTTTCACACGTTTTGATGAAGGGGGCAATTTAATAGATGATCAATTAGCTAATCCTACTAATTCTACTTCGAGTGGTGATTTTTCTGGTACGCAGGACGGTGTACACGGAGCAAATAGCCCTGGCACGGAATCTGGAGCCGATTCCCCGACAAGATCCACGTCGGGATCTGCGGACACGGGATCCGATGGCGATTCTGGTCCATCTGCAGGCGCAGACGGCAGCCCGGCGCGATCCGTATCGGGATCCTCCTCTGCGGGCCAGCGCATCTGGCAGCGGCAACCTGGCGGGCGCGGATTCGTCTCGCGCAGCGGAAAGCGCGTCGCGCGCGCAGGAAAACGTGTCGTCGACTTCTGTGCCAGGTGCAGCGAGATCCTCTACATCGACTAGCACCGCTTCGTCGGCCACATCCAGGGGCACACGATCTTCTGTGTCCGGACCAACAGCCCCCTCTGCACGCACACGATCTGCTGCTCCAACGGGATCTTCTGCGCCTTCTGGTGCTGTGAGTCGGTCTCAAAACAGGATTGTTAAACCCGCACCAATTCCAGAAGGGTTTATACGGTATGGAAACTCGTGTGTCACAGGTGAACCTGAGAGTGTTCAGCAAGCACTTGATGATCCGAATTGGAAGCATGCAATGGAGGAAGAATTTGGTGCTTTGGAGAGAATAAGACTTGGCATCTTGTACCTGCAAGAGAAGGGAAGAATGTCATAGATTGCAAATGGGTCTACAAGATTAAGAGAAAATTTGATGGAACCATTGACAGGTATAAAGCTAGATTGGTTGCTAAAGATTTCAAGCAATGCTATGAGATTGATTATAAGGACACATTTAGTCCAGTTGTGAAAATTGCCACCATTAGACTTGTTCTGTCAGTTGCAGTATCTCGAGGATGGACACTTCGTCAGCTTGACGTTCAGAATGCGTTCTTACATGGTGTTCTGGAAAAGGAGGTATATATGACACAGCCACCTGGGTTTGAAAAAGGTGATAAACTCATTTGCAAGTTGGATAAGGCGTTGTATGGATTGAAACAAGCGCCAAGGGCATGGTATGCACGGTTGAGTACCAAGTTGCAACAACTTGGTTTTACTCCTTCTAAATCAGATACCTCATTATTTTTTCTTGCCAGATCAGAGGTTACTATGTTTATCCTAGTATATGTGGATGATATAATTGTAGCAAGTTCTACACCAAATGCAGTTACATGTTTGCTTCAGCAGCTTAGAGGAGATTTTGCTCTCAAGTGAACTTCACTATATTTTGGGTATTGAAGTGAAGAGGGTTTCAGATGGTATCACACTTTCGCAAGGGAGGTACGCAGGATCTGCTCAAGCGTGTGGGTATGAATAATTGCAAACCTGTCACGTCTCCTATGTCTTCCACCGAGCACTTGACAGCTCATGATGGAGTATTGTTGGCTCCCGATGATGTAACTCGCTATAGGAGTGCAGTTGGTGCACTACAGTATCTAACTATGACTAGACCAGATATTTCCTTTGCTGCTAACAAAGTATGTCAGTATTTACATGCACCAACAATGTCACATTGGTTAGCAGTTAAGAGGATCATGAGGTATCTTCGATTTACAGTGGATCTTGGCATGAGGATTCGAAAGTCTCCATCTACACTTGTCAGTGCATTTTCGGATGCTGATTGGGCAGGGTGTTTAGATGATCGTCGATCCACAGGAGGCTTTGCAGTTTTGTTTGGTCCTAATTTGATTTCATGGAGTGTCAGGAAGCAAGCCATTGTTTCACGCTCCAGCACAGAGGCTGAGTATACGTCTGTTGCAAATGCTACTTCTGGAATTATTTGGACACAGTCGGTTCTTGGAGAGATTGGCATTGCAAAGCCAAGAATCGCTTGTCTGTGGTGTGACAATTTAGGAGCTACCTATTTGTCAGCTAATCCAGTGTTTCATGCAAGGATCAAGCATATTGAGGTGAACTTTCATTTTGTTCGAGAACGTGTTGCGAACAAGTTATTGGAAGTCAGGTTGATTCATCCAGGTGATCAAGTGGCAGATGGATTTACTAAACCATTGCCTGTGAAGCAACTCGAGATGTTCAAACGACACCTCAATTTGGAGAGTTGTGTTTGAGGGGGAGTGTTAAACGAGTTATCGTTCTGTCGCGTCGTACTAGTTGTAGATTACTTGAATTGTACTCCAAGTTGTTGTACCGATCCATCTGTACCGAACCATCTAGATGATGGTTGTTGTAATCTCATGACACTGTATATATGAAACCCTCGGCAATCCTAGAGGTCAAGCCGCGTACAACTAAACCCTATTTCATTATAAGCCGATCCTCGTGACATCAAGTGACATTTTGACCGCACCACCTGAAAGATGGACGAAACAGGACGTACGGGTGAACTGAGCTTGTTCTAACTTTCACGGGAAGATGATATCATACACGAGTGTAAACAAGTGACCATCACCCCCTTTTAATCTAAAAAAAAGTAACTGAAAACCGTATGACTGAACTGGGAAATAGAAACCTGAACTCTCCTCCTGTTTTCTCTCTTTACTCTTCTTCTTCTTCCCCAAGTTCAGTTCATGAGGTCTTTTAAAAAAAAAAATCAGTTCATGCGGAGTTAGGCCTCGCGCTAGCAATCATGCTAGCAAGGGGTGTGGACACCGGTGGTGGCCGTCAGGGTTCTTGCTCATGTAAACTGCAGAATATACAATTGTCGTTTTGGGATGTGGACACTGAAGGTCACCAAGGAGCTGGCGCGCAACCAACATGCTTCTCGGCTCGGTATTCAGCCTCGATCGGCCCTCGAGCGTGGCCTGCCGCTTCCACGATCAAGACACCAACGAAAGATGCAGTAGCCAGATGTCGCATCCGGGCACCCTACCCAGTCTGCTTCAGAGTATGCATGCAAGAATGTCCAAGGAAGGAGAATGGCGCAGCAATAAACCCATCGTCGTCGTGCCCTTGACGTACAGAAGAATGTGTTTCACCAATGACATGTTGGGACTTCCATCCCCCCGGTGACAATCAAAAAAAAAAACGTGATCCTTGGTATGTGCATGCTTACGATACGAGAGTTCAGGCCGAGTCATGGTTAGGTACTGCAGAGCCCCAACCAAGCTTCGGTAAGAGGTGGCATCGGCGAGAGGAACGCCGGTGGTCGCTGACGCCGAGAGATTTCCTTGAGTGTCGACTGGTGTGAAGACAGGGCGACAGGAGGTGCTCATGCCGGCACGGTCGTCCGCCATAAGCCTGGTGGCAGAGAAAGAAGCCTGCACATGACGTGGTAACGCGAATGCATTCCAAGGAAATAGCTCAGCGGCCCAAGGTCCTTGAGAGCAAACTCAGCATTGATGTCGGTGATGATGCGGCGCGGGCGGGACATCGGCGGAGTTCGCTGTCAGCACTATGTCATCCACGTAGAGCAAGAGGTAAGCTGTGTCCGTGCCGCGGAGCATCACAAACAAGGAGCTGTCGGAGCGTGTGGGAGGGCAATGGAGGACGGTGTCCGTCAGCCACGTACCAAGTATTCGGCTTGATGATGCCATACTGCCGGCGAGTGACCATGGGATGGCCAGGGCGAGCAGTGGGAACGTCACAGGACGATGGCGTGTCGGGTTGCCGATGTCGTTGGAGGCAGACGGTGTGGGCGAGGATCGAGTTGACGAAGCAGCAGGCGAGCCGTGCACACTGGGCGAGGCATTGGACGCCCGGAACGGCGATATGGATGCCGTACTAGACGAGACGGGCGCGCCTTGCGATGCAAGCAGGGGATGCGACGCGGTGCGCGCGGGCGGGGCGAGGCGCCAGGCCCAACATGTGGAGAGTCGACCACGGGAAGCTGTGGATCATGGGCGTCCAGCCCTTGAAACGGAAAGACCGTTTCGTCGAAGAAGACAACTAGACATTGCGCCCGAGACCCCCAGCCAACGCAGTTTCCCCTCTCCTTCCGCACATTTTTCTGGAGCGTGTGCAAATTACATTTACAAAAATAAAAAATACGGCAATATATACAAATCTTGTCGTAATACTCGGGCCCCTTCCCAGCCTGCAAAAGATTTCGTGAAACTCAACGCGGTGGCGCAGCTTGCCGTCGCCCGCGGCCACAGACCTGCTTTCAGCGAGACGGAAAAAAATAGACGACAGGATGAAACGGGAGAGCGACCTGAGGACATAGGGCCGGCCATGCTTCATCACCACCGTAGCTCTGCCCTCCATCTCTTGATCTCCTTGCTTTCCATGGAGTTGCGGTCTGGCGCAGGTTTCTTTGCAAACGGAACAACAACTCAACCCAATGCGTAGCGCGCAGAGCAGCTCCCCTGCGGATGGAACGACGCAACGTGTGACGAGTCGACGAGCGGCGGTCCGGCTCCGGCGTAGTGGGTTCCCCGGCGGAGAGAACGGCGCGCCGTGAAAAGCGGACGAGCGGCAGCGCAGTTGGCTCCCCTGCCGAGGCTACAAGAATGCGCGATGAGCCCACCAGCTTTGGTCCGGCCGGCGTGGTTGCCATTCTTTGCGGCGCCATCACCGCTTCTGAATTCCAACGAAATCGCCGCGGCCGTGGATGCTGCGCCCAGAGCCTCGTCGAGGTGCCTGCTAAACGGACGAGTACAGGGGATCGTATATTCTCATATTCAGAAATTTTAAATCGTCATAAATCGTGTACGGCGTACATGGAGGACAGAATCACTCAGATGCACGCCACGTACCCGCGGCAGACCGATGGGCCAGGCAAGCCCCATCCGACACGATTTGGACAGAACTAGAAGGGAAAGGGCGCGCTTTGCTGCGCCCGTTATATATAAAACATTAAGATCTTCTTCATCCCGTTCTGGAAAAAAAAATCTTTACTTCAAGAACAAAAATATTTGGATTCGATATTCCTTACTTGGATAAAGTAAGCCACATAATCGCAAAAACAAGTCTAATTTGGAAGAACATAGGCTAAACATTCAACACATATATAGATTGATATAAAGCCTCTCAATCGTCCGTTGTATCAACGACTCAACGTCGAAGCTTAATTGCAGGTCAACAATCTGGCCATGCCTTAGCTAGCTAGCGGGACGGGCAGACCTCCATATTCAGCATTTCTCATTGATCCAAGCGTAGCTACAAGAAGCTCGTTTCCGTGCGCTTACTTGCACTCATATTTCACCTTGGTTGTCCAACTTTTTGTATCCATTGTCGAGAAAGAGTCTGCAACCAACTCTAGACAAGGTACATTTGGGACCTTTAGTTAATCAGTTTGCATGTTTCATATAGTACTTATGGTAAGAACACAAATATATATGTTTTTTCTTCTATTCTTTTGTTTCAGCTCTTAGCAATGGAGTTCAGATTAGTGTCTCTGTTGTCTAGGGGTTGTTGGTAAAATAAAATATAACAACTATTCGTGCAAACTGAAAAGAGAAACATAACTGGTACTTACTCCACAAACCAAAGAAAAACATCCCTTTGCATCAACCTGACATTTTTAATAAACTTATTCTGCAGTATATAGAGGGATGTAGGGATATATGCTACACTAAAAACCAAGAAAATGTGAGTAGTAGATGTATTTGTGCATAGTTTGGAATGCTCGAATCAGCCACAAAACAAATATCAATCTGCAGGACCTTAATCATCTAGATGCAAAAAAATATTTGTAAACCAATCTAGGAGATGAAAATATGTGGTTCATGCACACAGCTTCCTAGAAAAACAGTCACAGGGAATCGATTGGAGGAACTGCACCTGTTGAGAAGAATACACCTAAAATAGCTATTGGGGAAAATGTTCCAAGACCAGCGCGCCTACGGAACAAAGAAGACATCCAAGGGCAATAATCAGCTTCATAGGAAGGTAGACTCTGCAACCACTGATTCACTACTGCAGAATAGCTTATAGCCTCTAGCACATTAGTGACATGCAAAAATGTGCAAGTCACTGGTAACATGTATCAGCGACATGCCTCAATATGCCAGTCACTGGTATAGCTCAACAGGTGAGCTGTAGAACATACTAGTGACAGTACAGTATCCTCGTCTGTCACTAATAATTTCATATAATACTAGTGACAGTTCCGTAGGCTCGCCCGTCGCTGATGACCTTCATACCGAACTTTTTTTTCGGACACTGTGTTTGGAGTCTAGACCTAGATACACCTGTTATGAAAAATATATTTAAAAAGTCAATAAATCCATGGATACGTCCGAACATTATATGTTCGTACAAAAATGTTCTGCGGTAAAAAATATTTATTCTGGCGTGTATCAAAAAGACAAAAAGAATGTCTCACACAAAGTCTTTTTATAGCATCGGGATTTCTCTTTTTTACATAAGTCAGGGGATGTCTTTCTTCCATGAATTTCTTTGTGCAAACATAGCATGCCAGTATGTAAGTCCCGACCTTTTCGGTTGAATTTTTAAATTGAGTAGTGAGAACAGATCATGGTCCTATAACTCAAATTAGATTTCTGGATTTCCTCACATTTTTTTTCGTGAGCTTTCTTCGCAGTTCTCCTAGGCTCAGAATATGAAAAATACGAGTACAAATGAAGAACCAGATCGATGATCCTGGCAACTGCGGTTGGATATAGACTAACCGGTGGAGCACGACCCGTCGGGCAGGTGCGAGAAAATTAAGAAAAGATTTGGCCTATCGGCAAAGGATGTGCGATCTCAGGTCTACACACGTTGAGGGAGCTACTAGGCTGTGGATTAACCAAATATGTCGCTGGAACAAATAAATCTACTCAGTAGGTGGGAAAAAAATCACGGGACTCTAAAATCCGAGTGCGCTTGTGCAAACTGGATCCTAAAATTTAGGATCGACGGTTTATCCCGATATATTCTCCCGAGCCATCAATCCAGTCCCCGGCCGACGCAGCACCGCCGGTCTCCATTCCTTTCTCTTCTTCCCGAGAGAGAGAGGGACGAGGGTCACCGTCCTCTACCTCCGTCCGTTGCCGTACCGAGCCTCCTCGAGCCACAAGATCGCGGGAACAGATGCGTCGCGCCGTCCTTGTCGTCTGCGCTGAAGATCAGGAGCTGGAGCCGCTGGAACGTCATCGACTTCATCGTCTACTCTCCGCCGACACAGCGCCGCAAGGCCTCCCGCCTTTAGTCCGCCCTGCCGACGCATTGCCGCCAGTCTTTGCCGCCTACGCCGCCGTCACCGGGGCTTCTGCTGGTTGCTTGTGACGCATGCTGACTCTCCTGTATGTGCGGCGTACATGCTGGCGGCGTGGTGCCCGCAGCTGCGCTTCGGCTTACCTTCTCTGTCCGCATCTACCCTCGAGTCTTCGACTGCCTGTGTGGCCGTCGAATGTCCCCTCCACTCGTCGACCGCGCCTAGCTCTGGCTGTCGTCATGTTTCGTCCCTATACCTGGCCGCAGGTAGTGTGCCTCCTCCATTCTTTTAATTATGAAAATGTGAATTTCTTGTGCTTGCGAGTGGCTCAACGTAAGCTGATCTCTTGCATATATACTCACTCCGTTCCGATTTATAAGACGTTATACGTTTTTCCGACCAGGTCGTTAAATTGAGCGAAAGACATGTCTGCCCCTCCAAAAAAAAAAGCGGGGGAACAAGCGAAACAAGCCAAACGCGCTTATACAGGGAAATAAGCCAAATTTAATCCCATCGTGACTCACCCGTCGCTGGCGGCCGGCCAATACCTTCCGCCGCCCAAACACCTCCCCGCCGCCCATCAGATCCCGCATCGCTGCTCACCCAAAGTCTCCCAGGGATGGACGTGGTTGACGGAGACGCGAACGAGCCCCCGCTGCGGCGACCCGCCGGCCGCCACTTCCCTCGCGGCTTTGCCCTTCCGGTCTCCCGCTTGGCGCCTTCCGCCCCGTCGCTGCCGCTTCTCCCCGTTGCCCATCAGCTTCCTCGTGGCGGCCTGCACCTCGCCCCGGTCACCGACGCCCGGAAACTCGACGCTGACGCCCCGTCCTCGCACACACGCGCGCGCAAATACGCAGATGCCGCCATCTCGCTTCTCCACGCTGTCGGCAACAGATCAATCACCTCCGCCCATGGATCTGTGACCGCCGGAGAAAAACGAGATGTTTCACCGCGCTCACAAAATTATTATGGCTGCGACCAGAGCCGGCACCGGCGAGATTAAGCCGCAACTCCGCCGCCGGCAAGATCATGGAGCACGGAGGGGTCGGCGAGAGTGAGGGAGGGACAGAGCGCGCCGGCAAGAGAGGGAGAGGAAGACCCCGTCGACGAGAGAGACCGAGAGGAAGAGGAAGCGAGAAGTCAGAGGAAGAAGAAGACGTGTGCTGTCGGCGTTTCGACCAGGGGCAATTTCGGAAAAAGACGGTTTCGTTTCAACGTGACGATGTTTGTACGTCAAACGCTTAAACGTCTTATAAATCGGAACGGAGGGAGTACATTAGAAGAGTACCTACCAGCTTCCACTAGGTACCGGCTCTTCAACTTTTTGGAATGGAAACATATGGTAATTCACATGTTTTAATCTAAAAATCTTGTTGCATCTTTGCTCTGAAATTATTGAAATATTAAAAACAAATCCAACAGTTTTTTTCCATTATAGCTGTTCAAGTTCATACAACGCGGATAAGATATCTTTTACATTGATGAATCGGAAAGATGCTCTGGAGGTTTGCATACATCCACCTATTATCAATCCAATGACGTGGATTTTCTTCACCAACTAATAAACTATATTTCAGGGCAGAAGACGTCATTGGCCTGCGCTTGGTACGAGGTGCTATCGGTTTGGCACATGATAAGGTGGTGTTGTGTTTGTCTTAAGCAAGTTCTTTGCTCCTCTGCAAAAGCATCCAAAGGTTCTTGTTTCCGCCATATGTGACCAAGCTCCTTATTCCATCCAAAACACTCCACATATGCATGAAAAAAATTGATAACTAGCAGTTGGTCCAATAATTGAGATTACACCATTTTTTTTGTGCTGATGCAATATTTTGTAAGGATACTGCTGATGCAATATTTGTACATCTAGTACTGAGATATACTACAAATTTGTTTTCAAACTGTCCACAACATATGTGCAAATTTGGAATTAATTCTTGTTTACAATGCCGAGACATATTGCACTATCTACATCTTGTGTATGTTATCTAGATTTACCCATGAATTTACTAGAGTAAGAAATTTATGTGACATACACAAACAACACTTCGTCCTCCCAAGTCTACCATTCAGTTTATTTGTTCTTATTTTCATTTTCTTGATGTCAAATTTACAGCAGCCTGAACAACTGGGTTAAGATAACAATCGTGTGCAGGACAAATGGAGATAATACTTATGATTTATTTTGGGTATGATTTTTTTAATCTTCTGTGTGATTTCTTCAAATGTATCTGCACCGTTTTTCAACATCCATATCTTCTTGCAAGTGAATATGCTTCTGATCTTTCATCATTATATGTGTAGGTACAGTTGAGAGTGAGGTACGTGTGGTATTAACAGGGTTCATACGAATATCATCATTGTTTTATTTGTTTTCTCCAACACCCCTCAAGTAAGTCAACCGAATTATCTCCTTTGATTACTTGCTTGTAGATGGTGCTAAGTAGTGTTATCATACGTATATTGTGCACCGAGAATGGCTTCCTAGGGTAGTTTTCCAGGAGGGAGACAAATATTACATGGATATGTGCGCCAATAAGACTAGGATAGCATGGAATTAATGAAACATACAGTAGTTTGTATTATTTTTAGTTTATGCTTGTTTAGACTTATCAATGTAAGACCAAGCTACAACATGTTCTCTGTGAAAAGTAGATCATAACCCTCTAACCTTTTCATGTGTACAGTACAGATGGGCGTGAGAGCTTTTGGGATTGCTGGTGGGTCTGAAAATTACTCGAACAAGTGTCATGGGGAGGTGCCCTACGTCCGTGCCATGGTGGAAGTTTTGATGTTTCATAAGAATTGGGAATTTATTATTTAGGTGTTGGATGCTGTGAAATGACAACATATTATGCTATCCATGTCAATTCCATTTTGTATTATTTAGTGGTTGTATTTTTTTTTACCAATGAGTGTTTGTGATCACATTGAGTTATCGATGTTCAAATGGAATATATTTTGTATTCTTAAATTGTTATTTTTATTTCTAAATATATAGCGACGGGTAAACAATCAAACTAGCAAAGGATACGTCGTTGCCAAGAGGTAGAAGCATTACCGGGAAAACTAACTAGTGACAGGCACAAATAAATGACTGTCACTAATACACAAATACTAGTGACAGGCACTCGCCCGTCACTAGTAACCTATTATCAGTGACTGGTTATTAGTGACAGGCATCTTGCCCGTCACTAGTGGGCGTTTTGGGCCTGTCACTGGTAGCCTATTCTGCAGTAGTGATTGTTGGTCCTGCTCTCGTAACGGGGACCAGTAGCGTCGAATATGCAGGAGGTCAGATGAGCAGTGGGAGGCGAACGCCGACGACAACTGGACCACCACGGCAGTTAACCGAGCAACGCCTAGGGTTTGCCACGGGGGCTTGCCCGGGAGCGGATAGTTGAGCCGACGACGGGGAATCGGAGGAGGAAAGGAAGGCGAATCCGGTCCGGCGAGCGGCGGCGACAATTAGCGTGGAGGCGGCCGGAATCACACGCGACGGAGGTTGTTTGGGAGCGAGACCAGGACTGCTCGCTGCTTTTCTCTGTCCCTCGAACAGTTCTGCGGCGAGCCGACAGCAGACCTGAGCGAGGACACGCGCAGCCCATGTATCGCTCCAAAACGATAAACGAACCGACCGAAGCAGGCAGGAGAAAGGCCGAGGCCGACATGCGGGGCCAGACAGAGGACGCACCACAGGCCTCCATTTCCCCGCCATTTAGGGAAGTAAAGGATGTCTTGATGCCGTAGCATTTCCCATGGACGGTGGATGTGGAGGGGCGAGATATGGCACGGACACCCGTGCGGCTATGTTGAACCGGCGGGCAGGCGCTCAATGTTGATTTAAACAACTTTGTAAAAGTTAAAAAATATGTAAAAGAATCAAATGGATAGGGAATGGAAATCCAAAAGCGCCACGAATGAGTTTCAGGACGAATCGGTATTCACGTTGGTTACATAAAGAAAGACAAATTTTCATTGCTACAGTACTGCAATATACTCCTCCGTCCAGAACTAAGTGTCGCAGCGTTAATTTTGCCAAAACGTCCTTGCAATTCTTCCGACAAGCAAAAGCCCCCGCGCGTCTTATCCTCTTGCCGACCGGCAATTCTTCCGACAAGAAAACCGACCGGCGATTCTTCCTCGCCGCTCAGTCGCCTTGCGGCCTGCTCCGTCGCCTCACCACGCGCTGGCCGCATGCTCCATCTTGTCTAGCCGCATGCTCCGTCGCCTCGCCACGCCGGAAAATCAAGAAGAAAGATATCCCCTTTTCTGCAAAGCCCGCGTCTTGCCGGCTCCGGCGGCTAGGCGCGTCTCGTCCTCGCTGAACTTCTACCTCGCCAACGCCGGCGTCGCCGCCTCGCGCCTCATCGACGAAATCCACAGTCGTGCGGCCGCCGACGCCCTCGACTGCCCCTTCAGCCACCTCGATGGCCTCACTCACGCCGACATCCGCGTACGAGGTCTTCTTCATGTCATGCCGCACCGAGCACCACCCGATGACAGCTCCGCCCGGCCGCGTCGTCCACATCTTTGTCCGGCTCGACCACCGCTACTCTGGCTCCGCGAGGTTCTGCAGGCCGCCTAGACGAGGCGGAGGAGCTGCTCGAGATGATAAAGAGGACATGGACGACGCTCGGCATCAACAAGATGATCCATAATGTGTGCTTTAGTGCTTCGTGTGGGTCCTCTTCCAGCAGTACGTGGCCACCGGCCAGGTCGAGGCGTCGAGTCGTACCTCGTTGGCGCAGTGCTCATGGAGGTGGCCGCCGACGCGAAGCAGGGGAACCCAGCAAGCCTTGAGGCAGAGCACACCCTGATGTGAGTCCCAGCGCCCCTCAGCCACCACAGCGGTCTTTTATCTTCTGTAGATCGATTCCTACTCCGAGTGAAGTCTGAAGTTGCAAAACAAGCACAAAAGACCCCCCCCCCCCCCCAGAAAAGATCATATGGATGTTCTGTCCTACTCCAATCTTGGTTGTAATGTGTAAACATTTTAGAATAATACTAACAGTTGTAGATCTAGATTGAAATGAAGGGTGCTCCATTAGATGCTCAATACCTTGGAGAAGAGAAGGGCTTAATACTGTTGTTGAGATAATTTCCATCTTGTAACTTGCAGGAATCTGCGTGTGTAAGAGCATCTCCAGCAGGTCATCCAAAGGGACATCTATCCTGGTATAGATGATCGAGAGGGCCAAAATTGCTTCCAGCAGCTCCTCTATCCGGTCAGCCAAAATAGAGCGAGCTCGAAAACAGCTACACATCAGCCAAATGTGGGCGATGGAGAGCTGATCCTCCATCCCAACTACTCCCGAGCGAACGAGCTCCCGCGTGCATCCGGAGCATCCGGCAGGAGAGAAGAACGGCGACGCAGCTCCCCGGGTTCGCCGTTGTCCAGGTATGCCCGCTCCCTGAATATTTTTCCGCATCAAGCGCGGATGCGCGGGGTCGTCGGGCGCGGATGGGGGGGGCCGTGATGCGCCTCGGCGTTGACGGCGGTGGCGCGGATGGGTGGGCGCCGGCCGTCCTTGAGCTCAGCGAAAGGGGCGCGGGGGAGGCGACCGCCGCTGTTGTGGATTGAGGCGCAGGGGCCATCGGGCGGGGATGGGCGAGGGCGCGGATGGGCGGGGGTCGGCCGTGATGCCCCTGGGCGCGGACGGCGGTGCCGGATGGGCGGGCACCGATGGGCGGCTGTGCTTGAGGCGGATGGGCGGCCGTCAGCGTCCAGCGCAGAGGCCGGGAGCGCGCGCTCGAGCGCCGTCCGTCGTTGGAGCTGGGGAGGTCGAGTCAGGGGTGGGGCGCAGGCCTCCTGCTGCTCATCTCGATGGGAATGGATGGATGCGCCGGCGTTTGTGCTGGGGCAGTTGAATCGGGGGTGGGCTCGCACTCCTGCTGCTGCTCTCGATGGGAATCGGTGGAGGCAGGTGGTATCCATGGGGAAAGAGGATGGGCTCGGCCTGTGTGTGCTCTCCACGGGGATACAGACAGAGGATGGAGAGGGGAGATCTATACAGGAATCTTTTTAGATGATCATCTATATGAAGATATAGATGATGAAATATAGATGATCTGCTGGAGATGCTCTAAGCCAAGTTAGTGCATTCCAGAGGAGAAAATGGTCATGGAGTTGATAAATGCTAACCCTGTGATACATGAGAAGAAAGAGAGGCGAACCAGAGAAGCACCCAAAAACACAGATGAAAATGCATTGGAGCCCATAGATCAGCTGGAAATATTTGATATCCTCTGTTATTTTTTCTACATGTATTTTATACTCCTTAATATTCTCACATCATATTAGAGATATAAAGGACCCAGAGTGACGAAGGGATGGACCTTGGACCCTGCGAGTAAGGATACCCCGGTCCTAGGCCCAAGGTTAAGCCCAAGAAGGGAAGCCTTTGGAGTATTCTGGAAGGACCACTTGAAGCCCACCCGCAATGCCTTGCGGGATAAGATAGGAAACTTGTAACCGGCATAGGTTAGAGTTCGAGTCCTCCCCGGGTAGTGTTTGAGACCTGGCCATCTATATAAGGCCAGGAGAACCACCGAAAGAGGACCAAGCAATACCGCGCCACTAAAGCCTTGAGCTCGAGATCGTACTCTCGACTTGAGCAACCACCATTGTAACCGATCTATTCGATAATACAGATCGACAGAGGCAGGAGTAAGGGTTTTACCTCTACGAGGGCCCCGAACCTGAGTAAATCGTGCCTCATGTCTAGCCAACGATCGTCACCAGCGCTCATGGGTTCTTCTATTCGAAACCCTATAGGTTCACCTAAGGGAATTGCCGATACGCAGATTCGACAATTGGCGCCGTCTGTGGGAACGGCGGGCCCTGGATCTCTGGCATCTTTGGCTTCATCATCCAACTCACGTTGGAGACCTTCGACTTCGGCTCCGACCAATCCTATCCGAATCGGATCTGTCATGGTCCCCCCTCACTCGCCGGAATCACGCCCGGTATTCAGCGATCTGGAAAAGAGCGTCACCTTGACGTTCGGAAGCTTGAAGTTCTACACCAACAAGGACGGAATCCCCCACTTCCCTGAAGAATCAGGATCTGAGTCAGGAGCCGTCGACTCGCGACCCTACCTAGAGAAAATTGGCGAGTCCATCCGCTTCAACTCCAGCAACTTCCATACCCTCTCGACAGAGGAACCCTCTCGGGTCAACAAAGCTCTTCAAAACACGCCTAGGACTCAAGAGCCACGACTGGCTCAAGTCTGCATGGCAGGATCAGAACAACCACCCCCAGAAACAGAACACGGCGCAGCAGAACGCGCTGAGATTGGCGTCTCGCAAGACGCTTGGGATCGAGCCAAGGAGGCCATGCGAACAAGCAAGCCGCCTGTGGCTGGAGCGCCACACGAAGATATGGTCGCCTACCACTATCATCTAGTGAGAGCGGCCACAGCTATCAAAGAAGCTCGGATAGACCTAGCCCATCGGAAGAGATTGGCGGATGAATCAAGTCAGCGCCGGGCCGAGCTGTCCCTAACACCTTCGAACGGAACCCGACCCGCAAGGAAGGGATACGCATCGAGAACGACATCCATGGACGCCGAGTCCCTGGGCGGGATCAGCAGGTCACTCGGACCTTCCCTTATGCGGGTTGACGAGGAAGGAAACGTCTACCCGCAAACTCCTGCTGCCGCAGTCCTGGCCGCAGCAACCTACATGCAGATGAACCAACCAGGGGAGAACGACCCTCGAGCGGAGCAGTACAAACAGGTTCGGAAAGGATTAAGCATGGCGGCCTCAAGGCTTGCCTCCTATGATCGCCGAAAAGCTGCTGAACAGAAGGAGAAGGAGAAAGAAAAGGAAGCCTCGCGCAAGCATAGGAGCGCTTCTTTCGCCGGCGGTGAGCGAGCAAATCTGCGCTAAAAATACTTCGGGAGTGAGGCTAGGCGGGAGCTAGAAGTGGCCAGCGCCATACGCGAGATTTTGCTAGATGAGCGAAACCACCGTTTCGGAGGTATATTCCTGGAATCTGGCTATCCCCAACCTCCTTCATCCTCTGAACCAAACGGCTGGTAACCACTAAAAAGTGGCTACCCCTACCACTTGAGGGATAACCCCTCAACCAAACACACCCTTAGTGGCCCCGACTCGACGAGAAAACAGCCGAGATTGTACCGGTACGTATGTACGTCACGTCACCGGAAAAGTTGCCGATCTCGTTCCTCCGTTCTGTAGTTAGGGTTTGGTTTTGTAGGTTGTGGAGCGTTGTTGGGGTGGTGGGAGCGGCGCTTCGACGAATAAATCTGTCTCAACTCCACTCCCACACCGGCGGCGTCCTTCAAGACGGCGTCTCGGAGTTGATGGCATCGTGTGTTCGCCGATCTTTCAGATCGGTGGCGTTAGGGTTCATGGATGGTATCGGCGAGGCGGTGGCGGCGATCCCATCGGGTGTGTCTCTCCTTCTGTTATGTTCCCGTTGCTGCGGCGTTGTCTCCGGCGTCATAGTGGAGCAGGGAGGATTTGTCATCCGGGAGTACGCGCAGACGGCTACCTGCGCAGTTAATAGCTGGAAGATGATGCATCTTGTGCTGGGTTTGTGGATGGAAGCTGGCAGTTCTGGTTTTTTCCTTCGACGTTGTAGTCGTGCGGGGATGTCAGTTCTGAAGTTCGATGGCGTGTCCGGGGACACGTTGCCCCGGTCTGATTCGTTAAACGACAATGGTTTTGCTTCTGGCAAACTATTTTGGAGGTCCGTAAAGCTGCAAATCAACGATAGAGCCGCGTCGAGCTTGGATGAAGAGGTAATTTGTCTTCTCTCTCTTGGTGGTCACTTTGGTGGTGCCGAAGGAGATGGACAGACGCTGGTCTTTTGCATAGGATTATAGTATCCTTTCAGTACTGTAATGTCGGTGTTTACGTGTCTTGTAACCGGATATTTATCTTATGAATGAGAACGTATTACCTTGAAAAAAAAGGGTAAAGTCGTACTACTACCCGCACACACATGGTCATGGATCGCAGCTCGTTTTGAGGCCCCACGCACCGCAGCTTGAACTTTCCTTTTTCTTTATCTCGTTGTTTACATGACTTCCATTTTCTTTTCCCCTCTTTCGCCTTTAAACAAACAATGTCGATTGGTGCTAAGTCTATATACTTTACAGGGGCAAAGTATCCCGAGCTTCATCTGCTGAAAAAAGTTGACAACAAGAACCCCACCAGCAGGTCTGGAATCTATTGCCGCCCAAGACAAACCGCAGATTTCCGAAAGTGACTACCAACCAAATTAAACAACCGACTATCAGTTCCTATGTAATTGGCAATGGGAAAAGCAGAGCAAATGATAAATACCAACTCGTTGGGGCCTTTTCTTTTCAAGGAACATGGTAAGTCGACTAATGCTATGCCCCTTCGATTTTGACAGGGCTATATCCACAAAAGAGTACTGCTGGGATTAATTAAAAAAAAAAGTACTGCTGGGACATTTGATGGCGAGATTCGGTGGTTAGAAAACCCGTACAGATGCCCCCATGATGTCGGACGCACGAGGTACTGCCGAAATCTTGAGTAGTACTTAACGCCGTGCTTAGTAATGGTGCCCACACAAGCTCTATAATGTAATTACATGTACTGTCGAGTACTAAACTATATGTATTGAAGCCAGCGTGTAAACAATATTTCCACGAACATTGTACAGAGAACAGTGCAATTTGCATATGCTGCGCACGCGAAGAGATCACGAGACAGCATCTTTTTTTTGCGATAAAACTTCCAATCTATTCATCAACTGTCAAGTCAGTACAAAGAACACCAGAAATAATATAAATTACACCTAGATCCATAGACCACCTAGCGACGACTACAATCACTGGAGCGAGCCGAAGGCGCGCCGCTGTCATCGCCCCTCCGTTGCCGGAGCCGGGCAAACCTTGTTGAAGTAGACAGTCGGGAAGTCGTCGTGCTACGGCCACATAGGACCAGCGCACCAGACCAGCAACCGTCGCTGATGAAGAGAAGGGTAGATCGGAAGGATCCAAACTGTAGACACACGAACACAGACGAACAAAGACTAGATCCAAGTGGATCCAGCAAAGACAAACGCCGACCGGATCCCACGAGATCCGCCGGAGACACACCTCCACACGCCCTCCGATGACGCTAGACGCTCCATCGAAACGGGGGCCAGAGCGGGAGATCCTTATTCCAACTCCAGACAGCCGCCGCCTCGCTATCCTGAGTAGAAGACAAAACCTAAAAAAGCAGAAGAAACCACATGGAACCGGAGCCCTCCCGCCAGCAAGTACCGAGATCCACCTAGTCTCCATGGCCCTGAGGCCACAGGAGTCTAGGCAGATCGCGGCCGCCGCCGGCAGGAGGCGAGAAGCCTAGTCGCTTTTTTCCTGGGAGCTACGAAGGGATCACGAGACAGCATCTGACCCTGTTGACCCGTGGTGACACTATTAAACGCAACAAAACAAACTAAGCAGGATTAAACAACCAGCCTACCCCTCGATACAATTAAACCAACTTCAGATAGCTTCTACTACAGTGGTACCGTAGTCTACAGACCACAGAGCATGGGCATATTCAACTGTTCCTCCCAGTTTATTGCACGGGGGTATAGTGCGGCTTTGCATATGCGTGAATTTGCATGCAGGACACTTGCTACGTCCGGGCCGAATCTCTTGTCACGTAACATCGTCTGCTCCGTTTACCAGTTAATCCACTGTTGATGCACCCTCGCTTCCCCCTTTCACGGCAGCTACACATGACAAGGCATCACTCCAACTTGAAGTCACTAGACTTATGTGGATTAATTTAATCAATTGTGAATATTCATGAACGTCAAATCACTCTCCTGTAGTACAATGCTTTGAAGTTTAGCCTGACGCAAACGCCAGTTTCAGGCGGAACAATCGCTGCAAACCATACCACTGGCCGAATCATTTTGAAGTATGTTTGCCGAGGCGGGAGAGGATCTATCCGAATCGTGACCGCGAGGCAAGTTACGCATTGACACATGTTGTAAACTACGGAGGACGTTTCCGTAATTCCATCCTCAACGACCCAGATGGAAGAAGCCAGTAGTGGGAGTTATTAAGATCAATGCTGATGCAGCTTATCAGGCTGAACAGAGACGGGGAACCACTCGATTGGTTACTCGAGACCATGATGAATGATTAATCCGCGCACAAGCTATCTGGCATGGAACGGCGGGAAGTGCTCTTGTCATGGAAGCGCAAACTGTTCTAGATGTTGTGCGACTAGCTACAGATAATCAAATGCAATCCGTGAAAATTGAAACTGATGCCCAGGAGGTGCTGAAGATGATGGACGATCCTGGCTATGGCAAATCTGAAATTGCATATATTTGCCAGCAGGATATCAAGGAGCTAAGTGTTTTTTATTTCTAGCGTCAAGTTTTTATTTGTTGGGCGGCTTGCTAATATGGCGGCTCATCTTTGTGCTAGTAAAGCTAGTGAGGCTAGACGAAGGTGTGGCTGGATAAATTATATTCCATCGTTTCTAGCACTACAACACGCGTGCAATACGTCGACGGGGCCACCGTCGGCGTAGACGTCATTCCCGTCGGCGTCACCCTAGCCCGACGGGGCCCGTCGGTGTCTACGTCCGTCGGCGTTTCGTATCCCCCGTGGCGTATAGGCACGCAATTTTAAAAAAAAAAGAAATTCAATTTTTTTTTGAATTTTTTCTGCATTTTGTTATTTCACTTGTTTAACCACTTAATCACACTATAGTCACATTTATCTTTATCTTTAATCATTTATAATTTTAATCTAAATTACTCGCTTCTACTAACACTTCTTGATCGGTCACCCATCATGAGATTGCTCCAGCTCCAGCACGCTTAACTTCATAGTTTTTTTCCTGTGAGCTACCTAGAAACAACGAATGTGTCGCTAACAATATTATTCAATCAATCATGTTAACCTTAACCCTTGGACAATCATGTCACACTCTTTTATTTTGTGAATCCGAACAATTATTTAAATAAAAAGTAATAACTAATAATAAATTTGAATTCAAATAATTTTGAATTTAAATAATAATTAACATTTCTGCCTTTTCTCTTTAATATTGACTAATACATATATATAAATCCGTAAATCAAAAATTGACAAATAATATGTCTATATAGATTAGAAAAATGAGAGAAATTCAAATATGATATCCATATAATATTTCTCATCAGATATAAGACTTTTTTTCCTTTTCATTGTAAAAAAACTATTTTCCATTTTCCGAATGAAAAAAATGTTTTTTTAAGGACCAAACACAAATATGTTGCAAAACTTGAGGGCTACAATTTTTGAAAATACTAGACCATGTTATATGCACAAATAACCAATTTATTTCATATTAAAAGGTTTCCATCCACCTCTTTTGAAAAACACAAATTTCTGTCGATTCTGTTGGAAACAGGTGAAATTTGAACTACATGTACCTCAATAGTTTGCTCATGATTTTTGGCAAAAATCATTTTTAGGTATACAACTACCTATTTCATCATAGATACACCAAGAGTTTCTTAATATTCAACCCTAGCTACGAACATTCATGCTTGTCATCTTGACTTTTTCCTCAAACCGGTTTAGAAAATTCCAAAAAATTTAAAACAACCCAAAATGATGCAAGACCTTCGCGTGGTGTCTTTATATATGTCCTAGTATAAACCAAAAATAATAAACTTGAAATACGATAGCTGTGTTGAAAATGTGTTCACAAAAATAAGCTATCTCCTCCGAACATTCTAGGGTTTCGGGCCAAATGACAGGTGTTATGGTCATATCCATGGCATAGTTTGTTTAAATGTTCCCATATTCAACAAAAAACAGAATCTTGGAAGCACGGACAATGTTAATGGAGGAAGTTTTCCTTCGTAGGAGTGGATTACTAAACCCTTTTTGTGTTTTTTTAATCGTCGAATCCCTTTGTACTTTTCATTGAATAAAAAAATATTTTCTATTTTCCGAGTGTAAAATATGGGTTTTTTGTGAAGGAACTACCACAAATATGTTGAAAAAATTGAGACCTACAATTTTTGAAAATACTAGACCATGTTATATGCAGAAATAACCAATTTGTTTCATATGAAAAGGTTTTCATCCACCTCTTTTGAAAAACACAAGTTTCTGCCGATTTCGGTGGAAACTGGTCAAATTTGAACTACACGTACCTCATAGTTTGCTCATGGTTTTTGGAAAAAAATATTTTTTAGGTACACAACTACCTATTTCATCATGGATACACCAAGAGTTTCTTAATATTCAACACCTAGCTACGAACAGTCATGCCCGCCGTCTTGACTTTTTCCTCAAACCGACTTAGAAAATTCCAAAAAATTTAAAACAATCCAAAACGATGCAAGACCTTCGCGAGGTGTCATTGTATAGGTCCTAGTATACACCAAAAATAACAAACTTGGAATACGACAGTTGTGTTGAAAATGTGTTCACAAGAATAAGCTATCTCATCCAAATATTCTAGGGTTTCGGGCCAAATGATGGGTGTTATGGTCATATCCATGGCATAGTTTGTTTAAATGTTTCCATATTCCACGCAAACATGCATCTTGCAAGCACGGACAATGTTGACCAGGAAATTTTCCTTTTCATTAAATAAAAAACAATTTTCTATTTTCCGACTGTAAAAAATGGGAGTTTTTGTGAAAGACCTACCACAAATATGTTGAAAAACTTGAGACCTACAATTTTTAAAAATACTAGACCATGTTATATGCACAAATAACCAATTTGTTTCATATGAAAAGGTTTCCATCCACCTCTTTTGAAAAACACAAGTTTCTTCCGATTCCGTTGGAAACTGATCAAATTTGAACTACAAGCACCTCATAGTTTTCTCATGATTTTTGGCAAAAATCATTTTTAGGTACACAAATACCTATTTCATCATAGATACACCAAGAGTTTCTTAATATTCAACCCCTAGCTACGAACAGTCATGCCCACCGTCTTGACTTTTTCCTCAAACCGGTTTAGAAAATTCCAAAAAAAATTCAAAACAACCCAAAATGATGCAACACCTTCGCGTGGTGTCATTATATATTTCCTAGTATACACCAAAAATCATACACTTGGAATACGACATTTGTGTTGAAAATGTGTTCACAAAAATAAGCTATCTCCTCCGAACATTCTAGTGTTTCGGGTCAAATGACGGGTGTTATGGTCATATCCATGGCATAGTTTTTTTTAAATGTTCCCATATTCCACACAAGCATGCATCTTGGAAGCACGGACAATATTGACGGAGGAAGTTTTCCTTTTTATTGAATAAAAAAAACCATTTTCTATTTTCCTAGTGTAAAAAATGAGTTTTTTTTGTGAAGGACCTACCACAAATATGGTGAAAAACTTGAAAACTACAATTTTTGAAAATACTAGATCATGTTATATGCACAAATAACCAATTTGTTTCATATGAAAAGGTTTTCATCCACCTCTTCTGAAAAACACAAGTTTCTGCCGATTTCGTTGGAAACTGGTCAAACTTGAACTACAGGTACCTCATAGTTTGCTCATGATTTTTGGCAAAAATCATTTTTAGGTACACAAATACCTATTTTATCATAGATACACCAAGCGTTTCTCAATATTCAACCTCTAGCAACGCTGGAGAAAAACCCAGCTTATTGGTCTACACCTGGTAACCATTAACCCTTTCTTGTTTGTTCCGTTCTTGCTCATGATTTTATTTGAAGAATATAGCTTGAATAATATGCATGATGATATAGATATGTTTATCTTTTTACAAACGAGCTAAAGAACTTCGAAATCCGAATTCGAATGCAAAAGTTATGCTCAAAATGGTGAGTGAGTAAAAAAACTAGGATACGCCGACGGTGGCCGTCGGCGTAGAAAAAAAAAGGCCAACGGGGTTGCCATCGGCGTATCCCAATTTTTTTCCATTATCCGCTTGCATTCTGTGTATACGCCGACGACCCCGATATTTGGCCGTCGGCGTATAGAAATGTCGTCGCCGTTTTGAAGTTCTCCCGTAGTGTAGCTGATAATCTAGCCAATGATTATAACCACCGTACTTAATCAGTAAAGCTTCTTGAATCGCCAAAAAAAGCTTAAATCCATCCTTGCGGTGTGGAAAGAAATGATAGTGTCATGTCCTCTCCCCCACGTCGTCTCCACGGGTAATTATCCGTAGACAAAACTCGACCCAGCCACATTAGCGTCTTTGTTGCATGAGAAATTTGTCATGAGAAAACAGAAATTTGGTATACTGCAAGGTAGCACCTGTACTTTTTCTGTTTTATTTTGTAGGGGGTAGCACCCACTTCCACTTGGATGTCCAAAATTAGGGAATTCTGCTTCATTGTCCCACCTAGTTTAGTTTTTCTCGCTGGACGCGAAGTAGGGCGCCGTCGAACATCCTTATCTGGAGCACGTCCAACATCACTTTCATTCCTGTACCTGAAGGTGAGCATGTACCCCGCTTTAGCTTGTGCATGCGGGTAAACTAGTTATTTAAATTTAATATAATTAGTTATTTAAATTGCAAACATCTTAAGTGCAAATATAACTAGTTAATATAACTAGTTATTTAAATTACAAAATTATAAACATCTTAGTAAATATAACTAGTTAATCTTAAGTGTGAACATCTTAAATTACAAAATTGCAAACATAACTACATGGTAAATGTTCCTAATTATTTAAATTGTAAACATAAAAAAATTAAATTTAATATATCTACTCCCTTCGTCTCATATTAATTGTCTCAAAGTTGGACAAAAGTGGATGTATCTAACACTAAAACATGTCTAGATACATCCACTTTTGTCAAACTTTGAGACAATTAATATGAGACGGAGGGAGTAGAAAATTTAAAGTACAAACATCTTAAGTGCAAACAACAACAAAGTTCATCTAGTTTAAAAGAAATTCGACCTACAACAAATTAAAATTGCAAAAAATCAATAAACCAACATTAAAAGAAATTTAACCTACACCAAAATTCAACCTACAACAAAATTCCTCTTGTTTAAAAGAAACTCAACTAGGGTTTACACTCCAACGTCAATAAATTTTTCCATAGCATATAGATTTGATGAACTATCTAATACATAACCTACACATAGCATATACTCCTTCCGTATCAAAATGTAAAATGTTTTAGCTTTTCTAGATAGAATGTATCTATACGTATTTTAGTACTAGAAAATAACCCGCGCGTTGCAGCGGGAATCGCCTTAGAAATTATATTATATAATAAACTGATGTAATGTGTATGATATATTAAGTTATCTAAAAGAACATGCAAAATTTTATTGAGCATAGTGAAGATACTAAATTTAATCGACACGAAATGTGTGTATTAAGAATTATTAATATGTGGATGGTTAATAAAATGGATGATGTGGAGTTTGCATGTAGAGATGAATAAGTATTAGTGGATATGACATGGTAAATTGATTGGCTAAGAAGATGGATGATGTGGATAGCTTGCATGTTGAGATAGAAAAATAATTAATGTATGTTAGTGGGGTTTTGCTTTATAAGAAGTATAGATAAGATGCATATAAATCTACACACTAAAATATGTCTAGATATATTTTGTTTAAAAAAGCTAAAACAACTTACATTCTGATACAGAGGGAGTAGATTTGATGATCTAGGGGGGTAATGAAATAAGGTTTCAACTACACTAAAATTTCCCACATTTGCTAGTACCTAGAGAACAGGATAAACTAGGGATAGAGATAAATTAGGGGTAAGGATTTCTCGAAAAACCAAAATCCACAATTTAAACCATAAAAAAGTCGGGCGTTATGCGGGCAGGGGCATAACGCCCCAGTTCGGGGCGTTATGGTTCCATCCACATGGAAGTCTTCGTCCATGGTGGCAAGATCAATAACGGTTTAGGTTCTCGCATTAAGTATAGAACATAACGGTCGTTATAGGCGGGCGTCATGCTATAGGGTTATTTTTTTGTATTTTTTGGTTGGAAGGGTTAGATCGTAAATTTGCTGCGCCAAAAAATTATTTATATAAAATTTCACGCTAATAAACTGCACGCAACTTTAATACACGTCACGTAGCTAGGGGTTGGTGAATCATATGAATCCTAGGAACGTACTAGGTTAATTAGGTCGATGCGTCACAAAGTCAAAATACTTTGTTGACTCGGTAGGTAAGCTGTTGGTTATATGTCACGACGCAGCTCATGCATGCTTGCACCGGCCTGTCGTGCGCTAATTTCGTGTATCTCAGCTGATCGTGCAATGCACGTCGGCGTGGGAAAGGAAAAAAAAAACTAGATGGAGATGCGGTGAGCTCGGAATGTGAATCTTGGAATCGACTTCCGTAAGCATCCTGGTATCCGGTTTCAAAGTACTACTCCCTCCGTTCAACAATAGATGATTTCCACATGGAAAACGCTGAGAGACCCCGGGGATGATCGTCCGGGTCGAATATTCACCGACGTGGCTTTGGCCCCACCCACGTGCGCTGGTTGCTTTCTTCTTCCTTATCCTCTTCCTTCTTTTTTCGCGACGGGTACAGAGGAGAGGATAACAAATGAAGGCCACACACCGCACGAGGGTACCGTCCGCCGCCGCGCTCCCGGTGAGTATGGCCACGCCGCCGCGCCTCCCGGTCGGGTCGCAGCCTCGGCTGGACAGCGCGTGCGCTTCCAAGATCTCCGCGTCCGTCTTCTTCTCCACGCCCGCGCCGGCGCGCTCGATGGCGTCGCCGCAGGCCTCGCAGACGACGACGGTGTGGCCCTGGTCGGCGGCGCGCGCGCAGCCGTGGCCCCTGTACGTGCGGTGCTCCACGCAGAAGACCTTGCCACAGCCGTCGCAGTCGAAGGGCAGGAAGTCGAGCTGGTTGCAGTCCTCCCTGTCGCAGTGCGCGCCCAGGTCCGGGAACGCCTCCGTGCCCCGCCGCGCCATCGCTGCTCTGCTCCGCTCCTCACGATCGACCCCGTGCGTGCGTGCTCTGTTTCTTGCGTTCGACGGCGTGCTCGTAGGTGCGGTTGCGGTGCGGCCCGTGCTCTGGATCCGGCGAGCGGTAGCAGTCGGCGAAGATGTGGTCTGATCCGCCAAAAATTCCCGGACGGCCAGGACTTGCGTGTGAGCCAAGTGTTGGCTGCCTCGGTGTGGGACGCCGCCGACGATGGCATCAGGTCTGGTCCCCTGAAGCTACTGACGGTGATAGTAGCCCGATGGTGTTATTCTTGTTTCAGTGCTGTCTAGCAAACCTTGAGTGCAGATTGTATGGTAGCGCGATATATGACTGAGTTAGGTTTGTCCCAGCACAGTCAAGTGCAGATCCAGATCAAGTGTAGTTACTCAAGTGCTTTATTTTTTTGCTACTTTTGTGTATTTTTTTTGCTTTTTTTGTACAAATTTTTGCTACTGATACTCCGGCGAGGTCCGATTTTTTTGCTCTAATAGCATAATTTTTTTGCTACAATAAGGTTATTGTTTTGCTTTTTTAGTATAAATTTTTTGCTGTGCTATTCCTCCGGCGAGCAAAAGTCTCCGGCGACGGCTCCGGCGAAATCGACTTTTTGCTACTGTAGCAAAAAAAAAATGCTAAGTAACTCCGGCGAGGTCTCCGGCGGGTCACCGGCGAGGTCTGACATTTTCCTGTCTTTTTTTGGGGTGAAACGTTTTTTTGTTACGGGAGCAAAAGCGGGACTTTTTTTTGCTACGGGAGCAAAAGTGGATTTTGGACACAAAATGGGACATGTGTCAAACAGGGGACCCGGGGGATGAAAATTTTCTATCCCCCGGGGGACGCCCAGTGCTGTCCTTTCCACATATCTATATATGGATGTATCTAGACATATTTTAGTGTCTAGATACATCCATATATAGATATGTGGAAGTCACCTATTGTTGAACGGAGGGACTACATCGGGTCTAGCGATGCATCTGGAGCAACTATAGTTGCTCAGGTATGTACAGTACTTAAAGATCACGGGTGCCGATCGATATATAGAGCTCGACATATGATTCCGGCTGCAGTGCGTCGACCGTCCAAGTCCAATCCATCACCGGGCGGCAGGCGCCGGCGGCCAATTGCTTTTTTTTTCTCCAAAAATGGCCCTCCGACCAAACAAAGGTTGAATCTAGCCTCTTTGTGAGACTATTTTCAAATCTAACCCCTCGATTGACGCCAATGCAAATGAAAACGATGTTGTGCAGTTCGGCGCCAACATTATTTGGCATTTAGATCAGTCAATATAGGTCGGTTCCAACGTAAACGGCGCCGACCTATGCTTTTCGTGATTTTGACGGTCGCCGATCTACACAACGTCGGCTCCATCCTCGTTAGCGCCGAACTAAGGGCCAAATTTGAAAATAGTTTCCCAATAAAGCTAGATTCAACATTAGTTTCGTCAAAGGGCAATTTTTGGTAAAAAAAAATACGCCAATTGCATCTCGAAAAATCACTCGCGTCGGAGAGTATGGGCGTGCACGCTCGGGTAATCGTACGTCGCTCAGGTGCGGGCTGCAGCTGCACCAGGGGAAGCAGGATTCGAACCTCTCACCTGACATCAGGGTAAACGGCGCATAGCCACTGGGCTACAACTCTTTTCATGTACACCGTTCGTTTTTTACCTTTTTATTTCGTCCTTTTTTCTGTTTTTATTTTTCCACATTTTTCTTTACTATTTCTCTTTTTTTGTCAACCAAAATATTTTGTTCAAAATTATTTTTCGTTCAAACTTTAAAATATTCAGATTTATAAAATTTTAAATTCACAAATTGTTCAAATAAAAAATGTTCAAATTTAAAATTTGTTCAAATAAATAAACCGTTCAGATTAAAAAAAATTGTTCAAATTTGAGAATTATTCATATGTAACTTTTGTTCATGTTTGAAATCTTTTATATTTTTTGAAAATTCGTTCAAAATAAAAAATTGTTCAAACTGAAAAATTGTTCAAATAAAGATGTACTCTATGCAGACAGGTGGAACTAGTGTGCAATGGGCTTCTTCCCTTAGTGGGACTTCCAAGGGAATTGAATCACGCGGGCGAGTCGGATGCATCAACTCGCTTAAAGGGGTACCACGAGGAGAAGGGTTCCCTGTGAGAAGTTAAGGAGAGACCCACAAATGCTTGCATGCGTGACAAGTGGCAAGACGAGAAAGTTTTGGTGGGATTTTCTCCTTCCACTGGATGAAGGGTGTGCACACATTTAGTTTGAGATTTGTTTTTTAGATATGAAATATCTCGAGAACCATATTTCGGAATTATGAACCATTTTCGTATTTGACATCCTCGCGTCGAGATTTTCAAAACTAGATCACATATTGATAGGTTTCAAGAAACATTTTTTCCCGTACTTTATACTCCATGTTCTATACACTTTGTAATTTCAGTAGCAAATTATACATCCAGTAGCAAGTACACCGATGCTTGGCTTCGCCTCGATATTTTTTATGGCTCGGCTTCGCCTCGATAACCATTTATAAAGATCTTGGGTTGGCCGTGGGGGGAAGGGAAAAATCTCACCGAAACTCTTTCGTGTTGGTACTTGTCATTAATGCAAACACATATGGGAGTCTGGGAGCAAGGAGAAGACGACACTTGTCGCAACCGGAGCGCACGCGGATGCCCTTTCAAAAGGTTTCTCTTGTCCTAGTCATTTCCCGCTTGAAGCGATAAATAGTAGGGCCCGAAATCCGGAGCCGCAGCTCGGACATCCCAACCTAATCTCCGCTATTAGATTAGGCCCACCGTGCATCGCTCCACTGTTTGATCAGGCCTAGCATGCAAAGTGCATTTCTTCAGTTTACGATCCAATCATGGCATGAGGCCCGATCCACAGTAGATATAGCCCAAGTGGTCACTGTGCTGCTAAGGTAGCCCAGATACTTGCGCTCCAAAAAAAAAAATGAAGTCGGACAGTGTGACAGCGTGCCCTCTGTCCCTCCCACAACCAATGACACTGGAACAGTGAGATCCTTTCCCTTGGATTCAAGAAAGGTTTCTTGCTTCCAACGGCACTTACAAGTAACCCGCCATAAAGACAAGGTGGCGTCACCTCAGTGGAACATGGAACAGCTCCGGAAAAAGGTGGCGTCACCTCAGTGGACGCCGGCCGGTGCCTTTCGGCTTTCGCTTTCCACTCCGGAAAAAAGGTGAAAACTGGCTAGCCAGCCTAATTAATCTCGATTAGTTCTTGGTTGCAACCAGAAATCGTCGATTGGTGTGTCCCTGCGTGTGCAAACTCAACGTGCCGGAAAGCCCAGAAGTACTTATGACAAGCACAAGCTCTGCAATCTTTGAAAGTGTGAGCGCTTCCTTCCTGCGCAAGCTTAACGAAGAAACAAAAGCGTAGCACTGTAGCCTAGCTTACTTCGCGCCAGGCCCAAAAAATTTGGGGGCCCATTTTAGGTATGTGTTAGTAGGTTTAGTTTATGTACATGGAAAGAAAAATTAATTAGCTTTTGTAGGTTCGTCGGCTCGTAGTTTATCAGTGAATACGTCAATTAATAGCTAAATAGGGTTGTTCCACTTAATTGAAGAGCCCTTCACGAGCAATTGGGCCTGAAGGCCGACTCGTAACTACTACTACTCGGAGAGAGGGGCACGGATGGCCAGTTCAATAGGTGATCAACTCGGGACCCTGTGTACGTCGCGTAAATATAAGGATTTAGGATCAGATCACATGGACCATCGATTTTTCTTCTTCCGCCGCTGCTCGTCTGCTCGCCAGTCGTCTCTCGTCCGCCACAACTTAGTTGGTTTTGCAATTCATTGTCATAGATATGGCAATTGAAGAGTAGATTTGAAAAACTACGGTCGTTCAGAAGTATATTCAGATTTTTATTGAGTTTGAAAATTTTGAAGTCAATGGATGGTTCTAAAATAAAAGATAGTTGCACAAATACTTTCTTTTTAGATAAGAAATATGATATCGAGTTAAATGATCTAATTTTTGAGTTAAGTGTTATACAGTTGATCTTGCCAGATAGAACAATGTACGGTATGGAGATGTTTTAGTTTGTCAGAGAAGCAGATTGTTATCCTAATATGTATGTTGCTTATCAAAGTTAAAATTATTGAAGAATTATTTAAAATCTATAATGTCACAAGAAAGGACTAAATGGTTTGGGAACTCTTTTCATCAATAAGAAGTTATTAAATGAGATTGACATTGATTCTATCGTTGATGACTTTGCATCTAAAAATGTAAGGAGAAATTTTTTGTGTATACCGAAGTTGTAGTATTCCTCCATAATATTTTACGCCTTCGTGCGTCCTTGTTTTTTTTTCACTAAAAAACGTGTCTCATTTCTCTTATTTGATTTCTATTTCATTAACATACATATACATATATATATATATATATATATATATATATATATATATATATATGTCTACTTGCACTAAGTGGGCCCAAATTTTTGGCTCGCCCCGGGCCCCCGAAATCTCAGGCCCGGCCCTGGATAGGCACTTTGGTTTGGTGGTTTGACAGCTACGTTTGACGATCGCCATGCCACTGGCACGAGAGAAGGGTATTGTTCAACCGATAAACTGGACGCAACTTTAATGCACGTCACGTAGCTAGCTAGGGGTTGGTGAACCATGAATCCTAGGACGTACTAGGTTAATTAATTAGGTCGATGCGTCGCAAAGTCAAAATACTTTGTTGACTCCGTAGGTAAGCTGTTGGTCACGACGCAGCTCGTGCATGCATGCACCGGCCTGTCGTGCGTTAATTTCGTGTATCTCAGCTGATCATGCATGTTGTCGGTGTGGGAAAAGAGAAAACTAGAGGGAGGTGCGGTGAGCTGGAATGTGAATCTTGGAATCGACTGACGCCAGCATCCCTTGTGTCCGGTTTCAATATATATACATCACGTCTAGCCATGCATGCATGTCGAGCTGCTGAAGTACGTACAGTGCTTAAAGATCACGGGTGCCGATCGATATATGGAACTCGACATATGATTCCGGCTGCAGTGCGCGTCGGCCGTCCAAGTCCAATCCGTCACCGGGCGGCAGGCGCCGGCGGCCAATTGCGGACCGAAAAATCACACGCGTCGCAGAGTACGGGCGCGCACGCTCGGGTAAACGTACGTCGATCAGGTGCACCAGGGCGCGCGGCAGAGGACACCTCCTCGATCGAATCGTGCAGATGTTCAGGGGGCATATTCGCCGGCATCCAGGGCCCGCGACGGCGGTCTCCGCTGCACTAGCTAGCCGTCGCCGTGTCGAGCGGACGCGGATCCATATGCTTCGTCGAATGGCTAAAACAGGTGTGTAGTACTCCCTCCGTTACAAAATAGATGACTTTTATTTGTCCATATATATATGTACCTATACATGTTTTAATGTCTAGATACATGCATATATAGAAAAGTGGAAGTCATCTATTTTAGAACGGAGGGAGTACTACAGTGTTAAAGGAGACGGAGACGGAGGGGGCAGTGCGTATCACGAGCGCAGGGCCCGACTCGACGAGAAAGCAGCCGAGAGCCCGAGATTGTACTGGTCACGTCGCCGGAAAAGTTGCCGATCAGGGGCAACGTCGTACTACTAGACCCACACACATGGTCATGGATCGCTGCTCGTTTTGAGGCCCCACGCGCGGCAACTTTGAACTTTTCTTTTTCTTTATCTTGTTCTTTACGTGACTGAATGGAGATAGCTGCAGAGACATCTTTGGTTTAGCTCAGGATCGAGATATTAGCCTAAAACCGCCACTTTTCTACCTAAATTCCGAAAAACCACTAGTTTTCGTTTTTTTGCAGAAAACAATCTCGTTTAGTCTTAATTTTCGCAAAAAGCACTGATCGCGAATTGAACACAAATTGACACCGAATCTGACTGGTGGGACCCACCCACCAGGCTGGCTTTTCAAAAAAATAAAATATCAAACCAAAAACTAAAAAACTGGTCCAGGAGAGGAGAATCGGTCGCGTCCACCGAACCTCGCATCCACCACGCCTCCTGCTCGCCGCCGCCGCCCCCTACTGCATGCGGCCCGCCGCCGCCGCCGCTACTCGCCGCTGCAGCCGACAGCTGCACCCGACCCGGCGCCATGGCTGACCGCCTCCTCCACAAGCCCGCCCTGTCCCGCGCTGTGCTTGGCCACCTCTCTCTCGAGCCCCATCCCCGGTAGCCATGGCAAACCGGCTTCACATGCTCTATAGCCTCGTCGACGCGTTCGACCGGGGAGCCGTGCGTCGCATGCGACAGTGGCCGCCGCCGGAGATAGCGCTGGGAGAAGTCCAAGGCGCACTAGTACAGAAAGGGTCATCTGTGACGCACCAAATTTGAATTCTGTGGCGCACCTAGGGGCCAGTGGGGTGCGCCACCGATTTGTTTTTTCTGTGGCGCACCCTGGCCGTGCGCCATAGAAATGTCAATTATGTGGCGCACCTCAGCCGCGCGCCACAGAAATTTACAATTCTGTGGCACACCAAGTAGGGGTGCGCCACAGAATTATTTTTTGAATTTCAAAAAAAAAAGGGCCAGATCTGGCCGCGGGAATTTCGACGAAATTTCGTCGGAGCTCGTCGGATGCCGTTGTGACCTTGGCCTTAGGTGGCTTGGTCGGTGGTGGGTGGAGGAAGAGGGTCACCGGAGGTGGTGGTGATGGTGGAGGAGGAGGAGGAGCTCGCCGGAGGTGATGGTGGGGTAGGTCACCGGAGTTGGTGGAGAAGGAGGAGGAGGAGGAGAGGGAGGAGAGGTGGTGGTGGTGGAGTAGTCAGTGGAGGAGAGAAGTGAAGAGGTAGAAGAGAGAAGGGAGATGAGAAGTGGAGGGGAGAAGGTAAGAAGAGGAGGGTAGAAGAGGAGAAGGGAAGAAGAGGAGGGGAGGAGGCAGGATTCGAAATCCTGCCTCAAAAATTCTATGGCGCACCAAGTGAAGGGGTGCGCCACAGATTTTTTTTTTCTATTAAAAAATCTTCAAACGGCCATGTCGAGACATCGTAGTAGTTTTCATAGACTGGGGTACCATGAGACTACGGTAGAGACGTGGGGTAACGGGATAGCGTAGTAACACAGAACACGGGATTTACCCAGGTTCGGTACGTCGCGACAGTACGGCGTACCTACTCCTGCACTTCTCACTATGTGGGACTAAAGCCCGTATAATAAGGTTACAATGTGAGGGAATAGATCTAGCTACTCGTCGAGGATTTGCTTCCCGGCGAGTTGCGTAAAGCTTGAGCTTGAACCTAGAACCTTGGAACTAAAAGAACTTATGAAATCTATCTCCCGTCCGGCTTTATATAATAGCCGGATTAGGGCTTACAGAACCAGAAACCTAGAAGACTACGTTTAACTTGTAACTTGGAAAGCAAGGAATCCGTCTTCTCCTCCAAGCCAGATCACGCGGGCCGTGATCCGGGTTCTTCTAGAATCCGGCTTCTGCGCGTCGGACTACTGGGCCGCCCAATAGACCTAAGCCCATTACCATGTAGGCCACCCTGGTAGTCCGGCTCTTTTGTCTACCATCTTCTATACCCCTATTCAGTATATATCCGACAGTAGCCCCCAGGAAGGATCAAAACTCTGAAACTCCACCTTTCGTCAAATACATTTTGTCCGGGAAAACTTGATTCAGCAGTCTTGATTCTTTCTTCTTTCCTTTTGAAGGAGATGGTAACATAAAACTCGGAACTATGAGAATCCGGCTTTTCTTCTCGCGATCCTTCGCGGAAAAAGAACTTATGACATCAGCGCCTCAATCACGCTGACGCAAGCGCCGCTTGGTTTCACGCGGGAAACCCTGCAACGTATCTCTGACAGATTCTCACGAGAAACGAGGAGATAGCCATCATTCCTCTGTCGTTCCGTTTCCCGGATTTTCCGGCGAGCGACACGCGTCGAACATCCAACGGTCAAAAGAGCCGTTAGCGCGTATCTAGAGGGTTTTTAGGCTATAAATAGCCGTCTTCGTCCTCCTCATCAACCTTCTTCACTCCCTCACTGCCTTCACCATTGGTGCGAACGTGAGCTCGAGAGCGAGAACGATTCCTTGCCCCGACGAGCCCTTCCCACGCCGGAGCGCACCAACACCACCGAGAAAGATGGCATCTCCGCAGTCATCGCCAGTTCGCGCTTCCATCGACAAGCTCTTGGGCGATCTAGATCCCCAACTTGGGTCGCCCAAGCACGCCGGCGGCGAGCTGGAAAAGGCTACGGCGTCCGCAGCGGGCGGAGGAAACGTTTCCGCCACCGCAGATGCTGCGGGACCAAGCACCACATCGACCCCGCCGTTCGCTCCCGAAACGGCGGAGGAAAAGGTAGAACTCCTCGACGAGCAGCTTGCCGCCGCGAAGGCCGCCACCACCGCCGCCGCCGGAGGAGATGAAGAAGAGGAAACTGCAGGCAACTGGATTGCCTGCAGTATTCCCCCGGCTCTTCTTCCCAACTTGGAGAAGGAAGGCCTGATTTTGAAAAAGAAATGGCGGCTCCCGGAAGAGGAGACCGAACCCGCGCCGCAAGAGGGCGAAAGGGTGCTTCTCGCCTCCCACCTTCTACGAGGTATGGGGCTCCCCCCTTCTTCTTTCTTCCTCCAAGTTCTAACTCACTACAACATCCAACCTCATAATCTCCCTCCCAATTCCATTCTGTATATGGCCGGCTTTCAGGCCTTATTCGAGGGTTACCTAGGAATAGAGCCTAGGTTAGATTTTTGGTTGTACTGCTTTGGGGTTAAGCGTAACTCTTCGGAGGGCGCACTCCCAAATTGCGGAACCATTTCCTTTACTCTTCGGAGATTCCGAGAGGATTGGTTCCCCAAAATAAAAACCTCGGAATCCGTCAAATTCTGGACAGGTTCCTTCTTTTATCACCCCGACGTGCCTTTTCCTAAAAAAGCCGTCGGGGTTCCACCTTTTGTGAACTCCGCCGCTGTTCCCCAGGATAACTGGGTTACAGAGGCCGTCCAGGTTCTGCCTCCAGATCTACTAAGGATCAAGAGGCGCATCGCCAAACTCACTTCCTCCAAACCTCCTTTGACCGGTATGGACACGGTCTTTTGCTGGCTGAATAGGCGGATTCAGCCGTTAGCAAACCACGGAGGCCGTCTCCTGTGTGAATACACAGGAGCCAAGGATCCAATGCGGACAACCGACAAGGATTGGCCCGCAAAGGAGCTCAGGCGGCGCATCAACCAGTTGGTCGCTTCGCGCGATCAATACACGGAGAGTCGGCCAATGTACACGGCCGACAACCCCGCTCCTAAGGTAATTTTTCCGTTATTTGGGTATAATCTTACTTCCTGGATAATCTACCTTTTGAATCTGATTGGTTTTTTCCGACAGCTTTTGGATCTTCCAGACTCGGAGTTAGCCTCCGAGGCCGAGCTGGATGCACTGCGCACCGCCGCTACGGGTGGGCGCAAACGCAAGAAGATAGTTTCCTCTGAGGAAATTATCGATGTTGACGGCGTCCCCGTCGCCACGTCCAGGTTAGTTCTTCTGGATTTTTCTTTCATGGGAGCTTTTTTCATCCATCTTCGGTGTTTTGACTTTTATCCGGGTTTTCCGTTTTTAGTCTGCCGCCTTCCAGCCTAAAGCCTAGGAAGCTGAAGAAACACAAGGTTTCTTCCAGCCGAGGCAGCCAACCTTCCCCCGCCGTCGCCCCGGACACGCCGCGGACAAAGGCGGAAGAGCCTACTGCAACCGCCACTACCAAGCCCCCAGAGCCCAGCCAGCCCATTGTGTCCGAGTCGGACACGAGGGAAAGGGCGGCTCCAGAGGTGGGGAAATCTTCTCGGATTTTCGACGAGGAAATCCCCACCTTTGACAAGGATTTTAAGGCTATAAATGACGGCTTGAACGCGGCCGAAAATCACTTCGCGGAATACGCGAAAGAATTCCGAGAAAACTTAGCAGGTTTGCAGCGCATGAGCCAGGTATGTAACTCTAGCCCCCAAGCATTAAACAAAATGCATGCTTTTTTGCTTTGATGTTTTTTATTAACCATACTTTTCCTTGCTGTGTTTCAGAAAACCTCCGAGGCCATAAACCTTGAAGTTTTCAGGAAGCTCACTATCAAGAATAAAGAAGTTCGAAGTCTTCTTTCTATTCTTGAGGAGAGAGAGGCGGAGCTGGAATCATCTCAGCTCACTTTGACGGAAACGAAAGGTAAGCTTTTTCGTTTTGAAATTTCCGATTTAAGACTTTGTCTAAGTTTTTTCCCGAGGAAATTGATCAACTCGGATTTTCCCTTGCTTTTCAGCTGCTTTAGCCGAAGCTAAACAAGCAGCGGAAGATTCCGGCAACGCCGAGATTCTCCGCAATGAGAACATTGAGCTTCACAAGAATCTTGTGAAGGCTCAGCAAGACCTGGAAGCCAGCAACCTGGCCCTTGGAGTGGCTAACTCCAAGGCTTCCGAACAGGCGGAGAAAGACAAATCCACCATTCAGGATTTGACTGAAGCTCTGAACCTTCGCCTGGAGGAAGTTTCCGAGATCGATAAACTCATCGGTAAAATTCTTTACCCTTGTCCTCATCTTTCCATGTTTTATTTTCTCTGTTTGTCTCCCTAACCCTTTTGTATGTTTTATTGGATCGACCAGGAGACACCCCAGATGGCACTCGGGCTGCAGGCATCCGAGCTTTCGGGGAGACATGGAACTTGGTGAAGGCTGCTGCAACGCAGTTAGTAGGCAAGTTTCTTCCCGAAAAATCTGGGGAATGCTCGGAGGTTGAAAAACTTCCGGGTATCATCATGGAGGTGGCGGAGTCCAAGGAGTCTATTCTCCGCTCCGCTGCACGGGGTGGTGCGCGCATGGCCTTAGGCCTTATGCGCATGCACTACCCTAGTGCCAAATCCTGGCGCGTGGCCACCGGTGTCCCTCAGGGATACACGGATGCGCAACGATCCACCATCTTTGGTGAAGTTAAGGGCCACGCCACCCAGATTGCCGCCATGGTAAATGTCGCCGTCACCTATCCGGAAGAAGAAGCTCCTCCAATTCCCGATGAAGAAAGCAGCGAAGAGGAGTCGGAATCTTGAAGGGTTACCTGGAACCTGGATAGAAAATTTAGGCAATAGGAGCATTACTGTTCTTTCATTTGTAATCCAAAATGTAATGCTTCTTATGTATTAATGAAAATTCCGCCTTTTGCAGTTTAAACTATGAAATTACTTTGCAAGTTGTTTGAATTTTACCATTCCTTTATCTTCTAAGTTCTCTGGTGTGTATGCTTTAACTGTCCTTAGTGTTTGAAATGGCTCAAATAGCATTATGAATCGTTATGCCGAGTAACTGGGGACGAACCAAGCAGTTTTTGAGACTCGAAAACATGAATCATGCTAAAGGCATTTTTACTAACTAGTTCCAGTAACCCAGCATACGCACGATCAGATAAGACTTAGAGAAACAAGGAAAGTTTTAAGTGAAACTTGGGCACGCAGGCAATTCAAGTTTCCTTTAGCCGTTAAAAGGCTGAAAAATCATTCAGTTATGTAACGCCGAGTACGCAAGCACAATTCGGGTTAACATTGAGAAAATTGTAAGATCATTGGGAAATAGATGAGGCGGAAACGCTTTGCACTTAGAAGAAAAATAGATAACAGCATTCCGACAACTTTATTTCATGATCTCAAAAGATGTTTACATAGATTTGAATTAAGTACAGAAGGGGACATAACTTGCTAGGTGTTCCCAGGCTTCCGCAATCCACTTGACCTTGTCGAAACTTTTCAGCAGCTTGAAGCGTGGTAGGTTTTTAGCCCCCAGCCAACTAAGAAATCTTTTTATGGCTGTGGCGGAACTCGGCAATTCTGGGACATCTTTTTCACACGTAAGTTCCGAGATGTTCGAGACTGCCTTGATCTCTTCCGGGTTAACTTCTATTCCTCTGCGAGAAACGATGAAACCCCGAAGTTTTCCTGAGGGAACCCCGAATACGCACTTAGATGGATTCAACTTCATCTTGTGAGTGCGCAAGTTTTCGAAAGTTTCTCGCAAATCCTCAAGGAGTGTATCTTTTTCCTTGGTTACGACAGCAATATCGTCCACGTAAACATGGACGTTTTTTCCAATCTGACTATGCAAACAACGTTGCATGCAACGCTGGTAGGTTGCACCTGCGTTCTTCAGGCCAAAAGGCATGGTTACATAGTAATACGTCCCGCATGGGGTTATAAAAGAAGTCTTGATTTGATCTTCCTTTTTCATGCGTATTTGGTGGTACCCGGAGTATGCATCCAAAAAGCATAAAAGCTCAGAGCCTGCAGTGGCGTCTATTATTTGATCGATTCGCGGTAGCGCAAACCTATCTTTCGGACATAACTTGTTCAATCCTGTGTAATCTATACACATTCTGAGTGCAGTTGTGTCTTTCTTCGGTACTAATACCGGATTTGCGGACCAGTCAGTATGGATTACCTCCTTGATGAAATCCGCTGCTAAAAGCCGGATAATTTCCTTGCCAATAGCATTCCGTCTTCTTCCGTCAAATCGACGGAGACCTTGTTTGACGGGTTTTGATCCGGGAATGACCTTGAGTTGGTGCTCAGCAAGTTCCCTGGGTACGCCTGGCATGTCAGCTGGACACCAGGCAAAAATGTCCCAGTTCTCACGGAGGAACTTGATGAGCTCGCCTTCCTATTTGTCGGTCATCCCAGTCCCTACAACGACGAATTTTGTCGGATCTTTGGGATCTAGGATTACCTGTCTTGTATTCTCGGATGCCTTGAAGCTATCTGTTGGCTTCCGAGTTTCTTTTCCTGCCGGCATTTCTTTCGGCGAAACCTCCTTGGCTAACTCCTTCAGTTCTTCCTGAGCTATAACTCTTTGAGCGCAAAGGGCGTTTTGCTTCTCCAACTCGTTTGCCAGCTTGAAATCACCGGCAATGGTGATTACTCCTCCTTTTGGTCCTGGCATCTTCAGCTTGTTGTAGATGTAGCAAGATCTTGCCATAAACTTGGCGAAAGCCGGACGTCCGAGTATTGCGTGATACACGCTCTCGAACGGCACAACTTCGAAGGATACTTTTTCCTGCCGGAAGTGATCTTTATCTCCGAAGGTGACATCTAGGGAAATTTCTCCTAGGGATCGTGCTTGCCTGCCAGGAACGATGCCATGGAAGCGTATATTGCTGTAATTGAGCTGGGACTCGGATATCTTCAAGTGCTTCAGTGTATCCAGGTACATTATATTGATGCTGGATCCTCCGTCCATCAGCACTCTTCTTAGCCTAGTGTTTTGAACAATAGGGCTTACAACAAGAGCTTGTGTGCCGGGTTCAGGGATATTTCCGGGATGATCAGACTGATCCCAGATTATCGGTGTGTTGGAATACTTCAAGAATTTTGGGGTTGCAGGAACAACCGCGTTTATTTCTCGAAGTGTCCTTTTGGCCACCTTTGCTGACGGGGTTGCTAGGAAAGTTAGCATTGCTTCTCCGTCAACTCTCGGAAATTTAGGTTCGCCTTTTCGCTGTTGTTCCTGGATTTTATCATCAGTGTCCGATTCACTGTCTTCTTTTTCAGCTTCTGGCTTTTGTTTGGTAGGTTTCCTCTTGGAACCCTTCCCTTTATTTCCGGATCCTGCATTGCCTTTCATATGCTTGTTTAGCCGGCATTGCGCGTTCGTGTGGGTTGGTTTCCCAAACTGAGAGTGGTGGACGCAGGGTTCCGACTTAATTCTCTCCCATTCTTCAGGAGTGTAATTGATGGGATCCGGACTGCGGCCTTTCCACTTGTTCCCTTTTTCTCCTCCAAAGGCTAAGTTAACCTCCTTGGGCTTTGTTGTTGACTCCGGGGTTCCTTTTTTATCAGAACGAGGTGTTTTCTTGGCCAGTATTAGTGACTCAATATTGCCTCCTCTTGCTCTGATATCGTCTTCGGCTGCAGCATGCTCATTAGCGGTTGTAAGCATAGATCCGAGATCTTTGTGCTTTTTAGAACCAACCATGAACGGTACAAGTCCGGGTTTTAGGCCATTGACGAAAGCATGCATTGCTTGTACGTCAGTTACTCCAGAGCAACTATTCTTCATTGCAGTCCATCTGGAGATGAAATCCACGTATGGTTCGTCTTCAAACTGGGTGCAACGGTTCAGCTGGTTGATGCTATTTGGGCGTTTGTATGTTCCTCGAAAATGCTGAGTAAATACTCTCGCCATATCATCCCAACTGTCGACAGTTCTTGATGGTAAACCATTAATCCAATCTCTGGCTCCGTCTAGCAACATTAGGGGAAGAAACTTGACAGCTTCCAGGTCTGTCCCGTTGTTGATCTGGACGGCTGTGTAATAATCTGAAAGCCAGGTATCCGGGTTTGTACTGCCGGTGTATTTTTGGTAGGTTGGACCAACTTTGGCGAAGCCAGAATGCAGGGTTATCCTTCGGATCCTGTCTGTAAAACACTTAGGACCAAAGTATAGATCATCCTTTTCTGCTCTGTCAATATGTGCAGAATATCTCCCGGCTGAATGGACAGAGGGGATCTGCTCCTTTCTTTTCCATTGTTACGCGGACGCGTTTTTCCGAGGTTATCTCTATCTCTTCCGTTGTCACGCCCTCTGGGATTAGGTGGAGTCCTGCTCCTGTACCTTTCCTTATCTTTGGGCGGTGTCCGAGATCTTTCACGCCTGTGAGGTGTATCGTATCTTCCAGCTTTTTCAGCTGGGTTTCTCGGAGGTGGCATTATTTTGCCGTCATTCCGGTGTTTGTCTTCCCGATCGTGTGGTTTGTATCCATCTTTCGGGAGATGAGGTCCGGTTCTAGACGCTGCGTCCCGGTTGTCGGGGTTTTTCTTGTCTTTTCTCGGATCCTCTTTTTTGTCCGAATCTCCGGGTTCTTCCGGTCCAGGTGCTCCAGCAGCGCAAGTAACAGTTTTGCAGAGGGCGGAATTATCATGCAGCCTCCCTGATCGCTCTTGTCCTCGCTGTTGCTGCTGTAATGCTTTTCCTAGGAAAGCATACACCCCTTGGAGTTTTTTCCCCGTTGGAGTACAGATCATTGTTCAGGATGGCGAACGCTGCTTCCGCGTTTTCAGCTGCGGTTTTGTATATTGGTTCTCCCTTGGCATCTTTGCCGTTTAACTGCTTTTGCCAAGATGGGTTATAGAACCTTTCTTTCGGCGGCAGTTCTTCCGGTTTTGCAATTCCGGGTAACCTTGTAGGTTTTAAGGCAGATCTATGCTTTCTCTCGTACTCCTCAATTTCTTCCTTCATAATTTTGATGTCATTATGGGTTTGTTGGAGGTGTTGCCGAGATCTAAGCAGTTGTTGCTGTTGCCGTTGGAAAGCTTGTCTCCTGGCTTCCAGCATCTCAGGGGGTTCATTGGGTCCCACTGGAGTTTGTAATAGTTCTTGCTCTTCCAGTTCTGTCATTGGCGGAGCAGTGATTTCCTTAGATTTCTTTTCCGTAGGCTTTGTGCCACTAATATCTCCAACTTCCAGGTTTTCATCAGCGAGATCAGCTGACTTTTTCTTCCGGAGTTTGTACTGGAGTTTTTTAGAAGCACGGTGCTTTTTCTTGGAAGAGGGAGGTTTTTTGACAGGTTCATCCTCTGTCATCTCCTTGACATTAGGAAATATCGGAGAAGTTTCTCCGTCTTCCCTCTCCTCTGCTGGCGGAGGGGTTTTAGGGCTTTCCTGGCTATCGGCACCCGTTGTATCAGCTGGTTTTGCCATTAGCACTTCATGGAATCCCTCTTGAAAGGACTTAACTTTTCTTACGAAGGCATCATCATCTTCGTCTTCGGATTCGAAGTTATCCGATCCGGTTTCCGACTCCAATCTCGCCTCAATGGCGGCAAGCACGGACTCTGTTTCCGAGTTCATCGTCTGGTTGACGGATGTCGGATCTTCCGTCTCTGCGACGGGTATTGGTTCTTCCGTCTCTGTGACGGGTGTATCGTTGTCTGCCTCTTGCACGGGATTTCCGTCGTCCGTGTTTTCGGCGATCTCGGATTGCACCATGCCGATAAAGTGCGTATCACTGTTTTGTCGGCGATCTGAGCAAAATCCGGCATCATAGTCGTCTTCGACTGGGTATAGGGCGGGTGGGAGATAATTGCTTTCACCGCAAAACCCCATTGCTTCCGCGGTTAATCCGATAAAGATATTAGCAGATCCAATCGGTAAAACGCAGGCACTTACCAGATGGTTTTGCGCCGGTATGTAGGATCCGTTGTCGAGGAAGCGCCCGACGTCGTCGTCGAATTCCAAGCTTCCGACAGTGATCGATCTTCCGATTCCGCCTAAAATCCCAGACCGGAACTTCACGCCTGACGTCGTTTGCCCCACGGTGGGCGCCAACTGTCGAGACATCGTAGTAGTTTTCATAGACTGGGGTACCATGAGACTACGGTAGAGACGTGGGGTAACGGGATAGCGTAGTAACACAGAACACGGGATTTACCCAGGTTCGGTACGTCGCGACAGTACGGCGTACCTACTCCTGCACTTCTCACTATGTGGGACTAAAGCCCGTATAATAAGGTTACAATGTGAGGGAATAGATCTAGCTACTCGTCGAGGATTTGCTTCCCGGCGAGTTGCGTAAAGCTTGAGCTTGAACCTAGAACCTTGGAACTAAAAGAACTTATGAAATCTATCTCCCGTCCGGCTTTATATAATAGCCGGATTAGGGCTTACAGAACCAGAAACCTAGAAGACTACGTTTAACTTGTAACTTGGAAAGCAAGGAATCCGTCTTCTCCTCCAAGCCAGATCACGCGGGCCGTGATCCGGGTTCTTCTAGAATCCGGCTTCTGCGCGTCGGACTACTGGGCCGCCCAATAGACCTAAGCCCATTACCATGTAGGCCACCCTGGTAGTCCGGCTCTTTTGTCTACCATCTTCTATACCCCTATTCAGTATATATCCGACAGGCCATAAATTTTTTTCCTTTTGGAATTTGGTGATTCTAAAAAAAGCTCACAGGCCGAAGGCGAATGAGGTTGGGTTCCTTTTTCTCTCTAGTTTTTTTTAATATCCTGATCATTTTTTCCGACATCGTATGTAAAAGTTATGCCCATTTTACTTTTTTTAACGAACTTTTGCTCAGAAAGTCGAAATTCATATTTGAAAATTTGATTAAAAAGTAGATCTTAAACTCTCCGTGCATCTATAAACGATTTATTTTTTGATACTTTTTAGACCTCCAACTCTCCCGTGAAAAACTAGAAATGGCGTTTCCAGGGGTGGGGGTGGAGTTCATGCGTGTGGACAGAAAATTTGGGGATGAGAATTCTGTAGCGCACAAGACAGTTGTGCGCCACAGAAATGTCATATTTCTGTGGCGCACTACCCACCATGCGCCACATAATATGAGTGGGGCAATGATTGGGTTGGGCCCCAGCTTATTTCTGTGGCGCACCTCTGTCCCGTGCGCCACAGAATTCCTCTTTTCTGTGGCGCACCCCTGTTCCGTGCGCCACAAAATTCCTCTTTTCTGCGGCGCATTCCTCCCGTGCGCCACAAAAATAAATTTCTATGGCGCATGGCTGCTTGGTGCACCACAGAAACTGTTCCATAGAAAGGCACTTCTCTAATAGTGGCGCTCGGCCATGGCGGCCAGGTGGAGCGCGGGAACAGGGTTGGGCCGTGTCGGGCGCTTCGCCATGGGGGACAGTTGCGGCCGCTTCGTCGTCGTGCGCGTGCAGCGACCACGGCGCCGGAATCGGAGAAGAACGGTGGGGCGTGCCTCGGCCTCGTTGATGGGCGTTGCTCCGGTGATGAGGGCCACGCCCGCGCGATGAAGAGGACTAGCGGCATGCGAGCGAGGTAGGGGAAGGTGATCGGCGGCCACCCGCATCGGGGACGAGATGCTCATCCGGTCAACATGTGAGAGAGGAGGAAATGAAGACGTGAGACTGACAGGTGGGACCCACGTCCATCTCAACCATTTTTTTCCCGTGCCACGTCAGCCTGGTGGGAGGGTCCCACCGGTCAGATTCAGTGTCAATTTGTTTTCAATTCACGATTAGTGCTTTTTGCGAAAATTAAAACTAAATGTGGTAGTTTTCTGTGAAAAAAACGAAAACTGGTGGTTTTCCGAAATTTAGGCAGAAAAGTGGTTGTTTTATGCTAATAACTCCTCCGGATCGGCTGGATAATACTACGAGGAGTTGCATTTTGTTTTTCTCTCTCTTTCGCCTTTAAACAACGTCCGTTGGTGCTAAGTCTACTTTACAGGGGGCTAAGTATCCGAGCTTCATCTGCTGAAAAAAGTTGACAACGAGCACCCCACCAGAATCTATTGCCGCCTAAGACAAACCGCAGATCTCTGAAAGTGATCGGCCACCCAATTAAACAACCGAACTAAAACTATCAGTCCCTAGAATTGGCAGTGGGAAAAGCAGATCAAATCAAATACAGTAGAAAATAAAACGCTGGGACCTTTTCGTCTCAGATAACATGTACTCCCTCTGTTTCAATATATAAGACGTTTTAGCTTCATCACATGATGACTAGGTGTAGATTCAAATGAATGAATATGTATACTAATACATGTCTACATACATAGAGATACATATGAATGTGGCCAAATGCTAAAACATCTTATATGATACTCACTCCGTTCAACAATAGATGACTTGCATTTGTCTATATATGGATGTATCTAGACACTAAAACATGTCTAGATACATCCATATCTAGATAAGTGAAAGTCATGTATTGTTGAACGGAGGGAGTAGAACGGAGGGAGTACTCGACTAGTCGAGTAATACCATCCCTTCGATTTTGCTTTGACCCGACTCCTACGCCCCAAGAGCACTGCTGGTATCTTTGATGGCGAGATTCGGTGGTTAGAAGAAAACCCGTACAGATACCCCATGATGTCGGACGCGCGACGTACTGCCGAAATCTTGAGTAGGACTGTAGGAGTACTACTCAACGCCGTGCTTAGTAATGGTGACCACACAAGCTCTAAATATAATTGCATGCACTTTCGAGCACTGATCTGCAAGTGTTGAAGCCAGAGTACGTATAAACTAAAATATCTCTACCAACATTGTACAGAGAACAGTGCAGTTTGTATATATATATGCTCTGCACGCGAAGAGATCACGAGTCAGCATCTGACGCGTGGTGACACTATTAAACGCAACAAAACAAACCAACCGTGATTAAACAACCAGGCTAGCTACCCTCGATTCACGTTGGGCATAAAACCCGAAATCGAAGCCCAAACCCGAAAATTCCAAACCCGAACCCGATTAGCTCGAATCCAAAAAAAACCGAGCACCTATTCGGGTGTCAATTTTAAAACCCGAATTTTATATGGGAAATTCGGGTTTATACTTCTATAACCCGAATAACCCGAATAACCCGAAGTAGATAAGTAATTTCGTCCAATACAATGAATTCAACTTCCGCATAGACCGACAAAGTGAATTAAACTCCCGCACAGCCCAAGAACGCATCGAAGACTCAATCGCTCAACTTTATCCACACGAACAGGCCATGGCGGAGCGAGACCCTGACTTGGCCGCCGCCTCCACACACCCCGCACCCGCCCTAGCCTGAGTAGACAAGGAGCCGCATCGTGTTTGACGCTCTCGCCGCCTATCTCGATGACGTGTTGTGGTGATATGTAGCGCCCGCCGACTATCTTGACGGCATGCTAGGGTACAGCGCAGCGCCCGTCGCCTATCTTGACGGCATATTGTGGTACAGTGCAGCGCACGCCACATCCCTGGAGTAAACGGCATGTTATGATGCAGTGCTGCTCGGGTGCTGTTACGACGGCGGGGCAACTAAATTGGGCGGCAGCGCATGACGGTGGTGGCGGGAAGCTCGGGTGTGAACTATTCAGAATAGTCAACTAACTTCGCGGTCCCACCTGTAAGCTCCGGACGGTTTCAACGAACTTGGCAGCCCCACCCGGACCCACTTCGCGAAACGAAGTCTGACTCCTCCGGGCCCACTTCGCGAAACGGATTCGACTCCAAACTTACCGTTCCAGCCTCTCCATTGTAGTTGCGCACAGACTAGGGGCAAAACTGAGATCGATTCGGCGCTAGGGGTAAAACTGAGTAGAAGTGGACCGCTGTGGCCAATTCGATAAATGACCCTTATTTAAATTGCAAACATCTTTAGTGCAAATATAACTAGTTATTTAAATTACAAAATTACAAACATCTTAGTAAATATAACTAGTTAATCTTAAGTGCAAACATCTTAAATTACAAAATTGCAAACATAACTACGTGGTAAATGTTCCTAGTTTTTAAAATTGCAAACATCAAAAAAAAATATAACTACAAAATTTAAAGTACAAATATCTTAAGTGCAAGCAACAACAAAGCTCATCTAGTTTAAAAGAAATTCAACCTACAACAAATTAAAATTGGAAAAATCAATAAACCAACATTAAAAGAAATTTACCCTACACCAAAATTCAACCTACAACAAAATTCATCTAGTTTAAAAGAAACTCAACTTGGGTTTACACTCTAACGTCAATAAATTTTTCCATAGCATATAGATTTGATGAACTACCTAATACATAACCTACACATAGCATATACTCACTCTGCATCATCAAAATGTAAGATGTTTTAGTTTTTCTAGACAAAATGTATCTATACATGTTTTAGCTTTTCTAGACAAAATGAATCTACACACTAAAACATGTCTAGATATATTTTGTTTAATAAAATCTAAAACATCTTACATTCTGATACGGAGGGAGTAGATTCGATGATCTAGGGATGGGTGATGAAATAAGGTTTCAACTACACTAAAATTTCCCACATTTGCTAATACCTAGAGAAGAGGATGAACTAGGGATAAGGATGAACTAGGGGTAAGGATTTCTAGAAAAACCAAAATCCACAATTTGAACCATAAAAAAGTAGGGCGTTATGCGGGCAGAGGCATAACGCCCCAGCCCGGAACGTTATGGTTCCATCCACGTGGAAGTCTTCGTCCACGGTTGGCGATATCAATAACCCCTTAGGTCTTCGCGTTAAGTATAGAACATAAGGTCGTTATAGGCGGGCGTTATGTTAAAGGGTAATTTTTCGAATTTTTGGTTGAAAGGGTTGGATCAAGAATTTGCTGCGCCAAAAGGTTATTTATGTAAATTTTCACACCAATAAACTGGACGCAACTTTAATACACGTCACGTAGCTAGGGTTGGTGAATCATGAATCCTAGGAGCGTACTAGGTTAATTAGGTCGATGCGTCACAAATTCAAAATACTTTGTTGACTCCGTAGGTAAGCTGTTGGTTATATGTCACGACGCACTCATGCATGCATGCACCGGCCTGTCGTGCGTTAATTTCGTGTATCTCGTGGGAAAAAAAAAACTAGATGGAGATGCGGGGAGCTGGAATGTTAATCTTGGAATCGACTGACGCAACGCAAGTAGGAGTACTTGTGTCCGGTTTCAGTGTAGATCGGGTCTAGCCATGCATCTGGAGCTTCTCAAGTATAGGTACTGTACTTAAAGATTGTTGGAATTTTACATGGGCTTCATCATATGGGCTCACTTGGCTAGCCCATTAAGCCCACTAAAAATCCTGAAATTGTCATGGGCCATTCATGAATAATAAGTGGAGTGAGTGGGACTAAAGTTTAGTCCCACATTGCTAGTTTGAAGAGAGTGGAAAGCACCTTATAAGGTGAGCCATTCTAGCTCATGTATGAGTAGGCAAGGCAAGAGGAGAGGTGTGCCACACGCGCGCTCCTCCTCCTCCGCCGCCCGCCTCGACGCGCCGCGCCGCGCCGCGGGTTGCGGGAATGAGCCGAGCCGAGAGCGTTTATTTTGTCGATTGGGAAAATTTAATGAGTCATTTAATTTGGTAATTGACGGACGCGTTAATTCCAAAACCGTTTCCGTTTCCTTTCTGGATCGTGGAAAAGGTCTTGAGTCGCTTTGGGTATAGTGACTGCAAGCCTTCTTCAACTCCATATGATGCTAGTTTGTTGCTTCGAAAGAATCAACGGATTACTAGAGATCAACTGAGATATTCTCAGATTATAGGCTCGCTTATGTATTTGGCGAGTGCCACGAGGCCTGACATCTCTTTTGCTGTGAGCAAATTGAGCCGGTTTGTTTCCAATCCGGGAGATGATCATTGGCGTGCGCTTGAGAGAGTTATGCGCTATTTAAAAGGCATTGCGAGCTATGGAATTCACTATACCGGAAACCCGAGGGTTCTGGAAGGATATAGTGATTCTAATTGGATATCTGATGCTGATGAGCTTAAGGCCACTAGTGGTTATGTTTTTACACTTGGTGGTGGCGCTGTTTCCTGGAAGTCTTGCAAGCAGACCATCTTAACGAGGTCAACTATGGAAGCAGAACTCGCAGCATTAGACACATCCACTGTTGAGGCAGAGTGGCTTCGTGAGCTCTTGATGGACTTGCCTATGGTTGAAAAACCAATACCCGCAATCCTAATGAACTGTGATAATCAAACTGTGATCGTCAAAGTGAACAGTTCTAAGGATAATGCAAAGTCATCAAGACATGTGAAGAGGAGATTAAAATCTGTCAGGAAATTGAAGAACTCCGGAGTTATTGCGTTGGATTATATCCAAACGTCCATGAACTTGGCAGATCCCTTCACAAAGGGTTTATCACGGAATGTGATAGATAATGCATCAAGGGAGATGGGTTTGAGACCCACGTTATGAGTTGCCCACAGTGGTAACCCACTCTATGTGATCGGAGATCCCGTGAATTAGAAGTGGGAGACAAGCTGTTGGTCGGCTGAGAGGAGAGTATCCTTATATTTTATTCCACTCCATAAAAGATGCAATACTTTCCTGATCTGTACGGTAGGTTGACATTTGTCTTAATGTGTTCTAAGTGGCTTATTTATATAAGCAGAGATGTGTCCTACAGAACATCTCCTGAGGAACTCACCTATATGAGTCTGACTGTTAAACGTCGCAGTCTATGAGAATCGGGTGCTCTCTAATAAACTCATGAAAGGCCTCCGGAGTATGACGCATACGCTCCAAACCGCGGGGAAGCCTTGCGGCAGCCTAGTATCGGTTCAGACGTTGTGTGAAACGGGTATCACAGCAAACTTGTAGTTCAAGGCGTAGTCCACTATTCAAGTTGTGAACTAGTGTAGCATGATGTTCTAAGTGGAAGTTCAACTTAACAGTCTCCACTAACACCGGTATATAAACAATGTTTTGGAACAGAGTTTATGAAATGTGCTAATGACACTTTGTGGGGGATTGTTGGAATTTTACATGGGCTCCATCATATGGGCTCACTTGGCTAGCCCATTAAGCCCACTAAAAATCCTGAAATTGTCATGGCCCATTCATGAATAATAAGTGGAGTGAGTGGGACTAAAGTTTAGTCCCACATTGCTAGTTTGAAGAGAGTGGAAGCACCTTATAAGGTGAGCCATTCTAGCTCATGTATGAGTAGGCAAGGCAAGAGGAGAGGTGTGCCACACGCGCGCTCCTCCTCCTCCGCCGCCCGCCTCGCCTCGTCACGTCACGACGCGCCGCGCCGCGGGTTGCGGGAATGAGCCGAGCCGAGAGCGTTTATTTTGTCGATTGGGAAAATTTAATGAGTCATTTAATTTGGTAATTGACGGACGCGTTAATTCCAAAACCGTTTCCGTTTTCTTTCTGGATCGTGGATCCGAACCGACTCAGACGTGGAGTTACGCCCACGTCTCTCCCAGCCCGCATATAAATACGCGCATACGATAAACCCTAGCCGCCACTTCGTCATACCGTTCCAAAACACTGCGCCGCCAATTCAAGTCTTCTCCATCCCTCCTTCCGGCGTGCAACGCGAGAAGGGACAGCAGGCCTCCGGAACCCCGCCTCTTGTGATCCTGTACGGGAGAGGGGCGATCAGGTTTTTGGGGAGCGCATGAGCGCGACTGCTGACGGCGACCACTTCCCCAACGACGATTTCTTCCCCGACATCGGCAACCTCTTCATCGACGACATGGCCGACGTGGACAACAACAACGGCGGTGCCGCTACCGCTCCATCGTACGTAATTCTATTCCATCTGTATGAGATACTCCTGGAATTCTTATGTCTAGTTCTAGCTATAGATTGGATCAGTTTGTCTACTGTACTAGATCTAGATATTTGCATGATTACTGTATTTGCTACTGTCGCAATTCATCTGCTTCTATTTCGAATTAAATCATGTGCTAAATTGCTAATATATTCAACAATCCAAAAACCTGATTATAGGCAATTTCTTGCACCTGCGCCGTCTGTCATTGCGGCGACAAGGCCAATCCCTTTCAAGGGTGTGGACTATAAGAGGTGGCGCACGAGAGCAGTGCTATGGTTTCAAACCTTGCGCTGCTATGCGGCCACCAAGGGCAAGCCTGAGGGCGATCTCAATCCAGCACAGCTGGAGGCCTTTGAGAATATGGACACTATGTTTAAAAGTGCCCTCCTCGGTATTATCGATGATTCCATCGTCGATCCGTATATGTCGTTTGATAACGGCAAGGATATGTGGGATGCACTCGAGGCCAAATTTGGAGCCTCGGATGCTGGCAGCGAGCTGTATGTCATGGAGCAATTCTATGACTACAGGATGACTGATGAGCGCTCTGTTGTTCAATAGGCTCATGAGATACAGTCACTCGCTAAAGAACTTGAGCACTTCAAGTGTATGTTACCGGACAAGTTTGTGGCCGGAGGCATTATTGCCAAGCTTCCATCTTCATGGAGCACCTTTGCTACTTCTCTAAAACACAAGAGACAGGAGTTTTCCGTAATGGACCTCATCGGATCTCTTGATGTGGAAGAGAAGGCGAGAGCAAAGGATACACGTGCTCGGGTTGCTGAGGTAGGTTCTTCTGCTCATGTGGTACAGAAGAAACATTACCCGCCCAACAAGCCTAAATATAACAAGAAGAAATCCGAGGGTAAAGGCAAGCCCGATGGCAAGTTTAAGCCGTCGCACTCTACCAACTTCAAGAAGAGAAAGGGGCCATGTCACATTTGCGGTGAACTGACCCATTGGGCTCCAAAGTGCCCTAAGCGTTATGAGCTGCAGCAGCAGGAGAACAGCGGCAAGACCGCTAATGTTGTCATGGCTGACACTGAGATGAAGGATTCTGGGTACGGTATAGTTTCCACTATTCTTTCAGTTTGTCATTCACCTGAATGGTTAGTTGACACAGGTGCCAATGTACATGTTTGTGCTGATGCTTCCATGTTCTCTTCTTATCAGGTCACAGGGACTTCCCCCGTGCTGATGGGGAACGGGTCACATGCTACTGTTCGTGGTGTTGGTACGGTCGATCTGAAGTTTACTTCGGGGAAGATCGTGCGGCTGAAGAACGTTCATCATGTGCCCTCCATCAATAAAAATCTCGTCAGCGGCTCACGTTTATGTCGAGATGGTTTTAAGTTGGTTTTCGAGTCTAATAAAGTTGTAATTTCCAAGTATGGACAATTTATTTGTAAAGGCTATGAGTGCGGAGGCTTGTTCCGCTTATCCTTGTCAGATATTTGCACCAAAGTTATTAATAATGTTTGCCACGATAATGATTGTGATGTTTGGCATTCACGACTATGTCATATTAATTTTGGTTGCATAACGCGGTTAACAAATATGAGTTTAATTCCGAAATTCAGTACTGTTAAAGGTTCCAAATGTCAAGTGTGTGTTCAAGCTAAGCAACCTCGCAAATCTCATAAGACTGCGGAGGCGAGAGACTTGGCACCACTAGAACTTATACATTCTGATCTTTGTGAGATGAATGGCGTATTGACAAAAGGTGGAAAGAAATATTTTATGACACTTATTGATGACTCCACTAGATATTGTTATGTGTATCTTCTGAAATCTAAAGATGAAGCTTTAACTTATTTCAAGAACTATAAGGCCGAAGCTGAGAACCAACTTGATCGTAAAATTAAACGGCTTAGGTCTGATCGTGGTGGAGAGTATTTTTCCAACGAGTTTAATTCTTTTTGTGCTGAACACGGTATTATTCATGAGAGGACGCCTCCCTACTCACCCCAGTCAAATGGGGTGGCTGAAAGAAAGAACCGAACGTTGTCTGATTTGGTTAACGCCATGTTAGACACTTCGGGTCTCTCCAAGGCATGGTGGGGGGAGGCACTAATGACTGCATGTCATGTCCTAAACCGAGTTCCCACAAAGAATAAAACCATTACTCCGTTTGAGGAATGGGAAAGGAAAAGATTGAAACTCTCCTACCTACGTACTTGGGGTTGTTTGGCGAAAGTCAATATACCAATTCCCAAGAAGCGCAAGCTTGGACCTAAAACCGTAGATTGTGTTCTTCTGGGCTATGCTTTTAATAGCATTGGTTATAGATTCTTGGTAGTAAAATCTGAGGTATCCGACATGCATGTTGGTACGATTATGGAGTCGAATGATGCGACTTTCTTTGAGAACATATTTCCTATGAAGGATATGTCTAGCTCATCAAATCAGAAGAAACCTGTTTCATCTAGTCAGGAATTAGCTGAGATTCCTGAATCCACCATTCCGATAGAACACGTTGAGAATCCCGAGGAGGATGACAATGAAGTTCCTTTAAGGAGCAAGAGACAGAGGACTGCAAAGTCCTTTGGTAATGATTTCATTGTGTACCTCGTGGATGACACACCCAAGACTATTTCAGAAGCCTATGCGTCTCTTGATGCTGACTACTGGAAGGAGGCTGTCCGTTGCGAGATGGATTCCATCTTGGCTAACGGAACCTGGGAAATCACTGATCGTCTTTATGGGTGTAAACCTGTAGGATGTAAGTGGGTGTTCAAGAAAAAGCTTAGGCCTGATGGTACAATTGAAAAGTACAAGGCAAGGCTTGTGGCCAAGGGTTATACCCAGAAAGAAGGTGAAGACTTCTTTGATACTTACTCACCTGTTGCTAGACTGACCACTATTCGTGTGCTACTATCACTGGCTGCCTCACATGGTCTTCTCGTTCATCAAATGGACGTTAAGACGGCTTTCCTTAATGGAGAGTTGGACGAGGAAATTTACATGGATCAGCCAGATGGTTTCGTAGTACCCGGTCAGGAAGGCAAGGTGTGCAAGTTATTGAAGTCATTATACGGCCTCAAGCAAGCACCTAAGCAATGGCATGAAAAGTTCGAAAGGACTTTGACTGCTGAAGGCTTTGTTGTAAACGAAGCTGACAAGTGTGTGTACTATCGCCATGGTGGGGGCGAGGGAGTTATTCTATGTCTATACGTTGATGACATATTGATCTTTGGGACCAATCTTGATTTAATCAAGGAAGTTAAGGATTTCTTATCTCGCTGCTTTGAGATGAAGGATCTAGGAGTAGCTGATGTTATCTTGAACATCAAGCTGTTGAGAGATGATAATGGTGGGATCACACTGCTTCAATCTCACTATGTGGAAAAGGTCTTGAGTCGCTTTGGGTATAGTGACTGCAAGCCTTCTTCAACTCCATATGATGCTAGTTTGTTGCTTCGAAAGAATCAACGGATTACTAGAGATCAACTGAGATATTCTCAGATTATAGGCTCGCTTATGTATTTGGCGAGTGCCACGAGGCCTGACATCTCTTTTGCTGTGAGCAAATTGAGCCGGTTTGTTTTCAATCCGGGAGATGATCATTGGCGTGCGCTTGAGAGAGTTATGCGCTATTTAAAAGGCACTGCGAGCTATGGAATTCACTATACCGGAAACCCGAGGGTTCTGGAAGGATATAGTGATTCTAATTGGATATCTGATGCTGATGAGCTTAAGGCCACTAGTGGTTATGTTTTTACACTTGGTGGTGGCGCTGTTTCCTGGAAGTCTTGCAAGCAGACCATCTTAACGAGGTCAACTATGAAAGCAGAACTCGCAGCATTAGACACAGCCACTGTTGAGGCAGAGTGGCTTCGTGAGCTCTTGATGGACTTGCCTATGGTTGAAAAACCAATACCCGCAATCCTAATGAACTGTGATAATCAAACTGTGATCGTCAAAGTGAACAGTTCTAAGGATAATGCAAAGTCATCAAGACATGTGAAGAGGAGATTAAAATCTGTCAGGAAATTGAAGAACTCCGGAGTTATTGCGTTGGATTATATCCAAACGTCCATGAACTTGGCAGATCCCTTCACAAAGGGTTTATCACGGAATGTGATAGATAATGCATCAAGGGAGATGGGTTTGAGACCCACGTTATGAGTTGCCCACAGTGGTAACCCACTCTATGTGATCGGAGATCCCGTGAATTAGAAGTGGGAGACAAGCTGTTGGTCGGCTGAGAGGAGAGTATCCTTATATTTTATTCCACTCCATAAAAGATGCAATACTCTCCTGATCTGTACGGTAGGTTGACATTTGTCTTAATGTGTTCCAAGTGGCTTATTTATATAAGCAGAGATGTGTCCTACAGAACATCTCCTGAGGAACTCACCTATATGAGTCTGACTGTTAAACGTCGCAGTCTATGAGAATCGGGTGCTCTCTAATAAACTCACGAAAGGCCTTCGGAGTATGACGCATACGCTCCAAACCGCGGGGAAGCCTTGCGGCAGCCTAGTATCGGTTCAGACGTTGTGTGAAACGGGTATCACAGCAAACTTGTAGTTCAAGGCGTAGTCCACTATTCAAGTTGTGAACTAGTGTAGCATGATGTTCTAAGTGGAAGTTCAACTTAACAGTCTCCACTAACACCGGTATATAAACAATGTTTTGGAACAGAGTTTATGAAATGTGCTAATGACACTTTGTGGGGGATTGTTGGAATTTTACATGGGCTCCATCATATGGGCTCACTTGGCTAGCCCATTAAGCCCACTAAAAATCCTGAAATTGTCATGGCCCATTCATGAATAATAAGTGGAGTGAGTGGGACTAAAGTTTAGTCCCACATTGCTAGTTTGAAGAGAGTGGAAGCACCTTATAAGGTGAGCCATTCTAGCTCATGTATGAGTAGGCAAGGCAAGAGGAGAGGTGTGCCACACGCGCGCTCCTCCTCCTCCGCCGCCCGCCTCGCCTCGTCACGTCACGACGCGCCGCGCCGCGGGTTGCGGGAATGAGCCGAGCCGAGAGCGTTTATTTTGTCGATTGGGAAAATTTAATGAGTCATTTAATTTGGTAATTGACAGACGCGTTAATTCCAAAACCGTTTCCGTTTCCTTTCTGGATCGTGGATCCGAACCGACTCAGACGTGGAGTTACGCCCACGTCTCTCCCAGCCCGCATATAAATACGCGCATACGATAAACCCTAGCCGCCACTTCGTCATACCGTTCCAAAACACTGCGCCGCCAATTCAAGTCTTCTCCATCCCTCCTTCCGGCGTGCACCGCGAGAAGGGACAGCAGGCCTCCGGAACCCCGCCTCTTGTGATCCTGTACGGGAGAGGGGCGATCAGGTTTTTGGGGAGCGCATGAGCGCGACTGCTGACGGCGACCACTTCCCCAACGACGATTTCTTCCCCGACATCGGCAACCTCTTCATCGACGACATGGCCGACGTGGACAACAACAACGGCGGTGCCGCTACCGCTCCATCGTACGTAATTCTATTCCATCTGTATGAGATACTCCTGGAATTCTTATGTCTAGTTCTAGCTATAGATTGGATCAGTTTGTCTACTGTACTAGATCTAGATATTTGCATGATTACTGTATTTTCTACTGTCGTAATTCATCTGCTGCTATTTCGAATTAAATCATGTGCTAAATTGCTAATATATTCAACAATCCAAAAACCTGATTATAGGCAATTTCTTGCACCTGCGCCGTCTGTCATTGCGGCGACAAGGCCAATCCCTTTCAAGGGTGTGGACTATAAGAGGTGGCGCACGAGAGCAGTGCTATGGTTTCAAACCTTGCGCTGCTATGCGGCCACCAAGGGCAAGCCTGAGGGCGATCTCAATCCAGCACAGCTGGAGGCCTTTGAGAATATGGACACTATGTTTAAAAGTGCCCTCCTCGGTATTATCGATGATTCCATCGTCGATCCGTATATGTCGTTTGATAACGGCAAGGATATGTGGGATGCACTCGAGGCCAAATTTGGAGCCTCGGATGCTGGCAGCGAGCTGTATGTCATGGAGCAATTCTATGACTACAGGATGACTGATGAGCGCTCTGTTGTTCAATAGGCTCATGAGATACAGTCACTCGCTAAAGAACTTGAGCACTTCAAGTGTATGTTACCGGACAAGTTTGTGGCCGGAGGCATTATTGCCAAGCTTCCATCTTCATGGAGCACCTTTGCTACTTCTCTAAAACACAAGAGACAGGAGTTTTCCGTAATGGACCTCATCGGATCTCTTGATGTGGAAGAGAAGGCGAGAGCAAAGGATACACGTGCTCGGGTTGCTGAGGTAGGTTCTTCTGCTCATGTGGTACAGAAGAAACATTACCCGCCCAACAAGCCTAAATATAACAAGAAGAAATCCGAGGGTAAAGGCAAGCCCGATGGCAAGTTTAAGCCGTCGCACTCTACCAACTTCAAGAAGAGAAAGGGGCCATGTCACATTTGCGGTGAACTGACCCATTGGGCTCCAAAGTGCCCTAAGCGTTATGAGCTGCAGCAGCAGGAGAACAGCGGCAAGACCGCTAATGTTGTCATGGCTGACACTGAGATGAAGGATTCTGGGTACGGTATAGTTTCCACTATTCTTTCAGTTTGTCATTCACCTGAATGGTTAGTTGACACAGGTGCCAATGTACATGTTTGTGCTGATGCTTTCATGTTCTCTTCTTATCAGGTCACAGGGACTTCCCCCGTGCTGATGGGGAACGGGTCACATGCTACTGTTCGTGGTGTTGGTACGGTCGATCTGAAGTTTACTTCGGGGAAGATCGTGCGGCTGAAGAACGTTCATCATGTGCCCTCCATCAATAAAAATCTCGTCAGCGGCTCACGTTTATGTCGAGATGGTTTTAAGTTGGTTTTCGAGTCTAATAAAGTTGTAATTTCCAAGTATGGACAATTTATTGGTAAAGGCTATGAGTGCGGAGGCTTGTTCCGCTTATCCTTGTCAGATATTTGCACCAAAGTTATTAATAATGTTTGCCACGATAATGATTGTGATGTTTGGCATTCACGACTATGTCATATTAATTTTGGTTGCATAACGCGGTTAACAAATATGAGTTTAATTCCGAAATTCAGTACTGTTAAAGGTTCCAAATGTCAAGTGTGTGTTCAAGCTAAGCAACCTCGCAAATCTCATAAGACTGCGGAGGCGAGAGACTTGGCACCACTAGAACTTATACATTCTGATCTTTGTGAGATGAATGGCGTATTGACAAAAGGTGGAAAGAAATATTTTATGACACTTATTGATGACTCCACTAGATATTGTTATGTGTATCTTCTGAAATCTAAAGATGAAGCTTTAACTTATTTCAAGAACTATAAGGCCGAAGCTGAGAACCAACTTGATCGTAAAATTAAACGGCTTAGGTCTGATCGTGGTGGAGAGTATTTTTCCAACGAGTTTAATTCTTTTTGTGCTGAACACGGTATTATTCATGAGAGGACGCCTCCCTACTCACCCCAGTCAAATGGGGTGGCTGAAAGAAAGAACCGAACGTTGTCTGATTTGGTTAACGCCATGTTAGACACTTCGGGTCTCTCCAAGGCATGGTGGGGGGAGGCACTAATGACTGCATGTCATGTCCTAAACCGAGTTCCCACAAAGAATAAAACCATTACTCCGTTTGAGAAATGGGAAAGGAAAAGATTGAAACTCTCCTACCTACGTACTTGGGGTTGTTTGGGGAAAGTCAATATACCAATTCCCAAGAAGCGCAAGCTTGGACCTAAAACCGTAGATTGTGTTCTTCTGGGCTATGCTTTTAATAGCATTGGTTATAGATTCTTGGTAGTAAAATCTGAGGTATCCGACATGCATGTTGGTACGATTATGGAGTCGAATGATGCGACTTTCTTTGAGAACATATTTCCTATGAAGGATATGTCTAGCTCATCAAATCAGAAGAAACCTGTTTCATCTAGTCAGGAATTAGCTGAGATTCCTGAATCCACCATTCCGATAGAACACGTTGAGAATCCCGAGGAGGATGACAATGAAGTTCCTTTAAGGAGCAAGAGACAGAGGACTGCAAAGTCCTTTGGTAATGATTTCATTGTGTACCTCGTGGATGACACACCCAAGACTATTTCAGAAGCCTATGCGTCTCTTGATGCTGACTACTGGAAGGAGGCTGTCCGTTGCGAGATGGATTCCATCTTGGCTAACGGAACCTGGGAAATCACTGATCGTCCTTATGGGTGTAAACCTGTAGGATGTAAGTGGGTGTTCAAGAAAAAGCTTAGGCCTGATGGTACAATTGAAAAGTACAAGGCAAGGCTTGTGGCCAAGGGTTATACCCAGAAAGAAGGTGAAGACTTCTTTGATACTTACTCACCTGTTGCTAGACTGACCACTATTCGTGTGCTACTATCACTGGCTGCCTCACACGGTCTTCTCGTTCATCAAATGGACGTTAAGACGGCTTTCCTTAACGGAGAGTTGGACGAGGAAATTTACATGGATCAGCCAGATGGTTTCGTAGTACCCGGTCAGGAAGGCAAGGTGTGCAAGTTATTGAAGTCATTATACGGCCTCAAGCAAGCACCTAAGCAATGGCATGAAAAGTTCGAAAGGACTTTGACTGCTGAAGGCTTTGTTGTAAACGAAGCTGACAAGTGTGTGTACTATCGCCATGGTGGGGGCGAGGGAGTTATTCTATGTCTATACGTTGATGACATATTGATCTTTGGGACCAATCTTGATTTAATCAAGGAAGTTAAGGATTTCTTATCTCGCTGCTTTGAGATGAAGGATCTAGGAGTAGCTGATGTTATCTTGAACATCAAGCTGTTGAGAGATGATAATGGTGGGATCACACTGCTTCAATCTCACTATGTGGAAAAGGTCTTGAGTCGCTTTGGGTATAGTGACTGCAAGCCTTCTTCAACTCCATATGATGCTAGTTTGTTGCTTCGAAAGAATCAACGGATTACTAGAGATCAACTGAGATATTCTCAGATTATAGGCTCGCTTATGTATTTGGCGAGTGCCACGAGGCCTGACATCTCTTTTGCTGTGAGCAAATTGAGCCGGTTTGTTTCCAATCCGGGAGATGATCATTGGCGTGCGCTTGAGAGAGTTATGCGCTATTTAAAAGGCACTGCGAGCTATGGAATTCACTATACCGGAAACCCGAGGGTTCTGGAAGGATATAGTGATTCTAATTGGATATCTGATGCTGATGAGCCTAAGGCCACTAGTGGTTATGTTTTTACACTTGGTGGTGGCGCTGTTTCCTGGAAGTCTTGCAAGCAGACCATCTTAACGAGGTCAACTATGGAAGCAGAACTCGCAGCATTAGACACAGCCACTGTTGAGGCAGAGTGGCTTCGTGAGCTCTTGATGGACTTGCCTATGGTTGAAAAACCAATACCCGCAATCCTAATGAACTGTGATAATCAAACTGTGATCGTCAAAGTGAACATTTCTAAGGATAATGCAAAGTCATCAAGACATGTGAAGAGGAGATTAAAATCTGTCAGGAAATTGAAGAACTCCGGAGTTATTGCGTTGGATTATATCCAAACGTCCATGAACTTGGCAGATCCCTTCACAAAGGGTTTATCACGGAATGTGATAGATAATGCATCAAGGGAGATGGGTTTGAGACCCACGTTATGAGTTGCCCACAGTGGTAACCCACTCTATGTGATCGGAGATCCCGTTAATTAGAAGTGGGAGACAAGCTGTTGGTCGGCTGAGAGGAGAGTATCCTTATATTTTATTCCACTCCATAAAAGATGCAATACTCTCCTGATCTGTACGGTAGGTTGACATTTGTCTTAATGTGTTCCAAGTGGCTTATTTATATAAGCAGAGATGTGTCTTACAGAACATCTCCTGAGGAACTCACCTATATGAGTCTGACTGTTAAACGTCGCAGTCTATGAGAATCGGGTGCTCTCTAATAAACTCATGAAAGGCCTTCGAAGTATGACGCATACGCTCCAAACCGCGGGGAAGCCTTGCGGCAGCCTAGTATCGGTTCAGACGTTGTGTGAAACGGGTATCACAGCAAACTTGTAGTTCAAGGCGTAGTCCACTATTCAAATTGTGAACTAGTGTAGCATGATGTTCTAAGTGGAAGTTCAACTTAACAGTCTCCACTAACACCGGTATATAAACAATGTTTTGGAACAGAGTTTATGAAATGTGCTAATGACACTTTGTGGGGGATTGTTGGAATTTTACATTGGCTCCATCATATGGGCTCACTTGGCTAGCCCATTAAGCCCACTAAAAATCCTGAAATTGTCATGGCCCATTCATGAATAATAAGTGGAGTGAGTGGGACTAAAGTTTAGTCCCACATTGCTAGTTTGAAGAGAGTGGAAGCACCTTATAAGGTGAGCCATTCTAGCTCATGTATGAGTAGGCAAGGCAAGAGGAGAGGTGTGCCACACGCGCGCTCCTCCTCCTCCGCCGCCCGCCTCGCCTCGTCACGACGCGCCGCGCCGAGCCGAGAGCGTTTATTTTGTCGATTGGGAAAATTTAATGAGTCATTTAATTTGGTAATTGACGGACGCGTTAATTCCAAAACCGTTTCCGTTTCCTTTCTGGATCGTGGATCCGAACCGACTCAGACGTGGAGTTACGCCCACGTCTCTCCCAGCCCGCATATAAATACGCGCATACGATAAACCCTAGCCGCCACTTCGTCATACCGTTCCAAAACACTGCGCCGCCAATTCAAGTCTTCTCCATCCCTCCTTCCGGCGTGCACCGCGAGAAGGGACAGCAGGGCTCCGGAACCCCGCCTCTTGTGATCCTGTACGGGAGAGGGGCGATCAGGTTTTTGGGGAGCGCATGAGCGCGACCACTTCCCCAACGACGATTTCTTCCCCGACATCGGCAACCTCTTCATCGACGACATGGCCGACGTGGACAACAACAACGGCGGTGCCGCTACCGCTCCATCGTACGTAATTCTATTCCATCTGTATGAGATACTCCTGGAATTCTTATGTCTAGTTCTAGCTATAGATTGGATCAGTTTGTCTACTGTACTAGATCTAGATATTTGCATGATTACTGTATTTGCTACTGTCGCAATTCATCTGCTGCTATTTCGAATTAAATCATGTGCTAAATTGCTAATATATTCAACAAAGATCACGGGTGCCGAACTGCCGATGGATATATGGAACTTGACATATGATTCCGGCTGCAGTGCGCGTCGGCCGTTCAAGTCCAATCCATCACCGGGCGGCAGGCGCCGGCGGCCAATTACAGCCCGCAAATTCTCTCGCGTCGCAGAGTACGGGCGTGGACGCTCGGGTAAACCGTGAACGTAGTACGTCGTCTATCAGGTGCACCAGGGCGCGGGGCAGAGGAGAGGAAACCTCCTCGATTTGTGCCGATGTTCAGGGGGTGTATCCGCCGTCATCCGGGGCCAGCGACGGCGGTCTCTGCTGCACTAGCTAGCCGTCGCCGTGTCGAGCGGACGCGGATCTATATGTTCCATCGGATGGCTAAAACAGGTGTATCCCGAGCGCAGGGCCCGACTCGACGAGAAAGCAGCCGAGATTGTACTGGCGTACGTACCTAGGTCACGTCGCCGGAAAAGTTGCCGATCATGGTGACATGGTCATGGATCGCAGCTCGTTTTGAGGCCCCACGCACCGCAGCTTTGAACTTTCCTTTTTCTTTATCTCGTTGTTTACGTGACTGAATGGAGATAGCTGCAGAGACATCTGTGGTTTAGCACTGGATCGGCTCATCGGCTGCAGAGACAATACTACAAGGACTTGCATTTTCTTTTCCCCTCTTTCGCCTTTAAACAAACAATGTCGATTGGTGCTCAGTCTATACTTTACAGGGGGCTAGTATCCCGAGCTTCATCTGCTGAGAAAAGTTGACAACAGGCACCCCACCAGCAGGTCTGGAATCTATTGCCGCCCAAGACAAACCGCAGATCTCTGAAAGTGATAGGTCACCTAATTAAACAACCGAACTACGGAGTACTAAGAAATAACACGCTGGGGCCTTTTCTTCTGAAAGTGATTCGAGTCGTCGAGTAATACCACCCCCGGCCGGCCTCCTTCGATTTTGACAGGGGCTATATCCCCAAGGATGGCGAGATTGGGTTGTTAGAAAACCCGTACAGATGCCCCCATGATGTTGGACGCACGAGGTACTGCCGAAATCTTGAGCACTCAACGCCGTGCTTAGTATTAGTAATGGTGCCCACACAAGCTGTAAATATAATTGCATGCACTTTCAAGTACTGATCCGCAAGTGTTGAAGCCAGAGTACGTATATAAACTAAAATATCTCTACGAACATTGTACAGAGAACAGTGCAATTAGTATATGCTCCGCACGCGAAGAGATCACGAGACAGCATCGATCTGACCCTGTTGACCCGTGGTGACACTATTAAAGCCGAACAGAACAAACCAACACCACGATTAAACAACCAGGCTAGCTACCCTCGATACAATTAAACCAACTTCACATAGCTTCTACTACGTACAGTACAGTGGTACCGTAGTCCACAGACCACAGAGCAGGGGCATATTCAACTATTCCTCCCAGTTTATTGCACAGTGTGCCTCAGCTGCATTTGCATATGCATGCCGCGTATGTTTCCATGCAGGACACCTGCCGCGTCTCTTGTCACGTACCATCGTCGGCTCCGTTTACCAGTTAAGCCACTGTTGATTGCACCCGCGCTTCCACCTTTCCCGGCAGCTACATGACAAGGCATCTCCAGCCCGGCCGTTTGTTGTCATCTGGGCTAATTTAATCAAATTTGCGAATATTCGTAAGCGTCAAATCACTCTTTTGTAAATCTGCACAACGCCTTGAAATCAGGCTGCCGCAAAAGCCAGTTTCAGGCGGAGATAGGATCTATCCGAATCGTCGAACCTCATCACTTCAAGGTTAGTGCGTACGACGAGGGCCGTAAGGCCAGTCACGCGTTGACACATGTTATGAAAAGAGCACACTTCCCTAATTCCCTCGGTGCAGGCTTGGTGAAAAGCCTCGATCGGAGCTTAAACCCTCGAGTTGTGGAAAGAAATGATAGTGTCAGGCCGTCTCCCCACGTCGTCTCCGCGGGTAATTAATGACCATAGACGAAACTCGAGCCAGCCACATGAGCGTCTTTGTTGCACGAGAAATTTGTCATGACAAAACACGAGTTTGGTAGACTGCAAGGTAGCACCCACATACTCCCTCCGTCCTCGAATAAGTGTACCTCTAGAATTGGTCTTGGTCAAACTTTTTAAACTTTAACCAACTTTATACAAAATAACATAAATATATATGATATAAAATTCATATATTATGAAAGTATATTTCAAAACGGATCTAACTGTCGGGGGGTTACCCCCGAGTAGGGTAAAGACAAGTGGTAAAGGCAACAGTCAGAAGAGAAGTTTGGTCGAGTAGCCGCCTACCCGGTAGCGAACTACCCGGTCGACTGCTACTCGGTCTTACGAAAAGATGACCAGAAGGAGATATTAAGCGAGTTATGTCAGTTCGAGTAGAAGAGCTGGTCCGAGTAAGATTGGCGGGAATCTACTCGGGCCAGAAGTCAAAGGAGCCGTTCTGACACAGGATCCCGCGTATCCTGGGTCCGTACTTGGCACTATTCAAACTACTGTTCATCTGAGGACCGGCCTGCCTGACAGCGATAGTGTGGAAGCAGGCGGTCGCAGGATAAGGGGGCCCTACTCTGTGTTTGGCACAGTGATACCAGACTGTCCCCTTGGTTTTGCCCAACGACTTTCCGGATGCAGCCAAGATTGGGAACCAAAGCTGTCAGCGGGAACTCGGAAGAAGTACGATGTGCACACTATGTCGACACTTGTCCATGTTTGGACATATCCGGCTGGGCACCATGTATATAAGGTGCCCCGCCGCCTCCTGCGTGAGGATCGCATGCGGGGACAGAGGAAAACCCTAGATTCTTGACCTAGTTCATCACAAAGAGAGAAGAGTGGCTACTCGGTAGCAAGAACATTGTACTGTGGCTATTCGGTGAGACACCAGAATACATAGAGAAAGGCAGGAGTAGGGGTTTTACCTCCTCACGAGGGCCCTGAACCTGGGTAGATCGTGTTGTTTGCAGTGTTTAGTTCTTACCTCACGCGGCTACTCGTCGCGTGATCCCTCCCCGAGCACCTCCAGCGTCCATCGTTCCCACATCTTTAGCCATCCTATGGCATCTGCCGTGACACCACCACGACAGTTGGCGCCCACCATGGGGCAACCAGCGGCGCTGGCTGGAGTTTCTGTTCGGACGGGATCTTCTTCAGCGGAGCGCGTAGTCTGTGGCCTTGTCCACAGATTCGGCTCTTTCGACTTCGTCACTGACAACGCCGGCGATTTCGGCGGCAGGTCCATCCCGGAGGGCGGCTCGGTGATCTCCTTCGGCTCTCACCTTGTCTACGTCGCCACCGTCGTCGACCGCGTCTACCCCGAGATGGTGCATGACGCGGAGGACCCTCCTGCGGTGATCGCTGCTCGCGGAAGGCCCGCGCGCGCCGAGGTGATGGTGACCGGCTTGGCGGCAAACGCCGGCGCGGCTGCTACTGGCGCCGCCGCCGTCGTCGAGGATCTTGCTACCACGAGCGCTGGTGGCAGGACTCACAGGCCTTACGAGAAGGAGTGTAACCTCCCTCCCTCCACCACTCCGACCATTCCCCCGTCGGCTGGGCGGAATGGCATGCCGCCTCCCACCGACCTCGAGCTCCTGAGCATGAAGGAGCAGCTCGAACGGCAACGCCAGGAGCTGCTCGTCGAGCAGGCGGAGTTGGACAAGGTCAGGCTAGAGCTTAGCTTAGACCAGCTTGAGTACAACAGGGCTCACGGCTTCACCCTAGTCACTAGGAGAGCTAGCAGAGTAGGCGCCACGCGGCGTAACCTTGGCGCCGAGATGGCGACAGTGGTAGAGGTTCCTGCTCAGTCCGCCACCGCAAACACTTCCACTAGGCCTAGGTATAGCACACCTGCCAAGACACTTAGAGCTGCAGAGGCTGTAGCTGCCGAGTTGCCTCGTCTCGACGGCGACGCGCGCGTTAGGCAGCAGGAGAGGCTCAATGAGTTGGTGTTAGAGGCTGCTAGGCAGAATGAGGAGTTCCGGAAGGCCAACCCGGGTGCTGGAGCTTCGCAGGTGGTGCACTCGCACGCGGCTAGATCTAACGATCAGGCCTCGTCTCCGCATCCCAGCCGCAAGAAGAGCCGCAGCGGACGTTCGGCCAGAGATAGGCAAATGCAGGTGTATGACCCGGCTGCTGCCGCGAGACAGCTTGTTGTGCCGCAGCAGCCCGGGCAGGAACACAACGCTGCAAGAGCAGGCTCTCAAGCCCATCAAGCTCAAAGCCAGGCCCGAGGTGGAGCGCGCTCAGGTCCTTCTCAGCGTCCCGCTGCTCCGCCTACTCGGCAGAGGCAGCAGCCGCGCGCAGTGGCGCCAGTCGCCAACCCGGTGGAGCAGCCTGCAGCTGTGCAGGTGGACAGATATGATGACGGCTACTCGGCCATGGAGATGTCTGGCTATGACATTCAGGACCGTGTCGGCGAGCGCGTGTTGGCGCCTGGAGATGCGAGGCATCAGCTGGACCGGATCAACTTGTCAGCTCGGTTGGAGAACACGGGTCCTCCTGGCCCCGAGTGCTTTGGCCCGCGCATCATGAACGAGCCGTCCGTGAAGAACTTCCAGCTCGCAAGGGGCACCAAGAGCTACAATGGCAGCACCAATCCCGAAGATTGGCTCAATGATTACGTCACCGCAGTCCACATTGCGGGCGGCAACAGGAGATGGGCAGTGCGGTACGTCCCGCAGATGCTAGAGGGTCCAGCTCGCACTTGGCTCAACAACTTGCCCAAGCACAGCATAAATTGCTGGCTGGACTTCTCGGATGCCTTCGTCAGCAACTTCACCAGCACCTACAAGAGGCCGAATAGGCCACAGCAGCTGTCCGCTTGCAGGCAGCGAGAAGATGAGACAGACCGCGAGTATCTTACTCGGTGGAGTACGTTGAGGAACACCTGTGAGGGTGTGAATGAAGCCCAGGCCATCACTTGGTTTGCGCAGGGATGCAGGCATGGCAGCATGTTGTGGTAGAGATTGCAGAGGGAGATGCCAAACACTCTGGCAGAGACCATCAAGATTGCGGATCAGTACGCACTCGGTGATCCTACTCAGCCCCTGATGGACTCCTCTGAGCCGAGAAGAAACTTCAGCAACAGCAAGCGCAATGAGTTCCGCAACAAGCGCAGGGGTGACCGAATAGATACTCGGTATGACCCTGAAGAGGTGAATGCAGTGACTGTTGGAGCTGGTGGTAGCCAAAGGCAGAAACCTGCTGGAGCCTACGGGCAGAACCAGAACCAGGGCCAAGGCAACAAGAAACCATTCCGCACTGCTCAGTCGGGTAGCGGCAACTCCGAGCAGCCGAGGAAGTTCGTCTTTGACGACATGAAGGATGGTCCATGCAGTTTTCACACTCACCACCCCTCGAGGCCTGCTAACCACACTACTCGGCAGTGCGAGTGGTGGGATGTGATCAAGAATGATGGCATGCCTCCTCCTCCTCCTCTGCCAGCGGCCAATGCCAATGTGCAGCCTACTCGCGCACCCGCAGCTCGGCCGCCAGTGTACCCGAGAAGAGAAAATGTGAACCAAGTGGCTTTAGGAGCCAACCGACACTTCAACAATGAGAGCTACCGCAACAACAACTACAACCGCAACAACAACTACCAGGGCAACAACAACAACAACAACAACAACGGCAACAATAGGGGCGGAGGCTCCAACCAGTACCAAGAGCACCATGAGAGCTACATGATCTTCACCTCTGAGCCAGTTGACAAGCAATCACAGCACAGGCGGGCCATGGAGGTCAATGCAGTGATTCCTGTTGTCCCTCACTACATGTATTGGTGTGACCAGGAGTTCAGGTGGTCCCGAGTAGATCATCCCAAGGTGATGCCAAACCCGGGTAGCTATGCCTTGGTGCTGGATCCTACCTTCCTGGGTCCCGAGAAGAATGTGAGGTTCAGCAAGGTGCTAATCGACAACGGCAGCATCATTAACATCGTGTACAAAGACACACTCGAGAAGCTTGGCCTGGCCGAGAACATGATGCTGCCCAGCAAGACCACCTTCCATGGTATTGTGCCCGGGATCTCGTGCAACCCGATTGGCCGAGTGTGGATAGATGTGCTATTCGGCACCAGGGAGAACTGCCGCACAGAGCGCCTGCAGTTTGAAGTGGTTGATCATCAGAGCCGTTACCATGCTCTACTCGGCAGGCCTGCTCTGAGCAAGTTCATGGCCTCTACTCATGTTGCATATCTGAAGATGAAGATCCCTGGCCCCAATGGCATAATTACAATCTCTGGCGATTACAAGAAGTCCATGGAGTGTGCCTCTGCTGGTTCCCAGTTGGCGGAGTCGATGGTGATTGCTGCCGAGAAGAAGAAGATGTATGAGGTGGTGGCCATGGCGCAATCCGCGCAAGCTGGCGCGCAGGGCGTGCCGAGTACCCAACACGGGACCGCATTCCAGGCATCTCAGGAGACCAAGAAGGTCCAGGTCGACCCCGAGTTCCCCGACCGCGTAGCCATCATTGGCTCTGGGTTGGCGGAGAAATAGGAAAGCGAGCTCATCCACCTCCTCCGTGAGAATCGGGATGTATTTGCCTGGTCCAATGAAGATCTACCAGGAGTCCCGAGGGAGTTGGTTGAGCACTCTTTACATGTGCGTCCTGACGCCAAGCCAGTGAAGCAGGCTATGCGCCGCTTTGGAGATGAGAGAAGGAAGGCCATTGGTGACCAGATCACCAAGTTACTGATAAGAAATTTCATCATGGAGGTGCTGCATCCGGATTGGCTAGCCAACTCGGTCATGGTCGAGAAGAAGAAGGAGGATCCCAAGGCTGCCACTGCATGGCGCATGTGTGTCGACTACACCGACTTGAACAAGGCATGCCCCAAGGATCCCTTCCCGCTACCTCGCATCGATCAGGTGATCGATTCCACTGCTGGTTGTGAACTGTTGTCTTTCATAGATGCCTACTCTGGTTTCCACCAGATTGCACTCAATCCTGCTGATCAAATAAAGACTGCTTTCATTACCCCGTACGGGGCTTATTGCTATCGTGTCATGTGTTTTGGCTTGAGGAATGCGGGTGCAACCTATCAGAGATGCATGCAGAAATGCTTGCACGACCAGCTCGACAAGAATGTGCAGGTGTACGTAGATGACATTGTCATCAAAACGAATAAAACACATACTCTGCTTGCCGACCTGGAGGAAACCTTTGCTAACCTACGCAAGTACAAAATGAAGCTGAATCCGAGTAAATGCACCTTCGGTGTCCCGGCTGGCAAGCTACTCGGCTTCCTAGTGTCTAGTCGGGGCATTGAAGCCAATCCTTCAAAGATAAAAGCTATTGAGAGCATGTCTTTGCCGAGATCCCTGAAAGACGTGCAGAAGTTCACTGGTTGCCTGGCATCTCTGAGCCGCTTTCTGGGCCGAATGGGCGAGAAGGCCCTGCCTCTATACCAGCTGATGAAGAAAAGTGACAAGTTTGTCTGGACTCCGCAAGCGGATGTGGCATTCAACAAGCTGAAAGCAATGCTGGCTAGCGCTCCCATCTTGGCTAGTCCGCTACCCAAGGAGCCAATGCTGCTGTACATTGCTGCGACTAACCGAGTAGTCAGTGTGGTGATTGTGGTGGAACAAGAAGAAGAAGGCAAGAGTGTGCAGCGCCCAGTGTACTATCTCAGTGAAGTGCTATCCAGCTCCAAGCAAAACTACCCACATTACCAGAAGATGACCTACGGCGTGTACTTGGGCGCCAAGAAGCTAAAGCATTACTTCCAAGAGCATCCTATCACGGTTGTGAGCTCTGCTCCCATCTCGGATATCATGGGCAACAAGGAGGCGAGTGGCAGAGTAGCCAAGTGGGCAATCGAGCTGGCAGCGTATGCACCCGCGTATGCGAGAAGAGAAACCATCAAGTCTCAGATTCTGGCGGAATTCCTGGTGGATTGGGCCGAGGTGCAGTATGAACCTCCTGCGCCAGTTTCTAATTACTGGAAGATGCACTTTGATGGCTCGAAGGTGAAGGAAGGCCTTGGTGCTGGCGTGGTGCTTACGTCACCCAAGCGAGATCAACTCAAGTATGTGCTGCAGATTCACTTCAAGGCATCCAACAACGTAGCAGAGTACGAGGCAGTGGTGCATGGCTTGCGAGTAGCCAAGGAGGTTGGCGTGCAGCGCATTATATGCTATGGCGATTCAGATCTGGTGGTGCAGCAAGTCTCTGGCACTTGGGATGCTCTAGATGCCAACATGGCATCGTATCGCTTCCTGGTACAGTCTATGACTGGATTCTTCGAGGGCTGCGAGTTCCAGCACATCCACCGAGCAGAGAACGAAGCGGCAGACGAGCTGTCCAAGTTGGGATCTTCTCGGCAATCCATCCCGGCGGGGGTTGCCTTGGAGCATTTGAGGAAGCCATCCATCAAGCCCTCTCCCAACTCGGAGTCCATATTTGTTCCTTCTCTGCCGAGTGAGGAATCTGATCCCATGGAGATTGACTGGGAGAATGCTGCAGGAAACCCGGGGACTGCCACTCCCAACTTGGGGACTGCCGTCCTCTACTCGGGGACTGCCACTCCTTACTCGGGGACTCCCACTCCTCACTCGGGGACTGCCACTCCCTACTCGGGGACTGCCACTCCTTACTCGGGGACTGCTGTCTTTAACCCGGGGACTATCGCATTCATTGAGGAGGTCCTTGCCAATCGATCTGGGCTCCAGAGAAGCGCTCCCACCCCTAAAGAGCAACCAGAGGTACCTGTCCCAATGAAAGTGGACGAACCAGTGTTTCCCACACGGGAGACACCGAGTTGGGCTATGCCCATATTATTCTTTCTAAGGGACGGTACTCTGCCAGAAGATGAGGTGGCTGCAAGACAGATTCAGAGAAGATCCAAGGGCTACACGATAGTCCGAGATGTGCTGCATAAGAGAAGTGCCACTGGCGTGCTGCAACGTTGTGTGGACCCAGCAGAAGGAGAAGAAATTCTGGTAGAGATACACCAAGGGGAATGCGGGCACCATGCCTCTTCTCGGGCATTGGTCAAGAAAGCTTTTCGGCATGGCTTCTACTGGCTCACAGCTCTGCAGCAAGCCGAAGACATCGTGAGGAAGTGCAATGGCTGCCAGATGTTCGCGAGTAAGATTCACATGCCTGCTTCCGAGTTGAAGACAATTCCTATCACTTGTCCATTTGCTGTTTGGTGTTTGGACATGGTCGGACCCTTCCAGCCGGCTAGAGGCAACATGACTCACATCTTGGTCATGGTGGACAAATTCACCAAGTGGATCGAGGTGAAGCCTATTCGGAGGTGCGATGGGGCCACAGCTGTGAAGTTCGTGAAGGATGTGATCCTGAGATATGGCTACCCGCACAGCATCATCACCGACAACGGCACAAATTTTGCTGAGGGAGCAATGGTGCGGTTCTGCAGAGATAAGCACATCCGACTAGATGTTGCGTCTGTTGCGCATACCGCCTCCAATGGACAAGTGGAAAGAGCAAACGGCATGGTACTGGCAGGCATAAAGCCAAGGCTGATGGAGCCACTGCTGAAAACACCTGGGTGTTGGCTAGACGAGTTGCCAGCGGTGTTGTGGAGTCTACGGACTACCCCTAACCGGTCAACCGGCTACACGCCATTCTTCTTGGTATACGGGGCTGAGGCCGTGTTGCCAATAGACCTAGAGCATGACTCCCCCCCGAGTAACCCTCTACACTGAGGTGGAGGCGAGAGAAGCTCGAGAAGACGACGTTGACCTGCTTGAAGAAGCAAGAGAGCTTACTCTGTCACGTTCGGCTATCTACCATTAAAACCTGCGGCGTTATCATAGCCGAAAGGTGAACCCAAGGGTTTTCCGAGAAGGAGACTTGGTCCTTAGGCTTGTGCAGCGCACAGCCGGGACGCACAAGTTGTCCCCTCCATGGGAAGGGCCTTTCATTGTGAGCAAAGCGCTGCACAACGATGCATACTATCTTATAGATGCGCGCCCACCACAGGCGAACAGGGCAGATAAAGCTGGAGAGGAAACCAAGCGCCCTTGGAATGTAGCTCTACTCCGTCGTTTTCATTCGTGAGCAAAGATGTGTATGTACCCTCTTATCCGAGTTGAAATTCTATTCTGCAATCTGAAATTGAACTCGGGGACTGCCCTCGTCCAAAATTGCTCTAAGTGTTTTTACTCGGCTTTACCTTTTGCCAATTTGGTTGCTCTACTTCCAAATTCAAAGGTACATTGAGTACTGTGTTTAAACCTACATGCCAACTCTTCGACTTTGCTGCTGTCCGAAACCCGGCTTCATGGCAAGCAAGAGAACAAGCAAAAGGTCCATGAGCACAAGAAAAATTACTAAGGAAAGGAAGAGTGCAGGAACCGAGTAGGGTGCTTTTATTATTGTTCTCTGTCTTATCTTTTCGGCTAAGTGGTGGGCTGCGTTACTATGATTGTTTCTAAGCGGCTAAGTATTTGCAGCTCTGCTCTTTGACTCTTGTGACTCGAATACCAAAAAAGCAACAAGTTGCGGGTAGAGCTGAGACGAAAAGAGAGAGTGAATAAGAAATGCAACTCGGGGACTCGCATGATAACGCAACCCGGCATCGAGCCCAGGCTGAATAATTGATTAAGTTGAAAATAACAAATGGGAATAAAAATGAGTAGCAACGGCATAAATAGTCCGATACATTTGCACCCGGCATCCCGGGGATCTAATAAGTGTTTGAGAAATAAAGCTGCAGGATAAAATCAGGTCGAGGCGACGTTCTCGGTGCTAGCCTTAGCTGCCTCATCTTCAGTAGTGGCCTTGGGTGTGTCCGCCTCCACGCTGGCATTAGCAAGCTTCGCTGCTTCATCCTCGGCGTTGGGCTCGGTGGCTACCTGGTCTGAAGTGGCCGTGGCCACCGAGACGGGCGTTGTCGCGGAGGTGGAGCCGTTGGCTTGGGCGCGAAGGTTGACGGTGTCGTCAAGGGCAGCTCCCGACGAGGTGCCGAACTCGAGCGCGGAGGTGTCGATCGACATCTCCACGTTCTCGTCTTCCTCGTCGCTACCCGCGATGACCGCGGCCTTCCCCTTCCCGTCCTTGGCAGCTGGAGAGTCGAAGTAGCTCAGGTCCGGCTCGTCGGTGTCCGTCTCCTCGTCTTCATCCTCCTCCTCTCCCTCGTCCACCTCGGTGTCGGGCTCGGTGAGGCCGTCGATGAAGGTCGCTGTATCGGCATACTGCACGACCTCGTGAGCAATCACCTGGCGAATAGCCACGCAGTCGGGGTCCTTCTCCCACTTGGAGTCTCGGCACATCTCGCGGATAATCTGCATGTTCAGGTTCTCGTACCAAGTGGTGACGAAGAGCAGCATCATGTCCGCACCTGCCCGAGCTCCCGAGGCGCGCCATTTCTTCAATTCAGCTTTCACGCGCTGCAGCTTCAAGGCAAGCCCGGAGATGGTTGTCGGCGCGGAGTCATCAGGCTAGAAGACGTTGTGGATCTGGAAGGCGACGCGCACCAGCTCGGTGCCCACGCCCGCTAGCCGCGGACACTGGCTCTGCATAATCAGGATACTTTCGTCGATTTCGGCTCTGGTGTCCAAAGGCTCGCCCTTCTCAGTACGAGCTGCTCGGACCTTTTCCAGGGCGGGCACGCTGGAAGATTCAAGGTTGGGAAAGATTCCTGCAAGAGCTATCGAGAAGATCAGAAACAGTAACAGAGTGGAAGCGTGAAACGAGAAGCAGAAAAGAAAGGCCCGGTCGAGTAGCAGAGAAGCGGAGAAAAGGGAGCACTTACTGTTCAAATCGTGGCGCAGTCCTAACAGCTGGGTCTTCCATGTTTCATCGTTGGATATGTGCTTCTCTTGGATCAAGCGGAGCTCCTCTAGCTGAGTGAAGAGCCCAGCGTTGCTCTTCGTCAGCACCTCACACTCCTGTTTGAGGGTTCTCTCCCTGGCCTTGGCTGCTGCTTCGCTCTTCGCCTTCTCGGCGATTACTCTATCCCTTTCGGCACCAATATTGATAGCATCCCAGAGCACAGTCTGCAGCTGAACTTGGAGCTTCTCCATCTCGGTAGTGTGCTCTTTCAACAACTCGACAGCCTGGCTGGACAGTTGCTGCTTCACTTCAGCGGGTTTAAGGCAATCCTGATGTTCTTCAACAAACTTCTTATGATCTTCTGCGGAAGGCGAAGCGCGGTTAGCAGAGAAGCGAAAGAAAGAAACACAGGAAGAGCCGAGTAGACGGCAACGTACCTTCCAATCTCTTGATGGTGGCCTGGCCACTCTCGACGAAGGCACGACAGTTCTCGTCAGTTAGGGCCTTCACCTTCCCTGCAGAGTAAAATTAGTTAGCGCAAAAAGCAAAAGCGGGCGTAAACACCAAACGCAAGAACCGCGCAGCTAGAAGCGTACCTTCAACTTCAGACAGCCTCAGAGTGCTGTTCATCACTTCCTTGTCGGCTTCCTCGGCGATCACCTTCTCTTTTTCCAAGGCAGCAATACGCCTCTTGGCAATGGCGTGATTCCAGAGTAGCCGACGATGCAAGTTGGTCCGTTTCAGTACGCTGTTCTGAGAAGCAAAACAAACAAGAATCAGGCAAAGTACTTGAGATTCAACCCGAGAAGGTGGCTACTCGGGAGAGTGTCCGCCTACTCGGCCAGAATCTCGGGGACAGGGTGATGGATAAGGAAAAGAAGAAGAGTAGAAAAGAAGTGAAAATGCAACTCGGAGAGGATGAATAGGAACTTACCGCGTAGGATTGCTCGAGGTCTTCGGCGTTCTTGCGGTGGACAAACATCTTGGCAGCAAGTGTAGCAGAGGTGGTCGAGACAGTCATGGGTTTGTAACCCAAGTCCACCTTGTTCCAATCCTGACGCATATGGTCGATGTCGCCCAGATCGATGCCGTTCCAATTGGGGTTGCCGAGAACTTTGCTGTCCCACTTGGCGTCGATAAAGCCGATCAAGTCGAGTACTTGCTCGAGACTCTGGGACGTTATCGCCTGGTCTTGAACTCCCCGATAAGCAATGGAGATGGACTTGTCGTGATTTGGGGCCGGGGGCCTGGAGTCCACTGCCACGGCTTTCCTCCCTTTCTGAAGAGCAAGATTCCGGTCCTTGGGGGAAAAGCCGGCATGGTGCTGATGGCTAACCTTCACCATGTAGTCAGGGTAGCAGGGCTGATCGGCTGCAGCGGCGGCGGCAGGAACCGCGTTGGGATCGCGAATAACCAGCTGACTGGATTGGCCAGTTGATGTTGGCGGCGGCATGTCAGCAGCCCGCTTCTTCGTCTTCTCCTTCTGAGCAGTTGGCTTCGCGGCGACTGGCTTCTCGGTTTCCTGCTTCTCGGTCTTCTTCTCCTCAGCCTTCTCCTTCTCGGCGGCTTTCTTCTCGGCTGCCTCCTTCTCTGCAGCATCTTGGGCACTCTTCCTGGTAAGCGGCCTGGCCGGAGGGCTGGGTGCAGCCTCAGTTGTCTGCACCGAGGAGGAATCAGGCTGAGCGCTACCCTGATCTCTTGGTGGCGCCAGGGGCGCGCTATCCGGTGCGGCATCCGGCTGGGCGCTACCCTGCGCGGCGACTGGTTGCACGTCGCTCAGAGGGTAATGCCCAGTCGCGTCTTCTACCCGCTGCTCGGCAGCGGGATCCGGCTGTGAGACATCCATTTCTTCTACCCGCGGCTGGGCCGCATGATCTTCTTGTCCAGCAGCCCCTGTTACTGGCTGCTCTTCTTCTTCGTCCTGCCGCTCAAGGGCGGCGTCGTGGTGCGTTTTGGTCTCTTGATCTTGGTTCTCCTCGGCGGTGTTGGCCGGAGGAGAAGGTGGCTTCTCTTGGTGAGCAGCGTCCTGCGCCTCCTGCTCTGCGCGGGACTGCTGCTCCATCTCGGCTTTCTGGGCATCGGTTCCCTCTGTTGATGCGTTGGCGGCATTGTTCTCGTCGCCGTCGAGGTCGATTAGATTGTCGACATCGATGGCGGCCTTCTTCTGGGTCTCGGTGGACGCAAGAGCGGCGTCAGCGTCCAAGGGGTCTCTGAAGAGAAAAATTGTGTTCAGAAGCAAGAAGAGGGCAGAGGAAATCAAGAGGAGACAGCGAAGCAAAAAAGATTTGGAGTCAACCGAGAAGGAACTTACCCCTTGCGGCTAGGAATCGGTGGTCGTTTCCTCTTCACGATTTTCTTAGTCGCCTTCTCGGTCACCTTCTTCTTCTTGGCGGGAGGTTCTTGGGCGCCACTGCCTGCCCGTTTGCGGGTGGCAGGAGCGGCAACTGCAAGAGGCTTGACGACCTGGGCTGCCTCGTCCTCATCCTCATCCTCGTCGTCGCCATCAGCATCAGCAACATCTGTAAAATAGAAAGGAAGAAAAGCACTTCAGAAGCAGAAAGCGATTGGTTTGCGCTGCTCGCAGTCAGAGGGGATAAGTTCCATTACCTTCAACTTCATCCTCGGACCAGTCACGAAGAGACGATTCCGCGGGATGATCACTCGCCTGGGCGGCGTCAGAAGGATCGAGCTCTTCCGCGGTCTCGAAGGAGGCCTGGTCATCTTCCTCTCGGTCAGATGACCAGTTGCCCTCGAAGCGCTCACAGCTCTCAGCAAGCTGGCGGTCAAGAACCTGAAAGAACAGAGAAACATCGCAAATTAGCCGAGTAGCGTGGAGACATTCTACCCGGAGGGGCGTGCAAACACAAAGCACACTAGGCCTAAGGGAGTTTGCTAAGTATCCTACTCGGCAAGGCGTGCAAACAACAAGCACATTAAGCCTAAGAATTTCTCCTAAGTATGCTACTCGGCAAGGCGTGCAAACATCAAGCATACTAAGCCTAGGCAGTTCTGCAGAGTGCGCTACTCGGCGCGGAATGCAATTGCTAGTCGCGGCAAGGAGAGAAGGCTATCTACTCGGATTACATATATACTGGAAGCAGAGTAAGGAGAACGTACCCGTGGAATCGGCTTCGTGCGGCTGAAGGGGATGAACCCATACTGCCAATTATCTCGGAGGCCTGTGGTCAGGATGGACCTTGCGTGCGCTGCGACATCCGCGTTGCTGAGCTCGAACGTGGTCGTCCGAGTGCAATCGCGGGGGCCTCCCAAGTAGCACATTGGGTGGGAGCGCTGCTGCAGAGGCAGCACCCGGTTCCGGATCCATCAGGCGACAGGATCATCGCTCTTGAGGCCCTCTCCGATTAGCTCAGCGAGCCGCTCCTCCATCTGCACGGCGTTGCGGTCGTTGGAGGGCTTCGTCTTCCAATTCTGCCCGGATGGAGCTCGGTTGCTCCAAGCAGGCAGGTTGATGCGGTCCGTTACCTTTCCCCCCTTCGTGGCGGGGATATTCTTCACGTAGAGGAAGGATTTTTGCCACATACGGACGGAATCCAAGACCTTGATGCGAGGGTGATTGGTTCCCGTCCGCTGCACCATCATGGCGCTGCCGGTGTCGGTTACCCGGCTGCCAGAGGCCGCGCCGTCCTTCTTCCATGTGCTCTGCTGGCGCAGGTGGAAGTACTTCAGCCATGTCTGCACCGTGGGGCGGACGCCAAGAAAGGCCTCGCACACCACGGTGTGATAGGCGAGGAAGACGACAACATTTGGGGGGAGATGATGCATCTGAACACCGAAGTGGTCCAGAAAGGAGCGGAGGAAATCGGATGCCGGCAGGCCGAATCCTCGCGCGAAGTGCGCGAGGAAGACGACATGCTCGCCCTCCCGCGGGGCCGGAACGAGTTCGCCGTCGGACGGCCGGCACTGAACACCAGGAGGAACCCTCCGGGTGTTCACGAGCCAGGAGCAGTCATCGATGGTGACATCAGAACCAGCCCAGCCGGCGCGAGCAGCCATGGCAGCGAGTGAGAAATCGGTGGAAGGTTTGGAAGAAACTGGTGGAGAGAAGGAATCCGCGGCAGCGCAAAGACTTGCGCGGCGGCGGAGAGCTCGGCGGCGGAGAAGAAACAGAGAGGCGAAAGAAGAAAGTGCGGAGGAAGGAAAAAAGGAAGTTACCAATGGGGGTATTTATACCCTCTCCTCAGATTACCGTTACCATCGGGGTAGTGGGATCGATCGTGGCCATGACTCTCGTGTGGTGGGGCCTGTGGCCAGTTAGAAACGCACACAAGCGCGGAACGCGCGCGTAACGGACACAATTGATCCCACGACCAGATCGTGGCCTATTACTGCGCTTGATGGGACATGACGAGCCGGTGGGCCCACTCCGTGAAAACTGGGCGCGGGGCACGTCGTGTCCTGGGCAGCGAGACGTCGGGGTCGCAGATGCCTGACACGTGTCCAGTTGCAGCACGGAAGGCTGGATTGTGCTCTGCGCTGCAGAGACTCTGCTTGAGAGATTCTCTAAGTCCTTTTACTCGGACGCAGAGAAGGAGACTAGCCCTATTCGGAAGAAAGGAGACCCAAGGTACTTTCCAGAGTGCTACTCGGAGGTGTTACTCGGCATCTTGAGGTTCAAGGGCGGTGTTGCAAAGATTGGTTTTAAGCTGGCAGAGGCTAGTGAACGAGTTCGCAAGACTCTATCAGCTTCGGGGACTGCTGTCGGGGGGTTACCCCCGAGTAGGGTAAAGGCAAGTGGTAAAGGCAACAGTCAGAAGAGAAGTTTGGTCGAGTAGCCGCCTACCCGGTACTCGCTACCCGGTCGACTGCTACTCGGTCTTACGAAAAGATGACCAGAAGGAGATATTAAGCGAGTTATGTCAGTTCGAGTAGAAGAGCTGGTCCGAGTAAGATTGGCGGGAATCTACTCGGGCCAGAAGTCAAAGGAGCCGTTCTGACACAGGATCCCGCGTATCCTGGGTCCGTACTTGGCACTATTCAAACTACTGTTCATCTGAGGACCGGCCTGCCTGACAGCGACAGTGTGGAAGCAGGCGGTCGCAGGATAAGGGGGCCCTACTCTGTGTTTGGCACAGTGATACCAGACTGTCCCCTTGGTTTTGCCCAACGACTTTCCGGATGCAGCCAAGATTGGGAACCAAAGCTGTCAGCGGGAACTCGGAAGAAGGACGATGTGCACACTATGTCGACACTTGTCCATGTTTGGACGTATCCGGCTGGGCACCATGTATATAAGGTGCCCCGCCGCCTCCTGCGTGAGGATCGCATGCGGGGACAGAGGAAAACCCTAGATTCTTGACCTAGTTCATCACAAAGAGAGAAGAGTGGCTACTCGGTAGCAAGAACATTGTATTGTGGCTACTCGGTGAGACACCAGAATACATAGAGAAAGGCAGGAGTAGGGGTTTTACCTCCTCACGAGGGCCCTGAACCTGGGTAGCTCGTGTTGTTTGCAGTGTTTAGTTCTTACCTCACGCGGCTACTCGTCGCGTGATCCCTCCCCGAGCACCTCCAGCGTCCATCGTTCCCACATCTTTAGCCATCCTATGGCATCTGCCGTGACACCACCACGACACTAACGATACCAATTTAGTATCATAAATGTTGTTACGTTTCCCAATAAAGTTGGACAAACTTTAAAACAATTGACTTCCATAAAAGGAAAAACGTACACTTATTTGAGGACGGAGGGAGTATTTTTTTAGAGGAGGTAGCACCGACTTCACCACTTGGATGTCCAAAACCAACGCTTGAGAAATCAGGTCATCATAAATAGTACTGCCTCCCTATTGAAATGTAAGATTTTTGACGTTTTCAAGAAAAGACGTATTCATGTGAATCTACAAACTAAAACATGTCTAGATAAGTTTTTTCAACAAAACGATAAAACATCTTATATTTTGATATGGAGGGAGTAGTTCCATATCGAAGATAAATCCTATTCAGATATAGATAACGGGCTATGCTAAGAGAGTGGGTATATTTTTATCGAACAGGAAAGGTCCTGTAAGGGCCTAATATCTAATTGTACGATTATAAGAAGTTGCAACATGGTCCTATAATTTTACATGGGTCATGGCATCGTAGAAAGACGATCGAGTCTAGTGTTCATGTCAACGGTGAGCAGGCACACCTGCTTGCCAGGGACATGGCCACTTGGGGAAGTAGCTACGCATGGTGTTGAGCCGAGGCCGAGGAAGATCATAACAAGGAGGAAGACCAAACTCGAGCAGCGTCCGCTCTCGAGCACAACGGGACAGCCCTCTAGCCAAAGGTTGTGACGGCCACGCCGCCGCCACAACGAAACTGCCGGAGGTGACACTGAGACCCAAATATCTTGACTCCATCCCCACCGAGTAAAAACAACAAAGCCTCGGACCTCCTCTCCCTCGCCACCGAGGTCGACCAAGAGAATGGGTGTAACTTGAAACAAACTGACAAACTAGGTTGCCAACGCTTGTTGCTGGAGCCGGGTCCGAGCCTCCCATCCTCATCCTGCCTCCTGGGACGCATGTCGGGGAAGCTCAAGGGCAATCGCTTCGTGATGCGCCATAACACCGAAGCAGAGCAGCTAGACACATCCTTATTGATGGAGATCTTAGGGGCTCACTCATCAACATGCGGCATCTCCCGCCACCGTAGTAGCATTGCGATGTCCCAGAAGTGTAGGGGATTGCAACAGTTTTCGGGAGAAGTAAAAAAGAAAATTTATTAATCTGATACAAGGGGAGTCAAAGAATAATTCTAAGTCTTAGCAACTGAGTTATCAATTCATTCACACCAGAAAATGTACTTGATTGACATAATTTGTTAGTAACAACGGTGATATAATAACAATAGTAGCGTGATAGTAACAACAGTAGTAAAATGAAAGTGGCAATGGTAACAACGAAATTAATTAATGGTAGCATCAGAACTGAAAGCACAATAGGCTTAAAGATGGGTGAGCGGGCGTTGCATGGATAAATTAGTTCATGTAATGGTAATAACATAGAGCACGACACGACGAATAATAAACAAGCTTCCAAGTATAAATGAAATATAGACATGTATCCCAAATATAGTCGTTCTTGCTTGCAATAAGAATTTTCACATCTTTTGTCCAACCATCCCGTTTCTGCGGGGCCATCATGGAACTTATAGTAATTAAGGTGCTCTTTTCACACAGGACACGGTTAAAGTATTAACAATCAATGGATACATGTAATCCTCAAATTATATTCCTTCCCCGCTGAATATCCCAACCTTTCACCTTGGGGTTTTCGGTTCCAGACTATAATAGGTGCATACAATTTGCATTTATGAACTACAACAATGAATATACTCATGAAAATATAACATGTTTAGTTCTAAAATCATGGCACTCGGGACCTAAGTGACAAGAAATGAGCATAATAAGTTGCAACAACGATGATTAACATCAATAGTGGATACTAGGCATCATGCCCTAACAATTTAGGGATTATAACTCATGTGCCCCTGATTCCTTAGTCTTGCTCGTTCTTCCCCACGCTCCAAACTTTTGCTCACTTTTCCCCATTTTCTTAGCTAAAACTCTCGCAAAAGTTGATAACTGGCGTTTGCCGTCCAGTCAATGCCTTGACCGTCAACTTCTGAGTTTGTGCTGACAAGTGGGGCCGGGTTCTCCTTTGACCGTTGCGTGCCTAGTGGGACCTCAAGGAGACACGTAAGCGAGCTTGTCTGAAGCTAAAACAGATCGACACCGCCGCATCGCGCAGCCTTGCCCCCTCCACCGCCGCCACATCCCATCCGTCGCCATTGTGTCACGTTCGCCGCCGCCTCATCCCCTCCGCCGCGTTATCCGGCTCATCTACCCACCTCACCATCTATGAAGCCATGTTGATCCAGGAACCCCAGAATGCTCTCAGCCGTGGAGAGGATTGGGTCGAATCAACGGCACATACTTCATGGATTAGACCCGGGTAAGCAACATTTCCCCTTGAATTGGTGTTCTAGCTTGTAAGTAACGTCGTATTTGACATTTTTTTTATCTTGAATCGTTCCAATTTCTCTCCTCTGTCCCGTGCCTAACTGCAGCCGTATGTTTGAACTAAATAGGATTGATCCTGCGCTAGCTTTTCGGCTGGCGGTTAGAATGGAAACTAGTGTGCTGCATGGTACTAAACCGCATTTTCTTCATTCATTTTTCTATCGGGTTGTGATAGAAAAAATCATTTGCTTCACATATTTTCTCACTACCCTCCATTCAGCCTATCCGTGGAGCGATGCCGATGCTGTTGAATTGAGTTACTTCAGCAGTACCGAGCAAAGATTTCTCCCACTAACTTGCGACGAGCTTCTCGGGTTGTTTTTTTACTCTGAATGCTGGCAGCCGTTTCGGTAAATTTCATATCGACATGCTTCAGCCACGCGCAGAACCAGTCAAGGGGAAGGGTTTTCGGCAATCATCTGTCTCTGCTAATAGCCAGCACCACGGGACTCCTTGTAGGTCGAGACCAAATAAAGCGAGTGGTTCGTGGAGCCACAACATGTATATTGCTGAATCTACTGCCGGTAGTGCTGCTGCTTCTCCTGTACCTGCTATTGTCATTGTAGAAGAAGATGCAGAACCCGACGAGGAAGTGCCTCGAAATGATGATGAAGACGAGATGATGTACCCTGAACTGGTAGATAGAGCCAGTAAGCAAGCAGTGGATGATGAATATCCGGAGGAGCCCATGAGCCGAGCTAGGTTTGATGACACTGACGATGAAGAGGATGCGGAGAACAATGACAGCTTAATTTTTGATGAATACGATGGTGACGACGTGCCAACAATTGAGTGGAACAGGAAGAATCCTGAGGGAACTGAAGGCACCATATTCCAATCGATAGTGGACTGTCGGAATGCAGTAACTACATATTGCATTATTACTGAAAATTTGTATAATATTAAAAGGAGTGAGCCAAGAAGGTTCACAGTTTATTGTCCATATGATAGGTGTATGTGGAGGTTGCATGCATCCCATATGCTAAAGAGCAAACTGATTCAGGTACTCCAAGTTGATTGATTATTTTATTTCAGATCATTGAGTAATATTTCATATCCATTCTTTTTTTTACCCTTTCTTTTGTTTCAGATAAAGAAAAACCCACACAAGCACACATGTCCACCTAGAGGGGGAGGGGGAAAGAAAAATCCAAACTAGCAAAAACTCGATGGGTGCAGATGCAATATTGGATTGGCTGAGAGAAAAACCTGGTCTTGGTCCAACAACACTCCAATGGAAGCTTTTTGAGAAGTATAAGATTGTAATTCCTTACATGAGGATTTTCAAAGCTAAAGAAATTCCTCTTGACAGGATTAATGGTCAATGGGATGAAAGTTTTCACTTGCTTTACACCTTCGAAGCTGAAGTGGAGATGGCTAGTCCAGCTAGTGTTGTAGAAATTGACAAGCATACAGTTCCATTCAAAATAAAAGGGAAGGAATGCTTCAGAAGGGCTTTTGTATGCTCCATGGCTTGTTGGCAGGGGTTTCTTGATGGATGGAGGCCTTATTTGGTTGTAGATGCTACCCATTTGACTGGAAGATGGAGAGGACAGCTAGTAGCAGCTTCTGCAGTTGATGGATACAACTGGCTATTCCCAGTTGCATTTGGTGTTTTGGAGGCAGAGTCCGAGGAAAGTTGGGTCTAGTTTCTGCAGCAGTTGTGCAACATTATAGGCACACCCCCAGGTTTAGCTATACATATAGATGCTTGCAAAGGTCTAGAGAGTGCATTAGAAATTGTATTCCTTGGAGTGGAGCATAGCGAATGTATGCGACAACTAGCGCAAAATTTTAAAAAGAAGTTCAAAGGAAAAGTTTTTTATGAGAACTTATGGCCAGCATCATACACATGCAGCGAAAGGAGGCACGAGCACCATTTGAGAGTGGTGTATGCTCAGAAACATCCAGAGGTGAAGGAGTATATGGATGCACATCATGGAAATGTGTGGTCAAGAAGCAAATTCAACACCATATGAAAAGTAGACTATGTGACCAGTAATCTTGCAGAATGCTTTAATGCAAATTTCAAGTCAGTGAATGGTTATTTGGTTTGGCAAGCATTTGACAAGATGAGGCAGATGATCATGATAAATATGGATCTTCGTAAAAGAATTGCTCAAACATAGTATGTTGGCCATGTTATACTCCCATCACTGATTAAGGCATTGCATCACAAGGCAAGAGGACTGAAGATGAGATGCATTTGATCGTCAACGTACGAGGCTCAGGTAGCATACACTGACAGTAAAAGTAGGGAATGGAGGTATCCAGTGAACCTAGCCACTAGGGAATGCAGTTGTAGGCAATGGAAGATTCGTTGAAAACCATGCATACATGCTCTACATCTGATGACTCTGATTGGGGGTGAAGATGGTGAAGTTGATCAGTATTGCTCTGAGTATTTCTCTGCTGCTAAATTTAAGGCTTCTTATGCTCACAATGTGCCTCCACTCGTGGGAAAAGAGCAATGGAACATAGTAGATCCAGGGTTCAAACTCCACTCTCCTTTACTGACTAGACCACCAGGAAGACCAAGAAAAAACAGGTACAAGGCAGGCGAAGAGGGTCGTGTACCAAAAAAGAGGGCGTGCAAAAAATGTGGAATTCTGGGGCACATTGCTAGGATTTGTTCCAATCCAGTGGATGCATCATTTGGAGAAGAGGGCCGATGGACAGCAGCAAATGCAGAGGAGAATGCATCAGCAATGGAGATTGAAGATGGAGGGGACCATGCAGCAGCAATTGAGTCTGAAGATGCACTCCTCGTTGAAGCAACAGCTTGGTGTGTGTGTGTGCATTCCCTTTTGTGTGCATTTTGTTCTCTTTTCTCCATATGTCTTATAATTTTATTTCTCAGCACTAGGATAAATGGAGGCAGAGGGAAGAAAACGTGTAGAGAGGAAGCTATAAGAGAAGAACATGATATAGCCCAAGAAAATGAAGTTCAGTCATCGTCGGATGGCTTAGAATTTGAATCCATGGCTCTTGATGGTTTTGAAGCTATAAGAGAAGAAGAGGACGGAGTAATTGTACCAGTTATTCCTTTAAGGATTACTGAACACACAGATGACCGTCAAATTGTCGTCGAGTGCTCGCCGGGTGGAATTACTCCGTCACCACCTCTACGGCCACAACCCCAAGGAAAGATCAGAAGGAACAAGATGATTCCAAAGAATACCCCAGGTGGGGAAACCCGGAGCAAAACGGTGAAGCCGTCTGCTCACACAAGGAGCGGGTCAAAGATTTGAATTTGAACTATGAATTTGAATTTGTACTTTGAATTTGAATTTGATGGATTTGTAGTTAGATGTTTGTGTTGTCAACTTTAGATCTTGTGATAACTTATAAGTCTTAATAATATTGTTTGTGCTTTGGTATCATATGTGAGGCAGAATGCATATTTGGAAGAAAGGTTGAATTTGAAGCAATATTTGAATTTGGAACAAAATTATAATTTGAGGCAAATTTGAAGTTGTGCAAAAATTTCAAGTATGTTGCTGTTTAGTACTTGTTTGAGCTAAAGTTAAACTTTCACCAACATTTGAACTCCAATATTTGAAGGTGATCAATTCGAAGGAGAAATGTGCTACAAATGAGCTCTGAATCTAGGGTAAACAACCCCATTTGTAATCAAGTTTTTTCGACCTTCTCTAAATGAGCCAATATTTTTTAGGTGACACTTATTCCATCTAAATAGTGTCCAATCGAAGTCTCATTATTTATTGAATTTTTTTCCATATTATTTATTTATTTTTTGAAAAAGTTCCTTTTAATTGAAAACCACCAAAACACATGTTTGAGATATGAAAATGTAAAAGTATGTTCGGAACCGTCTTATTCACTCCAAGAGGAAGCATTGGGGATTTTTTTTATTTATTTGAATTTTTTAAAACCAAAACCCTTCTTCACTCTCCATCGAACTCTGAACAGGTCTATACACGGTTGCTCATTTGTGAGAAGCCTTTTTCATGAAAATGTCTTGACACCAAGTTTATATTTTTTTTCTCATAACCATGTCACATATGACGGCTATGTGAGCTTGTCGTGCATTTTTTTTATTTTTTTAAATTAGTTATAGTCACTTGAACCTGATTTTGATGGCTCGTTTGTGAAAATGATTTTTCATGAAAATGTTCCTATAGCATGTTTATATATTTTTTTCTAGTAACTATATCTTATAAGCTGACAAACTACGCTTCGTTTCCATTTTTTGATTTTTTTAATTAGTTATGGTCATTTGAATTTCTGTCATACCCTAATAACCCCAAAACCCCGGTAACCTCGTAACCCCAAAACCCTAGAGCCAAACGTTAGCCATCCGATCATACCCTACCGCCAATGCCATCCGTAAGATCTGACCTTCTAGAAGGAATTCTGGAGACAAACCCACGCGCCGTCTCCGCGCTGTTGGATGACGTCGACGGTTGAGATCAGAGTTCAGTCTTCTAGAAGGGCAGGCGATCCGCATGAGGCTGGTTCTAAATCCTGATTGGCCGCGCCGTTGTATTCCACTGACACATCAACACAGTCACACAGCAGCCCGTGCTCGTCTCCCCTTTGGATCTCGGAGACAAAGCGGTTCTTCTTCCTCTCCGGCGAAATGTCGACCTCCACTTCATCCTCCGGCCCCTCATGGCCTACGTATGGTCCACTGCCGATGCAGCGGTGTCTGGACTGCCCACGCATCGCGCCACTGAAGCGGTGGACTTCGAAGGAGGAGAAAATGGCAACTTTGGGCGCGAGTTCGTCAGATGCGAGAGCAGGACGGAGGGGCAGGTAGATCTTGGTTCCTACCGCATCCTTTAGCTTTTAATTTTTCGTTTCTAGATTTGGGTTCTCTTCTTACATCCATAGAGTTGGGATTGATGCTTCATTATTTCGTTTTCAGATCGTGAAAAAATACAATCATTTCGATTAAATGGATGAGTATGTGGAGAGACTTCAAAGAGAGGGCTTGATAGATTTAAAGGGGGATCCAACCGTCGATCTCATTCTGTCTCCATCCGTGAAGAACACGGGGAATGCAGAGTTGAAGGGTGCTCCGACAGTGGGGGATGCAGATTTGAAGGGTGAATTGAAGAAGATAAACAAGAACTTGAAGCAGATGATTCAAGTGATGCAGCAAACAAATATGATAACTTTAGGCTTTTATTTTTGCATTGTTGTTGTAGGATTTGTTTACGTGCTGGTCAACACTCGTTAGAGATGTTGTATACTCTTAACTATATATTAAGTCCATGCCATAAAACCTTAATGTGATGGATTTCAATGCGCATCTCTCGAGATCATCTAAGTTTGTTTGTGTAACATCCCAATTTTGCTACATTAGGGTGTTGGTGTGTTTTTGGCATCTCATACATGCATGAAAATTTTGGTTACAATTTTGCATTGAAAAATAACTCAAATACACCAAAGCAAAACATGGTTTTGTTGGAAATTTTATGAGCTTTCCAAAAAGTATTTTTGCTAAAATTTTCGTTCACAAAAAGGCCCTCAAAACAGTGATTTATGTTCTGTTTTTAAATAAAAAAGGGGTTTTTCTGTAAATCTCAAAAGTACCAGGGGGTATGGAGAAAATCCTTTCTCTCCCTTTCTTAAACCTCCTGCCAGAAGGACGAGGATGACGTCGGCGCAAACCCTGCCACCTCCTGCTTCCAGCGCGGCAGGTGAAAGATGAGGACACAGAGGAGCCGTATGGATCGCTCCCAAGTCGCAGACCTCCCTCACCTCGAGCTCCCCCTTTTCTCTATGGTCCTTGACCCGAGCCGAAACCCTAACCCTATTGTTCCTCCAGCCGCCGCCTCGCGCCGCTGTCTCCGGCCACCCCTGCACGAATGGAGACCACCAGGAGCTTCTCCATGGACTTCTACGCCTCCTGGATGAGCCTCGCTGGCCGGGATGCCCCCACTCGCCGGAATCGGGTCTTCTCTGTCAACTCCGGCCGCCGGCTTCCTCTACTTCTCGCTGTCGATTACGGCATCCTCACCCCTCACTGACCACGTCAACGGCCTCCTGGTGCCCCGGTGAGCCTCCCGGTACCCTCCACCCGTCCCCTCTCCCTCGGTAGCTCTCTGTACCCGTGCCCCCGCCGGCCGCCGCCGCGCCTTGGTCGCCGGCATGAATTCCGGTGACCATTTGGTCACCCAGCACCACCTACACGTTCGCCTCGAGCTACTACACCCTCCCATTGCCTCCGATTCGAGATTCCATCGACGAATTCGTCGAATTCGAGTTCATCTGTGAGGAACAGAGCCAGGTGACGTCATGTCTGCGTCACGATGACATCATAACTCCCTTTTTAATGATTCCAGAAAATGGTTAATTTTAATAATTTAATAACTATTGATTTATAATTCAGAAAAATAAAAGTGAAGTACCAAAATGTTTGGAAAAATAAACTCTATCTGTTTATATAATTTTCACATATGTTTGATAAAGTTCAAAAATGAGTATTTATTTAATGTTGTTTAATCATTTAAAATGGAGAAAATAAGTTTTTATTCACAAAAATTAGAAAATTAAAAGTTATACGTCAAAATGCTCAAAATGACATATGCAACCTGTTTATGATATTTTCAAACCCATTTGAGCAATTAAAATTAGTCTCACTTTCATAATTGCCCGAAGTGCCCCTCCGGGGTCTATTTCGGGTTAATTTCAGTAAAATTGCATATATTTGTCATACGAACCCTAGCAACCCTATCTTCATGTTTAGGGATTTATTGCAGTGCATTAACTTGCTCATGCATACATATTGCGCATTGCATCGATGCCATGTGTTGATTGTTGTTTTTCTTGTTTCGGTGTTTGTTCCCCCTCGGTAGAACGTGACTCCGAAGAGAAGGCCAACAACTCCAATGGCGAATACTTGATCCTAACCGACATGTCAAGCACTTATTCCTGAGGAATTTCTTTGGTTTTATTGAAGCAAGGCAAGCATAACCTCTTATCTGCTCATATATGATTTCGAAAGACTTTTGATTCTCGTACATTGCATCCGATTCCAATGTATCTTGTGTCAGTCGTTAGAGTTCTCCTATATTATGCATAGCCTACCTATTCTGATCCACTACTCCTAGCAGCCATAGGTTTGCTTGTGTTTATCGCCAAAGCCTTAAATATGCTATGCTTCGTCATATATGCTTCTTACTTCTGCTCCATCCGGTTGATGAATCAGAGTTGCGAATGAATCGAGTATGATAAGATGTTGTGGAAAGTTAAGAGAATTTGATTAACATGATTTAAAGGTGTGGATGACGAGGCCATAGAGGGTCTGTGGTGGTTGTCTCGTTCATGCCCCTAGGAGCGAGTTCTCGTCTTCGAGCCAAGACTGAGCGTGCATCCACACGGGGCTTAGATTCCCCTCGATCTCAACTTGCCTAGTTTGTTCCATGAGTCGCCTAGTTCGGGATTTCCATTTGGATTTGCGGGGATATTAAAAACACTTTCAAAACTAGGACGGGGGGATGTATCGGCGCTCTGCGGGTAGGTAACCGTCGAGCATTGCGCACAACGATAGAGACCCGACAGGAGATGGCCACTCCCTATTGGCGGACCATGTCTACTCGGAGCGACTCATGGAATAGGCGAAGTAAGGGAAAGGTAGTGGTCAACCACCCTCTGCCGGCACTTCTCGGACTAGTGCTAACCCGGTGGCACTAAGAGTCGGTTGATACATGTGGTTAAAGTTGTACACCCCTGGAGGGTTAAATATTTTCGAAAAGCCGTGTCCGCGGTTAAGGACGACTTGGTGACGGATTCTGTGATCATAGATAACTTGAACGGAATGACTAAAACTTGCTGATAATGAATGAAGGATGCCTCCTCGGAGATGCCGAGAGGGGTTACCTTGTAGCATGAGTTACCGGAACAACTTGAGGTGGTGATCTTTGAAGCACGAGGTGCTGATATGATTTGGTGGATTAAAAAGATGATGATATCAGTAGTTGAGTAGCTTTCTCACCTGTTTTCAAAATACTCCATGAGACGTGTTATTCCTTCCTCAACTTGGAAAACAAGGATGGCTTTGCGCAAAATAACCTTCACAACTCTTTCTAAAAGAAGCAGATATATAATAGGTTAACTAAGTCTTGTTGAGTACCTCCCGTACTCATGTTTCCTTCAACTTGGTTCAGGTGGAGTTCCTCAGTTTGGTGGTGATTCAACGTGGATATCGACGAGTAGATTTGGGTTCCCAGGTAGCAGCCTGGAATCTATGGGCTGGGACGTCGCCTTATGTTGCGGCCTCTTAGGCCTTTTTGGTTCTTGTTGGTTAGCAACATAATTTGCCTTCCGTTATCTGATGTAATGTTGGGTCGTGTGACCTCTGCTTGTAAGCTATACTCTAGTAACACCTGTTTAATACAACTTCCATGTCCAGAGTGCTGCTTTGATCGGTTGTTGGTTTCGAGCCCGTCGTTATACAGTTTTGGCTATGCCTGCATAGTTGTCGCATTCGAGGGGTTGTGGAGCTGATGATCCATGTCCGAGCCCGCCTGCCGATGTGATTCGGCCTGGGGCGAGGTAACCCCAGTAACCCTAGATTGTTGTTGCACTTTCTGGACACATAGCAGCTCTGTATAACTTTGGTACCGTTCCTTCAGTTTCATCCGACTCGTGGACGCTTGTGTATGCATAATTGGTTATGACTAGCATGGATACAAGGAGTAGTAGACCGGGGATCCGGACTACGTGCCTATGAATCCGGTCTGCCTACCGTTGTTTGTTGCGGACGGAGCTGGTAACCCTGAAGCCCTTGTGAGTCCATGGCTAGGAGCACATAACAGTATGTATATCTCTGGGTCCGGGGTCTGACAAAAGTTGGTATCAGAGCAGGACTGCCTGTAGGAAAACCTTACTGCTTGGTCGATGTTGAGTCTAGTGTTTGTGAAAACTACTTTGAAACTCCAAAACGGATTGTGAAAACCTTCCTTAGGATTCTTTTTACTCCTTACCTGGTATCGCTCTAACTCTGGGTCATCTTACCTGTTTTGATTTGAAAAGGTTTTGCAATCCTTCTATTATTCCAAAACTCAGGTGCCTTCTTTGGCAAGGACGTGTTTTACCCTTTTTGACCTAGTGATGAGTTTCTAGAGTTGTGTGTGTTCCGTAATACGTTATCTCTTAACTGGGAGATTTCCTTTCCATCCCAATCTCTCTCGGAGTTGTGTGGATTCCACATTCTTACATGTTCCCAAAGTTTCAAATCCTGAACCTCGAGATCTCCTTTTCATCTCGAGTGTATCTTTTGTCCTTTGCTCACGTTCTTCCGGAGCTATCTTTGTCTTTTGAAAGATACTTTGTGATTGCTAATTGTAGTGTCCTTTGTGGCACTCATATAGTAGTTACTCCTTTCGTCGTGTTTTTAACCTTGGACTTGAACCGAAGGTCCCGGAATGTGCTGAATGGTGGTGGGTTGAACCATGTGGTTTCATAACAATGTGATGCTCACGCTATCAGTACAGGATGCTGACCTTTAACCCAAGTTCTGTTTCTTTGGATCTTGAGGAATCTGTTCCACCTCAGGGTGTCTAGGCAATTCCAACTCTCATAGCCATAGGTTTTCTTTGGAATCAAAAGGAGTCACAACAAGAGTGTTCTCCATGATTCTCATATCTTTGGTTTGATTCAGCTATACCAATCTTCGGCATGGGTTTTACAAAAGAGTATCACCTGTGCACTCCCCATGGCCTTTGGTTCTTTTGGAGCATGTTCCTATCATCCAGTTGCTCTCAAATCTCCATCCGTTATTTTGGACATCTAGTTGCATATGGGTGTTGGAGTAATCCAATGCATGTGCTCTTGTTTTCTGTCAAAACATTCCACCTTGGAATGTCAGGAGAAACAAATTCCAGTACCTCGTTCATCTCTAGGACCAGGTCAAAGTTTTGTAATCCGCAGATTAAAGAAGTTTCATCAACTTCCAATCTGTTCAACCTTTGAGTATCACACTCTTACATATCAAGATGCTATGTTCAGTTTCATGGCCTTATTGATGAAGTGATGCTCCTACACGTCCCCACTCCCCCTCCCTCCAAGCTGAAATGCTCGAAAAGGTTGGGTGTGTGTATCGATGTGTGCATCAGTTATTCTTAGCAATTCTTATTGCTTTGAAAAATCTAAGAAACATCTGTATTCTTATTAGCACTACTGGTCACCCATCCTCTGTTAAAATTTGACTGAGTTACCAAATCCGTTCATGCCGGTGCACATTCTTGGTCAAAGAGTTAGGTTAATACCGATGCTCTCAAGATCATATCAGTTGCTTTGAAAAGCAAGCCTCCTTTCGATCTCCAAGACATACCGGTAGGTTGTGATATTTTGGTTGTCTTTCCAGAAGTATCACTAAGTTGTCACCTAACCGTGATGTCTAAACAAAGGGTAATTTGAACTACTCTTTTCTCCAAGAAACTATGCTGGATATCCTAGACTAGTTGGTGGAGCTTAAACAACAACTAGAGAGTTGAAAGGCAAAAGCTCCGCCAAACTTGATCCTTCGTTAAGGGGTGTCCAATGTCCTTTGTGTTGAAGCAGGATAGTATCTCTGTTGTGGACATGCTATCATCCTACCTTGATTAGATTTGGGCTATCGTCAGATCAAGTTCAGATTCAAGGACTATCTTGATGGTGTTTTCACTCCTGGTTTTTTGCCGAGTACACCTTCATGTCCTTTGGTCAGACCAATATTTTGCCTTGTTCATAGATTATATGAATCCCTCTTCTTGGAGTTTTGATAAGAGTGTTGTTGAGCCCATCGATGACATTCCTATTTCTCCAAGTTGCAAGAGGTTCATGTTGAATAATTGGCACTAATGTTGGAAACTTTCGAGAACCATCTTGGTGTCATTACTAAGTTTGTGTTCTGGATGTTCGAAGTGACTTTCTCGGGTTCGTGTGCTTTTGGTGAAAGTTGTCGCTATGGGTTCGAGTAAAGTTTTCTTGTTCCCTCGGGAATAATCCCTCGGTCATGCATGTGTGGTCTATTCATATGGTAGGTTGTTACTTCCATTCCTGGAAGAAGTTTGTATCCACACTAAGCCACTGACTGATTATCCGTGAAAGAGAAGAAGTCTAAACACTTCGTTATCTTTGTACCATCTTCCCAACAAGGACTCCGATGTGTTTCGTTGCAAGTAAACCATGTAGGTGCAACCGTCTGTCGCAAGTTGCTAATACATGAGTTTTGCAATCTCTCTCATCTTCTCGAGCTTGACATCGTAGTCCATGTCTTGAGAGTCCAGTAAATGTATCTCAATTGTAACCGGTGTAGTTCTGCTGATCAAACATACCGAGTCTGAGTTGTCAACTCCCTAACCAGACCTGAATCTCAAGCAGCAACGATGGTTGGTGTTTCCTCAAGAGTATTGAACTAGGTCTATTCAAAATCTGGCATGGTTGATGTTGTGGTTGACACAATTAGCCGGAAGGCCTAATGTCATGTCTCTTTGAATCCGTAAGAACAACCACTCTCCGTGAGAATTTTGGTGTGGCTCATTCCAACAAGTTTTCCTCTCCGTTCTTCCAAACCGGAGCTCTATTCCCACTTGATGACCTATAGAAGGCTTGTCATGGGCCTGCTATCGGTATCTATAACATCCAGGATAACGTGGAAGTTCATCTTTCCAATATATCTCTGTTGAACCTCCAAAATCTTTGCTCTAGTGGAAACAAGTTCCTCATGAGAGTCATATCGTGGTGTTTTGTAACTGCCATTGATCAGTTCCTTCTATCAAGTGGTTATACTTGAAGTTCTAGTTATCTCACACATTGTGTGAATTTGTCAATCACTTCAGCCATGGGGTCTTAACCATGTGGTAAACGTATTGCTACGGATAACCCACATTATGAAAGAGGTTCCCTATTTTCTTCCGGTGTTTCAATCCCTGTTGGTTACCCATTCTTATGGTGTGACCAAGAATTTCTTCCTTGTTACGGTGTTCCAACATCTTCTAGTTACTCATCTTCTGTTGTGAAGTAATATCATGATCCTTGACAAGGATTTCAACAAACTTTGATGGACGAAAGTTTCGTTATCTTCCGTGTCCACTCCCAAGAGTGAACATGATCCTGTATCAAATTTTTCTCTAACGCACGATTACAGTGTTTTCTCGTGTTCTCCCTTGTCTACGGATATTACGTTATGGTATCCAAGACCACCCTATCCATCTTGGTATCCTGTTGGAAGAAACCGCGGTGCCACAAGTTGTTCAAACTTTATTTTCCAAAAGGATTTAAAGTCTTGTGCAAAGCTCATATTCTAAATCCTTTCAAGACCAATCGTCCATAAACTTGAAACCTTCTCGCAGTTCCCTCCGTTATCTTGATGTGTTTCATGTGTGTTAACTCAAAAGTTCTTTACGGACATTCTTGTCATGAGTTACCCATGGGATACTCGATCTTCGTGAAGATCATTTCCTAAGAGTTTTCCCACTTACCTAAGGTGTATTCGTTCAATACCTCAAGATGCTACGGATCAACCACTTTGAGAAAAGAACCGTAAGGTTCAAGAAGATCATTCAAAACCAGTGTTCCTTTCTTCTTTCTCCTTCGGGAATCTCGGGACGAGATTCTTGTAAGGGGGGTAGATTTGTAACATCCCAATTTTGCTACATTAGGGTGTTGGTGTGTTTTTGGCATCTCATACATGCATGAAAAATTTGGTTACAATTTTGCATTGAAAAATAACTCAAATACACCAAAACAAAACATGGTTTTGTTGGAAATTTTATGAGCTTTCCAAAAAGTATTTTTGCTAAATTTTTCGTTCACAAAAAGGCCCTCAAAACAGTTATTTCTGTTCTGTTTTTAAATAAAAAAAGGGGTTATTCTGTAAATCTCAAAAGTACCAGGGGGTTATGGAGAAAATCCTTTCTCTCTCTTTCTTCAACCTCCTGCCAGAAGGACGAGGATGACGTCGGCGCAAACCCTGCCACCTCCTACTTCCAGCGCGGCAGGGGAAAGATGAGGACACAGAGGAGCCGTCTGGATCGCTCCCAAGTCGCAGACCTCCCTCACCTCGAGCTCCCCCTTTTATCTCTGGTCCTTCACCCGAGCCGAAACCCTAACCCTATTGTTCCTCCGGCCGCCGCCTCGCGCCGCTGTCTCCGGCCACCTGTGCACGAATGTAGACCACCAGGAGCTTCTCCATGGACTCCTACGCCTCCTGGATGAGCCTCGCTTGCCGGGATGCCCCCACTCGCCGGAATCGGGTCTTCTCTGTCAACTTCGGCCGCCGGCTTCCTCTGCTTCTCGCCGTCGATTACGCATCCTCACCCCTCACTGACCACGTCAACGGCCTCCTGGTGCCCCGGTGAGCCTCCCGGTACCCTCGACCCGTTCCCTCTCCCTCGGTAGCTCTCTGTACCCGTGCCCCAGCCTGCCGCCGTCGCGCCATGGTCGCCGGCATGAATTCCGGTGACCATTTGGTCACCCAGCACCACCTACATGTTCGCCTCGAGCTACTACACCCTCCCGTTGCCTCCAATTCGAGATTCCATCGACGAATTCGTCGAATTCGAGTTCATCTGTGAGGAACAGAGCCAGGTGACGTCATGTATGCGTCACGATGACATCATAACTCCCGTTTTAATAATTCCAGAAAATGGTTAATTTTAATAATTTAATAACTATTGATTTATAATTTAGAAAAATAAAAGTGAAGTACCAAAATGTTTGGAAAAATAAACTCTATCTGTTTATATCATTTTCACATATGTTTGACAAAGTTCAAAAATGAGTATTTATTTAATGTTGTTTAATCATTTAAATGGAGAAAATGAGTTTTTATTCACAAAAATTAGAAAATTAAAAGTTATATGTAAAAATGCTCAAAATGACATATGCAACCTGTTTATGATATTTTCAAACCCATTTGAGCAATTAAAATTAGTCTCACTTTCATAATTGCCCGAAGTGCCCCTCCGGGGTCTATTTCGGGTTAATTTCAGTAAAATTGCATATTTGTCATACGAACCCTAGCAACTCTATCTTCATGTTTAGGGATTTATTGCAGTGCATTAACTTGCTCATGCATACATATTGCGCATTGCATCGATGCCATGTGTTGATTGTTGTTTTTCTTGTTTCGGTGTTTGTTCCCCCGGTAGAATGTGACTCTGAAGAGAAGGCCAACAACTCCAATGGCAAATAATTGATCCTAAGCGACAAGTCAAGCACTTATTCCTGAAGAATTTCTCTGGTTTTCTTGAAGCAAGGCAAGCATAACCTCTTATCTGCTCATATATGATTTTGAAAGACTTTTGATTCTTGTACATTGCATCCGATTCCAATGTATCTTGTGTCAGTCGTTAGAGTTCTCCTATATTATGCATAGCCTATCTATTCCGATCCACTACTCCTAGCAGCCATAGGTTTGCTTGTGTTTATCGCCAAAGCCTTAAATATGCTATGCTTCGTCATACATGCTTGTTACTTCTGCTCCATCCGGTTGATGAATCAGAGTTGCGAATGAATCTAGTATGATAGGATGTTGTGGAAAGTTAAGAGAATTTGATTAACATGATTTAAAGGTGTGGATGACGAGGCCACAGAGGGTCTGTGGTGGTTGTCTCGTTCATGCCCCTAGGAGCGAGTTCTCGTCTTCGAGCCAAGACTGAGCGTGCATCCACACGGGGCTTAGATTCCCCTTGATCTCAACTTGCCTAGTTTATTTCATGAGTCGCCTAGTTCGGGCTTTCCATTTGGATTTGCGGGGATATTAAAAACACTTTCAAAACTAGGACGTGGGGATGTATCGGCGCTCTGCGGGTAGGTAACCGTCGAGCATTGCGCACAACGATAGAGACCCGGCAGGAGATGGCCACTCCCTATTGGCGGACCATCTCTACTCGGACCGACTCATGGAATAGGCGAAGTAAGGGAAAGGTAGTGGTCAACCACCCTCTGCCGGCACTTCCCGGACTAGTGCTAACCCGGTGGCACTAAGAGTCGGTTGATACGTGTGGTTAAAGTTGTACACCCCTGCAGGGTTAAATCTTTTCGAAAAGCCGTGTCCACGGTTACGGCCGACTTGGTGACGGATTCTGTGATCATAGATAACTTGAACGGAATGACTAAAACTTGCTGATAACGAATGAAGGATGCCTCCTCGGAGATGCCGAGAGGGGTTACCTTGTAGCATGAGTTACCGGAACAACTTGAGGTGGTGATCTTTGAAGCACGAGGTGCTGATATGATTTGGTGGATTAAAAAGATGATGATATCAGTAGTTGAGTAGTTTTCTCACCTGTTTTTAAAATACTCCATGAGACGTGCTATTCCTTCCTCAACTTGGAAAACAAGGATGGCTTTACGAAAAATAACCTTCATAACTCTTTCTAAAAGAAGCAGATATATAATAGGTTAACTAAGTCTTGTTGAGTACCTCCCGTACTCATGTTTGCTTCAACTTGGTTCAGGTGGAGTTCGTCAGTTTGGTGGTGATTCAACGTGGATATCGACGAGTAGTTTGGGGTTCCCAGGTAGCAGCCTGGAATCTATGGGCTGGGACGTCGCCTTATGTTGCGGCCTCTTAGGCCTTTTTGGTTCTTGTTGGTTAGCAACATAATTTGCCTTCCGTTATCTGATGTAATGTTGGGTCGTGTGACCTCTGCTTGTAAGCTATACTCTAGTAACACCTGTTTAATACAACTTTCATGTCCAGAGTGCTGCTTTGATCGGTTGTTGGTTTCGAGCCCGTTGTTATACAGTTTTTTCTATGCCTGCATAGTTGTCGCAGTCGAGGGGTTGTGGAGCCGATGATCCATGTCCGAGCCCGCCTGCCGATGTGATTCGGCCTGGGGCGAGGTAACCCCAGTAACCCTCGATTGTTGTTGCACTTTCTGGACACATAGCAGCTCTGTATAACTTTGGTCCCGTTCCTTCAGTTTCATCCGACTCGTGGACGCTTGGGTATGCATAATTGGTTATGACTAGCATGGATACAAGGAGTAGTAGACCGGGGATCCGGACTACGTGCCGATGAATCCGGTCTACCTGCCGTTGTTTGTTGCGGCCGGGGCTGGTAACCCTGAAGCCCTTGTGAGTCCCTGGCTAGGAGCACATAACAGTATGTATATCTCTGGGTCTAGGGTGTGACAGTTTGTTACTGTACCTAGTTTTTTAGTTGACCAGATGACAGTTAGCACTACTTGTGCAGCACAAATACCTCGAGATCATCTCTTCTTCAAAGGAACACTCTTTTCAGTTCAGTTTAGCTTCAGTTTGGTTACACCGAGTTATAGGAAAAATTCACAAACACGCGATGCTCTGTTTTTTTTTCTTTCAACGATTCAAAGAGATTTCATTTATTTGAGGTTTAATTTCCCATCCTATTCTATTTGCTGGAGGTGATAGTAAAATACAAATTGTTCATAAAATGCAAAGGGTTTTAAGAATGCCAAAAAAAGAAGTAAAATAATATTATTTTTCTTTTTTCCCACAAGCTAGTTGTCATGCACGTGTAAAAAAATGAGTTATTTTTTCAACTAGTTTGATATATAGCCTTATTTAGTTCACAAATATGGTTTGATTTTCTGTCCTTATCTCAGCATACACAGAACTAGTTCATAAATTTGTCTTACTTACTTTTTAGTTTGGGTTCTTTTCTTTTTCACAAGCTAGTGTAACTACTAGTTCAAATATAGAAAGGAAAAGATAAAAAAGGCTGCGTCTACTCTAAAAGGTTGCGTTGTATATGCTCTTAGTCGTGCCTTAATTAACTTGGGGCAAACCACTTGGAAATAATATGAATACAGATAAAAAAGAACACATCACGCATAGCCAATGATAAATAACTTAGATATGGAATTCTTAGATCCCTACATAGTATGGTACATAGTACGGGGAACACATGATATACGTTACATAGCACGGACACTAGCTAGAGCAACACTACGGGCGTGCAACACCAACACCGTCTGGACTTCACCGTCGCCGTCTTCACTCCTTGTTGCCGCCGTACTCGTCGTCTTCACTGCTCCTCGACGCCGTCATCGCCGAGATAGTAGGGGACGGTATGCATGTGGTTTTACTCGGGGAATATGCTCTCGAAGTCGGTGTACATGTTGTAGATCGTGAATGCGATGAACCCGCATCCACACCAGAACACACGGCCGAGCAGGTAGTACGCATCAAACATGTTTATGAAGTAGGCGACGAGGCCTACCACTGGAGCAGTGGAGTGGGCGCGTTGTTCCTCCAGACGGAACATGACTGGCGACCCCGCCGGGAGGTGGTTAAAGCCCGCACGGAGGAAGAGACGGGCCAACTCCGTATTGTTCCTCCAGCGCGAGAACGACCAGACGCGCAAATCGGTCTCAACGACCCTGTCGGGGGGTAGCGGACCTCCGGTACGGTGGTTGGGAAGCGGAAGGTGGGTGCATTGAACTGCATCTTCACATACATCGAGTCGTCGGTTGTGCTTTAGATCTGGTTGGAGAGAAGAGAATTGGGAGGAGGCGGAGAATAAAGATGTGGAGGAGAAGGTTTCGAGATGCGGTTTAAGTAGCCAAGGGAGAGGAGGGGGTGGATGGAACCGCCGTTTTTTTCACACTGCATCGAGGCGTTGCGGTTGTACTTTTTTTCACACTGCATCGAGTCGTCGCCATTTTTTCACACTGAATCGAGGCGTCGCGGTTGTACTGTGGAGAGGAGGGTGGAGGAACCGCCGTTTTTTCATCACTCAGTCTGGCCGTGTCCCGATGCATGGCTCGACGCGTGAAACGACGCGACAAATTAATCGAGTGTGCGACTGAATCAAGCTACGTGCGTGGCTAGGTGGAGACCGAATCACACCCGCGTGCGTGGCTAGGTGGTTGTGTAAATTCTTGTTGCTTGCAGAGTTGACAAGGGAGAGGTTGCTTCTTGATGGCTTTGCATCCCCGACAAAGGTGCCAGAAATTCTTTGATGCAAATGTTGATGGTGCATTGGGAACCCCAAGAGAAGAGTGTGATGAGTGCAGCTGTAAGAATTTCCCTCAGTTAAGGACCAAGGTTATCAATCCAGTAGAAGAAAGAGGATCTTCGGAAGGTTGATGCCACTGACAGTGGCGATGGCGCCTCACTGGTGTGAGCAACAACGTGGAACCTGTACACAATACAACCAAAATACTTTGTCCCAACGGTACAGTGAGGTTGTCAATCTCATCGGTCTTGCTGAAAACAAAGATTAGACGTATAGTGTGGAAATAGTATATGATTGCAGTAAATAAAGAAAGCAGGGAATTGTAATTGTTTGTTTAACAGTGTAGAAAAATGGACCGGGGTTTATACGTTCACTAGTGGTGTCTCTCCATAAAAGATAACATGCTGGGTGAACAAATTACAGCTAGGGAATTGACAAATAGAGGTTGCACCATAGTGCACATTCCTGACATGATGACTACTATGATAGTTAGTGCGGGCATTACAACAATATACATAGATCGTAATCTAACAACATCTATGAATAATAATCCACCCTCGGGTTATCATTCGAACCCCCTTAGGTATTAAGTTGCAAGCAACACATAATCACATTAAGCAATGTGTGTAATGTAAGCAATGATTGTGCACGCGGGCACTCACACTGTTGTTTTCTCCCTAGTGGCAACAACACATCCTCCCCCAACACATTTCGTCACTCGAGCACAGGCGAAGGAGGCATGAACCAAACTATCGAGCATAAATACTCCCTCTTGGAGTCACTAGCAACTCGGGATCCGGCGCAGGAAACGCACGCGTTTAACCGTGGCCGTCGATCTAAGATCGAACGGCTCGCTCTCTTTCTTCTTCCTCCTCTCACTTTCTCTCTCTGACCCAAACGGAGAATAAAATGGCGCGGCCGGTTAGCTCACCGTGGGGATTGGGAAGGGACGGCGAGGGCGCGGGGTGGTTGTAGGAGGCCGAGGGCGTCGAGGGGCGGCGACGGCGTCGACCGGCGTGGCTCCACGCGGCGGCACGAGGCAGACGTCCGTGGCGGCGTCCACGGACGGCGGCGATGAGTCCGGAGAGTTGAGGGCAGGGGAACTTGTCCGGGGGTTCAGGGAGTCATGGGGGATCTAGCTAGGGTAGAGGGAGGGGTCGGGTTGGAGGTTATCGGGCAGGGACTCGCCGTGGCCGAGGTGGTAACCGGCGGCTAGAGCACGGCCTATGCGTGCTCCAGAGGGCTGGGCTTGGGTAGATCTCGACTAGGGGAGACAGTGAGGGAGTGTGGGAGGTGCAGGGCGCGAGGATGTGGCCTCTGGCCATTTATAGAACAGGGAACAAGGGCAAGGGCAAAAGAGGCATCTCGGGTGGATGCCAACAATGGCATAGAGCGAAACCTAGGGCATTTTATCATTCCACAATGGTGCCCTGGGTATCCTAGGTCAAGGCCACGAGTGGGAAAGGCTTATCCTAGCCCTAGAGAGAAAGTGGGGCAAGTGGCAAGGTCAAAAAGGTCAAAACATGTGCTGCCCATACCTATCCTAGTCACCATTCTCTCTCTCCTTTTTCTTCCTGCCTAAGCCTTCTAGAAGGGATCCAAAGCATGCTGGTTCGAGTAAAAACTATTGTCAACACACTAGGCCTAGTCACTCTTCCAAAAGATCAAGGGAACATCATGAAAACTAAAGTGCAAAAGTGTATCCTTTACTGTTCACTTCAAAATTCAGAAAATTCAGTCTTATGACTTAGAAATTTTCTAAGTGCTGAAAACAGATTAAAAGTTGCAAAAGTTGAGTTTGTTTTCAGGGTTCAATTGCTTTTCAAAATTTGTTTTCAAGGTATGGACTTGTTAACCATGTTATATACTTTCACAAACAACTTTTGAAAACAATTTTGTAATAGTTTAAGGCCATGAAAACCATGTGGAAAAAGGTATACTTTCTGTTTTTATATGTTTCTCAAAAATGTCTTTTTCTGCCTTAATTTTATACCACAAAAGCAACAAGCAAAAGATAGTTTTTATTTATCCAAAAATAAAAAATGAGCTTATGGATTTGTAGTACATATATCAAGGATTAATTAAAAGTCAAGATATCATAAAAAAACAATTCATAGCTTAGTGAAGACAAAGGTAGAAAACAGGTACTTGGCTTTATTTTCAGGAATTGTTTTCCATAGAAAACTTGAAAGAAAACTTTTATAACTCATTTTGAAAACTTGTTTTCTTGGATCCAATGAAGTTAAAAGTTTTTTTTAATATGCAAACAAGAATGATCCAAGTCTTGGAATAAAAATCCACTCAGGTAATAATAGGAAAACATCAGAGAAAAAATATCAGGAATATTTTTCAGAAACATTTGGTGTTGGTTTTATAAAGAAACAAAACTTGTGTTGAAAATATGATTAAGATCATAAACACATGTTAGTTCAAACAATCATGTTGTTAGAAAAAAAATTGTTGGCCCTAATTTTTGTCTTCTTGAGCACAGTACAAGAATCCAAAAACTCAGGTGTGACAGACCTTCCCCCCTTAAAAGAATCTCGTCCCGAGATTCGCAGGCAAGCGAAAAGAGGGTATGGTCAAAACAACAATGTTAGATGATTTGTTTACAAAACATGTGTTGGTGATTTGTAACATTATTTACAGGGGCTTCCCCCCTTTGATTAATCTTACCAGAATTCACCGGTAAATTTGTTTTCTTTTCAAAGGTTTGGGCGCCATGTTCTAAACCTCGAACTTCTTGTTCCTTAAAACTATGCTATCAAACCAGGGTTTATTTTGTAGATAAATACCTATTTTTCCCAACCTCATATGGTCAATTTAATGGACATCCACCAACAATTATTTAGCATGAGCTTTCCATTGCTCATCTCCAAAATCCAGGAAAATCCACTATCTGCCTCTTACCTAATATAATCTAAATCTCACGTCATTTGTTTCCCTCAAAGGTATTTTATCGATCTCAAAAATCTATACCAACACTGTGTACTACCAATTCTATAAGGTCCTTTCAAAATCTCCAAACCCTTTTCTCATGATCGAAGCTAAATCATTTTCCTCGAACAATCTTAATAGAGCTTGACAAGCTCCGAGAATAAACCATCAAGAATAATCATCTACTAAATCCAAGTCATATTGATTTTTCCTAAAATCCATCATCATCATTTCTAAACCTCAACCATTTTTCAAAAACTACAAATCTTAGTTACTGATAACTTCCAAATCTTTGGGGTCCACAACTGGTTATCCCCGAATATTATATCATAACTTCACTCCACTTAAAATCATAAGATACTCAATCTTTTCTTCCTAAGCTAAACCTCAATGAGTTTTCCACCATCTCATATTCTAAGATCTGGTTCCTCCAATACATACATACGAGAGATCTTGTTGCCTAGTAACGATCATAGTTTTATCCATCCAATATTTTTTTCCAACCTTTCACTTTCATCAAGACTCGTAGAACATCCTAAGGCACCTTTCTCTTGGTTTTTGGAAAAAGTTGATTACACGTTTTTCTTTTAAAAGGGTGACACAACTCGGTAACCTATCAACTCTGTAAGCTACTCTGTAAGGTATCAGGCCTTAGATACCAACTCTGTAGGATATTAAAACGAAAATTTGATGGGCCAATTCTGTAGGGTTTTAAGCTTAAGATTTGATGAGATTATATTACCAATTTTGTAAGGCCTCCAATTCTGTAAGGTCTTGAATTAGAATTAGATGAAGCCATTTTACCAACTCTGTAGGGTGGCAACAATTTTATGTGGCAAAAAATTAATTTACTCTGTAGGGTGTTATACTAAAATTAGATGAGATTTTGTTAGTATCGTTAATTATTTAAGATTTTATTTAGTCCGACGTGACACTTCTAGTGTTCCATTTACGTCGGGTCTTTTCAGGGTATGACGACAAACAAACAAGGGGGTTCACAGGTTTGGTTTGAAAATGTACCACTGGCTATGGCATGAGTCGCAGAGGTTCCTGCAACATCATCTTTGTCTTGAGGTCCACTCATCAGATTCTTGCATTTCTTCTAGGCTGGACCTTGGTTTTCTTGTGGTTCTTCAGGATGAGCTAGAACACGGTTCTTCTTGGGACATTCGCGAGCAAAAGTGTCCTTCCTGTCCACAAGTAAAGCAACTCGTGGTTCTAGGCTTGACCTTCACACGTCTCCTTGAAGATTGTCGCATCGCAGGCAAAACGCTGCGAGTCACCCATAAACTAGTTTCTCCTGGCGTCACTATCTTCCTTTTGCGGCTCTCTCCAGCAAGCAGTTGCTGATATCCTCTCATAAGGAATGCAGTATTCTCAGCGTTGGTGATGACAAGCTGGGCCAACTGTTCCAGGATAGCATGGGTGGCTATGTGTTCAGCACGAGCGGCTTCACTATCTTCCCTCAACAGAGCAAATAGTTGAGTAACTGTCGGCTCAGGTGATGGAGGTAGATCGCTGGCCATGCTGAAGACAAAGAACGGTGTAAGACGAGAGCAACTAAAGGTGGTTTTGGTTTTTTTTTTTGAAAATTTGTGACACATACCGGCTCATGACAGAGATGAGAACGGTAGATACCACAACAACAAGCAAACGCCGAAGAAACCAACGCCAACTCAAACCAAGATTAACATACGCATGAAACAGAGTCTTAACATCGTAACTTAACTTAAGGGTTCACACGGCTAAAGCATAAGGCTTACAACACAACTAACAGAGTTCACACAACACAGGCAAACAAGCGTCTGGGTGGAAATAACACAACTCCTAATATCCTGCGGTAATCCTAAGTGCTTGAGGAAGCGCGTAGCTGTTCCTCCAGCTCTTCAACTCTGGCCTTGCTGGCTGCAAGCTGAAGCTGAAGGGCTCTCACTCGTGTGCGGTGCTGGGAGTTAGTGTACTTCATGGTCTTCTTCAGTACCTTGAGACGACGCTCGGTAGCCGAAGATGCACCAAGACTGGCTTCTAGCTGGTCTATCTCTCTGCCTCGGAGGTCATAATCCGCTCTAACTTTATCAGGGGAGAGTTGGGTGTTGTACAGCTGTCCCTCCAAGTGCTGGAATTGACGAGCAAACAAAAAGTCTCCAGTGACTTCTACTGGCTTGTCGTGTTCATCGCGCCTCCCATGGTATCTATAGGGGTGCCTTCAAACTTTCCGCGAAAGAAGTTCGCGAGTTTGGCAACGGTCAGCTGCATCACTCTAAGGATACCATCTTCCCAGCTGTTCTCCTTTACTTCATACGTGATCTCAGGGGTTGACGGTGCTAGCAACGGTGCACGGATGGTGCAGACCACCAACCAGGACACTTCACGTCCGTCATGGTGAATCTGGGCTCCCTTCAACTCAGGTGTGGGACGACCGATAAGATGAGTCATCTTGATCAAATCCTCCTCAAAACAGCGGTAGCAAGGTGCATGCGATCCCATCCGGAAGGAGTTGGTGAAGACAACTGCCATCTACACAAGATTTTAAAGTGGATTAAGTTAGGTAACAGTGTGCAAAATTTTAAGATGCTCCTTTTTAACTTTAGTGCAAATAGAGTTTTTGAAACCCAGAGGGGATGGGGTATAGAATTCTTTTTGAAAAATAGTCATCTTAGTGACCTGGGGTTATTAACTTTAATTAGTAGAGTACTAGCTAACGTCCATGCTAACTAAGGTCTCCTAAGGTAAGGATAGCTCTGATACCAACTCTGTAGGGTCCGCCTTTCGAACCACTGTTCAAGGACAACCCCGATATGCATACATTCACGATCCCAGGAATTCAGTCGTGAACAACATATCAAGTTGGTACCCAGATACAATATCCATTACACGGTTACACAAACACTTACAAAGACACATGGTCACATGACCAATCCTACACGATTGCCACGCAGGACAACACACACAGTGGAAGACTAAACACACACAACGCGGTAGAGCCCAAGTCACGCCTTAACCTACAGGCTGCTGACCGGGAGACGATCCTAGTTCGCAAAGCCATCAGCTCCGTACTCCTCTTCGTTGATCTTCTTCTGAGACTCCTTCTCAATATCTGGCAAGTTGATACCAGGGACGAAACCAATATGAGTACATTTGAATGTACTCAGCAAGACATCCATCATGTAACTTACCAAATGCAAGTATGCTTATATGGTGTAATAGGTAGGCTATACATAGGGTTCACTATCAATGGTGTTCATATAGGATGACACCACAGTTGCGGTCAGGTTAATTTGTATCTCCGTTGAAGAAGATAATTCAGAAGAAAATAATATAGTTTTTTTCTTTCTCTTGTAGATAACACATGTACAAGAGGTTTTGTAAAACTTTGTGAAAAGAAAGTTTTCTCTTTGCAAAACTTCTTGGAATCAGTTTCCAGATGTTTGCTTAGAGAAGAAAGATTTTCTTTGCAAAACTTCTTGTAAAACAACTTCTGGCTTTTCATCATCGGTACCTCCACGGTACAAGATTTCTTCCTTTCCGAACTTCCCGAGTTCCACACCTTTTTTGAAAAACATCCTTTTGAAAACATTGACACAATGCTAGCTACATGGCCATTCAACTGTCCATATCCGAGGACGCGGCTTCTTAGAAAAAGTTGTACTCTGCAGAGGTGTACACATCCACCAGATCCAGTACACCTGCTGTGAACAACCAAGGACTGTAACAACAGTATGTGAAACATCAGATAACTGATCCTAACTTTCCACTATGTTCAAGCTAGAATGTGTATATCTCTTCAGTTGAGTATAATCTCCCCGGCTCCCTGTCTAGACAGGAGACTCAACTGTCGCAACCGGAGGAGAACTTAATCCCTCACTGGGTATGTCCCGTATCTTCCACCTAGCGACAATCGGTTCGAGGGCTCGACGACCCGTATAGCAATTGAGATAGAACACACACTAACAAGAACAAACTTCCAGTTAAGCCCCGTGCCCATGTTGGGGTAGAGTGGCAGTACGGTAGAGGTTGTCCGGTGAAGACTAGGTTATGTGTCATTTTTGAAAACACGTTTTTCCCAAAAATGACCACTTCCACATTCCTCCGGAGAATAAGGATCCGCCTTTTCTCCGGGTTTTCCATAAAAGCCTTTGTTTTGTAAAAACACATTTTTAGGGTGTCCACTTAGAGACTATTATATTTGATGGTAATAAATACCATATGGTGGCTTATGGGCTTGGTATCACCAAGTATCAACTACTGGCATAAAAGTAGTATATATAATAGTAGTAGTATTCACTCAAAAATAGTTTTTTTTGGAAATCAAAGTTTTGTAAAACTTTTAAGAAGTAAAACATGCATGATAGATAATGATAAGTGTATTATAACAGCAAGCGTCAGGATGGCTTGCCTTAAGTCCCTTAATGTCCCTGGCCTTGAAGTAACTTGAACTTGACGCACAGCTCCACAGCTGCATCTTCTTCTTCGTTTTCTAGCGTCGTAAAAGAATAAAAGACACACTCTCAGGTCTAAAGAACAAACAACTAATCTAAACAACACATACAGCAAGCAAAAGTACAATAGCACAAACTCACAAACGTTATCGATAAAACTGCCTCACATAACTCTCAGGGTATAAAACTATCGTCAGACAAACATATGGTTTAGGAAACCATATCCCACATCTTACATACCATATATGGAGTGGTGTACCACTCTCATAATAAGATATCTAAGAATCTAAAATATAGCTTGTGGGTGCAAAGGGTTAGGTTGCTAGGGTAAAACAAACAGACAGGACAATACCCATGGCAGTGAGTATTAGCAACACACAAGCAATTGTCACTAAAAAGGTTCATGATTTAAGTTGGATGCTTAGTTCACAAAATACTCCTAAGCACAACAACAACACTAGCACAACAAATAACACAAGCATGACACTCATGCTAAGGTACACACTTAGACAATCTCCAACAGCAGGTAAACACACATCAATTGAATAGATTATTTATTTACCATATTAATGTTTAATTGAAGTTATGGAATCAATCAATCATGAAAAATTATCAAACAACCAGTAGCTAAAATCAAAGATAACAAGTCATAAAAATAATCTAAAACACAAACATCACTCCAGAATATACTCCTATCAAAAGCATAGAAACAGGATTGCACTAATAACATACTAGTATGGAAAATCTACACAAGCATGCTATAAGGAGTACATATAATCTACAACTATAGCACAAGCAACTAAATAATTCATGGCATCATAACAGAAGTAATAACTTCCTAAAAATATGCTATAATAAGCTCATGCACTTATAAAATAAAAAGGACAATACTAGAGCAAAAATCACCATTTTCCAGTGGTGACACTAGTTCATCACTAGAGAAGCAAACAATGCTACCATGATGCTTAAATCTAAGCAAGACATGAACATAAATGTACCTAATAACAGTACACAAAACTTACTCATGCTAGTAAGCACAAACACCAAAATAATTTCATGAAACATCTATTAAGCATGCATAAATTAATTCTAGCAGTTTATGTTTTCTTTAATCAATTACTAGCAAGCAAGCAAGGTATAACTCACACAACCAGAAGCTATGCACTTAATGAAAATTCATCTAAACCTTTTCAAAAATCCAAAAACTCAATTTAAAATCATTCACAAACAATCTATCAATCAAAAGGAATTTATTTCATTTGCAAATAATTTAATTTAGCACTCAATAGTGAATCATTTCTTAACATGATACTCCTAAGGAATATGATGCTAACAAATGGATCACATCTAACATACTAGTATCTTCTGATAATAAATAAACTTCTCACTTGCATAAGTGAAAACAAACAAATATATTTTCCATGGTGGAAAATAGCAATCAATCATATAATTAAAACATGTTATTTTCACATGTGTGTGGTTGGGGATTTTCATCCTCAACCAAGATGCAATGGGACCAGTGGGTTATGGGCCCACTAATACCAAGGAAAAAGAGGTACTAAGCCTCTGGTTACTCACGAAAAAAATTAAATACAAGATATATAACATAAGGCTATTTGATCTAGTGAAAACAATACTAGTGCATATAAATAACAAAGCTTACACATGCTTTACTATAAAGATACATGCAAGCTAACAAAGACAAAAGCATCAAAATAACAGTAACAAAATGGTACTGGACTCAAAGCAAACATAGCACAAAATCTACTAAGAAATTACACAAAGATCTAGCTCTCACAAAAATTCCAAATAATAAAACTAGAAAATAACAAATGCTATTTCATTTTTATTTGAGTTTCCAATCATGCACACACTTTCTAAGGTATATGTATTGTAAGAAAAAAACTTAATAACAATTCCTAACAACTTTATACGTGCTAGGAAGCAAGATTAAATCAACCAAACATTTCATTTCAAACAAAAACACTCAAAGAAAACAAAACAGAAAAGATGTTGTTTCTAGATCTGTCCACAAAACTAAATCTAGAGCTCCAAAAATTAATCTAAGCTAGGACAACATAGATCTAGTCAATATCAAACTCATACAATTGGATTTTCTTCAAAAATCATTTTTAAAATCATTCTAAAAATCATAGAAGAGCCTATTGGTCTTTTACTAATCTGGATGGCATTTTCATTTGGTAGCTCACCTTGATGTGAGGTTAGGTGCATTGGATAGATATTTTTAATACCTATCCAGAAAATTTTAGATTGTTCAATTTGGTTACATATTTCAAAAGTTAGGTTCAAAACATTCTCACAGACAGTCTGTGCCAAAACAGTCCTTGTGCCCAAAATAAATGTCCAAACATATATCTGCAAATTTTATATGGTTTAGATTTCATATCTTTAGGTCCATGAATTTTCTCAGATTTTATTTTGCAGGTCTTGTATTTTATACACGTCCAAAGTAAAAGGTAGAGTTCTGATAAAAATTAAATGAATTAAAACGAGTGCAACGCGGGCTGGTTCGGGTGGGCAAGGCCCATCTAGCGGGCTGCGTGGCCCAGCAGCGCCGCGCGCTCGGGTTCCGGCGCGGGAAACGCACGCGTTTAACCATGGCCGTCGATCTAAGATCGAACGGCTCGCTCTCTTTCTTCTTCCTCCTCTCACTTTCTCTCTCTGACCCGAACGGAGAAGAAAATGGCGCGGCCGGTTAGCTCACCGTGGGGCTTTGGAAGGGATGGCGTGGGCGCGGGGAGGTTGTAGGAGGTCAAGGGCGTCGAGGGGCGGTGACAGCGTCGACCGGCGTGGCTCCACGCGGCGGCGCAAGGCAGACGTCCGTGGCGGCGCCCACGGACGGCGGCGATGACTCCGGCGAGTAGAGGGCAGGTGAACTTGTCCGGGGGGTTCAGGGAGTCATGGGGGATCTAGCTAGGGTAGAGGGAGGGGTCGGGTTGGAGGTTATCGGGAAGGGACTCACCGTGGCCGAGGTGGTCGCCGGCGGCCAGAGCATGGCATGTGCGTGCTCCGGGGGGTTGGGCTTGGGTAGATCTCGACTAGGGGAGACAGTGAGGGAGTGTGGGAGGTGCAGGTCGCAAGGATGTGGCCTCTGGCCATTTATAGAAGAGGGAACAAGGGCAAGGGCAAAAGAGGCATCTCGGGTGGATGCCAACAATGGCATAGAGCAAAACCTAGGGCATTTGGTCATTCCACAATGGTGCCCTGGGTATCCTAGGTCAAGGCCACGAGTGGGCAAGGCTTATCCCTAGAGAGTATGTGGGGCAAGTGGCAAGGTCAAAAAGGTCAAAACATGTGCTGCCCATACCTATCCTAGTCACCATTCTCTCTCTCCTTTTTCTTCCTGCCTAAGCCTTCTAGAAGGGATCCAAAGCATGCTGGTTCGAGTAAAAACTATTGTCAACACACTAGGCCTGGTCACTCTTCCAAAAGATCAAGGGAACATCATGAAAAATAAAGTGCAAAAGTGTATCCTTTACTGTTCACTTCAAAATTCAGTCTTATGACTTAGAAATTTTCTAAGTGTTGAAAACAGATTAAAAGTTGCAAAAGTTGAGTTTGTTTTCAGGGTTCAATTGCTTTTCAAAAAAAAAATTCAAGTATTTACTTGTTAACCATGTTATATACTTTCCGAAACAACTTTTGAAAACAATTTTGAAATAGTTTAAGGCCATGAAAACCATGTGGAAAAAGGTATACTTTCTGTTTTTATCTGTTTCTCAAAAATGTCTTTTTCTGCCTTAATTTTATACCACAAAAGCAACAAGCAAAAGATAGTTTTTTTATCCAAAAATAAAAATGAGCTTATGTATTTGTAGTACATATATCAAGGATTAATTAAAAGTCAAGAAATCATAAAATAACAATTTATAGCTTAGTGAAAACAAAGGTAGAAAACAGGCACTTGGCTTTATTTTCAGGAATTGTTTTCCATAGAAAACTTAATAGAAAACTTTCATAACTCATTTTGAAAACTTGTTTTATTGGATCCAACAAAGTTAAAAGTTTGTTTTAAGATGCAAACAAGAATGATCCAAGTCTTGGAATAAAAATCCACTCAGGTAATAATAGGAAAACATCAGAGAAAAAATATCAGGAATATTTTTCAGAAACATTTGGTGTTGGTTTTATAAAGAAACAAAACTTGTGTTGCAAATATGATTAAGATCATAAACACATGTTAGTTCAAACAATCATGTTGTTAGAAAAAAAATGTTGGCCCTAATTTCTGTCTTCTTGAGCACAGTACAAGAATCCAAAAACTGGGGTGTGACAACACCACCCCCCCCCCCCGGTGCGGCTAAGGGGGGCGCCACCCTATAGTGTGGACCCCCTGAGGCCCCCTCCGGGTCTCTTCGGGACTCCGTGGAACCTTCGGGAATTCTAAGACTTCCGGGCTTCGAATTTTCTAATTCCGAGAATATTTCCAGAACAACTTCTCTGAAACTAAAAACAACGGAAAACAGGAAACTCGCTCTGTGGCATCTTGTCAATAGATTAGTCCGGAAAATCGATAAAAATGACATAAAGAAAGGAGAAAACATGTAGCGATTGGCATAATATCATCATGGAATATCAGAAATTATAGATACGTTGGAGACGTATCAGATGGCAGCGTTGCCACTGAATCGAAGCCGTCCATGGCCAGGTGGCGGTTGAATCGCAGCCTTTTAATCACGTAAACTAGTCAAAGTTGCGCTCATCAATGCCAACGTCGGGCGCATGCATAGCAGGCTGAAACGATGGCATGCATAAAAGGCTGACCACGCACGTGGGTATGCTAGCAGGCTGAATTTAATTATGAACAAACTCGGCCCGTTCTACGACGTACGAAGCATACAATGGCCCAACAGACAATGCCACTGAAAAGCAGCCACACTTGTCCCACTTGTCAGGTCCAACGAGCGACACAGTCCCACAAGGCCCCACTAGTCAGAGTTAACAGAAGACACAACAACGTCAGGTGTGAGCATTCATGAGAGTTTCACCTAAGGAGATGGGGAAAAGTGAGTAAAACTTTCAACTGTGGGGAAAAGTGAGCAGAACTAAGGAATCGGGGGCACAGGAGTAATAATCCCAACAATTTAACAAAGTATTGCATGAACGGTCTCATCAAACCCCTATCATCCCATCTACCTATAGAAGTGGATTACTCATACGTGGATGGGGGAATCATGATTTGGTTCATGGAGAGGCGTTGGTGATGACAATGGCGACGATCTCCCCTCTCTAGAGGCCAGAATCAACCTCTAGATTAGCTCTCCGAGGAAGAACGGAGGGTCTCGATGGCTCTGTATCGTGAAACGGGGTTAGGGATGCGTTCTTAGAATTTTTGGTCGATGAGGAGGCTTTTAAATCAAAGGAGGCCTAGAGGTGGGGTCCACAGCCATCAGGCGACCAAGGGGTGTGGCAAGGGGTGGACCCGCCAGGGATGACCTTCTATACCAGTTGCGTCCTTCATATGGGAACCCCCTGATCTAGGGTTGACGACGACGGTGCCTGCGGAAGTTTTCGGGGATTTTTTATCAGGTGCTTAGGGTTTTCCTTCGGAGGGGAATAAATAGGCGAAAGGGCAAAGGCGGTGGAGCCCTGGGGGCCCCACACCACCTCCCGGCGCGGCCAAGGGGGGAGGCGCCACCCTATGGTGTGGGCCCCCTGAGGCACCCCTCCGGGCCTCTTCGGGACTCCGTCAAACCTTCAGGAATTCTAAGACTTCCAGGCTTCGAATTTTCCAATTCCGAGAATATTTCTAGAACAACTTTTGTGAAACTAAAAATAGCAGAAAACAGGGAACTGACTCTATGGCATCTTGTCAATAGGTTAGTCCGGAAAATCGATAAAAATGACATAAACAAGGGAGAAAACATGTAGCAATTGGCATGATATCATCATGGAACATCAGAATTATAGATATGTTGTAGACGTATCAAGCATCCCCAAGCTTAGTTCCTACTCGTCCTCGAGTAGGTAAACGATAAAACAAAATAATTTCTGGGGTGACATGCTACCACACAATCTTGATCAAATAAATGTAAAAGCATATGTAAGCAGAGATCATGGAACTTTAACATAAACATGATAAATAGAACTTTAATAATAAAGCATAGAAATCACTTTGCATCATGAGAAGTATCTCAAAGAAAAGATCATGAATAACAATGCAAAGAAAGATATATGTTTGTTTCGTGTATAGAGAAAGCATGTAAAAGTGGTATTTCTCTAGTCCTTCAGAGTGGGGCAAAATATAAATGCTAGGACACCTTCAAAGTTCATGAGGAAGACTAGAACAAATAATTTGAGAACAAGCAATAACACATCATAACTCAATTAATAATGTTTCTGGGACAAATGCTCATAAAACTCAGAATGGCAAAAATGCTCTCTCAAATGTGCATAAAGTTAGAAGATGGAGACTCATAATAAAAGTAAAAGAAGAGCCCTTTCGCAGAGGGAAGCAGGGATCACTAATGTGCTAGAGCGTTTTATTTTATTAAATAGAGGTATTAAAAGTTTGACACTCCTCCCATCCATCTATCACAAACCATGGTTAACCGAATCCTCGGGTGCCTGCCAACAATAACATACCATGGAGGAGTGTCTATATTTTGGGAGATGTATGATAATGTCAACGAATGGTAAACGGAAAATACAGTATGTCACAAGCCAACCAGATTTCACAAGAGCGGCTCGCATATGAAGGACACAACTGGTATAGAAGTTCATCCCTCTTTCTCTCTTGTTTACACAATTATGCTTTGACTGATAAATCAGGGGCAAAAATAGTGAAGAGATTTTGTGTGTATTAATTTGGGGTTGGGCACCCCGCTGCCATCTCTTCTATCAATTGGATAAGCAGATGAATCCACTAGTCCAGGGTGTGAAATCCAATCAACAAGTGAGATAAAGATTCCCTATTTACGTCCTCATGAGAAAAAAAAAGGAACACAAAGCAGGAGTAAATTTGCAGGTTTTAAAGGTAACACATGAGCAATTTACTTGGAGTGGCAGTTAAATACCACATGTTTGTAGGTATGGTGGACACAATGGTAAAACTTGGTTTTAGGGAGTTGGATGCACGAGTATAATTCCATACTCAGTACGGGTGGAGGCGAGCAAAAGACTGGGAGCGACAAATCAAGAGAGCATAAGAGCCATAATCATGCATAGTGACATAAACATCATTAATCAAAACATAAGCGGTATCACAAGTTCAAAAACTAAATGATCATAGAGGCTATTAGTGACTATTTCATAGACATAAACATGGTGTGAGCATGCGCCAAGTCTTTAAATGAAACATTCAAAAGAGAATACCATAAATTTATGCTTCAATATGACAAGAACAACTCATGATTCTTTCAATGGCACATTAAACACTCTCAGCTATTTGAGGCTAATCATGCTACTCAATAACCATAAGGCTTTAAAACTAAAATAACATCTAGCATGATATGAAAAAGTTCTAGCCACGGTCTATACAAGCTTCTACTTGCACCATTAAAAATTCTACTTCAAGCAGCTGTTTCTTTTCCCGATAAGCACCATACAAGATATGTTTTAACAAAAATACTCTACATGATACAACAAGAAAACATGAGAGCACTCACATAACACTACTAGAACTAACAGCTCTAAGATAAGAGATGCATGCAAAACAGGAGCTAAATAAATTCAGCAGCAGACAAAGATTAAGAATACAAAGTATTCCCATGAAAAAGAGGAGCGTGTCACTCTCCAATAAAAGAATGCTGGGGTCCAACAAAGATTATTGCAAAAATAAAAATAAACTGAAAGCAAAAAATAAAATACGCTCCAAGTAAAGCACATAAGATGTGACTGGATAAAAATATAGTTTCACTATAAGTGACCTGATAATTTGTCGATGAAGAAGGGGATGCCTTGGGCATCCCCAAGCTTAGATACTTTCTTGGAATTTTCTGTGATGTACCACCGGGGCATCCCCAAGCTTAGTCTTTTCACTCTTCTTGATCACGTCATATCATCCTCATCTCTTGACCCTTGAAAACTTCCTTCACACCAAACTTCTCACAATCTTCATTAGCAACGTTAGTGCAATCGAAATAATAAATTCACATGGTTAAGTTTCAAAAAAAACTTAACACTCATAAATACATTAGCTACTGTCACAACTTCTTTTAAAACTCCTTTTTCTCAAAAGAACACCAAAAGAAAGAGATTAAGATGCAAATGCAATTATTGGCAGAAATCTGTCAAAACAGGACAGGAGGTAAAGATAATTTTTTTCAAAAATCTTATGTTGCTCAAATAAAAAAGTGTTATACTAAGAAAAGTTGCGTATATAGCCCAGGATTACGCACAAAAAAATCTCAGGTCATTTTGAATTTTGTGTGATTTTATACGAATTTAACAATGGACAGCATAAATCTGTTTCCTGCGCAGAAATCCGAAATATAGTCTCAACTTTCCACTAGAGGATTTACTTGGCTCAATAAAGACACAAAAGAAAAGATATAGAGGGGTTGCTAAGGAAATAGACAACACCCAGGTGCAAAGAACACAAAAAAAAACAACAGAAAACGGGTTGAAAACGGAGAAATCAAACGGGTTGTCTCCCGGTAGCGCTTGTCTTTAACGCCTTTCAGCTAGGCATAGAAAGCAACTCAAGTATTTTTAAGTGAAGAAGCATCAACATCATAACTTGATCTGATATTAGAGTCAAAAGGTAGCTTCATTCTCTTTCTAGGAAAGTGTTCCATACCTTTCTTGAGTGGGAATTGATATTTAATACTCCCCTCTTTCATATCAGTAACAGCACCAACAGTTCTAAGAAAAGGTCTTCCCAAAACAATAGGACAAGAAGCATTGCATTCAATATTCATAACAACAAAATCAACAAGGACAAGGTTATTGTTAACCATAATAAGAACATCATCAATTCTATCAAAAGGTTTCTTCTTAGCATTATCAGCAAGATGAACATCCAAATAACAATGTTCCAACGGTGGTAGATCAAGCATATCATAAAGCTATCACACAAAGCATTGAAATCAAAATCATTTACTTTTATATTAATGATGGGCTCCCAACCATCATCTAATTTCCTAGGGATAGATGTTTCAAGTTTCAGCTTTTCTTCTCTAACTTTTATGAGAGCATTGGTAATATGTTTAGTAAAGGCCATATTCATGGCACTAGCATTGGGACTTCTAGCAAGCTTTTGTAGAAACATAATAACTTCAGAAATATTGCAATCATCAAAATCAAAATTATTATCATCAAAAGTAATGGGACCATTATCTCCCACATCTCTAAAAATTTCAGCACTTTTATGAGAAGCAATTTCAGGAATTTGAGGCAATTCAGCACGTTTCACCGAAGAGGTGGAGACTTTGTTAACACCAACTACTTTACCATTGATAGTAGGAGGTTTACTAGCACTTGGAGCTTCAGTTTTACTAGTGGTGGTGATAGTGCAAACTCTAGAAATATTATTCTTTCTAGCCAATTCATCTTCTCTTTCCTACCTAGCACGTAATTCAGCCATCAACCTAACATTATCATCAATTCAAACTTGAATGGATTTGGTTGCAGCAAAAGGATTATCTTTAATGGTTTCAGTATTAGCAGACATTTTATTGATCAAAGAAAATTGTGCCTTTGACAGGGCCGAAATACTAACCTCGGCACTTGAAATTTTACCTTGCAAACAAGAAATTTCTCTATTTAAATTCCCAATTTGTTGGCTAATAGTTCTCAACATAGAAGATTGCTCTTCCATAGTTTTAGTAAACACCTTATTTTGTTCATATTGCATTTGCATAAAGTTCTTAGTTGGTTTTTCAACTTCTACAATCCTTTCCTCACTAGGCATTCCAGATCTACCATAAGAATAACCACTATCACTATTAGGAGGATAGGGCTTATAATTGTTTTCACCAAAATTATTTCTATAAGCATTGTTGTTAAAAAATTTATTTCTAATAAAGTTCACATCAACATGCACTTCTTGAGAAACCAAAGAGCCTAAAGGAACATTATTTGGATCAATTTGAGCTTTACCATTAACAAGCCTAGACATAATAGCATCAAGCCTTTCACTCAAAGAGGAGGTTTCCTCAACAGAATTTACCTTCTTACCTTGTGGAGCTCTCTCAGTGTGCCACTCTGACTAATTTATCATCATATCATCAAGAAGCTTTGTTGCATTGCCCAAAGTGATGGACATAAAGGTACCTCCAGCAGCTGAATCCAATAGGTTCCTTGAGAAGAAATTCAGTCCTGCATAAAAGGTTTGTATAATCATCCAAGTAGTCAGTCCATGAGTGGGACAATTCTTCACCATAGTTTTCATTCTTTCCCAAGCTTTAGCAACATGTTCATTATAAAATTGTTTAAAATTCATTATGTCACTTCTCAGGGATATAATCTTAGCAGGAGGATAATATTTTCCAATGAAAGCATCTTTACACTTAGTCCATGAATCAATACTATTCTAGGCAAAGATAGCAACCATTCTTTAGCTCTTCCTCTCAAAAAAAAAGGAAATAATTTAAGTTTAATAATATCTCCATCCACATCTTTATATTTTCGCATCTCACATAGTTCAACAAAATTATTAAGGTGAGAAGCAGCAGCATCAGTACTAGCACGAGAAAATTGCTCTTTCATAACAAGATTTAATAAAGCAGGTTTAATTTCATAGAAAGCAGCAGTAGGACCAGGTGGAGCAATAGGTGTGCAAATAAAATCATCGTTGTTTGTGCTAGTGAAGTCACACAACTTAGTATTCTCAGAGGAACTCATTTTAGCAAAATAAAAACAAGCAAATAAATAACACATATAAATTTAAAAAAATTGTGTTTTTTATATAAAGAAGCAAAACAAGAAAAAAAATAAAAACAAGACAATAAACAAAATAAAGAAGTTGAGAGTGAGAAACTCCCCTTTCCAAAAGACTTCTTTCTCCCCGGCAACGGTGCCACAAATTCTTGTTACTTGCAGAGTTGACGAGGGAGTGGTTGCTTCTTGATGGCTATGAATCCCCGGCAACGGTGCCAGAAATTCTTCGATGCAAACGTTGATGGTGCGTTGGGAACCCCAAGGGGAGGGTGTGATGAGTGCTGCGGTAAGAATTTCCCTCAGTTAAGAACCAAGGTTCTAAATCTAGTAGGAGAAAGAGGATCTTCGGAAGGTTGATGCCACTGACGGTGGTGATGGAGCTTCACCGGTGTCAGCAAAAACGCATAACCTGCACACAACACAACCAAAATACTTTATCCCAATGGTTCAGTGAGGTTGTCAATCTCACCGATCTTGCAAAAAACAAAGATTAGACGTATAGTGTGGAAATAGTGTATGCTTGCAGTAAATAAATAAAGCAGGGAATTGTAGTGGTTTGTTTAATAGTGTAGGAAAATGGACCGGGGTTTATAGGTTCACTAGTGGTGTCTCTCCATAAAAGATAGCATGTTGGGTGAACAAATTACAGCTAGGCAATTGACAAATAGAGGTTTCACCGTAGTGCACATTCATGACATGATGACTACTATGATATTTAGTGCGGGCATTACAACAATATACATAGACCGTAATCCAACTGCATCTATGACTAATAATCCACCCTCGGGTTATAATCCGAACCCTCTTTGGTATTAAGTTGCAAGCAACAGATAATCACATTAAGCAATGTGTGTAATGTAAGCAATGATTGTGCACGCGGGCACTCACACCGTTGTTTTCTCCCTAGTGGCAACAACACATCCCCCCCGTCACGTTTCTGTCACTCGAGCACAGGCGAAAAGGAGGCATGAACCCAACTATCAAGCATAAATACTCCCTCTTGGAGTCACTAGCAACTACTTGGCCAGAGCAACCACTAGCAACGGAAATCATGCAAGATCACAAATAACATATGCAATGACTATAATCTACTTGACATAAGTTCAATATTCATCGGATCCCAGCAAACACAGCACATAGAATTAAATAAGAATAATCTCGATCATGTTACGCAGCTCACGAGATCTAAACATTGAGGCATAGGAGGAGAAGACAACCATCTAGCTACTTCTATGGACCCGTAGTCCAAGGATGAACTACTCACACATCACTCCGGAGGCAGGCATGGTGATGAAGAGGCCTCCGGTGATGATCTCCTCTCCGGCAGGGTGCTGGGAGACAGCTTCAGAACCCCCCTGATCTAGGGTTGACGACGACGGCGGCTGCGGAACTTTTCGGGGATTTTTTATCAGGTGCTTAGGGTTTTCCTTCGGAGGGGAATAAATATGCGAAAGGGAAAAGGTGGTGGAGCCCTGGGGGCCCCACACCACCCTCCGGCGCGGCCAAGGGGGGCGCCACCCTATGGTGTCGGCCCCATGAGGCCCCCCTCCGGGTCTCTTCGGGACTTCGTGGAACCTTTGGGAATTCTAAGACTTCCAGGCTTCGAATTTTCCAATTCCGAGAATATTTCGAGAATAACTTTTCTGAAACTAAAAACAGTAGAAAACATGGAACTCCCTCTTTGTCATCTTGTCAATAGGTTAGTCCGGAAAATCAATAAAAATTACATAAAGAAGGGAAGCCGTATCAGATGGCAGCGTTATGCCACTGAATCGAAGCCGTGTATGGCTAGGTGGCGGCTGAGTCGCAACCTTTTAATCACGTAAACTAGTCAATGTTGTGCTCATCAATGCCAACGTCGGGCGCATGCATAGTAGGTTGAAACGATGGCATGCTTAAAAGGTTGACCACATGCGTGGGCATGCTAGCAGACTGAATTTAATTATCAACAAACTTTTCCCGTTCTACGACGTACGAAGCATACAACGGCCCAACGGACAATGCCACAGAAAAGCAGCCGCACTTGTCCCACTTGTCAGGTCCAACGAGTGACACATTCCCACACGGCCCCACTAGTCAGAGTTAACAAAAGACACAACAACGTCAGGTGTGAGAATTCATGAGAGTTTCACCTAAGGAGATGGGGAAAAGTGAATAAAACTTTCAACTGTGGGGAAAAGTGAGCATGACTAAGGAATCGGGGGCACAGGATTAAGAATCCCAACAATTTAACAAAGTATTGCGTGAAAGATCTCATCAAACCCTTATCATCCCCTCTACATATAGAAGTGGATTACTCATACGTGGATGGGGGAATCATGATTTGGCTTTATGGAGAGGCGTTGGTGATGACAATGATGACTATCTCCCCTCTCTGGAGGCCAGAATCAACCTCCAGATTAGCTCTCCGAGGAAGAGCTGAGGGTCTCGATGTCTCTGTGTCGCGAAATGAGGTTATGGATGCGTCCTTAGAATTTTTTGTCGATGAGGAGGATTTTAAGTCAAAGGAGGCCTAGAGCTGGGGTTCACAGCCATCAGGCGACCAAGGGGTGTGAACAGGGGTGGACCCGCGCCCACCAGTCGCCTGGTGGTTCTCTGCACAACACATGCCAACCCATTTTATGCCACATGGGTTTACCCCTCATTCTACCCCTCACGATAGATATATAGGCTCCCCGGGAAACCATCATAGGCACCAAAGTCCGTGGGAATTAAGTGATCCCACCCATGTGCATGTAGTCCAGTAAGACCTACAGCGTACGGCTCTGGCTACCCGTTGACATGTGAACGCGAAAAAGATCACAACTAGTTTACTCGCCCCATACAAGACCTATGGTCAAGGCGGTATTCATGGCGTAAGAAATCTGACGACATTTGTTGTTATATGCTAGGTAAACTTTCCGATGTAGATGGAAACTTCCAATGACCAATTATTCTTACCATGGTTACATACGCCCACCACAACAGAATACTACCACTCGGGTAGATACTCAATTAGTCATATTATTATAAAAATAGGATCATGCATTCTTTTGGGAACAAGGTGGTAGTACGATAGGGTTTTGCAAATAGTTCTTAGCAAATACTTCAAAGGGTATGAGCAAGTGATGAACTTGCGTGAGATAGAAATAATGATTCCTTCCCTTCGGGGTTCAAAGGTTTGAGTGGGAATCCCGAGATCTGAAAAATTGCAAAGTAGTCTTGGTAAGGACTACTCAAAACACTCGCAAGATGATATAATGCATAGTAATGAGATGCGTCATGAAATACCCTGAAAATACCCCAGCTCACAAGTGTAACCTATGTTTGATATGATACTTTGATCACACTAGTTTTAGGTGACTTAGGTTTGTTTCATTACTTGTGGTGATGACCTTATTCACTTAATGAGTTAATGACATTAAGGTTTGGAAGTTTGAAGTGCTTTACTTGATTATATTAAATTGTTACTTATTTTAGACTCACGTGTGTTTCACTTTTATTTAACAAATCAATTGTTATCATTTTTAAATTATAAGTATTTATTACTTGGTTATGCAACAGGACAATATCAAATTGAAAAAACTTTCAAAATATAACAAACACATTTTCTTCTAGGTTGGTGAAAATGTAGAGCTAAGACAAAGGTATCTAATTGAAATTGAATATATAATACAATCAACTATGCCACCTTATAATTCATTAATGTTTGTGATGAGGTTTTATGAAGTGTAAAATTATTAGGAGTTCAATATTAAGAAAAATAGTGGAATGAAGGTTTTTCATTGTTATATTGGAATAGTATAAAGTTCCATTATACTTTCATAAATAGAGTTCATTCCTATTTATAAAACTCGCACATGAAGATCTTAGTTTCACTTTTAGCAATATGGAACATTGGTAGCTCAAGTTTTGGAAGAATGTTGATTTGAAAACATAGGATAGTCATTTTATTTTGTTTAAGAACCTACGAGATGGGAAGAATCTAACACTTGATACCATGGTCATGACATGTTCAGAAACATAGAATTTTAACTACTTAAGACACTCCTATCAACTGCAGTGAAGTTGAAATGCCCATGGTATGGCATTTCATAACCACCACTTTTGAAAAATAGGGTTTATGAGTTCATTTATTTAAAACATGGTTCAACGTTGTTTGAACATGCATGATTTGTACACAAACTTAAATATTATGTTATTCTCAACAATTTGATATAGCATTTGTAATGTTCTGAAAATAGTTGCACAAGTTGTTATTTTCTCAATTAAATAATTATTCAAATATTTATTATCATTAAACTTGTCCAAATGACTTTGAAAATATCATAAATGGATTTCATTTGTATTTTTAAGAATTTTGGTATATAACTTGTATTTTTGTGAATTATTAAATGTAACATCCCCGATTTTTGGAGAAATTCAAAAATCACAAAAATTTAAAACTTTTGTTTTCTTGATAATGCAAGCCACCAAAAACAAATATAACTTAAACACAAAGGTATCTATATATTTTTTTCAGTTACTATATCAAGCATTAAGTAATAAAAGGTTTTGAAAAAATCCTTCTTGTATGAAAATGGGCAAATGAGAAACAATAATTCAAGTATGATATATCTCTGATTTTAATTAACCATATCTTCAATTTATAATTTCCCCTATTTTGAAAAATAGCATTTAGTTTTTATAATGATTATATATAAATTATAAAATATGTTTATTTCAAGTGTGTTGAAACATCCCAAAAATGTTTTCATATCAAAGGTTTTATTTTTACAAAACCACAGAAACAAAATTGGGCTCATTTGAATTTATAAAATAAAAGATATTGATTTTTAAAGAAAACAGAAAAAAGTAGCCGGCCAGCCCATCTTCCTCTTGTCCTCCCTCTCACGTGAAGCCGAGCTGGCCCAATCCCTACCCCACCGCCCAATCCCTGCACGCGCGCTATCAAACGGCACAAGATGCATCCAACAACCGTGCAGAAGCCCATGATACGTCCATTTTGCATCACTATTTTATATCATAATTTTCTGTTATTCATCGATATATTTCATGTTATGATGCATCTCTTATGTTATTTTATCTTATTTTGCATGTTTTATAATTTTTGGAGAATAAACACCGGGACCTGGAATCTGATGGAAAAAGCACCGTCGGGATACCATATTTCAGAAGACCAGAAGAAGAAGTGGGACACCGGGGGTGTCCTAAAAGTTCAGAGGAGGAACCCATCCAGAAGGAGAGCCAGAGGTGGGGCACCAGGGGCCCACACCATGGGGTGGCGTGCCCCCCTTGGCCGGGCCACCTAGGGTTGTGGCCACCCTGGCCCACCTCTGGGGGGTATTTTTCGCTTGCTTGGCCCCCAGGAAACCCTAAGCCTCATTCCATCGTCGAAGAACTATTCCGTCGCCACCTCGGGGCGGAAAACACCCGAGAGAGAAAAGCTCTCTGGCAGGGAGAAATCTGCCAGGGAAATTCCTCTCCGGAGAGGGGAAATCACAGCCATCGTCACCGTCATCGCTCCGGGGATCATCAAGATCGTCATCATCATCATCATCACCACCAGGACCATCACCCTCACCATCCACTGTCATCCCTCTCTAACAATTAGGGGCCTCTATCGTTGTTTTGCATTAGATCTCTCTCCCGGTGTAGATTACTTGTTAGTAGTTGATGCGTGTGAGATTTATCGGTGTTTGCACTTTGTGACCAGAATGTTATCATCCATTATATCACCTCTGATCATGATCCATATGATGTATTGTGGGTAGTTCATGTTGTTCTTGAGGACATGGGAGAAGTCAAGTTGTTAGTAGTGAAATAATGTTGAATAATATTTAATGTTTGATATTTAAGTTGTGGTGTTATTCTCCTAGTGGTGTCATGTGAACGTCGACTACATGATACTTCACCATTTATGGGCCTAGGGTGATGCATCGTGTATTTGGCTACTAATTGTGGGGTTGCCGGAGTGACAGAAACCTAAACCCCGTTAGGAAACCATTACACGAGGGGGCGTAGGATCCTGGAGTTTAAAGTTGTGGTTAGATTTATTTCTTAATTACTTTCTTGTAGTTGCGTATGCTTGCAAGGGGTATAATTACAAGTATGTATTAGTCTTGGATGGTATGGTACATTATCATAGGTTCACCCACACAACACTTATCAAAACACCTAACATTATTCAGCTGCATGGAACAAAAGCACTTGACAGAAACCTCCCGTGTGTTCTCGAGAACGTTTGTTAATCATAAGTAAACCTACCGGCTTGTCCTTTGCTAAAGAAAGGATTGGGCCACTTGCTGCAATTATTACGACTGCATTTTATTTACTCGCACTTTATTTATCTGCAATATCAAAAGCCCCTACAAATCTATCTTTCAGCATTTACAGTTATTCCTTCATCGAAACTGCTTGTCAACACCTTCTGCTCCTCGTTGGGTTCGCCACTCTTATTTATCGAAAGTACTATTATACAACCCCTATAATTTTGGGTCATCAAGACTATTTTCTGGTGCCATTGCCGGGGAGTGAAGCGCTATTGGGAAGTGGAATTGATAAAGGAAGCTTATGTTGTAAGTGTTGTTTTTATTACTGTCTACTGTTTTATTACACTATGTTTGGGTCTCGTTTTGAGTCCTTATTTGCGGGCACTGCTACCACTGCTAGGGTAGTAAGTGACCCACCACCTGATGATTTGGATCCTTATAAAATATCTATAAAGATTGCTAAACATGTTAGGGATAACTGCTATTCAGGAGATGGAACTGTCCATCCCGGTGATCATTTGCTCTTTTTACATGAATTATGCGAGTTGTTCAAGTGTGCAGGTATTAAAATGAGCCAAGTGAAGAGGAAATAATTCTCTATATCATTGACAGGCCGAGCCGCTGAATGGTTCAATCTGCTGAAAAATAGCCAGACTATTGGATGGGAGGAAATTGTGCCTCTCTTTTGTGATAAATTCTATCCTCCCAGTGAAATTCATAGGGATCGGAATTATATATATAATTTTTGGCCTCATGAAGGAGAGAGTATTGCCCAAGCATGGGGGAGATTGAAGTTACTAATGCTCAAATACCTCGTTCATGAGCTCCCCAGTAATATTGTTATTAATAATTTATATGCAAGGCTTTATCTTCATGATAAGGATTTATTGGATGCTTCTTGTTCTGGATCATTTACACGTATGAAAGATGAAGCTAAATGGGATATTCTTGACCGTATTCAAGAAAACACTGAAGGATGTGAGAATGACAAAGGTAGAAAGTCAGGTATAAATTATGACTATGAATGCATTAAAACTTTTATGTCATCTGATGATTTTCATAATGTTAGTATTGTTTATGGTCTTGATTCTCAAGTTGTTGCAAACTTATATAAGGCTTTTGCTTCCTATTTTGATATTCCTAAAAAGGAATGGGACAAGTACCATGCACCTTATAAAGATATTGTTAATTGTGTTCTTGCTAGAGATATAGAAGTTCATACTGTTGATTCTATTTTGCCTGAACCTTATATTGAGAAAATGCCTTTCCCGGTTAAGGTAAAAGAACATTCTATGTTAGCTAGTGTGGTTAATAAAAGTGCAAGGAAACCTGTAGAACCCGAGGAACAAATAACTATAGAACCTACACTAGCAATAGTAAAGGACTTTGTTTCTGAAAATGTAGAAGAGGGACACATTATATTTTGTGAAGATGCTTCTAATATTGTCTCTCATCCTGGTAAATCTAGGAAACCTAGTGTTCCTGTGCTATCTGTTAGGATAGGTGATCATTGTTATTATGGTTTGTGTGATATTGGTGCTAGTTCTAGTGCTATTCCTTATCAGCTTTATAAAAAAATCATGCATGAAATTGGTTCTTGTGAACTTCAAGACATTGATGTGATTATTCAACTTGCTAATAGGGAAACTATTTCTCCAATTGGTATTGTTAGAGATGTGGAGGTCTTATGTGGTAAAACTAAATATCCTGCTGATTTTCTAGTACTAGGCACTTCTGCTAGTGATACTTGTCCTATTATATTTGGTAGACCTTTCTTAAACACTTGTGGTGCTGTTATTGATTGTAAAATGGAGAAAATCCTTACAAAGTTTGATAGGGAGTCTTATGAATTTAATTTCTCCAAATTTGCTAAAGCACCTTATGAAGCTGAATTGCCTAATGAGAATTATAGAGTTGAACAATTGGCTGCTATTGCTCTTGCTGGAAGACCACGAAAGTGATGTCTTTATGGAAGAAAGGAATGAAATTGACGATTTCTTACATCAGCTAGCGATGCTGAAACATAATTTACCGGTGGAAGACTTGGGAACCACTTTATCACCCAAGGAGGATCCTGTTTTTGATTTAAGACCCTTGCCTGACAATCTTAAATATGCTCATATTGATTATAAGAAATTATATCCTGTTATTATTAGTTCTAAACTTTCTGGTAAAGAAGAGGAGAGATTATTGGGAATATTAAAGAAACACATAGGTGCTATTGGTTATATTCTTGATGATTTGAAGGGAATTTATCCTACTATATGTCAGCATGCTATTAATATTGAACCTGATGCAAAGCCAGTTGGTGAGCATCAGCGTCGTTTAAATCCTAAGATCAAGGATGTGGTAAGAAACGAGGTATTAAAACTCCTTGATGCTGTTATTATTTATCCTATTGCTGATAGTAGATAGGTTAGTCCTGTGCATTGTGTCCCTGAGAAAGGAGGGCTGACTGTTGTGCCAAATGAAAATAATGAACTTATCCCTCAAAGAGCAGTGGTTGGTTATAGGATGTGCATTGATTTTAGGAAGGTTAACAAAGTTATTAAGAAAGATCATTATCCTTTGACTTTTATTGATCAAATGTTAGAGAGGTTGTCTAGGAAAACTAAATTCTGCTTTCTTGACGGTTATTCTGGGTTCTCTCATATTGCTGTTAGAAAGCCTCATCAAGAGAAAAAAACTTTCACTTGTCCTTTCGGAACCAATTCTTATAGACGTATGCCATTTGGTTTATGTAATGCTCCTGCTACTTTTCAAAGATGTATGTCTGCTATCTTTCATGGTTTTTGTGAAGAAATTGTGGAAGTCTTCATGGTTGATTTCTCCGTCTATGGAACTTCTTTTGATAATTGTTTGCAGAATCTTGATAAAGTTTTGCAGAGATGTGAGGAGACTAATCTTGTATTTAACTGGGAGAAATGCCATTTTATGGTTAATGAAGGAATTGTACTTGGACATAAAATCTCTAAAAGACGTATTAAAGTTGATTGAGCTAAAGTTGAAGCTATTGAGAAAATGCCCTGTCCCAGGGATGTTAAAGGTATCCGTAGTATTCTTGGTCATGTTGGTTTCTATAGAAGGTTTATTAAAGATTTCTCTAAAATATCAAAACCACTTACTAATATTCTTAAAAAAGATGTACCTTTTGTTTTTTATGAAGATTGTAAAGAAGCTTTTGAAATTTTAAAGAAGGCTTTAATATCTGCCCCTATTGTTCAACCAACTGATTGGAATTTACCGTTTGAAATTATGTGTGATGCTAGTGATTATGTTGTAGGTGTTGTTCTTGGACAGCGGATAGATAAGAAGTTGAATGTTATTCATTATGCTAGTAAAGCTCTTGATGCTGCTCAAAAGAATTATGCTACCACTGAGAAAGAGCTCCTAGCTGTAGTTTTGCTTTTGATAAATTTAGGCAGTATATTGTTGATTCTAAAGTTACTATTCATATTGATCATGCTGCTATTAAGTACCTTATGGAAAAGAAAGATGCTAAGCCTAGGCTTATTAGATGGGTGCTTCTCTTACAAGAGTTTGATTTACATATTGTGGATAGGAAGGGTGCAGAAAATCCTGTTGCTGATTATTTGTCTAGATTAGAAAATATCTCTGATGACCCTATTCCGGTTAATGATAGTTTTCCTAATGAATAGTTAGCTGCAATAAAAGTGAGCTCTCAAGAGAGTCCATGGTATGCTGATTATGCTAACTTTATTGTTTCCAAGTATTTGCCTCCTAATTTACACCTCAGCAAAAGAAGAAAATTCTTCTATGATTTGAGGCATTATTTTTGGGATGACCCACACTTATATAAAGAAAGTTTTGATGGTATTATGCGAAGATGTGTTCCTGAAAATGAACAAAAAGAGATATTGAGAAAATGTCATAGTAGAGCTTATGGAGGACATCACGCTGGAGATAGAACTGCACATAAAGTTCTACAGTGAGGTTTTTATTGGCCTACTCTCTTTAAAGATGCTAGAAAGTTTGTTTTATCTTGTGATCAATGTCAAAGGGTTGGAAATATTTCAAGACGTAATGAAATTCCTATGAATTATTCTCTTTTTATTGAACCGTTTGATTGTTGGGGTTTTGACTTTATGGGTCCTTTCCCTCTGATGCTCGTGATACACACGTTTGTTGGCAGGCCCCAAGAGGAGGGTGTGATGAGCACAGTGGTAGGTATTTCCCCTTAGTTAAGAACCAAGGTTATCAATCCAGTAGGAGAAAGAGGACCTTCGGAAGGTTGATGCCACTGACGGTGGTGTTGGCGCTTCACCGGTGTCAGCAACAACGTGGAACCTGCACACAACACAACCAAAATACTTTGCCCCAACGGTACAGTGAGGTTGTCAATCTCACCGGTCTTGCGGAAAACAAAGATTAGACGTATAGTGTGGAAAACAGTGTATGCTTGCAGAAAGTAAAGAAAGCGGGAAATTGTTGTGGTTTGTTTAACAATGTGAAAAAATGGACCAGGGTTCATAGTTTCACTAGTGGTGTCTCTCCATAAAATATAGCATGCTGGGTGAACAAATTACATCTGGGCAATTGACAAATAGAGGTTGCACCGTAGTGCACAATATGACATGAAGATTACTATGCTATCTAGTGCGGGCATTACAACAAGATACATAGACCGACATCCATCTGCATCTATGACTAATAATCCACCCTCAGGTTATCATCCGAACCCCATCAGGTATTAAGTTGCAAGCAACAGATAATTACATTAAACAAAGTGTGTAATGTAAGCAATGATTATGCACGCGGGAACTCTCACCGTTGTTTTCTCCCTAATGGCAACAACACATCCGCCCCCTTCATGTTTCTGTCACTCGAGCAAGGCAACAAGGAGGCATGAACCCACTATCGAGCATAAAATACTCCCTCTTGGAGTCACTAGCAACTACTTGGCCAGAATAACCACTAGCAACTGAGAGCATGCAAGATCACAAATAACATATGCAAATAAAGACTATGATCAACTTGGCATAAGGTTAATATTCATCGGATCCCAGCAAACACAGCACCGAGAATTACATAAGATCAATCTCGATCATGGTAGGTAGCTCACGAGATCTAAACATGGAGGCATATGAAGAGAAGACAACCATCTAGCTACAACTACGAACCCGTAGTCCAAGGATGAACTACTCACGCATCACTCCGGAGGCAGGCATGGTGATGTAGAAACCTTCGGTGATGATATCCTCTTCGGCAGGGTGCCGGAAAAAGCTTCACAACCCCCCTGATCTAGGGTTGACGGTGACGGCGGCTGCGGAACTTTTTCGGGGATTTTGATCAGGTGTCTAGGGTTTTCCATCCGGGGGCTTAAATAGGCGAAAGGGCAAAGGCGGTGGCGCTCCAGGGGGCACACCTATAGCTGGCGCGGCCAGAGGGGGGTCGCGCCTCCCTATGGTGTGGCCCCCCTGCTGCCCCTCTTCGGCTCCTCTTCGGTCTTCTGGATGCTTCCGGGGAAAGAAGGGCTTCCGGGCTTCGAATTTTCCAATTCCGAGAATATTTCCGGAACAACTTTTCTGAAACTAAAAAATAGCAGAAAACAGGGAGCTGGCTCTATGGCATCTTGTTAATAGGTTAGTCCGGAAAATCGATAAAAATAACATAAAGAAGGGAGAAAACATGTAGCAATTGGCATAATATGATCATGGAGCATCAGAAATTAGGGATACGTTTATGACGTATCAAGCATCCTGACGAAGGCATGGATCCTGGGCCCTACGAATAAGGACACCCCCTCTCACACCTTCTGATCAAGGCCCGACAGGAAGCGCCCTTGGAGTACTCTAGAAGGCCCAAGAAAAGCCCACCCGCATCAACTTGCGGGCTAAGTTAGGGATTGTAACCGACTCAAGCTAGGGTTTGTATCCTCTCCGGGTTGGACTCGAGACCTGGCTATCTATATAAAGCCAGGAGAGCCCCAAAGGAGAGGACCAAGTATTACCGCACGACCACAAAAGCCTTGAAACTCGAGATCTACTCTCGATTCGAGCACCTGTAATCGATCTAATCGTCTAATACAGATCAGCAGAAGGCAGGAGTAAGGGTTTTACCTCTTTGAGGGCCCCGAACCTGGGTAAATCTCGCCTCCCTGTCAAGCCGACGATTCCACCAGCGCCTATGACATCTCCTAGTCGAAACCCGATAGGGTCACCTGAGGGATTTGCGGAGCCAGATCTTCGACAATTGGCGCCGACCGTGGGGACCGCGGGCGCTGGATCACCGGCATCTTCGGCTTCATCGACATCCAACTCCCGTTGGAAACCATCGACTACGGCTCCGAACAATCCTGTACGGATCGGATCCGTCATAGTCACACCTCACTCGCCGGAATCGCGCCCGGTATTCGAGGATCTGGAGAAGAGCGTCACCCTGACGTTCGGAAGCTTTAACTTCATGGCAAACAGAGACGGAATCCTCCACTTCTCGGATGAATCTGAACCCGAATCTGGAGCCGTCAACTCGCGCTTCCTTATGGAGAAAAGCGGAGAGTCCATCCGCTTCAACACGATCGACTACCACGCACTCTCGACAGAGGAACCCTCTCGGGTGCGAAGAACCTCCCGATCTGCGCCTAGGACGCACGGGCCACAACTGGCCCAAGTCTGCATGGCAGGATCGGAACAGCCCTCGGAAACTGAATATAGCGCAACCGAGCGCGATCTAATCGGCGTCTCGCGGGAAGCCTGGAAAAGAGCAAAGGAATCCATGCGAAAGAGTCAGCCACCCGCAGCAGGTGCTACGCAGGAAGACCTAACCGCCTACCACTATCACCTAGTGAGAGCGGCCTCAAACATCAAGGACGCCCGAGCAGATCTAGCCCGTCGCAGGAGAGCGGCGGATGAGTCAAGCCTACGCCGAGCCGAGCTGTCCCTTGCTCCTTCGGTCGGTACCCGACCCGTGGGAAAAGGACCCGCAGCATCAACAAGGGACCACGAATCCATGGCTGGGACCAACAGGTCTACCACATCTTCTTTCATGAGGGTTGACGACGACGGGAATGTCTACCCGCAAACTCCAGCCGCCGCAATTCTAGCCGCGGCCACCTACATGCAGATGAACCAGCCAACGGACAGCGATCCTCGGGTGGAACAATACAAGCACATCCGCAAAGGTCTAGGGCTGGCTGCCGCGAAGCTCGCCTCCCACGATCGCAAGGAACAGCTGGAGAAGGCGCGACAAGAGAAGGACAAAGACAAAGACGCGCCCCGCAGGCATAGGAGCTCCTCTCCGAGAAAGGATAAATCGCCACGTCGTGGCCGAGGAAAAGAAGCTCGGCGCCGCGGCGACAGCCGAAGCAGCAGCGACGACAGCCCGAGAGACAAAGATTCGCGGCACCACAGCAGCCGCTCGAGAAAAAGAAGTAAAGAACCAAGAAAAGATAGCGACCGCGACCGGTCCGGGTACGACGCGCGATCCGATCTCGCCCAGAAGAAGGTGGATAAAGCGAGGGCTTCACGGTATCGCGAACGCTCCTCATCCGGATCTTCGGACGACGAAACCTGCGGAGCACTTTGCTTTGCTCGCAGTATTCGAGAAGCGCCTCTACCCAAGAGATTCAAGCTCAGCTCGGAGGTGACAAAATACGATGGCTCACTTGAGCCCTCCCAGTGGTTAAGCGACTACCTCACGGCAGTAAAATGCCAACGTGGTAACAAGAACACGGCCATGCAATACCTCAATTTGCACCTGGCCGGAGCGGCCCGCAGCTGGCTGGAAAGAAGACCACGATCTTGCTATGCATCATGGGACGACCTGCATCGCGATTTCTGCAAAAACTTCCAGTCGACCTATAAAAGGCCAGCTACAATCGAAGAACTACGGGCTTGCAAACAGAAAAGTGGCGAATCCACGCGAGAATACATCCAACGGTGGAACACACTCAGGAACACCGCAGGGACAATCTCTGAAGAAGTGGCGATTGAGGCCTTCGCCAAAGGAGCAAGAAGAACCGCGTTTCGAGAAGAACTCGGCAGAGCTGCGCCCAAAACCATAGGGGAGCTCATGGTTATAGCCGAAAAATGGGCCAACGGAGAAGACGCGGTACGCAATGAAAGAACATCGTCGCCCACACATGACGAAGACCGTCATGGGCGAAGAAAAAGAAGAAAATACTACGACCACGACGATAGAGAAGAACTAGTGGCGGCAGAGTTCACGCGAAGTCGCGACTCCGGTCGTCGTGGAAGTCGCGAATGGAAGCCAAAGGAAGAAGAAAAATCACCCGAGGAAGACCTCGATGGATACTGCTCGCTACATCTGTTCACAGACAAGCGCACGGGCAAGACTAAGGCAACACACCTTCTCAAGGATTGCCGAAAGTTCATCGGAATCTCGGACGCGCTAGCCAAGAAAAGATTCGCTTCCACCCAAAACTATCCACCGCTACCAGGAGGCGGACAACAATTCCAGCTACCACCACCACCGCCCCTACCAGCCAACCCAAACATGGCACTTGCCGCATTGCCAGCACCACAACAGCAAAACACGGGAGCAAATACATACCCGACTCCGCACGGACAACTCCTTGGGATGATACAGAAGGTATGCCCCTCCCGCAGAGCTCAAAAAACTAACTCGAGACAAATATGCATGGCAGTGCAGACGCCACCAACGAAGCCCGAGTACCTGAAGATGGCCGAACAGCCAATCACGTTCTCAAAGGAAGACCACCCGCCACGAGTCTATCGACCAGGACACGCCGCCCTTGTCATTCAAGCTCAAATTGGCAATTATGACCTGGCCCGCGTATTCATGGACGGCGGCAGCGGCATCAACATCATCTACGCGGATACACTCCGTCGAATGAACAAAAACCTGGACGGCCTAACGGAATCAGAAACATCCTTCCACGGGATTGTTCCGGGCAAGGCAGTACGTCCACTCGGAACAATCAACCTCGAAGTTGTACTGGGCTCCCCACGCAACTACAGAAGGGAATTTCTGGACTTTGAAGTCGTCGACTGGCCCTCGCAGTACCACGCCATTCTTGGTCGAACAGCGTTCGCCAGATTCATGGTCGTACCACATTACGCATACTTGAAGCTCAAGTTACCCGGCGAATACGGTGTGATCACCATTGACGGAGACTTCCAGAAATCAGACAAGTGCGACATAGAATTTAATGAGATCACGAAATCTTTCGGGATGCAAGAAGAACTACAAGAGCTGGCAAAAACCACGGATCACTCCGTCATGCCACTCACGAAGAAAAACGCGCCTGAACTGGAATTCAGCGCCAACAGCGACACTCGCAAGCATCAAGTGCACCCGACGGATTCCGCCAAAACCGCGATGGTTTCCACAACCCTCTCGCCAGCATAGGAAAGCGCGCTCGTCAAACTCCTCCGTGAGTACTGGGAAATTTTCGCCTGGCAACCCTCAGATATGCCAGGTATACCCAGGGAGTTTGCCGAGCACTCACTCGAAGTCTTTCCTAACGCGAAGCCCATCAAACAGACGACTCGACGATTTTCAGAACCCAAGCAAAAGGCGCTGGGAGAAGAAGTAAATAGGCTGCTAGCCGCAAATTTCATTAGGGAGATCAAAATATCCACCTGGTTAGCAAATCCGGTGCTGGTCCCCAAGAAGAACACGGATATCCTTCGGGTGTGCATCGATTACACGTCACTGAACAAACACTGCCCCAAGGACAACTTTCCTCTACCACGAATCGACCAGATCGTGGACTCCACAGCAGGTTGCCAACGTCTCTCTTTCTTGGACGCCTACTCGGGATACAACCAGATCCGAATGAAAAAGGAAGACGAAGAGAAGACGGCATTCATCACACCACACGGTGTATACTGCTATACGACAATGCCCTTCGGGCTGAAGAACGCAGGCGCAACATATCAACGTTGCATGCAGAGATGCCTTGCCAATCTCATTGGCAAGAACGTACAAGTATATGTCGACGACATCGTCATCAAAACTCGAGTAGAGGACACACTCCTCGAAGATATTAAAGAAACATTCGACGCCCTTAATGCATATCGGATCAAGCTCAATCCAACAAAATGCGTTTTCGGCGTCCCTGCAGGAAAACTCCTAGGATACCTGGTATCCGCCAGAGGCATTGAAGCCAATCCGGAGAAAATACAAGCCATCCTCACCATGAAGGAGCCCACCAATCTACGCGGAGTCCAGCAGCTCGCAGGGCGATTGGCCGCCCTAAGCAGGTTCATCGCGCGATTGGGAGAGCAAGCGTTACCCTTCTACAAACTACTGAAGAAGACGGACAAACTCGAGTGGACCCCCGAAGCTAAGCAAGCATTCGCAGACTTGAAGCGGTCGTTGCAAAGCAGGCGCATCCTCGCAACACCACAAGAAAGGGAGCCGCTTTTTCTCTATTTAGCCGCTACAAACCAGGTCATCAGCACTGCAATCGTAGTCGAACGACCTGAAGATGGCAAGGCATACGGAGTCCAGCGCCCAATATATTACATCAGCGAAGTGCTCTCGCCGTGCAAGCAGCGATATCCTCATTACCAGAAGCTTGCGTATGGAGTTGTCCTCACAGCCCGAAAACTCAAACACTACTTCCAGGAGCACGCCATTACAGTGGTTAACGATGCGTCACTCGGGACAATCATGAACAACCCTATGGCATCCGGAAGAATAGCAAAGTGGAGCATCGAGTTGGGTGCCTGGGATATCACCTACGCAGGACGCAATGCAGTCAAATCTCAGGTTCTCGTGGAATTCATCAGCGAATGGACAGAGCTACAAACACCCGGACCACCCGAGTACACAAGCAATTGGATCATGTATTTTGATGGGTCCAAAAGAAACGAAGGGGCAGGAGCTGGAATCGTTCTTATCTCGCCTCGTGGAGACAAACTGCAATATGTCCTGCGACTAGACTTTCCACCTGACGACCCAGCATCGAACAACGACGCAGAATATGAAGCACTGTTGCACGGAATGAAGATGGCGATTGCTTGTGGAGCTACCCGGTTGATGATTTATGGCGATTCCAACCTCATAGTGCAACAAACAATGAAAGAATGCGACGCCGTTGCTGAAAACATGATCGCGTACCGCGACATGTATAATATACTCGAAGGAAGCTTCAAAGGATGCGAGTTGAAGCATATCGCAAGATCCAGCAACGAAGAGGCGGATAGACTGGCAAACATGGGTTCCACGAATACACCCATACCGCCAGGAATATACTTCGAACGGATGATCAAGCGATCGGTCAAATTGAAGAAAGCTGCAGAAACACCGGCAGCGCCAGAAACGGAGGTCAGCCCGCAGGTCGCGCTTATCGAGCTTATTCATAATATATCACGACAGGTTTTTCTGGTCGAGCCAGTCTGGACGCAGAAATATCTCGACTACCTGCTCAATAAACAGCTCCCAGCCGATCTGCGCGAGGCTCGACAGCTAATCAGGCGTAGCAAATCCTTTCGGGTAATCAACGGAGAATTGTACAAGCAAAGCATCTCGGGAATCCTTCAGCGGTGCATCGCACCCGAAGACGGCAAAGAGCTACTCCGGGATATACACCAGGGTGACTGCGGACATCATGCTAGCTGGAGAGCAATACTGGGAAAAGCCTTTCGAGCAGGGTTCTACTGGCTAACGGCAGCCAACGATGCAAAAAACCTGGTCGACAGATGTGGCGCTTGCCAGCGATTTTCACCCAAGCCGCACGCGCCCGCTACAGAGTTGCACATGATACCCATCGCCTGGCCCTTTGCCCAATGGGGACTTGACATGGTGGGCCCACTACGCAAATCTACTCCAGGAGGGTACACACATTTGCTGGTCGCAGTCGACAAATTTACCAAATGGATCGAGGCTATGCCAGTGACCTCGGGTAGCGCCCAATGCGCAATTAAGTTCCTCGATTCCATAATATGCAGATTCGGGGTGCCACATGACATCATTACAGACAATGGTACGAACTTCACTGCAAAGGAGACTCAACAGTTCTGCGAGGAAAAAGGAATTAATCTGAAGTTTGCTTCGGTCGCCCATCCGCAAACAAACGGTCAAGTTGAAAGATCCAACGGCTTAGTTTCCGCTGGAATCAAAAAGAGATTGCTCGATCGGCTACATCCCGCTGCAGGTCATTGGGCAGAGGAGTTGCCCTCCGTACTTTGGAGCCTTCGCACAACCCCCAATCGATCAACGCAATACACACCATTTTTCATGGTATATGGGGCAGAAGCCGTCCTCCCCGAAGAGGTTCGATTCAGCGCCCCACGAGTTGTAGCCTACAGTGAAGAAACATCCAACAAAGCACTTGCAGAAGATATGGACGCGCTCGACGAAATTCGGGACATTGCACTCGCAAGATCTGCAGTCTACCAACAATCACTGCGCAATTATCACAGTCGCCGCATACGCCACAGATCATTCGTGGTTGGCGATTTGGTGTTGCGGTTAAAACAAAAGGAAGGGCACAAGCTCGAGCCACCTTGGGAAGGACCCTTCATCGTACACGAAGTAATCCCAGGAGGAGCCTATCGACTGAAGAATCCAGAAACTGGAGGCATCTATTCCAATCCATGGAATATCGCGCAACTGCGCAAATTCTACCCCTAGGTTTATTTATTTTGCAACAATAAGGCTATACTAGCCAATTTTGTAGCTCGAACACATGACTTCTCAGTCATAGCAATAAATACATGATTCTCTCATCATACTTACTCGACAGCTTCCAAGGTTACAGGCACACACCCCATAAAATACACGGGGGCTACACCTAAAACTAAGCATCACAGAAAAGAATTATCAAGTACAAGGTTGCACACCTTACTACAGTTTTTACAAACTACAGACAAACTTGCAGGATATTCACATCCGATAAAGTCAGTCGAAACGCTGAACATTCCTAGCCGCTAAGATCCTATCTACCTCTTCGGATGTCATTCGGATAATCTTCTCGGCCGCAGGACGAACAGCATCATAGTACGGCGCAATATCTTCGATTGCATAATCCGGAAGCCGGGCTACGGAGTTCAAGTCTATCTCAGGATGCCATATTCGGACAAACGAGAGAGCAACAACCGCGCCGCATGTCATCTGATTGTGAACGCACGCGCGAACCTCTCCTTCTCGTCCGAATAACCTGAGAAGATAGCTCCAGTCTTCGGGGCCCCTCTCAAGTGGATAAAAAGCAGCATTCACAGCAACCAGGACCTCATGGAAAGAACTCATGAGAACTTTCGCCTGGCGGACTCGAAACTTCAAGGTAGCCATCACAAACCCTCGGCTGCGATCAGACCAGAAATTACTCGCATGAGGCCTTGTGCTGTTAGCTTCTTGATGAATATGGTTCTCTACCCACTGCTTTTCTTCCCTGTCATCTGGTTTCACAACTAAGAAGCAAACGCACTTAGTAAGCTAAGAAACACAGAGGAGGAAAATAGCATGGGGGCTACACTACTCACATAGTAACTCCTTTGCAATCGAAGACAGTTCGCCAATCAGAAATTGCTCGCGCTCAGCCGCCAATTTCTGCTTGGATATCGCCACGTCAGCTACCCCGCGCAGCACTTTCAGCCTACGCTCACCCTCCTGAACCTTATCACGAAGGCCAGCGAGAGTGCTCACGGCAGCCACAAGTGGATTTGCTGGACTACCACGTCCACTCGAAGATTCAGCAGCAGACGCAATTTCCTGGAAGAAGTACAAGGAAAGAAGTGAGACGCCCTACTCGAGTTGTTTCCAGTCGCACATCTGACTAATCGCTCGGGGGCTACTCCCATCGGGAGGCAAAGTATAGACGACAAGGATAAATTTTAAATGCAAAGCGCTTCGATTAAAAGACCAGCAAAGGTACGGGAATATATCCCAAAATTCATTACATCCAAGCAACATAAACAAAAGGAAAACAAAAGTCTACGAAGCCGCGTTGGTGCTGCCACTAGCAGCGGTCGACCCTCCCTTCTTCCGAGCAAACATCTCAGATAATTTCCGAGCAAGAACAGTGGCTTGCTCAGAAAAACGAGATAGCCGTACCTTCTTGCCCGTGGAAGGGTCGACCGGCATGGACGAATAGGCCTCCTCCAGACCTTCAACTCCGTTCGCCAGAGCGAACTGAATCGCAGTCTTTGCGCCAGCTTCCGATTGAGCAACCGCAAAGGCTTCCAGGAGGTCGCCTTCCGAGAAGACCTTCGACAACTCGCTCAGCGCAGGCGCAGGAGTACCGTTGGCGACAAGACGGCCATGCACTCGTGCCAACGCTTTGGAAGCATCATCAATCAGGGAAAATATTCCCTCAGAATGCCTCCTGAGCTGCGCGAGAGTGTCGGTCAGCACGTCCACCCGCTGAATCCCAGGAATCTCCAGAGGAACATTCAGAAGATCTACAGACAGAGAAAATAATGCTTAGCAAAAATCAGCAGAATGAAAAGTTCAAAAACCCAAGATACTTACCCGCAAAGCGCTTGGCGAGAGGACGAAGGAACGCGACAGTGTCGTTGTCAGCCTTACTGCCGGCATCCTGCAAGTCCTTCACGGTCTTCCGCGACTCCGCAAGCTTCGTATGGAGTTCCTCCGATTGCTTGCGGGAAGCTTCCAGCTCTTGCCGGGTAGTCGCCAGTTCAGCTTCCCGAGCAGTTACCTGCTCTGAAAGTTTGGTCTTTTCAGACTCTGCGAATTCGGCTCGAGCTGCAAAGGGGATATTAATCAGAAATCAAGAATGGATGATACACGAAAGCCAAGAAGATAATGAAATTTACCTCTAAGAAGGTCGCCTTCAGATTTGAGTCGGTTAACTTCTGATCGAAGCGACTCGCAATCTGTCTCGGCCAGAACGACGCGGCGACCGATCGCCGCAAGGGAATCGACGAGCGACTGCGAAAGCATGAAGATAAAGAGTTAGAAGAAAAGAGGTTTGAGCCTGTACCCGATTATTTACAATCGACTACAGCCTCGGGGGCTACTCCCATCGGGAGCACTGCCGTGCACCCGAAGAAGACAAAATATAGAGGAAGAGCAGAAAGAGGTTTTGAGCCTGTACCCGATTATTTACAATCGATTACAGCCTCGGGGGCTACTCCCATCGGGAGCACTGTCGTGCACCCGATAAAATTTGTTTGAGAAAGACAAAGAGATAGAAGTTTACCTGTCCGGAGGCGCGGGAGAGGGGATCCGCCGAGCTGTCCGTCGCCTCCTTCGAGATCGAAGTTCTAGCAGCGAAGCTGGGGACATCCCGCTCCGCAGTCGCAGCATCAGGCGCTGCCCTGGGAGAGTTCTGGACAGTACCCGCAGTAGGGGTCTCACCCGCGTCCTTCGCTTTGTTCCTCTTTTCGGGAGGAACAGTCGCGGCGAATCTACGCGGGCTGATTGCCTGCAGACTGCAGTGAAGAACAAAGAAACGTCAGCACTGACAAACAGAGTTCAATCGAATTAAAATATGGAAAAGAACTTACTCGTCATCCTCGTCGTCTTCATCCAAGTCATCCGCATTCCAGGCGTTTGCGAATGGAGCCAGAGGAGGAAGAGATCGAAGCGGAGTCGCAGAAATTGGAGTTGGGCCAGGTGACGCCTCCAAAGACTTGTCTTTGGAGGTAACTTCGTTTTCGTTCACCCGACGGCGCTTTGGTGGGACGCCACTCGAGTCTTCAACATCATCTGAAGAGTCATGCTCAGAACTCGAGGAAGCGTTGGCCACGCTGGTGTCAACCGCGCCGTCCTGGTGGCTTGACTGAAGACACGAGGCATCTTCACCAACAACGGGCGGGTAGCAATTTGCTACAGCTAGGCTCTACAAAGATGAAAAGACGATGAAGATCTTATCGACTACGAAAATTCTAAAAATGAAAGCAAGTTAAAGACAGAAGACTAACCGCAGCAGGAGGAGGGTTTGAAGCAGAATAAGCCTCGACTGAGCAATCAGGGAATTGCTCCCCGACCTTCAGTCGAGTGATGGCCGCGATCTTCTTCTCGAATTCCACATTCGAAAGTTCTTCACGGCTCACTCGGCTGGGATCTTCTGCGCCTTGGTACTCCCACATAGCGGAAGGCCTCTGCTGCAAAGGCTGGATCCTGCGCTTCAAGAAAAGGCTTGCCAGATGAAGTCCATTGAGCACTACTCCCGAGGCTTGGTCTCGAAGAGCCCCGACTCTTGCGAGTAGAGGTGTGACTGTCTGGATTTCTTCGGCTGACATCTTGTGGCTCCAAGATTTGCGCCTCGCCAGAACTGCGAATGGGTGGAATTCTACAAGCCCGCTCGAGTTGTTGTCGGCGACGTAGAACCACTTCTTCCGCCAGCCTTGGGCGGAGTCGATGAAGTGCATATTGAAGTAGGCATTCTCCTGGCGCGCTTGAATCCCGAAGCCACCCGTGCGAAGTGGCTCACCGGGCTCGGACTCCACCCGCGATCTCTCGCGGAAGATCCGGATCTTGAACAGCGCCTTCCAGAGCGCCCAGTGCGGGCGAATGCCAAGATAGCATTCGCAAAGCGCGATGAAGCACGAGATGTGCTGCACCGCGTTCGGGGGAAGGTCATGGAGCTGTATGCCGTATGCACACAGCAGCCCGATGAAGAAAGGGTGAAGAGGGAAGGAGAGACCCCGAGTCACGTGGTCCACGAAGACCACGCGCTCGTTCGAGTGAGGGTTTGGTACCTCTTCCCTCTTCCCAAGACGGACGCGCTTCTCCGCCTCCGCCGGCAGCAGACCCTCCCGTTGCATCTCCTTGATGCTCTTGGCAGTGGTGTTGGGGGTGCGCCAGTCGCCGGCGCGAGAGGCGAGTGGCGCAGAAGGTTCGCCAGACGCGGAGGTTCCAGCGCCGCGTTTCTTTCCGCCGGCCATTGTTCGCAGCGAGAGCTTGAGCGCAGAGAAGGCAAAGACGAGCGCGAGGTGGAAGACGAAGATTGAGAGCGGGGAAAATTTCACTGCGGCGCTAACACCCTTATTTATATACGGGGTAAAGAAATCTCAGCCGTACGATACGCAACGTGGCACCTATCGCGGCTGCCACGCGTAAGGATGAAACGAAGCGGCGGCGTACGCTGTTTCGTGCCACGATCTTAACAAAAGATCGTGCGCATTTACTGCGCATTTCGCGTAAAAAACGGGAGCGACGTCTCGTTTCCCGGTCAAAAAGCTGACAAGGTGGGCCAATTTTTGCTGCCACTTCGTCACGTCCCATCGGGAGAAGAGGAGCACGCCTTGACGTCATGGCGTTCGTCATTCCGAAAGGAAATTTTTTGCGAATGGAATTTCAAACGCGAAATTATCTTCGCACGAATATCAATTCCTTCGGATAGAACACAATTTTCCATGAAAAAATTCATGAATCAAAGCCTCTTCGAACAAGAGAAACATGCCTTATACACGAAAACTCTTTCGTACAGGCACAATTTTCCAAAACATGAAAACTCTTTCATACGGAACTAACATTTCCAACACGAAACTTTTTTGTACGGAACTCATACCAATCTAATCGGGTAGAAAGAACCCACCTTATGCGTGATATTTACACATCACAAGAACCTGGATTGTACAGCCGACTAGGCACATCCGGATGCCATATTCTGCGAATATGAAGGTAAGACCCAAAAAGATCTTTCTTTTGGGCCTGGAATCGCACTCGAAAGCTGCGTCCTCCGGCATAGTTCCGTGTCAACAACACGAAGAAAAATCCTAGCGGACGCGCCGGGTACCCTCTTAGGTTAAGTTCGACTCGATAAGTCCACAACGGCCCAGTCGTAACGATCACCTCATCGGGTTCGAGTCGGAGGTCTCGAATCTGTGTAGGCCAGGAGTGTTTTTGCCCTAGTCGCAATTAATTGGCCCTGATCTCTCGGGAGAGCCAAGCCACTGCGCCACATCCTTCTGCTAATATAGCCGCACAAACTGGCACCAATGCTGCTCGATACTCGAGTATTTTTATTCGCGAAACAGGGAACACACCCTTCGTAGGCAACAACTGTCGAGCTGAACTTCTAAGATGAGATCAAAGAAAAGGTCTGACCGTCTACCCGACTGAAAATAAATCCCAGTCGAGCATACGCTCGGGGGCTACTGACGAAGGCATGGATCCTGGGCCCTACGAATAAGGACACCCCCTCTCACACCTTCTGATCAAGGCCCGACAGGAAGCGCCCTTGGAGTACTCTAGAAGGCCCAAGAAAAGCCCACCCGCATCAACTTGCGGGCTAAGTTAGGGATTGTAACCGACTCAAGCTAGGGTTTGTATCCTCTCCGGGTTGGACTCGAGACCTGGCTATCTATATAAAGCCAGGAGAGCCCCAAAGGAGAGGACCAAGTATTACCGCACGACCACAAAAGCCTTGAAACTCGAGATCTACTCTCGATTCGAGCACCTGTAATCGATCTAATCGTCTAATACAGATCAGCAGAAGGCAGGAGTAAGAGTTTTACCTCTTCGAGGGCCCCGAACCTGGGTAAATCTCGCCTCCCTGTCAAGCCGACGATTCCACCAGCGCCTATGACATCTCCTAGTCGAAACCCGATAGGGTCACCTGAGGGATTTGCGGAGCCAGAGCTTCGACACATCCCCAAGTTTAGTTCCTACTCGTCCTCGAGTAGGTAAACGATAAAACAATAATTTCTGAGGTGACATGCTACTAACACAAACTTGATCAATCTAACGTAAAAGCATATGCACGCTAAGATCATAAAACTTTAAACACATGCATGATAAATAAAACTTTAAGAATAAAGCATAGCAATTACTTTGCATCACGAAAAGTAACTCAAATAAAGGATCATGAATAATAATGCAAAGAAAGGTAAACATTTGTTTCAGGTATAGAGAAAGCATGGCAAAGTGATATTTCGATAGTCCTTAAGAGTGGGGCCAAACATAAATGCCAGGACAGCTTCAAAGTTCATGAGGAAGACTAGAACAAATAATTTAAGAACAAATAATACCACATCATGAAGTGATTATTGATGCTTATGGGACAAATGCACATAGAACTCAGAATGGCAAAAAATGCTCTCTCAACTGTGCATAAAGTTAGAAGATGCAGACTCAACATAAAAGTAAAAGAAAGGCCCTATGCAGAGGGAAGCAAGGATCACTCATGTGCTAGAGATTTTATTTTATTAAACAGAGGTATTAAAAGTTTGACATTTGTGGAGGAATTTCTATATTTTGGGAGATGTATGCTAATGTCAACGAATGGTAAACAAAAAATACAGTACGTCACAAGTAAACTGGATTCACAAGAGCAGCTCCCATGGTGAAGAACGCAACTGGTATAGAAGGTCATCACTCCTTCTCTTTTGTTTACACAATTATGTTTTGACTGATAAATCAGGGGCAAAAAGAGTGAAGAGAATTTGTGTGTATTAATATGGCGCTAGGCACCCCGCTTCCATCTCTTCTATCATTTGGATAAGCGGATGAAGCCACTAGTCCAGGGTGTGAAATCCAATCAACAAGTGAGATAAATATTCTCAATTTACGTCCTCATGAGCTAAAACAGGGGCACAAAACAGGAATAATTTTTAGCAGGTTTTAAAGGTAGCACATGAGCAATTACTTGGAGTGGCGGTTAAATACCACATATAGGTAGGTATGGTGGACACATTTGGCAAACTCTGGTTTCAGGGATTTGGATGCACGAGTAGAGCTCATACTCAGTACAGGTAAAGGCTAGCAAATAGACAGGGAGTGACAATCAAGAGAGCAACAACTATTATAATCATGTTTGCGACAAAGTAAAATCAACTGAGGCATAAAACTGATACTAGAACTCTGAGGCAAAATAAATCATCGAGGCTTATTGACTTTTTGTTTTCAGTCTTAGCATGCGTGAGCATGTGCCAAGTCGATTCAGATGAAATAATCAGAGGAGGCTACCACAATGTCATACCCTTCTATGAATAAAACAATGCAAACAAATATTTATGCGACATGTAATTTACTATTAATACATTGGAACAAAACATGAGAGAGCATGAACTATTAAGCAGCCATTAAGTCACATATATCTTATACGAACAAACTAAGCATGCTCACATAGATGGATATATGTACAAAAATGAAAGCAAATAGAGTTCATACCAGCCTCTCACCACAACTTGAATTGTCGTATATCGTCATTATTGCTCTTCACTTGTGGCTCGAATAATATATAATGAAAACCAAGCTCCGGTGGAATCACGGACGACTGTTGAACTCTGCAACAAACTTTACAAAACCAAAGAAGAAGAACAAATATTTTTGGGTTTTTCAATTAAAGCACGAACAAAAAGAGAGCAAGCAAACAAAGCAAAAATCTTTTTGGGTTTTCAAAATGAAACAAGAACGAAAGAAATCAAACATCAGACAAAAGAAAATATTTTTGGGATTTTGAATATTAAACTGCAACTAAAAGAATAAAGCAAACCAAATAAACAAACTAAAGAGGCAAACAAAGAGAACCAACAGAAATATTTTTGGTCTTTTTGTGTTTTGGAAAGCGAAAACAAAACAGTGAAAACAAAGGAAACGAAAACAAACGAAAGAAACAAAAAGAAGCGAAAGAAAAGAAAACATGGATATACAAAGAACCGACCGAACATGATATGTAAATGAGTGTGATGTCGGTATACCTCCCCCCAAGCTTAGGCTTTTGGCCTAAGTGGAGATAAATCACCAAGGGGTCCAAGAGGTGCCACCCCTGTAATACGCCAAGGAGGAAGCCTCTCCCTGATATATGATCGAGGACGCGCCGGTGTACCGCGTGTCGTGGTCCTCGGGAGGCGCGTCTCGCCTCTCCTGCTGCCGGTAAAACTCCATGGTGCTCAGATTCTCGTCTATTTGCTCCTTGGTGAGCGACCACGGTGACCTGTCAATCTTAAATAACACGGGTTGCGGCAAAGTAACTTCCCGCTCTTCTCCATCCATATACAAAACTCTATATATTAAGCGTTCATTAGTAGAGTTAGAAGTGACAAACTGATGGGATTTCATGACAACAAGGTTAAGCCTATGTGGAGCAATAATTTCATCATTATGATCAACGGAAACATGAAAAGCGGCTGCAACACGTGTAGCAATAATGCTACCAAAAATAGGACCAGCAGCGGCAAGGTGGCATGCAACAAGTGCACCAAGGTTATACTTTGTGCTACGGTTCACGGCAACATCAATAAAAGCGAGGTGATAACTAGAAACATTGCTAGTGTTCTCCCTACCAAGAATACTAGTGCCAATATAGTAAGTAAAGTATCTAAGAGCGGGAAGTTGATTGTTCCTTATCTTCCCACGCTGGGTTAAGCGCCCATCATCGTTCGTGATCTCTCGGTAGATCCCCTGGAGGTCTGTTGGCCTATCTTGAATCCTGCTTGGCGTCCCGGTGGCGTTGATACCTATAATAGCACAAAATTCCACCAAGGACAAGGAAACAGAACTACTATATAATTTGAATGCAACAGTTGGACCATACTGAGAGTTCTGAAATTTAAAACTCTTAACAAAAGCTTTTGTGAGTGTGGCATACTGAGGGCTTTCATCCTCCATAAAATTGGTGAGACCAACTCTCTCAAGAAGCATAAGAAAATCATCTAAAAGAGTTGTATTTCTTAAAAATGTGTGACAAGGAAAGCTAGATGGGTAAATGATACCGTCATCTTCTGCATCATTAATAGTTAACGCCATAATGTTATTCATTATATGAGGGCCTTGCTGAAGTAGACGAGCGTGATGGACTTGTCCTTCTAGGAGCGTCACTCCTAAATATCTCACCAAAGTTGAACCTATCCATCTCTGAAACTTTTCAACAAGCATCATAAAAATTAATTTCAAGCAACTATAAGGTGGAGACTACCATAGGGACTTATATGAGAGCTAAACATACATCAAAACTATATTATTTCTACTCAAATCAAGCATGCAAACTCACATAAGCTGTCACCTACAGTACCAAAATACTCAAGAAATACTTCACTAAACAAAATTCTACTTGGATCATCGGAGGAGTCACATACCGGAGAGCGAATGCACCAAAATTCAGCACAAAAGATGGGCTGAGCAAAGAGATCGAAAAATTTCGAGGAAGAACAGCAAGAACTCGGGTTCCAGGAAATGTGTTGAGTTTGGGAGGTGAGAGAAGGAGCTTTGGCAGGGGAGAGAGTTAGTGGGGGGCCAGGGGGCCCATACCATGGGCTGGCGCCACCAGGGGAAGGTCGCGCCACCCTAGGGTGTGCCTGCCTGGTGGGTCCCCCTCGGGTCTCCCAGGTGGCTTTCTGCCTCATTTTTGACGTAAAAATTTATTATAATTTTTTTGGAATTTTTTGATAAACTTTTTTTTAGGTATTTCCAGAATTTTAATAATTAATAAAAATCGGGAAAACGAAAGTGAAAACGTGGAAAATAAAACCAAAACTGGAACTACAGAGGTTCTATGACGCTCCAGTGAAAGAATAACCAAATAAAACAAAGGTGGTAGTGGTGAAAACAAAAGTAAGGGTGGTGAAAACATGCATAACTTCAGTAATCAGAGTGAAAACATCAGGAAAACATGCATAAGGATGGTGGAAAACATGATTACACTCAAGTAATAATGTGATAACATAAGTAAACATGGTGAAAACAATAATGGGGAAGGTGAAAACATTGTCCATTTCATTTAAAATCATCTTTGTTAACAAGGGTGATCAAGTCTTGCTACCAAAATAATTTTATATGAAACATAACTTTGTTTCTTGCTAAATACTCATGTTACCTCAACCTTGATAGGCATAGTCCCAATCATAATAATTTCATATTCTTTGGGTGGCTTTGGAATAGGACAATAAAATTCTCCAATCTTGATGGTCTCCACATTTTCAATGGAATTCAGACCATATTTTCTATCAATCTTCTTGGGAAAATAAATAGTGTACTCTTTATCATTAGCATTAAAAGTAACTTTGCCTTGGTTGCAATCAATAACAGCCCCTGCAGTATTAAGAAAAGGTCTTCCAAGAATAATAGACATATTATCATCTTTAGGCATTTCCAACACAACAAAGTCAGTTAATATCAGACAATTTTTAGTAACTTGAACAGGACCATCCTCACATATACCCACAGGAATGGCAGTAGACTTAACAGCCATTTGCAAAGATATATCAATTGGTATCAATTTTTCCAGGAGGAGTCTTTTATAGAGAGTAAAAGGCATGACACTAACTCCAGCTCCCAGATCACACAAAGCAGTTCTAACATAATTATTTTTAATAGAGCAGGGAATAGTAGGTATACCAGGATCTCCAAGCTTCTCGGGAACCTTGCCATTAAAAGAGTAATTAGCAAGCATAGTGGAGATTTCCTCATTAGGAATCTTCCTTTTGTTAGAAACAATATCTTTCATGTATTTTGCATAAGGAGGCAATTTAATAGCATCAGTTAAAGGAATTTGCAAGAAAAAAGGTTTCAACCATTCACAAAACTTGTTATAGTGTTCTTCTTCCATTTGTGTTTCTTACCAGGAAAATGCATTGGTTTTTGTACCCAAGGTTCTCTCTCATTACCATGTTTATTATCAATGAAATCTTCCTTAGTATATTTTGCAGTTTTAGTTTGCTTTTCAGGTTCAGCTACAGGTTCAGGTTCTTCTTTATCAGAAGCATCATTCTTTTCATTACCACTTTCAGTTCCAGTATCAGATCAGAGACATATATACTATTAGGATCTTTAGCAAGTTCAGAGGATTCTACAACAGTTTTATGTTTCTTCTTCTTTTTCTTCTTAGTATGATTAACATCATTATTAGTTTGCTGAGAATCTTGTTCAATTCTTTTAGAATGTCCCTCGGGATATAAAGGATCTTGTGTAGAAATACCACTTCTAGTTCTTATCTCATAAGCATGTTTTTCTTTAGAAACATTAACTAGCAAATCTTTTTGCACTTTAGCAAGTTGATCAATTTGAGTTTGAACCATTTGAAAATGTTTAACAAGCATTTTAACATCATTAGAGGTTCTTTCTATAATACCATGCAAATCATTAATAGCTTTATAGTTTTCCATAAGGTGGTTTTGCACTCTCATATTAAAATTATCTTGCTTAATGACATAATTATCAAATTCATCTAAGCATTGATCAGGAGGTTTTCTATAGGGAATATCTCTACTATCAAAATATTGGATAGAGTGTACCTCAATGGATGGTGAGTGAGGGATTGGCTTACATAATTCTTCTATAGGTGGAAGATTCTTCACATCTTCAGATTTAATACCCCTCTCTTTAAGAGATTTCTTGGCTTCTCTCATCACTTCATCATTTAATTCAATCATTCCCCTCTTCTTGGGTGTTGGTGTTGGTGTAGTGACTGGAGTAGGAGTCGGCTCAGGCTCAACCATAGTCCAATCATCATGATTTTGGCTTACTTTAGCCATTAATTCCTTGGCTTCTTCTGGAGTTCTTTGCCTGAAAACACAACCAGCACAACTATCCAGGTATGTCCTAGATTCAACAGTTAGTTCATTATAGAATATATCAAGAAGTTTATTATCTTCTAGCTTATTCCCAGGTGCAGATCTAACTAAAGAACCAAACCTTTCCCAAGATACATGCAATTTCTCTTCTTCTTATTGCTTAAAATTAAATATATTTTGTAAAGCAGCATGTTGAGCACTAGCAAGAAAATATTTCTGAAAGAAAGCATTAATTAAACCAATAGGACTATCAATAGATCCAGGAGAAAAATTGTTAAACCAAGTTTTAGCTTCATCCTTTAATGAGAAAGGGAATATTTTAGCAACAAAGTAGCTACATTTCTTAAGATCATCAGAGAATAAACTACTCAAAGAGGAGAGCTCATTCATATGTTTCACAACACTTTCATTTTCAGTTCCACAAAAAGGTTCTTTCTCAACAATAGATATATAAGATAAATCAAGAGAGAAATCATAATCCTTATCCCTAATATAAATATGAGAAGTGGCAAATAGCATCAGGAGATAATTTATATCTAACATCACAACTCTCCATAAGACGTATAGCCGCATCTTTATCCTTCAAAGCATGTATTTCATCAATAAGATCATCACTCAGTTCAATATAGGCATCATCTATATCATCACTAGGGTTCTCTCTAAACTTAGGTGAAAAAGGAGGAGTAACAGGATTTTTAGCAGGAGTTTCAGTGTTTGCAATATTTCTAGCTTTAGCAATAGTAGCATCTAAGAAAGGATCGAGAGAACCACTCTCATCAAGCACAGTAGAAGCATCATCAAAAGTATCAGAAGCATTTCCAGATTCAGCAGAAGTAGCATGTGTAGCATGTGGTGGTGTAAGCAGCTTACTCATAACATACGGTGAATCAAGAGCAGCATAGGTGTTCAGAGCTGTACCTCTTCTTGTAGTGGATGGTAATATAGGAAACTTTCCATCACGAGACTTGCCCATGATGAATGATTGGCAGTAGATAATAATACTCTCTGGTGAGCTCGCAAATAAAGCTATGCTCCCTGGCAACGGCACCATAAAATAGTCTTGATGACCCACAAGTATAGGGGATCGCAACAGTCTTCGAGGGAAGTAAAACCCAAATTTATTGATTCAACACAAGGGGAGCCAAAGAATATTTGTGAGCCTTAACAGGTGAGTTGTCAATTCATCTGCACCTGAAAGTACTTTTGTTCGCAGTGGTTTATCAGTAGTAACAGTTTTATAGCAGCAGCAACAGTGAAATAATAACATCAGTAGTATGAAAACAGCAGTATTAGTGATTGAAATAAACAACGGGATTAAATACTGTAGGTATAGGGATGGATGAACGGGTGTTTCATGGATAAGAAAGTTCTAATAATGATCATGTCAGGGGCATTGCAGATAAATAAGATAAAGCATCCAAGCACTAAGTAACCATAGGCATGTGTTCCGTAAATTGTCGTATGTGCTCGCAATGAGAACTTGCACAACATCTTTTGTCATACCAGCCCGTTTTCAGCAGGGCCTCAAGGGAACTACTGGTAATTAAGGAGTTCCTTTTAATAGAACACCGGAGCAAAGCATTAACACTCCGTGAACACATGTGATCCTCACATCGCAGCAATCCCCTCCGGTTGTCCCAATTTCTATCACTTCGGGGCCTCGGGTTTTGGACAACGATATGTGTAAACAACTTGTAGGTATGATCAAGAAACACTGATTATCATTGTGATTCAACAACATGTTCAGATCTGAGATCATGGCACTCGGGCCCAAAGTGGCAAGCATTAGGCATAACAAGTTGCAACAATGTCAATAGCACTAATAGAGGATACTAGGCACTATGCCCTAACAATCACGACATTATTACATGAACGATCTCATCCAATCCCTACCATCCCCTTTAGCCTACAACGGGGAATTACTCACACATGGATGGGGGAAACATGGATGGTCGATGGAGAGGCGTTGGTGATGACGATGGCTGTTACACGCAATAGCAAAACAACGATGAAACTAAGCAAGATCGAACCAACGGGGACACGAGATTTTAACGTGGAAAACCCTTCCAACAAGGAAGAGAAAAAACCACGGGCGCCAGCCAGCAGTACTTCACTATTTCGGGTGAGGTTACAAACGCGCCGGGATTTACAATATGTGGCTTATCCCGTGCGGCGGCTTACAAGAGGTATATAAAGGCGGTCCTGACCAAGCTATGTCGGTAACGATGAATCCAACTTCAACTCGGCCCTAAGCCTCCGGCGACGGGCCTCGCGTAGCGGAGGCCGAACTTTCCTTTATCTTCATATGAATTTGGATCACCATGAAATAACACTCCACCTTGAGACAAATTCCTTCATGTAGCACAAACAAAAACTCCACCCTGAAACAAACAAAGAAAACACCTTCGGCGCCAAATAGCCTCTTGGGATAAACAATGATACCAACTAAGCTTGAGTAAAGCTCAAACTTAGCAACAGGAACTGGCTTTGTCATCATATCAGCAGGATTATCATGAGTACTAATCTTGCATACCTTCAGCTTAGCTTGTGCAACAACATCACACACATAATGGTACTCGACATCAATGTGCTTTGTTCTCTCATGGAACATCTGATCCTTAGTAAGGTAAATAGCACTCTGACTGTCACAAAATAGGTTAATGCAAGTATCATCTCCACAAAGCTCAGCAAACAGACCTTTCAACCAAACTGACTCTTTGCATGCTTCAGCAATAGCCATATACTCAGCCTCAGTAGTAGATTGTGCAACAACACCCTGCAAGGTAGCCTTCCAGCTAACAACACATCCACTAATTGTAAACACATAACCTATGAGGGATCTCCTTATCCAAGTCGGCAGCAAAATCTGAATCCACATAGCCTGCGAGTCCCTCACCAGTCTTGCCAAACTTCAAGCAAGCTTTGGATGTGCCGCGAAGGTACCTGAAAATCCACTGAATAGCTTTCCAATGTTCTTTACTAGGATTAGCCATGTATCGACTGACCAAACTCATAGCATAAGACAAATCAGGTCGAGAACACACCATGGCATACATTAAGGAACCAACAACACTAGCATAGGGAACTCGTGACATGTACTCAATATCTTTGTCGGTAGTAGGACATTGCAATGCTGACAACTTGAAGTGTGAATAAATAGGAGTAATAACAGACTTTGCATCATGCATATTAAAACAATGAAGAACTTTCTTAATGTAATTCTCCTGACTAAGAAATATCAATCTAGATTTTCTGTCTCTTAAAATTTCCATACCTAGAATTTTCTTAGAAGGACCAAGATCCTTCATCTCAAACTCACTACTCAACTGTTTCTTCAATGTAGTGATTTCTTTCACGCTCTTGGCAGCAATTAACATATCATCAACATATAGCAACAGGTATATAGGCGATTCACCAACAAATTTAATGTACACACGGCTATCATATTCAGACCTCTTAAAGCCATGTGACATCATAAAAGAATCAAACCTTTTATACCACTGTCGAGGAGACTGTTTCAAACCGTAAAGGGACGTCTTTAGCTTGCACACGAATTCCTCTTTACCAGGCACTATGAACCCATCAGGTTGGTCCATGTATATCTCCTCCTCAAGTTCTCCATGCAAAAACGCAGTCTTCACATCTAACTGCTCAAGCTCAAGATCATGCATAGCAAAAATACTAAAGAAAGTACGAATAGAACTATGCTTGACAACTGTGGAGAATACATCATTATAATCCACTCCTGGAATCTGGCTGAAACCTTTTGCTACTAACCTTGCCTTAAACCTTGGAGGCTCACTAGGAGATAAACCCTCCTTTCTCTTGAATATCCACTTACAGCGGACGGCCTTCTTTTGTTTAGGCAAGCGCACAACATCCCATGTGCCATTCTTCTCAAGTGATTGCATTTCCTCGTGCATTACACCAATCCACTTGTCACGATCAACCGAAGCAATAGCTTCATTGTATGTAGCCGGTATCAGCATCATTCTCCACCTGTTATGCACAACTTAGAGCAAAATAAACAACATCACATTCCTCAATTAAACGAGTACGAGGTCCTTTATTCCTCTTCTCCCTGCGCTCTGCAATAGACAAATTTTCTTGCTGCACAATAGGAGGTGAGGGTGGCACAATATCCTCCCCATCAATTTCAGTTTCCTCCTCATCCAGGTGTTCTATCTCCACCGGCAAACGAACTCGTGGTTCGTCCTCATCAGAAGAATCTGGCACAACGTCGACAAACTGTCCTCATACATAATAGATTCATTAAACACAACACTCCTGCTAAAGAAAGTCTTTTTGGTTTCCGGGTTCCACAACTTATATCCTTTTACTCCAGAACCATAACCAAGAAATAAGCACTTAACAGCTCTAGGCTCCAACTTTCCATTATCAACATGAGCATAGGCAGTGCAACCAAAAACTTTCAGTTATGAATAATCAGCTGACTCACCAGACCATACCTCAATAGGAGTTTTCTTGTCAAGAGGGATGGACAGTGACCTATTGATCAAGTAGCAGGCAGTGTTGGCAGCCTTAGCCCAAAAACGCTTATTCATGCGAGCGTTGGACAACATGCAGCGAGCTTTGGAGATGATCGTCATGTTCATCCGCTCAGCTACACTATCTTGCTGAGTTGTGTATGGGATGGTGTGATGCCTGACAATGCCTTCCTGCACACAATAATCATCAAAAGCATGCGAGCAAAATTCGCCACCATTGTCAGTACGAAGCACCTTCACCTTTCTCTCAGTTTGCTTTTCAATCATAACCTTCCACTCTTTAAAAGCAGCAAAAGTATCATCCTTTGTTTTCAGGAAATAAGGCCAAACTCTTCTAGAGAAATCATCAATGATAGTAAGCATATAACGAGCACCACCATAAGAGGGCTTACGTGAAGGCCCCCACAAATCAGCATGTACATAATCCAATGTACCTTTAGTGGTATGAATGGAAGCATTGAACTTAACTCTCTTATGCTTACCAAACACGCAGTGTTCACAGAACGACAACTTACTCATATTGCAATTCTTTAGAAGTTCTCTCTTCACCAATTATGCCATACCATGTTCACTCATGTGTCCAAGTCGCTTATGCTAGAGGCTAGTTGTACTTGGATCATCATTAGTAATAACAACAGCAGTATCAGACAAAGTGCTACCTCTAAGGATATATAACTTGGCAGAATTCATATCACCAATCATAACAGTGAGAGAACCTTTTGATACCTTCAGGCGTTTATCACCTCCGGCATATTTGTACCCGTCATAATCAAGGGTACTCAGCGAGATCAAATTTCTCGCCATGGATGGTATGTGTTTCACTTCCGTCAATGTACGTGTCATCCCACCATGGGTCTTGATCTAAACAGATCCAACGCCAACAATGTGACATTTGTTGTCGTTCCCCACACACACAAAATCTCTAGTCTGCACAGCCTCATAAGAACTGAGCCAATCTTTGTTACAACAAATATGAAACGAATAAGCAGTATCAAGAATTAAATCATCGTCACGGGTAACACATGCAGCAAAAAAAGCTAAGCATTCACCATCCGAACTGTTATCACCAGCAACGACAGCAGCCTTACCATTACCATTACCATTACCGTCGGATTTATTTTTCGTTTGGTATGTACCGTTCCTTTTCTCCTTGTTCTGCACCTTCAAGCAATCCTCAATGGTGTGATTGGTTTTCTTACAGTAACTGAAGAACTTGTCTCGTCCTTTGGACTTTGAACGGTCCCTGCCCTTATCTTTGTTGTTGTTGTAGTTGTTGTCTCGCTGCTCAAGCCTGCCTCGTACCTGCAATGCATCGCCTTTGGAGGACGATGTGTTAGACTGCACCATAACTTTCATCTTTTCCCTGGTCTGCAGGGCCTTACAAACTTCTGCGAGGGTTAGTTCATCGCGGCTTAACAGTATGGTATCCCCCAGGTTTGTAAAAGAACTAGGCAGCGAACATAACAATAGAAGTGCTAAATCTTTATCCTCATATTTTACCTCCATCGACACTAGGTCGGACACGATCTCCTTAAACATCAACAAGTGATTCATTGCAGAACCACCATCTTGCATCTTGAGCGAGAACAACTTCATCTTAACATGCATCTTGCTGGTTAGATCTTTTGACATGCAGATCGATTCCAACTTGAGCCACAACGCTGCCGCGGATTTCTCCTGCAACACCTCTTGCAAGATATCATTAGATAGATGAAGTTGAATCAACGCAAAGCCTTACGATCTTTGCGCTTCTCCTCAGGAGTCCACTCCCTCGCTTCCTTATTCCCGAAAGCATCCAGCGCCTCATCAAGATCCGATGCTTGCGACAGAACCGCACGCATCTTTACTTGCCACAGAGAAAACCTCATCTTGTAGTCCAGCAACGGTAGATCAAACTTCATCGATGCCATCGCGAATCCCTATTCGGAAACAGGGCTCTGATACCACTTGTTACACACAATAGCAAAACAACGAGGAAATTAAGCAAGATCGAACCAACGGGGACACGAGATTTTAACGTGGAAAACCCTTCCAACAATGAAGAGAAAAAACCACGGGCTCCAGCCAGCAATACTTCACTATTTTGGGTGAGGTTACAAACGCGCCGGGATTTACAATATGTGGCTTATCCCATGCGGCGGCTTACAAGAGGTATATAAAGGAGGTCCTGACCTAGCTAGGATGGTAACGGTGAATCCAACTCCAACTCGGTAACAACTCGTACCGTACCTCCGCTTAACTTTTCTTTATCTTCATATGAATTTGGATCACCATAAAATAACAATGGCGATGATCTCCTCCACTTCCCCATCCCGGCAGGGTGCCAGAACATGAACTTCTGATCCCCGAATCGAGGTTCGGGACAGCGGCGGCGCTCTGTTGTGTTTCTGTAAAATATGGCGTACCCCCTCAGGTTTTAGGGTTGAAGGCTACTTGTAGTCAAAAGGGGAGTCCGAGGGGGGTCCTGGGGGGGGGGACCACACCCTGTGCTGGCGCGGCCAGGGGACCCGCGCCAGGGGGGTGTGGCCACCCTCTGGCCCCTCTCCTGGCCCCCTTCTGGCTTCCGGGTCTTCCGGGGTGAAAACATCAATGGGCTCTTTTCTGGGCATTTTCCCGAAAGTTGATTTTTCTGCATAAAAACGAGACACCAAAGTAATTCTGCTGAAACAACGTTAGTCCGTGTTAGTTGTATCCAAAACACACAAGTTTAGAGGAAACAATAAGAAAAGTGTTCGGAAAAGGAGATACGTTTTCGACGTATCAGTTTCTCTCCATAAAAGATAGCATGCTGGGTGAACAAATTACAGCTTGACAATTGACAAATAGAGGTTGCACCGTAGTGCACAATATGACATGAAGATTACTATTCTATTTAGTGCGGGCATTACAACAAGATACATAGACCGACATCCATCTGCATCTATGACTAATAATCCACCCTCAGGTTATCATCCGAACCTCCTTAGGCATTAAGTTGCAAGCCACAGATAATTGCATTAAACAAAGTGTGTAATGTAAGCAATGATTATGCACGCGGGCACTCTCACCGCTGTTTTATCCCTAATGGCAATAGCACATCCTCCCCTTCACGTTTCTGTCACTCGAGTAAGGCAACAAGGAGGCATGAACCCACTATCGAGAATAAATACTCCCTCTTGGAGTCACTAGCAACTACTTGGCCAGAATAACCACTAGCAACAGAGAGCATGCAAGATCACAAATAACATATGCAAATAAAGACTATAATCAACTTGGCATAAGGTCAATATTCACCGGATCCTAGCAAACACAGCACAGAGAATTACATAAGATCAATCTCGATCATGATAGGCAGCTCACGAGATCTAAACATGGAGGCATATGACGAGAAGACAACCATCTAGCTACAACCACAAACCCGTAGTCCAAGGATGAACTACTCACGCATCACTCCGGAGGCAGGCATGGTAATGTAGAAGCCTCCGGTGATGACCTTCTCTCCGGCAGGGTGCCGGAAACAGCTTCAGAACCCCCCTGATCTGGGGTTGACGGTGACGGTGGCTGCGGAACTTTTTCGGGGATTTTGATCAGGTGTCTAGGGTTTTCCATCCGGGGGGCTTAAATAGGTGAAAGGGCAAAGGCGGTGGCGCTCCAGGGGGCCCACACCTATAGCTGGTGCGGCCAGAGGGGGGCCGCGCCACCCTATGGTGTGGCCCCCTTGCTGCCCCTCTTCGGCTCCTCTTCGGTCTTCTGGATGCTTCCGGGGAAAATAGGACTTCCGGGCTTCGAATTTTCCAATTCTGGGAATATTTCCAGAACAACTTTTCTGAAACTAAAAACAACAGAAAACAGGGAACTGGCTCTGTGGCATCTTGTTAATAGGTTAGTCTGGAAAATCGATAAAAATGACACAAAGAAGGGAGAAAACATGTAGCAATTGGCGTAATATGATCATGGAGCGTCATAAATTAGGGATACGTTTATGACGTATCACCCTCCTTCAAAAGGCTACACTCATATTCTTGTTGATGTTGATTATGTTACTAAATGGGTAGAAGCTATACCTACTAAAAGTGCTGATGGTGAAACCTCATTAAAAATTCTTAAAGACGTCATTTTCCCTAGGTTTGGTGTACCTGGATATCTTATGACTCATGGGGGTTCTCATTTTATTCATGGTGGTTTTAGAAACACTCTTGATAAATATGATGTTAATCATAGAATTGCCTCACCCTATCATCCTCAAACTAGTGGGCAAGTAGAATTATCGAATAGAGAAATCAAATCTATCTTGCAAAAGACTGTTAACAAATCTAGAAAAAATTGGGCTAAGAAATTAAATGATGCTCTGTGGGCTTATAGAACTGCTTATAAAAATCCCATGGGCATGTCTCCTTATAAGATGGTTTATGTAAAAGCTTTTCACTTGCCCCTAGAATTAGAACACAAAGCTTATTGGGCAGTGAAAGACCTAAATAGAGATTTTAAACTTGCTGGGGAGAAAAGGTTGCTTTAATTAAGTTCTTTAGATGAATGTAGGAGTGAAGCCTATGAAAATGCTAAGCTTTTTAAAGATAAAGTTAAAAGGTGGCATGATAAGAGAATTATTAAAAGAGAATTTCATGTTGGTGAGGAAGTGTTATTGTATAGGTCTCGTCTCAAAAATTTTGAAGGAAAATTACTCTCGAGGTGGGAAGGACCTTTTGTTATCGAAGAGGTATATCGTTCGGGGGCAATTAAAATGGTTTCCCTTGAAGAAAACTCTTCATAAGTGGTGAATGGCCAAAGACTCAAGCATTATATTTCTTGATATCCTTATAAAGAAAATGTTGATTGTATTCGAGCCATGAAACTAGAGGAATTTGTTAAGAGGCATATTTCAGAGACTGCAGAGTCAGTTTTCGAATAGGTATCAGTTTTGGAGTTCGGAGTTTCTAGGCCAAGATGTCCTCCTTCAGCTCTAGCATTGAGGATTACGCTGCACGTCGTCTTCAACAAATCCAGCAAGACATCAACGAGGGTGCTTTCGCGGGATGGGCGACGGAGGAAGATATAGATGCAAGGAGGGAAGACATGGCTAACAATTTGAGGGAAGATATCCGGAAGGCTGCATCAGCACCAGCGAGGAACCCCACCTTTGTGGGATCCATTAACCCTCAACATCACTACTCTCATAATGTGCATGGGACCCGTGCCTCAGGATCAAGACCCCAACGTGTTCCCTGTGATAGCTGAAGCACACCGGGCGCCGATCAATTCTGCGAACAATATCGTATTCTCAAGGCCGAGGTAGCAATTCTGGAAGCGGAAAACATTGAGCTTCGTCGTATCATCAAAGGCTTTCTGACTCCTCTCCGAGTGATTCCACCTTCACCACCACCGAAGAATTGATTCGTCATTGGAATTGGCATCCCCTCGGCTTGTTCCAAGCTTGGGGGGAGTGCCGCGGTATCACATCACTATCTTTTTACTTTTTCAGTAGAGTCATATCATGAGTAGAGAAGTTATCATATAGGATGTTTTGCAGTATGGAAGTATCTCTCCTTAGAGACTGCAGAGTCAGTTTTTTAATAGGTATCAGTTTTGGAGTTCGGAGTTTCTAGGCCAAGATGTCCTCCTTCAGCTCTAGCATTGAGGATTACGCTGCACGTCGTCTTCAACAAATCCATCAAGACATCAACGAGGGTGCTTTCGCGGGATGGGCGACGGAGGAAGAGATAGATGCAAGGAGGGAAGACATGGCTAACAGTTTGAGGGAAGAGATCCGGAGGGCTGCACCAGCACCAGCGAGGAACCCCACCTTTGTGGGATCCATTAACCCTCAGCATCACTACTCTCATAATGTGCAGGGGACACGTGCCTCAGGATCAAGACCCCAACATGTTCCATGTGATAGCTGAAGCACACCGGGTCGCCGATCAATTCTGCGAACAATATCGTATTCTCAAGTCCAAGGTAGCAATTCTGGACTCCTCTTCGAGTGATTCCACCTTCACCACCACTGAAGAATTGATTCGTCATTGGAATTGGCATCCCCTCGGCTTGTTCCAAGCTTGGGGGGAGTGCCGCGGTATCACATCACTATCTTTCATATTTTTACCTTTTCAGTAGAGTCATATCATGAGTAGAGAAGTTATCATATAGGATGGTTTGCAGTATGGAAGTATCTCTCCTTAGTTGGTTATAATTGTATCCGTTGGTGTGAGTTGCCGGTTTGAAATATTAATGAGAAGTTTCATCATTTACTTTATGCACACGTTATTTTAGTTTTCAATTTCTGTCATATGGTTGAGCTTATTATTAGTGTTTGGTGTCACTCTAGAGATCATCAAGTTAATCTAGTTGGTTTTGGCAAACTTAGCTTGTGTCAGCAGAAATAATAATTTGAGATGCTAGTATAAGAAAGAGGAATTTGCCTATTAGCTCATAAACTTAGTATTCACAAGTTAAGATCGCTTGGGCTTTCATTGAAGATTGCATCATTGGTTTCATCATATGTATATTTGTTTGTTTTCCTTCAACTCTTATGCTTGCTACCCAGCCTTGCTAGCCAAAAACCCTGTACCGAGTATGAGCTCTACTCGTGCATCCAAACCCTGAACCAAAACCTTGCCATTTGTGTCCACCATACCTTCCTACATGTGGCATTTCACCTCTACTCCAAGTAAATTGCTCATGTGCTACCTTTAAAAATTTCAAATTATCTCTATTTTGTGTTCCTGTTTTAGCTCATGAGGACGCAAATAGAGAATCTTTATCTCACTTGTTGATTGGACTCACACACCTGGACTAGTGGCTTCATCCGCTTATCCAAATGCTAGAAGAGCTGGCAGCGGGGTTCCCGGCCCCAAATAATAATACAAATTCTCTTTACTCTTTTTGCCCCTGATTTATCAGTCAAATCATAATTGCGTAAACAAAAGAGAAAGAGGGATGACCTTCTATACTAGTTGCGTCCTTCTATGGGAGCCACTCTTGTGAATCTAGTTGGCTTGTGACGTATTGTATTTTCTGTTCGCCATTCGTTGACATAAACACACACCTCTCAAAATTTAGACACTCCTCCACGGTTTGTGATTGTTGGCAGGCACCCGAGGATTCGGTTAGCCATGGTTTGTGTAAGATGGATGGGAGGAGTGTCATGCATTTTATACCTCTGTTTATTAAAATAAAAGCTTAGCACATGAGTGGTCAATGCTTCCCTCTGCGAAGGGCCTTTCTTTTACATTTATGTTGAGTCAGTAAACCCACTTCCTTCTGTCTCCGGCAAGCATTTGAGTTGTTGTGATCTCATCATCTATATGTTGATTTATTCAATCATGTTTTCTATCCTTCTTTGTTTAGCACATGCTTTATTATCTGAATGAATATTACTTTGAAAGCTATGAATCACAGTAAAAGAGTTGTTATAATTGAACATTCAAGCTCTACAATATAAACCTTGTTATAAAGACTTCACCTAAGATAAGTATGATTTCATTAAAAGTTCTCTGACCAAGAACGAAGTTTGCCATTACCAATTTTGATTCTCTCTTTTGCATCTTTGTTTGTGACTCCCATTACTCGTTTCAAGTTAGGTCATATGAGAGGAAGTTGCTGTCTGTAATGATTGGTGCATAGATAAATGTGATGCTTCTTGTCTGTATTTTATTTATCGACTCTTCACTCCATAAATTTGTGGTCATGTTTTCTGAGTTCAGTTTCGCTTGGGGACAAGCGAGGTCTAAGCTTGGGGGGAGTTGATACGTCCATTTTGCATCACTATTTTATATCATAGTTTTATGTTATTCATCGATATATTTTATGTTATGATGCATCTCTTATGTTATTTCATCTTATTTTGCATTTTTTTATAATTTTTGGAGAATAAACACCGGCACCAGTAATCTGATGGAAAAAGCACCGTCGGATACCATATTTCAGAAGATCAGAAGAAGAAGTGGGACACCGGGGTTGTCCTAAAAGTTCAGAGGAGGAACCCAGCCAGAAGGAGAGCCATAGGGGGCCACCAGGGGCCCACACCATGGAGTGGCGCGCCCCTTGGCCGCGCCTCCTAGGGGTGTGGCCACCCTGGCTCACCTCTGGGGGTATTTTTCGCTTTCTTGGCCCCCAGGAAACCCTAAGCCTCATTCCATCGTCGAAGAATTATTCCGCCACCGCCTCGGGGCGGAAAACACCCGAGAGAGAAAAGCTCTCTGGCAGGGTGAAATCTGCTAGGGAAATTCCTCTCCGGAGAGGGAAATCACCGCCATTGTCACCGTCATCGCTTTGGGGATCATCAAGATCGTCATCATCATCATCATCATCACCACCAGCACCATCACCCTCATCATCCACCGTCACCCCGCTGTAACAATTAGGGGCCTCTATCGTTGTTTTGCATTAGATCTCTCTCCCGGTGTGGATTACTTGTTAGTAGTTGATGCTTGTGTGATTTATCGGTGTTTGCACTTTATGACCAGATTATTATCATCCATTATATCACCTCTGATCATGATCCATATGATGTATTGTGAGTAGTTCGTGTTTTTCTTGAGGACATGGGAGAAGTCAAGTTGTTAGTAGTGAAGTAATGTTGAATAATATTTAATGTTTGATATTTAAGTTTGTGGTGTTATTCTCCTAGTGGTGTCATGTGAACGTCGACTACATGATACTTCACCATTTATGGGCCTAGAGGGATGCATTGTGTATTTGGCTACTAATTGCGGGATTGCCGGAGTGACAGAAACCTAAAACCCCGTTAGGAAACCATTATACGAGCGAGCATAGGATCCCGGGGTTTAAAGCCGTGGTTAGATTTATTTCTTAATTACTTTCTTGTAGTTGCGGATGCTTACAAGGGGTATAATCACAAGTATGTATTAGTCTTGGATGGGACGGTACATCAACATAGGTTCACCCACACAACACTTATCAAAACACCTAACATTATTCAGCTGCATGGAACAAAATCACTTGACAGAAACCTCCCGTGTGTCTTCGAGAATGTTTGTTAATCATAAGTAAACCTACCGGCTTGTCCTTTGCTGAAGAAAGGATTGGGCCACTTGCTACAATTATTACTACTGCATTTTATTTACTCGCACTTTATTTATCTGCAATATCAAAACCCCCTACAAATCTATCTTTCAGTATTTAAAGTTATTCCTTCATCGAAACTGCTTGTCAACACCTTCTGCTCCTCGTTGGGTTCGACACTCTTATTTATCGAAAGTACTACGATACACCCCCTATACTTGTGGGTCATCAGCCCACACCCCGTTTTCTTTCTCCCTCACGCTGACCAGCGGGTCCCACTGTTGACGTCATCCTTGACGCCAGCATGCCACACGTGATGACGTCGTTTCCTCGACGTTCGTGCCCCAGTCGAACTCCACCACGCCGCCACGGTTTATCCCCTCTTCCACAGCACACCCCCATATAAGGCGCCGCCTAGACGTTCGCGCCCCCGCTCCCAAACCCTAAACCCTCCAGCGCCATTGAAGAACTCCTCGGGAGCTCCTACAGCCGCCGTTCCCTCGCTTCGAGAGGAGAAGGCGAGGAAACGAGAAGCACGTCCGCAACTCGACGAGCCCGCCGCTGTGCTCAGCTTCATCGGAGGAGCTCCTTAACGACGGCGACGTCCACGCCCGAGCAGCACCACTGCCCGTCTTCCCCGTCCTTGGGGAGGATGTCGTTCTCCCGCTCGAGTCCCTCCTTGGGGACAAGCGGCACCCGGATCCACTCCAGGTTGAGATGCCACCCGTCCGCGAGGTGGACGTCCGACCATGGCACTGGGAACGCATTGTCCCAGTACCACTTGCACTTGGTCGCGTTGAGGTACGGACGCCGACACACACGCTGGTCGTCCTCGTCCTCGTCGTCTGCGACGGCGGGGGGCGCGAGTCGGAAAGGAGGAGGGGGTGGGGCAGGAGGCGGGGGGTTGGAGGGCGCGCGACGGCGCGAGGACCCGGCCTCCTTGTCGTTCTTCCCACCCCCAAGCCACCAGCGGCGGGCGGAGAGAGCGGCAACGACGCTTGGTTTTACGGGCGGCGGAGAGAGAAGGACAGGAGAGTGGCGAGTGGGGGAAGTGTGGGCGGCGTGTGGGGACGGGAGGGACGCGTGGCGTTTAAGTAGGACGGGGGGCAGCCGAACGGGCGCCATGCAGCTGATGGGCGGGCCAACCCGCCGCGCGCGCGGGCGAGTGCGCGTCCGCGCGGTGTCCGCAACCGTTCAAATCCCGACCAAATTTAGACCGGATTTGAGCAAACAAAAAAAACGAACGCGGCAGCGAGATGAGCAGCCCGTAGAGGCGTGCTTTTCAGCGCTCAAATCGGGGCTGTCCGGGGCAAGCCAGCCGTAGGAGATGTCCTAATGGCGTAACATCCGGGGACAAATGAACCTGAGGCCAACAAGAAAGGTGACAAATTGACGAACGATCCCGTTATAATCGCACGGCATGACGACCTGACGAGGAAACCATAAATGGAACCGGAGTGAAGAACAGAACAGCCGGAACGGATTGACGCCGCCGGGCATGGTCGCCCATCAGTCCGTCCATCACCGCCCCGTTTTACCGCCCCCACCCCCACGCGACCCTGCCCTTTATTCCGGCCCACCCCGACGCTTTCCCCATTTTTACTCTTCTGCCCCTCGCTTCGTCTCCGCTCCCCCCGGTTTCAACTTCACGAGTTCACTCCGAAGCGGCTCGGATGCTGCTGCTGTTGCTCCTCCCATCTTGAAACCCCAAACCCCACGCCAAGCCCGCCCCCGAGATTCCGCGAGATCCCGCCGCCATGGTGGCCGCCGGGGCAGCGGCCGCCGCGCCCCGGCCCAACCCCTCGCCGTCGCCGCACCGCCGACGCGCCGCCTGCGCGCTCTCCCCGTCCAAATCCACCAACGCCAACCACGCCAATGCCGACGCCAGGGGCAGCAAGCCCAAGGCCAAAGCCGTCCCCTCCCGCTACCTCCTCGCGCCCTCCTCCAAATCCACCTCCACCTCGACCTCGACCTCCACCACCACCACCTCCTCCTCTAACTCGACCTCCACCTCCGCCTCCACGCCCTCCCGCCGCTTCGCGTCTCCGCTACCGAGGCGCTCTTCCTCCGTCGACCGGCCGCGCCCGGCGGGCAATGCCGCCCCAGGCGAGCCCGCGGGGCCCAATGGGGCGACCACCACCACTACGAGGAGCCTCTCCGTGGCCTTCCAGGGCCGCTCCTACTTCCTCGAGACCAGCAAGGCAAAGCCGGCCACGTCCCCTTCGCCGGTGCGTCGGCCTGTGGCAGCGGCAGCGGCTCCCAGCACGCCCGAAAGGAGGAGGCCTGCCGCGGGTGCCGTGCCAGAGAGGGCGAAGGGGTCTGAAGGGGGCCATACCCACCACAGGTGGCCAATGTCGGCGCATGGGTTTGAAGGGAATCCGCTCACCAAGAGCTTGGACTGCTCTCTGGACAAAAAAGGCGCTGCTGTCCTGGCTGCCGTCCGTTCGCTGCGGCAGTCGATGGCGTTCGACGACGGGGCGCGGCGCACATCGTTTGACAGCGGGGACTACTTGATGTCGTCAGACACAGAGAGCTTATCATCAGGGAGCAATTCTGGTTCTCAGGATACCAGCAATGGCGTTTCTCACAGAGCGCGCCCACCAACCAAGGGGATGAGTGTGCCTGCACGGTTCTTGCATGATGCTGCAGGCAGCAGGTTGCATAGGTTTGCAGATCCAGGAACACCGTACGTGACACATAATTCTGGCCTCGCATTGTCACCAAGGACAGCGCCGGTGAAGAAATCGCTGCTGAACGGCTTTGTTTCGTCTCCACTGAACAGACCAGTTAGGCAGTCCTCACCAAGTAAGCTTGTGGGCAATTCATCGAGGCGAATGTCAAGTCCATCCCGTCCAAGGAATTCTATGGGAGCGAGCGCATCAAAGGGGGATCAGCAGGGAAGAAGCTCGTCTGGTTATGGTATTGATGGTCAAGCAAGGAGGAGATGGCTTGGGGGTAGTAAGGTTGACGGGGAGCACTTTTTGAGAATCTTGTCCAATCGACATTTGCAGTGGCGGTGTGTAAATGCGCAGGCTGATGCTGCACTTGCTTCGCAGAAGATGATTGCAGAGGTTAGTGCTTGTTGATTGATATAATAATGGGTTGTCGGGTATACCAAGTGCCTGATCCAAGTATTTGACTGTCCAATATGTCATTTTAACATGTTATTCCTTTATTCTTATCTCATTGTGCAAGATAAAGAAACAGGAGTTAAAACTTCCTCCATTTTAAACTATAGCTGTGATTTTTAAACTTTACCAGATATGACAATCTTGTTTCAGTTGTATTTAGTGTGGAGGAAATAACTAATTCAGCCTGGGAAGCAGGGTTGCCAATCTTTGTGGTCGCATAAAATTAGTGCAACTCCCTTGCCTCTCTCATGCCATAGCTTATAACGTAATGCAGCATATTTATAGGCACCTGCAATCTCTTGGAAGTAGCTTCTGCACTAAAGATAACTGGAAAATAGTTCAATCACTAAATATGTAGGATTGTAGGATGATGAAGGAAAGAACTTGCAAAGCTTAGAAAATCCTTTTGTATGTTGTAGCCATCAGTAAAACAAGTATAAAACATTTAAAATTCTTCAAGATTCTCTCCCTCTTTTTCAAAATGTAGGCCATATTTTGACCGTCCATTTTTCTTTAATTTCGACCGAAGTTTCTTGTACAATGCTTTTTTACAGTCACAGGTCAGAATGATAAAAAAGGGTCTTTTGACACAAATTCAATGGTATCAATTTTGTGTAAAATAACCCATTCTATTGGATTGTTTGTTGGTCAAAGAATATAATTGGACAGTAAAAATACATACTGTAATTATGATGATTTAAGAATTGAAGCTTCAGTTCAGCATTCTGCGATTGTAGATGACATAAAAAAATCCTGTGAGTTTTATTATCTTAGTGCTTAAGTGAAGGTGCCAAATAGATATTATAATGAAAACTACATCTAGACCCTTTAAAAAAAGGTTCATTTGGCCAGATTATTTCCAGACGAAATATTACCTTTTCTGCTATATTTTTATTTGTTTGCTAACCTTTCTTCCTTCTCTTTTTCCAGAAAGACTTATGTGATGCATGGATTACTACCCTAGGCATGCGCAAATCTGTTGCTCTTAAAAGGTTTCAGCTACACTTATTCCGAAACAGCTGGAAGCTCATGACTGTTCTAAAGGGACAGGTAATAAACTTTTTAGTATGGTTCTACGCACATCGATTTACTGCTGCTTTCACAACTTCACGTAGCCAATTTCTTGTCAGTTCATCGCTTCATTTAATCATTTTAATTCTCATGATTCCCCATAATTTATTCTATTATTTATCCAGCATATTTTCCTGCCCGGTATTGTTAGGAAGAGTATCTGAAAGATTTTTAGGACCAGCTAGCTGTAAGCAGGACCGTTTGGAAACATATTTAATTTGTTTGCAGTTTGCACAATTGGTCCTCTTGGTTTTTTGTGTGCATATATTTGTAGGGCCAGTTAGTAGCACACTGGGCCATTTTGATACTTAATTCCCCTGTTCAATAAATCACACGTGGCCCTTCCCTATGCATAGTTATAAAGTAAAAATGAAGCAAAATTTATGTAGCTGTACTAGCTTCTGAAGGCAGGACATTAGACAAATATACATAACTGTACTGCTTAACAATCATCAATATTAGTTGGTCATATCTTGACCTGGTACATGGTACCTACTAGCTATCAGCAAGATATCAACTGCAGAACCAACAGATCATCTTCTGTACTAGAACTATACCCTTTTGCCTATGCCAGTAATAGCCATGGAGTTTATTATGAACTTGCATAATTCTGCAAATCTGATAGAATTTTGTTGAACATAGATGCCATATTTGGAGGAGTGGTCATCTTTAGAGACGGACTACGCAGATTCTTTATCTGGAATTGTAGAAGCTCTAACTGCCACCATTCTGTGCCTTCCTGTTGATGGAGCAAAGGTTGGGAATATAATGCCATCTTGTAAACTTGTTGCCATGTGTTTCTCTTATGTCGATTAATTCTCAGACCTTCTTTACTATCCCCTGAACTGCAGGCTGATATCCAAGACGTAAAAAATGCTGTTGGCTCTGCAGTTGATGTCATGCAGACAATAGGAAGTTCAATATGTGCTTTACTGGCTAAGGTACTGTTTACTCTAAATTGTTTTCTTGTTCCAGCCTTTTACCAGTTGCTTGTCTGCCAATACATTTGCTCGCAATACCTGGCACGCTAGAAGTTCCTACAAGTTGTCAAATCTGGAACGCATGGCTTAAGCGTATCAGGTGTCAGTTGTTTGGCCAACCATCTCCGGGACCATCTTGTCTTTGACAGCCTTTCAAACTACCGAATTATGCAAGCTTTATTAGATATAATTTTGTCCCTTCCTGAGGATCTAGCCCTAGGATATGTGCATTTTTGTTCCTCCCTTATTTTCTAGTTGAGGCTTGACTATAGAATCAGTACCCACCTTCTCCAGATCGTATCGTGGTACATTTAAACTTGTGTTAAGGATCTCATAGTAACTAGTACTGAGTCTAGTTATGAGAGATTATTTGGTGTTCATTATGATGTGGTGCATTGATAGTTATTTAATCTGACTCAAAATTCATGTCATCCTGCAGCTATCTGGGACAAGTATTTTGGTGTCTGACCTTGCCAGAATCGCGATGCAAGAACGTTCTCTAATGGATCAGTCCAGGGAGCTACTGTCCACACTGGCATCAATGCACGTAAGTAGCGCAATCTGCCCGGTTCACCTTTTCATTTTGTATGCAACTATTACAGCGCTTCTAATTTGCACCTCTCGATTATGACGAAAACAGGTCAAATACTGTAGCCTGCAAGGGCAGCGAGTACAGACGACGACTCACAGGAGGCTGAAGCACTCGTAGTTGACCACTAGTCTTAACTCGACTAACCGAAGAGCGTAGGTGCAGCAGCTAAACCTGATGGGTGCGTGCCCACTGAGCGATCTGAGACCTCGGTCCATCAGTGGTGCAGTCTAATGAAGTTCTAGTGGGTGCTCTTGTCATGGTGGTGGTACGCGCTACGGCGCTAGGCCCTGACTGGTGAACCGAACCACGCCAGGGCCTATGCAGAACAGATGGAAGCGCAACGTGTATATATATTAGCTGTAGTTTCTTTCGTTGGTCTTCTTAGATGAGCATTATTAGGTCCAATGCTAGCTAGCGGTAGTTTAGATTGGGTTGCTCCGTGTTTATCAGATGACCTTCTGCGCCATGGCAAATGCAATATATCTTCTACCGGTGCTCGACTAGCTCTCCCTTATACCTCTCGAAAAAAGGGAAAAAATTGGGTGCGCTCGGTGTAGAAAATTCTGTCTCATTTCGAGTCACTGGTGTGTGTGACCCAGGTGGATTGGCAATAATTATGCCATGTTTGGTTCGTAGCCGAATCTTGTGTGGAGCTGTACGAAGATGGAGGACCAAGACGGGTTAGCAACTGGGAGCTACTATCATGTCAGTAGGACCAAGACGGGTTAACTGAACAGCACGGCAGGTGCAACAATGAGAGGGCACGTACTAATGATGAGCCAAACCCAGCTCTGAACACGAGGGGTAGCGACATTTACGTCCCGGAGCGACATGAATGGAGCACTCGAGTGTTCACGGGCACGAGCGGGGAATGGGACAGCGCCTGCCGCGCCCACCTGAGATGCCGTTGGGCCGGCTCGGCCACTCGCATTCACGTCACCGGCCACCGGGAGCTTCGGCACGGCTCAGATGGTGCCGGCCAAAGGACGGCGTCAGATGGCGACGGATGAAGGACGAGCGCGACCACCGACACCAGCTCGACCGGACTGCTTCCGCAAGGGAATGGGATGGAAATCGTTGCGACTGGCTCAGTTAGCTGGTGTGTCTTAGTCATATCCATGTGAATAATCTGGAACACACAAAGGATCGATATGATAGGATATGATATAGCAGCGGCTTTAGGAGCTGAAGTCAACAGTCATGTTTTCTAAAGGCGAATGGTTTCCAAAATCCTTGTGCTGTAGGTAACATTGGATTCCTGCAAAACATGGACGGAAGGAAATCTGATTTTGTTCGTGAGGAGTAGGTCGGATTGGTCGATGTGTATCAGTTTTAGACCGGTTTCCGTAAATTAACTGGGAAATTCTTTTCTTCTTAATTGATAGATTGAGGCAAACCTTTTGCTCCCGTTTTAAAAAAAACTGATATTTTTTACTGAATTCAAAGGCCCGGTGCTGGGAGTACCTAGCAGTACATCTCGAAGTCAGGCATTAGATGGAGTCCGGATCACTGAATGCACCACGCACATCTCTTGGACCACAAACAGAGAGGACCGACTGTACATAGTACATTCCATGCTACAAAATTGGTAAGAGAATACTTTCCACATCCACATGATATGAATCTATCCCCTCAGATATACCGAACCAGCCTCCAAGAATATTACTGAAAACAGATACTGCCGTTCGCAATTTTGTGCATCAACATTCTCTTGAATGATAGTATGTTTTTGCATGACATGAGCTCCGGCCGTCCTGAAAAGCATTGTGCTTAGGCTGCATCTGAACGGAATCTTGCAACTGAACTACAGCCTTGCACTGCAGTGGCAGGTTCTTCCTGTTCAGAACCAAACCAGATGGAGGTTCAGCATGTCCTGAGCATTGAGCTTAACTTGTTCACAGATGCATTCAGTGAAATGTACTGGCCATCACCAGCTCGACCCGACTGTTTCCGCAGGAGGATGGAAATCGTTGCGATTGGCTCAGTTAGCTGGCGTCCATGTGTGTGATCTGGAGCACAAAGGATCGATATGATATAGCAGCGGCGGCTTTAGGATTGAAGTCAGCAGTCATGTTTTTAAAGGTGCATATGGTTTCCGAAATTCTTATACACGTACGTAGGTTGTACATTAGATTTCTGCAAGACGTGCGTGGAAGAAAGAAAATCTGATTTTGTGGACTCAAGTCAGAGTCTGTTGCCGGCAGTATCCATTCACCTAGCAGTTGCAGCTTCTAGTCAGGCATTATTAGATGGAGTGCAATCTGAGTGCAGATCACTGAATGCACCAACCGTCACTTCCATTGCGCAAATGGCTTGGACCACAGACAGAGAAGACTGTATACATATCATGCTGCAAAATTAATAAGAGAATACTTTCCATATGGCTCCATATGAATCTGTACCCCTTACATATACATAAACTAAACCATTACTCGAAACAGATACTACCATTCTCTATTTTTTTTACTATCAACATTCTATTGCAAGATAGAGTAAGTTTTTGCACGCATGAGATCTGTCCTGAAAGCATTGTCCTTAGCCTGTATCTGAATAGAATCTTGCAGCTCACTGCACTGCACCCTTGCACTGCAGCGGCAGGTTCAGAACCTTCAGGGTCTTTCCAAGTCCCGGGGCATTCAGAGGTTTGCCAATCGCCCCATGAACTGCATCGTCCGTTATCATGATCGCACTGTCCTCGACTGTATCATCCTTCCTAGATACACCCAAGATTCTGGGCCATCTGATGGTTTAGTAACAGTTCCCTGACCTTTTATACTGCTATGTTATCAGGATAAATAGTGACTCTGTGTAGTTGTCTCTCATGAATATGCATGAACGGTCTCTTCAACCGTACTGTTAATCACAGGTGTATCAGCAGTCTCCTGAGACTATTCCTGATTAACCTTTGTACAGTATTCATCTATAAGTTCAGCAGGCTTCTGCACTTGCGCAATCTCACTGGACAAACAGAGGACCTTCACCACAGTTCATCTCTGCACGTGAAGTCACCTCAAGCATAGCAATTTATCTGAAGATGTTCCGTATCAATAATCTCAGTCACAGCATCCTATTCTCTACGAGTGTGCTGATAAGTCACGGCATACTGAAATCCTCGGTCCAGTTGCTGGTGTCATCTCCTGTAGGAGGTGGCCTTAAGGGTGTTCCCCCTTCAGGTCGAATTCCCCTCATTTGGTCCAATTGTAGGATGGTATTTGCCTCCATGTAACCAATCAGTTCATCGGTGACTTGTTCCACCTTTCCAACAGTAGCTTGAACATAATCCACAGAAGTTGAACAGGCCGTGGCTAATTTAACACTCTCTTTTCCTGTTTCAGTTGGAACAACAATTTGCGCGGTCTTATCGACAATGCCAATCCTCTCCCTCCCGCGGTCAGAAATGTTTCAGCTAAGAAAAGAAAGTGGCCTCTTATACAAGGTTGTAACTTGCAGATAACGTTTTACCACAGATTAAATCCACGCATGACACGTCTTGGTTCCAAGTCCCTCTTTTCATCATTTCAATGCTGCATGCTCACATGAAAAGTACACCCAAGTGCAAAACGCATAGACTAGATCGATGATGATTGATGAGACTTCAGTAGTGGGACACCGGCTTTATTTCCTTAGTGGAACGATAGCTTTACTGTGGCCCGGTTCATAAAACAAAAGCAGCTTTATTATTTCCATAGTTGAACAACAGAGGAAACCAGAATAATCACAATCCCAAACTACAGTCCAATTTGTTCTTGAAAAACTACACTGCAAGTCTGCAACCCAACCCTCTAATGACCTAAAGATGAATCCTGCATGGACGTTCCTGCTCCATGCCCGGCCGACTTCAACGATGTCCACCCATGGGCGACGCCGTGGCCGCCCCTGCCGTGGAAGATGCGCATGGATGGACCCTGCCGGGGGTCCGTGAGTCGCGAACTGCTTCAGCTGTAAAGCTCTTGTTCTTCTTATTCTCTTCTTCTTCTTTAGTCATCGTCGTTGTTGCTGCCGCAGCCTTCTCGCTGATCTTCCTGCGGGCCTTCTCTTGCCTCACATGTATCTGTGCATAGCTAAACCCCATGGAAGCCATGCTGAGTACTGGAGAAATTTAGCTAGGAGGATGATGAACGCTTGAGTTATTGTGGACTTGTGGTTGGCTGGATGTTTGTGTGTGCACACACATGCGCCTATTTATAGGGGCGACCGAGTTGGAATTATTGGAGTTGGAACCGTGTGCGGAGTTGCTACTTTCTATGGGCTCGTCTCCTTTGGCGGCAGACGTCAGGTGTCATGATGTGGAGGTTCTGAGGTGGCTAAACTTGAAAGTTTGAGGACTTGGGATGGCTGTATACTCAAGTGGAATACCCGTGGCCGTGGGCGAGTCAATCAGTGTGGATATTTTTTTACTTAGACAAAATACGGCTTTGGGATTATTGGTGGGATGCACAGAGTTCCACTGCCACCGGGTTAATTTGCTTGTTTTAAGCTTTCTAATTGCCTGGCAAAGTGGCAATGCACTCTACTTCACGCTTCACTATCACTTCTGGATATCTTATCTTAAACTCTTACAGATGGATATGGACTCTCCATTTCAGAGAAATATTAATATAACAAAAAATTAATCAACTTCAGATTGGCTAGGTACTGCACTTCGAAAGTATGCCGGAGAAATGTCGACCACAATTGTAACAAGTTGTGGTATTTAAAACTTCAGGTTTAGTTGGTTATGGCACTCAAGTTTGAGAGTGGGCCGCCAGAGGGAACTTGACCACACCAGTTGGTCCTGGTGCCGAATTGTAGTATTTTATCACTAGTCAACTGATGAAATGAAGTGTCTATCTAGTCACCGCTGACCAAATCAGCGCGCAAGATAGTGTTGGATCCTTAAGATCTAATTTATTGCATCCTAATCGTGGTCTAGAACACATGGACACCTAGGCATGAATTGGAGACGAAGGTATAGTTTTGACCCTACTCCATGCAGCCACGGTGTAGCCCATGGAAAGTAGAGCGCGTCATTTTAGAGCTCGGAATCTATGCAGTCTTTTATTTGAAAAATTGAAGAATTTCATTTATAAGTTTTAGAAAATTCAAAAGAAAACTTACTTGATATACGTAATGATGAACTCTACCAATGTGCAGCAAAAGTCGATCAATACAGAATAATTTGTATTCTAGGATAAGCAAAAATAAAAGATGTGTGGATCTAAGATGTGGTGAAAAGTGCACTTTTGAAAATTTGAAGTCTTTTCAGATGTATTATTTTGTGTAACCTAGAATAAAAATTATTTTTGTATTGTTTTTCTTTCACACTGGTGGAATTTGACAGTATCTACATCTAGGATTTTGTCCCCAATTTTTATGAAACTTCAAAATGGGGATTTGAAAATTTAAAAAATATGAAGCCGCATGGAGCTCGTGCTCCGTTTGGAATTTTCCATATAAAGTTATCCCTTCACCCTAGACAAATACCTGTTACCAATTAGAGGTTGTCAACTTTGCTGGTGTTCTTCCTATAATATCACCAAAGACTCGGAAAATTGTTGTTACACACAAAATCCATGTATTCCTTTGGTTTTGTTCAGTAAGTGCTATGCGAATAAATATTTATAGCAGGAATCAGTGTGAGAGCCAGGATTTGACAAATATATGTTTTTCATCTTTATCTAGCAAAAAAATAGAAGACCAACTAATATATGAAGGCATCATTGCTCCAATTTATTGTATTGCACATTACAGAATAATATATTTCTTGCACATCCTTGTATTGCAATTTCTACTCGGATACTTTTGTAAGAAAAATATGATTTTGCAACGTCATAAACCATTAAATTTTTTTGGCCGGAGATTTTTTTAGGGGAAAAGGTAGAGGATTTCTCTACCTTATCACATTAAGATTTTTTAGGGGGAATGGTCTTTGTTGCAGCAAGCACTCCCTATGAAAGGATGTATCGGCCTTCGACGAAGAAAAACCAAGCTGATAAAGAAGCTGGCTCAAACGAGCATACCAAGCACGTGGTTACTGGTTCAGACCATAAATAGACCGCTGGAGCTTGCAAACATGCGAGGGATATCTGGCATCACCTGGTGGCTGCTGCATATAAACATCTTCTGTCAGGAACCCATGAAGAAATGCATTGTTAACATCCACTTGCCGAAGACTCCAATGACGAGAAACTGCAAGTGAGAGCACAAGACGAACAGTCGCATGTTTCACAACCAGACTGAATGTATCACCATAGTCAATCCCATGCTGCTGGGTGAAACCACGAGCCAGCAAACGAGCCTTGTGTTTGTCAATGCTCCCATCAGGACGGTGTTTGGTTTTAAAATTCCACTTACTACCAACAATATTGACACCGGGGGGGGGGGGGGGGGGGGGGGGGGGAGGGGACCCAAAGTCCATGTCCCAGTCTGAGTGAGGTCAGCAAATTCTTCTGCCATAGCTGCACTCCATTTAGGCTCCTGCAGCGCTTCCCGATGTGAGACCGGTGCAGCAAAGAATGCCCATCGACGTGGGTCATATCAGACTATCCCATCGGTATAGACCTTCTCCTTCCTGGTGTTGTCGCGCGCACAGGTTACCATGACATGTGTGGAGTCATCAGCGTCAGGCGGTGGAGCCGCTGATGGTGCCGCGGACGATTCATCGGCAGTGGGCGGCACGAGCTTCCCCTGGTGCATGGGAGGCACCAGCAGAGGAGCGACCGACGACATCTGGACTGTGGTGAGAGGAGTCACGCTGGGCGCATCACGCGCTAGGCCGGCTCCAGAAGAAGATGGGTCGGGTGCTGGCGAAGGTGAGGCCGCACGGAGCGGCGAGCCATGCATGGCCGCACCCGGCACGTCGATCGGCGGCGTTGTTGAGAAATCACAGGCACGGCCGGGCACTAGAGTTTCCTGAGAAAACAGAGCATCTGACATAGGAATATGAGTGGACAAATATGTCAGGTCATAATTTCGCATTGGTGTACTCGTAACTGGTTCATCAGAAGGAAAAACAATGGACTGTTCTAGAGCGTACACGTCAACGGATACTCCGGCTGTAGCAAAAGGAAACACCATTTCATCAAAGACTACATCACGAGAAATGTAAATACAACCCGTGGATTTATCCAAGCACTTGTACCCCTTGTGCATCGGGCTGTACCCGAAAAAGACACACATCTTAGATCGAAAGTCTAATTTATGTGAGTTATATTTGCGAAGTCTAGGCCAACACACGCATCCAAAAATACGAAAAAACGAATAATTTGGCTGGACCTGTAGAAGACGAAAAATAGGCGTCTCATTTTTGATAACTGATGTAAGCATACGGTTGCTAAGATAACACGCCGTAAGGAACCCTTCATCCCAATAGTTGAAGGGAAGTGAAGAATGAGCGAGGAGAGCAAGACCTGTTTCAACTAGGTGACGGTGTTTGCGCTCAGCAACACTGTTCTGTTGGGATGTGTGTGGTTAGGACACACGGTTTGCGATCACTATGCGCCGGAAAATCTGGTGAAGACGCTGGTACTCACCACCCCAATCAGATTGGACAACCTTTATTTTGGCGTTCAAAAGACGCTCAACATGAGCCTGGAAGACATAAAAAATCTGCTCAACATCAGACTTATTTTTAAGAAGATAAATCCAGCAAAAACGAGAATAGTCATCCACAAAGCTAACATAGTATTTGTACCCCCCCCCCCCCCCGCAAGAAGCACGTGCTGGACCCAAACATCAGAATGTATTAACTCAAGAGGCATGGTAGTATCATGAGATGACAAAGAATAAGGCAACTGATAACTTTTTAGCACGCTGACATGCATCATACATGAGGGATAAATTGTCTGACGACGAACAAGAAAGTTCATTTGTTCTAACAATAGATTGTACTACATTATTTGATGGATGACCGAGACGTTGATGCCACTGTGATGGCGTGACCTTGACACTAGCGGAGGCGTGATGAGCGGAGGTTGACGACGCTTTGGCAAACAGAATATGGCAGAGTCCTCCACGACTTCTACCTTGTAGGACGGTTCTCCCCGTGGCCTTGTCCTTAACAAAGAAAGCATGATGGTGAAATTCAACAAACACGTCATTATCGGAAACAATGCAATGGACGGAAAGAAGATGTTTACTAATATGGGGAACATGAAGAACATTTTTTAGATGAAGTGATGAACCAGCTAGATTCGAATAACCAATATGAGAAACTGACAAACCTGAACCATTAGCCACTTGCACTTGATCCTTGCCACCATATCGCTCATAGAACTGAAGACTCTCGAGTTCACTTGTCAGGTGATCCGTGGCGCCGGTGTCCGGATGCCAGTGATGGTTCTCGCCACCACTCGTTGAAGCCGAGTTGCCATAGCGCTGGTTTTTGGAGCGGTAGTCCTCCGCTGCACGACGACAATCAGGAGCTAGATGCCCCCAGTAGCCGCAGTACCCGCAGCGTGGACGCCAGCGCTGGCGACCTCCTCCTCCATTGCGGCCACCGCCGCCACCGTTGCGGCCACCACCACCGTTGCCGTTGTTGCGGTTGTCACCAGCATAGGTGTTGCCGCCACCATTGGCGTTGTTGCCCCCGTAGGGGTTTCCGCCACCATAGGCATTGTTGCCCCCGTAGGGGTTGCCACCACCACCACGTTGATAGCCTCCGCCATAGGGGTTGCCGCCCTCGTAGGGGCGAATTCCGCCACTGCCGCCCTGATGAGGAGGAGGCTGGTTGTACTCTTGTATGCGAGGGCGCTGGCCGGTGGGAGGTGTAGGGCGCAAGACGGCATTGGCCGACGAGGTCCACCCTTCGGCTTCTGCTTGCTACGCCTGAAGGGCCTCGAAGGAGAGCATGTGCGCATAGAAATCGGTGCAGTTCACGGACTGGTTTCCAACAGTGAGCGATGCCGCGATGGAGTTGAACGCGGAGCCAAGTCCGGTGATGATGTAGTCGACGAGTTAGTCGTTGGAGATAGGAGAGCCAGCGGCAGCCATGGTGTCTGCAAGTGACTTCATCATGTGCATGTATTCAGCTGCGGTTTTATCCTCCTTCCGTAGGGACCGGAGTTGACGTCTGATGTGTCGAACGTTTGCGCGGATGTGAGCGTCGAACATGGCGTGAACTGACGTCCACGCCTCGGCGGCAGTCTTGCTGCCGATCAGCTGACACACGATGGTTGGTTCCATGGTGCTGAGAAGAAATCCCATAACCTTCTGGTCCTGAGTCCACCAGTGGTGGTAGGCGACGTTCGGGATGGTCACGACCTTGTCGCCTTCTCCCTGGATGATCTCCTTTGCCGGCGCTGCCACGGTTCCATCAGGTGACCATGAAGACCGGCGCCGGACAGGTTGGGCAGGAGGAGTCCCTTCCACAACATGAAGTTGATGTGGTCGAGGCGGACGGGAGGCGTCGGAGCGATCGCGCCGGCGGGAACAGATGTCGACAACGAGGAGACGAGCGCTCCGGCCATGTCCGATATCTGGAGAGCAGAAGTCATCGCGCGGCTGCAGAGAAGGCCTGCTGCGGCGCTGAGGTGAGATCACGCCGGAGGAGAGTGCACGCACGGCGGTAGCTAGATCTCGCGCTGCAGATTGACTTGCGGCGGCGCGTGGAAACTTTGCTCTGATACCAAGTTTCTGAATAGAGTTGTTTAGGGTTCCGTGGGGTCAAGGCCCTCACGTCATCACTATTTATATTGAGATCAGGGTACACGTACAATACATGTATAGACAGAAGTATACAGGCTAGACTACTTTTTTTTTTTGAAATATACAGGCTAGACTACTTAACAAGAGGAAGAGATATACATGGAGCAGTCAGAAGGATTTATGGTTGACAGCAAGGAGGACCTAGTGTGCAGATTGAATAAGAGTTTGTATGATTTGAAGCAAGCTCTCGACAATGTTACAATAAGTTTGAGTCATTCATGACCGTGCTTGGTCTTTATATGAATTTGAATCAAACCAAAAATAACATCTACATCTCCTTTTCATCATTTCAATGTTGCATGGTCACGTGAAAAGTACACGAGGTGCAAAACATATAAAACTAGATTGGCGGAAGAACATCTTTATGGTGGCCCGCTTTATATAAATAAAAACATGCTTTATTTGCTTAGTACTAGAACAACACAGGAAGAAATCAGAATAATTACAATCCCAAACTAACATTCCAATTTAATCTTGAAAAACTACGCTCCAATTGAACCCTCCCATGACATAAAGATGGCTCCTGCATGGACGTTTCTGCTCCATGCCCGGCCGACTTCAACGGCGCCCACCCATTGGCGGCGCCGCCGCTGCCGCTTCCGTGGAAGATGAGCATGGATGAACCCTGCCGGGGGTCCGTGAGTCATGAACCACTTCAGCCGTAAAGCTCTTATTCTTCTTATTCTCTTCTTCTTCTTCTTCTTCTTCTTCTTCTTCTTCTTCTTCTTCTGTCATCGTTGTTGTTGCTGCCGCAGACTTCTCGCTGATCTTCCTGCGGACCTTCTCTTGCCTCACATGTATCTGTGCATAGCTAAACCCCATGGAAGCCATGCTGAGTGCTAGAGAAACTTAGCTAGGAGGATGATGAACGCTTGAGTTATTGTGGACTTGTGGTTGGCTGGATGTTTGTGTGTGCACACACATGCGCCTATTTATAGGGGCGACCAAGTTGGAATTATTGGAGTTGGAACCGTGTGCGGAGTTGCTATTTTCTATGGGCTCGTCTCCTTTGGCGGCAGACGTCAGGTGTCATGATGTGGAGGTTCTGAGGTGGCTAAACTTGAAAGTTTGAGGACTTGGGGATGGCTGTATGCTCAAGTGGAATACCCGTGGCCGTGGGCGAGTCAATCAGTGTGGACAGTTTTTCCTTAGACAGAATACGGCTTTGGGGCTTATTGGTGGGATGGACAGAATTCCACCGCCACCGGGTTAATATGCTTTTTTTAGCTTTCTAATTGCCTGGCAAAGTGCCAATGCACTCGACTTCATGCTTCACTATCACTTCTGGATATCTATCGTAAACTCCTACAGATGGAATGGACTCTCCATTTCGGAGAAATATTAATATACAAAAAATTAATCAACTTCAGATTGGCTAGGTACTGCACTTCGAAAGTATGCCGGAGAAATGTCAACCACAACTGTAACAAGTTGTAGTATTTAAAACTTCAGGTTTAGTTGGTTATGCCACTCAAGTTTGAGAGTGGGCCGCCAGAGGGAACTTGACCACAACAGTTGGTCCTGGTGCCGAATTGTAGTAGTATTTTATCACTAGTCAACTGATGAACGAAGTGACTATCTAGTCACCGCTGACCAAATCAGCGCGCAAGATAGTGTTGGATCCTTAAGATCTAATTTATTGCATCCTAATCGTGGTCTAGAACACATGGACACCTAGGCAGAAACGTTTGTCCTTGAGAGAGTATTTAGCATAAAACCACCACTTTAGTGCAAAATGTTCGAAAAACCACCACTATACGTTTCAATCGCAAAAAACTACCGGTCTATTACTGACAGTTTGCAATTCGCACAAATCTCGAATTGAGCATGGATTGACCACGTTACTGACAGGTGGGACCAAGGGCGGACACGTACGTGGCAGTTGCGCGGACAGGGCCGTGAGGGGGCAGGGACATTACACTGTACCGTTACGAATGGTGGGGCCCACCTTGTCCGTCGCGTTCGTTGACTAGGCTCGCGCGGGCTCGTCCGTTGTTCACTCACTCCTCTTCTATCGAGCTCGAGCCACCGACCCCGCGCCGCCGCCCCCATTAGCGCCGCCGCCGCAGACATTGCCGTTGTCGAAGGAGTGAGAAGTCGCGGCCGCCTCTCCGGTCGCCATGCCTAGCTGGGACGACGAGGACGAGCAGCAGGAGTTCTTGTCCGTAAGTGCTCCGCAATTTCTAGGGTTAGGGTTTCGATTTGGGGAAATTCCGTGTTGGCTCGATTTGTTCTCTGTTTTCCTCAATTCTTAGCATTGTCTGTTTCAATAGGACATCGTGGACATGGATTACTGTCCAGACACCTGGGAAGACCCTGATTTCAACGGATTGGCTCTGGGTTGTACCGAGGTCTGTCGTGTGCACAAGCTCGTGCCGCGGAAGTGCGTTGTGTTTGGAGGTTCTGACACTCGTCGTCGCTTCTACATGTGCTCTGTTGATAATGTGAGTTACTCTCTAGTACCAGTAAAGTTCAGTACAAGTAAATGTCAGTAGGCAGTTGTTTTTCTTACTGAATGTAAATAGTAGGAGACTCATATAGTAGAGGTAATTTATTAATTAGTATAGCTACTAGTTATTACTTAGGATAGATGTAGTGTGCCCAACCTAGTTGTTCAAGTCAATATAAGATAGTTACAGATTATGAGTTCACTGCAAGCTATAGTTGTTCCAGATTATGAGTTCATGAATTAATCTTGGTATGCTTATTTATTATTGTAGCAAGTAGAGAACTGTGGGTTTGTGTCCTGGGTAGATGGAATGTGGCCCCAAACTATGAAGAATGCTATACTCAGGCTTTGGGATATGTGTGAAGAGAGCAACAGTGGCAGAATTGCTGACAAGATTCAGACAGGTAAGTTGTTGGAGGAGCTCAGTCTTGAGAAGAACAAGACTGAGAAAGATTATGCAAGTCTCATGGGTGATGTCAAAAAATACATTGTGGACCTTGAGAAAAAAAAGCATCAGGAAAACTATAAAAACATTGTGTCAGGTGTTTCAGATGAGTTGGACTCTGTGAAGAAGGAAGTTTCTATTCTTAGGGCTGAACTTCTAATGCGCAAGAATGTTCATAGGACTCAGGCAGAGGTAATGAAGGGAAAGCAGAAGGCATGGGATGAAGAGAAGGATGCCATGATCCAAGAGAAGAAAAAGCTAGAGTACAACATTTATGATCTACTGAAGGTTTCTGATGTCAACAAACAGAAGCTGAAGAGTATCAAGGCCATCTGTGATGAGTGATATCTGTTTGCAATCCTGTAGTTGGTTACTTTGGCATGTTCTCTGTGTTGCAACAATTTAAGTAGCAAGACTTTATGTTTGTGTTCTGATGCCAAGAATTGTGTTCTGTTGAACCATTTAATTAGCAAGAATGTACTCTATGTTGTGTTGAACAATGTAGTTAAATTTGGAATTTCAGCTGTTGGAGTATGTTTCTGTTATTGTTTAATTTTACTGCATTGATCATTATTTTCATATTCATGAGCTGTTGGATACAAATTTGTGGAATTTGAGCTGTTGGAGTATGATTCTGTTATTGTTTAATTTTATTGCATGGATAGAAATTTTAAATCATTTATAGAATATTTGTTAGAGAGTTAATGGACTTTGTGGAATTATATTGCATTGCTAAAATATGTAAACCAATTTTAGAATATTTATGAGAGAGTAAATGATTAGTTGAATTTTATTGCATGGATAGAAATTTTAAATCATTTATATACTATTTAGTAGAGAGTTAATGGACTTTGTGGAATTATATTGCATTGCTAAAATATGTAAACCAATTTTAGAATATTTATGAGAGAGTAAATGATTAGTTGAATTTTATTGCATGGATAGAAATTTTAAATCATTTATATACTATTTAGTAGAGAGTTAATGGATTTAGTGGTATTATATTGCATTGCTAAAATATGTAAACCAATTTTAGAATATTTATGAGAGAGTAAATGATTAGTTGAATTTTATTGCATGGATAGAAATTTTAAATCATTTATATACTATTTAGTAGAGAGTTAATGGATTTAGTGGTATTATATTGCATTGCTTAAATATTTAAACCAACTTTAGAATATTTATGAGAGAGTAAATGATTTGTTGAATTTTATTGCATGGATACAAATTTTAAATCATTTTAATCATCGACAACTCATTTTAATCATCGACAACTCATTTTGATCATCGACAACTCATTTTAATCATCGACAACTCATCTTGATCATCGACAACTCATTTTTGATCATCGACAACTCATTTTAATCATCGACAACTCATTTTGATCATCGACAACTCATTTTGATCATCGACAACTCATTTTGATCATCGACAACTCATCTTGATCATCGACAACTCATTTTTGATCATCGACAACTCATTTTAATCATCGAGAACTCATCTTTGATCATCGACAACTCATTTTAATCATCGACAACTCATTTTTGATCATCGACAACTCATCTTGATCATCGACAACTCATTTTGATCATCGACAACTCATTTTGATCATCGACAACTCATCTTGATCATCGACAACTCATTTTTGATCATCGACAACTCATTTTAATCATCGAGAACTCATCTTTGATCATCGACAACTCATTTTAATCATCGGCAACTCATTTTTGATCATCGACAACTCATCTTGATCATCGACAACTCATTTTTAATCATCGACAACTCATTTTAATCATCGGCAACTCATTTTTGATCATCGACAACTCATTTTAATCATCGACAACTCATTTTGATCAATCAATACATAGTCTTGAGCATAATTCAACATTGGTTAAACACAAATACTTAGGTTGTCTCATACAAACAGAATTCAACATGGGTTCAACACAAATACTTAGGTTGTCTCATACAAACAGAATTCAACATGGGTTCAACACAAATACTTAGGTAGTCTCATACAAACAGAATTCAACATGGGTTCAACACAAATACTTAGGTAGTCTGCTACACACAGAGTTCAAACTTAGGTAGTCTGATGCAAACAGAGTTCAACATAATGCCCAACTAGAGGATTGCAACCACCAGAAATGATCCTTCATTTTTTCCTGTAGGAGCTAGCCTTCCCTGCATTCAGATAACTTTGCATTCTACCAGTTTTTTTACTAGGCCTGCTGCTGACTCTTCTATCAGGAGGTGCATTAGAACCAGAAGCAAAATCAGTAGCATTTCTTGGTGCTGTAAATGGTCTTGAAGCTGGTGGACCAGAAAATGACCTAGAAACAACTGGACTTTGAGGTGTAGCTGTTGTAGCAGAACTAACTGGAGGTGTAGCTGTTGTAGCAGAAGCAAATGGAGGTGCAGATGTTGTAGCAGAAGCAAATGGAGGTGCAGATGTTGTAGCAGAACCAAATGGATTTTGAGGTGTACCTGTGGTACTTTGGCTAGCAGAGCTTTCACCTGCATTGTTCCTCTGAGTTAGGAAAATATTGGTTAGTTATCCAGCAAACAAATAGTATTGGCAGAGATAGAATAGTGCAAACAAAGAGTAGCAGCAAAGAAAGTGACTCACCATATGTTGTTGTTTCCTCAGCTGCAGCTCTGGCTTCAGTGGTGTATCACAGTGGTCATACCTATGTCCTACTCTGTTGCAGTTACCACAAGTGATACTGGCCATCCTAGAAGTTTCTCTAGGTGCTGGCACCTCAAATTGACTCCTCTTTCTTTTAGTTTGTTTTCTGCCAGGTCCTTCTTTGAAAACAGGGGGGTCAATGTCTCTAGTATTTGTCCTTGGCCAGTCATCAGGCCCAGGGACAGGATAAATCACATTTCTGAATGCTTCTTTGTACATAGGTTTCTTAAAAAACTCATGCACATAGTCCTCTGGCAGCTGCTTTATCTTCTGTATCACAGAAATTGCATGGTTGCAAGGAATACCTGTAACATCCCACACCCTACATCCACAGGTCCTAGCTCTCAGGTCCACTGCATGTTTTCCAGGCCCAGAGGTGCTAACTTGCCACAGTCCTAACTCAGCATTCTTTGCCTGGCAATGTCTAGCAAATTTCTTGGCCTCTTCTAATTTCTCAGCATAAAATGGTGTGATCTCCCATCTAGTAATGGCAGCCTTATCTCTTGTTGCACTGTACTTAACCATTAGCTTGTCTTTGATTCCATCTATCATAGTCTGAATTGGCTTGTTCCTGACATCAAGAATCATCTTGTTGAATACTTCACTCAAGTTGTTAACCACAAGATCAGTCTTGCAAACTGTGTCAAAAGCATGTCTAGCCCATGCCTCCACAGGAATCTCCATAAGCCAATTGTATGCTAGCTCACAATCTTTTTTCATACCTTCCATTGCCCTCTCAAAGCCACTCTTAGTATAAGAATAGCTGGCTCCAAACATGTACTTCTTCAACTCTTCCCCTCTAAAACCTGCCTTCTGGAAATTAGCATATATATGCCTGAGACAGTACCTGCTAGGGGATTGTGGGAACACTTGACCAATTGCTTTAATCAAACCATGTATAACATTATGCATTGATTAATTCAACAATATGCACAAGTACTTAGGAACTACAATGCTTCTATAGGGAATTTTACACAAACCTTTTGCCTATCTGACATTATGGTGTAATTACCAAATTTGGATGATTGACCAATGCAGTATCTCAGTTGTGTTAGAAACCATAGCCAACTGGCTGTGTCTTCCCTTTCTACTACACCAAAAGCAATAGGAAAAATGTTGTTGTTGCCATCTCTCCCTGTTGCAGCTAGGATTTGCTGACCAGTTGCAAGTTTAATGAAACATCCATCAACCCCTACATGAACAGATGTTGATAGAAAGGCACACATTAATTAAACATCTATCCATCAAGTTAGGCATACATAAATTTGAAACAACAAAATGTTAATTACCTATGAATGGCCTGCATCCATTAAGGAAGCCTTCTTTAGAAGCATTTAGGCAAATAAATAGACCATGGAATCTTGGGTTAGAACTAGGATCACCCATTAGTTCCTTTGTTGTGACAATGCACCTGCTTCCTGGATTTGTGTCAAGGATGGCTTGCAAATAATCTCTAAGCCTTGTGTACTGCTTCTTCTGATCACCTATCACAACAGCAAATGCTTTCTTCCTAGCTCTGTAAGCCTTTGTCCTAGGCACCTCTACTCCAAATTTCTGCTTGGCATTGTCAATCAAAGTATCAACACAAGTATTAGGATTAATTCTCATAGCTTCTCAGATTGCTGTGCCAGCCAGTTAATAGTGACCTTTGTGTTCTCTCCCATGGGAGTGCATGTGTGAGATGGTGATAATTTTCTAATGCAGAAAGTTCTCTCATGTTTAATTAGGGAGGCAGTCATAAAGAATGGGCACTTTGGTTGACTGCAGAACACAATAATCCTGTCACTGCAGTTCCTGTGGTACTGAAAGTTCCTTAGCTGAGCAATGTGGTAATTCCTAAGAGCAACCCTAAACTCATAAACATCTTTGAAGCACATCTTCAAACATAACTGCTGATCTGCATCTTCTCTATTAGGATCATACCACTGTCTTTTCTTCATTTTCTTCATTCTCCTTGCTTGTCCACTTCTATTAGCAAATCCTTGCACATATCCATCATCATCACTGTTATCCAAATTTTCAGGGTTAATATCCTCATCACTTGAGGGCACAAAAAAGAAACCAACTTCTTTTGTTTCCTCATGGTGACCTTTGCCAGTTGGACCTTTCTTAAATGGAACCTGACTGTCTGAAATAAAGTCCTCTTCATGTGCTTCCTCTTCCTCCGACTCCTCCTCTTCAGAACAAAAATCTTCCACGTCAGTATCACCTTCAAAATGTATGGATGGATTAGGAACAGCTACCACGCTGCACTGATTGTTCTCATAGTTATCTTTATCTGCAGCTTTCCCCTTGGCCCTTATTTTTTTAATTAACTGCAGCTCCTCTTCTATAGCTCTGTCATGCTCAGCTTTTCTGAATTCAGCCATGTCAATATCATCATCAGAATCCAAAACTTCAACTGGAATTGATTGCCCAAAATTGCAGCTTTGTTGTGTTCCAGGGATAATGGCCTCTGATAAGTCAATTGCAACAGGATACATTCCTTGAACATCTGAAAGTGTATTGCCATCCTTGTTCACTCCAGGTGGTACTGATCCTCTGTACTTCATCACTGTCAGTCTAAGCATCTTTGAACTCTCATACAGTTCTAACATCTTAGCAACCTTACTGAGGGTGTATAGAGCTTCCATACCTTCAAACCCTATGCCCTTTACTGCCACAAAATATATTGTGTCCAAGAAATCATAACCATATGGTTCAATTTGTGCAATCAAATTGTAAACTGTTATGTCAGACTTGCACATAGAACACTCCAAATTATGGCCATCAGGCAGTGTCAGCCTAATGGCCCATATGTCATCATCCAAACTGCAACAGAGACATTCAGTTTATTATTAAAAACTTATATTTTGATCTGTTAAAATACTACCAAGTTCATTACAATGTTTCAATCTATTTAAAGTAATAACTTCACACTATAATTATTGTACTGAAAGCAATTGTTTCCTACAGATTAATCACTTCAACCTAAAAATAATATAAACCCAACAAATATTGTACTGACAGCATGTTTGGTTACATGAACTAGGTACTGACAAAATTATATAAACAGAACAATTATTCTACTGATAAAATTAATTAACATTACTAGTTCCATTGTTTGGTTACATGAACTAGTTCCATTATAGCTATACTGACAGCAACTACGGCCAAAAATTACAGCAATACGTTTGCAAATCCGGTCATAACTGACAGAAGTGGGGAGAGAGACAACACGTGGGGCAGCAGCAGTACTTACTCGACAGATGTGTACGGTGAAGGCCGGCGATGGCTTGTCTCCCCCTCCGGCAGAACGAACGCCTGCGAAGTATCCGGCGACAGTGCGCCGTCTTGCTCGGACCGGAGACCGCGGCTTCCGCCCCCACCCAAGTGCTCAGACGCGCCGCCGTCAACGTACTCCACAGATTCACCCCCGCCGTCGCCAGATGCGCCGCCCATTGAGTCTCCGCCGCCGGGAGTCGCCGCCGCCATGGGAGAGAAGAAGGAGTAGAGGAAGGGGATTGAGACCTAACGGACGAGCCCGCGCGAGCCTAGTCAACGAACGCGACGGACAAGGTGGGCCCCACCATTCGTAACGGTACAGTGTAATGTCCCCGCCCCCTCACGGCCCTGTCCGCGCAACTGCCACGTACGTGTCCGCCCTTGGTCCCACCTGTCAGTAACGTGGTCAATCCATGCTCAATTCGAGATTTGTGCGAATTGCAAACTATCAGTAATAGACCGGTAGTTTTTCGCGATTGAAACGTATAGTGGTGGTTTTTCGAACATTTTGCACTAAAGTGGTGGTTTTATGCTAAATACTCTCCTTGAGATGAACGTGACAATTGGAGACGAAGGTATAGTTTTGATCCTACTCCATGCAGCCACGGTGTAGCCCATGGAAAGTAGAGCGCGTCATTTTAGAGCTCGGACTCTATGCAGTCTTTTATTTGAAAAAATTGAAGAATTTCATTTATAAGTTTTAGAAAATTCAAAAGAAAACTTACTTGATATACGTAATGATGAACTCTACCAATGTGCAGCAAAAGTCGACCAATACAAAATAATTTGTATTCTAGGATAAGCAAAAATAAAAGATGTGTGGATCTAGATGTGGTGAAAAGTGCACATTTTGAAAATTTGAAATCTTGTCAGATGTATTATTTTGTGTAACCAAGAATAAAAATTATTTTTGTATTGTTTTTCTTTCAAACTAGTGGAGTTTGACAGTATCTACATCTAGGATTTTGTCCCCAATTTTTATGAAACTTCAAAATGGGGATTTGAAAATTTAAAAAATATGAAGCCGCATGGAGCTCGTGCTCCGTTTGGAATTTTCCATGGAAAGTTATCCCTTCACCCTAGAAAAATACCTGTTACCAATTAGAGGTTGTCAACTTTGCTGGTGTTCTTCCTATAATATCACCAAAGACTCGGAAAATTGTTGTTACACACAAAATCCATGTATTCCTTTGGTTTTGTTCAGTAAGTGCTATGCGATTTGACAGATATATGTTTTTCATCTTTATCTAGCAAAAAAAAAAAGAGAGGACCAACTAATATATGAAGGCATCATTGCTCCAATTTATTGTATTGCACATTACAAAATAATATATTTCTTGCACATCCTTGTATTGCAATTTCTACTCGGATACTTTTGTAAGAAAAATATGATTTTGCAACGTCATAAACCATTAAATTTTCTTGGCCGAAGATTTTTTTAGGGGAAAAGGTAGAGGATTTCTCTACCTTATCACATTAAGATTTTTGTAGGGGGAATGGTCTTTATTGCAGCAAGCACTCCGTATGAAAGGTTTTACACCATAATGGTGTGATAGGTCGCTAGATTTGTGTAGGTTGGAAGTGTCGGTATTTGAGTAAATGATGATATTGGCCATTATTTCCAAACTCTTTAAGGTTTAAGACAAGGGGATCCTTTGTCCTCAATATTGTTCAATATAGTAGCATCTTGGGCAGGAAAGTTTCTCTCATACAAAAACTTTTTTCAATATAAAGTTGAAACCGGTTGAAGACTACTTTGAGAAAACATTGGGATCTTGGGCAGGAAAGTTTCTCTCATACAAAAACTTTTTTATCTTGATAAATTCAGTCATTACTAGTATGCCAATGTTCTTAGTATCTTTGTTTGAAATACCTAAGTGGGTACGAAAAATATTGGATTTTTATTGTCCAATATTTCTTTGGCAAAGTGATCATGCAAAGAAAAAGTATAGATTAACAAAGTGGAACATTGTCTGCCGTCAGAAAGACCAGTGGGCTTGGGAATTTAGGTCCTAGATATATAAAAAAAATGTTTGCTTGCGCAATGGTTATATAAAATTCTAAACGAGGATGTTTTTGGCATGAGTTGCTATGTAACAAATATCTTCAGGGGAAATTACTGTCATAATTTGAAGCAAAGCCCACAAGCTCACCATTTTGGAAGGGAATGATGGCTGTCCAAAATGATTTTTTTTATAATCGTGGAACTTTTGGGAGGACCCTTGGTTAGATGAAAATTCTTTTATCCATGGAGTATCGAACGTCATACTCCCTCCGTCTCAAATTAATTGTCATAAAGATGGACAAAAATGGATGTATCTAGACATAATTTAGTGTTAGATACATCAACTTTTATCCATCTTTGTGACAATTAATTTGAGACGGGGGGATGGGGGGTACAACATTGTAGACTACAAGAATGCATTGGTTGCGGATGTTTTATCAGCCTCTCCTCCCAACCTTCAATTTTAGAGAGCTATCATTGGTGATAAATTAGTCGCTTCGATGCACCTTATGTAGAGGCTAATAAACTCTCATCTATCACAAGAACATGACTCGTTTAAGTGGAAATTTGTAGCGTTCCCACATTTAAATAATGTAAGGACACCTGTGTTATTGTGCTAGTCCCTGGATCAATTGCTAGCACCACAGTACAAAATGGAATATCATGCAAATGCATCAAATTCTATTACATCGCATTATCCAGTCTTTACAAAATAGTATTACAACGTGCATAGTCTTAGAAGACTAGCAGAAACAAAGAAATACATCGAAAAACATTGAACAACATTGAGCCCATCTTCTTCATGTGCCACAGGCAAAACATGTCGGCGATAGTCTCGAGATCCTAAAAGAAATCCTCACTCGTCTTGAGAATCATCTGCAATATGGAATATGCAGCCACAAGGGAGTCAATACAATTTAATGTATGGGCAAGTAACACTATGGTGGATATAAATGGCAAGACTAATACTACATGCTTATTTGGCTGAGTGGAGTTTAGGCTAAGTTTGCATAAAGCTAGTTTTCTCCTATCTTTTATCATAAAACAATTTCATCTATAATAGGTATCGCTGATAGAAACCAGTGAACCTTAACTAAAATTAAGAAGTACCACTGATAGAAATCAGGGTAAACTCCTACCCCTGTTCACCCATCAAAATTTTATTATGAAGTTGGCGTGATGAGATTCTTCCGTCATTCCTTGTCCAGCTGCTCAAATTGTCCATGACCGGGGACACGGCTAAGATCTTAGTTTGTTGACTCTGCAGAGTTTGTGCACTTTCACCTTTAAACTCAAATCAGCCCAAACATCCTATACACCCTGAGTACATTAAGGAAAGGAGAAGATTGAGACGAGATCTTTCAGAAGAAATTCCACCACCGTCAGGCTTGACCCGTTCCAACCTACACCCCCTACATCTTCTTGTCAAGCACTGGTGAGTTCATTCAACTTAGTTGATCAAGACAGAGCCCATATGACTAAAGGCTGCACGGGAAGCTACTTATTAATCTCTTTGTTCCTGGGTGGCCATCCACAAGTGACAACCTCAAGTGGAATAACCCTTATACAAGGGCCCTGAGGAAACACTCAACATAAACCAATCACATCCAAATTCCACCCAGGTGTTTCATTAAACTTAGTAGTTTTATCCTTAACATCTAAATAAAACATTTGAAGAGCATATCAATTCTACTAAGTTCAATGTCTTCTATACTAGCAGGATATAAAAGGATGGCTACATACTACTTGGGATAATAGCATAACATAATATAACTTAGTAAAATTTCCTATCATGCATACTACTCAAAAATCAACTAATGCATATAGAAAATAATGGGTAGTTGATGATGTGTTACTTGCCTTGTTGAAGTTGGTGAAGAATTCACACTCTCTTCACAAAAGATCGTTGCTCTCCGTACAATATATTCATTGAAAACACAGTAATAAAATAAACATGCATCCTATCAAACAAACATACAAGTGTAGAAAACATACAGAGCAACTAACATATCCAAAGGGGTTTAACCAGTTGGCTAGGACAAGGTCAAGGTTTGAGTTCAATACTTGTTAAGGAAATTCCAAAGGTTTACTTGGTATGGACTAGGTTGAGTTTGTAGTGATCAAACTTTATTTAAAACATATTTATGTAAGAAGTTCCAAGAGTTCACCAAGGTGATCTCACTATTTTAACTAAAGTATCACAATACAAAGTGTAACACTTAGTTGTTTTCATAAAAACATTTGAGTGATCTAAGTTAGTCCTTCCATTTTGGTTTAGGCCAGGTCTAGGTTCAACTAACTTCCTAACAAAGGAGATAACAAGTTAAAGTCTTGGTCTTTTCCATTTGGGTCAAGGGCTGGACAAAAACAACTTGTTATTCTTCAACTTGTGTGGATTGCTCCAAGCCTTCACATGCTTGTCTTCTTGGAGTCCATCTTCATGCTTCTATTGTAGTTTCCTCCTTGGATGGATTCTTCTCTTGGTCTTGATAGATTTCTTCATGGCTTTCACTTCACTAATTTGGTTTGGGTATGGGATGGGCACAAAATACCACTAAGTCAAGAGAAAGAAAATAGGAAGAAAGATAGAAGAGAGAGGGAGATGTTTTCTTCTGGATTTCTTCACACTTGTACTTCCTTGAGTTGCTTCTAGTGGTGGAGTCCTTTTTTCAAAATTTCTTCATTGATCCTCCTTGTAGCTCTTCATGTTGCCACCAAGTTGAAAGTGAAGAGCCTTCTATTTCTTGAGTCTTGATTTCCATTTTCTAACTTGATGGATTCTTGAAGCAAGAATAGGGGGATGGAGGAGTAGATAGAAAACTATAGTACTAGTGTTTGAGGTTCACTACTTGGTCTCTTAGATGGTTTACATACTAGGGACTTGTTCTTGGATTCAAAATGGCCACAACAAACAATGGTAGAAGGAATAGAAACAAAATCTAAGGCATGATCAACTAGTGGTTCACTAAGATGGATTTTTGGTCCAACTTACAAGGAAATGGTTCAAGGTTGTCCAAAAGGTTTAGGTACTGATGTCTCTGGTTCAAGGTTACCAAAAGGATCAACTTTGCAAAAGGAACTATATTCTAATTATTTATAGAATTAAACCTATGTAAAAAATACTCAATATACCAATTAATTCTAAATTCAAATTTAACATGTTAAAAAATTATTTTGGGACAAAGGGTGTGAAAGTACTCATCCTAAGGTTTCCAAATATATTTTATTTGCAATTTTTGGATTTGTAGAATTTGAATTATACCAAAATTCATCAAACAAGCATATTTGAAATTGAACCAATTTAAGTTTATCAAATTTGAATTTGAACAATGCTAAAAGATTCTACAGATCCAGGGGATTTCAAAAAGTCTAAGTTTGCTAAATTTTGGATTATGGTTAAAAAGATATGATGCTTCTAAGTTCTAGGGACTAATCTGCAAAAATTACTATTTATTTTCTATTCCGGAAGAAAAACAGAGATTGGGCTGCTATACGCTGCACTGGACGACAGATAACAGTTGGGCTTGGGCCGTCTACGTGCTGCACCGAGCGACGGATAAGGAACTTAACGCGCGCTGACGGGGCAGGCAACGTGGCGCGCAATGATTCGCTGATACCTTTTCGTTTAAAAGATCTAATCTAGGCCCTCCATCATGGATCTAACGGGCAGGGATGAAAGGGAGCTCACCGGGGGCGCTTGGTTCGCCGGAGAACGGAGGTGCGGCGGCCCGCGGTGTAGAAAATCGACGGCGACGGCGATCCAGTGGTCTTCTGGGCTCGGGGAGGTGACAGAGGGGTGCGTCGTGGCGCTTTGATCTCGTTGGTGACGGTGGCTTCCACCGGTAGTTCCTGGAACGGTGACGGCGAGCGACCAGAGATGGAGGACACGGAGGTGCTGCTCCTTGGCCACGGACGGCGGCGGTGCTAGGGGCAGTATTCGGTCACGAGGACACCACCACGACGTGTAGCTTGACATGGCGGAGCTAATGGAGACGATGGCGCGGTCTTGAACCTCCCGAGATGGCCGCGCCGTGCGGATGGAGAAACTTCACACTCCGGCGAGATGCAGACGTTCTTGGCGTGGTGGTTTGGCTCGATACAAAAACAATGAGAGGTGTCAGGGTGTTGCGCGTCAATATATGTGTCCATAAGAGGGTGGTCTCGGGTTCCTAGGATGGCTCACCTCGACGGAATTCGAGCTCGACGGCGGCGGAACGGAGGATGTCGGGGGGATACCCCCGAGTAGGGTAAAGGCAAGTGCTAAGGGCAAGATCAGAAGAGACGTTTGGCAGAGTAGCGGCTACCCGGTACTCGCTACCCAGTCGTCCGCTATTCGGCCCTACACACTGAAGGCCAGGAGGAAGAATCAAGGAAGTCATTCTCCTCCGGGTAGAGGAAGTGGTCCGAGTAGAAATGGCGGTCTCCTACTCGGGCCAGAAGTCAAAGGAGCCGTTCTGACACAGGATCCCGCGTATCACAGGTCCGTACTGCAGCACTGTTCATCTGCAGAGCGCGTGCTTATCCGTGCCAGGGTGTCAGCAGGGCGTCGCAGGTTAGGGGGGCCTACCCCATGACGGTGTCAGTGATAACAGATCAGCTCCTCGGTTCTGCGGAACGACTTTACACATGAAGACAAGCTAGGAAGCCAAAGTGGTCAGCGAGAACCCGGAAGGGTACAGTGTGCACACAATGTCGACATCTTGGCTGTATCCGGCTGGGCACCAGTATATAAGGTGCCCTGCCTCCTCCTGCGCGAGGGACGACACGACTAAGGACTACAGTAGCATAGAGAGAGGGGTGGCTACTCGGTTGTAAGCAACACCTGTACTGTGGCTACTCGGTGAGACTCGAATACAAAGAGAGAAAGACAGGAGTAGGGGTTTTACCTCCACACGAGGGCCCTGAACCTGGGTAGATCTTCTTGTTAGCGTTGCTAGCTTCACACTCACGCGGCTACTCGCTGCGTGATCCCTCCCCGAGCGCCTCCAGCGTCCATCGTCCCCACAACTTTAGCCATCCTATGGCATCTGCCGTGACACCACCACGACAGTTGGCGCCCACCGTGGGGCAATCAGCAGCGCTGGCTGGAGTTTCCATTCGGACGGGATCGATTTCTGCTACCGGAGAGCGCGTGGTCTGTGGCCTCGTCCACAGATTCGGCTCCTTCGACTTCGTCACCGACAACGCCGGCGATTTCGGCGGCAGGGCCATGCCGGAGGGCGGCTCGGTGATCTCCTTCGGCGCGCACCTCGTCTACGTCACCACCGTCATCGACCGCGCGTACCCCGGGGAGGTGCATGTCGCGGAGGATCCCCCTGCCGTCATCGCGGCACGCGGGAGGCCGTTGTGCCGCTCTGCGGACGTCACGGAGGTGATGATGACCGGCCCTGCTGCTGACGCCGGGAAGGGTGCGGCTGCTGCTGCCGCAGGCGTCATCGAGGATCTCGCTGGCCCGAGTGCTGGCGGGAAGACCCACAAGCCCTACGAGAAGGACTGCAACCTGCCTCCCTCCACTACTCCGACGATACCTGCGTCCGCCGTGCGGATGGGCATGCCGCCTCCCACCGAGCTCGAGCTCATGACCATGCGGGCGCAGCTCGAGCAGCAACGCCAGGCGCTGCTCGCCGAGCAGGCGGAGCTGGATAAGGTTAGGCTTGAGCTAAACCTGGACCAGAACGAGTACAACCGGGCTCATGGCTTCACGCCCGTGGTGAGGAGGCCTTCCAAGGCAGGCGCTACACGCCGCAACCTAGGCACCGAGATGGCAGCAGTTGGAGAAACTGCTGGCCAAGCCGCTAGCCAAAACACCGCCACCACCAGACCCAGATACAGCACCCCCGCCAAAACCCTTAGAGCTGCTGAGGCTGTAGCTGCTGAGTTGCCGCATCTCGCTGGCGATGCGCGCGTTAGGCAGCAGGAGAGGCTTAATGAGCTAGTGCTAGAGGCTGCTAGGCAGAACGAGGAGTTCCGGAAAGCCAACCCGGGTGCTGGAGCTTCTCAGGTAGTGCACTCGCATGCGGCTAGATCTAACGATCAGGCCTCATCACCGCATCCGAGTCGCGAGAAGGAGCGGAGTGGGCATTCGGGCAGAGATAGGCAGATGCAGGTGTACGACCCTGATGTCGCTGCAAAACAGCACGCTGTAGCGCGACAGTCCGGTCAAAAACACAACGCTGCAGGAGCAGGCTATCAAGCCCATAAAGCTCAAAGCCAGGCCCGAGATGGAGAGCGCCCATGCCCTTCTCAGCATCCAGTTGCTCAGCCTACTCGGCAGAGGCAACAGCCGCGCGCAGTGGCGCCAGCCGCCAACCCGGTGGAGCAGCCTGCAGTCGTGCAGGTGGACAGATATGATGATGGCTACTCGGCAATGGGGTTGGCTGGCTATGACATACTGGATCGCGTGGGTGAGCGCGTGCTGGAGCCCAGTGATGCCAGGCACAAGTTGGACCGGATTTCTCTATCCCCGCAACTCGAGAGCAAGGGGCCGCCTGCTCCAGAGTGCTTTGGTCCCCGCATCATGACGGAGCCATCCGTGAAGCAGTTCCAGCTCGCCAGGGGGACCAAGTGCTATGACGGCAGCACCAAGCCGGAAGATTGGCTCAATGATTATGTCACAGCCGTGCATATTGCAGGCGGCAACCGGAGGTGGGCCGTGCGGTACATCCCGCAGATGCTCGAGGGACCGACAAGAACTTGGCTCAACAACCTGCCCAAGCACAGCATCAACTGCTGGCTTGACTTCGCGGAGGCATTCGTCAGCAACTTCACCAGCACCTACCGGAGGCCGAATAGGCCGCAACAGCTATCCGCTTGCAGGCAGCGGGAAGAGGAGACGGACCGCGAGTATCTTACTCGGTGGAGTACTCTGAGGAACACCTGTGAGGGTTTGAATGAGGCCCAGGCCATCACTTGGTTTGCGCAGGGCTGCAGGCATGGCAGCATGTTGTGGCAAAGGCTCCAGAGGGAGATGCCGAGTACTCTTGCTGAAACCATCCGGATTGCGGATCAGTACGCACTCGGGGACCCAACGCAGCCTCTTCTTGATGCTGCTGAGCCGAGAAGGAACTACAACATCAACACCAGCAAGCGCAATGAGTTCCGTAACAAGCGCAGAGGTGACCGGATTGATACCCGATACGATCCTGAGGAGGTGAATGCTGTGGCAACCGGAGCTGGGAGTAGCCAGAGGCCAAAAACTGCTGGAGCCCAATACGGGCAAAACCAGAATCAGGGCCAGGGAAACAAGAAGCCATACAGCGCTTCCCAGCAGGGTAGCGGCAACTCGGGTCCGGCACCGAACTTTGTCTTCAAGGACATGAAGGATGGCCCATGCAGTTTCCACACTCGGCATCCCGCGAGACCTGCCAAACACACTACTCGGCAGTGCAGTTGGTGGGAAGAAATCAAGAATGAGGGCCTGCCTCCTCCTCCTCCTCTGCCAGCTGCGAATGCCGCTGTACAGCCTGCTCGCGCACCCGCTGCTTGGCCTCCAGCCTTCCCGAGAAGAGAAAATGTGAACCAGGTGGCTTTAGGAGCCAACCGCTACTTCAACAATGATGGCTATCGCAACAACAACAACAACAACTACTACACCCGCAACAACAACAGAGGCAACAACAACAACAACAACAACCAAGGTAACAACAACAACAACGGCAACAATGGTGGCGGAGACCGCAATCGGTACCAGGAGCATCACGAGAGCTACATGATCTTCACCTCTGAGCCTGTCGACAAGAAATCCCAGCACATGCATGCCATGGAGGTCAATGCTGTGATCCCTTCTGTTCCTCACTATATGCATTGGTGCAACCAAGATATCACGTGGTCCAGAGCAGATCATCCCAAGGTGATGCCCAACCCGGGTAGCTACGCCTTGGTGCTGGATCCTACCTTCTTGGGTCCCGAGAAGAATGTGAGGTTCAGCAAGGTACTGATCGACAACGGCAGCAGCATCAACATTGTGTACAGAGACATACTCGAGAAGCTCGGTATGGCCGAGAACATGCTGCTACCTAGCAAGACCACTTTCCATGGCATTGTGCCCGGAGTCTCTTGCAATCCGATTGGCCGAGTATGGATAGACGTGCTATTCGGCACCAGGGAGAACTGCCGCACAGAGAGCCTGCAGTTTGAGGTAGTTGATCACCAGAGCCCCTACCATGCACTACTCGGCAGGCCTGCTCTGAGCAAGTTCATGGCCTCTACCCACACTGCATATCTGAAGATGAAGATCCCTGGTCCCAATGGCGTGATTACCATCACTGGTGATTACAAGAAGTCCATGGAGTGTGCCTCTGCTGGCTCTCAGTTGGCGGAATCCATGGTGATCGCTGCCGAGAAGAAGAAAATGTACGAGGTGGTGGCTATGGCGCAATCCGCGCAAGCTGGTGCGCCTAGCATGCCGAGTTCCCAGCACGGGACGGCGTTCCAGGCATCTCAGGAGACAAAGAAGATCCAGGTTGACCCTGAGTTTCCCGACCGTGTTGCCATCATTGGCTCCGGGTTGGGGGAGAAATAGGAAAGCGAGCTCATCCACTTCCTCCATGAGAATCGGGACGTGTTCGCCTGGTCCAATGAGGATTTACCAAGTGTCCCGAGGGAGTTGGTTGAGCACTCGCTACATGTGCGTCCGGACGCCAAACCAGTGAAGCAGGCTATGCGCCGTTTTGGAGATGAGAGGAGGAAGGCCATAGGTGACCAGATCACCAAGCTGCTGATAAGCAATTTCATCATGGAGGTGCTGCATCCGGATTGGCGAGCCAACCCGGTCATGGTCGAGAAGAAGAAGGAAGATCCCAAGGCCGTTACCGCATGGCGCATGTGCGTCGACTACACCGACTTGAACAAGGCCTGCCCAAAGGATCCTTTACCGCTACCTCGCATCGATCAGGTGATCGATTCCACTGCTGGTTGTGAACTGTTGTCTTTCATAGATGCCTACTCTAGTTTCACCAGATAGCTCTCAATCCTGCTGATCAAATAAAGACTGCCTTCATTACCCCGTACGGGGCTTATTGCTATCGTGTCATTTGTTTCGGGGGTCGGAATGCGGGTGCCACCTACTAGAGATGCATGCAGAAATGCTTGCATGACCAACTCGGCAAAAATGTGCAGGTGTACGTAGATGACATTGTCATCAAAACGAATAAAACACATACTCTGCTTAGTGACCTTGAGGAAACTTTCGCTAACTTGCGCAAGTACAAGATGAAGCTGAACCCGAGTAAGTGCACCTTTGGCGTCCCGGCTGGCAAGCTACTCGGCTTCTTGGTATCCAGTCGGGGCATTGAGGCCAATCCTTCAAAGATAAAAACTATTGGGAGCATGTCTTTGCCGAGATCCCTGAAGGATGTGCAAAAATTCACTGGTTGCTTGGCATCTCTGAGCCGTTTCTTGGGCCGGATGGGCGAGAAGGCCCTGCCTTTGTACCAGTTGATGAAGAAAAGCGACAAGTTCGTCTGGACACCGCAAGGGGATGTGGCATTCAAAGAGCTAAAGGCAATGCTGGGTAGCGCTCCCATCCTGGCTAGCCTGCTACCCAAGGAGCCAATGCTGCTATATATTGCTGCTACTAACCGGGTAGTCAGCGTGGTGATTGTGGTGGAACGAGAAGAGGAAGGCAAACGTGTGCAGAGGCCGGTATATTATCTCAGTGAGGTGCTGTCCAGCTCCAAACAGAATTACCCTCACTACCAGAAGATGACTTACGGTGTGTACCTGGGAGCCAAGAAGCTGAAACACTACTTCCAAGAACACCCCATCACGGTGGTAAGCTCAGCTCCCATCTCGGATATCATGGGTAACAAGGAATCGAGTGGCAGAGTAGCCAAGTGGGCAATCGAGCTGGCTGCGTACGCTCCCGCCTATGCGAGAAGAGAAGCCATCAAGTCTCAGATCCTGGCAGAATTCCTGGTGGATTGGGCTGAGGTACAATATGAGCCTCCCACTCCGGTATCCAACTACTGGAAGATGCACTTTGATGGCTCCAAGATGAAGGAAAGCCTTGGTGCTGGCGTGGTGCTTACGTCACCCAAGCGAGATCAACTCAAGTATGTGCTGCAAATCCACTTCAAGGCATCCAACAATGTTGCAGAATACGAGGCTGTGGTACACGGATTGAAGGTAGCAAAGGAAGTTGGTGTGCAGCGTATCATATGCTATGGCGACTCGGATCTGGTTGTACAGCAAGTCTCTGGCACTTGGGATGCTCTGGATGCCAACATGGCGTCATACCGCTTCCTGGTCCAAACCATGACAGGATTCTTTGAGGGTTGCGAGTTCCAGCACATCCACCGAGCAGAGAATGAAGCAACTGATGAGCTGTCCAAGTTGGGATCTTCTCGGCAGTACATCCCGGCTGGGATTGCCTTGGAGCATTTGAGAAAGCCATCCATCAAGCCATCCCCCAACTCGGAGTCCATTTTCGTTCCTTCGCTGCCTGATGAGGAAGCAGTTCCAATGGAGATTGACTGGGAAGGTGCAAAAGAAGACCCGGGGACTGCAGTCTCCATCCCGGGGACTGGCGCCTGCAACCCGGTGACTGTCCTTCCCTACCCGGGGACTGTCCTTCCCTACTCGGGGACTGCTCCTCCTTACTCGGGGACTGCCCCTCTCAGCTCGGGGACTGTCGCATTCCTTGAAGAGGTCCTTGCCAACCGCTCGGGGCTGCAGAGAGTCAATCCCAATCCAGAAAATGATGCAACAGTGCCTATTCCAATGGAAGTGGACGAACCAGTGTTTCCCGCGCGGGAGACGCCGAGTTGGGCTATGCCCATATTATCCTTTCTAAGGGACGGCACCCTGCCAGATGATGAGGTTACCGCAAGACAGATTCAGAGAAGATCCAAGGGCTACACCATCTTCAGAGAAGTGCTGCACAAGAGAAGTGCCACTGGCGTGCTGCAGCGTTGCGTGGAACCAGAAGAACGAGAAGAGATTCTGGTGGAAATACACCAAGGGGAATGCGGGCATCACACCTCTGCTCGGGCTCTAGTCAAGAAGGCTTTTTCGGCATGGCTTCTTCTGGCTCACTGCTTTGAAACAAGCTGAAGATATCGTGAGAAAATGCAACGGCTGCCAGAGGTTCGCAAGTAAGATCCACATGCCTGCTTCCGAGTTGAAAACAATTCCCACCACTTGGCCGTTTGCTGTTTGGTGTCTGGATATGGTTGGTCCCTTCAAACCGGCTAGAGGCAACATGACACACATCTTGGTCATGGTTGATAAATTCACCAAGTGGATTGAAGTGAAGCCTATTCGGAAGTGTGATGGAGCCACTGCTGTGAGTTTCCTGAAGGATGTGATCCTGAGATACGGCTACCCGCACAGCATCATCACAGATAACAGCACTAACTTTGCTGAGGGAGCCATGGTGAGATTCTGCAGAGATAAGCACATCCGACTAGATGTCGCGTCTGTCGCGCATCCCGCGTCCAATGGACAGGTGGAAAGAGCAAATGGCATGCTGCTTGCAGGCATAAAGCCAAGGCTGATTGAGCCGCTGCTGAAAACACTAGGGTGTTGGCTAGACGAGTTGCCAGCGGTGTTGTGGAGTCTAAGGACTACCCCTAACCGGTCAACCGGCTACACACCATTCTTCTTGGTTTACGGGGCTGAAGCCGTGTTGCCAATCGACCTAGAGCATGACTCCCCCCGAGTAACCCTCTACACTGAGGCGGAGGCGAGAGAAGCTCGAGAAGATGACGTTGACCTGCTAGAAGAAACAAGAGAGCTTACTCTGTCACGTTCAGCTGTTTACCAGCAAAACCTGAGGCGTTATCATAGCCGAAAAGTGAACCCAAGGGTTTTCCGAGAAGGAGACATGGTCCTTAGGCTCGTGCAGCGCACAGCCGGGATGCACAAGCTATCCCCTCCGTGGGAAGGGCCGTTCATTGTGAGCAAGGCTCTACACAATGATGCGTACTACCTTGTAGATGCGCAACCAGCACAGAAGAACAGGCCGGATAAAGCTGGGGAGGAGTCCAAACGCCCCTGGAATGTAGCTCTACTTCGTCGCTTTCATTCATGAGCAAAAGTGTGTATGTACCCTCTTATCCGAGTTAAACCCCTACTCTACAATCTGAGATTGAACTCGGGGACTGCCCTCGTCCAAAATTGCTCTAAGTGTTTCTATTCTGTTATCTCTTTGTCTACTCGGTTGGTGCGCTTAGAATTTCAAAAACATACAAAGTAGTGTGTTTATACTCACCGGACACTCTGCGACTCTGCTGCTGTCCGCAAACCGGCTTCATGGCAAGCCAGCGAACAAGCCAAAGAGTCAATGAACACATGAAAAATTGCAAAGGGAAGGAAGCGTGTGCCAACCGAGTAGAGTGTTGTTTACTGTCTGTTGTTATCTTTTTTCGGCTATGTGGTGGGTAGCGTTACTATGACTGTTTCCAAGTGGCTAAGTATTTGAAACTCCAACTTTGAACTATTGTGACTCGAATACCAAAAAAGCAACAAGTTGCATGTAAGAGCTGAGATAAAAAGGAAGGGTGGATGAAAAATGCAACTCGGGGACTCGCATGATAACGCAACCCGGCATCAAGCCAAAGCTGCTCAAATTACCAAGTATAAAAACTTCAAGTGAAATAAAACTGAGTAGCAACGGGAAGATAAATTGTTCAGTACATCTGCACCCGGCATTCCGGGGATTTGATAAAAACCTCGAGCATAAGTGTTGCAGGACATAATCAGGTGGAGGTAGCAGCATCTTCAGTGTTGGTATTGGTGGCATCAGCTTCGGGGGTGGCCTTGGCAGCGTCAGCTTCCGGGTTGGCGACATCCGCTTCTAGGTTGGTGGCAGCCTGATCAGAAGTGGCTGTGGCCACCGAGATGGGGTCCGTCGCCGAAGTGGAGGCAGCAGATTGAGCGCGGAGTAGCGCCGTGTCGTCGAGGGCCGCGCCTGATGAGGTGCCGAACTCAAGGGCAGCGGTGTCGATGGTCATCTTCTCGCTTTCGGCTTCTTCGTCGCTATCCGCGACGGCCGCGCCCTTGCCCTTCTCGGACTTCTCATCTGTGCTGGCGAAGAAGCTCAGCCCGTCTGACAAAGTGGCCTCCTCGTCATCGTCTTCATCCTCGTCGTCGCCCTCGCCTTCCACATCCGTGTCGGGCTCGGTGAGGCCTTCGATGTAGCGCGCGGTATCCGCGTAGGAGGCGATCTCCCAGGCGACTGCCTGGCGGCGAGCCACGCACTCGGGATCCTTCTCCCACTTGGAATCGCGGCGCATCTCGAGGATGGTATTGAGATTGAGGTTCTCATACCAGCTGCAGATGAAGAGGAGCAGCATGTCCGCGCCTGCCCGAGCTCCGGATGCTCGCCATTTCTTCAGCTCGGCCTTGACGCCATTCAGCTTCTCGGCTAGCGCGCGGATAGTTGAGGGCAAGGAATCCCGGGGCCAGAACAACGCATGAAGTCGAAAGGCAACAAACGTTAAGTCCGTGCCCAAGCCCCTAAGGCGCTGAAGCTGACTCTGCATGTTCGTGAAGCTGTCTTTGATGGAAGCCTTGGTGTCCATGGGCAGCCCTTTCTCTACTCGCACATCTTGGGCCTTTGACAGGGAAGGTTTGCTGGCTGAGCAGAGATCGGGGAAGATTTCTGAAAATGCTATCAGAAAAAGATTAGAAAAGAAAGCAGCAAAGAGATGCAAATCGGTCAACAGAGAAGAAGGAGGGAACAGGGAGGCGCAGAGATGCGAAAACTTACTGTTCAGGTCGCAGAGTAGCGACTCAAGTTTCCTCTTCCATGACTCCTCATCAGCTGCGTGCCGCTCTTCGACCCTCCGGAACTGGGCCAGTTGGAGCATGAGATCCGAGTTGCTCTTCTTCAACGTCTCGCACTCCAACTCCAGGGCCCTTTGCTTAGCCTTGGCGGCTGCCTCCAACTTGTTCTTCTCGGCGGTTAGATCTATGATGTCCTGAAGGGCAGTCCGTAACTGGACCTGCAGCGGCTCCAGCTCGGTGGTGTGTTGGCTCTTGAGCTCGACGGCTTGGCTTGCCAATTGCTGCTGCAACTCGGAGGGCTGCACGCAGTCGAGATGCTCTTCACGAAATTTCTTGTAATCTTCTGCGGAGGAGAAGGGTATGGTCAGCAGATAGCAGAGAAGAAGGAGGAGAACAAGCCGAGAAGGCGACAACTCACCTTCCAACTTCTTGATGGTGGTCTCGGCGTTTTCAACAAAGACGTGACAGTGCTGGTGCTCCTCTGTCAGCGTCTTGATCTTGCCTGCAGAGTGCAAGGAGTTAGAGTAGAAAGCAAAAACGGGCGTAAACACAAAACGCATGAACCGGGTAGCTAGAAGCTTACTCTCGAGCTCGGAGAGCTGAAGGGTACGAGCTACGACCTCCTTCTCGGTCACGGCATCGCTTTTGCGTTCAGCTTCTAGGGCCTCAAGGCGCCTTTTTGCAATGCTGTGATTCCAGAGTAGGGTCCGATAAAGGGTCGTTCTCTTCAAAAGGCTATTCTGAGAAGCAGAAAGAAAAGGAGTTAGACAATGTTTTGAAGATTTGACCCGAGAAGACGGCAACTCGGTCGAGTAGCCGCCTACTCGGCCCGAATCTCGGGGACTGGGTGATGGATAAGAAGAAGAAGAAGAGTAGAAGAGAAGAAAAGCGCAACTCGGAACAGGCAAAGCAAAACTTACCGCATAAGTTTGCTCGAGATCCTCTGCAGCCTTGCGGTGGACGAACAGCTTCGCGGCAAGCGTGCTGGTGGCGGACGAGATGGTCATGGGATTGTAGCCCAGGTCCGCCTTGTTCCAGTCGATGCGCCAGTGGTCCAACTTGCCCACAGCCAGGCCGTTCCAGGTCTCGTTGCCGAGGAACACGCTATTCCACTCGGCGTCGATAAAGCCCACCCGGTCGATTATCTGCTCGAGACCCTGGGACTCCACCTCTGTCTCCTGGATCTCGCGCGAGAAGATCGATTGGGCCTTGTCCTTGGCCGGCAGCTTGGAGTTCACAGCCTGGACCTGTTTGCCCTTCGTGAGAGCGAGCTGTTTCTCGGCCTTGGTCAGACCAATGTTGTACTGTTTGCTCATCTGCAGCATGTAAGGCGGGTAGGCAGGCGGGTCTTGAACGCTCGATCCCGCGGCTGTGCCTGCACCGCTGCCGGGAGCACCAATGGTGAGTTGTCCACTCTTCGCGGCAGGCTTTGCAGTTGGCTTAGGTGGCAGCATCACGGCGGAATCTTGAGCAGCGCCCCGCGAAGGATTCCTACGGACGGGGGCGTCTGGCTGGGCAGCTTGCTTCTCGGTAGCTTGCTTCTCGGCGGCCTTCTTTTCGGCGGCTGGCTTCTCGGCAGCCTTCTTCTCGGCGGCTGGCTTCTCGGCAGCCTTCTTCTCGGCTGCTGGCTTCTCAGTTTTCTTCTCGGCAGCCTTCTTCTCGGCTGCATCTTTCTTGCCAGCAGCATCGGAAGCAAGTTTCTTGATGGTCTGTTTGGCTGGAGGGCTGGCTATGGTCTTGGTCTTCTTCATGGGCGGGGAGCTTGGCGCAGTTGGTGGAGCGGCCTGCTGGGCACCCGGCGCCAAGGGCTGGCTACTGGGCGCAGCGTCCGGCTGCGCGTGGCTCTGCAGGGCCGGCTCCACATCAGCTGTCTCAATCCGCTGCTCGGCAGCGGGGTCTTGCAGTACGTCGTCTTGATTATCTACCCGCGGCTGGGCCGCGGGGTCATCTCGGGCAGCAGCATCAGTGTCCTGCTGCTCCTGGCTCTCTTCCTGCCGCTCAAGGGCGGCACGATCTGGATGCTCGGTGGTTGTTTCTGTGTTCTCCCCAGCTGTGGCAGCTGGGGGAGAAGGTGGTCTCTCGTCGTGAGCAGCATCCCGCGCTTGTTGTTCCGCGCGGGCCTGCTGCTCCTGCTCGGCGTCCTGGGCGCCCGTGTCCATGTCCTGGACGTTGGTGTCGTCTTCATTCTCACCCTTCACGGGAGAGGGCGCACGCGCCTCGTCCCCTGCCGCGGGCTCATCCTCTTCAGAGAGGTCGATGAGCTTGTCGACGTCAATGGCGGGTCTCTTCTTGGATTTGGAGGGAGCGGCAGCAGCATCAGCGTCCAAGGGGGCGCTGAAGAGAAAAAGGAAGTTCAGGAAGGAAAGAGAGAAAGAAGAAACCGAGAAGCAGCAGTGGAACAAGAAATTCGGAAAAAGCAGTGACAGTGGAATGCAACTTGGAAGAAAATCACTTACCCTGCACGCAAAGGGGGTAGCCGTCTCCCAGCGACCTGCTTGGTCTTCTTCTCGCCCTTCTTGGCCTTCTTGGCGGTGGGCTCCTGGGCACCACTGCCCGCCCTCTTCCGAGTGGCGGGAGCGGCAACCGCAAGCGGATCGACCTCGAGGGCGTCCTCATCCTCTCCCTCATCAGCATTAGCCTCCTCTGCAGAATAGGAAAGAAGAAAACAGTTGAGAAGCAGAAAGAAACTAAGTTGCGCTGCTCGTGACCAAAAAGGTGAACTCGGTCACCTTCGTCGTCGTCTTCGGACCAGTCCCGAATGGACGTGTCGACATGGTGCTTACCCGGTTGGACGGCATGGGGGATGCAGAGGGTGTCCGCGGTGTCGTAGGAGACCTCGTCATCCTCCTTTCGGTCTTCGTGCCAGTTGGCCTCGAAGCGCTCCTCGCTTTCAGCGAGCTGGCGAGCAAGGCGCTGGAGACATAAGCAAGCAATATAAATCAGTTAAGCAGTGTAAGGGTTTCTACCCGGAACGGGATGCAAGCACAAAGCATAACAGAGTAGTAGCAAGTATCCTACTCGGCATGAAAGTGCAAACATAAAGCACATGAGGCGTGCAAACACAAAGCACATGAGGCCTAACAGATAGTAGCAAATGTTCTACTCGGCATATAGTGCAAACATAAAGCACATGAAGGCTAAAGAGATACGGCTAAGTGTCCTACTCGGCATAGAGTGCGGATGCTAAGCATATCAGGCTAAGACGGCTACCTACTCGGAACCGATACACAGGAAACAGAATAAGAAGTACTAACCCGTTTGATTGGCTTCGTGCCGTACAGCCGCACGAAGCCGTACTGCCAGTGGTCGGTGAGGCCGGTGCTCATGATGGAGCGCGCCCAGGTGGCCACGTCCGCATTGTTGAGCTCGAACGTAGTCGTCCGAGTGCAATCTCTGTTGCCGCCCATGTAGCACATGAGGTGTGCACGACGCTGCAACGGGAGCACCCGCCTGGAGATCCAGCAAGCGATGGGGTCGTCATCCTTGAGGCCCTTATCCTTCAGCTGGGCGAGGCGCGCGTTGATATGCTTGATGTCGCCGTCTAGCGGGGGCTTGAATCCCCAATTCTGCCCGGTAGGAGGCAAATTGGTCCACCGGGGGAGATTGATCTGGTCCACCAGTGGCTCGCCCTCCTTGACAGGGATGTTCTTCACGTAGAAGAAGGTCTTCTGCCATTTCCGCACGAAGTCAAGGCCCTTGACGCGCGGATGGTTGGTCCCGCTGCGCTGCACCATCATGGCGCTGCCGGTCTTGGTCATCCAATGGTTGCTGTCCGCGCTACCCGGCTTGGCCTTGCTCTGCTTCCTGAAGAAGAAGTAGCGCGCCCAAGTCATCGGTGTGGGGCGGACGCCCAGGAATGCCTCGCACACCACAGCGTGGTATGCGAGCATCACCATCGCATTCGGCGGCAGGTGGTGCGGCTGGATCCCGAAGTGGTCGAGGAAGCCGCGGAAGAAATCTGACGCGGGCAGCCCGAATCCCCGCGCGAAGTGCGCGAGGAACACCACGTGCTCGTCCGCCTCCGGGGCGGGGACGAGCTCGCCATCGGGGTGCCGGCAGCGGACAACGGGAGGAACTCGCCGGGTGTTCACCAGCCACCGGCACTCGTCTGCCGTGACGGTGGATCCAGCCCACCCGGCGCGGGCGTCTTCATCGCGAGCCATCGGGCAGGAGAGGAAATCTGGTGGTGATTTGATGGTGGTTTGGTGGAAAGAACTGGCCTTTCGGCGCAGTGAAGCTTGCGGCGGCGCAGTGAGGTGCGCGGTGGCAAAGAGCTCTGTGGCGGCGGAGGAACGAAGAGGCGGGGAGAGAGTGAAGGCAGGAAGAGGAGAAGGGAGTTACCGAGGGGGTATTTATACCTCCCTTCGGGTTGCCGTTACGATTGGAGGTAATGGGATCAGTTACGCCCAGAGATCGTGCGGCGTGGGGTGCGTGGGCCGGTTAGAAACGCACACAGCGCAGAACGCGCGCGTAACGGCCGCATTCGATCCCACGACGTGATCGTGGGTAATAACTGCGCTTGATGGGACATAACGGGCTAGTGGGCCCGGGCCATGAAAACTGGGCGCGTGGCCTGTCAGATCCCGGGCACCGAGGCGTCGGGGTTACGGGAACGCGACACGTGCTCAGTTTCGCTGCCGAAAGCCGGATTTCGCTCTGCCACGCAGAGATTCTGATTGGAAATCTCGCCAAGTCATTTTACTCGGCGACAGGGAAGAGAAATGGCCCTATTCGGAAAAGAAGAAACTTGAGATAGAATCAGGGCTACTCGGAGGTTCTACTCAGCAACCCAAGGCTCAAAGGCAAGATTGGTTTTTACGCTGGCAGAGCCCAGTGAACAAGTTCGTAGGACTCTACCAACTTCGGGGACTAATGTCGGGGGGATACCCCCGAGTAGGGTAAAGGCAAGTGCTAAGGGCAAGATCAGAAGAGACGTTTAGCAGAGTAGCGGCTACCCGGTACTCGCTACCCAGTCGTCCGCTATTCGGCCCTACACACTGAAGGCCAGGAGGAAGAATCAAGGAAGTCATTCTCCTCCGGGTAGAGGAAGTGGTCCGAGTAGAAATGGCGGTCTCCTACTCGGGCCAGAAGTCAAAGGAGCCGTTCTGACACAGGATCCCGCGTATCCCGGGTCAGTACTGCGGCACTGTTCATCTGCAGAGCGCGTGCTTATCCGCGCCAGGGTGTCAGCAGGGCGTCGCAGGTTAGGGGGGCCTACCCCGTGACGGTGTCAGTGATAACAGATCAGCTCCTCGGTTCTGCGGAACGACTTTACACATGAAGACAAGCTAGGAAGCCAAAGTGGTCAGCGAGAACCCGGAAGGGTACAGTGTGCACACAATGTCGACATCTTGGCTGTATCCGGCTGGGCACCAGTATATAAGGTGCCCTGCCTCCTCCTGCGCGAGGGACGACACGACTAAGGACTACAGTAGCATAGAGAGAGGGGTGGCTACTCGGTTGTAAGCAACACCTGTACTGTGGCTACTCGGTGAGACTCGAATACAAAGAGAGAAAGACAGGAGTAGGGGTTTTACCTCCACACGAGGGCACTGAACCTGGGTAGATCTTGTTGTTAGCGTTGCTATCTTCACACTCACGCGGCTACTCGCTGCGTGATCCCTCCCCGAGCGCCTCCAGCGTCCATCGTCCCCACAACTTTAGCCATCCTATGGCATCTGCCGTGACACCACCACGATAGAGGAGCTCCGGTGAGGAAATTGAAGTGCCTCGGGGCAATGTTTTTGAGAGGAAAGGGAGGGGAATTGAAGAGGGAGAGGAGGGCTTTAAGGAGGAGGAAACAATGCATCAAACGGTGGTCTTAAACGCGAGTAATCGCCGGGTTAAAATCGAAGAAGAAACGGTCATTGCAGTTTCCACTGTAGGTTGAAGATGGCGACGTCATCATGATGTCATCCAGCCCTTTTCTTTTATTTTTATTCCTGTTTTTAATATCTTTTGATTAATAATTCCAATTGACCTCAAAATAATTTCTAAAATTTGTAATATTAATATCTTTCTGTTTAGAACATTTTTATAAACTTTTCAACACATTTCACTTTTCATATTTTTGAAAATATAAATAATTCACTAATAGTGATAAATGTTCATTTTAAATTAGAAAATAATAAAATGTGGTTTTGATGAAATAAAATTTCAGAGACAGTATACATGTAAAATATAATTTTTGAAAGTCATTTCACATCATTTTTATATTTTATATTTTTAAGATTTCAGTGATTTACTAATAGTAACTTAATGCCATTTTAAAAATAGAAAATTAAATAAATATAAAAGTGGAAAATCCCACAAGTCATAATATTGTTTTTAAAGTCCTCTTTTATGTTATTTTCAAAGCAATGCATTTTGTATTCACTCCTTTATGTTTATAACTTGGAATAACAACTAAAAGTTATTATTAAAATATTTTATTCTCATCAAATATTTTTGAGGCTTAGGACATTATTAAGGGTTATAAAATAAGGTTTTCTAAGAGAAAACAATTTCTTTGATTACTGAATATTTATTTTGAATGGACTTTTAGGGTTTATGGAATAGAGATATAATGGATTCTTAATTTAAATTTTCATTGAGTTATGCATTGTTTCCTTTTATTTCTTGCCTCTCATTGGTTTTTGGTGACTTGCCTAACATGTAAACAAAAAGTTTCAATTTTTGGTGATTTTTGGACTTTCCAAAAATCAGGGATGTTACAAAATTATCAGCTACCGGTTTGTTCTTGGTTAAATCTATGTACATTCATTTAATTAATGGGCACCCAATATACCACTAAAAATTAATGTTTTTATGGTTACTTACTAGAAGAGTAATCTTAACTAAGAATAATCTTGCAGGCGTTGTATAGGATCTAAGGAGTGTGCCTTTTGCGATGTGGATGAGTCTGTACACAATCTATTTATATCTCGTTATTTTGTTCGTAATATATAGTTATTGATTCATTTTACGTTCAATAGACCTCCTCCTATATATAAGCATTACTACTCCCTTCGTATCATAATATAAGATGTTTCATATATTTCAATACAAAAAACATACGAATATATATAGACATAATTTAGTGTGTATATTCACACATTTTTCTCCGTATTTAGTCTCTATTAAGATACCCAAAACATCTTATATTATAGTATGGATGGAGTAATATATTTTTAGTTGGCTTAATGGAGTTGAGGAAAAACAATGGCACGAATATGCATTGGTGTTTCTGCTTTTCGTTGAGCCGTTTGCAATTAGTGTAATGATATTGTTTCTAACAAGGTGGGATTTTAATATTTTCTGTAGTTTACCAACCAGCCTTTATATTGGATCCATGCGTGGTGCATCCTTTCGCCTTCCGACCAACGAGTCATATGGACTCTGGTTGCACTCGACTGACGGCGGTTATTCGGGCTATCTTCAACCAGAGTGGACGGTGGCACACTAAAAGGCTAGATTCTTGGGGTTTCACTTTTTTGTAGGTTTAACTTCTTATCCATTTGTGTGATTATTGGGTTGTAAGATTATACTTGTTACTTTATGCTACTTAAAACTATGCAATAAAACATTGTGTGCATCGCTTTGATGAGACTTTGTTTTCAACTTTTTTAAAAAATTAAGATTTTATGTACAAGGTTACATCAGGCAATGCCTTAAGAAAAAGGAAAGGCTAAGCGTGAATCAAGGCTGCTCACGGGATGATTTGCCGTCGAAGCTTGGGCATGCGATTTTCCCAAAGATGCATTTCCTCAGCAATGAGCTTGAGAATCAATTCAGCAGGCTTGTCTTCGTTGTGAAAATACCCGCTTATTCCGGAAGTGCCATAGGACAACAACGCATGCAGCAAAGCAAACATGACATTCTTTACTCGAAAGGTGTGTTTGTTGCATGAACTCAGAGATGCATGTTGATCGTGCAACAATTACAGCCACCTCCAGTCCAAGCCCAGAAAGCTTGGGAGTTCTTGCAATGCATGATCATATGGTTAATGGACTCAGATGCAAGGCAAGTTTCATAGCCGGCTTCATCCGTCTAAGTTTTGCGGGTGGTGTTCTCTTTTGTGCTCTCGCTGATCCGAATGAGAAACAAAATCTCTATGTACAACTAGTATGTATAACCGGCGACATATTTTTCAGATTGGAGGGAGTATTTACATCTGCCTTCCTCGAAAGGATAGCAATATAAAGAGCTTGTGCTTGAGTGGATTTGTGGCATTCAAATCCATCAAGCAGGTTTCCATCTCATGCCACGATCAGAGAGTAGCTGATAAAGAGGTCGTCATGGGTGCTGCTCATGTAGAGATCAAGTGACGGGTACTGGTGCCCACGTTAAGGGCACTTTTTTTGGGTTTGTTTCTCCCTCTTTTTTATGCGTGAATTGTTCCCTACATTACCACGCCGATGTTGATGAAGCAAGTGTTGGGTGATACTCCTCATGTAGGCTATAAGGATATGACCATTTGAAGCCTTCCAGGTGGCCCATACCGGTGCAGAAACCCACTACCCATTAGGGTTATGACTCAGTTTCATTTTGGAATTTGCACATGATGTATGGGGGGATGATAACCCTCCCAACCAGCCACCACAAGGCGGATTGACGAAAATCACAGGATAGCCTCCATTGCAGGTGAAAGAAAACCAAGAGAGAAGTGAAGGAGAAAACGTTGAATGAATAATTTAAGATCAAGCACCGGGTGTTCCCCACAAGGTTATGAAGTCCAATACACTAATTTTTTCCTTGAAGATGTGATTCCACCATATTTGGCAAGATTGTTTCAATCCCTAACTCTTGTGTCCCCAATATGGATGTATGAGATCCTTTAGTGCAATATAGGGAAGAACTTGTTGTATCCTACTTTGATAATAGTGGAAGAAGATTTGGGTTACTTCTTCCTGTGGTTTTTCGTTTCACTTTGAGAGGTTTTCCACTTAAAATCCGGTGTATTTGTGTTGATTCTTGCAACTGCTCTTTTGGGCTCAGAGTACATAGGAGCGAATGCAAAAAATATGAAAAGGATCTTGCAGATGGAAAAGCTGCAAACAAGAACGAGCAGAAGGCTGATAATGGTGCTACAATGACTGCAGAATGTGTTGAAGGTGAAGACTATCAAGTCATTGAAAATGAAGAATGCCATAGTGCTGTTCGTGCTGATCCCATGAGTTGGGTTGTGAATTCATGTGTGTCCTTCCACATAACATCGCACAAGGAGTATTTCACATCCTACACCAGTGGTGTCCCTGGCCAGTGAGGATGGGAAACAACATTTCTTCAACCAATATTGTCTAGGGCACTATATGCATTGATACTTCCGCAAGTTACAATTTTGTGCTCAATGATGTGAGGCATGTTCCAGATATTTGGATGAATCTACTAGTAGTGAGAAAGCTTGATAACATTCACCATGGAAGTTATTTTGGTGACACAAAATGGAAGCTCACCAAAGCCTCTTTGATTGTGGCTCACGGAAGCAAGCAAGGTAATCTCCATGTGACCAAAACCAAGCTATGTGATGGAGTGCTAAACGTCACCGAGAATGACGCTTCAGTTCAGTTGTGGAACAAGAGGCTTGGACATATGTGCGAGAAGGGTATGTGTGCTCTTTCTCACATGGAGTACCTCCCTGAGTTGAAAGGTATAACCTTGAAACCATGTGAATATTTTTTTGTAGGAAATCACCATTGGGTTGCATTTGGTACACGTCTGCCACATCGTCGGAGAAAGTTCTTGATATTATTAACACTTATGTTTGATTCATGACCAAGAAATTTGTCGGTGGAGCACTATACTTTGTGACATTCATTGATGACCATTCCACAAAGATTTTTCTGTATGTGCTGAAAAACAAGTGGCAGGTGATCGATGTCTTCAAGGAATTCCGTGCCAAGGTTGAGAGAGAAACTGGTAGGAAGTTGAAGTGTGTTAGATCAGAAAATGGCGGCGAATGGTCCTTTTGGAAGGTACTGCATAAAGTATGGCATTTGACTTGAGAAGACTCCACCAAAGACACCCTATCTCAATGGTCTCGCCGAGAGGATGAACATAACTCTCACATAGAGAGTCACAACTATGCCCTCTCATGCAAAGTAATCTAATTGTTTTTGGTCTGAAGCATTGACTCATGCTATGTATGTACTAAACCTTTCCCCCGTAGTTCCTCTTGCAAGTGATATTCGCCAGATAGTTTGGTCAAGGAAAGATGTATCATACATGATGAGGACATCCCTAGTTCTTTACCACACAAGAAGGTTGTTATACAAGAGAAGACTGATGAAATAAGACTTGGACCACTCACAAGATCAAGGGCCAAGTTATTACAACAACAGGTGAATTCACTCCTTATTGAATATGATGTTTGTGATAGTGAGAATTTTATACTGCCTAAGTCTATGCATTTATGTATGATCAGGGTTATTGATAACACAAACATGGTGGTGGAAAACAACCAAGAGGAGCTGGAAAACAAGATGGAGATGATGGAAAACAACATTACAAGTGGAGAAAGCAAATGTACAAGTGTGGAAAACAAATCCAGGAATGTTCTTCCATACTAAGCAAGAGTGAAAACAAGAGGAGGGCTCCCCATTGAAGATCAATGCGCCATAAACAAGTCCTAATTCTATTAGGCATGGCTTGTATGCCATATTTGGCTGAATCCCTTAAGGTGGTCGGTTTGTATCCTCTCTTAGAGTCCAAGTAGGAGTTCTAGTCCGAGTATGAGTCCAAGTAGGAGTCCTAGTCCTAGTAGGGAATTGTGCTTGCGCAAGACCCCTTGTGGCCGCACCCCTCCCCCTTAAATAGACACCACCTGCGCGTGGTTGAGGCAGAACAAGTTTAAACCAAGAACCCTAGCCTCAAGATTGTATTGCTGCTAAGCATTCATCTTGAAGTATTACCATTGCAAAGTTGTGTGATATCTTGTTGTTCCACTGGGAATAAGGGGATACAGGACCACTCGTGATCCTTGATTGCGTGTGCAAGAGTGTGTAGTTGAGAATATCCAAAGGGGTAGATTGCTGTTGCATTGGCAACAGGGGTTATGCAAGTGAGAGATCTCAGTGTAGCACTAGTTATCAGAAAATCCACAAAACATCCACCAAAGATAGAGAGATATCAATGAGAAGATCGGGCCATCCCATATCATCTTGGTATCAGATTCTCAGGTTTACTCGGTGAGCAAATTTATCCCTGGTATAGTTATTTTTATTTCCTATCCAGAAAAAGCCCCGCAAAAATATTAGGTTTTAGTTTTTGGCAGAGCCTAGATCAACACCAAATTCTACTCTCATTGTTGTTTCTTCTTGATTTGTGTTCCTGTTTTTCTATTTTTAGTTTTCATCTATTAGGGTTAGGGTTCCTTCTAGTTGTTTTCTTTTTCATCTAATCAGAAAAATCTCACAAAAATAGTTGCTTCTGTATCTCTCGGGAAAACAAGACCTACAATTTGCTTGGAAGTTGATTTTGTTTCTCGGGTTGCCTTTTGATTGCTGTGAGTTGATATTGTTCCTAGCCACAATCGGATTCAAATCCATGTCATACTAGCCATGGTTTCCCTCGAGTTGCTGCCGTGAGATCCTGTCATGCATGCGTTTTGGTTGGTTTTGCTGCTGCGCGCCGTTCCTTGCCTTGATCGGATTCCTTACCGTGGCCGTTTCCTTCCACGCGTTTTCCACTCGCGTGAGCCAACACCTACTCCAACTCGGAGACCGAGTCCAGCCGCGACACAAAAACGCGCAAAAGCGTTGCCGCCAGCTTCACTCTCCTAGTCCCTCTTGGAATCGCTCGGGTGGGTACAAATTCCGCACCGCGCGCCCTCGCAGCACACCACACGCAAGACCACATACACACGCGCGCAAACCTCTGCCGGGTAGAGCGTTTGGGCCATTTTCACTGCCGTACGGCACGATTTCGCCTGTTTCTCTGCTGTGAGCCTTTTTGGCCTAGTTTTTGATCTTTGATAAGCCTTACCCACATCCTTTCTACAGCAAATTTTAGGTACCACAACCCAAAGACTAGCTGTTTTTATTGCTCTAACAGGCTGCACAATTTGATCAATTCTTGTCCATATTTTCTGTTTTCCCTTACATATTGCTCCTAGTTGATTCAAAAGCCATTGGAAAGAACAAAAAAAAAGATAAAAGAGAAAAAGTATAAAAAATAGAAAGAGAGAAAAAAAAAGAGGCCGAGCCATACATTGTCACTAGTGGAGCTTGATACACCATATCTTGGAAATTTTTGTGGACATATTTGAGAAATCTTGTGCCAGTTTTCATAGAGTATTTGCTAGTATCTTTTAGTTCTTTCAATAACTCTTCCATATAATTTCTAAGCCACATTTGTATCCCAGAGTGTGTGTGTTCCTTTAGTAAATTTTATCACATTAGACAGTAAATAGGAGTTGCTATTTTGGTGTTGTTAGGATTCCCAACCAAGCCCCACCAAATACCCTGTTTTGTCTTGTGATACTTGATACCCTGGTTATTCTCTTCTCACACTTGGTACACTTTTCATTGCTCGTTGTGGTAAGTAAATCATATTCACTTTGGAATGGTAAGATAAACAATTCTTTGCTGGTCTTGAGTGAATTGTGAGAGAGCACCACAACCCATTGATTATTTTGTTACTAACAGATTAATCATGAGTTCTTCTAGCGATGTTGATGGGAAGGCAAGGAAGAAACCAGAGGAGGTGGCCAAGTGGAATGAGTATGAAGCTTTGAGAGGCACACTTTATAAAAGGATTACTGCTGAAGTTGAGAAAAGTGATGATTCTTTGAGGGACAAATTGAAAAGATTAGACCTCAAAATTGAAGCTTCTGCAACACAAGAATCTGTTGATGCTATGCAAGAAACTTTGACAAACTTGACAAGGCAAATTGCAAATTTATCAACTCTAGTTGAACAACAACAAAAGAGACCTCCAACAAATGTTCCTAATGCTGATTTGGATGATGGAATAGGAAATATACTAGGAGGCCGTGGAGGCTATGCAAGGAGAGTTCATGTGGAAAACAATAGAGGGAATGATGGCTTGGGAAAACCAAAATTCTCTATTCCTAGTCTCACTTGTGATACTAAATATGGGGAAGAATACTTGATGTGGGAGCTAAAAATTGAGAAGCTATGGAGATTACATGAGTATCATGAGGAGAGGAAGGTTAAGCTCGCATCTTATGGTTTCGATGGCTATGCTCTCTTGTGGTGGGATGGCATTACAAGCTTGAGGGAAGAACATGAAGAATCAGAAGTTAACACATGGAGAGAGATGAATCAATTGCTAAGAGAAAGATTTGTTCCGAGAAACTGTATTAGAACTCTCTATGAGAAACTACAACAATTGAAGCAAGGTACAAAATCTGTGGATGCTTATTACAAGGATATGGAATGGATACTTCAAAGAGCTCGGGTTAGAGAGGAGCCAAAACAAACAATGCAAAGATTTTGGTCAGTATTGCAATTCAAAATTAGAAGCATTGTGAGGCATGTGCAATATAGAAATATGAGTGAATTGTTGCATCAATCAAGAGAAGCTGAGAAGAGGTTGGCCGAGGAGGTGCAATTGAGTGCTAGGAGAAGTTTCCCATCCAAAAGTTCTGTTTTCACACCACCTACACCTCAAGTTGCTTCAACTCGTGGGACTACAAGTTCAAAACCCGAGATAAGCACCCCTAGTACAAGGAAAACAACATCACCAGCTTTGGGTCCTAGTGGTTCTACACCTACACCACGAAATAGGGACATGACATGCCATACATGTGGAGGAAAAGGGCATTTTAAGAGAGATTTCCCTAACAAAAAATAATGGTTATCAATGCTGATGATGAGTATGAGACTGGAGATGATGCTGATCCTACTGAGGAGGATACATATGATGATGAAGATGGTCCTATTGATTCCTATGCTACCAATTATCCAACTATTGTTTGCACAAAAGCTTTGAGTGTTGTTCATAGTGATGAGATCCAAAGATGCAATCTATTTCAAACTAAAGCAATTGTGGGTCCACAAATGGCTTGCAAGGTGATCATTGATGGAGGGAGTTGCAGAAATTTAGCAAGCAAGGATATATGTGCAAAGATCAAGTTGAGATATATTCCACACCCACACCATATTATATTCAATGGTTGAGTGATAAATAAGAAATCAAGGTGTGCTAGATTGTGAGAGTGGAATTTCAGATTGGACCATACAAAGATACAATTGAGTGTGATGTGGTTCCCATGACAGTTTGCCACATGCTACTGGGAAGGCCATGGCAATTTTACAAGAAGGCTATACACAATGGGAGAGAAAACACATACCAATTGAATTGGAATAACAAGGATATTATCTTGAGGCCTATGACACCACAACAGATTGTGAATGAGTCTAGACAGAAACTGAAGTAAATCTAGAGAAAAAGAGTGAGAGAGACGGGAAGAGTGAAAACACCAAATCTGTGGGTGAAAACAAACCTAGGTCGAGTGGTAAAAGTAAGGGAGTGATCCTTTTAACAATGTTAGCCACCAAAGAAGATTTGAGAGAGTTTAGTGAGGATCCTAACTTAGTACCTATAGTGCTCATGCATAAGGGGGAAATTTTAGTTTCGAACGACATGACTCATCTTTCTATTGGTGTTTCTAATGTTTTGCAGGAGTTTGATGATGTTTTTCCAGAAGAAGTACCCTCGAGGCTACCACCATTGAGAGGGATTGAGCATCAAATTGATTTGATTCCTGGATCATCATTACCAAACCGAGCTCCCTATAGGACAAATTTCCAAGAGACAAAGGAAATTCAGAAACAAGTACAAGAGCTTCTTGATAAAGGTTATATTCGAATAAGCCTATCTCCTTGTGTTGTTCCTGTTATTTTAGTTCCTAAGAAAGATGGTACTTGACACATGTGTGTAGACTGTAGAGCAATTAACAACATCACTATTCATTATCGTCATCCTATACCACGTTTGGAAGACATGTTAGATGAATTAAGTGGTGCTGCTGTTTTCTCTAAAATTTATTTGCGTAGTGGTTATCATCTAATTAGGACGAAAGAGGGGGGGTGAATGGAAAACAGTCTTTAAAACAAAATTTGGTCTATAAGAGGGGTTAGTAATGCCTTTTGGATTAACTAATGCACCTAGTACTTTCATGAGATTAATGAACTATGTTTTGAGAGATTTCATTGGCAAGTTTGTGGTTGTTTATTTTGATGATATTCTCATATATAGCCACAATGAACATGAACACATTGATCATATTAGACAAGTCTTGCATGTGCTAAGAGAAAATAAATTGTATGGAAATTTAGAGAAGTGCACCTTTTGCAAAGATACGGTCATATTTCTTGGTTATGTTGTTTCTAAACATGGGATTGAAGTGGATGAATCTAAAATTGAAGCAATAAAAAATTGGACAATTCCCATGAATGTGAGTCAAGTAAGAAGTTTTAATGGTCTTGCTGGATTTATAGAAGATTTGTGAAATACTTTAGTACTATTGCTGCCCCTTTGAATGATTTGACTAATAAATGTGTGAATATCGAGTGGGGGTTTCTCAAGATATTGCTTTTGACACTTTGAAAAATAAGTTGATTTCAGCCCCATTATTGATGCTACCTAATTTTAATAGAAAATTCAAAATTGAATGTGATGCTAGTGGCTTAGGTATTGGAGGTGTGCTAATGCAAGATAAGAAACCTATTGCTTATTTTTTCTGAGAAATTGCATGGTGCTCAGTTGAATTATTCTGTCTATGATAAAGAACTGTATGCACTTGTTAGAGTTCTTGAGGTTTGGAAAAATTATTTGTGGCCAAAAGAATTTATCATACATTCTGATCACGAGGCATTAAGATTTTTAAAGAGTCAATCCAATCTTAATAAGAGACATCCTAAATGGGTAGAATTTATTGAATCTTTCCCATACATTATTAAACATAAGAAAAGATTAGATAATGTGGTTGCTGATGCTTTGTCTAGAAAAAACATGTTACTCACTAAATTGGATGTCCAAGTTTCGGGATTGGAGAGTTTGAAACCACTATATGCTGAAGATAAAGAATTTTCTACACCATATGCTAATTGTTCTAATGTGAAGGCTTGGGATAAATATCATATACATGATGGATTTCTGTTTAGATCTAAAAAATCATGTATTCCCGGGTGTTCTTTGCGTTTGATGTTATTGCAGGAATCTCATAGTGGTGGATTAATGGGACACTTTGGACGTGAGAAAACATTACTTATGTTGACTGACAATTTTTATTGGGCACATATGAGACGTGATGTTTACAAATTTGTGCAACGTTGCATCACTTACAACAAGGCCAAGTCGAAATTGAAGCCCCACAATTTGTATACTCCTCTACCTGCACCAACTACACCATGGGAAGATATTAGTATTGATTTTGTGCTAGGTTTACCGAGGACTAAAACAGGACATGATTCTATATTTGTGGTAGTGGATAGATTTTCAGAGATGTCACACTTTATTGCTTGCCAGAAAAGCGACAATGAGTCGCATATTGCTAATCTGTTTTTCAGGGACATAGTGAGAATACATGGAGTACCAAGGACTATTGTTTCTGATCGTGACGTGAAGTTTATGAGCTACTTTTGGAAGACATTATCGGGGAATCTAGGAACAAAGCTGTTGTTTTCAACAACATGTCACCCTCAATCTAATGGACAAACGGAGGTGGTTAATCGCACATTATCAACATTATTGCGAACCATGATCAAGAAAAATCTGCGGGAGTGGGAGGAGTGTTTGCCACATGTAGAATTCGCATAGAACAGGGATGTCTACTCTACTACTCAGCTTTTCCCGTTTGAAGTGGTCTATGGTTTCAAGCCCATTACACCACTTGATTTGCTACCACTTCCCATACAAGAGATAATAAATACGGAGGCATCAAAGAGAGCTGATTTCGTGAAGAAGATACATGAGAAAACCAAGGATGCTATAGAAAAGAAGGGGAAGTATGTGGCTGAAAGAGTAAACAAGAAGAGAAAGGAGGTTCTATTTCGGCCAGGAGACTTAGTATGGGTGCACTTTCGAAAAGATAGATTTCCAAAATTGAGAAAATCCAAGTTTTTACCTCGAGGTGCTGGTCCCTACAAAGTGAATGAGAAGATCAATGACAATGCTTACAAGATGGACCTTCCAGTTGATGAGTTTGGTGTGAGTAATTCATTCAATGTTGCTGATTTGACACCATACCATGGAGATGACCTTAATGCGTCGAGGTCAACGCCTTTTCAGGGGGGGGAGAGGATGATGAGGACATCCCTAGTTCTTTACCACACAAGGAGGTTGTTATCCAAGAGAATACTGATGAAATAAGACTTGGACCAATCAGAAGATCAAGGGCCAAGTTATTACAACACAGGTGAATTCACTCCTTATTGAATATGATGTTTGTGATAGTGAGAATTTTATACTGCCTAAGTTTATGCATTTATGTATGATCAGGGTTATTGATAACACAAACATGGTGGTGGAAAACAACCAAGAGGAGCTGGAAAACAAGATGGAGATGATGGAAAACAACATTACAAGTGGAGAAAACAAATGTACAAGTGTGGAAAACAAATCCAGGAATGTTCTTCTACACTAAGCAAGAGTGAAAACAAGAGGAGGGAACCCCCATTGAATATCAATGCGCCATAAAGAGTCCTAATTCTATTGGGCATGGCTTGTATGCCATATTTGGTCGAATCCCCTAAAGTGGTCGGTTTGTATCCTCTCTTGGAGTCCAAGTAGGAGTCCTAGTCCAAGTAGGAGTCCTAGTCCTAGTAAGGATTGGTGCTTGCGCAAGCCCCCTTGTGGCCACACCCCTCCCCCTTAAATAGACATCACCTGCGTGTGGTTGATGCAGAACAAGTTTAAACAAAAAAAACCTAGCCTCTAGATTGTATTGCTGCTAAGCATTCATCTTGAAGTATTACCATTGCAAAGTTGTGTGATATCTTGTTGTTCCACTGTGAATAAGGGGATACAGGACCACTCATGATTTTTGATTGCGTGTGCAAGAGTGTGTAGTTGAGAATATCCAAAGGGGTAGATTGTTGTTGCATTGGTAACAGGGGTTATCCAAGTGAGAGGTCTCAGTGTAGCACTAGTTATCAGAAAATCCACAAAAAATCCACCAAGAATAGAGAGAGCTCAACGAGAAGATCGGGCCACCCCATATAAATACCAGAACTTGAAGGTCTTTGGGTGCAAAGCATTTGTGCACACCCCGAGAGATGAGAGAGCCAAGATTGATAGTAATACAAAGTAGTGCATCTATCTTAAAAGTCCAAGCGATGAGTTTGGATACATATTGTAGGATTCAGTCAAGAAGAAGACCGTGTGAAGCTGAGATGTGGTGTTCATTGAAGATGAAACAATATATTGGTAAAACGCAGAATCCTAAGACCACCACACCTGAGGTCTTCCTAGATCCAATGAGCTCTCCCCTAGTCCATGAAAACCATGTGGGAGATGATGATATGATGATGATGATGAAGTTGATCAAGGTAGTACAAGTCAGGGACATGAAAAGAATTCTGATGAAGATGACGATGAGGATCATAGTGATTATATCCACCTGATTCCCCACCTTGAGCGCAACAAAAATTGAGGAGAAGTGGAAGAAATCTCATACCTTCCAGCAACTATCCAACACGTCAATATGTGTTGATGAATGATACTTGTCAGCCCTATGCGGAGATAGTGTCTGATGAGCACATAACAAATAGTGAGAAGCCATGTAGGATGACATGAAACCCTTGTATGAGAATGACACCTTTGATTTGGTTTCTCTGCAGAAGAGTAAGAAAGCACTCAAGAACAAGTGGGTATACAGAGTGAAGACTGAAGAACATAGCTCACATCCAAGATACAAGTCTAGATTGGTTGTGAAAGATTTCAGTCAATAAAAGGGATTTGACTTCGATGAAATACTCTCTATGGTGGTCAAGATGTTTTCGACCTGAGTTGTTCTTGGCCTGGCTAACTCCATGGAATTGAAATTTGAACAAATTGATGTGAAGAAAAAATTCTTGCATGGTGACCTAGAGGAAGAGATATACATGGAGCAACCAGAAGGATTTATGGTTGACGGCAAGGAGGACCTAGTGTGCAGATTGAAGAAGAGTTTGTATGATTTGAAGCAAGCTCTCGACAATGTTACAATAAGTTTGAGTCATTCATGACCGTGCTTGGTCTTTATATGAATTTGAATCACACCAAAAATAACATCTACATCTCATTTTCATCGTTTCAATGTTGCATGGTCACGTGAAAAGTACACGAGGTGCAAAACACATAAAACTGGATTGATGATAAGACACCAGCTTTATTTTCTTAGCGGAACAACATCTTTACTGTGGCCCGCTTTATATAAATAAAACATGCTTTATTTTCTTAGTACTGGAACAACAGAGGAAGAAACCAGAATAATTACAATCCCAAACTAACATTCCAATTTAATCTTGAAAAACTACGCTCCAATTGAACCCTCCCATGACTTAAAGATGGCTCCTGCATGGACGTTTCTGCTCCATGCCCGGCCGACTTCAACGGCATCCACCCATTGGCGACGGCGCCGCTGCCGCTTCCGTGGAAGATGAGCATGAGTGAACCCTGCCGGGGGTCCGTGAGTCGCGAACTGCTTTAGCTGCAAAGCTCTTGTTCTTCTTATTCTCTTCTTCTTCTTCTTTAGTCATCGTCGTTGTTGCTGCCGCAGCCTTCTCGCTGATCTTCCTGTGGACCTTCTCTTGCCTCACATGTATCTGTGCGTAGCTAAACCCCATGGAAGCCATGCTGAGTACTAGAGAAATTTAGCTAGGAGGATGATGAACGTTTGAGTTATTATGGACTTGTGGTTGGCTGGGTGCTTATGTATGCACACACATGCGCCTATTTATAGGTGCGACCGAGTTGGAATTATTGGAGTGGGAACCGTGTGCGGAGTTGCTACTTTCTATGGGCTCGTCTCCTTTGGGCTTTGGCGGCAGCCGTCAGGTGTCACGATGGGGAGGTTCTGAGGTGGCTAAGCTTGAAAGTTTGAGGACTTGGGATGGTTGTATACTCACGTGGAATACCCGTGGGCGACTCAAGATACAGCACTGGGTTTGGCTTATTGGTGGGAATCCCACTGCCATACTGTTAATTTACTTTGTTAGCTTTCAGATTAATTTACTTGCCTGGCAAATGGCAATGCACTCCACTTCATGCTTCACTATCATTTCTACATATCTATCTTAAACTTTTACAGATGGACTCTCCATCATATCTCAAAGAAATATTATATACAAAAATGTAATAAACTTCAGATTGGCTAGGTGCTGCACTTCAAAAGTATGACGGAGAAATGTCGACCACAACAGTAACAAGTTGTAATATTTAAAATTTCAGACTTGGTTGGTTATGGCACTCAAGTTTGAGAGTGGGCCGCCGAAGAGAACTTGACCACAACAGTGCACTACTGTAGTATTTTATCACTAGTCAACCGATGAACTTAAGTGACTATCTAGTCACCGCTGACCAAATCTGCGCACAAGATAGTGTTGGTTCTAATCCTTAGGATTAATTTATTGCATCCTAATCATGATCTGGAACATATGGACAACTAGGCAGAAACGCTTGTACTCCATCCCTCCGTCTCAAATTAACTAACTGACAATAATTCCTATTTGACGCCCGTAGTACTGTAGCTAGGGGGTCGACACATCGGTTGGCCTAGGTAGGTTGACTTTTCATCGGTTTCCGTTTTTGGCAAGCTTGTAGTAGCTTCCAGCCGTTTTTCTTTTTTATTTCTTTTTATTGTTTTTTTCTGTCGGGTTTTCCTGTTTTTTTTTTCCTAGACATATTATTTTGTCAGTTCATGTAGATATGTTTTTAGACATAAAGATGCGCTTAAATTTTTTTTAAGATATTTAAATTCGAGGACAGTTTTTCAAACTGATGAACATATTTTATATTTTGTGAACATTTAAAAATCTAGTAACATTTTGATTTCCCCAATTTTTTCAAAAGTACTAGAAAAACTAGACTGTCTTTTCCCTAAACCAGTAGCAAATCAGAAGAGAAACAGAGCAAAGGAAGCGAGTGCGTGCACGTTAGCTCGGTGTCGACCCACTAGAGCTTCTACTCGAGCGTCGACGCTGTAGCAGGCACTAGGTGCTTCATACAGGAGCTCCCACAATTGGAGAAAAGGTTCGCCCCTACTTCACGCATCCACGGCGGAGCCCATGGAAAGTAGGGCTAGGCTAGCTTATGAGCGCGCGAGCGCTCGCGCGGTTCCGACCACCCGCACGTGCGCGCGAGGAGGAAGAGGAACAGGGCGCCCCCGCCGCCGTCGCCGGCCCAACCGCCTGCCGCCGCCACCCGCGGCCGGCGGCGCTCTCGCGCCCGCCTCGCCGCCCCGCCCTCCTCCAACCGCCTCCTCCGCCGGTCCGCCGCTGCCCCGGCCGGCCATCCCTCTAAACCCCCCCACCAAACTCAACGCCGGCGAGCACCCCCACCCCACCCCCCAACATAAGTCCATCCTCGATGGGGCCTTCTCCGCCGCGGCTGCGCGCGGCGTCGCCGGCGCCGTCTCGGCCTGGAGGAAGAAAACGGAGAGGAGATCGGGGGGAGAGGAGGAAGAGAGGAACGGAGGAGGAAGAGAGGAAGAAGAAGACCACCTGGGTGGGTCCCACCCACGTGTCCGCGTGCGCGGAGCGAGCGAGCGCTCGCGCGCTCGTGAGGAAGCAATTCCGTGGAAAGTACCCTAAACGCTAAATCATATCCTTTCACCCTAGGTCATATTCGGAAGTCCTCCAGTTTCCACCTTACCGAAAATCCATTGCGACATAGCTTTCTTGCAAATCAATGGATCGGAAAATATCGAACCAAAAAAAATTACAGAGTTTTTCCATGGCCATGTGAGAAAAATCAGTCCGATCTCTTTTCTCGTCTCCTTCGAGTGAGGGCATCCCGATCCAATCTATTTCACTTGCTCCTGTCTGGTCGTGTCGCGACGTAGCCGCCGCCCGCACACGTGCTCCACTCGACGTGGCGACTGCAGGCCCGAGTCTTCCCCGAGCCCCTTTTGCTTAGTCTAGGGTTAGGTTTCTAAATCTAGGTTTAGTTAGTTACAATTTTTTTGTTGAGCCTTTGGGTGATACTGATGTAACAAGATTAGTTTCAAAATCTTTAAAATAATTTTACTTTTTGCATGGGTCGTACTCTAAAGGTATTTTGTGGTTTCCTACGAGTAATGTATTAGGGAGACGACTCGTTTATACAATTCCATGCATGACATGCCTTGGTTTCAAATGTACTTTTCTTCATTTCAATGTTGCATGCTCACATTAAAACGACACCAACTGTTTCCGAAGGGCTGAAGCATCCCATTTCATAATGATAACTTTTATAATGCTATAAATATAGACACAAAGATAAGTGCAAACTCAAGAAAAACCTAGATCGATGATGATACCCAAATTTATTTCCTTAGTGGGACAACAACTATGTTTCCTCGGTGAGACAACAACTATGTTTCCTTAGTGGGATAACAGAGGAAGGAAAAGCCCATGCTACACTTCCATGCATCTAACCTTCTCATGACCTAAAGATGACTTCTGCATAGAGATTCTTGCTCCGTGGCTGGCCAAGTCCAACTTAAGCGGTTCCCACTCATTGGTGACGACGCTGCTGCCGTGGAAGATGCGCATGGATGAACCATGACAGTCCGTGAGTCGCGAACTGCCTTCTCCTCTTCAGCCGTAAAACTCATGTATTCTTAGTATTTTCTTCTTAATTAGGCACCGCCTTGTTCTTGGTCGGTGTTGCTGTAGCTTCCTCGCCGACCCTCCTCCGGGCCTTCTCTTGCCTCACATTTATCTGTGCGTAGCTAAACCCCATGGAATGCGGGGATGGATTCCCCATATCACAAGTCGGGATGCGCTCCTAATCAACTTGGTGGGGTGGTGCGGCCGTTTGGCGGCAGGGTGATTTGGTAGTCTGCGTGCGGCCGGCCGGTCATTGGTGTGAGCCCGACAGCGTCCGACTCACATCTAGACCCCAGATGGGCTCGGGTGGGCCGCCTAGGCGTAGTAGAGGCACTCCTGGTTGATGGCGGAGTAGGTGCCTGTGCTTGGGATGGCGGCGGTGCCCTTGCTGCATTGCGGCGACAGAGCTTTGGGCCCTTTTGGGCTCGACCGGGCCGGTAAAGGTCTGGTTTGCTCTGCTGCTGCATCCGGTCGGCTACTTCCTTCCGGCGATGGTGGCACGTACCACTGTACCGATAAGCCTCGCCGGGTTCCTTCTACTCGGTTCTACCGGCCTCGCGACATGGGCCACGGCGAGACGACAAAGATGATTAAAAGATCGTGGTGGCGTGCGCTCGTGGGCCGCAAGATTTGTGGTGCCATATGTCGCATCCAGGGGTGTGGTTTTTTGGATGTCGGGAGAAATCCCAGTCGTCTTGGCACTGACACAGTGACGCCCCCGGGTGTCACCATCCTTCTGGAAGGGCGTCGAGGGTACCTATTTCCCACCCATAGCGTACTGGGGGAAACCCTAAGACATGTTCAGGGGAAACATTGGAACTGTCCGGGAAGCAACGGCATCGTCGTCGCTCCCTTCTTGGTGGTGCTGCTTGGTACGAGGTGCTTCATAGTGCGTGGTGGAAATTCTCCACATGACACATTAGTTGCGCATCTTCTCTGTTTTCGTCGAACCACCGATGCCGACATTTTTTCTTTTCAATGTTCTTTTTTTAGACATGATTTATGTTGTTTGCCCAGCAGTGGCCTCTTAGTTGTATCGGTTGATTGCTATATTAATATAGCGGCTCAAAATCCTGTTTCGCGAAAGAGATAATTATTGGGGGCGGGAACAGTGTGCCGAGTTGGTTGTTTCCGTTGGCTTATCTACTTCGGCGGCAGCCGTTAGGCGTCATGATGGTGATGGTTGAATACTCACGTGGAATACCCGTGGGCAAGTCAATTGGTCAGGATATTGTCTATTCTCTTTAGACAGAAAATATGGCTTTGGGCTTATCGGTGTGACGAGTAGAGGTTCCAGTGTCATCGGGTTAATTTGCCTGGCAGTGCGCACTCCAGTTCATTTCATTTCTGCCATGTCTGTCTTGAACTTTTTTAGATGAGTATTGACGTGTCGTCTCCATCTCAAAGAGATATTATATTCAATTATTTAATAAAATTTTCAGGCTTGGTAGGTGCTTGCACCTTGAAAGTATGCCGCAGATGAATTCTCGACCACAATTCTAGCAAGTTGTAGTACTTAAAACTTCGGATTTGGTTGGTTACCACACTCACTTGAAATTATAGTATTCTATCACAGGTCAACTTAAGTTACAATCTAGTCACTGCGGACCAAATTATAGCACAAAACTGTGTTGGCTTTAATCCTTAGAAAGTAATATTATCATATCCTAATCGTGGTCCAGAACACATGGGCAACTTTTGGGGTTAATTTTGGACAAAATTTGAGCTCTACAGTTGGAGATGTTCTCATGGCACTCACCTTTGAGAGTGGGCCACAGGAGAGAACTTGACCACAACAGTACACTACAGCAGTTGGCCATGGTGGCGAATTGTAACATTTTATCACAAGTCAACCGATGAACTGAAGTGACTATCTAGTCTCACCGCTGACCAATTCAGCGCAGAAGATAGTGTTCGTTCTAATCCCTGTGACTTAGTTTATTGCATCCTAATCGTGATCTACATACACAACCAGGAAGAAACGTTTATAGTACTTGAGATGGGCGTGACAATCGGAGACAAAGGTGTAGTTTCGCCCCTACTTCATGCAGCCACGGTGCAGCACATGCAAAGTAGAGTGCGTCGTTTTAGAGCTCGGAGTCTATGCAGTCCTTTATTTGGAAAATTCAAGAATGTCACTTGTAAGTATTAGAAAATTCAGAAAAAACTTCCCTGATGTACATGATGATGAACTCTACCAGTGTGCACAAGTCGACTAATGCAAAATAATCTGTTTACTAAGATGATAAAAAATGATAGAAGTACGGATCTAGACGTGGTGAACAATGCACATTTTGAAAATTCGAATTTTTTCCAAATCTATTTTTTTGGGTAACCTAGAATACAAATTGTTTCGTATTGGTATTTTGCACACTAGTGAAGTTTGAGAGTGTCTACATCTAGGATCTTTTTTCCAATTTTTTTGAAACTTTAAAATGAGGATTTTGAAAATTTCAAAATATAGAGCTTCATGGAGCTCGAGCTCTGTTTGGAATTATTGATGGAAAGTATGTCTTCACCCAACCAAGTACCGAGGTTGTCGCAGGTCACCTTTGGTGGTGATCTTCCTAAAATTTCACCAGACTCTCAAAATTGTTGTTAGAAACAAAATCCTGCATGTTTCTTTGGCTTTTGTTGAAGCTCGATGTAGGCGCCACCAGCAGATCACCCCGCGCGTATCCTCCAGCCATGGCAGAGCTCGAAACCCCTTCTCCATCTCCAGATTTCCTACCACCAAGGCAGCAAGTCCAGAAGAGAAACGCCGTCGAGCTCGCAGGCCTTCAGAATCAAACCCATCGAGCTTATTATGACTGCCTCCACCTTTCTCAACCTGCAGCTCCACCATCCCCCATGAATCGTAGAGAGCAAGCAGAAAAGGAGAGTCTCTGTCGCCGCTCGGAGACGGACAGAGCAAAGAGCAGTGTGGCATAGCGCCAAACACCAAGAAGGACAAAAGCAAACCTAGAGATCTACCTACTCTACTTCTATACAACTCGGGCCGGCACCCTATTCCATCACTTGGCCAACCAGCGTAGGCGCCGGCGGCAAGCGAGGCCGGAGACGGTGGAGCAGATACGACTCTCAAGGGGAGAGAAGAGAGGAGAGCCTTATCCTTTCGCCGAGAGCCTTGCTATCGAAACTTGGGCGTGCGATATTTCCAAAGGTACATTTCCTCATCAACGAGCTTGAGAATCAGTTCAGCAGGCATGTCTTCATTGTGAAAAACTAGCTTACTCCAGGAGTGCCATTAGGACAACAACGCATGCAGTGAAGCAGATAGGCCATTTATTACTCGAAGGCTGTGTTTATTGCAATAACTCCGAGAAACATGTGCGATACATTGCACACGATTAATATAACTAACCCGTATTCGAAGTTCGACAACATCACATATTAATCCAACTGTATGTGTTGCTAGATATACTTTTGTCCATAGTGATTGTGTGCGATTCTACAAAATTTTGCAAACGGCAATTTCAATCGATGCATGTTTCTTCCATAAAATGCAAGTTTATAATGGAACAATTTTTTATCGTTTTCTTCCTGCCTTATTTTCACGCTGTTTCACTGCTTTCCCACCTCCCCGCGCTCATCTATAAATATATTAGGAGCGCCCCTAGCTGCCATAATGTCTCGCTAGAAGTTCAAAATCCCCGACGAGATTCGATACTCCATGATGAACATGAAGCACCGCACATGTTGAAATCACCTTGAGCGCCTAGGGTTGGTACCCGCCGTCGCCCCGTGCCGACAGAGGCAGCTGAGGAGCACGTCCCACAATATGCTGGTCAAGAATGGCCCCACAGGATCCCCGTTCTCGTGCGCGCGCCTCCTTTTCTGCCAGTGCCACTCGTTCGAGTAGATCCCGACGCCAATGGTGGCGGCGGAGGAGAACTCCCCACACCAGCTTTATCTCCTTAGTGGAACAACAACTTTAATCTCGCCCATTTCATAAAAAAAACAGCTTTATTTCCTTAGTGGAACAACAGAGGAAGAAAACCAGAATAATCACAGTCCCAAACTACACTCCCATCCAACGCCATCATGACCTAAAGATGACTTCTGCACAGATCTTCTTGCTCCATTGCCGGTTAACTTCAACGGTGCCCACCCATTGGCGACGATGCTGCCGCTACCGTGGAAGATGTGCATGGATGAACGTTCCTGGCGGTCCGTGAGTCACGAACAGCCTTCACCTCTTCAGCCGTGAAACTTTTGTTCTTCTTATTCTCTTCTTCTTCAGTCATCGACTTGTTCATCATCGTTGTTGCCGCAGCCTCCATGCTGATCCTCCTGCGGACCTTCTCTTGCCTCACATGTATCTGTGCGTAGCTAAACCCCATGGAAGCCATGTTGAGTACTAGAGATTTTTGTTTTTACCGGGAGTACTAAATTTTTTTTAGCTAGAAGGAGATGAACGCTTGAGCTAGTATGGTTTGCTGGATGTTTCATGTGTGCACACATCCGCCTATTTATAGGTGCGACCGAGTTGGAATTATTGGGGTGGGAACCGTGTGCGGAGTTGGTTGTTTCCGTGGGCTTATCTACTTTGGCGGCAGCCGTTAGGTGTCATGATGGTGATGGTTGAATACTCAAGTGAAATACGCGTGGGCAAGTCAATTGGTGATCAGAATTGAGGAATATTGTCTACTGTCTTTAGACAAAAAATACGGCTTTGTGCTTATTGGTGGGATGAGTAGAGGTTCAGCGCCATCAGATTAATTTGCTTGCCTGGCAGTGCGCACTCCACTTCATTTCATTTCTGCCATGTCTGTTTTGAACTTTTTCATATGGGTATTGACGTGTCGTGTCCATCTTGAAGAGATATTATATTCAAAGATTTAATAAAATTTTCAGGATTGGTAGGTACTTGCACCTTGAAAGTATGCCGTGGATGAGTTCTCGACCACAATTCTAGCAAGTTGCAGTACTTAAAACTTCGGATTTGGTTGGTTACCACACTCACTTGAAATTATAGTATTCTATTCTATCACAGGTCAACTTAAGTTACAATCTAGTCACCGCGGACCAAATTAGAGGACAAAACAGTGTTGGATTTAATCCTTAGAAAGTAATATTATAAGTTATTATCACATACTAATCGTGGTCTAGAACACATGGACAACTAGATGAAGTTGTAGTCTCGAGCCTACTCGGCATGGTGTAGCCCGTGGCAAGTATCTATCCGCCCTAGCCAAGTACCCGCTACCAATTACATGATAGTCAACTTTTGGTGGTAAATGGAGCCTGGGTTACATGGAGCCTGGTATTTTAAAATTTTGAAAAGAAAATAATATACATGCAGTCCTCCTGCATGGTTTTAAAAAAAATATACGAAGTCTTATGTACAGGCACATGAAGAAATATTTGTAAAATTTTGTTGAAAATACGTAGTATTTTGGACTACACAAAAATTAAAAAATGTATTTCTAAATAGTCATTTGAAAATTCATTTAGTCTTCATATTTATCTTTTTCTGTGTGGATCACGGGTGAAAACATAATTCTTTTAAACTTTAAACATACAGTATATACATCTATATGTATTTTTTTTTTCATTTTTTAAGTAAAAAACAAGTACTTTATCTTTAGAAAAAAGGGCTCCATGTAGCCCTTCCTCTCTGTTAGTTTTTGAGGTATTCTCCCTATAGTGTCACAAAAATCTTTGGAAAATTGCTGTTCCACACCAAATCCATGTATTCATTTGGCTTTTAATTTGCTCAATAACAAATTGTTTACTTCGGAAAATTAGCCATTCGGCGTGAAGTTACTGATAAAGCTTGTATAATCTGTGATGAAACCTAAACACTACAGGAACCGCCCGATATGCCGACGGCAATTTGTCGGGTCGTCGGCATAGACCGAGTGAGGAAATCTCAAATTGTGAAAAAAAAATTAGCTATGCCGACGGCAATGCCCTCGGCTTTTTGAGCTATGCCGACGGCTACCGTCGGCATCGACCCTAAGAGGGAATTCCGAATTGCGAAAAAAAATTGAGCTGGCATAGCCAAGCTTAATTTTTTTTTTGACTTAATCACCGTTTTGATCATAACTTTTGCATTCCAACTCGGATTTTGACGTTCTTTAGCTCGTTTCGAAAAGGAGAAACATATCTAAATTATCATGCATATTGTTAAAGCTAAATAATTAGAAAAAAATTATGAGAAAGAACGCAACTAACAATAATGAGTTAACAGTTTCGTCTGAGAAGGTTGTGGGGCGTCTGAATCCAACCAAAATCTAGGTGGACCGAAAAATCATGAGAAATAGATAGTTGTGTACCTAAAAATGATTTTTTCCAAAAATCATGAGCAAACTACGAGGCACCTGTAGTTCAACTTTGACCCGTTTCCAGCTGAATCGGCAGAAACTTGTGTTTTTCAAAAGAGGTGGATGAAAACCTTTTCAGAGAAAAATAATTGGTTTTTTGTGCATATAACATGGTCTAGTATTTTCAAAAAATGCAGCTCCCAGGTTTTGCAATATATTTGTGGTTGATGCTTCACAAAAAAAGCCATTTTTCACACTCGGAAAATGGAAAATGGTTGTTTTATTCAATGAAAAGGAAAACTTTCTTCGGGAATATTGTCCGTGCTTCCAATATGCATGTTTGTGTGGAATATGGGAATATTTAAATAAACTATGCCATGGATTTGGCCATTACACCCGTCATTTGGCCCGAAACCCTAGAATGTTCGTAGGAGATAGCTCATTTATGTGAACATATTTTCAACACAACTGTCGTATTCCAAGTTTATTATTTTTGGTGGATACTAGGACATATATAATGACACCACGCGAAGGTCTTGCATCATTTTGGGGTTTTTTAAATTTTCTGGAATTTCCTAAGTCGGTTTCATGAAAAAGTCAAGACGGCGGGCATGACCGTTCGTAGCTAGGGCTTGAATATTGAGAAACTCTTGGTGTATCTCTGATGAAATAGATAGTTGTGTACCTAAAAATGATTTTTTCCAAAAATCATTTGCAAACTACGAGGCACCTATAGTTCAAATTTGACCCGTTTCCAGCTGAATCGGCAGAAACTTGTGTTTTTCAAAAGAAGTGGATGAAAACCTTTTCAGACGAAAATAATTGGTTATTTATGCATATAACATGGTCTAGTATTTTCAAAAAATGCAGCTCCCAGGTTTTGCAACATATTTGTGGTTGATGCTTCACAAAAAAAACCATTTTTCACACTCGGAAAATGGAAAATGATTTTTTTATTCAATGAAAAGGAGAACTTTCTTCGGGAACATTGTCCGTGCTTCCAATATGCATGTTTGTGTGGAATATGGCCATATTTAAGCAAACTATGCCATGGATTTGGCCATTACACCCGTCATTTGGCCCGAAACCCTAGAATATTCGTAGGAGATAGCTCATTTATGTGTACATATTTTCAGCACAACTGTCGTATTCCAAATTTATTATTTTTGGTGGATACTAGGACATATATATAATGACACCACGTGAAGGTCTTGCATCATTTTGGGGTTTTTTAAATTTTCTGGAATTTTCTAAGTCGGTTTCATGAAAAGGTCAATACGGCGGGCATGACCGTTCGTAGCTAGGGCTTGAATATTGAGAAACTCTTGGTGTATCTCTGATGAAATAGGTAGTTGTGTACCTAAAAATGATTTTTTCCAAAAATCATGAGCAAACTACGAGGCACCTGTAGTTCAAATTTGACTCGTTTCCAGTTGAATCGGCAGAAACTTGTGTTTTTCAAAAGAGATGGATGAAAACCTTTTCAGAAGAAAATAATTGGTTATTTGTGCATATAACATGGTCTAGTATTTTCAAAAAATGCAGCTCCCAGGTTTTGCAACATATTTGTGGTTGATACTTCATAAAAAAGCCATTTTTCACACTCGGAAAATGGAAAATGGTTTTTTTATTCAATGAAAAGGAAAACTTTCTTCGGGAACATTGTCCGTGCTTCCAATATGCATGTTTGTGTGGAATATGGGAACATTTAAACAAACTATGCCATTGATTTGGCCATTACACCCGTCATTTGTACTGTTTCCAACTGAATCGGCAGAAACTGTCAAAATGGCCACCATGGCTATTCATCAAAAGAGTTTATATTTTTTTAAACTATCGATGTTTTTATGATATGGATGTCATATTTGAATTTCTCTAATTTTTCTAATCGATTTAGACATTTTATTTGTCAAATTTCGATTTACGGATTTAAAGATATAAATTATTATATATTAAATAATTTATTCACAAAATAAAGTAATTTCTAACATTATATTGTTATTTAGTCAATAAAGATAATTATATAATCATTGTTATTTGTTCAAATTTTGTTTTAATATGATTGATATGATAGTAATATCAGTAAGTTCTAACATCTCATATGGAATCTAGTTTGGAAGGAAGTCAAAGGTTAAGCGTGCTTGGGCTGGAGAAATTTCAGGATAGGTGACCGATCGGGAAGTTTGACTAAGTTAAGTATGTTGACTAGATTAATTGTGTAATTAGAGATTAAATATGTGGCTAAGTGAAAAATTCTGGAATAGAATTTCAAAAAAGTTCAAAAAAAAATTCAAAAAAAAAGTTCAGAAAAATTCGAATTTTTTCTTAAATTTTCTTTTTCAATTATTTTGGAAATATTGTGCCGACGGCTTTGCCGTCGGCATAGAGCGTGGTATGCCGACGGCTTTGCCGTCGGCATAACCTGTGCCGACGGCTTTTAGTGTGCCGACGGTCATTTGACCTCTGCCGACGCGGGCATATGCCGACGGCAAGGTGCCGACGGTGGCCGTCGGCATATCGGGCGATTCCTGTAGTGAAAGCATACAACATCTTTTCTGTAAATGTGTCAATAGCGAAACGTCCCTAGTCTAAACCTGGCACTCTAGATTCCAACATGCACGGTGATCCGAGAGGGTCTATCTGTTTCAATGGTATCAACCCAAATTGCATTATCGCACTAGTATTTTTCCGTATCTTCTGCTCTATGAACTATGGGCAACAAGGAATTTGTGTAACATGTTTCAAAAATAACTAAATTTGTAACAACTTTTGTTTTCAGCGAAAACGATGAAAAGCATGCACTGCAATTGGATTTTGGATTTTGCGATCAGATATGTCCATACATCAAGGCTGTTGTGCAGATAAAGCATAAGTCACTCTGCTGGACCGTGCTATGCGCCTCCTGGAGCAATTGAGAGGGGCGAATTAATTCGGGTAACCTAGCAAGGTTGAAAACCGATGCCTAACACTATTGCCAATACCAAGTGGTTATAAATAATCTGACTGTTTGTTGAGCCTCCAAAGTTACATTGATGTAAATAAGTAAAAAGAAATGATTTGGCTTTCTGTGTGGTATGTACTCTATATGAGCGAATATGGATTTTGCAGAAGCGATACCCCAAACAGAGGGTTTGGTGCTGTTTATATATGTGGTACAGGGAGGGCTCAATACAAGGTAGGACTAGGAATCGGTAATACCCAGGACTGGACTCGGTGTACAACTTGATATTCTAGTACGATACCTATACAACATCTAACACCCTCCCTTAATCTAAACTTCGACAGAGATTTAGATTACGCTTAAACTCATCTAGACTCCTGGCAGGAAGATCTTTAGTGAACCCATCAGCAACTTGATCCTTGCTTGAAATAAACTTGATCTCAAGTTTCTTATCTGCAACTCGTTCTCTCACGAAGTGATAGTCAATCTCAATATGCTTTGTACGTGCATGGAATATTGGATTTGCTGATAAATAAGTGGCACCTAGATTATCACACCATAGACATGGCTTGTTATTCATCTTGACACCAAGTTCTGTAAGAAGTGCCTCAACCCAAATAAGCTCAGCTGTGGCATTTGCTAGAGATTTATACTCAGCTTCCGTACTAGAACTTGAGACTGTAGCTTGCTTGCGAGCACTCCAAGAAACAAGATTTGGTCCAACAAATATAGCAAATCCACCAGTGGAGCGTCTGTCATCAAGGCAACCAGCCCAATCTTCATCTGAGAAGGCACTAAGAAGTGTCGAAGATGACTGAACAAAGGATATACCAATGTTAATTGTATCCTTCGCATATCGAAGAATCCTCTTTACAGCTGTCCAATGAGTTGTAGTTGGTGCATGCAAATACTGACAAACTTTGTTAACTGAAAAGGACAAATCTGGACGAGTTAACTCAAATACTGTAATGCACCAACAATGCTCCTATATTGTGTACCATCTTCAGGACCAAGAGGACTTCCCTCATGAAGAGATAATTTTTCCGATGTTGATAAAGGTGTAGGTGTTGATTTACAATATTCCGTTCCTACTGTATCAAGAAGCTCACGAGCATACTTCTCTTGAGTCAAGACTAGACCATTGTGAATATGCTTTACCTCTATTCCCAAGAAGAAGTGAAGATTTCCAAGATCTTTGATAGCAAAACTTTTATTCAGTTCTTGTAGCAAAGCAGGAATTGCATCATCTGAGGAGCTTGTCACTATGATATCATCAACATAAATAAGAACAAATATCATCACATTAGCCTTGTTGAAAAGGAAAAGAGATGTGTCAACCTTTGATGCAACAAAACCGAGATCATAAAGCCTTGTAGTGAGCCTAGAATACCAAACTCTTGGTGCCTGTTTCAGTCCATAAATAGCTTTGTCAAGTTTGCAAACATAACTAGGAGTATGTGGACTTTCAAAACCTGGGGTTGTCTCATGTAAACCTCCTCTTCCAGAACACCATGTAAGAACACGTTCTTGACATCTAGCTGCCTTAGACTCCAACCTCGAGAGACTGAAATAGCTAACACAACTCGGATGGTTGCAGCTTTAACAACAGGACTGAAAGTTTCTTCATAATCAATGTCATATCTTTGTTTAAACCCCTTTGCAACAATTTTGGCCTTATATCTATCAATAGTACCATCTGCACATTTCTTTATACGGTACACCCACTTGCAATCAATCAGATTTCTGCCTTTGCTAGGAGGGACAAGATGCCAAGTTTTATTCTCCATTAGAGCACTGTACTCTTCCTTCATTGCATTGTACAATTTTTCATTACTAAGTGCTTCAGTCAATGTATTTGGCTCATCCGAGATAGCTACCATGACATGCTTCTCATAAATTTTTGATTGTATTCCATATTTGATAGTGCCGTCTTTGTATTCTCTGGGTTTTTATGCCTTTTTGAAGTCGTGTGCGTGGAGCAGCAGCAACTTCAGGTATAGGAGATTCAGGTGTAGAAGATCCCTCAGCCGAAGTGGACATATCTGAAACAGTCGGCCCCGCCCCTGTCGGCCGCGCCCCTTCCACTGTCAGCTCAGAAGGTGGCGTGTTGGTTGCTCCCCCTGAATCCGCTGTCAGCTGCGCCCCTGGTTCCGCTGTCGGCTGCGCGGGTGAGGCGCACGCATCAGCACCCGGCGTGGCAGGCTCTGAATTGGTATCACGTGCAGGAGACGCTGGAGAGTGCAGCGAATCTTCCTCAGATTCCGCACTGTCATCCGGATCCAGCTGATTCTGCGCAGAGCGATCAGTTTCGGGATCAGAAGCAGCAGACGAATCAGCATCGGTGTCAGCACCTATTTCGTCATTTTCTGAATTTGCTGCACTTTCACGTTCTGAGCTCAATTCTTCACCAAATTGCATGGGGTTTTCAGCAGCAGTTTCATTATCCTGTGGAGCATCAACAAAAGGAATAACAACAGTCATAGGGTCATTAATATTTGCGGCCTCAATATTAGTATGGGAATCGGATGGAAGCAAAAGGATTTCACGTTTGAGACGTGCACCGACATTTGGATGGAGAGAGGCAAAAGGAAATAAATTCTCATAAAAAATAACATCTCTAGAGATGTAGACACGACCTGTAGAGATATCAAGACACTTTACTCCTTTGTGACGAGGACTGTACCCCAAAAAGGCACATTGTTTAGAACGAAAAGAGAGTTTTTGTTTATTATATGGTCGAAGATTTGGCCAACAAGCACAACCAAAAACTCGGAGAGCATCATAGTTTGGTGTGACATTAAGAAGATGTTGTGTAGGAGTGTCAAAGTTTAGAACTTTGGTAGGAAGTAAATTGATAAGAAAGGTGGCAGTGAGAAAGGCCTTATCCCAAAATTTAAGAGGCATAGATGCATTGGCAAGTAATGCAAGACCAACCTCAACAATATGACGATGTTTACGTTCTGCTGAACCATTTTGCTGATGTGCATGAGGACAAGAAGCATGGTGTGTGATACCAATTTTCTGAAAGAAGCCATTAAGTTTTTCATACTCTCCACCCCAATCAGTTTGCATTGTAATAATTTTCCTGCCAAATTTGCGTTTAACAAGTTGTTGGAAATTAAGGAAAACTTGATAAACCTCAGAACGATTTTTGAGCAAATATATCCAAGTGAACTTGCTAAAATCATCAATGAAGCTTACACAATAAGAGTGTTTGCCAACAGAAATAGGTGCATGACCCCATACATCAGAGAACACTTGTTTCAAAGGAACAGTGGAAACACTAGTGGAAATAGGATACGGCAACTGATGACTTTTGGCTAACTGACAAGAATCACAAACATAAATGTTTGTTTCAGGAGTATGATCTATTTTATTTTTCCTAAGAATTTGTTGAACCACAAATGATGAAGGATGACCTAAACATCGATGCCAAGTAGATGAAGACGGCTTTATTGTAACGAATGCTTGTTTGGATGATCTAGTGGAGAAAGGAACTAATGGATAGAGGCCACCATGACAAGGACCCTTAAATAGTGTTCTTCTTGTTGCCCGATCCTTAATCAAAAAGAAGAAGGGGTGAAATTCAAGATACACATTATTGTCTAAGACGAGTTTATGGACCGATATGAGATTTTTAGATGCAGTTGGAACATGGCGTATGTTTTTAAGATGCAAAGAATCATCAGAGGTACGCAATATTGAATGACCAATGTGACTGATTGGCATACCTTTTCCCTCAGCTGTATGAACATGATCTCGTCCCTTGTACTTGTCATGAGTAGAAAGTTTGCTCAGTTCTCCTGTAATATGGTCAATGACTCCAGTGTCAGAGTACTAATTTGTGTCAACTCCATAGGATGCTATATGAGCTTTCTTCTCGCCATGATCATCATCATCACCACTATCATCCTCCTTACGCCACCAACAGTCACTGGCTGAGTGGCCATGAATTTTGCAGATTTGGCATGTTACATCAACATAGGGAGTGGGAGCACGACTGCGGTATTGCCGAGAGCGGCCTTGGCCTCCATCACAACGCATGTCACTCCTATGATCGCGACTTCGAGCATCAATGTCATAACGGCGTCCATCTCTTTCACTTCTATCATCATGACGAGAATAACGTCCCTCATCTCGACGACCTCGTCCACGCTGGCCACGATTAGTAGAGTCATCACGGCGACGAGGACGTCTGTCAGCAGAATCATCACGGCGACGAGGGCGCCGGTCAGGAGAGTCATCATGGCGCCGAGAATGCCAGTTGTCCGGACTGCCATCACGGCGTCCCTGTGTGCGACTGTCTCGATTCCCACGACGAGCGGCATTGGCTGACGAGACGAAGGTAGCTTCAGTTGTTTCCTCGTTACGAATATCATATGATGTCAGCAAACCAAACAAATCATCAAGCTTGGTGCCCGGATTGCTATCAACCGCAGTGACCAGGGCATTGTAAGAACTGTCAAGTCCATGAAGAAGGTACCCGCTCAGTTCATCATCCTCCAGGGGTTTTCCAGCTGCAGCGAGCTCTGACGCGAATCCTTTCATCTTGGTGAAATATGCAGCTGTTGTAAGGCTTCCTTTCTTGGTGTCATTAAGTGCTGAACGCAGGTGTTGAATCTTTGTCCTTGATCCCGAGGAAGAGCATGGTGGTGATTGCTGCCCATACTTCAGCTGTTGATTCCAACGCAAGCACATGCGAAAGAATGTCCGGAGACAGAGAGTTTAACAGAAACCGGAGCACCTGCTGGTCTCTTGCGATCCAAGCATCATAGGCAGGGTTCTCCACGGTTGATTTTTTTTTTGTGTTTCCTTGTCTTCGACCTCCACAGTCTCGGGCGGCGCACGGTCAGATCTGTCAAGCAGGCCCATGACTCTCGCTCCTCGTAGTGCGGGAAACACAAGTGCTTTCCAGAGCAGAAAATTCCCCTGGGTCAGCAATTGCGTTGGAGGTGATCCGAGTGCAGCAGCCAGCGAAGTTGTTGCACCTGATGAACTCATTGTGATAGGTGCAGGCGGATATGTTGAGTATTGGATATTTGGCAGCGGCGACTTGAGAAAGTAGCGGCGGCTCTTGAGTTTTGTAACAGGTATTGAATATTTGGCGGCAGCGACTTGAAGAAGCAGCGGCGGCCCAGGTTATTGGAGTATTGGATATTCGGCGGCAGCGACCTGGAGAAGCAGCGGCGACGGCAGCAGTAGTGTATCCTGCGGCGGCGACTCGGTTTATTTGCGACGGTGGCTGGAGATTGCAGCGACAACTAGGTCATGGAGAGGAAGGCTCTGATACCATATGAGCGAATATGGATTTTGCAGAAGTGATACCCCAAACAGAGGGTTCGGTGCTGTTTATATATGTGGCACAGGGAGGACTCAATACAAGGTAGGACTAGGAATCGGTAATACCCAGGACTGGACTCGGTGTACAACTTGATATTCTAGTACGATACCTATACAACATCTAACACTCTAAACTGTCACTCTATCATGCTAGTAATGAAATCAGAGGACAATCCTTCTATCTAAAAAAAATCAATATCATTTTATCACAATATGATTCCATGCATGACATGCCTTGGTTCCAAATGTCATTTTCTTCGTTTCGCTGTTGCATACTACCATTAAAATAACACGTGACTGTTTCTCAAGGTGTGAAAAAGTAAAACTTCCCATTGCACAAGAAGAAATTTATAATGTTATAAATATATAGAGACAAAAGTATATGTGCAAATCACAAAAAAAGACTACATCGATCATGAGACACCAACTATTTCCTAAGTGGGACAATAGCTTTATTTCCTCAGCAGGACAATTGAGGAAGGAAAACATAGTAGTCACAATCCCAAACTATACTCCAACTCCTCTCATGACCTAAAGATGACTCCTGCAAAGAGTGGATGTTCCTACTCCATGGCCGGCCAATTTCAGCGGTGCCCACCCATTGGCAGCGCCGCCTCCGCGACCATGAACATTGTGCATGGATGAACCCTCCTGGTGGTCCATGAGTCGCAAATCTATTCTCTTCTTCAACCACACAAATCTTTTTATTCTTATTCTCTTCTTCATCCATCAACTTTCTTGTCGGCCTCGTTGCTATAGCCTCATTGATCCTCCTCTGGACCCTCCGTTCTCTCACATGTATCGGTGCATAGCTAAACCCCATGGAAGCCATGCAGAGTAGTAGAGAATTTAGCTTGAAGGATGTTGAATACTTGAGCTGATGTGTTTGGGTGGATGTTTATGTGTCCACGCATCCATTTATTTATAGGCGGAGTTAGAATTATTGGGGTGGGGATAGTGTGGGAACTTTTTAATTTCGATGGGTTTATCTCATTTGGCGAAAGGTGGCGGCTTCTGAGGTAAGTATCGTTGAAAGTTGACTTGGCGATGGTCGTATAGTCACGTGGAATACCATAGTGAGAAGTTTGTAAATTGTCTTTAGACACAATTTGGCTTTGGGTTTATTGGTGGTAATTAAGGGATCACATGGTGGTTATCAAATTGTGATGTGCAGAATTTAATTTATAAAGGCATGTGAAAGGTTGATAAGATGGTATTTTATTATGTTTTATATGCCATCTAGAGAAGGTGAAAAGTGTTATACACTAGATTATCTCGTAGTGTTACCTCAACATTTGATGTTTCCATGTTCCTATAATCATGGGGTGGTTAAAATTGAACTGGAAAATGAGTGAATAAGAGAGACCGTCTTGTACAATAGATAAAAATGTCTTACTTTCTTATTAAGAGATCATCTCTTAGCTATGTGAAGACAATTTTTTTATTCTTTTATCTCTCTTGCATCTCACTAATTATCCTATGCGACATTGTTAATATAACATCCTTATTTATTTTTCTGAAATGAAGGTAAAATTAGTTATCCAAAGAAAATATCAGACACACGATAGTTCACAAAACTTGATTATCATAATCTACCACAGTAACAACTTAACCCATAAAATTGGGTTTTAGATTTTGTCTCAACCATTAAACCAGCTTTACTAACAATCCAACATATGTTCGATCATTGATAGTATCATAATATACCTTCTTGTGGCCAAAGAAAGCACCATTAGTTGGATGATGCCAACTTTAGCAATTTGTTGTTAATTTTTGTAGAGCAGATGTTCGAAATTGATGCTAAGCCATATTGTGGTTGTGGTCAATTAAATATGTCATGTTATTTTTGTATGATCCAAATTTATATGAAGATATAAAGATAAAGGAAACTTCGGACAGAGCGAAGCGAGACCCGTCGCCGAGAGGCTTGGGCCCAAGCAAAGCTGAGGACAAAGTTTCCACATTACGTTGTCCTGCCAATGTGGCCTGCATGGAGGTGGGGGGGTGCGCCCCCATGGTACAATACGAGTTGTTACCGGTTTGGATCCGAATTGTACCTTGTCTAGGGTTTCACCCCTTTATATACCTGATGTAAACCGTCGTTTGGATAAATCACAAGTTGTAAATCCTCGACGTTTGTAACCGCACTCGATATAGTAAAATTCTGGTGGCTGGAGCCCAGTGGTTTTTTCTCTTTCTCCTTGGAAGGGTTTTTCATGTTAAAAATATTGTATCCCCTATCGTGCTAGATCTATTTTGTTCATCGTTTTTGTGCTATCGTTTATAACATGGCGTGCCCTCAGTGCGACATGTCATTGAATGAAAAGCAGTACGCTGATGTGCACTGAGTACGGGTAGATTATTGATAGCAGGAGCCCCATTCGAACGAGCCAGAGTGATTCATACGTGTACTTCTCTAATTGCCAATGTTCAGGATATCGTTTATCGTTAACTTATCGGTCGGCCTATGATAAGAGATATATCGGCTTATCAGCCGATAAATCGATTTTATCGGTCGACTATTTATCGGTAATTTTTCTTGTAAATCTAAAACATCTAAAATATGCTATAAAAATATATCATATCAATACTAAAATATCTAAATTATGATATATATAGATATATTGTATTCAATAATACCAAAAAATTCTATGATGGATGTCATTAGTCACATATTCCAGTGATAGAGAATCGATATATCGGCCAATTTATCGGCATATCGACCGATAAATCGCTTGTAAGACCGATAAAATGGCCCGAATGATAAACTCCACCGATATTCATTTATCTTAACGACCACCACCCGATAAGCGATAAATCGGCCGATAAATAGGCATATCGGATGATATTTTGAACCGTGCCTATTGGAATGGAATATTTCTTAGATTACTTGAAGTAATAAGTCAATGAGTCGAATTCCATGCCTTCAAGTTAATTTGCTTGCCTGGAAATGCACTCCACCTCATGTTTAACTTATGTGTGTCTGTCTTAAACTTTTACAGATGGGTATTGACGTGTCGTCTCCATCTCAATGAGATATTATATACCTCAGTTGATATTTGCACCTCTAAAGTAGGCCGGAGAATTCTTGACCACAATTGTAGCAAGTTGCAGTGCTTTAAACTTTAACTTGGTTGGTTACCGCACTCACTTGAAATTATAGTATTCTATCACAGGTCAACTTATGTTACTATCTAGTCACCGTTGACCAAATTAGCGCATGAAATAGTGTTGGTTTTAATCCTTAGAAAGTAATATTATCACATCCTAATGGTGGTCTAGAACACATAGACAACTAGGTGAATGTGTAATCTCGTGCCTACTCCATGCAGGCACGGTGTAGCGAACGGAAAGAATATATCTATGCTCAGTGGAGGATCCAAAGGGGGGCGAGCGGGGGCCTGGCCCCTGCCAATGATCGGCCACCCCCAAGAACATACGACAGGGGCCTGCACTAATATATTAACTAATCTTCTTATGGCTAAAAGCCTTGGTGCCACTCGGCCCAAAGCCCAGCTTGCTAACCTGAACTTAACGTACAACTACGTATCTATTCTGAGGCCTGGACCTAGAGTGGGCTGAACCTTGACAGTTGGTTACCCAGCAATCGCCGCCGCCGTCCCCTGTTCTATGGCGCTATTGTGAAAGTTCCAGCCTCTAGTGTGATTGTTCTTCTCCTGATCTGTACTCGGGTACTCAGCAATGCTGCAACATTTGCGTTGCTGTCTTGCGCACACCGTGTCCACCAAACTTGACGTTCGATCATGATGTTGCCAGGAAACTTACCACAATATTTGTTACTTAAGGTATGCCCATAATTCTTTTTTGTTTTGATGCGGTAATACCTAACACATTAGTTAGTAATCTGCTTATAAAAGTATTAGATATCCAATTTATCTTTAGTTTAATTTAGCTATATTTTTTGAGAACTACTTAAAATATGAAAATAAAAAACATTTATAAGTTGGGATCCTTGTACGCTAAACATTCCAATTAAGCTTAGACATATATCGGTGTTTTTATCAGATATTAACTTATACAATCTAGTAATCCCTAAAAAAAAAACTTATACAATCTTGTAAACAATCCTAAGGCTAAAATTAAACCGGCCATTGTAAAAAAAATTGACATGTATTTATATGTGATATAAGAAAAATAATATGTGTATTACTGTTGTAAAAGATATACGGGACACTATGGTCGACTCCATAGATACATATTATATTTGATCTATGACCATTGTCTCCTTGCCCCCCCCCCCCCCTCCCCAATACTCAAATCCTGCATCCGCCCCTGTCTATGCTAGCCAAGTACTTGCTACCATTTATGACATTATAGTCAACTTCTTAATTGGTGATATTCTGAGTGCCACTAAATGGAGCCTAGGTTACATGCAGCCCAATTTTTTTCGAAAAAATGAAAACAAAAACTATTTTGAAGTGTCAAAAAAACAATCTGAAATCTTTTGTACCGGTACACGAAGATGATTTATAAAATTTATTAAACAATACATAGTATTTTGGGCTACACAAAAATCACAAAAATGTAGTTCTATGTAGTCATTGGAAAATTCATTATTTTCTTAAAATCTATATGTACTTGTATACTTTTTTCAAATTTTTTGGGGGTAACAACATAAATATTTTGATTTTTAAAAGAAAGGGATCCATGTAACCTATCCACTCTCTTAGGTTTCGGGTATTCTCCCTGTAATGCCACCAAAGCTTCGAGAAATTTCTGTTCCACACTAAATCCATGTATTAATTTGGCTTCTGTTCAATAACAAATTGCTTACTACGGAATATTTAGCTATTCGGTGTGAATTCACGGGTAAAAATTGTTTTTTTGTGTGATGAAACTAAAAGCATACATTATCATTCTTTGATTGGGGCATAGCAAAACAACCCTGGTTTAAATTTGTTGGCACTCTATATTGTAAACCTGCATGGTAATAATGGAAATGGGTCAATATTAGGGTAACCTCTCTAGTTCAAAAAATCACTTAACTTTTTCTAAAATGATGATGTCATTAGAAAATTAGTTATTTTTTTAACTAAATAGGGTAGAGGGTACCCAAATGGTGACCCACTGCCATCATTACCGCATGGTGATCCCAGAGGATCTATCTATTATCGATGGTATCGAACCAAATTGCATTATCACACTACTATTTTCACATCTTCTGACCTATGGGCAACAAGGAATTAATTTCGTCAAAACCTTTGTTTGTATGGGAAACAATGAAAAACCATGTAGTAGTACAATTGGGATTTTGCGATCAGATATGTCCATACACGGAGGCTGTTGTGTGGAAAAGCATACATCACTCTGCTGGACCATGGTCTGCGCCTCCCGGAGAAATGAAGGGTGAATTAGTTCAGATAGCCTAGCTGGTTTGAAAATGGAGGCCTAGAACTGTGGAAATACCAATTGGTTACGAAGAAGGATAATATTCTTGTTCCTAGGGGGATAGATGTCCCCCCTCTGCCAACCACATGATCGTCATCGTTGAGATACGTGCCAAACCAAATTAGTGGTGCAACAAATGACTATGCATGATTAGCCCTCTCTTATAAATCCAAGTATTGTCGGTGCCCACATGAGTACAAACATGCATGTGACACCTTCATCATTGTTGGATGAGATGCAAGGTAGGGTCTTGTGTTCTTCCATTAGTGACATCCTAACCAAAGTATTCATTTTGACTCTCATCCACAAAACATACACCAGTCATACATTCATAAGATCACAATATGCACTTTGTATAACTAAGTTGTGTATCCAAAAGTAATATGGATCATAAGTTGTCACTGAGTACTACCGCGCAAGAGTACAAGGTGTGTTGTTGTCCATATAATTGTGGTTTGTCTTGTAGTATGGGTTGACCTACTATAGTCGAGGCAAACTAATGCGCCTGACATAGAATGACAGTCATACACCATCGGTGATAGTCATTACCTGCAATGTGTTTGTTTTATACAACACGTGTATTATCCCCAGCCTCATATCTGTAGGCGAAATGTATGGTAGGTGTATGGGGGCAGCTATTCCTGAGCTGTTAGCAAATCCACACTCTATGAAGAATTATGTTCGCCTTTGATGTAATATGATTACTTTTAGAAATTTCTAGAATATCTTGGCTTTCTGCATGGGATGTACTCAAAATTGTCGCATTATTTTGTGATTTCATGTCTGTAATGAAATGGAGGGACGGCCTTTTTATCTAAAAAATTATATAAATATCATATTTTACCACAATCTAATTCCATGCATAACATGCCTTGGTTTTAAATGTACTTTTCTTCATTTCACTGTTGCATGCTCACATGAAAAGGACACCAGAACTGTTTCGAAAGGTGTGAAGAAAGAAAGCAAATTCCCATTTCAAAATGCCAACTTTATAATGTTATAAATGTAGAAAAAAGTATATGTGCAGAAAACACACAAAAAAAAGACTAGATCGATCATGAGGCTCTAACTTTATTTTCTTAGTGGGACAATAGATTTATTTCCTCAGTGGGACAGCAGATGAAGAAAAACATAATACTCACAATCCCACTACACCCTAACCCTCTCATGACCTAAAGATGACTTCTGCACAGAGAGTAGATGTTCCTGCTCCATGGCCGGACACCTTCAGCGGTGCCCACCCATTGGCAGTGCCGCGGCTGCAGCCACGGAAGATTTGTATGGATGAACCCTCCCGGTGGTCAGTGAGTCACAAACTGGCTTCTCTTCTTCAGCCACATAACTCTTGTTCTTCTTATTCTCATCTTCAGTCGTCAACTTGTTCGTCGTCTCCTCATCGTTGATCCTCCTCCGGATCCTCTCTTGTCTTACATGTATTTGTGCACAGTTAAACCCCATGGAAGCCGTGTAGAAAATTTAGCTAGAAGAATGATGAACGATTGAGCTGTGTTTGGGTGGGTGTTTATGTGTGCACACATGGGTGTATTTATAGATGGAGTTGGAGCTATTAGGGTGGGAACCGTGTGTGGACTTGTTAATTTCCATGGGCTTATCTCATTTAGCGATGCCCGTTAGGTGGGAGGTTCTGAGGTCACTGTCATTGAAACTTGACTTGGGGATGGTCCTATAGTCACTTGGACATTGTCTTCAGACAGAATACGGCTTTCAGCTTATTGGTTGGACAAGGTCCTGCTTTTGCATATCGAATTGTGACATGCGGAAAATTATTTTTACAAGTGCATGTAAAATGGTTGATAACAGGGTCTTTTATTATATTTTTCATGACATCTGGAGAAGACGAACTGGCCTCCGCTTCTCGGTGCGAAGAGCATATTAGGTTCACATAGGTGATTTTCTATAGATTTTGCCTAGGCTTCCAGACGATTCCCGACTCGCCCCTGCTTTGTGGCCAAAGAAAGCACCATTAGTTTTGGACGATGCCAACTTTTGCATTTTATTGTAGAGCACGTATTCAAAATAGATGCTATGTCTTTTTTTTTCTTTTTCTTTTTTGAAAATAACTCCCTGCCCCTCGGTGCGCCATGTATGGAAAACAGTGCACTAGTGTGTCGTCCACTTAGCATACATGGGTACATTATTAATAGCAGAATCCTGGTCCTAGATGCAATTCGACTGCGACCTCGTGTGGACCAATACGCAAACCAGTGGACTTAACTGTGCACTTCTGATTCAAGACATGTACGGAGTACTTCTTTAATTGGAATAGAGTAATCTTCCATCAGGACCATCACTCAGCTTAAGTAAATCAAGTAGAATTCCATTACCATCATGTTAATTTGCTTGCCTGGCAGTGGATTTCATGCTTCACTTCATGCTTCATCGGCGTAATATATACGTCGCCACTTCATGATTCCATTACAATCACACGTGCACTTCACTTCATGCTTTACACGTGTGTCTTAAATTTTCCAGATGTGCATCGGCGTAATATGTCTCCATTTCAAACAGATACTCTACATTTTTGTAGTAAACTTCAGATTGGTAGGTATTTGCACTGTTGAAATATGTGTAACTTGTCACGTATGTACGTATGAATACGTGACATGTCTTCTAGATGTTTCGGCCTGTTTGGTAGTGGGTTAGGATGCTAACCGTATAGTGTTTAGCTTGTACTCCAAGTCCATTCGTTTGTAATCTTATCTGTAAAACCCTAGGCCGGTTTGGCCTCTATATTAACACGCAAGCACCCGAGCTCCAAGGGTACGCTTCAACCAGTTTTATCATATGGTAGCCTTTCTCTTCCAATCGCATCTGAGAAACCATGTCGCAAGCATCTTCGTCCATGGCGCCCACCTCTGCACTTGGCCACCCGGTGAATGAGAACCTCACCCGGGACAACTTCCTAATGTGGAAGGCCCAGGTGCTACCAGCCATACGCAAGGCACAACTCACCGGCTTCCTCGACAACTCAACCCCCGCGCCGGCACAGGAGGTGGACGTGACTTCGGACAGCAAGACCGTGAAGGCGGCGAACCCAGCCTATGTGCTATGGAACGCCCAGGATCAGCAGGTCCTCGGGTACCTGCTGGCCTCGCTCTCCCGCGAGGTTCTGGCTCAGGTCGTGGATCTGACCACGTCGGCGAGCCTGTGGGCGGCAATCGGGCAGATGTACTCATCGCAGTCCCGCGCCCGCGTCATCCAACTGCGCGCCCAGCTCGCCAACCTGAAGAAAGGAGAACTCACGGTGACTGCCTACTTCACCCGCATGAAGGGGCTGGCTGATGAGATGGCAGCCGCGGGCAAGAAGATCGACGATGATGATCTGATCTCACAGATCCTTGCAGGATTAGACGCGGACTACAATCCATTCGTGTCCGCGATCTCTGCATCGGCATGCTCGGGCACTCCCCTTACCCTTAGTGACCTCTTCGCCGAGCTCTTGATCGCGGAGGGTAGGCTCGAAGCATAGAACCCAGGCGCCCAGCTTGGGGCTCCATCAACCTCGCCTCCAAGGGCAGGCGCGGCTTCTCCAACAGCCGTGGAGGGGGCAGCGGCTTTGGCAACTTCAATGGTGGAGGTCGTGGTGGCGGCGATGGTCGTCCAAGCTTCACCAACAACCAGCAGTCTCGACAGTCGTACACTGGTGGCGGCGTCAACCCGAGGCAAGAACCCAGGCCCATGTGCCAGATTTGTGGCAAGACAGGGCACACGGCGCTTCGTTGCTGGAAGAGGTTCGACAAGAACTACAAGTCCCCGCTCCTGAGCGAGGAGAAATCGATGAACTCGGCGGCGGCTCCTTCCTACGGCATCGACACCAACTGGTACTCCGATACGGGAGCTACCGATCACATCACAAGCAAGTTGGACAAGCTCTCTGTTTGCGACCGCTACGTCACTGATCAAGTGCACACGGCGAGTGGGTCAGGTATGGAAATAATGCTCATTGGTCGTACGCAATTTCATACCCATGATCGTCCTCTCCATCTCAATAACATTCTTCATGTCCCTCGAGCATCAAAAAATCTTATTTCTATTCACAAACTTACTCGTGACAACAATGCTTACGTTGAATTTTGGCCTGAATTCTTTTTATCAAGGATCAGGAAACGCGGAAGGTGGTCTCTATCCATTACCATGCAAGCCGCCTACCCATGGAAGACATGTCCTCGGTGTTAGCCGACCATTCTCGTTCCGCTGGCATAGGCGTTTAGGTCATCCCTCATTTACAGTTGTTAGTCAAGTTCTCAAGGAGGATAATTTACCTTTCTCAAATAAAAGTCACGGGTCAGTTTGTGATGCATGTCAAAAGGCCAAGAGCCACCAACTTCCATATCCTAGATCATCTAGTGTTTCCAAAGCTCCTTCAGAGCTCGTTTTTTTCAGATGTATGGGGGCCAGCCTCCGTTTCTGTTGGAAGGAATAAATACTATGTAAGCTTCATTGACGATTATAGCAAATTTACGTGGATATATTTGCTTTGCGAGCTTTAGCTTGTCCGCAGGCGATATCCTCTGGGGGGCTTTCTTTTCCCCACCCCCACTGCTTTGAGAGTCGAGTGTGAGAGAGCTGCCCCGGGCTGGAACCGAGCCATTCTCGCCGGCGCCGCCGGAAGGAGATGGCGAGGGGAAAGCGCCGGCTGTAGATCTAGGTCTAGGTTTTTCGTTTTTCTTAGTTTCCTCTGTGTTGTCCATATTGGCGTCGTGGGTAGGTCGCCGGCCATCGCTGGTCATGGCTGGTGCGCCCCGTGCACACAGCTCTCGGTTGCACAGCTCCGGTGGCAGGAGCTGTTGCTAGCGGGGGAGGTGAGGCCCGGCTTACCAAATAAGATCGGCAGGAGCAGCTATCTTGGTGGTGGTGGGGACGCGCCGCCGAAGTGGAAAGGCTCGCCGCGGTTCAGAGCTCCATGGTGGAGTTCAACGGCGACTAGCTACTTCCGCTGCTCCAATAAACCGTCCTTGGTGGCTCCTTGCTTCACCCATCATCTTCGTCTGCCTCCTTCCGCCCGTGGCAGGAGCCGGGAGTTTGATGGCGGACCGGTTGCAGCGCGTGGTGTTGGCAACGAGTTCTTGGCTGTAAGATGTTTCCACTCCTTCTTCCTTCTCCGTACATCAGGCGATGTGGCAACGCAGGGTGGAGCTGAAGAGGTGGCGAGTGGTGGTGTCAAGCAGTTTCGGAGTTGGGAAGCTAAATCTTCGAGCGCATCATCGGCGGCCGGAAGGTGCCGTCCGATATCCAAGGCCATGGCGTGGCCTATCTTCAGGCCGGCGAAGTTCTCCGGCGACTCAAAAACCTCCAGTGGGAGGCCCCTTTTAGAATCGAAGGCCGCGTTCCACGCCGGCTCGGAAGCAAGTGGTCGCGTCCCCGCGTCCCCGCGTCCGGGCACGGTGGCGGCGCTCTCGGTTCTCAGCGCGGCGATGGAGATAGAGAAGGACCTGATTGCGTTTTCCTAATTTTTAGCGAGGTCTTTTCTGCTTTTACCAAGGACCTATGTGTAATTCACTATTGTATGGGGTCCTTTGCAACTTCCTGTACATCCACCGCCTGGAATTAATGCGATGCTTCCAGCCCTTTCGAGGGCTCTCCTTTGTTCAAAAAAAAAAAAAAAATTGCTTCGCAACAAATCTGATGTTTTTCAGAAGTTTCATGACTTTCAACAACATGTTGAACGCTTATTCGACAAAAAAATCCTTGCCATGCAAACCGATTGGGGTGGCGAGTACCAAAAATTAAGTTCCTTTTTTGAGCGTATTGGGATCTCACACCATGTCTCCTTCCCTTACGCTCATCAATAGAACGGTTCCGCAGAACGGAAACATAGGCACATTGTGGAAGTAGGACTTTCCCTTTTAGCCCATGCCTCCATGCCACTAAAGTTTTGGGATGAGGCGTTTCTGACAGCTGTATATCTCATTAATCGAATGCCTAGCAAAGTCATTCAATCCCAAACTCCCATGGAAAAACTTCTTCACACAAAGCCACATTATTCCTTCCTAAGAATTTTTGGTTGTGCCGTATGGCCAAATCTTAGACCTTTCAATAAACACAAGCTTGAATTTCGGTCAAAAATATGTGTTTTCTTAGGCTACAGTGGGCTTCACAAGGGATACAAGTGCCTAGATGTTTCGACCGGTAGAGTGTATATCTCTAGAGATGTTGTATTCGATGAATCAATATTTCCTTTTTCGGAGTTACATCCTAATGCCGGTGCCCAACTACATGCGGAGATAAAACTTCTACCTCCCACGCTTCTTCATCCTCCTCGTTTTGATCATGGGGGTGATTTGCATAATGATCATGTGTCTATTTCTAATGCTAATGATCAAAATTATGAGTCAAGTGTGCAGGAAAATTCAGATTTTATGCAGACACAGGATGCCACAGAAGATCCGAGTGCAGGATCCGATGCAGATTCGCATGCACGGTCTGGAAGCGCGGACTCCCGCGCGTTAGGAGGATCCGTCTCGGGATCCAGGCGGTCTGGCGCTGGTCCGCCTGTGTCCGCCAGCAGGAGCGCGGCGCGTGGTGATGGTGGGCCGAGCGCAGGCGATGGTCGGCCTGCGTCTGCCAGTACGAGCGTGGCGCATGGCGATGGTGGGCCGCTGCTGGGCTCGCCCTCTGCTTCAACAACCCGACAAAGCAGCGCAAGTGGGACGCTGTCGGGAGCAGGAGCACGCGCGCCCTCGGACGGAGATTCTTCTCCGCCACGTGTCGGCTCATCAGAGGAGCGGACAACAAACGCAGGCGCGTCTTCGACTGCCACGTCCGCGCGATCCGATGCGGATCTGGATCCACTGGCGACGCGTCTTCGGGATCCTCTGCGGCTGGGAATGATGTCGTTCCGCGTCGAGCAATGATTCCACCACCACAACCTACACACACGTTTAAAAAATGGCATTACTAAGCGTTTTGAATTTACTGATGGTTGCATACGTTTGGGGATTTTTTGCAGCACAGGTGAACCGGAAAATTTGCACGAAGAATTAGGTGATAACAAGTGGCGTGGAGCTATGGATGAGGAATACTCCGCACTTGTGAGAAATAAAACATGGCACTTGGTTCCTATGAAGAGGGGAAGCAATGTCATAGATTGTAAGTGGGTTTACAAAGTGAAAAGAAAATCAGATGGTGCTATTGATAGGTACAAGGCAAGACTTGTAGCTAAAGGCTTCAAGAAAAGTTATGTGATAGACTATGAGGACACATTTGGTCCTGTAGTCAAGGCAACTACTATCAGATCAATTTTATCTATTGATGTGTCGAGAAATTGGAGTATGCGACAGTTAGATGTGCAGAATGTGTTTCTTCACGACGTTCTAGAAGAGAAGGTCTACATGAGACAACCACCAGGATATGAGGATCCAAAAATCCAAGTTTTGTTTGCAGATTGGACAAAGCTTTATATGGACTAAAGCAAGCTCCACGAGCATGGTACTCTCGGTTATCCACTTGCAATCTCTTGGGTTTATTCCTTCTAAAGCAGATACATCTTTATTCTTTTATAATAAAGGTGGAATAATTATGTACATGCTCATCTATGTTGATGATATCATTGTCACAAGTTCCTGTTCTCAAGCTATCGATGCACTACTTCATGATTTGAGGACTGATTTTGCATTAAAGGATCTTGGAAACCTTCATTATTTTCTGGGAATTGAGGTAAAGAAGGTAAACAATGGTATTATATTGTCACAAGAGAAATATATTGGAGATGTGCTTAGTCGAGTTGGTATGAAAGGATGCAAACCTGTTACTACTCCTTTATCAACTTCAGAAAAATTGTCTATAACATTGGGTGAGCCTCTTAGTGGTGAAGATTCCACTAAGTATAGGAGCATTGTAGGTGCATTACAATACTTGACTCTCACTAGGCCAGATATATCATTTTCGGTCAATAAAGTGTGTCAGTTTTTGCATACTCCTACCTCTTTGCATTGGTCAGCTGTGAAGAGAATTTTGAGATATTTGCAGTACACTTCATCACATGGGTTAAAATTGATTATGTCAGATTCTACACTTGTGAGTGCATTTTGTGATGCAGACTGGGCTGGTTGTCCTGATGATAGGAGGTCAACGGGTGGCTTTGCAGTTTTTCTTGGTTGTAATCTGGTATCTTGGAGTGCACGTAAACAGGCAACAATATCAAGATCAAGTACTGAGGCTGAATACAAGTCTGTTGTAAATGCAACAACTGAAGTAATTTGGGTACAAACACTGTTGAAGGAAATTGGTGTTGAACACCCTGAGGCAGCAACATTATGGTGTGACAATCTTGGTGCTACTTATTTGTCTGCTAACCCTGTTTTTCATGCTAGGACTAAGTATATTGGAGTGGATTATCACTTTATTCGAGAGAGGGTTGCAAACAAGCTGTTGAATATCAGGTTCATTCCTACCGGAGATCAGGTAGCGGATGGATTCACTAAACCTCTGTCAGTTAGACAGTTGGAAGCATTTAGATGCAATCTCAACTTAGATAAGTTGTGATTGAGAGGGAATGTTGAAATATGTGTAACTTGTCACGTATGTACATATGAATACGTGACGTGTCTTCTAGATGTTTCGACCTGTTTGGTACTTAGTTAGGATGCTAACCGTATAGTGTTTAGCTTGTACTCCAAGTCTATTCGTTTGTAATCTTATCTGTAAAACCCTAGCCCGGTTTGGCCTCTATATTAACACGCAAGCACCCGAGCTCCAAGGGTACGCTTCAACCAGTTTTATCATATGCACTATGCCCGAGAAATCTCGGCGACAACTGTACAAAAATGTAGTCATATTTGAAACTTCAAATTTGGTTGGTTATTGCACTAACTTTGAGAGTGCGCCGCCGGAGAGATCTTGACCACAACAGTGCACTATAAAAGTTGATCGTGCTGCAGAAATTTATATACTTATCTCAATTATTGTGATCAACTGAATATTGACAATTAAATATTTCATGCGTCTTATACCTATTTTATTTACTAGAATAATTTTTTAAAGCGATTTTTGCTGCAGCGCATGTGCGTATTCTTTTTTTTTTGAAACGGATAACCCAGCCTCTGCATCTAGTAGATAGATGCACAGGGCTTTTTATATTAAAATCGCACAAAAAGGCGAGTCCAGCATACAGCAAAAACAGATTAACGATAATGTATCAAATCCGGTGAAATCATCATCCAACTGACAATAAACAGCTATAGAATACTACACGTGTTGTATTCTCCTAGCGTGCAACCAGCCACGCTGGTTGAAGATAGCCCGTACTACCGCCATCAACCTGGTGCATCCAGAATCCAAACGCCTCGTTGGTCTTCTGGTTGGAGGAGCGACCATAGATGAATCCAATGAGTAGCTCGATGAACAACCTGCACAAAATGTCCAGCTTTGAAGTTGTTAAAAATCACATCATTTCTGCAATTTCAAATTGTCCATAAAAAGCACATACACCAATGCGTATACTAGCTTTAGTTTGAACATCCACTCCATCTAACCAATTCCCAAATAAATTAGTAACATATAAAGGTGCTGATATACTAAATGTGAAATGAGTCAACCTCCATATCTTTCTAGCAAAAGAACAGGAAATGAACATGTGTTTGATAGTTTCTACATTCCCACAAAAGACACAATTCAAGCAGCCTGACCATTGTCGCTTCTTCAGATTATCTTTAGTAAGCAATTCTTTGCGGTTCAAAAACCACATAAAAATCTTAATCTTTAGGGGCACTTTTAATCTCCATAAATACTTACGTAAGAATCTAGTGTTACCGTTCATTAGATCTTCATATAAGGACTTAACCGAGAACACACCTGACTGTGTGAGTTTCCACCTAAACGAGTCTTGACTATTTGTCAACTGAACTACCATCAATCTTTCAATAAGATTTAACCAGGCATCCCATTTATCTCCTAAGAGCGGTCTCCTAAAAGCAATATTTGGGTGTTCATGAGCAATAACATCAGCCACTAAGACATTCTTATGTCTGACAATATTATAAAGCGACGAATATTGCGCTGCTGACGACGTCTGACCTAACCACGTGTCCTCCCAAAAACGAACATTCAGCCCATCACCAATCTGACAGGTGATGTGCGGAAAGAAATCCTTACTAACATTCATAATACCATTCCAGAAGGGTGAGTCAGTAGGTTTGCCAACAATTTGGGATAGAGGTTTCCCCTTAATGTATTTATTGTGTAGCAACTCATGCCACACTCCTTGCTCCGTTAATAGTTTATATAGCCACTTGCTAAGTAGACATCTATTCTTAACATCTAAAACCTTAATCCCAAGTTCACCTTGATCTTTGGGTCGACACACTATATTCCATTTAGTTAGGCGATATTTCTTCTTAAACTTATCACATTGCCAGAAAAAGCGGGATCTATAAAAATCTAACATTTTCCTTACCCAACGGGTATTTAAAAAAAGGATAGGAAGAACATGAGTAAACTAGACAACACCGAATTAATAAGTACCAGACGGTCCCCATAGTATAACAATTTACCTACCCAGGAACTTAGCTTAGAAAAAACCTATCTTCAATTGGTTTCCATTCTTTATTAAGAAGTTTTCGGTAATGAATTGGAATACCCAAGTATCTAAAAGGGAGACAACCAACGTCACATCCAAAAATTTGTCGATACTGATCCTGAGAAGCAAAAGATCTCACTCTTATGAAAGTTAATTTTAAGACCCGACATCTGTTCAAAAAAAGCTAGTAGAAGCTTCATGTTGACAGCTTTCTCCAGATCATTCTCCTGGAACAAAATAGTATCGTCAGCGTATTGGAGGATGGACACTCCACCTTCAACAATGTGCGGAACCAGACCTCCAACTTGACCCACATTTTTAGCTCTAGCAATTATGACAGCCAACATATCAGCTACCAAATTGAACAGAATGGGAGATAAAGGATCCCCCTGACGCAACCCCTTCAAAGTTTGGAAATAATGACCTATGTTATCGTTATGCTTGATCCCCACACTTCCACCTTGCACGAAACGAGCTACCCACTCACACCACTTAGGTGCAAACCCTTTCATCCGTAGGGTCTGTTGCAGAAACTCCCAATTGACCTTATCGTATGCTTTCTCAAAATCTATTTTCAACAAAACCCCGTCCATTTTCTTCCGCTTTATCTCATGGATAGTTTCCTGAAGCACCACTACTCCCTCTAGAATATTCCTCCCCGGGAGGAATGCCGATTGAGTCGGTCTAATAACTCTTTGGGCAATGGACGTTACTCTATTTGTACCAGCCTTGGTAAAAATCTTAAAACTAACGTTAAGAAGGCATATTGGTCTATATTGCTCAATTCGGCAAGTGTCTTCCTTCTTAGGAAGCAAAGTGACTACACCGAAATTCAATTTAAATAGATTCAAGTCTCCTTTATGAAGCTGGGAAAAAAAATCCATTAAGTCTCCCTTAATGACATCCCAAAACCTCTTGTAAAGTTTAGCAGGGAAGCCATCTGGCCCTAGAGATTTATTCAGTTCCATTTGCGAAATAGCATCTAACACCTCCTTTTCCAAAAAAAGGTGACGTCAGAATGTTATTCTCAAACTCAGAAACCTGTGGGAGATCATCTGTTCTCGACTCCTCCATGGAGATCGATGTGGGATCCGACACCCCAAACAGTTTTTTATAATATTCGGAAATAAAAATTTTAAGGTTCTCTTGACCTATTATCGTCCCTTCATCTTGTTCTAGCTGAAATATCATTTTCTTTCGACGTTTACCATTGGCAATCAAGTCGAAATATCTCGTATTATTTCCACCTTCTTGGATGTATCTCACCTTAGCGCGATGAGTCCATTTAGCCTCCTCATCACGTCTAAGATTTGATAGATAAACATCAGCTTCCTTTTTGACCCTCCTTTCATCAACAGCAAGAGGTCCTCTCTTAGCTTTCGAATCTAACTCATCGATCAGAAGTAAAAGTTTTTCCTTCAACTTCTTATACTCACCCACTTAAATTTCTCGCACACCCCCACAAGAAACTACGCAGATGTCTAATTTTGTTTTGCCACCTCTCAATGGGATTCTCCCCCGTGACCACGGAGTTCCACTGCTCCTTAACCATCTCATAGAAGCCCTCTTGACGCAACCAGGCAACTCAAAGGAGAAGACCGATCTATTCCCTACATGAGCCGAATTTCCTATATCTATGAGAAGGGGTGTATGGTCTGATCCCACAAGAACCATTGCATGATCCGTCACTGAAAGGAATTTCTGTTCCCAAGCCACACTAGCCAGAACTCTATCCATCTTTTCATGTGTTGGAACATCACGTCTACTCATTCACGTGTATTGCCTCCCCGACATCTCCAATTCCTTCAAATCTAGACTTTGAATAATGGCATTAAAAATGAACGACCAACGAGGATTAAAGTTCTCATTACTCTTCTCCTCCTGCTTCCTAATAATATTAAAATCTCCGCCAACAATCATCGGAAGCGTCTCTCCTTCACAAATTTGAACTAATTCAGAAAGGAATTCTGGTTTTTTATCATCCTGGGCTGCCCCATAGACAACCACCATAGCCCAAAGAAAACCATCGTCCTTTGAGCGTAGATGAAATTTTACTGAAAAATCTCCCGCTATGACTGTCCGAACAGTTATCATAGCAGAATTGAAACCAACTAAAATTCCTCCTGACCTATCATGAGGGGGCAGACAATACCAACAAAATTCATAGCCCCCAGCCAGATGATCAAGCAGACTATTCGAAAAACAAGACCGTCCTGTTTCTATGATAGCCACAAAATCAAGTTAGCCTTCGTACCAACCTATGTTTCGCAGAATCACCAAAACCATCATTATTCCAAAACATCCCTTTCATTGTGATTTCTTTTTTAGTGATTTAATACGAGCACTTCTTCTCTTAGAATTTGAATCCACTAATTTTTTAGTTTTCCGGGGAAGGGTGGCAGCCACACCCTGGATACATGAATCCATCATATCCCCCATAGCCTCTTCTTTATCATTTTCATAATCTTCAGAAAGATTAGATGCCTTCCTCACAACAAGACTAGTGCTCTCAGTTTCGGCCTCCGCGTTAAAATTATTGCATAAAAAATTAAGTTGACATGCACATGTTATCTTTTTAAGTGAGTTAACCGCACTATTAATCTTAGATGGTCAGTTTCCCAACGAAATCCCCACTCTATTAGCCCTCTCGATAATGCTCTTATTCGTAAGTGCTGAAAATGATAAGAGAGGTTTAGCCACGTTACCAGCCAGGAGTCCGTCGCGGTGCGCAGCTAGCCGTTCCGCCCTCTCTGGAACGGGAACATCCGCATCCGGCTGAGCGCTCAGGCGTGCACTAGAACGCCGCCATGTCGACGTTGGCTCCGCGATGCCACCATATGCCACTATCTCAGCCCTCGACGCCCGCGGCGTAAAGGACGGAGTGCTCGCATCCACCCCTCGCGCACGTCCTCCCGGCTGCGGCGAGAGTGGAGAAACCGGCGGTGTAGTCGATGTCAAGTCGGCAGCCCCGTTCCCCTCCACGTCCACCGCCCCTGATCCTCCTGACCTGGGTGTGAGACTCGGAGAGGTGGCCCCTCTGCCACCCACCAGGGTGGATGAGGACATCGGCGTCAAGGGCATGCCGTCGGTAGTGCTCCCCTCGGAACACCTAGTCTGGATAGTGCCCACAACAGCATTGTGCGCCATCACCTGTGCACTAGGACGGGCAGCAGCAACGTCCTTTTCGGCCACCTCCTGACCGACCAGCGACACGCCAGGTGCAGCTCCCGTCCCAGCCTCCGGGGACTGCGCCGTCTGCGCGATCATATGCGTGTCCTCCATCCCGCGATCATGCCGCAGCGGTAGAACCACCTGCCCGAGGCTGGCCCTCCCCGTCTCGCCAAGATCACTCCTCGGCAAGTGAATGGGCACACCGCCCCCTTGTGCTAGATCATGCGATTGCACCACCTCTCCCATTGACCCAACAGTCTTCGGAGTAGCGATGTTAACTCCCACGGTTATAGTATCCCTGTCCCATCCGAATTGCTTACGTAAAAGCGGAGAGAACACCACACCTCTAGCTGCCATTGATGCCTGACCCGAGACATTAGAGGATCCGCCTCGCACATCAGTCATATGAGTATCAGTCGCCAACTGACCACCCGAAACTGCCACGTTATCATTCAAGGATGCTTTTGCGAGATATTCACGGAAGTCATCTCCCAAATCCTCGTCATCATCATCTTCACCGTTCTGATCAGTATCAATGGCCATACCATCAGTAAATTTCCCTTTGTCCTCACCCTCAACCTCGAAGAATAAATCATAGAACTCATCTTTGATAAACATCGGGAAGTTGGGGGTATCTTAGTGTAGTTTAGGCAACCGACAAGTATACGCAAAATACCGTGCTTACGAGTATACTCCATGTCCACCTTGCGAGTCACACCCAATAAATATCCGATTGACCAAAGTGCTAAAAAGTCTCCCAAATATTCCTCAGGAATTCCAGCTACCCGGACCAAAAAATTAGGAAGAGTATCAAGAGGTTCTATTTTCTGTCCCCAGCTATCCACAACGATCTCGCAATCCTTATTTGGAATACGACACACCCCAAAAAATTTCAGTCTGTCAAGTTCAATCTTCGATGGAAACATTACCTTCAACACGTTTTGTCCAACCTGAGTAACGTTCCAAAGAAAACCCTCTGTGGGCACTAGTCTCTGTAATTGCGTGATCAGCTGAGGAATAGAGAGCACTCCTCGAGATACTGTAGTCGAGGCAAGTCTCAAGTTTTCCACCTTAGGACGGAAATTTTGGGAAAGAGGCAAACCGAAGATCATCAACTCATCATGTATATACCCATACATTATCGGGTGTGGTTTAGGTGCCGCTAGGAGATGGCACGGTCCATTGACATGCACTGATCCTCCACAATAGACACAAATCGTCTGCGGACAGTCCGCCAAAAAATGCCATGCAACTCCACACCGAAAGCATTTGAGTTTGTCAAAAAAAATTGCCTTTTTCTGAACCGCACCCGCAACAGCTGCTGCTAGTTGATCTGCGGATACGCGCTTCTCGCCATGTGGCTGCACCTCCGGCTGCACACTCATGTTTCCCGTCTGCACAACAGGTGCAACAACTTGCACCATCTGCCCATGAGATGATGACACAACACCTCTAGCTACATGCTGCTGTACTGCATTCATCTGTTGCACCTGAACCTGCTGCTGCGAACTTGCCATAGCCGAACAAGCCCCATGTGTTGCTGAGTTCACGTATCCTCCACCTCCTTGATTAGTGACGGGCACATAGCGAGGCTGGCCACCACTGGACCGACCCTGATATCTGTTACCCCCGCCAACATAGCCACCTCTTCGTCCAGCGTAGCCCCGACCAGACTGCTGGCCCCTGTACGCGCCTCGGTTGCCTCCTCTATAACCGTTACCGCCTGCTGTCGCATTGAACGCGAACTGCGTTGTGTGTCCAGTACCAACAGCAGCGCCCTCCGTGCCGTTGGGCCCGAACTCAAATTGGTTCACCGGAACCTGCAAGCCCATAGCCAGTCCGCGCCCTCCTCCATGAGAGCCAGTTTGTGTCGCATTGCCACCGGGCAGCGCCCCACCACGACCAGCTCCACTTCCTTGCTGCGCAGCACCTCGCCCAGGTGGCGCTCCAGCAAAGCCATCGCGAGCCGCCATGGTAGAGCTAACCCTAGGCGAACAGCCAGCCGCAGCCCTCTGACGCCACGAAAAACCAAGCAGTCTCCTTGGTCCGTAACCCTCAGGCATATAGGCCCTCGTGACACATGTCCGGCCCGCACACCGATGGCCCACCGCGTGACTTAGTACATGATTCGGACCCACCTGAGTGCGATCCGTTTCAGATCGACGTAAATCACGGGAATTCAAATTCCTCTCTTGATCCCTCGATCTAGGAGAGGTATGTTCATGTCGATCCACCATCGCAGCTCTGTGGTGCCCCTGGACCAGCGTCCATGACTCAGGATCGTCGTCCTCCGACAGAACAAACACCGACGGTTTGATCTCGGGAACTTTCAACTGAACCTTAGTTCGCTTCTCCTCCGACGAGGTCGAACTCGAGCAATGCATTGAAGAAAATGTGGTTAAGCATTTGGACGTGTACCTCTGAGCACATCTCTTCCGCATCCTTTTCTCTCGCCGCCTAGAATCCGATTTCATCTCCCTGTCCCGCACCGACGGTGGTGTAAGACACAGGAGCTCGAAATCCATCTCCGGAGAGTTTGACGGTGAGAACAGTGAGGCGTCTGAGTCGGCATTAGATCTCTCTTCATCATCACTAGCCAGTGGCCAGAAACGGCCTCCAGCCGCCGGCGAGCACTTGCCGGAGTGACCTCCACCCTTCAGATGCAGATTCGGCGAGTCACATGCGGTGGCCTCCACGGCGACGACTGCAACCTCACCCGTGGTCACCGCGTTGGCGTCCGTGGTCGCCACCGTGATCCCGTGCACGGCTTCGCCCGAGACGCCTCCCGTGGCCACCACCGTGGCATCGCCTACGGCGTCGCCTGTGGCGTCGCCCCTGACCATGGCTAGCTGCAGATGCAACAGATGAGATATTGGTCTCCGTGGGTATTCTTCTAATATCTTATATAAAGCAAAACCTCACTGATACTCCCTCCATTCCGAAATATAAGGATTTTTAGCAAAATAGTTTAGCTTGCTAAAAATACTTACATTTTGGAACCAAGGTAGAATGTATTATGATTTTTCTATCTCAATATGCAAACTATCCACATCATCGATTCTCTTAGCCAATCAATTGCCTATATTATCTCCATTAATATTGATTAATGACTACTACACAATCTCCAATTCTGAAACCATCAAATTGTTCACATTAATAATTTATAATACACTCATGTCATTACTTTAGACAACATAATGTATTGTACCTCTCATACCCTTTTGTTTACGCAATATAATTCTAAAAGACCTCCGCTTCGACGCGTGAGGTATCATTCTAGCTTAAAATAATAGAAAACATATAATTACCCTAGAAACCAAAACCTTATCAGACACCTGCAAGTTCCACAGCTTGCAAATAGTGAAACCGCGGTCCCAAATCTTGTGCTCACGATGCAAACAGGTCCAAACGATTCTAGTGTGGACAAGTGGTAGTGTTACTTTGAAAAAAAATTGACCCTATATATTTTTCTTCCACGCATGTGACCTTGGTGATTTCTTACATACAGGGCCGACATGTAAGTGGACGAAAGAAGGAACTAAAATTGTGTGTGCAAGGAAAATATTATAACTCCGTACATGCCGTTTCCACAAACACCCGCTCGCTTCCGCAAACAGTAACGACGAGGAGGTTAGGTGGAGACCGGCGGTAGCTAGGGTTCGCCTACCGCTCGCGGAAGCAGGATAGCACGAATAAGTTTTGAGTTAGCAACATTTACGCCACACATCGACATAAATGGAACACTCAAATATGTGAGTACATTCATGGGCACGAGTGAGGAAGGGGACTGGGATAATGCCTGCTGTATGGCCGTACCCACCTATATATCTTTCATGCCAGGCTACGCCATGCGGCACTTGGCGACTGTGTTGGGTTGGCGATGGTCATCAGATACGAAATTGAGTCATTTAAAAAATGATATATAGATAATAAATTATATCATAAAATATAATCAATCAATGTCGTTTTACCGGAAATGAAATTCCATGCATGACACATCTTGGTCCCAAATTGTACTTTCTTCATTCCAATAATGTTGCACGTGCTGGTCTACGCTGCACAATTTAAAAAATTTGACCTGCGTAGCCCGCCAAGATGACTATGCAGATAACGATGCATACATGCATTGATCAAGATCACGACTCACCGGGCAGTGGATTCGATGTAGTCGGAGAAGAGTTCTAAACAATCGTAGATCCAAGGATGTCGTTTGACTTTCCTCGTCAAAAATCACACGTGAAATCTCTCTTATAGTGTGCACGCATACGCTCTTCTCAACCTGATAGCGCTCCACCGTCTAGGATTCGGCGCCGACAAAGAGAAACAACCTTTCAACGTTTCTAATTGGTATCACTAATCGACTGCGAGTAGAGCTATATGATTCTGGAAGTCTCTCAATATAGAGAGAATAGTAATTAGAGCTAGGTCTAATCAGGAGAGGACATCTCAAAAACCCAATTAGAAGAAGCTACAATCCAATTAGATGGGCTCTAATTAGAAGATCTAATTAGACCTTCTAATTCTACTAGAGAGAAAGAGAGAGAGTGGGGCTTGAGAGACAATTGTTCTCAATATTGTGTTTTGCCTCAAGTGTTGGGGTCCTTTATATAGTTGGAGGGGAGGGGAAACCTACCTTGTGGGGAGGAGTAATAATCTAGCTAGGCGGGGGCTTGGCCATACCAAGGAGGTAGCCACACCCCCTTTCTTAGGTGGACCAAAAAATAGCCGAAACGCCAATACGAATTCTATTTTTGGTCTTCTTATCAATCCCATTCAACCAGTTCCCAAATATATTCGTAACACTAGAGGGGGAGGGATATTAGAAGCACAAAATACCACCCGCCAAACAAGTTTGGCAAAAGGACAGTGAATAAATAGATGATCAACCGTCTCCTCATTCCCACAAAAGGAACAATGCGTGTCACCTACCCAATTACGCTTAGCAAGGTTATCCCTAGTCAGAAACACTTTCTTATCTAAGAACCACATAATTTTTTTAATTTTGAGAGGTACCTTCAGTTTCCACAAATACTTTTTCAGAAAGACGGTATGACCATTCATAAGGTCTTCATACATAGACTTAACAGAAAAAAAAACCTCCTGATTTAGATCCCACCTAAACCTATCAGGGGCGGAGTTAAGGGAAACAGACATCAAACGCAAACAAAGATTAGACCACAAATCCCAAGCAGCACCATAAAGATTCCTCCTAAAACCGATGTTAAGAGGTGGTCCATTGTGAAACACATAATGTACCGAGACATGTTTACATTGCACAATATTGTGTAAGAGAGGATACTGACTCATAAGCGGTGTCGAACATAACCAAGTATCCTCCCAAAACCTAATTGTTTCCCCATTTCCGAGGATAAGAGAGCCTCTACGAAAGAAGTCATCTTTAACTTTGATTAAGCCCTTCCAAAAGGGATAATCAGTAGGTCGTGCCTCAACATGAGCTAAAGATTTGCTATGAAGATATTTGTTTTGCAGCAGCTCCTGCCAAACACCCTCTTCATTTTTAAGTTTCCACAACCACTTACTAAGCAAACATTTGTTTTTCAGCTCTAGCACTTCCACATCTAGCCCTCCCTGATCCTTAGGTCTACAGATAATGTTCCACTTGGTTAATCTATATTTGCGTTTGTTCTCATCACTTTGCCAAAAAAAACCGAGATCTATAGAAATCTAGTCTCTTGCAGACCCTCTTAGGGATCTCCATAAAAGATAACATAAACATGGGTAAACTTGTCAACACCGAGTTGACAAGAACTAAACGATCTCCATAAGATAATAATTTTCCTTTCCAGCAAGCAAGTTTATCCTCAAAATGGATCTCAACCGGTTGCCACTCATAATTTCTTAGTTTTCTATGATGAATGGGAATACCCAAATACTTGAAACGTAAGGAACCAGACTCACAACCAAAAATTTGTTTGTATTGATCCTCCACCTCAATAGCATTCCCAAAACAGAAAATTTCACTCTTGTGAAAGTTAATTTTGAGACCCGACAACTTCTCAAAGATGCACAAAATTAACTTCAGATTAAGAGCCTTCGAGAGATCATGCTCTAAGAAAATAATAGTATCATCAGCATATTGTAGGATAGACAAACCACCCTCCACTAAGTTTGGAATGAGGCCTCCAATTTGCCCATTTTCCTTAGCCCGAGCAATCAAGATGGCTAACATATCTGCAACAATATTAAAAAGAATAGGAGATAGAGGATCTTCTTACCTAAGGCCTTTTTTCGTTTGAAAATAATGACCAATGTCATCATTCACACGAACTCCAACACTTCCTCCCTGAACAAACTGCATAATCAATTAACACCATTCTTGTGCAAATCCCTTCATACGCAGGGCCTGTTGGAGAAAGGGCCATTTAACTTTATCATACGCATTCTCAGAGTCAATCTTAAAAATAACACCATCCATCTTCTTCGACTTAAGTTCATGAATGGTTTCATGAAGGATTACCACTCCTTCCAAGATGTTTCTCCCAGGCATAAAAGCCAACTGAGAGGGTCTAACCACCTTTTGCACAATTTGGGCAATACGATTGGTACCCACCTTTGTGAAAATTTTAAAACTAACATTGAGAAGACATATTGGTCTATATTGTTGAATTTGCACCGCGTTGTCCTTCTTAGGAAGCAAGGTAATGACCCCAAAGTTCAGTTTAAAGAACTAAAGATTTCCTTGTTTCAATTGAGAAAACATGGCCATCAGATCATGCTTGATAACCTCCCAAAAGGTTCTATAAAACTTAGCAGGAAACCCATCCGGTCCTGGAGCCTTATTTAAATCCATCTCTGAAATGGCCTCAAACACTTCTTTCACTAAGAAATCAGATGTTAGAATGATATTTTCCTCTGGAGACAACTGCGGTATGTCATGATTAAGGGACTCAACTAAGGAAATATCATTGGGAACCGACGCCCCAAAAATTTTCTGATAATATTCAGTTATATAATATTTTAAATTATCATGACCAACTATAGTTCCCTCATCCTGCTCTAGCTGGAAAATCATTTTCTTTCTATGTTTCCCGTTTGCAATAAGATGGAAATACTTAGTGTTATCTCCCCCCTCCTGAATATGTTTAACCTTAGCCCTTTGCGCCCATTTAGTTTCCTCTTCTCTACGAAGTGAGCATAATCGATCATTTGCCTCCCGCAACTTATCCCTCTCTACCGACGAAAGAGGGATACTCTCAGCCTTGATATCAAGGTCATCAATTATCTTTAATAACCTATCTTTTTTCCTTCTTATAAATACCACTTTGATTCTTAGCTCACCCTTTAAGAAAACGTCTTAAATGTCTTACTTTATTTTGCCACACCTCAATGGTCGAATTCCCCTTGGTCACCGCAGCCCATTCTACTGCAATCATCTCGTAAAAACCTTCCAACCGTAACCACGAAAGTTCAAACAAAAAACATGCAATGTTACCCACATGAGCTCTATCCCCAAAATCCACGAAGAGGGGTGTGTGATCAGACTCAGTCCTTGTCAAAGCTTGGACTGTAGCCAAAGGAAATTTCCCAATCAACAGAAGATATGATTATGTCCAACTTTTCATAGGTTGGATTAGGTCTCCTACTAGCCCAAGTAAACCGTCTACCTGATAGCTCAATCTCCTTCAAATCTAAACTATGAATAATAGCATTAAACATAACTGGCCATCTCGGATTATAGTTATCATTATTCTTATCCTCAGGTTTTCGTATAATATTAAAATCCCCACCCACCAACAAAGGTAATGGCTCATTTTCACAAATACGAACAAGCTCTGATAAGAACTAGGGTTTAAACTCATCTTGAGCAGCACCATAAACTGAATTAGAATCCATTCAAACCCATTCATTTTAGACTTGACATACAATTTAACACAAAACTCACCCACATCCACATTTTTAACCTCAATAGATAAAGAATTAATACCGATAAGCATCCCCCTGATCTATCCTTAGGTGGTAAGCAAAACCACATAAAGTCCAAGCCCAAATCTACATGATTGAGGAAAGGAGTTGCAAAATTTGATCTACCAATCTCCAATAAAGCAATAAAGTCCAATTTTCTTTCACGAATGCTCTCTTGAACAAACAAATGTTTCCCCGGGTCACGAAAACCCTCACTGTTCCAGAACATACCACACAAATTATGCATCTTGATTTTGTCTATTACGATTGATCCGCACACTACGTCTTTTATTAGTCAAAGAAAAATCCCTTTTCTTCCTTGTTTTTTTTATCCTTCTCCAAATTGACAGCAAAATCAATTGGAACACCATAAAGAACACTAAGTTCATCGTCAACAAGATCAGCAGTAAGGCTAGCAACCTTATCAAGCACTAAACTTTCTGGTTTACTAGCATAACTATATCCAAGTTATTTTTTAACAACAAGATGGTTCTACTTAAATCTGTATCTTTAATAAGCTTAGCGGATTGCACAACTTTAGCATGAGAAGACCCCAAAAATACCCCCAAACTAGCAGCCCTATCCGCAATATCGTTATCAGAAAAATTAAGAAGCGAGAAACTTTTATTTAAATTAGTACCTGAAGAAGAAGCCCTCCTAGCAGCCAGTGACATAGCTCTCTCCAATTGTGTTTCATCCGCATTTGGCTGGGCACGGAGGTGATCACTCGAACGCATGCCCGAAGTAGCTGCATCGAGAACCCCACTGAAATCCGAGATCTTCTTCCTAGTACTGTCCATCTCCGAAAGTAACGAACCCCCAAAAGGGAACATTGATAGGGGCGTTGTAATCTTTGATCCGCAATCAGCTTTAACAGAACCAGCTCCCTCACTAACCACATGAGCAATCGGCGAATGATAAACAGGTGACGGGACCAAATCCTTGTCTGTCTCAACATTATCACTCGGTGAGCAAGAAACGCGAGGCGACACAGCCATGTCTACTCCCGGGCTGGTACACATCAGTGACGAGCCACCATGCATAACCGAACCATCAACATCATCAACTTATTCCGAAGTAGGGACCAGACCTGCTGGCAGTAGTGGAACAACACCATCTGCCGTGACGGCAACAAAAACTGAAGATACATCTACCGCGGCAGCAGTTTCACTCCTTCCGGCAGGAAAACACCACGCAATCTCTGCCGCGACAGCAGCTTCAGCATTGCCGGCAGCGATTTCCTTCAGTTTAGCAGCCACGGCAGCAGTTTCGTATCCTACGGCAGCCAGAACACCCAGTTTTCCTGCCACGGCATCAGACAAGGCTGTCTGCGAATTAAAGCAACAGAACATCCATCTACTTCCTCCCTCTGAACAGAAGAATTAGAAACCTCTACAACAGCCTCAACATCATTAACTGACCGTTTAGAAGATGACGCGAACAAATCTGTCACCTCTCTACGAGCACGACCAAAGGATTGTCGAACAGAGGGGGAAAACAACACCCCCGCCTTCACAACCGTGTTCTTCGTGGTTTCATTACCACCACCTTGAGGAGCACTAGAAATCTGCTCAGAAGCAGTAGTATTTTTTATTTCCTTAGTCTTGCCAGTCAACTCATCCACTTTTTCCTGAAAATCATCCCCCTGACCATCAGAATCATCATCACTGTCTGTATCAGTATTCCCATCTCCCACCATATCCACATCATCAGAAGTTGGTATATCTAGACCGTCCACCTCGAAAGAGAGCCTGTAAAAACCATATTTAATATACATGTTGAAACGCTTAGGAATTTTATTATGATTCAGACACCCAATCTTGATACGAAGAATTCCGTGCTTCCTAGTAAAAGCCATGTCAATCTACAGGGTCATGCCAAACATGTCCCCCACAGCCCAAAGAGCCAAGTAATCACCAATATGGGGGCTCGGAATCCCCTCTACTCTCAGCTTAACTTCCGGTAATGAACTTGTAGGTTGAGGAGCCTGAGTCCAACTGTCAATGGTGATCTCACAATGGCTATTAGGAACAATACATCTCTCGAAAATCTTAAGCCTCTCTAGCTCCGTACTATTGGGGAACTCAACCTGAAAAATATTGTGCCCCATTCTAATAACATTCCACACAAAATTATCAGAGGGAACCAATCTCTGCAGCTGCCTAGTAATCCTCGGGATAGTCATTTCCCCCCTGACACAACGATAGATGCCAAGCGGTGATTTTCCATTTTTGGCTTATAAGATTCAGTACATGGAAACTTGAAGAAGATCAATTCCTCATTTGCATATCCATACACCAGAATTTGGGGTTTTGGAGCTGTCAACAAATGACATTGTCTATCCCCGTGAGCTGGGCCTTCACAAATTTGACAGATATCGACGGTACAAGCCTTTGAATGGTGTCCAGCCAATCCACATCTATAGCACTTTTTACTCTTCCTCGGAGCCGCATTAGCCACAGCAGTAGCAAGAGCCGCCGCGGATACAATTTCGCGACTTTGATCTTGGTTCACAGTCACAACCCGAGGAGCAGTCTCGGTTACCACCACAGCGGCAGTAGACCCCAATGCCGTACTCACACTGGTACTAGAGACAGCCGGGAGCACCGTACTGGTTACGGTAGTTGGTGGAACCGGCAAAGCAACAAACAGATTTGTCCCAGGTGTACTCATAGGAGGTTGCTGCACCCTTACTGGTTGTAGAACCGAAGCACCTCTGCCCCCATTGCCACCATTACGACTGTCCCCAAAGCGCCCACGAAAGCCCCGATTATCAAACTGCCCAAAACCACTGCCATGATCACTGCGATAATAATTGTTGTTGAAGTTAGGACCATAATTTTCCCGGCCTCGAAACCTCCTTGATCAGCATGGCCACGTCCCTCGAAAGGACGCGTACCCCTGCCACCATTAGGATGAAAACCTCCCCGGCGACCACGATGATACCTGAATCCACAACCTGCATGGAACTAAGCTCCACGATCAAAGTCTGTCCCCTCCTCCGATCCAGAAGCTCCACTTAGTCCTCCCTCCTCGAAGTTCGAGAAACGACCAAAACCACCTCCATTTCCATGGTTGAATCCTCTGTAGTAGTCACCTCCACCGCGACCACCACCCCGATTAGCCATCGGCGAGGACGGCGGCTGAAGTGCCTTGGACCAGAAAGAACCGAAGATGCGTTTCAACCCTAGGCCATACGTACGTGGTTCGTATTTCTGATCTACACCACGATCGGTACCAGTATGGCCCACACAAAACGGGCTCATACGTTTGGAAAGAGGGTCCTGTTTAGAATCCACCGTAATTATAGGAGACGAATTCAAACCACCAAAATTACGTGATGCAGATCCGCGAAGATCATGCAATGATTTCTTACAATAGGAAACTTTGATCCATTCATGATGACCAAAACCATCCTCCACAAAGAAGGATGGAGGCATAGATGGTAACTTCGGTACTCGAAAATGCCTAGACACGGGAGTTTGAATATGCATCGGATGCAAAACCTGTTGTGCCTCCTTCTGCCTATGTCTCTTCTCCAATCTTCTCGCAATCTTCCTTCCATTTGAACCGAGATTGCGGATCGGATCGGTAGTGGGCGTTTTACAATCTGCAAAATAGACTGAATGATCAATGTTAGTTTTACCTTTAGGGATGTCGATCTGAGCAGCGTCGTCGGAATCAGACTGATCCCCGGCGAGACACCAGAAACGGCTCCCCTTCGAAGATGCTAAGCCTTGCCGCGGCGTCAGCAGCGATGACTCGGCCTCGGCCACCGATGACCCTAAGGGTTGCGTCGTCTTCCAGTGAGGAGAGCCCAGTAGCGTCGATGGGGGTGTCGCCCCAACGGTCGCCTCCGTCATCGCCTCACTTTCCTGAGCAGCAGGACGACATCTTCGAGCCGCCCGATCGGTGCTGGTGTTGGAATGGAGGATCACTATACCTTAGCTTCTCCGAGAGACACTCGATCACGCACAAAATGCAGATCCACTAATGAAGGTAAACTAAGTTTGTTAATATAACATCCTTACACAAATGAAGGTAAACTAAGTTATCTAAAGAGAACATCGAACAAAAGATAGTTCAAAATACTTGATAATCATAATTTACCTTAGTAAAAACTTAACCCAGAACATTAGGTTTTAGATTTTGTCGCAACCGTATAATCAGCTTTATTAACATTGTAAAAAGTGTGTTTTCTGCGATTCGGATGAGACAGTTGATCACCTGTTTATTTCTTGCAACATGGCTAAAAAGATTTGGAGACTAGTCCATTTTACTTTTAGCATATCACCTCCTGATAACGTTGATCACATGTTTGGGACATGGTTAAATGGGGTGGATAAGTCGACTAAAGCTAGTATACGCATAGGTGTATGTGTTTTTTTGTGGGCAATTTGGAATTGCCGTAATGACATAATTTTTAACAATGTGATGGTGGATAACTTTTTGCAGGTGGTTCATCGGGCGACGCACTGGATCCACTCTTGGTCTCATCTACTGCCAGACGACCAGCGTGGACGTTTGGATGCCGAATGTACTCGACTAATGGCGGTCGTTCAGGCTATCTTCAACCAGGATGGTTGGTTGCATGATCGGAGACTACTATGGGTCCCAGACCAGTGATGACTATTTTTAGATGGCTGATCTTTGTAGCCACTCTAGTGGATCGCTGATTTGATCTTCAGCTACGTTTCATTTTCGTTTGTCTTTTGTAACTCTGAGATATTATTTTAATAAAGAGCCGTGTGCATCAATGCGATGCAGATGCTGGGTTTCCATTTCAAAAAAAATATCTTCTTATGGCTAAAGAAAGCACCATTAGTTGGACGAAATTGATACTAAGTCATACTGTGGCTGTAGTCAAAGATATATATATCATGCCCTCCGTGCACAATGTAATCGAATGAAAAGCAGTTTGCTGATGTCCACTTAGCAGGGGTAGATTATTAATAGCAGAACCCTCATCCGAACGAACCAGAGCAGTGGATTTCTGATTCTGACGTGTATAGTTCTGTAATTGGAATAGAATATTCTTCCATTACTCGTAGTAAGTAAATGAGTATTCATATTGCAGTTGCAGAAATAATCGACAAGGAATAATGATGGATCTGGTTGCAAAGATTTAGACTAAATTGATGGGATATTTAGTATCCTATTGAATTTTTTTCGCTTAAAAAGTCGCTACTACCTTAGTAAATCAATGTCTACATTTTAATTCATACTACTCACCTCGGGTGGCACTACAAGAAAGATGACATTTAGTCACCAAGCAATTGCCACCAAGCAGTTTGGTGGCTATATGTGTACCATTTGTCATCAATAATCTAATAGTTTGGTTACTATTTCTCTACTGAACCTTTAGTCACCAAGGGCAGGTAACTAAAGATTGTTATTTAGTAACCAACAAATGCAATGTTGGTTTCTAAATACATCCAGCAACCAGATTTTAGCAACCACGAAGAAATCAAGAATGTTGGTGACAATAAATAATTAGCAACCAATAGTTGATCTCTAGTAACCAAGTATCTTGGTGACTTTTTTTTTTTTGAAACGGGAACCCTGCCCCAGCCTCTGCATTAAATTGATGCACACGGCCGGTTTTTCATTAATATAAGAATCAAAGAAGTACAAAATAAACAAACCCGAGACTGCATGCCTCGCAACAGCACCTCCACCAGACTACCTCTAAACTAATGATAAAAGATAAAAGCAAAGATACATACACAACTTCTAGACGAGCCTTCAAGAAGGAAAAACCACACGTGCGCCGATGATGACGAGTCCGATCAAAGACCGAGCTCGGGATTTTCATCCCCAAAGTCAAGCTTCGAACCATCACCTTCAGCAAGGTAAGGACGCAAACGCGTGTCAACTTCGCCCAAGATGTTTCCACCGAAGTGTGTAGACTCGACACCAAATCTTCTACCATCACCACCTCTCCAGCCAACGAATAGCCAGATACCACTGGAGGAGAAACTGGAGGCCGATGACGTCCCATACCGCTCAGCCTCTAGCCGCTGTCACACCACCTTCTATCGAACAACAGCAGGCATGACTTGACACCGTGGAGAAACGTCGTGCGTAGCACCTGCCAGGATCAGGCATATCGCCACCGCCGGCCAGGCATGACTTGACAGCTCATGCGTAGCACCTGCTGCGTCGAATAGAACCCTGTCTCGAAATGGAGAGGGCGTCCCATACCGCCGCCAGCCTCGGAACTCTGCAATCACAGAAGAGAACGTCCCATACCGCCATCGACTGTGACTTACGAAGCCAGAGACCATCACCATCTCGAAGATCAGCCATCGCATCATCCACATGACCACGAAGACCACCACCGTCGAAGAAGCCGGGCCGCCGCCCCATCTCCAAACTCAACGACACCGCAACGAGCAAATTGCGGCCAGCGCGCCGCCGCTAGACCAGCTGCAAGCAACCACGCTGCCACGCAACATCGGCTGCCGACAGCGACCTCCTCCCCTCCGCAAGCCGTTGCAGATCCTGATCCATAGGTCCGGTGACCTGGAAAGTCGAGGCTGCCACGACCTCGGCCCCGCCGCCGTTGGTCCCTCCATCCGGTGAAGACTCCATAGCGATGCCCGCTAGAGGGAATACGACGCTGGGACACCGCCATCGCTCGATCCCGATGGGATCTGAAGTTTCCCCCCGGAGATGCAACCGGAGGTCCAATGCAAGCCATCTCTTACGAAGAAGATGACCGCCGCCACCATCCCCGAAGACGCTGGGAGAGAAGGGCCGCCCCACGTCAGCCAGCCGCCGGCGAGAGAAGGGCCGCGCCGCCACGCCACGCGGGACTTTGCCCTGTGACGCATAAGGCGGCGGCGGTGACAGGTAGGGGGCGTGGGGAGGAGGACTGGAGGCGGCTAGGGGGAGCACCCGGAGGAGGCGGCGGCGCCGCCACGGGGGTGGGTATGCCCCACGAATATTTTCCCCATCCAAACGAACTAGAGTGGACTTCTGATTCTTACGTGTATAGTTCTTTAATTGTAATAGAATATTCTTCCATTACTCGTAGTAAGTAAATGAGTACAATTGCAATGCCATCAGATTAATTTGCTTGCCTGGCAATGCACTCTCCATTTCACGCTTCACTTCTGCATATCTGTCTTAAACTTCTCCAGATGGGTACTGACGTGTCTACTCCATCTCAACGAGATATCGTATATAGAAGTTTAATAAACTTCAGAATTATTGGTAGGTACTTGCACTTTGAAAGTATGCCAGAGAAATCTCGACCACAATTTTAAAAAATTGCATTAATATTAAAACTTTGGATTTGGTTGTTCATTGCACTAGCTTTTGAAAGTGCACCGTCCGGAGAGCTCCTGACCACAGCAGTGCACTACAGTAGTTGGTCGTGAACCGCTCGCTTGCCGCACGCTGGGGCGGCACAATTCCCTTCCACTCGACACCACCAGAATGGTGTGGTGGTGGAGTTGCCTTCCGTATGACGTAGGAGGAGCCACACTCGCCATCGTGGGGTCATGGAGACATTGCCTTGCACACCCCAAAGGCGGAGTAGTACTCGCCACCACCGACGAGAGTCGAAAGACGAGGAGGTGTTGCCGGATTACCACGTCCCCTCTCCATACTGGGACACCCCTGACCCATCGGAACTAGATGTGACCGCCCTCACGAAACGTCGGCGACAGAGACACCATCGCCGCCGCGCCATCCTGATGAACCAAAAGAATTCCTTGACTGGACGCTCGCCACAGCGGAGTCAGCGATGCAGACGCCGCTGCCGCGTCGCAATTAGGCGCTGGACTTCAACTTGGCCCCCAACGAAGACTAGGATTAGGCTTAGGGGTTAGAGCACATTTAAATTTTGTTCAAAATTTTATAAGATATAAATAAATTTGAATGAAATTTTAAGCCTTTTCTATTGGGTTTGGATTTGGGGGATGGTGTTTGGGCTGGCATGTCTAAGATCACTGCAACACTTATGTCTAACTCTGAACTCGGGGTCTGGCAGATGTTGGTATCAGATCTGACCCTCACGGTTACATGGGCGTGTGCAGGTTAGGGGCGCTGGCTTGTGGTGGATGGCCACGTGTGTCCCGTCATGGCACACAAAACATGGCACATGTGACGGCACTCGACACACAGACATGTGCCAAGAGGGGAGGTTTCTGGCTTGGGTTTGACCAATGAGGTAGTGACATCCTGACACAAGGCTTAATGATTGTTATATACACGTATCAACAAGGTTCATCTTTTTTTTTTTTGAAAACTCATCTCGATAGACCATGATGTTAAACGGCTTAGCTAAGAGCAATATTGGTATGAATATTGGTATGGATGCCAGATCCGGAGGTTCTTTCCGGACGCACACGAGGGAGAACAAAGAGCGCAGAAAAGACTAATAATAATATGTGGGGCTAGTCTAAATTTTTTAAAGAGTCGTGGATGTGGACGAGGGCGTGGGTAAGATATATCTCCAACACACCGGATAGCGGACATTTTTGGGCTGCCGAACAATCGTCGGCGATGCCATGGACCGTGCTGGGTTGATGATGGATATCCGGTGTGAAATAGAGCATAAATTAAACTCGATGCATGACACGTCTTGGTCGCAAATTTCTTTTTCTACAATCCAATAGTGCGGGATCACATGAAAAGGACGTTAAACGCAAAGCCAACAAGAAAAACTAGATGGATTATAAGAACCCCATGGAAGCCATGTTGAGTGAAGAATTTTGCTAGAATGATGGATGCTGGAGAGTTTTTGTTTTGTTTTGTTAGGGAAGGATGGATGCTTGTCGTTAATGTGATTGGGTGGTCGTTTATCTGAGCATGCATGCAAGTATTTATAGATGCGAGTTGGATTTATTGGTGTGGGAACCGTGTGCGGAGCTGCTAGTAGTTTCTATGGGCGGCAGCCGTCGGGTGTCACGATGTGTAGGTTCTGAAGTCGCTATCATAGAAACCTGAATGTTTGATGACTTGTGGATGGTTGTATACTCATGGGCAAGTCAAACGTTTGGGATATTTTATTGACTCGATGCTTCCATTTTGATTTTTTTTGAAACAATGCTTTAGGCGTATTGGTGGAATAAGATGAATCCCACTGTCATGGTTAGGGCATCTCCAGCCGTCCCCCGAGCCCCCAAGCAGTCTTTTTAGCGCCGAAAACACCGAAAAGCCACCAGTCGCCCCCCATGACTCGGTTTAGCGCCGCTTTCTGCCGTTTCGCGCCGCCGAACCCAGCCCAAACCCAGCGCGCTGGGTTCGGCTTGGGGGGGCAAAATGCGTGCGTGGGCCAGACTTGTCGGCGACGGAAGACGATTTCCCTCCATTTTTTCGGCGGTTCCCTCCACTCCCCCCCCCCCCGCCCCCACATGTACCTCACCCCCACTCCATTCCCACCATTTCCCCCGCCCCCGAGATCTAGTCGCCATGGCTCCCGCCCGATTCACAGGACCCGCGCCGCCGCCGTCGCTGTTGCCATCCCCGCGACCTCCGAGCTCGGCAAGAAGCCGCGCAAGCCGAGATCGCAGAAGGAGAAGTCGCCCAGCATGACCAACAAGGACTGGATCGCCGAGAAGACGAGCCTGGCAACGGCCAACGTCAAGCGCCGGGGGAGTGAGGCGGCGCAGCGGCAGAGGCAGCTGATGGCGCAGCTGCAGGCCGAGGAACAGGCCGCCGTCGAGGAAGAGGAGGAGGAGGAGGAGGCGCTGGATGAACCGCCAACTCCGGTCGCATCCGCGACGCCGCTTGCCCAACGGAAGGCCGACTTCGGCCCCATCTTCGCCGGATGGAAGCAGTCGCTATCGCCGTCACCACGCCCGACGTCTGCATGGTTCGTCGAAGGTGACCACCTGGGCGGTTTCAACCCCAAACTCACCTTCCCCTACCATCCGCCTATAATGTACGGCGCCTCGCTGGGCTACGCATCCTCCCAGTCCCACCGCCATGTGATGATGGCCGGGCTGCAGACCCAGGACAGCAGCTTCATGGATGATATCATAGTCGCCGGCTCGATGGCGGCGGCGAGCCCGGGTTTCCTCGAGCAAAGTGGGGAGTTTTTCGCGCAGGGCGGCGGTGACTACGGCGAAGGCGGCACGCAGGCAACGGAGGCGCATGGCGGCGGTGACGAGATCGACGAGACGCCTGTCGCAGAGGGAGCAGATCCGGACGAGGAGGTCTCCCGTTAACGCCGCGGTCCTGGCCGTCCCCGCAAGGAACCCAAGGCAGCGCCTTCGTCCCCCATCGAGCCTCGCATCAAGTGGACGCGCAGGGAACATCCAGGCCGCCTGCAACAAGTGGCATGGCATCCAGGAGGAGGTCGCGATGAGGCCGAAGAGCGGCGCCAACCGCGAGATGGAGCTCGTCCGGATGCTCGAGTCGTACAAGAACGACGAGGGCTCCGACTTCAAGTTCCTCCATGTCTTCGTCGTCATCGAGTGGTGCGAGAAGTGGGCGGATGTGCGTTGGTCGATCGGCAAGGGAAAGGAGTACGTCCCCGACGCTGTGGCTGCCTGTGCGTCCGAAGGATGGCCGCCGATGGGCCACAAGAAAGCCAAGTTGGCGAGGGACGGTGCGCCGGCAACGGCAAAGCTCCAGGCATCCATCGAGACCTGCATCACCGACGCCCAGACCCAGGCCGGCAAAAGGGAGGAGATCGCCAAGCAGAGATGGGCAGCGCTCATGGCCAACTCCCAGGTCAAGATCGACCTCCTCAAGCCTGGCACCGCGGCGAAGAAGAGGAACAACGACCTCGCCTTCCTCACGGGGGGTGACCCGGCCGCGATGACCCCCGAGGTGAGAGCATGGTTCCTGGCGCAGTGCAATCTCATCCTGAGCGACATCAGCCCTGCTCCGGCCCCGACTACGTCGGACGGCACGAGCTATGCCACTGCGCCGCCGAGCACGCACATCGACCTGGAGGATGCTGCGCCCGTCGTCGACAAGGATGTCGAGCCCGTCGTCGACCTGGAGGATTCCGCGCCCGTCGTCGACAAGGATGCCGCGCCCGCCGTCGACCTGGAGGATGCATCTCCCGTCGTCGACCTAGAGGATGCCACGCCGAGCTCGGCGCTAGCTCCGACACCGGCCGACGCCTCTACCTAATCGCCCAACTGTGCCCACTCCGCGCGCGCCCGACTCTGCTTTGATCGAGACTATTTGATCGCCCAACTGTGGCGTTTTTTGTAATATGATTGCCCAAACTATGGCTGCTGTGATCGCCGAACTCGGGATCTATTTTGGGGCGGGAAGAGGAACTTTCAAAAATTATCGCCGTTATGTTTTCTGCGTTGTCGAACGGCTGGTAAAATCGCCCCCCAGGTTTTGGTTCGGGGCGGCGTTATCGCTAAAAAGCGCCAAACTCAAACCTGGGGGGGGGGGGGGGGGCGAACGGCTGGAGATGCCCTTAAGTTCCTTATCTCGCAATGCACTCCATTTCGAATTTCACTTCTGCGGTTCTGCATGTCTGTATTAAACTTTTCCAGATGGGTGCTGGTGTGTCGACTCCATCTCAAGTTCTCAACATATGGTCGATTATTGGTACTGTCATAGTATATCTTCTTGTGGCCAAAGAAAGCACCATTAGTTGGACGATGCCAGCTTTAGCAATATATGGTCAATATTTTGTAGATGAGGTGTTCTAAATTGATGCTAAGTCATGTTGTGGCTGTAGTCAAAAGAAATATGTCGTGCCCCTGGGTGTGCCATGTAATCAAATGAAAAGCAGTACACTGTTAACTAGGAAGAACAGCGCCTAACCCTCGCGACGCCGCCTCTCCGCGGCTCGGGGGGGGGGGGCGCCTCCACTGCTTCGTCGCCGCCGGAGGGGACGCCGGCAAAGCCGCTCGCGCCCCTATGATGGTGGCGGCGGGGCTCTTCGCTTGCGGCCGGGTCGATGCGGCGGGCGCTCGGGCCGGCGCCTGCCGTGCTGTTGCCGCCGGGTAGCCCTCGGGTGCGGCATCGGGGCGCCGTGGTGGAGGGGATCTGCGCCGCCGTCCTTGGCCTGCAGAGGCCTCGAGTGCGGCCAAGCCATGGACTGCGAGCGGCGACGCGACTGCGGACGTCGAGGCTGCAGACGTGCACCCTCCGGCCCTCCCGCCCTGCCTCATCCATGATGCGCCGGACCGCGCGATGGCGGCGCGTCTGCGGACGTCGACGCTGCTGACGGCGGCGCCCATGCGTGGGCTGCCTCCGAACAGGGCCGGCGAGCCCCTTATGGCGGTGGACCGCCTGGTACTCACCAGGTGCGACCTGTGGTGGCGTGGTGGCGGTGAGGGGTGGAGGTTGCTGTCGGCGTCCCTTCGTGGGACGTTTTCGATGCCTTCGCGCCGATGCTCGAGGTTGGAGGATCCTAATGGTGGTCAATCTGGCGCCTTCGACGTGGATGGAGCGTGATGGATTTCGGGTGAAAACCTTGTCTCCGATTACTCGGAGCCGGTGATGGCGACATTTTGAGTGTCGTCCCCTTCCTGAAGGCATCATCGAGGAAGCCATGCGGTTCTTCCCGTCAACTCCGGGGGAAACCCTTGATCCGTCGATCGGATGATGGTGGTGTTTCTACGTTGTTACCTCCTTGGGGGCATCATTTTTGGAGGAGTGCGCCGGTCGAAGGGACCAGAGGATGAGTAAGGTGGTGGATGCAGGTTCTTCGATGGTCTAAGCGGCAACGACAACGTTGACAAGATACCTTGCTTTGGCCCGCTCCGGGGGAAACCCTAAATCTGGGATTCCCGGATTGGATGATGGTGACGCCGTCGCTCTCCCTCTTGAGGGCATCGTTTTGGAGCAGTGGCCGGAGGGTCCTAGAGAGGATGCGGTGTTTCTTCTACTTCATTCACGACGGCGGTTCTCGACAGCATGGTGCTGTGGGGTCTCGGTGTTGCATGCGGATGTTGGACGCGCGCAGGGAGTTGGTGCTGTCTGGTGCCATGGTGGTATCGACGGCAGGTCTGACATGGTGGATACTTTGATTGCTGTCCTGAAGACGGGTGAGCGGAAGACGGCGGCAGCTACTTTCCGAGCGTGTATATCGATATGCGCTGCGGTGTCCTGGACCGATTATGCCCCTTGTTCTCTATCGGGCGACATGGAGAGGCCTTCGGTTTTTGGATGAGGCGCGTTGGTGGGTTCTCAGAGTATCGGCTCTGTGATTGTCCACCCCCTTCATCAGTATTGGTAGTGAGCTTTGTTGGGTGGATTCAGGTCTAGTTATTTGCAGTATCTACTTGTAAGACAGAGTGATTTATGTTCTATCTTTTAATAAAAACCGAATGTGTGCATCAATTTGATGCAGAGGCTGGGGGTAGACCTCCATTTCTAAAAGAAAAAATTAGCAGGGATAGATTATTAACAATAGCAGAACCTTCATCCGAACGAACCAGAGTGGACTTCTGATTCAGACGTGTAGCTCTCCAATAGTCCAGTTGGAATAGTAGAATATTCTTCCATCACCCAAAGCAAGTACTCCTAAATGAGTAGAACTCCGATGCCATCAGGCTAATTTGGTTGCCTGGAAATGCACTCCACTTCACGCTTGGCTTCTGCATATCTGTCTTCAACTTCTCCAGATGGGTACTGACGTGTTGATTCCATCTCAACGAGATATTGTATAGTACAAATGTTCAGTTAACGTAGAATTGGTAGGTACTTGCACTATGAAAGTATGCAAGAGAAATCTCGACCACAATTGTAAAAAAAATGTGTTGGTATTTTAAACTACGGATTTGGTTGCTCAGCACACTCGCTTTTGGGAGTGCACCGCCCGAGTCCCGAGAGCTCCTGACCACAGCGGTCAGCGGTGCACTATTCTATTCTACTCCCTCCGCCGGAATTAAGTGTCATAAAGTTTGATAAAAGTGGATGTATCTCCGGACGGAGGGAGTAGTTGGTCCTGTACTGCTCGCAGGCCGCACGATGGGATGGCGCAATTCCCTTCTGCTCGTCACCACCACAATGGCGCGGTGGCTGCGTTGCCTTCCGTATGCCGAAGGAGGAGCCACACTCGCTACCGTGGGGTTGTGGTGACATTGCCTTGCACACCCTAAAGGCGGAGCAGTACTCGCCACCAAAGGCGACAGCCAGAGTTGGAAGACGAGGAGGTGTCGCCGGATTACCATGTCCCCTCTCCATGCTGGGATACCACTGACCCACCGGAACCGAATGTGTCCGGCCTCACGAAGGCCAAGGTCATATCAATGGCAACACCGGCGCAACGCCATCACGATGAGCAGGACTTCCCTTCCTGGACGCTCACCATGGCGGAGTGAGCGATGCAGACGCCATTACTGCGCCGCGGTTACGCTGGACGACGCCTCCTCAGCTAGTCCCACCTCCTTTATCGTCTGTCTTGACGATGCTGACTCCAACTTGGGCCCCAACGACGATGAGAATTAGGCTTTAGGGTTAGAGAAGATTTAAATTTTGTTGAAAATATTGTAAAATATCAACAAATTTGAATGAAATTTTAAGCCTTTTCTTTTGGGTTTGTGGGACATCGTTTGGGCTGGCATATCTAAGATCACATAACACATATGCCTAACTCTGAACTCGGGATGTGGCAGGTTTTGGTATCAGAGCCGACCCTCGCGGTTATATGGGTGTGTACGGGTCAGGGGCGCGGGCATGTGGTGTATGGCGCATGTGTCAGGTCATGGCACACAACATGGCACATGTGCCGTCCATGGACGCACAAACGTTTGCCAAGAGGGGATTTTCGTGGCTTGGGTTTGACCGACGAGGTTCTAAGGGGGAAGACTTCATGGCACATGACTTAATATGATTGTTATAGAATACACGTATCAACAAGGTGCATCTTCTTTTTCCGGAAGATCATCTCGATAGAACCATGATGTTAAATGGCTTTACTAGGAGCAATATTGCTGTGGAGGAGCAATTGAGAGGTTCTTTTTGGACATTCAAGAGTAAGAACAAAGTGCGCATAAAAGTAATATTAATCAGTGGCACAGTCTAAAATTTATGGAGAGCTCTCAGAAGTAATGACCGGCGGTGGGGGTGAACGAGGGTGTGAATGTCTGACACATCGAATAGCGGACATTTTCGGGTTGTCACGGTGGAGATGCTCTTACTCACGAGCGACGATGGAGAATGATAACGCCTGCCGTTCCCTCCTAAGATATCTCTCATGCTGAGCTACACTAAGCGCCACGTACCGTGCTGGGTAGATGATGAATTCTGACGTGAAATAGAGCATAAATAAACAATTTAAAAAATATAATCAATGTTGTTTGGCAAAAAAGTAAATTTCATGCATGACACGTCTTAGTCCCAAATGTCCTTTTCTACATTCCAATGTTGCAGGCCCACATGAAAAGGACACTAAGCACAAAGCCAAAAAGAAAAACTAGGTCGATCATGAGATACCAACTTTATTTCCTTAGTGGTACATCAGTCTTGTTTCCTTAGTGGGACAACAGAGGAAGCAAAACATAATACTCACAATCCCAAATTACAATCCCATACAACCCTCTCATAATCTAAAGTTGTTTCTGCTCCATGGCTGGCGAACTTCAACGGTGCCCACTCATTGGCGATGACGCCACTGTCGTGGAAGATGCGCATGGATGAACCCTCCCAGCGGTCCGTGAGTGACGAACCGCCTTCTCTTCTTCAGCCATATAACTCTTGTTCTTCTTATTCCCTTCTTCTTCAGTCATCGACTTGTTCGTCGCTGTTGTTGCCGCAGCTTCCTTGGAGATCCTACTTCGGAGCCTCTCTTGCCTCACATGAATCTGAGCATAGCTAAACCCCATAGAAGCCATGTTGAGTAGAGAATATGTGCTAGAAGGATGGATGGTTGAGTGTTTTGTTTTGTTAGTGGAGGATGGATGCTTGAATCAGTGTGATTGGGTGATCGTGTATGTGTGCACACATGTGTGTATTTATAGGTGCGAGTTGGAACCATGAGCGGAGTTGCTAGTTTCTATGGGCTTGTCTCCTTTGGCGGCAGCCGTCAGGTGTCACGACGGAGAAGCTGTGAGGTCGCTATCGGTGAAACTTGAAAGTTTGGTGACTTGGGGATGGTTGTACACTCACTTGAAATACCCGTGGACAAGTCAAACGTTTGGGATATGTTATTTAGACTGAATGCTTTAGGCCTTATTGGTGGAATAAAATGAATTCCACTGCCATCAGGTTATAAGTTGCTTGCCTGGCAATGCTCTCCACTTCACACTTCACTTGTGTATATCTGTCTTAAATTTCTCCAGATGGGCACTGACGTGTCATCTCCATCTCAACGAGATATTCTATAAAAAAAAGTTTAATAAACTTCAGGATTGGTTGGTACTCGCACTTTGAAAGTACTCCCTCCGTTCCAAAATAGATGACTTCCATTTGTCCATATATGCATGTATCTAGACATGTTTTAGTGTCTAGATACATGCATATATGAAAAAGTGGAAGTCATCTATTTTGAAACGGAGGGAGTATGCCAGAGACATCTCGACCACAACTGAAAATGTATTGGTAATTTTAAACTCAGGATTTGGTTGCTCATTGCACTCACTTTTAAGAGTACGCCGCCGGGGAGCTCTTGACCACAACAGTGCACTACAGTAGTTGGTCGTGGTGCTAAAATTGCAGTATTTTATCATCAGTCAACTGAAGTGACCATCTAGTCACCACACTGACCATATCAGCGCACAAGACAGTTTTGGTTTTAATCCTTTATTGCACCCTAATCGCCATAAGAACATAGTGGTGATATACAGTACTGGAGATGGCCGTGGCCACAGAAGGCAAAGGTATCAATTGCTTCTCCATGCAGCCATGACGTAGCAATGTAGCCCTTGGCAAGAATCCATCACTAGTGGAAACAACCCCTCTCGTTCAGGGGGCCAGGGGGCAACCGTCCCGGTTTGTGTGACCGGGGCAGCAGAAATTGCCTGGGGGCATTGGTCCTGATTCGTTGGGAGATATTTGTCCTGATTCGTGCCAGGGACCGGGACTAAAGCCTAGCCACAGGCCACGTGGCACGCGAATGAGAATTTGTCCCGGTTCAGGCCACGAACCGGGACCAATGTCCCCATTCCCCTATATATACTGTCCCAGCCCCTCCTCCTCCATCTTTTTTTTGCTTGGAGGTGTGAAGGAGGTGGGTGTTGGTGTGTGTTATTTTACTATGCACGCGAGGTGTTCGACGAAATTCCCGAGCCACACATAAGCTCACTGGAAATGGTATCTTCGACCGAGGTTAGCAAACTTATCTTTTTCATCTGTAACTGATACATAAAAAAGTAGTATTTGTCGATGTACTGTGGTCATTTCTGTATTAATATGTTATTGTAATGTATTTTGATAAACTTAATTATACGATGCAGATGGATGCACGGCAGCGATGGATGTACGGTGACCGACGCACTTCCGAGTGCATAGCGAACAAAGATAATGGCTTCATGTGTTGCCCATGTGTTGATTGTCGGAACGTCAGAGAGCACTCTTCCGAAAGAATCCTTCACGGCCATCTACTTCGGAGAGGTTTCATGCCCAGCTATAATTCTTTTCATTGTTTTTATTTATCCTCACCTCACAGCTTTCCGCGAGGCTCTTTAACGGAGAGCAGATAGAAAAAGAAAGTTTTTTTTTAAGGAATAGATTACCGGTTTTTCCTTACCACACGGATCCACTAGGATGGATTTTTTTTTGATAGTGAAAAATGCAAAAATGAATTCTTGAAAAAAAAAAGTGGGAAGAATTCATTTATAATAAGCACTCTTATCAATATAAAAAATGGGGTTAGGTATTGTGTAGGTACCTAAAGGTACCTGCTCAACATAGGTGCAGAAGGGTAGAAAGGCTGATCCAAATTTATTTCTGCAGCTCTCCATTCAATGTAGAAAAATTTGCATTTTAGAGTCGAAGGTTCATAATATAAAGTTGGACGAAGCATGGAGAAAGAGGGGTTCTGATGGAAGACGATGAAGAAGAAGAAGAAGATCCTTTGTTCCCTGAATACGACGATACTGCAATGGAAGAGAATGTAGAAGAAGGAGGTGATCAAGAACAGGCATCAGAAGAGCCTGATGATGATCTTGGCCGAGTTATTGCTGATGCAAGGGAAGACTGTGAAAATAAATTGGAGAGGTTCAAGCTGGACAACATGTTACAGGATCACAAAAAATTGTTGTACCCAAATTGCGAAGATGGTAGCACAAAACTCGGTACCACACTGGAGTTGCTGAAATGGAAGGCACAGAACGGTGTGACTGACAAGGCATTTGAGAGTTTACTTCAACTAATGAAGCCAAAACTTCCAAAGGATAACGAATTGCCTGAGAGTACGTACGAAGCAAAGAAAGCTCTCTGCCCTCTAGGATTAGATGTGCAGAAGATGCATGCATGCATTAATGACTGCATCCTATACCGCGGTGAGAAGTACGAGAATTTGGATGAATGTCCGGTATGCACTGCACTGCGGTATAAGATCATAGCAGATGACCCTGGTGATCTTGACGGCGAGCCCCCCCCCCCCCCCCGTAAGAGGGTTCCTGCTAAGGTGATGTGGTATGCTCCTATAATACCACGGTTGAAACGTCTGTTCAGAAACAAAGAGCATGCTAGGTTGTTGCGATGGGACAAAGAAGACCGTAAGAAAAACAGAAAGTTGAGGCACCCCGCCGATGGATCGCAGTGGAGAAAGATCGAGAGAGACTTCCCAGACTTTACAGGAGAGGCGAGAAACTTATGGTTTGGTCTAAGTACAGATGGCTTTAATCCTTTTGGGGAGCACATCTCCAGTCATAGCACCTGGCCTGTAACTCTATGTATGTACAGCCTTCCTCCTTGGTTGTGCATGAAGCACAAGTTCATTATGATGCCAGTTCTCATCCAAGGCCCGAGGCAACCTGGCAACGACATTGATGTGTATCTAAGGCCATTAGTGGAAGAACTCTTACAATTGTGGGGAAAACCAGGTGTACGTGTGTGGGATGAGAACGAACAAAACCCGTTTGATCTACGGGCGTTGATTTTCGTAACCATCAATGATTGTCCTGGTCTTAGTAACATTTTCGGACATACAAACAAGGGATACAATGCATGCACACACTATTTGGATAAGACTGACAGTGTTTTTTTGGATAAATGTAAAAAGGTTGTATATCTGAGGCATCGTAGATTTCTTCCGATCAAGCATCCCGTAAGAAAGAAAGGAGGGAAGCATTTCAGAGGTGAGGCAGATAACCGGAAGAAGTCTGACCTCCGTAGTGGTAATGATATATTCGATATGGTCAAGGACCTAGAAGTAATCTTTGGTAAGGCTGCTGGCAGCCAACCAGTTCCGTACGGCCCTGATAAGCGCGCACCCATGTGGAAGAAGATATCTATATTTTGGAAGCTACCCTATTGGAAAGTTTTAGAGGTCCGGTCTTCGATCGACGTGATGCACGTGACAAAGAATCTCTGTGTCAATCTGCTCTCCTTCCTGGACGTGTATGGGAAGTCAAAAGATACGCCAGAAGCACGGGAGGACCAGCAACGTATGAAAGACCCAAGCAACAAGCACACAGATACAGGGCGCCATTACTTAGGCAGCTACGCTCTTACTAAAGCAGAGAAGGAAATATTCTTTGAAGTCCTTTACAGTATCAAGGTTCCGTCTGGCTTCTCGTCGAATATAAAGGGGATAATAAACATGGCAGAGAAAAATTCCAAAACCTGAAGTCTTATGACTGCCACGTGATTATGACGCAGTTGCTTCCGATTGCATTGAGGGGGCTTCTACCGGAAAATGTTCGAGTACCCATTGTGAAGCTATGTGCATTCATGAACGCAATATCTCAGAAGGTAATCGATCCAGAAATTCTGACAAGATTACAGAGGGATGTGGTCCAGTGTCTCGTTAGTTTTGAGTTGGTGTTCCCACCATCCTTCTTCAACATTATGACTCATCTCCTAGTTCACCTATGTGAAGAGATTCATATTCTCGGTCCGGTATTTCTACACAATATGTTCCCCTTTGAGAGGTTCATGGGAGTCTTGAAGAAATATGTTCATAACCGTGCTAGGCCAGAAGGAAGCATCTCGAAGGGCTATGGAACAGAGGAGGTCATTGGGTTCTGTGTTGACTTTATTCCTGACCTTAAAACGATTGGTGTTCCTGAATCGCGGCATGAGGGGAGACTGAGGGGAAAAGGAACGTTGGGAAAGAAAACAATGATACCCAGGGACGGGCATTCTTTCACCAAAGCACACTACACAGTTCTACAAAATTCTATGTTCATGGCTACGTATCTCGAGGAACACAAGAATATTGTACGCTCTGCAAACCCGAGGAAGGATGACTCATGGATTAAACGAAACACATGGAGACTTTCGGAAGTTGGTTGCAAACACATCTTATAAATGACACCAATGTTGAAGATCAGCTGTACATGTTGGTAGGGTCACCATCTTCGACTATTGAGAGTTTTCAAGGGTACGAGATAAATGGGAATACATTTTACACGATCTCCCAAGATAAGAAGAGCATCAACCAAAACAGTGGTGTCCGCTTTGATACAACAAACGAGAATAGAAAAAATGACACATACTATGGTTACATAGAGGAGATATGGGAACTTGACTATGGACCTTCTTTTAAGGTCCCTTTGTTCAAGTGCAAATGGGTCAATCTAAATGGAGAAGGGGTAAAGGTAGACCCGCTTTATGGAATGACAACAGTGGATCTCAACAATATTGGTTACAATGACGAACCATTCGTCCTAGCCAATGATGTGGCTCAGGTCTTCTATATGAAGGACATGTCCTCCAGAGCGAAAAAAAGAAAAAATAAGGAAAAAATTCATCATACGATGAGCCGAAGCGTCACATAGTTCTCTCAGGGAAAAGAAACATCGTGGGAATCGAGGACACGACAGACATGTCAGAAGATTATAATAAGTTTGTTGAAATTCCACCCTTCACAGTGAAAGCTGACCCCACCATTCCGTTAAATAATGAAGATGCTCCATGGTTACAGCCGAAGCGATCATAAGAAAGGGACACGAAGAAAATTCAGAAGACTAGATAGGGATGTTGTTGGTGATGTGTAATAATAAACGTGGAATACATGATCATAGTTCTTATAACGTAGTATGAACGATATTTTGTTAGCCAAAATGATATTTATACATATTCTGTGATTATGAATGGAGTAGGTGCAAGTTTGACCAATAATTTGTATTGATCGGTCAAAAGCTGGCAAGCATTGAGTGCTTGACAACTATGACCAGCCTGACTTCATTATTATTCCAACTAGCGGCACACCCACCCACTTTTCTGTTTCTCTCTCCTCCGTCTGTTGGTGATGTGTACTAATAAGCGTGGAATACATGATCATATAGTTCTGTTTGATCAGTATTTTGTATAGTTCTGTCTGCCAGTACGAGCCCGGCGCATGGCGATGGTGGGCCGCTGCTGGGATCGCCCTCTGCTTCAACAACCCAACAGACCAGCGCAAGTGGGACGCTGTCGGGAGCAGGAGCACGCGCGCCCTCAGACGGAGATTCTTCTCCGCCACGTGTCGGCTCATCAGAGGAGCGGACAACAAACGCAGGCGCGTCTTCGACTGCCGCGTCCGTGCGATCCGGTGCGGATCTGGATCCACCGGCGACGCGTCTTCGGGATCCTCTGCGGCTGGGAATGATGTGGTTCCGCGTCGAGCAATGATTCCACCACCACAACCTACACACACGTTCAAAAAGTGGCATTGCTAAGCGTTTTGAATTTACTGATGGTTGCATACGTTGGGGGAATTTTTGCAGCACAGGTGAACCAGAAATTTGCACGAAGAATTAGGTGATAACAAGTGGCGTGGAGCTATGGATGAGGAATACTCCGCACTTGTGAGAAATAAAACATGGCACTTCGTTCCTATGAAGAGGGGAAGCAATGTCATAGATTGTAAGTGGGTTTACAAAGTGAAAAGAAAATCAGATGGTGCTATTGATAGGTACAAGGCAAGACTTGTAGCTAAAGGATTCAAGCAAAGGTATGTGATAGACTATGAGGACACATTTGGTCCTGTAGTCAAGGCAACTACTATCAGATTAATTTTATCTATTGTTGTGTCGAGAAATTGGAGTATGCGACAGTTAGATGTGCAGAATGTGTTTCTTCATGGCGTTCTGGAAGAGGAGGTCTACATGAGACAACCACCAGGATATGAGGATCCAGAAAAACCAAGTTTTGTTTATAGATCGGACAAATCTTTATATGGACTAAAGCAAGCTCCACGAGCATGGTACTCTCGGTTATCCACTTTCAATCTCTTGGGTTTATTCCTTCTAAAGCAGATAAATCTTTATTCTTTTATAATAAAGGTGGAATAATTATGTTCATGCTCATCTATGTTGATGATATCATTGTCACAAGTTCCTGTTCTCAAGCTGTCGATGCGCTATTTCATGATTTTGAGGACTGATTTTGCATTAAAGGACCTTGGAAATCTTCATTATTTTCTGGGAATTGAGGTAAAGAAGGTAAACAATGGTATTATATTGTCACAAGAGAAATATATTGGAGATGTGCTTAGTCGAGTTAGTATGAAAGGATGCAAACCTGTTACTACTCCTTTATCAACTTCAGAAAAATTGTCTATAACATTGGGTGAGCCTCTTAGTGGTGAAGATTCCACTAAGTATAGGAGCATTGTAGGTGCATTACAATACTTGACTCTCACTAGGCCAGATATATCATTTTCGGTCAATAAAGTGTGTCAGCTTTTGCATGCTCCTACCTCTGTGCATTGGTCAGCTGTGAAGAGAATTTTGAGATATTTGCAGTACACTTCATCACATGGGTTAAAATTGATTAAGTCAGATTCTACACTTGTGAGTGCATTTTGTGATGCAGACTGGGCTGGTTGTCCTGATGATAGGAGGTCAACGGGTGGCTTTGCAGTTTTTCTTGGTTGTAATCTGGTATCTTGGAGTGCATGTAAACAGGCAACAGTATCAAGATCAAGTACTGAGGCTGAATACAAGTCTCTTGCAAATGCAACAACTGAAGTAATTTGGGTACAAACACTGTTGAAGGAAATTGGTGTTGAACACCCTGAGGCAGCAACATTATGGTGTGACAATCTTGGTGCTACTTATTTGTCTGCTAACCCTGTTTTTCATGCTAGGACTAAGCATATTGAAGTGGATTATCACTATGTTCGAGAGAGGATTGCAAACAAGCTGTTGAATATCAGGTTCATTCCTACTGGAGATAAGGTAGCGGATGGATTCACTAAACCTCTGTCAGTTAGAGAGTTGGAAGTATTTAGATGCAATCTCAACTTAGATAAGTTGTGATTGAGAGGGGATGTTGAAATATGTGTAACTTGTCACGTATGTACATATGAATAGGTGACATGTCTTCTAGATGTTTCGGCCTATTTGGTACTTGGTTAGGATGCTAACCGTATAGTGTTTAGCTTGTACTCCAAGTCTATTCGTTTGTAATCTTATCTGTAAAACCCTAGCCCGGTTTGGCCTCTATATTAACACGCAAGCACCCGAGCTCCAAGGGTACTCTTCAACCAGTTTTATCATATGCACTATGCCCGAGAAATCTCGGCGACAACTGTACAAAAATGTAGTCATATTTGAAACTTCAAATTTGGTTGGTTATTGCACTAACTTTGAGAGTGCGCCGCCGGAGAGATCTTGACCACAACAGTGCACTATAAAAGTTTATCGTGCTGCAGAAATTTATATACTTATTTCAATTATTGTGATCAACTGAATATTGACAATTAAATATTTCATGCGTCTTATATCTATTTTATTTACTAGAATAATTTTTTAAAGCGATTTTTGCTACAGCGCACGTGGGTATTCTTCTTTTTTTTTGAAACAGATAACCCAGCCTCTGCATCTAGTAGATAGATGCACATGGCTTTTTATATTAAAATCGCACAAGAAGGCGAGTCCGGCATACAGCAAAAACAGATTAACGATAATGTATCAAATCCGGTGAAATCATCATCCAACTGACAATAAACAGCTATAGAATACTACACGTGTTGTATTCTCCTAGCGTGCAACCAGCCACCCTGGTTGAAGATAGCCCGTACTACCGCCATCAACCTGGTGCATCCAGAATCCAAACGCCCTCGTTGGTCTTCTGGCAGGAGGAGCGACCATAGATTAATTCAATGAGTAGCTTGATGAACAACCTGCACAAAATGTCCAGCTTTGAAGTTGTTAAAAATCACATCATTTATGTAATTCCAAATTGCCCATAAAAAAGCACATACATCAATGCGTATACTAGCTTTAGTTTGAACATCCACTCCATCTAACCTCCATATCTTTCTAGCAAAAGAACAGGAAATGAACATGTGTTTCACGGTTTCTACATTCCCACAAAAGACACAATTCAATCAGCCTGACCATTGTCGCTTCTTCAGATTATCTTTAGTAAGCAATTCTTTGCGGTTCAAAAACCACATAAAAATCTTAATCTTTAGGGGCACTTTTAATCTCCATAAGTACTTACGTAAGAATCTAGTGTTACCATTCATTAGATCTTCGACTTAACTGAGAACACACCTGACTGTGTGAGTTTCCACCTAAACGAGTCTTGACTATTTGTCAACTGAACTGCCATCAATCTTTCAATAAGATTTAACCAGGCATCCCATTTATCTCCTAAGAGCGGTCTCCTAAAAGCAATATTTGGGTGTTCATGAGCAATAACATCAGCCACTAAGACATTCTTATGTCTGACAATATTATAAAGCGACAAGTATTGCGCTGCTAACGACGTCTGACCTAACCACGTGTCCTCCCAAAAACGAACATTCAGCCCATCACCAATCTGACAGGTGATGTGCGGAAAGAAATCCTTACTAACATTCATAATACCATTCCAGAAGGGTGAGACAGTAGGTTTGGCAACAATTTGGGATATAGGTTTTCCCTTAATGTATTTATTGTGTAGCAACTCATGCCACACTCCTTGCTCCGTTAATAGTTTATATAGCCACTTGCTAAGTAGACATCTATTCTTAACATCTAAAACCTTAATTCCAAGTCCACCTTGATCTTTGGGTCGACACACTATATTCCATTTAGTTAGGCGATATTTCTTCTTAAACTTATCACATTGCCAGAAAAAACGGGATCTATAAAAATCTAACATTTTCCTTACCCAACGGGTATTTAGAAAAAGGATAGGAAGAACATGGGTAAACTAGACAACACCGAATTAATAAGTACCAGACGGTCCCCATAGTATAACAATTTACCTACCGAGGAACTTAGCTTAGAAAAAAACCTATCTTCAATTGGTTTCCATTCTTTATTAAGAAGTTTTCGGTAATGAATTGGAATACCCAAGTATCTAAAAGGGAGACAACCAACGTCACATCCAAAAATTTGTCGATACTGATCCTAAGAAGCAAAAGATCTCACTCTTATGAAAGTTAATTTTAAGACCCGACATCTGTTCAAAAAAAGCTAGTAGAAGCTTCATGTTGACAGCTTTCTCCAGATCATTCTCCCGGAACAAAATAGTATCGTCAGCGTATTGGAAGATGGACACTCCACCTTCAACAAGGTGCGGAACCAGACCTCCAACTTGACCCACATTTTTAGCTCTAGCAATTATGACAGCCAACATATCAGCTACCAAATTGAACAGAATGGGAGATAAAGGATCCCCCTGACGCAACCCCTTCAAAGTTTGGAAATAATGACCTATGTTATCGTTAACCTTGATCCCCACACTTCCACCTTGCACGAAACGAGCTACCCACTCACACCACTTAGGTGCAAACCCTTTCATCCGTAGGGTCTGTTGCAGAAACTCCCAATTGACCTTATCGTATGCTTTCTCAAAATCTATTTTCAACAAAACCCCGCCCATTTTCTTCCGCTTTATCTCATGGATAGTTTCGTGAATCACCACTACTCCCTCTAGAAATTTCCTCCCAGGGAGGAATGCTGATTGAGTCGGTCTAATAACTCTTTGGGCAATGGACGTTACTCTATTTGTACCAACCTTGGTAAAAATCTTAAAACTAACGTTAAGAAGGCCTATTGGTCTATATTGCTCAATTCGGCAAGTGTCTTCCTTCTTAGGAAGCAAAGTGACTACACCGAAATTCAATTTCAATAGATTCAACTCTCCTTTATGAAGCTGGGAAAACAAATCCATTAAGTCTCCCTTAATGACATCCCAAAACCTCTTGTAAAGCTTAGCAGGGAAGCCATCTGGCCCTAGAGATTTATTCAGTTCCATTTGTGAAATAGCATCTAACACCTCCTTTTCCAAAAAAGGTGATGTTAGAATGTTATTCTCAAACTCAGAAACCTGTGGGAGATCATCTGTTCTCGACTCCTCCATGAAGATCGATGTGGGATCCGACGCCCCAACCAGTTTTTTATAATATTCGGAAAAAAAAATTTAAGGTTCTCTTGACCTATTATCGTCCCTTCATCTTGTTCTATCTGAAATATCATTTTCTTTCGACGTTTACCATTGGCAATCAAGTGGAAATATCTCGTATTATTTCCACCTTCTTGAATGTATCTCACCTTAGCGTGTTGAGCCCATTTAGCCTCCTCATCACGTCTAAGATTTGATAGATAAACATCAGCTTCCTTTTTTACCCTCCTTTCATCAACAGCAAGAGGTCCTCTCTTAGCTTTCGAATCTAACTCATCGATCAGAAGTAGAAGTTTTTCCTTCAACTTCTTATACTCACCACTTAAATTTCTCGCCCACCCCCGCAAGAAACTACGCAGATGTCTAATTTTGTTTTGCCACCTCTCAATGGGATTCTCCCCGTGACCATGGAGTTCCACTGCTCCTTAACCATCTCATAGAAGCCCTCTTGACGCAACCAGGACAACTCAAAGGAGAAGACCGATCTATTCCCTACATGAGTGGAATTTCCTGTATCTATGAGAAGGGGTGTATGGTCTGATCCCACAAGAACCATTGCATGATCTGTCACTAAAGGGAATTTTTGTTCCCAAGCCACACTAGCCAGAACTCTATCCAGCTTTTCATGTGTTGGAACATCACGTCTACTCGTCCACGTGTATTGCCTCCCCGACATCTCCAATTCCTTCAAATCTAGACTTTGAATAATGGCATTAAAAATGAACGGCCAGCGAGGATTAAAGTTCTCGTTACTCTTCTCCTCATAATATTAAAATCTCCGCCAACAATCATCGGAAGCGTCTCTCCTTCACAAATTTGAACTAATTCAGAAAGGAATTCTGGTTTTTTTATCATCCTGGGCTGCCCCATAGACAACCACCATAGCCCAAAGAAAACCATCGTCCTTTGAGCGTAGATGAAATTTTACTGAAAAATCTCCCGCTATGACTGTCCGAACAGTTATCATAGCAGAATTGAAACCAACGAAAATTCCTCCTGACCTACCATGAGGGGGCAGACAATACCAACAAAATTCATAGCCCCCAGCCAGATGATCAAGCAGACTATTCGAAAAACTAGACCGTCATGTTTCCATGATAGCCACAAAATCAAGTTTACCTTCGTACCAACCTATGTTTCGCAGAATCACCAAAACCATCACTATTCCAAAGCATCCCTTTCATTGTGATTTCTTTTTTAGTGATTTAATACGAGCACTTCTTCTCTTAGAATTTGAATCCACTATTTTTTTAGTTTTCCGGGGAAGGGAGGCAGCCACACCCTAGATACATGAATCCATCATATCCCCCATGGCCTCTTCTTTATCATTTTCATAATCTTCAGAAAGATTAGATGCCTTCCTCACAACAAGACTAGTGCTCTCAGTTTCGGCCCCCACGTTAAGATTATTGCTTAAAAAATTAAGTTGACGTGCACATACTATCTTTCTAAGTGAGTTAACCGCACTATTAATCTTAGAGGGTGAGTTTCCCAACGAAATCCCCACTCTATTAGCCCTCTCGATAATGCTCTTATTCGTAAGTGCTGAAAATGATAAGAGAGGTTTAGCCACGTTACCAGCCAGGAGTCCGTCGCGGTGCGCAGCTAGCCGTTCTGCCCTCTCTGGAACGGGAACATCCGCATCCGGCTGAGCGCTCAGGAGCGCACTAGAACGCCGCCATGTCGACGCCGGCTCCGCGATGCCACCATATGCCACTATCTCAGCCCTTGACGCCCGTGGCGTAAAGGACGGAGTGCTCGCATCCACCCCTCGCGCACGTCCTCCTGACTGCGGCGAGAGTGGAGAAACCGGCAGTGTAGTCGATGTCAGGTCGGCAGCCCCGTTCCCCTCCACCTCCACCGCCCCTGATCCTCCTGACCTGGGTGTGAGACTCGGAGAGGTGGCCCCTCTACCACCCACCAGCGTGGATGAGGACATCGGCGTCAAGGGCATGCCGTCGGTTGTGCTCCCCTCGGAACACCTAGTCTGGATAGTGCCCACAGCAGCATTGTGCGCCATCACCTGCGCACTAGGACGGGCAGCAGCAACGTCCTTTTCGGCCACCTCCTGACCGACCAGCAACACGGCATGTGCCCTCCCGTCCCAGCCTCCGGGGACTGCGCCGTCTGCGCGATCATATTCGTGATCCTCCATCCCGTGATCATGCCACAGCGGTAGCACCACCTGCCCGAGGCTGGCCCTCCCCGTCTCGCCAAGATCAGTCCTCGGCAAGTGAATGGGCACACCGACCCCTTGTGCTAGATCATGCGATTGCACCACCTCTCCCATTGACCCAACAGTCTTTGGAGTAGCGACGTTAACTCCCACGGTTATAGTATCCCTGTCCCATCCGAATTGCTTACGTAAAAGCGGAGAGAACACCACACCTCTAGCTGGCATTGATGCCTGACCCGAGCCATTAGAGGATCCGCCTCGCACATCAGTCATATGAGTATCAGTCGCCAACTGACCACCCGAAACTGCCACGTTATCATTCAAGGATGCTTTTGCGAGAGATTCATCTCCCAAATCCTCGTCATCATCATCTTCACCGTTCTGATCAGTATCAATGGCCATACCATCAGCAGATTTCCCTTTGTCCTCACCCTCAACCTCGTAGAATAAATCATAGAACTCATCTTTGATAAACATCGGGAAGTTGGCGGGTATCTTAGTGTAGTTTAGGCAACCGACAAGTATACGCAAAATACCGTGCTTACGAGTATACTCCATGTCCACCTTGCGAGTCACACCCAATAAATATCCGATCTACCAAAGTGCTAAAAAGTCTCCCAAATATTCCTTAGGAATTCCAGCTACCCGGACCAAAAAATTAGGAAGAGTATCAAGAGGTTCTATTTTCTGTCCCCAGCTATCCACAACGATCTCGCAATCCTTATTTGGAATACGACACACCCCAAAAAAATTCAGTCTGTCAAGTTCAATCTTTGATGGAAACATTACCTTGCACACGTTTTGTCCAACCTGCATAACGTTCCAAAGAAAACCCTCTGTGGGCACTAGTCTCTGTAATTGCGTGATCAGCTGAGGAATAGAGAGCACTCCTCGAGATACTGTAATCGAGGCAAGTCTCAAGTTTTCCACCTTAGGACGGAAATTTTGGGAAAGAGGCAAACCGAAGATCATCAACTCATCATGTATATACCCATACATTATCGGGTGTGGTTTAGGTGCCGCTAGGAGATGGCACGGTCCATTGACATGCACTGATCCTCCACAATAGACACAAATCGGCTGCGGACAGTCCGCCAAAAAATGCCATGCAACTCCACACCGAAAGCATTTGAGTTTGTCAAAAAAAATTGCCTTTTTCTGAACCGCACCCGCAACAGCTGCTGCCAGTTGATCTGCGGATACGCGCTTCTCGCAATGTGGCTGCACCTCCGGCTGCACACTCATGTTTCCCGTCTGCACAACAGGTGCAACAACTTGCACCATCTGCCCATGAGATGATGACACAACACCTCTAGCTGCATGCTGCTGTACTGCATTCATCTGTTGCACCTGAACCTGCTGCTGCGAACTTGCCATAGCCGAACCAGCCCCCTGTGTTGCTGAGTTCACGTATCCTCCACCTCCTTGATTAGTGACGGGCACATAGCGAGGCTGGCCACCACCGGACCGACCCTGATATCTGTTACCCCCGCCACCATAGCCACCTCTACGTCCAGCGTAGCCCCGACCAGACTGCCGGTCCATGTACGCGCCTCGGTTGCCTCCTCTATAACCATTACCGCCTGCTGTCGCATTGAACGCGAACTGCGTTGTGTGTCCAGTACCAACAGCAGCGCCCTCCGTGTCGTTGGGCCCGAACTCAAATTGGTTCGCCGGAACCGGCAAGCCCATAGCCAGTCCGTGCCCTCCTCTATGAGAGCCAGTTTGTGTCGCATTGCCACCGGGCAGCGCCCCACCACGACCAGCTCCACTTCCTTGCTGCGCAGCACCTCGCCCAGGTGGCGCTCCAGCAAACCCATCGTGAGCCGCCATGGTAGAGCTAACCCTAGGCGAACAGCCAGCCGCCGCCCTCTGACGCCACGAAAAACCAAGCAGTCTCCTTGGTCCGTAACCCTCAGGCATATAGGCCCTCGTGACGCATGTCCGGCCCGCACACCGATGGCCCACCGCGTGACTTAGTACATGATTCGGACCCACCTGAGTGCGATCCGTTTCAGATCGACGTAAATCACGGGAATTCAAATTCCTCCCTTGATCCCTCGATCTAGGAGAGGTATGTTCATGTCGATCCGCCATCGCAGCTCTACGGCGCCCCTGGACCAGCGTCCATGACTCAGGATCGTCGTCCTCCGACTGAACAAACACCGACGGTTTGATCTCGGGAACTTTCAACTGAACCTTAGATCGCTTCTCCTCCGACGAGGTCGAACTCGAGCAATGCATTGAAGAAAATGTGGTTAAGCATTTGGACGTGTACCTCTGAGCACATCTCTTCCGCATCCTTTTCTCTCGCCGCCTGGAATCCGATTTCATCTCCCTGTCCCGTACCGACGGTGGTGTAAGACACAGGAGCTCGAAATCCATCTCCGGAGAGTTTGACGGCGAGAACGGTGAGGCGTCTGAGTCGGCATCAGATCTCTCTTCATCATCACTAGCCAGTGCCCAGAAACGGCCTCCAGCCGCCGGCGAGCACTTGCCGGAGTGACCTCCACCCTTCAGATGCAGATCCGGCAAGTCACCTGCGGTGGCCTCCACGGCGACGACTGCAACCTCACCCGTGGTCACCGCGTTGGCGTCCGTGGTCGCCACCGTCACTAGTAGAAAACAGGGCATTGAGCCAAGCCCAATGGAACCGGATGTGATACAAACCGGTTCAGAAGGGTCTGTCCCTGGGCCCCACCCATGCAGCAAAATGCCCGCAAGGCCTTTAGGACCGGTTTGTAACACAAACCGGTCCTAAAGGCCTTGCGGGCCATTTGCTGCAGGGAGGGGGGCCCAGGGGCAGAACCTTTAGAACCGGGTTGTATCACAAACCGGTTCTACAGGTTTTCTCATTTTTTGCAGCCACTGCGGGTCCCGCTGTCATAACCTTTAGAACCGGTTTGTAACACAAACCGGTCCTAAATCCCTCCCCTAAACCCTACATACCACCCCGAGCTCAGCTCATTTTTTCCAGCTCGAGCTCAACTCCATTTTTGCTCTCTTCTTCCTCTTGTGAGGTCTAATCTATCCCCATTTTCTCCACCATTTGTCAAGATTGTTGGTACCCATCGGTTCTACGGTTAGCATCAACGTTCCCTCTTCCGGCATTGCAGGCTTTGCTCGTTTTCTTGCTCATTTCATTTTTGTTGTGCTAGCTAGGTGTTTGATGAAATGCCTAGCTAAGCTAGAATTTGTTATTCATTTTGTTATGTATACAAATTGATGCAATTTGAGCTCAAAATTAATTATGATTTGTGCTTTTTTTAGTGTCGCGCGCCTTGTCCCCTTACTCACTACCGTCAATCGCCCCATCACCGACACAACCTTGGTGAGCCTATTGTTTTTATTTACCAAAACAAATTTTGATTTGTATGATTTACGTATTTACTTGTATATAATTTTCTAGAGCCATGGTTTTGATATCCGTCCCCGTTGGCCCTCGTCCAGTCTATGATTCGGATGTGGTATATTATCTTTTTTCACTACATATTTTCATTTCCTGATTATACGACAATTACTTACGCCGACCAACTTGACATAGATATTTTTATATAGGAGGTAGTGGAACCGGAAATGCCAGTCGACCCTATTGTTGAGAAGTTATACTTAGTTGAACAAGAAAATATTGGCTTGAAAGAAAGATTGAAAAAAACTGAAGAAAGGTTGGAAAAAACTGAAAGAGAGAAGATGACCTTGGAAAAGGTTCTTGCCGGTGTCATCGATAGTCACAAGAGCGAGATGGACGCAATGCGCCTGAAGATTAGAAAGAGTAGGAAATATGCAATTAGTAAAGAGGCTTGGTATCATTATGTCGTCGGGTCAATTGTTACCTTTGTTGCGATTTTGATCGCATTTGTTGTTGTTTTTAAATGCATTAATTAGAGAGAATTTGTATGGATGGTTTCAGTGTGTATTTTTCTGAGAACTATATATGTATATATGGTCACTATACGCTAGTTTGGTATTAACGTGTGATGAACTTTTTGTATTAATTAACTAATTTAGTCATGATGATTTAGCATAATGGTTGTTGATAAATTTATATAATGCAGATGAACCGGCAATGGATGTACAGTGATCGACGTCGTCCCGAATTCCTTAATGGCATGCATAGTTTTCTCAATGTGGCTGAGAAAAACAGGCAGAATGGATTTATTTTTTGTCCATGTAAAAAATGCCAGAATAAGAGGAATTTCCCTAGCTCAAGAACCATACACACCCACCTGTTGCAAGAAGGCTTCATGCCCAGTTATTTTTGTTGGACCAAGCACGGAGAAAGAGGGGTTATAATGGAAGACAATGAAGAAGAAGAGGATAATGATGAGTATCCTATGTTCGATGAACACGGTGATACTGAAATGGGGGAAGATGAGCCTGAACTTGAGGACATTGTTGATGAGTCTGATGATGATCTTCGTCAGGTCATTCGTGAAGAACAGATAAACTGCGCAAGTGAAAACGAGAGGTTGAAGTTGGAGCGCATGTTAGAAGACCACAAAAAATTGTTGTACCCAACTTGCGAAGATGGCCAGAAAAAACTGGGCACCACCCTTGAATTGCTGCAATGGAAGGCAGAGAATGGATTATCTGACAAGGGATTTGAAAACCTGCTGAAAATAATGAAGAAGATGCTTCCAAGAAATAACGTGCTGCCCTGCAGTACATACGAAGCAAAGAAGGTTGTCTGCCCTCTAGGATTGGAAGTGCATAAGATACATGCATGCATCAATGACTGCATCCTCTACCGCGGCCAGCACGAGAATTTAAATGCCTGCCCGGTATGCGGTGCATTTCGGTATAAGATCAGGCGAGATGACCCTGGTGATGTTGAGGGCGACGATCGCCCCAGGAAGAGGGTTCCTGCCAAGGTGATGTGGCATGCTCCTATAATACCACGGTTGAAACGTTTGTTCCGAAACAAAGAGCATGCCAAGTTGTTGCGATGGCACAAATAAGACCGTAAGGAAGACGATATGCGGAGACACCCCGCTGATGGGTCGCAGTGGAGAAACATCGACGATAAGTACGAGGACTTTGCACGTGACGCAAGAAACTTAAGGTTTGGTCTGAGTACAGATGGCCTGAATCCATTTGGGGAGCAGAGTAGCAGTCATAGCACCTGGCCCGTGACTCTATGTATCTATAACCTTCCTCCTTGGTTATGCATGAAGCGTAAGTTCATTATGATGCCAGTGCTTATCCCAGGCCCGTCGCAACCCGGCAACAACATTGATGTGTACCTGAGGCCACTGGTTGATGAACTTTTAGAGTTGTGGGCTGACGAAGGTGTACGTGTGTGGGACGAGTACAAACAAGAGGAATTTGACCTACGAGGGTTGCTGTTTGTTACCATCAATGATTGGCCCGCTCTTAGTAACATCTCAGGACAGTCAAACAAGGGATACAGCGCATGCACACACTGTTTAGGCGAGACAGAAAGTATACATATAGGCAAGAATGTGTACCCGGGGCATCGTCGATTTCTTCCAGACAGGCATCCCGTAAGAAAGAAAGGAAAGCATTTCAAAGGCGAGGCAGATACACGGAGGAAGCCAACCCTCCCTAAAGGTACTGATATATATGACATGGTCAAAGTTATAAAAGTAATCTTTGGAAAGGGTCCTGGCGCACAATCTGTTCCAAATGACGCCGACAACCACGTAGCCATGTGGAAGAAGAAATCTATATTCTGGGAACTACCCTATTGGAAATTCCTAGAGGTTCGCTCTGCGATCGACGTGATGCACGTGACGAAAAATATTTGCGTGAACCTGCTAAACTTATTGGGCGTGCATGGGAAGAAGTCAAGAGATACACCAAAAGCACGGCTGCACCACCAACGTATGCACGAACGAGACGACCTGATGAATCCAGAGAATTTCAAAGGTCCTGCCAGCTACGCTCTTACCAAGGAAGAGAAGGAGATCTTTTTCCAAGTCCTGAGTAGTATCAAGGTCCCGTCTGGCTACTCGTCGAACATAAAAGGAATACTAAACCTGGAAGAGAAAAAGTTCCAAAACCTTAAGTCTCATGACTGCCACGTGATCATGACCCAGTTACTTCCGATTGCATTGAGGGGGCTTCTGCCAGAAAACGTGCGAGTACCCATTGTGAAGCTATGTGCATTCCTCAACGCAATTTCTCAGAAGGCAATCGATCCAGCAACTCTACCAAGTTTACAGAAGGACGTGGTCCAATGTCTTGTCAGCTTCGAGTTGGTGTTCCCACCAACCTTTTTCAATATTATGACGCACCTCATAGTTCACCTAGTCCAAGAGATTTCCGTTCTCGGTCCTGTATTCTTACACAATATGTTCCCCTTTGAGAGGTTCATGGGAGTCTTGAAGAATTATGTTAGAAACCGTGCTAGACCAGAAGGAAGCATGGTCAAGGGCTATGGAACAGAGGAGGTCATTGAGTTTTGTGTTGACTTTATTCCTGACCTGAACCCGATCGGGGTTCCTCAGTCGCGCCATGAGGGGAGACTGCGTGGAAAAGGCACGCTAGGAAAGAAATCAACAACATGTATGGACGAGCAATCTTTCAGTCAAGCACACTACACAGTTCTAGTTAATTCCAGCTTGGCGGCTCCATATATCCAGGAACACACGGATATTTTACGCTCGGAATATCCGGAGCAACCTGAAGATTTCATTGCTAAAGAACACGCGAAGACTTTCGGAGGTTGGTTGCAAAGACGTCTGATTAATGACAACATTGTTGAAGATGAGCTATACTTGTTGGCCAAGCAACCATCTTCGACTGTATTGACCTTTAAAGGGTACGAGATAAATGGTAACATATTTTACACGGCAGAACAAGATAAAAAGAGCACCAACCAAAACAGTGGCGTCCGGTTTGATGCAAAAGACGACAACGGGCAAAGGGTCACATACTATGGTTACATAGAGCAGATATGGGAACTTGACTACGGACCTTCCTTTAAGGTCCCTTTGTTCTGGTGCAAATGGTTCAACCTGTCAGGCGTGAAGGTAGACCCGAAGTACGGAATGACAACAGTGGATCAGAAGAATCTTGGGTACGACAATGATCAATTCGTCCTAGCCAATGATGTGGCTCAGGTTTTCTATGTGAAGGACATGTCTAGCAGACCGAGAAAAACAAAAGATAAAGAAACGAATACATCAGACGATGAGCCAAGGCGCCACATAGTTCTTTCAGGGAAAAGAAACATCGTGGGAGTCGAGGACAAGACAGACATGTCAGAAGATTACATTAAATTTGATGAAATTCCTCCCTTCAAAGTCAAAGATGATCCTAGCATTCAGTTAAATGATGAAGATGTTCCATGGTTACGGCGCAATCAGAAGAAAGGCAAGAAGAAAAATAGAAACGGATCATCCCTTTAGTACCGGTTGGGGACACCAACCGGGACTAAATGGGTTAGGGTTTCGTTTGGACCAATCAGATAGAATCACACGGATCGTGTGTTTGTTTCAACCGCTTGTGAGTCGTTGGATCCGGGGTGTGTTTCTTTCCAGCTGTTGTGAGCCGTTCGATCAGGGCTACGGTGTGTTTCTTTCGAGCTGTTGGATGAGATGTTTCTTAACCGTTGGATCAAAACCCTAGCTCAACACTTTGTGAGCCAGAGGACCCTATATATAGCCCAGCTTCATACACCGTTCAGTTAATCTCCCAAATACAAAACATCCGGATTCGCCAGCATACGCCCCGCGGTGCATTTGGTATGCATATATGCACTCAGTAGCCACTGCGGGGTTGTATACTGGCGATACCGTTTGTTTTGTTCTACACCCTCCTTTAAGGTTTGATACATCATATACTCAGTTCATCGAGCAAATACAAAACATCCGGATTCGCCATCATACGTTCGGCCGTGCATTTGGTATGCATATATGCACCCAGTAGCCACGGTCGGGCTGTATGATGGCGATACCGTCTGTTTTGTTCCACACCCCCCTTAAGGTTTGATACATCATATACTCAGTTCATCGAGCAAATACAAAACATCCGGATTCGCCGTCATACGTCCAGCCGTGCATTTGGTATGCATATATATATGCACCCAGTAGCCACGGTTGGGCTGTATGATGGCGATACCGTTTGTTTTGTTCTACACCCCCCTTTGGAAACAGAAAGAAGAAGAAAAAGAAATGTGCGCCCCCCTGTACAGGCCTTTAGGACCGGTTGCCGTTAACAACCGGTGCTAAAGACCCTTTCGCACCGGTTGCCGTTAACAACCGGTTTGCCGTTAACAACCGGTGCTAAAGACCCTTTAGCACCGGTTGTTAACCGCAACCGGTACCAAGAAAGGCAAGAGTAAGATTGTGACGACCGGTTGTCACAGAGGCAGACAGAAGAAGTCACGGTATGGCAGTCACGTATTCAACATCAACCAAGAAAGGCAAGCGTAAGATTGTGATGAAAGGTTGACAGAGGGAAATACTCGCAATATATGTATGTACTTTTTAAAAGTGAGAAACAAAGTACCAGCGGGCTAGTATACCAATCGCGCTAAATCAATCTACATGTATGGTATCTCGCTAAATCAATCTATATATATGTATCCACGATATATATGCTCGATGTATCACTTGCGCTCTCACTTCTCGTTGCATTACTCATTACCCACCCTAACTTACCACAGGCGCATAGACTACAATATGCGCCTGGGGTAACATTACCGCAGGCGCATAGACAGAATATGCGCCTGGGCTAAGAGCTATACCACAGGCGCATGGTGTGCAATGTGCGCCTGGGGTAATTGATCAGATTACATTAAATTTGATGAAATTCCTCCCTTCAAAGTCAAAGATGATCCTAGCATTCATTTAAATGATGAAGATGTTCCATGGTTACGGCGCAATCAGAAGAAAGACAAGAAGACAAATAGAAACGGATCGTCCCTTTAGTACCGGTTGGGGACACCAACCGGGACTAAATGGGTTAGGGTTTCGTTTGGACCAATCAGATAGAATCACACGGATCGTGTGTTTGTTTCAACCGCTTGTGAGTCGTTGGATCCGGGGTGTGTTTCTTTCCAGCTGTTGTGAGCCGTTCGATCAGGGCTACGGTGTGTTTCTTTCGAGCTGTTGTGAGCCGTTGGGATGTTTCTTAACCGTTGGATCAAAACCCTAGCTCAACACTTTGTGAGCCAGAGGACCCTATATATGCACCCAGTAGCCACTGTCGCTCCTCGAGCGCTTCTTCTCCATCCCTCTCCACCGTCGCGCTTCCACCATGCCTCCGAGGAGGAACAGCACCACCGGTTTCCGCGGCGTCCGAGCACGGCAGAACGGAATGTTCAGCGCAGATATCTGCTGGGGGGACGACCGCATCCCCCTCGGCACCTTTGCGACGGCGGCAGAGGCAGCCCGCGCCTGGGACGCGGCGGCCTGGCGCCTCAACCGCCCGCGGTCGCTGATGAACTTCAACGACTGCCACACAGTCTGGGAAGCGGAGGCCAGGGCGACGAAGCCACAGATCATCACTGCCGCCGACCACCTCCACCTCCGCCACCGCGCGTTTCAGGGCCTAGTCGACGCCAGGGAAGACCGCGTCGTCCGCGATTATTACCGGAACAACCCGGGGGAGGAGAGCGCCGACGAGGAGCTCTGGCAGACACGCGCGGGTCAGCGGGCGGAGCGCCGCCTCGAACGCCACCTCGCGTTAGATGCGGCTCGGGAGGTGAGGACGAGGGCGCTGCAAGAGCTTCGTCGGGCCGACCGCGCCGGCGAAGTCTGGGCCTCCGACGATCCGAGGTGGGGGCCTATCTCGGACATACCATCATGCACCTCCGATGATGACGAGGAGGTCACCGACGAGTTCGGCGACGATGATGACCCGGAGGAGGTCACCGACGAGTTCCCCGACGACGATGGCGAGGAGTAGTGTTCGTCTGTTTTCTCTTTTTAATAAAAGAATTTGTATTCCGGCGACACTGCGGCAATCGCTAAATCAATCTGTATGGTATCTCGCTAAATCAATCTATATATATGTATCCACGATATATATGCTCGATGTATCACTTGCGCTCTCACTTCTCGTTGCCTTACTCATTACCCACCCTAACTTACCACAGGCGCATAAACAGCAAAATGCGCCTAGGGTAACTTTACCGCAGGCGCACAGTCAGGAAATGCGCCTGGGATAAGAGATTTACCGCAGGCGCATTTTATGTAAAGTGCGCCTGGGGTAAGTGATCACATATACAGAACCAGTAGTTTTTCTGTTTTGTTTTCTTGATGTGTTTTTGTTTGTCTGTTTTGAAATGTGTGTTTGACATAATATAGAAATAGTTTAGCTAGGAATTAATATAGAAATAATATCCATTACATAATAATATATACATTACATGATAATATATCCATTACATACTAATATATCCATTACATGCATATATCGAACACAAGATGCGGTACACAAACAACATCTATGGATCCGTCGAGTAGAAGCGGAACAACTCGTAGGAGACGTATGCATCTATGGCTGCATACGTGATGTTGGTCCAGTCCAGTGGGTTCTTCTCCCACAACCAGTGATTCTTCGAGGGGAAATCAGTCTTCATGGTTCCGTAGCCCTCGTGGATGAAGGCACTTGCCATGCGAGCCATACCGGTCTTTGGCCCGTTCAAATGGATAAGACCATGAATATCAATGTAGTGATCTTCAGGTATCACAATACCCAAGCGCATCAACTTCGGACGGTCTTGCGTGTTGTCAACGCTGCAAAAGTCATACCCCTTGTTGACAAGAAAATCAACAAGTGCCGGAGAATGCTTTGAACTACTGCAACAACAAAAATTTGATACGTGTACGTGTTAGATATATGGCAACACGTGTATTCTTCACATGCAACAAACAAATCGAAGATGCAAGATTGTACGTGTGCGTTACCTTGACCATTGGAAGACCAAAACGGCCTCCTTGAACGCAATCTGGATGACTGCAACATTCCGTTTATCCGCCGTATACTCTAAATCAAGCCCGAAAAACCGGTGTTCTTCGGGAGAGGAGAAATACAGATTGGTCAAATACCCAATAGCACCGGGGAGCTCCTCGCAGTTGTTGGTGTAGAACACGTCGAGACTTTTGCCGCATGGTGTGGGCACATCATATCTCTTAGAAACTTCAGCCATGGTGCTTAGTGGAGGAAGATCAAGAGAGGAAGAAGAAGAGACAGAGGAAGAAGAGAAGAAACAGAGACTCGCGATCGGGCCGGTGCGCACTGTAGCAATAAAACCGCCGCGCGCGGGAGGCGAGCAGTTTGTATTAAGACCTTTAGCACCGGTTGCTAACACAAACCGGTGCTAAAGGCCTGTAGTGGGCGCGCAGTCTGGGTGTGGCCCCAACTACAGGCCTTTAGCACCGGTTTGTGTTAGCAACCGGTGCTAAAGACCCTTTCGCACCGGTTGCTAACACAAACCGGTGCTAAAGGCCTGTAGTGGGGCGATATCTCCAGGACTTGTGAAATTTTGGCCTCATTTCTTTCGCGCGTCTTCTCCTCTACCTAGCTACGGCGAAGCCCTGCGCGGTTCGCCTCGTCGCCGTCCGTCCGCCTCGTCGCCGTCGCCGTCTGCCTCCGCGTCCTCGGTCCGCCGCGCCTCCGTCGCCGTCTGCCTCCGCGCGACCCCGCGTCCATCGCCGTCGCCGTCGATCCCCCGCGCGGCCCCGCGTCCGTCGCCTCCGCGGTCGCCGTCCGTCCGCCTCTCCGTCGCGCCGTCGCGCCGTCCGCCTCCGTCGCGCGTCCGTCTCGCCTCCGCCTCCGCCGCCCCGCCTCTCGCCCCTCGATCGCCGTCGCCCCGTCGCCGGCCACGTACGGTAATTAAGTTTTATTTCTTTTTTTTTCAATTTTGTTTTAGTGTTAGAGTTTTTTTAGAGTTATTAGTTAGATTGTTTAGTGTTAGATTGTTTTTAGAGTTAGTGTTAGTGTTAGAAATTTTTAGATTTAATTAGTGTTAGATTTTTTTAGAGTTATTAGTGTTAGTGTTAGAATTTAGTGTTAGAAATTTTTAGAGTTAGTGTTAGATTTTTTTTAGTGCTTTATTTTGTTTTTACAATTTTGTTTAGTGTTAGAATTTTTCTGTTAGAATGTTGTGTTAGAAAATTTCACTAAGTTAGTGTTAGAAAATTTCAGAAAGTTAGAATAACTATATAATTTCAGTAAGTTAAATTTTTTCACTAAGTTACCATATTGTTCCTGTTTAACTTTCATCTTATTTCTGTTATATTTCTCAAATTACTATTTTTTACTAAGTTATGGAATATTTACTTAGTCCGGGCAGGTTTTTAGTTCATGTCTTTGTTGGACCCGCCGGGGGATGTCCGGGACTGGGCCCCGCCAGGCTGGCATTGGGAGCTCCTTAGTACCGGGGCACGCGGCTTGGTGAGAAATCCGGGTGACGTGGTCGACCCGGATATTCTTTGGTGGCCATCGCGTGGGCCACGCTCGGTGCGGAGAGAGCCGGCCCCTGAGGAGGTGGTACAACAGCGTATCAGGGAGGAGGACGAGCACGTCCGTCGCTACATGTACTTGCTCGATAGGCAGTATAGGCAGTATAGCAGCAGTTGGTCGATTATTAGGAGGGTTCCTTACCACGTGAGCTATGACCCTAGGAGGGTTCCTTATCTATGGATGCGTAGCACCCGTGACTCAGCACCCCGCGGCTTAGGACCCGGTCGGAGTTAATTATTTTGAGAGATGTCACGAGACTATGTATAAGTGATATTATTCGATCGTGATGTATTAGGGTTAAAAAAATCAACCCGAGCTATGTATAACTCTTGGTGTGTCCAGAACTATTATTTCATTAATATGTCCAGAACTATTATTTTATTACTGTCCGATGAAATAATTTCGCCAAGTGCCCGATGAAAATTTCGCTAAGTGTTCTTCATTTTATAAATTTTACTAGCAGGTGTTGAGCTATGGATTCCCAAGAACCTGTACATGATCAGCACGCCGATCAGCTCGCCGGAATGGGTGAGGCGGAGAAGGAAAGATACGTGTGCCAGATGATTTTTGATAATGCAACGGCCATATATCGTGATGACGACGATGGACAGGCGTTTAGCAATCAATTTTTGAACGACTCCGGCGACGGAGATCAGAATATAGAAGATGTAGTAGATGATGACGACGACAACGTCGAGGATGAAGAAGTGCCCTCCAGAACAAACTCTGCCAATGTATATCTCAAGTCACTGTTCACGCAACAATTAATTTGTTTTGCACTTACTAACGAATCATTATTTTCCCGTTTAGGCGCCCTCCGGAACAGCTAGCGCAAGTACTGAGACAAAGTCCAAACGAGGCCCGGCCGCAAGGTTGAAAGATACCGCAAGGTTCTCGATTGATACAGTTGCTGCTGATGGCAAACCACTGCAGCCCCCAGAAACTTATCGCAAATTCGTAAATCAGTGCGGAGTTGTTGTAAGAGACCTGGTCCCGATCAACTTAATAGAATGGAATAAGCCGAAGACCGGGGCCAACGTTGGAGCTAGTTATGTCGATGAAAGATTGAAAAAAATTCTTTGCGAAACGCTATGGCAAAATTTCAGCGTAGCGGAAGATAAGAAGAAGAAAGTCGAGAAGTGGGCTTTGAAGAAGATGGCCACACAATTCCAGAGGTGGAAGAAAGAACTGTGGAAGAAATATCAGAAAGAAGATCCAGTTTTCACTGGGAACCTAGTGAAGATAAGAGACGCTTGGGATGATTTTAAGGCGTACAAGAAATCGGGTGTCTTTGCATCCCGATCGGCCAAAAATTCGGAGAATGCGAAGAAGAAGAAATATCACCATATTTTGGGGTCAGGTGGCTACATGACTGCCCTGCCTAGGTGGCGAAGCTATGAAAATGCGCTTGTGAAAAGAGGTATCATTCCACAGACACATGACTGGCCCGATAGGTCCAAGTTCTGGTTGTTCGCGCATGGGGCAACGTTGGACGCTGAGACTGGGATGATTGTTGCTCAGGGACCATGGTCGGAAAAAATAACAACAGTCGTAGCAGAACTAGAGAAGGCAATAGAAGCTGTTCGAAAAGGAACTTTTGTTCCCGATAGAGAGAACGACGAGCTGACGAGGGCACTCGGGAACCCCGAAAAGTGGGGACGAACACGAGGCTTTGGAGCGGATACCCCGTGGAGCCAAGGGTTTGCAGCGGACATTGCCACTTACAGAAGCCGTGATAGAAGCAAGAAAAAGACGAGTGAACGGATATCGACATTAGAAGAAAAGGTGGATTTTCTCTTGAAGAAAGGGGGACACCCTCTACCTGACACTGAAGAGGAGGTAGAACATCGTCCTGCACCTGATCTGCAAATAGAAGACGATCATGCCGTCCCATCTCAGCATAGAAGCAGCGTGGGTTCCACGCACCTGCAGCTAGAAGACGGTCGTGCAGTCGAACCGTCGGCGCCTCACTACCCCGTGGATGATATCACGGAGAAGACAAACTGTGAGATACATATGCCAATGGGGAACATATCCTTCAGGGTGGCGTCAGGCTATGCTTTACCGAATCAACCTGGAGCAACCTACCATGGTGGTCAGATTCCAACATCCCATGCCTGTGTCGGGTTGTCAACAATTACGCCGGGATGCCATTCAATTGAGCTCAGTATTCCTGGAGGTGAGGGCGAGAAGACACTGGGAGAAATGGAGCTTGGTATCATCTTGTGGAATAAGAAACACATCGTGTTCCCTAACTCGGCGCCAAGGCCACCGACTCCTCCAGGTACGAATGCACCATACCTCCATCCATTACTGAATGTTGCACCACATGTTATCTTATTTTTAATAGTTTTTTCACATTCGTACAGAGAATGCACGACCTCCAAGTCCACCCCCCAACGAACCTCCAAGTCCACCCCACAACGAAGATTGGCCGGAGCCCGAGGCCGAGGGTCCATCGCCCGTGCACTCCCGTGAGCCGACGGATGCGCCCACTACGGGTACGACAAAGCGGAAGCTGCAGTTCAGAAGAAACGGGACTCCTCCCAAGAAGAGACCAAGGAAATCCAAGAAAGTCAAGAGTCCCCCGAAGTTACCAGGCTTGATGACCGAGGAGGAACTAACCAATGCAGTGGCATCCAAAACCAAGGCATGGTTCGCACAGTTTCCCCAGAAGCCCCCTCCAGACGTCTGGAAGGAAACTCTGAAGGACATCCCAAAGTGGAAAATTGAGCGGACCATCGACAACTTATATTATCCTGCACCGCCGCCACCGCCGCCCCTTTCAGACTATGAACGGTATATTGAAAAGAAGCACGCCGCACAGATGAAGCAGGCGGAGCAGACGAAATGCGGGAAACAAGTTCCCCAGCTCGGACAACAAGAAGCACAGTCAGTTGGCCCGCTCAAGGTCTTATCTGACGCGGCTTCAGTGTCCTGTCCACGCATGGGCGACGTGGGTTACGCTATTGCTGATGTGGTATATAAATACAAGCCCGGGCACCCTCTGGTCGAAGATCCTACTGCTCTAACAACCCAATTACGGAGTTTACATGATTGGTACTTGGAGGCCGCAAGGCAGGAGAGAGACTGTATCATGGCTCAAATTCAGGATCAACACTACTTCGGAGATTACGGTGTGGAGCTTGGGTTCGATGATTTCTTCCAGATGTACAATCAACGTGCCCTCGACAAGTCTATCCTCAGCTGCTACTGTTTGTAAGTGATTTATTTGTGTAATTTAATTATTTAGTTAAGCTCGCGTTCGTTGCCCGTATAATTATCACTGACGACATTCTTTTTGTACGCTACTATGCAGAATGAAGATTCGTGAATGCAGACTGGCAGGAATCTGGGACTTTGGGTTCATTGACCCGTATTCGTATCATCAAACCACAGTAGAAAAGTTCAACAAGACTACACCGGATGATTTGCTAAGGTTTTTGAAGCGACAAAATACCAAAAAAGAAATACTTTGGCCCTACGGATTCAGGTGAGTGTTACTGTCTTGTAGACATTCCATTTTGCTTACCTGATGTTAAGTGTAATTGATGAGTATGCATGACTGCGTGTGTACACGTGCGCAGCGGCCACTTCATATTGTTCATCATTAGAATCGATAGAGGACAAGTTGAAGTCTGGGACTCGTTAAACTGGGGCGCTGACAGATGGAAGAGCGTGCGTCAGATGCTTCAAAAGTATATATATATCAGCCTCTTTCGTTCATCGGCCTCTTTTTCGTTCATTCCCTGATATCAAGTAAGTAATAATTAACTCTTCTATTCATTTTTCTTTTGTCGCCCAGGGTTTGGCAAATGTTCATCAAGGAAGAACCCGGTACATGGGCAGACAAGCTCAACTTTCAGATTAACACAGTAAGTAGTACTACGTACCCTGATTTAAATACCATTACCATTCTCTTGATTATTATTAATTTGACTGAATTATGTTTCTCGTATATAGAAAGTCCCGCAACAACCACAGGGAACTGATTATTGTGGATACTACGTCTGCGAGTTCATTCACAGGAGGATCAATGAGAAATCCCGTACTACCAGAACTCTAGAGGTACGTAACCGGATCTTCACAACTTTATTTATGTTGCCATTAATTATGTTTAGTTTTGTTCATAACTTAATTTTTTTCATCTACTTCTTTTCAAGATGGCACGAAAGCGGGCGCAGCTCAAACCAATCGACCGTTGCAAGGCTATTGCAGAGGAATTGGCAGGATTTCTTCTCACGCAAGTCATAGCAGAAGACGGAGAATTTTTCCATCCTATGAACCAATTATAGCCAGCTCCCTTCTCTATGCAAGTATACAACTATTCAAAACGAACCTCAGATTATGTAATTATCGGTCGATTACTTCGTGTTACATGTATATATATATATGTACTACTATTTGGTGCATCAACATTTAACCGCAAACAGAAACGGAAACACGTAAACGGAAACCCTGAAGATACGGAACACGCCCTAAACCCTAAACCCTAAATACGGAATTGGAAACCCTGAAAAGAAAAAAGAAAAAAAAAACTTTAGGACCGGTTGGTATTACCAACCGGTTCTAAAGGTCCTCCGCCTGCGCGCTCTCTTCGGCGCCCACGTGGAGGCCTTTAGAACCGGTTGGTGACTGACCGGTTCTAAAGGGGGGGGGGGCTTTAGTCCCGGATACGTAGCACCGGTTTTGTATCCGAGTCCAAAGGCCCTTACAAAGCGGTGCTACTGGCCTGTTCTCCACCAGTGCGTGATTCCGTGCACGGCTTCGCCCGAGACGCCTCCCGTGGCCACCATCGTGGCATCGCCTACGGCGTCGCCCGTGGCGTCGCCCGTGACCATGGCTAGCTGCAGATGCAACAGATAAGATATTGGTCTCCGTGGGTATTCTTCTAATATCTTATATAAAGCAAAACCTCACTGATACTCCCTCCATTCCGAAATATAAGGCTTTTTAGCAAAATAGTTTAGCTTGCTAAAAATAATTACATTTTGGAACCAAGGTAGAATGTACTATGATTTTTCTATCTCAATATGCAAACTATCCACATCATCGATTCTCTTAGCCAATCAATTGCCTATATTATCTCCATTAATATTGATTAATGACTACTACACAATCTCCAATTCTGAAACCATCAAATTGTTCACATTAATAATTTATAATACACACATGTCATTACTTTAGACAACATAATGTATTGTACCTCTCATACCCTTTTGTTTACGCAATATAATTTCTAAAAGACCTCCGCTGCGACGCGTGAGGTATCATTCTAGCTTAAAATAATAGAAAACATATAATTACCCTAGAAACCAAAACCTTATCAGACACCTGCAAGTTCCACAGCTTGCAAATAGTGAAACCGCGGTCCCAAATCTTGTCCTCACGATGCAAACAGGTCCAAACGATTCTAGTGTGGACAAGTGGCAGTGTTACTTTGAAAAAAAATTGACCCTATATATTTTTCTTCCACGCATGTGACCTTGGTGATGTCTTACATACGGGGCCGACATGTAAGTGGACGAAAGAAGGAACTAAAATTGTGTGTACAAGGAAAATATTATAACTCCGTACATGCCGCTTCCACAAACACCCGCTCGCTTCCGCAAACAGTAACGACGAGGAGGTTAGGTGGAGACCGGCGGTAGCTAGGGTTCGCCTACCGCTCGCAGAAGCGGGATAGCGCGAATAAGTTTTGAATTAGCCACATTTACGCCACACATCGACATAAATGGAACACTCAAATATGTGAGTACATTCATGGGCACGAGTGAGGAAGGGGACTGGGATAATGCCTGCTATATGGCCGTACCCACCGATATATCTTTCATGCCAGGCTACGCCATGCGGCACTTGGCGACTGTGTTGGGTTGGCGATGGTCATCCGATACGAAATTGAGTCATTTAAAAAATGATATATAGATAATAAATTATATCATAAAATATAATCAATGTCGTTTTACCGGAAATGAAATTCCATGCATGACACATCTTGGTCCCAAATTGTACTTTCTTCATTCCAATAATGTTGCATGTGCTGGTCTACGCTGCACAATTTAAAAAAATTGACCTGCGTAGCCCGCCAAGATGACTATGCAGATAACGATGCATGCCCATACATGCATTGATCAAGATCACGACTCACCGGGCAGTGGATTCGATGTAGTCGGACAAGAGTTATAAACAATCGTAGATCCAAGGATGTCGTTTGACTTTCCTCGTCAAGAATCACACGTGAAATCTCTCTTATAGTGTGCACGCATACGCTCTTCTCAACCCGATAGCGCTCCGCCGTCCAGGATTCGGCACCGACAAAGAGAAACAACCTTTCAACGCTTCTAATTGGTATCACTAATCGACTGCGAGTAGAGCTATATGATTCTGGAAGTCTCCCAATATAGAGAGAATAGTAATTAGAGCTAGGTCTAATCAGGAGAGGATATCTCAAAAACCCAATTAGAAGAAGCTGCAATCCAATTAGATGGGATCTAATTAGAAGATCTAATTAGACCTTCTAATTCTACTAGAGAGAAAGAGAGAGAGTGGGGCTTGAGAGACAATTGTTCTCAATATTGTGTTTTTCCTCAAGTCTTGGGGTCCTTTATATAGTTGGAGGGGAGGGGAAACCTACCTTGTGGGGAGGATTAATAATCTAGCTAGGCGGGGGCTTGGCCATACCAAGGAGGTAGCCACACCCCCTTTCTTAGGTGGACCAACAAATAGCCGAAACGCCAATACGAATTCTATTTTTGGTCTTCTTATCAATCCCATTCAACCAGTTCCCAAACATATTCGTAACACTAGAGGGGGAGGGATATTATAAGCACAAAATACCACCCGCAAAACAAGTTTGGCAAAAGGACAGTGAATAAATAGATGATCAACCGTCTCCTCATTCCCACAAAAGGAACAATGCGTATCACCTACCCAATTACGCTTAGCAAGGTTATCCCTAGTCAGAAACACTTTCTTATCTAAGAACCACATTTTTGTTTTAATTTTGAGAGGTACCTTCAGTTTCCACAAATACTTTTTCAGAAAGACGGTATGACCATTCATAAGGTCTTCATACATAGACTTAATAGAAAAAAAACCTCCTGATTGAGATCCCACCTAAACCTATCAGGGGCGGAGTTAAGGGAAACATACATCAAACGCAAACAACTATTAGACCACAAATCCCAAGCAGCACCATTAAGATTCCTCCTAAAACCGATGTTAAGAGGTGGTCCATTGTGAAACACATAATGTACCGGGACATGTTTACGTTGCACAATGTTGTGTAAGAGAGGATACTGACTCATAAGCGGTGTCGAACCTAACCAAGTATCCTCCCAAAACCTAATTGTTTCCCCATTTCCGAGGATAAAAGAGCCTCTACGAAAGAAGTCATCTTTAACTTTCATTAAGCCCTTCCAAAAGGGATAATCAGTAGGTCGTGCCTCAAGATGAGCTAAAGATTTGCTATGAAGATATTTGTTTTGCAGCAGCTCCTGCCAAACACCCTCTTCATTTTGAAGTTTCCACAACCACTTACTAAGCAAATATTTGTTTTTCAGCTCTAACACTTCCACACCTAGCCCTCCCTGATCCATAGGTCTACAGATAATGTTCCACTTGGTTAATCTATATTTGCGTTTGTTCTCATCACTTTGCCAAAAAAAAAACGAGATCTATAGAAATCTAGTCTCTTGCAAACCCCCTTAGGGATCTCCATAAACGATAACATAAACATGGGTAAACTTGTCAACACCGAGTTGACAAGAACTAAACGATCTCCATAAGATAATAATTTTCCTTTCCAGCAAGCAAGTTTATCCTCAAAACGTCTCTCAACCGGATGCCACTCAGAATTTCTTACTTTTCTATGATGAATGGGAATACCCAAATACTTGAAAGGTAAGGAACCAGACTCACAACCAAAAATTTGTTTGTATTGATCCTCCACCTCAATAGCATTCCCAAAACAGAAAATTTCACTCTTGTGAAAGTTAATTTTGAGACCCGACAACTGCTCAAAGATGCACAAAATTAACTTCAGATTAAGAGCCTTAGAGAGATCATGCTCTAAGAAAAGAATAGTATCATCAGCATATTGTAGGATAGACAAACCACCTTCCACTAAGTTTGGAATGAGGCCTCCAATTTGCCCATTTTCCTTAGCCCGAGCAATCAAGATGGATAACATATCTGCAACAATATTGAAAAGAATAGGAGATAGAGGATCTTCTTGCCTAAGGCCTTTTTCGTTTGAAAATAATGACCAATGTCATCATTCACACGAACTCCAACACTTCCTCCCTGAACAAAATGCATAATCAATTTACACCATTCTTGTGCAAATCCCTTCATACGCACGGCCTGTTGGAGAAAGGGCCATTTAACTTTATCATACGCCTTCTCAAAGTCAATCTTAAAAATAACACCATCCATCTTCTTCGACTTAAGTTCATGAATGGTTTCATGAAGGATTACCACTCCTTCCAAGATGTTTCTCCCAGGCATAAAAGCCGACTGAGAGGGTCTAACCACCTTTTGCACAATTTGGGCAATATGATTAGTACCCACCTTTGTGAAAATTTTAAAACTAACATTGAGAAGACATATTGGTCTATATTGTTGAATTTGCACCGCGTTGTCCTTCTTAGGAAGCAAGGTAATGACCCCAAAGTTCAGTTTAAACAACTGAAGATTTCCTTGTTTCAATTGAGAAAACATGGCCATCAGATCATGCTTGATAACCTCCCAAAAGGTTTGATAAAACTTAGCAGGAAACCCATCCGGTCCTGGAGCCTTATTTAAATCCATCTGTGAAATGGCCTCAAACACTTCTTTCACTAAGAAATCAGATGTTAGAATGATATTTTCCTCTGGAGACAACTGCGGTATGTCATGATTAAAGGACTCAACTAAAGAAATATCATTGGGAACCGACGCCCCAAAAAGTTTCTGATAATATTCAGTTATATAAGATTTTAAATTATCATGACCAACTGTAGTTCCCTCATCCTGCTCTAGCTGGAAAATCATTTTGTTTCTATGTTTCCCGTTTGCAATAAGATGGAAATACTTAGTGTTATCTCCCCCTCCTGAATATGTTTAACCTTAGCCCTTTTCGCCCATTTAGTTTCCTCTTCTCTACGAAGTGAGCATAAACGATCATTTGCCTCCCGCAACTTATCCCTCTCTACCGACGAAAGAGGGATACTCTCAGCCTTGATATCAAGGTCATCAATTATCTTTAATAAACTATCTTTTTTCCTTCCTATAAATACCACTTTGATTCTTAGCCCACCCTTTAAGAAAACGTCTTAAATGTCTTATTTTATTTTGCCACACCTCAATGGTCGAATTCCCCTTGGTCACCGCAGCCCATTCTACTGCAATCATCTCGTAAAAACCTTCCAACCGTAACCACGAAAGTTCAAACGAAAAACATGCAATGTTACCCACATGAGCTCTATCCCCAAAATCCACGAAGAGGGGTGTGTGATCAGACTCAGTCCTTGTCAAATCTTGGACCGTAGCCAAAGGAAATTTCCCAATCAACAGAAGATATGATTATGTCCAACTTTTCATAGGTTGGATTAGGTCTCCTACTAGCCCAAGTAAAACGTCTACCTGATAGCTCAATCTCCTTCAAATCTAAACTATGAATAATAGCATTAAACATAACTGGCCATCTTGGATTATAGTTATCATTATTCTTATCCTCAGGTTTTCGTATAATATAAAAATCCCCACCTACCAACAAAGGTAATGGCTCATTTTCACAAATACGAACAAGCTCTGATAAGAACTGGGGTTTAAACTCATCTTGAGCAGCACCATAAACTGAAATTAGAATCCATTCAAACCCATCCATTTTAGACTTGACATACAATTTAACACAAAAAACACCCACATCCACATTTTTAACCTCAATAGATAAAGAATTAATACCGATAAGCATCCTCCCTGATCTACCCTTAGGTGGTAAGCAAAACCACATAAAGTCCAAGCCCAAATCTACATGATTGAGGAAAGGAGTTGCAAAATTTGATCTACCAGTCTCCAATAAAGCAATAAAGTCCAATTTTCTTTCACGGATGCTCTCTTGAACAAACAAATGTTTCCCCGGGTCACGAAAACCCTCACCGTTCTAGAACATACCACACAAATTATGCATCTTGATTTTTTCTATTACGATTGATCCGCACACTACGTCTTTTATTAGTCAAAGAAAAATCCCTTTTCTTCCTTGTTTCTTTTATCCTTCTCCAAATTGACAGCAAAATCAATTGGAACATCATAAAGAACACTAAGTTCATCATCAACAAGATCAGCAGTAAGGCTAGCAACCTTATCAAGCACTAAACTTTCTGGTTTACTAGCATAACTATATCCAAGTTATTTTTTAACCTCAAGATTTTTCTACTTAAATCAGTATCTTTAGTAAGCTTAGCGGATTGCACAACTTTAGCATGAGAAGACCCCAAAAATACCCCCAAACTAGCAGCCCTATCTGCAATATCGTTATCAGAAAAAGTAAGAAGCGAGAAACTTTTATTTAAATTAGTACGTAAAGAAGAAGCCCTCCTAGCGTCCAGTGACATAGCTCTCTCCAATTGTGTTTCATCCGCATTTGGCTGAGCACGGAGGTGATCACTCGAACGCACGCCCGAAGTAGCTGCATCGAGAACCCCACCGAAATCCGAGATCTTCTTCCTAGTACTTTCCATCTCCGAAAGTAACGAACCCCCAAAAGGTAACATTGGTAGGGGCGTCGTAATCTTTGATCTGCAATCAGCCTTAATAGAACCAGCTCCCTCACTAACCACAGGAGCAATCAGCGAATGATAAACAGGTGAGGGGACCAAATCCTTGTCTGTCTCAACATTATCACTCGGTGAGCAAGAAACACGAGGCGACACAGCCATGTCTACTCCCGGGCTGTTACACATCAGTGACGATCCACCATGCATGACCGAACCATCAACATCATCAACACATTCCGAAGCAGGGGCTGGCGGTAGTGGAATAGCACCATCTGTCGTGACGGCAGCAAAAACTGAAGATACAGCTACCGCGGCAGCAGTTTCACTCCTTCCGGTAGGAAAACACCCCGCAATCTCTGCCGCGACAGCAGCTTCAGCATTGCCGGCAGCGATTTCCTTCAGTTTAGCAGCCACGGCAGCAGTTTCGTATCCTACAGCAGCCAGAACACCCGGTTTTCCTGCCATGGCATCAGACAAGGCTGTCTGCGAACTTAAAGCAGCAGAACATCCATCTACTTCCTCCCTCTGAACAGAAGAATTAGAAACCTCTACAACAGCCTCAACATCATTAGCTAACCGTTTAGAAGATGACGCGAACAAATCTGTCACCTCTCTACGAGCACGATCAAAGGATTGTCGAACAGAGGGGAAAAACAACACCCCCACCTTCACAACCGTGTTCTTCGTGTTTTCATTACCACCACCTTGAGGAGCACTAGAAATCTACTCAGAAGCAGTAGTATTTTTTATTTCCTTAGTCTTGCCAGTAGCCTCATCCACTTTTTCCTGAAAATCATCCCCCAGACCATCATTATCATCATCACTGTCTGTATCAGTATTCCCATCTCCCACCATATCCACATCACCAGAAGTTGGTATATCTTGACCTTCCACCTCGAAAGAGAGCCTGTAAAAACCATATTTAATATACATGTTTAAACGCTTAGGAATTTTATTATGATTAAGACACCCAATCTTGATACGAAGAATTCTGTGCTTCCTAGTAAAATCCATGTCAATCTCCAGGGTCATGCCAAACATGTCCCCCACAGCCCAAAGAGCCAAGTAATCACCAATATGGGGGCTCGGAATCCCCTCTACTCTCAGCCAAACTTCCGGTAATGAACTCGTAGGTTGAGGAGCCTGAGTCCAACTGTCAATGGTGATCTCACAATGGCTATTAGAAACAATACATCTCTCAAAAATCTTAAGCCTCTCTAGCTTCGTACTATTGGGGAACTCAACCTGAAAAATATTGTGCCCCATTCTAATAACATTCCACACAAAATTATCAGAGGGAACCAATCTCTGCAGCTGCCTAGTAATCCTCGGGATAGTCATTTCCCCCCTGACACAACGATAGATGCCTAGCGGTGATTTTCCATTTTTGGCTTATAAGATTCAGTACATGGAAACTTGAAGAAGATCAATTCCTCATTTGCATATCCATACACCAGAATTTGGGGTTTTGGAGCTGTCAACAAATGACATTGTCTATCCCCATGAGCTGGGCCTTCACAAATTTGACAGATATCGACGGTACAAGCCTTTGAATGGTGTCCAGCCAATCCACATCTATAGCAATTTTTAATCTTCCTCGGAGCCGCATTAGCCACAGCAGTAGCAAGAGCCGCCGCCGATACAATTTCGCGACTTTGATCTTGGTTCACAGTCACAACCCGAGGAGCAGTCTCGGTTACCAACGCAGCGGCAGTAGACCCCAATGCCGCACTCACACCAGTACTAGAGACAGCCAGGAGCACCGTACTGGTTACGGTAGTTGGTGGAACCGGCAAAGCAACAGACGGATTTGTCCCAGGTGTACTCATAGGAGGTTGCTGCACCCTTACTGGTTGTAGAACCGAAGCACCTCTGCCCCCATTGCCACCATTACGACTGTCCCCAAAGCTCCCACGAACGCCCCGATTATCAAACTGCCCATAACCACTGCCATGATCACTGCGATAATAATTGTTGTTGAAGTTAGGACCATAATTTATCCCGGCATCGAAACCTCCTTGATCAGCCTGGCCACGTCCCTCGAAAGGACGCCTACCCCTGCCACCATTAGGATGAAAACCTCCCCGGCGACCACGATGATACCCGAATCCAGAACCTGCATGGAACTGAGCCCCACGATCAAAGTCTGTCCCCTCCGCCGATCCAGAAGCTCCACTCGGTCCTCCCTCCTCGAAGTTTGAGAAACGACCAAAACCACCTCCATTTCCATGGTTGAATCCTCCGTAGTAGTCACCTCCACCGCGACCACCACCCCGATTAGCCATCGACGAGGACGGCGGCTGAAGTGCCTTGGACCAGAAAGAACCGAAGATGCGTTTCAACCCTAGGCCATATGTACGTGGTTCGTATTTCTGATCTACACCCCGATCGGTACCAGTATGGCCCACACGAAATGGGCTCATACGTTTGGAAAGAGGGTCATGTTTAGAATCCACCGTAATTATAGGAGACGAATTCAAACCACCAAAATTACGTGATGCAGATCCGCGAAGATCATGCAATGATTTCTTACAATAGGAAACTTTGATCCATTCACGATGATCAAAACCATCCTCCACAAAGAAGGATGGAGGCATAGATGGTAACTTCGGTACTCGAAAATGCCTAGACACAGGAGTTTCCAACGGTCGCCTCCGTCATCGCCTCACTTTCCTGAGCAGCAGGACGACATATTCGAGCCGCCCGATCGACGCTGGTGTTGGAATGGAGGATCACTATACCTTAGCTTCTCCGAGAGACACTCGATCGCGCACAAAATGTAGATCCACTAATGAAGGTAAACTAAGTTTGTTAATATAACATCCTTACACAAATGAAGGTAAACTAAGTTATCTAAAGAGAACACCGAACAAAAGATAGTTCAAAATACTTGATAATCATAATTTACCTTAGTAAAAACTTAACCCAGAACATTAGGTTTTAGATTTTGTCGCAACCGTATAATCAACTTTATTAACATTTCAAAAAGTGTGTTTTCTGCGATTCGGATTAGACAGTTGATCACCTGTTTGTTTCTTGCAACATGGCTAAAAAGGTTTGGAGACTAGTCCATTTTACTTTTAGCATATCACCTCCTGATAACGTTGATCACATGTTTGGAACATGGTTAAATGGGGTGGATAAGTCGACTAAAGCTAGTATACGCATAGGTGTATGTACTTTTTTGTGGGCAATTTGGAATTGCCGTAATGACATAATTTTTAACAATGTGATGGTGGATAACTTTTTGTAGGTGGTTCATCGGGCGATGCACTGGATCCACTCTTGGTCTCATCTACTGCCAGACGACCAGCGTGGACGTTTGGATGCCGGATGTACCAGTGATGACTATTTTTAGATGGCTGATCTTTGTAGCCACTCTAGTGGATCGCTGATTTGATCTTCAGCTACGTTTCATTTTCGTTTGTCTTTTGTAACCCTGAGATATTATTTTAATAAAGAGCCGTGTGCATCAATGCGATGCAGATGCTGGGTTTCCATTTCAAAGAAAATATCTTCTTGTGGCTAAAGAAAGCACCATTAGTTGGACGAAATTGATACTAAGTCATATTGTGGCTGTAGTCAAAGATATATATATCATGCCCTCCGTGCACAATGTAATCGAATGAAAAGAAGTTTGCTGATGTCCACTTAGGAGGGGTAGATTATTAATAGCAGAACCCTCATCCGAACGAACCAGAGCAGTGGATTTCTGATTCTGACGTGTATAGTTCTGTAATTGGAATAGAATATTCTTCCATTACTCGTAGTAAGTAAATGAGTATTCATATTGCAGTTGCAGAAATAATCGACAAGGAATAATGATGGATCTGGTTGCAAAGATTTAGACTAAATTGATGGGATATTTAGTATCCTATTGAATTTTTTTTCCTTAAAAAGTCGCTACTACCTTAGTAAATCAACGGCTACATTTTAATTCATACTACTCACCTCGGGTGGCACTACAAGAAAGATGACATTTAGTCACCAAGCAATTGTCATCAATAATCTAATAGTTTGGTTACTATTTCTCAACCTTTAGTCACCAAGGGCAGGTAACTAAAGATTGTTATTTAGTAACCAACAAATGCAATGTTGGTTTCTAAATACATCCAGCAACCAGATTTTAGCAACCACGAAAAAAACAAGAATGTTGGTGACAATAAATAATTAGCAACCAATAGTTGATCTCTAGTAACCAAGTATCTTGGTGACTTCTTTTTTTGAAACGGGAACCCTGCCCCAGCCTCTGCATCAAATTGATGCACACAGCCGGTTTTTCATTAATATAAGAATCAAAGAAGTACAAAATAAACAAACCCGAGGCCGCATGCCTCGCAACAGCACCTCCACCAGACTATCTCTAAACTAATGGCAAAAGATAAAAGCAAAAATACATACACAACTTCTAGACGAAGCCTTCAAGAAGGAAAAACCACACGTGCGCCGATGATGACGAGTCCGATCAAAGACTGAGCTTGGGATTTTCATCCCCAAAGTCAAGCTTCGAACCATCACTTTCAGCAAGGTAACGACGCAAACGCGTGTCAACTTCGCCCGAGATGTTTCCACTGAAGTGTGTAGACTCGACACCAAATCTTCTACCATCACCACCTCTCCGGCCAACGAATAGCTAGATACCACTGGAGGAGAAACTGGAGGCCGATGACGTCCCATACCGCTCAGCCTCTAGCCGATGTCACACCACCTTCTATCGAACAACAGAAGGCATGACTTGACACCACGGAGAAACGTCGTGCGTAGCACCTGCCAGGATCAGGCATATCGCTACCGCCGGCCAGGCATGACTTGACAGCTCATGCGTAGCACCTGCTGCGTCGAATAGAACCATGTCTCGAAATGGAGAGGGCGTCCTATACCGTCGCCAGCCTCGGAACTCTGCAATCACAGAAGAGAACGTCCCATACTGCCATCGACTGTGACTTACGAAGCCAGAGACCATCACCATCTCGAAGATCAGCCATCGCATCATCCACATGACCACGAAGACCGCCACCGTCGAAGAAGCCGGGCCGCCCCCCATCTCCAAACTCCTGCGGTGTCAACGACACCGCAGCGAGCAAATTGCGGCCAGCGCGCCGCCGCTAGACCAGCTGCAAGCAACCACGCTGCCACGCAACATCGGCTGCCGACAGTGACCTCCTCCTCTCCGCAAGCCGTTGCAGATCCTGATCCATAGGTCCGGTGACCTGGAAAGTCGAGGCTGCCACGACCTCGGCCCCGCCGCCACTGGTCCCTCCATCCGGTGAAGACTCCATAGCGATGCCCGCTAGAGGGAATACGACGCCGGGACGCCGCCATCGCTCGATCCCGATGGGATCTGAGGTTTCCCCCGGAGATGCAACCGGAGGTCCGCCGAATGCAAGCCATCTCCGACGAAGAAGACGATCGCCGCCACCATCCCCGGAGACGCTGGGAGAGAAGGGCTGCCCCACCTCAGCCAGCCGCCGGCGAGAGAAGGGCCGCCGCCGCCGCCACGCCACGCGGGACTTTGCCCTGTGACGCATAGGGCGGCGGCGGTGACAGGTAGGGGGCGTGGGGAGGAGGACTGGAGGCGGCTAGGGGGAGCACCCCGGAGGCGGCGGCGGCGCTGCCACGGGGGTGGGTATGCCCCACGAATATTTTCCCCATCCGAACGAACTGGAGTGGACTTCTGATTCTTACGTGTATAGTTCTTTAATTGGAATAGAATATTCTTCCATTACTCGTAGTAAGTAAATGAGTACAATTGCAATGCCATCAGGTTAATTTGCTTGCCTGGCAATGCACTCTCCATTTCACGCTTCACTTCTGCATATCTGTCTTAAACTTCTCCATATGGGTACTGACGTGTCTACTCCATCTCAACGAGATATTGTATATAGAAGTTTAATAAACTTCAGAATTATTGGTAGGTACTTGCACTTTGAAAGTATGCCAGAGAAATCTCGGCCAAAAATTGCATTAATATTAAAACTTTGGATTTGGTTGTTCATTGCACTAGCTTTTGAAAGTGCACCGTCCGGAGAGCTCCTGACCACAGCAGTGCACTACAGTAGTTGGTCGTGAACCGCTCGCTTGCCGCACGCTGGGGCGGCACAATTCCCTTCCACTCAACACCACCAGAATGGTGTGGTGGTGGAGTTGCCTTCCGTATGCCGTACGTAGGAGGAGCCACACTCGCCATCGTGGGGTCATGGAGACATTGCCTTGCACACCCCAAAGGCGGAGTAGTACTCGCCACCACTGACGAGAGTCGAAAGACGAGGAGGTGTTGCCGGATTACCACGTCCCCTCTCCATACTGGGACACCCCTGACCCATCGGAACTAGATGTGTCCGCCCTCACGAATGCCATGCTCACGTCGGCGACAGAGACACCATCGCCGCCGCGCCATCCTGATGAACCAAAAGAATTCCTTGACTGGACGCTCGCCACAGCGGAGTCAGCGTTGCAGACGCCGCTGCCGCGTCGCAATTAGGCTCTGGACGACCCTGTATCATCTACCTTAGCGATGACGACTTCAACTTGGCCCCCAACAAGGACTAGGATTAGGCTTAGGGGTTAGAGCACATTTAAATTTTGTTCAAAATTTTATAAGATATCAATAAATTTGGATGAAATTTTAAGCCTTTTCTATTGGGTTTGGATTTGGGGGATGGTGTTTGGGCTGGCATGTCTAAGATCACACAACACTTATGTCTAACTCTGAACTCGGGGTCTGGCAGATGTTGGTATCAGATCTGACCCTCACGGTTACATGGCGTGTGCAGGTTAGGGGCGCTGGCTTGTGGTGGATGGCACGTGTGTCCCGTCATGGCACACAAAACATGGCACATGTGACGGCACTCGACACACAGACATGTGCCAAGAGGGGAGGTTTCTGGCTTGGGTTTGACCAATGAGGTTGCAAGGGGAGCGACTAGTGACATCCTGACACAAGGCTTAATATGATTGTTATATACACGTATCAACAAGGTATATCTTTTTTTTGAAACCTCATCTTGATAGAACCATGATGTTAAACGGCTTAGCTAAGAGCAATATTGGTATGGATGCCAGATCCGGAGGTTCTTTCCGGACGCACACGAGGGAGAACAAAGAGCGCAGAAAAGACTAATAATAATATGTGGGGCTAGTCTAAATTTTTTAGAGAGCCGTGGATGTGGACGAGGGCGTGCGTAAGATATATCTCCAACACACCGGATAGCGGACATTTTTGGGTTGCCGAACAATCGTCGGCGATGTCATGGACCGTGCTGGGTTGATGATGGATATCCGGTGTGAAATAGAGCATAAATTAAACTCGATGCATGACACGTCTTGGTCGCAAATTTCTTTTTTTACAATCCAATAGTGCGGGATCACATGAAAAGGACGTTAAACGCAAAGCCAACAAGAAAAACTAGATGGATTATAAGAACCCCATGGAAGCCATGTTGAGTGAAGAATTTTGCTAGAATGATGGATGCTGGAGAGTTTTTGTTTTGTTTTGTTAGGGAAGGATGGATGCTTGCGTTAGGCTGGTGCCAATGCATCACTCGTTATAGCCTCGTCACGTCCGTTTTTATCCTCACTCTCATCCCACTCTCACCACACTCTCATCCCACGGTGTCTGTGCACGGGCTGTAGCCCCGCTCTCGCCTCCCTCTCGCCCCACGGTGCCATGCACTCTCGCCCGCTCTCGCCCGCCTATCGCCTCCCTCTCGCCTCCAGTGCGGGCGGTAGTGGGCGCTACCGCCGGGCGATGGTGCCGCCGCCCCGCGCTACCGTCTCGCCTCGCTCTCGCCCGGGCGCGGGCGATACCGCCCCGGCTAACGGCTCCGTTGGCACCAGCCTTAATGTGATTGGGTGGTCGTTTATCTGAGCATGCATGCAAGTATTTATAGATGCGAGTTGGATTTATTGGTGTGGGAACCGTGTGCGGAGCTGCTAGTAGTTTCTATGGGCGGCAGCCGTCGGGTGTCACGATGTGTAGGTTCTGAAGTCGCTAGCATAGAAACCTGAATGTTTGATGACTTGTGGATGGTTGTATACTCATGGGCAAGTCAAACGCTTTGGGATATTTTATTGACTCGATGCTTCCATTTTGATTTTTTTTGAAACAATGCTTTAGGCTTATTGGTGGAATAAAATGAATCCCACTGTCATCAGGTTAGGGCATCTCCAGCCGCCCCCCCCCCCGAGCCCCCCAAGCGGACTTTTTAGCGCCGAAAACGTCGAAAAGCCACCAGTCGCCCCCCAGGACTCGGTTTAGCGCCGCTTTCTGCCGTTTCGCACCGCCGAACCCAGCCCAAACCCAGCGCGCTGGGTTCGGCTTGGGGGGCAAAATGCGTGCGTGGGCCAGACTTGTCGGCGACGGAAGACGATTTCCCTCCATTTTTTTGGTGGTTCCCTCCACTTCCCCCTCCCCCCTCCCCCCCCCCCCCACATGTACCTCTCCCCCCAGGGGCGGAGCTAAGGCCCGGCATGCCCGGGCACCTGCCCGGGCTAAGCTGGTGATTTTCCTTTAAGTACCGCTTGGTAGTGAAGCTTTTAAGCATGACTTTTTGCATGCAAGAACTGATGAGCTTAGCATGTTTACCTGACTTTGCCCGGGCTATACCGGTGAGCTAGCTTCGCCACTGTCTCCCCCACTCCATTCCCGCCATTTCCCCCCGCCCCCGAGATCTAGTCGCCATGGCTCCCGCCCGATTCACAGGACCCCGCGCCGTCGCCGTCGCTGTTGCCATCCCCGCGACCTCCGAGCTCGGCAAGAAGCCGCGCAAGCCGAGAGCGCAGAAGGAGAAGTCGCCCAACATGACCAACAAGGACCGGATCGCCGAGAAGACGCCCCTGGCAACGGCCAACGTCAAGCGCCGGGGGAGGAAAGCGGCGCAACGGCAGAGGCAGTTGATGGCGCAGCTGCAGGCCGAGGAACAGGCCGCCGTCGAGGAAGAGGAGGAGGAGGCGCTGGATGAGCCGCCAACTCCGGTCGCATCCGCGGCGCCGCTTGCCCAGCGGAAGGCCGACTTCGGCCCCATCTTCGTCGGATGGAAGCAGTCGCTATCGCCGTCACCACGCCCGACGCCTGCATGGTTCGTCGAAGGTGACCACCTGGGCGGTTTCAACCCCAACCTCACCTTCCCCTACCATCCGCCGATGATGTACGGCGCCTCGCCGGGCTACGCATCCTCCCCGTCCCACCACAATGCGATGATGGCCGGGCTGCAGACCCAGGACAGCAGCTTCATGAATGAGATCATCATCGCCGGCTCGATGGCGGCGGCGGCGAGCCCGGGTTTGCTCGAGCAAAGTGGGGAGTTTTTCGTGCAGGGCGGCGGTGACTACGGCGAAGGCGGCTCTGGCGGCACGTAGGCAACGGAGGCGCATGGCGGCGGTGACGAGATCGACGAGACGCCTGTCGCAGAGGGAGCAGATCCGGCCGAGGAGGTCTGCCGCCAATGCCACGGTCCTGGCCGTCCCCGCAAGGAACCCAAGGCAGTGCCCTCGTCCCCCATCGAGCCTCGCATCAAGTGGACGCACAGGGAACATCCAGGCCGCGTGCAACAAGTGGCATGGCATCCAGGAGGAGGTCGCGATGAGGCCGAAGAGCGGCGCCAACCGCGAGATGGAGCTCGTCCGGATGCTCGAGGCGTACAAGAACGACGAGGTCTCCGACTTCAAGTTCCTCCATGTCTTCGTCGTCATCGAGGGGTGAGAGAAGTGTGCGGAGGTGCGTTGGTCGATCGGCAAGGGCAAGGAGTACGTCCCCGACGCTGTGGCTGCCTGTGCGTCTGAAGGATGGCCGCCGATGGGCCACAAGAAAGCCAAGTTGGCGAGGGACGGTGCGCCGGCAGCGGCAAAGCTCCAGGCGTCCATCGAGACCTGCATCGCCGACGCCCAGACCCAGGCCGGCAAAAGGGAGGAGATCGCCAAGCAGAGATGGGCGGCGCTCATGGCCAACTCCCAGGTCAAGATCGACCTCCTCAAGACTGGCACCGCGGCGAAGAAGAGGAACAACGACCTCGCCTTCCTCACGGGGGGTGACCCGGCCGCGATGACCCCCGAGGTGAGAGCATGGTTCCTAGCGCAGTGCAATCTCATCCTGAGCGACATCAGCCCGGCTCCGGCCCCGACTATGTCGGACGGCACGAGCTACGCCACTGCGCCGCCGAGCACGCACATCAACCTGGAGGATGCTGCGCCCGTCGTCGACAAGGATGCCGAGCCCGTCGTCGACCTGGAGGATTCCACTCCCGTCGTCGACAAGGATGCCGCGCCTGCCGTCGACCTGGAGGATGCATCTCCCGTCGTCGACCTAGTGGATGCCACGCCGAGCTCGGCGCTAGCTCTGACACCGGCCGACGCCTCTGCCTGATCGCCCAACTGTGCCCACTCCGTGCACGCCCGACTGTGCTTTGATCGAGACTATTTGATCGCCCAACTGTGGCATTTTTTGTAATATGATTGGCCAAACTATGGCTGATGTGATCGCCGAACTCGGGCTCTATTTTGGGGCGGGAATAGGAACTTTCAAAAATTATCGCCGTTCTGTTTTCTGCGTTGCCGAACGGCTGGTAAAATCGCCCCCCCCCCCAGGTTTTGGTGCGGGGCGGCGTTATCGCTAAAAAGCGCCGAACTGAAACCTGGGGGTGCGAACGGCTGGAGATGCCCTTAAGTTTCTTATCTCGCAATGCACTCCACTTCGAATTTCACTTCTGCGGTTCTGCATGTCTGTATTAAACTTTTCCAGATGGGTGCTGGCGTGTCGACTCCATCTCGAAGTTCTCAACATATGGTTGATTATTGGTACTGTCACAGTATATCTTCTTGTGGCCAAAGAAAGCACATTAGTTGGACAATGCCAGCTTTAGCAATATATGGTCAATATTTTGTAGATGAGGTGTTCTAAATTGATGCTAAGTCATGTTGTGGCTGTAGTCAAAAGAAATATGTCGTGCCCCTGGATGTGCCATGTAATCAAATGAAAAGCAGTACACTGTTAACTAGCAACAACAGCGCCTAACCCTCGCGCCGCCGCCTCTCGGTGGCTCGGGGGCCGCGCCTCCACTGCTTCGTCGTCGCCGGAGGGGACGCTGGCAAAGCCACTCGCACCCCTATGATGGTGGCGGCGGGGCTCTTCGCTTGCGGCCGGGTCGATGCGGCGGGCGCTCGGGCCAGCACCTGCCATGCTGTTGCCGCCGGGTAGCCCTCGGGTGCGGCATCGGGGCGCCGTGGTGGAGGGGATCTGCGCCGCCGTCCTCGGCCTGCAGAGGCCTCGAGTGCGGCCAAGCCATGGACTGCGAGCGGCGACGCGACTGCGGACGTCGAGGCTGCAGACGTGCGCCCTCCGGCCCTGCCTCATCCACGATGCGCCAGACCGCGCGATGGCGGCGCGTCTGCGGACGTCGACGCTGCTGACGGCGGCGCCCATGCGTGGGCTGCCTCCGAACAGGGCCGGCGAGCCCCTTATGGCGGTGGACCGCCTGGTACTCACCAGGTGCGGCCTGTGGTGGCGTGGTGGCGGTGAGGGGCGGAGGTTGCTGACGGCATCCCTCCGTGGGACGTTTTCGATGCCTTCGCGCTGATGCTCGAGGTTGGAGGATCCTAATGGTGGTCGATCTGGCGCCTTCGACGTGGATGGAGCGTGATGGATTTCGGGTGAAAACCTTGTCTCCGATTACTCGGAGCCGGTGATGGCGACATTTTGAGTGTCGTCCCCTTCCTGAAGGCATCATCGAGGAAGCCCCGCGGTTCTTCCCGTCAACTCCGGGGGAAACCCTTGATCCGTCGATCGGATGATGGCGGTGTTTCTACGTCGTTACCTCCTTGGGGGCATCATTTTTGGAGGAGTGCGCCGGTCGAAGGGACCAGAGGATGATTAAGGTGGTGGATGCAGGTTCTTCGATGGTCTACGTGGCAACAGCAACGACGACAAGATACCTTGCTTCGGCCCGCTCCGGGGGAAACCCTAAATCTGGGATTCCCAGATTGGATGATGGTGACGCCGCCGGTGTCGCTCTCCCTCTTGAGGGCATCGTTTTTAAGCAGTGGCCGGAGGGTCCTAGAGAGGATGCGGTGTTTCTTCTACTTCATTCACGACGGCGGTTCTCGACAGCATGGTGTTGTGGGGTCTCGGTGTTGCATGCGGATGTTGGACGCGCGCAGGGAGTTGGTGTTGTCTGGTGCCACGGTGGTATCGACGGCAGGTCTGACATGGTGGATACTTTGATCGCTGTCCTGAAGACGGGTGAGCGGAAGACGGCGGCAGCTAATTTCCGAGCGTGTATATCGGCACGCGCTGCGGTGTGCTGGACCGATTATGCCCCTTGTTCTCTATCGGGCGGCATGGAGAGGCATTCGATTTTTGGATGAGGCGTGTTGGTGGGTTCTCAGAGTATCGGCTCTGTGATTGTCCACCCCCTTCATCAGTATTGGTAGTGAGCTTTGTTGGGTGGATTCAGGTCTAGTTATTTGCAGTATCTACTTGTAAGACAAAGTGATTTATGTTCTATCTTTTAATAAAAACCGAATGTGTGCATCAATTTGATGCAGAGGCTGGGGGTAGACCTCCATTTCTAAAAGAAAAAATTAGCAGGGATAGATTATTAACAATAGCAGAACCTTCATCCGAACGAACCAGAGTGGACTTCTGATTCAGACGTGTAGCTCTCCAATAGTCCAGTTGGAATAGTAGAATATTCTTCCATCACCCAAAGCAAGTACTCCTAAATGAGTAGAACTCCGATGCCATCAGGCTAATTTGGTTGCCTGGAAATGCACTCCACTTCACGCTTGGCTTCTGCATATCTGTCTTCAACTTCTCCAGATGGGTACTGACGTGTTGATTCCATCTCAACGAGATATTGTATAGTACAAATGTTCAGTTAACGTCAGAATTGGTAGGTACTTGCACTATGAAAGTATGCAAGAGAAATCTCGACCACAATTGTAAAAAAAATGTGTTGGTATTTTAAACTACGGATTTGGTTGCTCAGCACACTCGCTTTTGGGAGTGCACCGCCCGAGTCCCGAGAGCTCCTGACCACAGCGGTCAGCGGTGCACTATTCTATTCTACTCCCTCCGCCGGAATTAAATGTCATAAAGTTTGATAAAAGTGGATGTATACACTTAATTCCGGACGGAGGGAGTAGTTGGTCCTGTACTGCTCGCAGGCCGCACGATGGGATGGCGCAATTCCCTTCCGCTCGTCACCACCACAATGGCGCGGTGGCTGCGTTGCCTTCCGTATGCCGAAGGAGGAGCCACACTCGCTACCGTGGGGTTGTGGTGACATTGCCTTGCACACCCTAAAGGCGGAGCAGTACTCGCCACCAAAGGCGACAGCCAGAGTTGGAAGACGAGGAGGTGTCGCCGGATTACCATGTCCCCTCTCCATGCTGGGATACCACTGACCCACCGGAACCGAATGTGTCCGGCCTCACGAAGGCCAAGGTCATATCAATGGCAACACCGGCGCAACGCCATCACGATGAGCAGGACTTCCCTTCCTGGACGCTCACCATGGCGGAGTGAGCGATGCAGACGCCATTACTGCGTCGCGGTTACGCTGGACGACGCCTCCTCAGCTAGTCCCACCTCCTTTATCGTCTGTCTCGACGATGATGACTCCAACTTGGGCCCCAACGACGATGAGAATTAGGCTTTAGGGTTAGAGAAGATTTAAATTTTGTTGAAAATATTGTAAAATATCAACAAATTTGAATGAAATTTTAAGCCTTTTCTTTTGGGTTTGTGGGACATCGTTTGGGCTGGCATATCTAAGATCACATAACACATATGCCTAACTCTGAACTCGGGATGTGGCAGGTTTTGGTATCAGAGCCGACCCTCGCGGTTATATGGGTGTGTACGGGTCAGGGGCGCGGGCATGTGGTGTATGGCGCATGTGTCAGGTCATGGCACACAACATGGCACATGTGCCGTCCATGGACGCACAAACGTTTGCCAAGAGGGGATTTTCGTGGCTTGGGTTTGACCGACGAGGTTCTAAGGGGGAAGACTTCATGGCACATGACTTAATATGATTGTTATAGAATACACGTATCAACAAGGTGCATCTTCTTTTTCCGGAAGATCATCTCGATAGAACCATGATGTTAAATGGCTTTACTAGGAGCAATATTGCTGTGGAGGAGCAATTGAGAGGTTCTTTTTGGACATTCAAGAGTAAGAACAAAGTGCGCATAAAAGTAATATTAATCAGTGGCACAGTCTAAAATTTATGGAGAGCTCTCAGAAGTAATGACCGGCGGTGGGGGTGAACGAGGGTGTGAATGTCTGACACATCGAATAGCGGACATTTTCGGGTTGTCACGGTGGAGATGCTCTTACTCACGAGCGACGATGGAGAATGATAACGCCTGCCGTTCCCTCCTAAGATATCTCTCATGCTGAGCTACACTAAGCGCCACGTACCGTGCTGGGTAGATGATGAATTCTGACGTGAAATAGAGCATAAATAAACAATATAAAAAATATAATCAATGTTGTTTGGCAAAAAAGTAAATTCCATGCATGGCACGTCTTAGTCCCAAATGTCCTTTTCTACATTCCAATGTTGCAGGCCCACATGAAAAGGACACTAAGCACAAAGCCAAAAAGAAAAACTAGGTCGATTATGAGATACCAACTTTATTTCCTTAGTGGTACATCAGTCTTGTTTCCTTAGTGGGACAACAGAGGAAGCAAAACATAATACTCACAATCCCAAATTACAATCCCATACAACCCTCTCATAATCTAAAGTTGTTTCTGCTCCATGGCTGGCGAACTTCAACGGTGCCCACTCATTGGCGATGACGCCACTGTCGTGGAAGATGCGCATGGATGAACCCTCCCAGCGGTCCGTGAGTGACGAACCGCCTTCTCTTCTTCAGCCATATAACTCTTGTTCTTCTTATTCCCTTCTTCTTCAGTCATCGACTTGTTCGTCGCTGTTGTTGCCGCAGCTTCCTTGGAGATCCTACTTCGGAGCCTCTCTTGCCTCACATGAATCTGAGCATAGCTAAACCCCATAGAAGCCATGTTGAGTAGAGAATATGTGCTAGAAGGATGGATGGTTGAGTGTTTTGTTTTGTTAGTGGAGGATGGATGCTTGAATCAGTGTGATTGGGTGATCGTGTATGTGTGCACACATGTGTGTATTTATAGGTGCGAGTTGGAACCATGAGCGGAGTTGCTAGTTTCTATGGGCTTGTCTCCTTTGGCGGCAGCCGTCAGGTGTCACGACGGGGAAGCTGTGAGGTCGCTATCGGTGAAACTTGAAAGTTTGGTGACTTGGGGATGGTTGTACACTCACTTGAAATACCCGTGGACAAGTCAAACGTTTGGGATATGTTATTTAGACTGAATGCTTTAGGCCTTATTGGTGGAATAAAATGAATTCCACTGCCATCAGGTTATAAGTTGCTTGTCTGGCAATGCTCTCCACTTCACACTTCACTTGTGTATATCTGTCTTAAATTTCTCCAGATGGGCACTGACGTGTCATCTCCATCTCAACGAGATATTCTATAAAAAAAAGTTTAATAAACTTCAGGATTGGTTGGTACTCGCACTTTGAAAGTACTCCCTCCGTTCCAAAATAGATGACTTCCATTTGTCCATATATGCATGTATCTAGACATGTTTTAGCGTCTAGATACATGCATATATGAAAAAGTGGAAGTCATCTATTTTGAAACGGAGGGAGTATGCCAGAGACATCTCGACCACAACTGAAAATGTATTGGTAATTTTAAACTCAGGATTTGGTTGCTCATTGCACTCACTTTTAAGAGTACGCCGCCGGGGAGCTCTTGACCACAACAGTGCACTACAGTAGTTGGTCGTGGTGCTAAAATTGCAGTATTTTATCATCAGTCAACTGAAGTGACCATCTAGTGACCATATCAGCGCACAAGACAGTTTTGGTTTTAATCCTTTATTGCACCCTAATCGCCATAAGAACATAGTGGTGATATACAGTACTGGAGATGGCCGTGGCCACAGAAGGCAAAGGTATCAATTGCTTCTCCATGCAGCCATGACGTAGCAATGTAGCCCTTGGCAAGAATCCATCACTAATGGAAACAACCCCTCTCGTTCAGGGGGCCAGGGGGCAACTGTCCCGGTTTGTGTGACCGGGGCAGCAGAAATCGCCTGGGGGCATTGGTCCTGATTCGTTGGGAGATATTGGTCCTGATTCGTGCCAGGGACCGGGACTAAAGCCTAGCCACAGGCCACGTGGCACGCGAATGAGAATTTGTCCCGGTTCAGGCCACGAACCGGGACCAATGTCCCCATTCCCCTATATATACTGTCCCAGCCCCTCTCCCTCCATCTTTTTTTTGCTTGGAGGTGTGAAGGAGGTGGGTGTTGGTGTGTGTTATTTTACTATGCACGCGAGGTGTTCGACGAAATTCCCGAGCCACACATAAGCTCACTGGAAATGGTATCTTCGACCGAGGTTAGCAAACTTATCTTTTTCATCTGTAACTGATACATAAAAAAGTAGTATTTATCGATGTACTGTGGTCATTTCTGTATTAATATGTTATGGTAAAGTATTTTGATAAACTTAATTATACGATGCAGATGGATGCACGGCAGCGATGGATGTATGGTGACCGACGCACTTCCGAGTATATGGCAGGCCTGAATGCATTTCTTGCTGTAGCTCAGGCGAACAAAGATAATGGCTTCATGTGTTGCCCATGTGTTGATTGTCGGAACGTCAGAGAGCACTCTTCCGAAAGAATCCTTCACGGCCATCTACTTCGGAGAGGTTTCATGCCCAGCTATAATTGCTGGACGAAGCATGGAGAAAGAGGGGTTCTGATGGAAGACGATGAAGAAGAAGAAGAAGATCCTTTGTTCCCTGAATACGACGATACTGCAATGGAAGAGAATGTAGAAGAAGGAGGTGATCAAGAACAGGCATCAGAAGAGGCTGATGATGATCTTGGCCGAGTTATTGCTGATGCAAGGGAAGACTGTGAAAATAAATTGGAGAGGTTCAAGCTGGACAACATGTTACAGGATCACAAAAAATTGTTGTACCCAAATTGCGAAGATGGTAGCACAAAACTCGGTACCACACTGGAGTTGCTAAAATGGAAGGCACAGAACGGTGTGACTGACAAGGCATTTGAGAGTTTACTTCAACTAATGAAGCCAAAACTTCCAAAGGATAACGAATTGCCTGAGAGTACGTACGAAGAAAAGAAAGCTCTCTGCCCTCTAGGATTAGATGTGCAGAAGATGCATGCATGCATTAATGACTGCATCCTATACCGCGGTGAGAAGTACGAGAATTTGGATGAATGTCCGGTATGCACTGCACTGCGGTATAAGATCATAGCAGATGACCCTGGTGATGTTGACGGCGAGCCCCCCCCCCCCCCCCCCCCCCCCCCCCCGTAAGAGGGTTCCTGCTAAGGTGATGTGGTATGCTCCTATAATACCACGGTTGAAACGTCTGTTCAGAAACAAAGAGCATGCTAGGTTGTTGCGATGGCACAAAGAAGACCGTAAGAAAACAGAAAGTTGAGGCACCCCGCCGATGGATCGCAGTGGAGAAAGATCGAGAGAGACTTCCCAGACTTTACAGGAGAGGCGAGAAACTTATGGTTTGGTCTAAGTACAGATGGTTTTAATCCTTTTGGGGAGCACATCTCCAGTCATAGCACCTGGCCTGTAACTCTATGTATGTACAACCTTCCTCCTTGGTTGTGCATGAAGCGCAAGTTCATTATGATGCCAGTTCTCATCCAAGGCCCGAGGCAACCTGGCAACGACATTGATGTGTATCTAAGGCCATTAGTGGAAGAACTCTTACAATTGTGGGGCAAACCAGGTGTACGTGTGTGGGATGAGAACGAACAAAAGCCGTTTGATCTACGGGCGTTGCTTTTCGTAACCATCAATGATTGTCCTGGTCTTAGTAACATTTTCGGACATACAAACAAGGGATACAATGCATGCACACACTGTTTGGATAAGACTGACAGTGTTTTTTTGGATAAATGTAAAAAGGTTGTATATCTGGGGCATCGTAGATTTCTTCCGATCAAGCATCCCGTAAGAAAGAAAGGAGGGAAGCATTTCAGAGGTGAGGCAGATAACCGGAAGAAGCCTGACCTCCGTAGTGGTAATGATATATTCGATATGGTCAAGGACCTAGAAGTAATCTTTGGTAAGGCTGCTGGCAGCCAACCAGTTCCGTACGGCCCTGATAAGCGCGCACCCATGTGGAAGAAGATATCTATATTTTGGAAGCTACCCTATTGGAAAGTTTTAGAGGTCCGGTCTTCGATCGACGTGATGCACGTGACAAAGAATCTCTGTGTCAATCTGCTCTCCTTCCTGGACGTGTATGGGAAGTCAAAAGATACGCCAGAAGCACGGGAGGACCAGCAACGTATGAAAGACCCAAGCAACAAGCACACAGATACAGGGCGCCATTACTTAGGCAGCTACGCTCTTACTAAAGCAGAGAAGTAAATATTCTTTGAAGTCCTTTACAGTATCAAGGTTCCGTCTGGCTTCTCGTCGAATATAAAGGGGATAATAAACATGGCAGAGAAAAATTCCAAAACCTGAAGTCTTATGACTGCCACGTGATTATGACGCAGTTGCTTCCGATTGCATTGAGGGGGCTTCTACCGAAAAATGTTCGAGTACCCATTGTGAAGCTATGTGCATTCATGAACGCAATATCTCAGAAGGTAATCGATCCAGAAATTCTGACAAGATTACAGAGGGATGTGGTCCAGTGTCTCGTTAGTTTTGAGTTGGTGTTCCCACCATCCTTCTTCAACATTATGACTCATCTCCTGGTTCACCTATGTGAAGAGATTCATATTCTCGGTCCGGTATTTCTACACAATATGTTCCCCTTTGAGAGGTTCATGGGAGTCTTGAAGAAATATGTTCATAACCGTGCTAGGCCAGAAGGAAGCATCTCGAAGGGCTATGGAACAGAGGAGGTCATTGGGTTCTGTGTTGACTTTATTCCTGACCTTAAAACGATTGGTGTTCCTGAATCGCGGCATGAGGGGAGACTGAGGGGAAAAGGAACGTTGGGAAAGAAAACAATGATACCCAGGGACGGGCATTCTTTCACCAAAGCACACTACACAGTTCTACAAAATTCTATGTTCATGGCTACGTATCTCGAGGAACACAAGAATATTGTACGCTCCGCAAACCCGGGGAAGGATGACTCATGGATTAAACGAAACACATGGAGACTTTCGGAAGTTGGTTGCAAACACATATTATAAATGACACCAATGTTGAAGATCAGCTGTACATGTTGGTAGGGTCACCATCTTCGACTATTGGGAGTTTTCAAAGGTACGAGATAAATGGGAATACATTTTACACGATCTCCCAAGATAAGAAGAGCATCAACCAAAACAGTGGTGTCCGCTTTGATACAACAAACGAGAATGGAAAAAATGACACATACTATGGTTACATAGAGGAGATATGGGAACTTGACTATGGACCTTCTTTTAAGGTCCCTTTGTTCAAGTGCAAATGGGTCAATCTGAATGGAGAAGGGGTAAAGGTAGACCCGCTTTATGGAATGACAACAGTGGATCTCAACAATATTGGTTACAATGACGAACCATTCGTCCTAGCCAATGATGTGGCTCAGGTCTTCTATATGAAGGACATGTCCTCCAGACCGAAAAAAGAAAAAATAAGGAAAAAAATTCATCATACGATGAGCCGAAGCGTCACATAGTTCTCTCAGGGAAAAGAAACATCGTGGGAATCGAGGACACGACAGACATGTCAGAAGATTATAATTAGTTTGTTGAAATTCCACCCTTCACAGTGAAAGCTGACCCCACCATTCCGTTAAATAATGAAGATGCTCCATGGTTACGGCCGAAGCGATCATAAGAAAGGGACACGAAGAAAATTCAGAAGACTAGATAGGGATGTTGTTGGTGATGTGTAATAATAAACGTGGAATACATGATCATAGTTCTTATGACGTAGTATGAACGATATTTTGTTAGCCAAAATGATATTTATACATATTCTGTGATTATGAATGGAGTAGGTGCAAGTTTGACCAATAATTTGTATTGATCGGTCAAAAGCTGGCAAGCATTGAGTGCTTGACAACTATGACCAGCCTGACTTCATTATTATTCCAACTAGCGGCACACCCACCCACTTTTCTGTTTCTCTCTCCTCCGTCTGTTGGTGATGTGTAATAATAAGCGTGGAATACATGATCATATAGTTCTGTTTGATCAGTATTTTGTATTTACCGGTAAAAAGCTGACAACTATGACCAGCCTGATTTCATTATTATTCCAACCAGCGGCACACCCATCCGAATATGAGATAACTGTAGGCAGATATTGCAGGCACACTTCGAAGTGATAGTACGGATACCATCCTGGCAGATATCCTTAAAACAGAAATAGATCTTCGGTACTACCTTGGAGTTCAAATGACGCAAAGGGTTGCACCTCTGCGGTTACTTTGGCAAACTGCTAATGCATACACTCCTGCACTGTTTGAGATATTCAGATTAGAATTTGAACTGATCTTGGATTGCGTGGTCTATAACTGTGGCGAAATTGGACCCATATCTGAGTATGAGATAACTGTCAAAAACAGGCGTCGGAGTCATTTTGTTAGATTCGACTCATCAGAATACATTTGTAGCTGCAAGAAGTTTGAAAATGTAGGTCTTCCTTGTTGCCAGGTACTGAAGGTTCTTGAGATCAGAAATATCAAAGAAATTCCACCACACTATGTTTTGAAAAGATGACGAAATGATGCTCAGAGTGAACCTTCGAAGGAGAACTATGGTTTTTCTGTTATAGAGGAAGATCCCAAATTCTCCGTGTTAAAAAGGTACAACTCGCTTTGTCGAACTTTATATAAAGTTGCAGTGATTATGAGGAGCATTGCCGAAATTGATTGGCCTTGCCTTAAATAATTCGGCTTAGTGGGTTCATCTATCCATGCATCCGTCGCGGCGATCGCAGTGATTATGAGGAGAAACGCCTTCGATCGGGTCATCATCATTTGGCGACGCAGAATGCCTTGTATGCTCTAGACTCACTCGGAAGATCACAAAACAAAACAAAAATCATACGATATTTATATTCAAATTATAAGCAAATAGTAAAATAATTAATAGTTTTAATAGTTAGAATAATTATTTAGTTAAACAAAAATAGATTTGAATTAGTTATGCAAATTCTAGCACTTTTCATGTTGAAATTTTTGTCAAATTCGAAACTATATAGAAGTTATTAATGTGCAAACTTAAACAATTTTTAAATTTTGGCGCTAAATTTTTTTGGCGCGCAGGGTGCTACCAAATTTCGAAATAAGTATTGGTCCCGGCCCGTGGTACCAACCGGGACCAAAGGGGGGTACCTTTAGTCCCGGTTGGTGGCACGGGCCGGGACTAGAGGCCCAGTTGTACAAATATCTCGGCCCTCTCTCGAGGCCGAGCCACCACCCAGGGCAGCGGACATGTCTTGGCGAAGCCCTGCCGGCGGCGGGAACGGATAGGAAGATCCCGCCGGTGCTGGTTCCGCCGGCGGGGTTGAACTAGGGGACCCGTTTTTCGACAGGAAACATATATATTAAAAAGGCCCGGGGCCGTGCTTACATAGGGGACGGCGGCGCGGCCACAGGCGGCCGGCCGTTTCTTGGGGGGAGGGTAGCCTAGGCTATATCTATTTAGGGGGGGGCGCACCGGCGTCGGCCTACTCCTCATCGGAGGAGATGCAGTGGTAGGCAGGGGCCTGCCACAGGTGGGCAGGCAGCTAGGGCGGGCCCGCCGGTGGCTGCGGAGGCATCGGGGGCGCGTGCGGCGGCGGCGGGGGCAGCTCCTCCCGGGGCAGCAGCGGCGGCGGCGGCAGCAGCTCCTCCTGAGCCCATTCGCCACCGGTCCACGCCCACACCATCCCGTACTCCAGGCCAGCGGCTGTGGCGGCGGCTGGTCCTCCGACGCCTCCATCTCGGCGTTTATGGCCTGCCACCAAGGCGCATGCGCTGGAGGGGGCGGCATGGCGTCTGCGGCGGCGGCGGAGGCGGCGGCGGCGGCCAGGACCTGCTCCCACCGCTTGACCTCGTCCTCGACGAGGGAGCGGCGGGAGGCCTCGTAGGCCTCCTCCAAGCCGTCCTGGAGCTCGGGGTCGGACTCGTCCTCGACGACGTCCTCCAAGAGCCTCAGCTCCGGCTCACTGCCGGGCGGTGGCGCAGGGTAGTCGGCGGCGTTCTCCTCCGGGGCCGTGGGGATGTAGGAGCGATGGCGCTGGTCGTGCTCCTGCTGAAACCAGATGGCCCAGTTGGGAGAGATGCGCGCGTACGCGCGGTCCCTGAGGAGGTGGGCCGGCAGCAGCGCGCGCTGGCGGTCAATCTCCTCGCGCGCGGCCTCATTGATCGGGGCCGGCGGCACGGGGATGCGCTGCGGGTTCAAGTGCCAGCCGTCCGGGAGGTGGACGTCCGGCCAGAACACCGGGGTGGCGTGGTCCCAGTGCCACTCGGCCTCCTCCTTCCGCACGTAGCGGCGGTAGCGCTTGCCCGGCGCGGCGCGGCGCGGCGGGCGCGCTGCCGGAGGCGGAGCGGGGACGCGCGGCTGCCCTCCAATCCGGACGCCTCCTGGACCGAAGCCGAAGGCCTCCGGCGGCGCGCGGGGGACGCCGGAGCCTCTCTGGTCGGCACCGCTCGAGGACCCGGCCTCGTGCTCGTTCTTCGGGCGCTTGAACCAGCGGCGGGGCGACATGGCGGTTAGGGTTGGGTGAGCTGGGACACGTCCTGGGTGAGTGCGGTGTACGGGCGGCGGGGGCCCTTTAAAAAGGACCCGGGGGGCTAGCATGCGAACCGGCGGCGGGAACGTGGCGGCGGTTGCAGGCGGCCATGAATGCGCGGGGAAGCCGAGATGTGCCGTTCGTGGCCAGCGCGCGCGGGGAAGTGGAGGCGCGGGAAGACGAGGCGGCCAGTGGGCCCTTTGACCGCGCGTGGTTGCGGTCTTACTTTAAGGGACCGGGCGAGCCAGCCACTAGGTCGCCGGCCGGTGGCCCCTTTGACCGAGTGTAGCCAGTGGGCTTAATAAAAGACGCGTGGCCAGTCGGCCCTTTGACCAAAATGTGGTCACTGGGCTTAATTAAAATACGTGGGCCAGTGGACGCGGTTGGGGAAGAAGAGGCTGGTTGGGGATTGCGAGATAGGAGCGAAAAATGAAAAAAAAACAAAACAAAAAAAAACCCTGCCGCGGCAGAAAAAGTGGTCGCAATACAGCTTTTTCAGAGAAGGTATCCATCCCGGTTCCTAACACGAACCGGGACGAACTCCCTGGCCAGTTCGCCACGTGGGCCATCCCAACCATCCCGGGTCCTGGCACAACCGGGACCAATGGGGGAGGGCCATTTGTCCCGGCTGGCCCATCCCGGTTGCACAACCGGGACAAATGGGGCTTACCAACCGGGACTAATGCCGCTGTTTCCACTAGTGCATTCACCCAGCAAAATACCTACTAGTACCAATTACAGCTTGAAAGTCGGCATGAGGATGGAGTGCAATTGAGTGCAGATCACTGAATGCACCAAATTACTTTGATCACGCAGATTGCTTGGATCAGAAACAGAGAAGAGTGTACATATACATCTCATGCTACTCCCTCCGATCCATAAAAAGTGTCACTCACCTAGTACAAAGTTTGTGCTAGCTTAGTACAAAACGAGCGACACTTTTTATGGATCGGAGGGAGTACAAAATTAGTAAGAAAACGGTTTTCCATATCCATATACATCTCTGCACTAAGACATACATAAACAAAACCAGCCCCCGATGATATTACTCAAAAAAAAATAACAACATTAGGAGTCAGGGAGACGATTGCGCAACTTCTTTCTTCCTTTTCCTTCTCGTGAAGATCGTCTCGATAGAACCATGATGATAAACGGGTTGGCTAGGAGCAATATTGGTATGGATGAGTGATCCGGAGGTTCTTTCTAGGCACGCACGAGTAAGAACAAAATACGCGAAAAAAAGAAGCTAATATCGATATGTGAGGCCGGTCTAAATAATTTAGAGAATTGTGAGGAATAATGACCGCCGGCGGAGGTGGACGAGGGTGTGGGTCAGACACACCGGATAACAGATATATTTCGGGTTGTCGAAAACTCTCTCGCGTCGCGTCCCTAGGCAACATGGGGGAGAACCCTAGGCGCGCCGCCAGCGACCGTGGAACCGGAGTCCCCCGCCGCCGCTGCCGCCGGCCTGCGCCGCGGTGGCGGTGGGCCCGCTGCCAAGGGTGGCGGGGAGGAGAGACGCTGGACGGCGGAGGTCGCTGTGTGTGGGGCGCGGGCGACAGGGAGGTGGTTTTTCTGGGGCGGCGGCCCGGACCTCGTCGGCGTTCGCGACGGTCATCGAGGTGGTGGCGGAGTTTGGCGGTGCTAGGACTGCGCTGGCACATAGGCGGCGGCGCGGCGAGGTCCAAGGAAGAGATCGCCATGGGCGGCGCAGGCTTGACTCGGGCCGATCTGATCCATGTGCTCTCTCTGCTAGTGACTGCTCGCGTTGCTTCCGTGTGTGCTCCGTGTATGCAGCGCCGACACGGCAGAATCGTCGGCGAAGGTCGGAGGCGTGGGGGCCATGGCCTGACTTTGAATAATGGTGGTGGTCCTTGGTTCTTATTCGCGGCGAGATGAAGATCTACCGGATGTTGGTCCCCATTGATATGGCTGGATGGTCGTGTTTCGGAAGGCTTTAACGGCGAACTCCACATAGTGAATCATGCTTGGAGATTGCTGGATCGGATGGTATTCGATAGTGCGCACCTTTTCTAACCGTTTGGTTTTAGAGGGAGCGATTCAAAGCTCTGCTTGCTATTATCATGGAGTACGCTTTCTCGTTCCATGGTGCTGGCGGAGAATGACATGAAAAGTGAGATCTGAGGACTGGCAATGGTGGTTCGAATCTTTCTGGCGATGAGGAATTGGCTTGGTGTTTCATGACTTGGAGCAGCGCCATGTAAGAGGGGGCGACAACATACGTGAAGTCCAAAGCCCTACCTTTCACGGTGAAAATCCAAGGTCTAGCCTTAATTGGTTGTGCCTGACAGTGGTTTTGTTGGAGACATTGTTTTGAGAGCGAGGATTATCTTCAGGGTGAAAACCCAAGGTCTGGCCTTAATTAGTTGTGCTTGGCACTGTTCTTCTTGAAGACGCTGTTTTTGAAGAACTGAACATCAGATGTTGTTTTGGTGGTGGTTGTGCGGCTGCTGCTGCAAGGAATGTAACTGTGTAGCGGGACTTTTCTTTTTTATTTCTTTTTCTTATTGTCTTTCGGTTGTGTGCATCCGTATTGGCTCTGGTTATTGAGTTGTTGTAGAGGCTCGGTGTAATTCGTATTTCCGATATATTAATATACATTCTTTATCTAAAAAACCCGGTGCAGATGCTCTTACTGTGCTCATGCCATGAGCGACGAAGGAGAATGATAACGCATGTCGTTCTTGTTAGATTGATCTCCGTTGTGCAAGCCCAACGGCCTGTGAGGCCCTTGGTCAATGCGCCCTGATCGGGGGCTCCCAACCGCATCTGATTGGTGGGCCCCTATCGACTGCGCTATAAAGACAGGTGGGGGCAGGCGGCACACAGTACGAGGTTAACCGCGGTGCCAGCCCCCCACCGAAACCCTAACCCGATCTAGGTTAAGCGCAGAGCGACGGGAAGCTCCACCACCGCCACCATGTTCACCTCGACACCGTCATCGTCTAAGGGATCCGAAGGTGGTGTTTTCTCCTCTCTATCTCTGTATCTCTCTCTCTCTCTCTCTCTCTCTCTCTCGCTCCCCCCGTTTCTCTCTTGATTTACAATCACATTGGCAAAGCATTGCATCTAACGATAACAAATCTAGAATAATTTCGATCTTGGGGTATACCATTGGTATCAGAGTTGTGTGATTGCTATGGATGGCGTGTTGGAAACCCCAAGAGGAAGGTGTGATGAGCAAGTGGCAAGAATTTCCCTCAGTTAAGAACCAAGGTTATCAATCCAGTAGGAGGAAAGGATCTCAGGAAGGTTGATTCCACTGACGGTGGTGCTGGCGCTTCACCGGTGTCAGCAACAACGTGGAAACTGCACACAACACAACCAAAATACTTTGTCCCAACGGTACAGTGAGGTTGTCAATCTCACTGGTCTTGTTGAAAACAAAGATTAGACGTATAGTGTGGAAAATGATGTATGCTTGCAATAAGTAAAGAAAGAAGTAAATAGTTGTGGTTTGTTTAACAGTGTGGAAAATGGACCGGGGTTCATAGGTTCACTAGTGGTGTCTCTCCATAAAAGATAGCATGCTGGGTGAACAAATTACAGCTGGGCAATTGACAAATAGAGGTTGCACTGTAGTGCACAATATAACATGATGATTACTATGATATTTAGTGCGGTCATTACAACAATATGCATAGACCAAAATCCATCTGCATCTATGACTAATAATCCACCCTCGGGTTATCATTCGAACCCCCCTTAGGTATTAAGTTGCAAGCAACAGATAATTGAATTAAACAAAGTGTGTAATGTAAGCAACTATTATGCACGCAGGCACTCTCACCGCTGTTTTCTCCCTAATGGCAACAACACATCCTCCCCTTTCACGTTTCTGTCACTCGAGCAAGGTGGTGAGAAGGCATGAACCCACTATCGAGCATAACTACTCCCTCTTGGAGTCACTAGCAACTACTTGGCCAGAGCAACCACTAGCAAAAAGCATGCAAGATCACAAATAGCATATGCAAATAAAGACTATAATCAACTTGGCATAAGTTCAATATTCATCGTAGCCCAGCAAACATAGCATATAGAATTACATAAGATCAATCTCGATCATGATAGGAAGCTCACGAGATCTAAACATGGAGGCATATGAGGAGAAGACAACCATCTAGCTACAGCTACGAACGCGTAGTCCAAGGATTAACTACTCACGCATCACTCCGGAGGCAGGCATGGTGATGTAGAAGCCTCCGGTGATGATCTCCTCTCCGGCAGGGTGCCGAAAACAGCTTCAGAACCCCCCTGATCTAGGGTTGACGGTGACGGCGGCTACGAAACTTTTCGGGGATTTTTGATCAGGTGTTTAGGGTTTTCCATCCGGGGCGATTAAATAGGCGAAAGGGCAAAGGCGGTGGAGCTCCAGGGGCCCCACACCCATAGATGGCGCAGTCACGGGGACCCGCGCCACCTTATGGTGTGGCCCCCCTGGTGCCCGTCTTCGACTCCTCTTCGGTGTTCTGGATGCTTCCGGGGGAAATAGGCACTTCGGGCTTTGTGGGGTCCGATTCCGAGAATGTTTCCAGAACAACTTTTCTGAAACCAAAAACAGCAGAAAACATGGAACTAGCACTTGGCATCTTGTTAATAGGTTAGTCCCGGAAAACATATAAAAATGCTATAAATAAGGGAGAAAACAAGTAGCAATTGACATAATATGATCATGGAGCATCAGAAATTATAGATATGTTGGAGACGTATCAAGCATCCCCAATCTTTGTTCCTACTCATCCTCGAGTAGGTAAACGATAAAACAATAATATCTGAGGTGACATGCTACTAACATAAACTTGATCAATTTAATGTAAAAGCATATGCACGCTGAGATCATAGAACTTCAAACACAAACATGATAAATGGAACTTTAATAATAAAGCATAGAAATTACCTTGCATCACGAAGAGTATCTCAAACAAAGGATCATTAATAATAATGCAAAGAAAGGTAGACGTTTGTTTCAGGTATAGAGAAACCATGTCAAAGCGACATTTCGCTAGTCCTTAAGAGTGGGGCAAAACATAAATGACAGGACACCTTCAAAGTTCATGAGGAAGACTAGAACAAATAATTTAAGAACAAATAATATCACATTATGAAGTAATTATTGATGTTTATGGGACAAATGCACATAGAACTCAGAATGGCAAAAATGCTCTCTCAACTGTGCATAAAGTTAGAAGATGGAGACTCAACATAAAAGTAAAAGAAAGGCCCTTCGCAGAGCGAAGCAGGAATCACTCATGTGTTAGAGCTTTTATTTTACTAAACAAAGGTATTAAAAGTTTGACACTCCTCCCATCCATCTTTCACAAACCATGGCTAACCGAATCCTCGGGTTCCTGCCAACGATCACATACCGTGGAGGAGTGTCTATATTTTGGGAGATGTATGCTAATGTCAATGAATGGTAAACATAAAATACAGTACGTCACAAGCCAACTGGATTCACAAGAGCGGCTCCCATGGTGAAGGACGCAACTGGTGTAGAAGGCCATCCCTCTTTCTCTTTTGTTTACACAATTATGCTTTGACTGATAAATCAGCGGCAAAAATAGTGAAGATAATTTGTTTTTATTAATTTGGGACTGGGCACCCCGCTGCCAGTTCTTCTATCATTTGGATCAGCGGATGAAGCCACTAGTTCAGGGTGTGAAATCCAATCAACAAGTGAGATAAAGATTCTCTATTTACGTCCTCATGAGCAAAAACAGGAACATAAAGCAGGAGTAATTTTGAAGGTTTTAAAGGTAACACATGAGCAATTTACTTGGAGTGGCAGTTAAATACCACATGTAGGTAGGTATGGTGGACACAATGGGAAAACTTTGGTTTAAGGGAGTTTGGATGCACAAGCAGAGCTAATACTAAGTACAGGTGAAGGCTAGCAAAAGACTGCAAGCGACAAATCAAGAGAGCATAAGAGCCATAATCATGCATAGAGACATAAGCATCATTAATTAAAACATAAGCAGTATCACAAGTTCAAAAACTAAGTGGTCATGGAGGCTATTCGTGACTGGTTTGTAGTCATAAACATGGTGTGAGCATGCGCCAAGTCAACCAAATAAAACATTCGAAAGAGAATACCATATATAGATGGTTTATTATGACAAGAACAACTCATTAATCTTTTAAGACATATTAAACAGTCTCAGCTATTTGAGGCTAATCCTGCTACTAAATAACCACAAGCCTTTAAAACAAAAATATCATTTAGCATGGCATAAAAAAGTTCTAGCCACAGTTTATACAAGCTTCTACTAGTACTGTTGTAAATTCTACTTCAAGCAGCAGTTTTCTTTCTCCCAACAAGCACCATACAAAACATGCTTTAACAAAAATACTCTTTATGCTACAGCAAGCAAACATGAGAGTACTCACATAATACTACTAAAATTAAAAGCTCTAATAAGAGATGCATGCAAAACAGGAGCTAAATAAATGCAGCAGCTAGACAAAGATTAAGAATACAATGTATTCTCATGAAAAAGCGGAGCGTGTCACTCTCCAATAAAAGAATGTTGGAGTCCAACCAAGATTATTGAAAAATTAAAAACAAACTAAAATAAAAAACAAAACAAACTGAAAACAAAAATAAAAGACGCTCCAAGTAAATCACATAAGATGCGATCGAATAAAAATATAGTTTCACTAGAAGTGACCTGATAATTTGTTGATGAAGAAGGGGATGCCTTGGGCATCCCAAGCTTAGACGCTTGAGTATTCTTGGAATTTTATGGGATGTACCACCGGTTCATCCCCAAGCTTAGTATTTTCACTCTTCTTGATCACATCATATCATCCTTTTCTCTTGAACCTTGAAAACTTCCTTCACACCAAACTTCTCACAATCTTCATTAGCAACGTTAGTGTAATTGAAATAATAAATTCACATGGTTCAGTTTCAACACAATTATAACACTCAAAAAACATTAGCTATTGTCACAACTTCTTTTAAAACTCTTTTTGTCAGAAGAACACCAAAAGAAAGAGATTAAGATGCAAATGTAATAAATGGCAGAAATCTGTCAAAACAGAACAACAGGTAAAGACCTATTTTTTTCAAAAATCTTCTGTTGCTCAAATCAAAAAGTGGTCAACTAAGAAAAGTTGCGTATATAACTCAGAATTAAGCACAAAAAAACTCAGGTCATTTTGAATTTTCTGTGAGTTTTTACGGAATTAACAGTTGACAGCAGAAATCTGTTTCCTGCGCAGAAATCCGAAATATAGCCTCAACTTTCCACTAGAGGCTTTACTTGGCTAAAAAAAACACAAAAGAAAAGATACAGCGGGGTTTCTAAGAAAATATAAAACATCCAGGTGCAAAGCACACCAAACAAAACGGAGGAAAACGGGTTGAAAACAGCGAAATAAAACGGGTTGTCTCCTGTTAGCGCTTTTCTTTAACGCCTTTCAGCTAGGCATAAAAGGGCAATTCAAGTATTTTCAAGTGAAGAAGCATCAACATCATATATTGCTCTAATAATAGAGTCAAAAGGTAGCTTCATATTCTATCTAGGAAAATGTTCCAAACCTTTCTTGAGGGGGAATTGATATTTAATACTCCCCTCTTTCATATCAAAAATAGCACCAACAGTTCCAAGAAAAGGTCTTCCCAAAAAAATAGGACAAGAAGCATTGCATTCATGTTCATAACAACAAAATCAACAGGGGCAAGGTTATTGTTAACCACAATAAGAACATCATCAATTCTACGAAGAGGTTTCTTCTTAGCTTTATCAGCAAGATGAACATCCAAATAACAGTGTTCCAACGGTGGTAAATCAAGCATATCATAAATCTTTTGAGGCATAACAGAGATACTAGCACCAAGATCACATAAAGCAATTGAAATCAAAATCATTTACTTTTATCTTAATGATAGGCTCCAACCATCATCTAATTTTCTAGGGATAGATGTCTCAAGTTTCAACTTCTCTTCCCTAACTTTCATGAGAGCATTGGTAATATGTTTAGTAAAGGCCATATTCATGAGAGCATTGGGACTTCTAGCAAGATTTTGTAGAAACATAATGAATTCAGAGATATTGCAATCATCAAAATCAAAATTATTATCATCAAAAGTAATGTGACCATTATCTCCCATGCCTCTAAAAATTTCAGCACTTTTATCAAGAGTCATTTCAACAATTTGAGGCAATTTAGCACGTTTCACCAAAGGAGTAGGGACTTTATTAACACCAATTACTTTACCATTGATAGTAGGAGGTTTACTAGCACTTGAAGCTTCAGTTTTACTAGTGGTTGTGATAGTGCAAACTCTTGCAATATTATTCTTTCTAGCCAATTCATCTTCTCTTTCCCACCTAGCACGTAATTCAGCCATCAACCTAACATTGTCATGAATTCGAACTTGAATGGCATTCAAAGTTTTACTTTGTTTAACATCTTGTGGCAAAACTTTTAATTTTAGAAAATCAACATCAATAGCAAGGCTATCTACTTTAGAGGCAAGAATATCTATTTTACCAAGCTTTTCCTCAACAGATTTATTAAAAGCAGTTTGTGTGCTAATAAATTCTCTAAGCATGTTTTCAAGGTCAGAGGTAGAGTTTTTATTGCTATTGTAGGAGTTTCCATACGAATTACATAACCATTATTAGGAGGATAGGGCTTATAATTGTTGTTAAAATTATTATTTCTACTAAAGTTTACATCAACATGCTCTTCTTGAGCAACCAAAGAGGCTAAAGGAACATTATTAGGATCAACTTGAGCTTTACCATTAACAAGCATAGACATAATAGCATCAAGCCTTTCACTTAAAGAGGAGGTTTCCTCAACAGAATTTGCCTTCTTACCTTGTGGAGCTCTCTCATTGTACCACTCTGAATAATTTATCATCATATCATCGAGAATCTTTGTTGAATTTTCCAAAGTGATGGACATAAAGGTACCTCCAGCAGCTGAATCCAATAGGTTCCTTGAGGAGAAATTCAGTCCTGCATAAAAATTTTGTATAATCATCCAAGTAGTCAGTCCATGAGTGGGACAATTCTTCACCATAGTTTTCATTCTTTCCCAAGATTTAGCAACATGTTCATTATCAAATTGTTTAAAATTCATTATGTCACTTCTTAGGGATATAATCTTAGCAGGAGGATAATATTTTCTAATGAAAGCATCTTTACACTTAGTCCATGAATCAATACTATTTCTAGGAAAAGATAGCAACCATTATTTAGCTCTTCCTCTCAAAGAGAAAGGAAATAATTTCAGTTTAATAATATCTCCATCCACATCTTTATATTTTTGCATCTCACATAGTTCAACAAAATTATTAAGGTGGGCAGCAGCATCATCAGTACTAATACCAAAAAATTGTTCTTTCGTCACAAGATTTAATAAAGCAGGTTTAATCTCATAGAAAGCAGCAGTGGGAGCAGGTGGAGCAATAGGTGTACAAATAAAATCATTGTTGTTTGTGCTAGTGAAGAACACAACTTAGTATTCTCATAGGAACTCATTTTAGCCGAATAAAAACAAGCAAATAAATAACAGCTATGAAGTAAACTAATTTTTTTTTGATATAGAGAAGAAAAAACAAGACAATAAACAAAATAAAGAGGTTGAGAGTGAGAGACTACCCTTGCCAGAAGATTTCTTCCTCCCCGGCAACGGCGCCAGAAATTCTTGATTGGTGTGTAGTTGACGGGAGACTTCTTGCTGATGATGACTTTGAAATCCCCGGCAACGGCGCCAGAAATTCTTGATTTCTATGGATGGCGTGTTGGAAACCCCAAGAGGAAGGTGTGATGAGCAAGTGGCAATAATTTCCCTCAGTTAAGAGCCAAGATTATCAATCCAGTAGGAGGAAGATGATCTCTGGAAGGTTGATGCCACTGACGGTGGTGCTGGCGCTTCACCGGTGTCAGCAACAACGTGGAACCTGCACACAACACAACCAAAATACTTTGTCCCAACGGTACAGTGAGGTTGTCAATCTCACCGGTCTTGCTGAAAATAAAGATTAGACGTATAGTGTGGAAAATGATGAATGCTTGCAGTAACTAAAGAAAGTAGTAAATAGTTGTGGTTTGTTTAGCAGTGTGGAAAATGGACCGGGGTTCATAGGTTCACTAGTGGTGTCTCTCCATAAAAGATAGCATGTCGGGTGAACAAATTACAGCTGGGCAATTGACAAATAGAGGTTGCACCGTAGTGCACAATATAACATGATGATTACTGTGATATTTAGTGCGGGCATTACAACAATATACATAGACCGAAATCCATCTGCATCTATGACTAATAATTCACCCTTAGGTTATCATACGAACCCCCTTATGTATTAAGTTGCAAGCAACAGATAATTGCATTAAACAAAGTGTGTAATGTAAGCAGTGATTATGCACGCGGGCACTCTCACCGCTGTTTTCTCCCTATTGGCAACAGCACATCCTCCCCCTTCATGTTTCTATCACTCGAGCATAAATACTCCCTCTTGGAGTCACTAGCAACTACTTGGCCAGAGCAACCACTAGCAACGGAAAGGATGCAAGATCATAAATAGCATATGCAAATAAAGACTATAATCAACTTGGCATAAGTTCAATATTCATCGGATCCTAGCAAACATAGCATACAGAATTACATAAGATCAATCTCGATCATGATAGGCAGCTCATGAGATCTAAACATGGAGGCATATGAGGAGAAGACAACCATCTAGCTACAGCTACGAACCCGTAGTCCAAGGATGAACTACTAAGCATCACTCCAGAGGCAGGCATGGTGATGTAGAAGCCTCTGGTGATGATCTCCTCTTCGGCAGGGTGCCGGAAACAGCTTCAGAACCCCCCCTGATCTAGGGTTGACGGTGGTTGCGGAACTTTTCGGGGATTTTTGATCAGGTGTTTAGGGTTTTCCATCCGGGGGGATTAAATAGGCGAAAGGGCAAAGGAGGTGGAGCTCCAGGGGCCCCACACCCATAGCTGGCGCGGCCAGGGGAACCCGCGCCACCCTATGGTGTGGCCCCCCTGGTGCCCGTCTTCGACACCTCTTCGGTGTTCTGGATGCTTCCGGGGAAAATAGGCACTTCGGGCTTTGTGGGGTCCAATTCCGGGAATTTTTCCAGAACAACTTTTCTGAAACAAAAAACAGCAGAAAACAGGGAACTGGCACTTGGCATCTTGTTAATAGGTTAGTCCCGGAAAACGTATAAAAATATTATAAATAAGGGATAAAACAAGTAGAAATTGACATAATATGATCATGGAGCATCAAAAATTATAGATACGTTGGAGACGTATCATTGTGCTAGGCTCTAGTTTTGGTTCGGTAGAAAGAAAGAACAGAGAAAAAGAAAATCCCCACACGAAAGCAAATAGTATCCCTAACCCTAACCCTAGACAGAGAGGGGAGAAGGGGAAAGGTAATATAATTGCTCACCGACAACACTGCGCCGCCACAACGGCCGCACCGCTCCTCTCTATCCCATGCGCATCCACGGAGGTGCGGGAAGAAGAGTCGCCGGTGAGAAAATTGGGCACCGCAACCTCTCCGTTCGACGGAGGTGCGCTCACCGCGAGGGAACGCACCACCGGCGAAAGGGACGCGACGATGCCACAACTACACTCCATCGAAAGCTTTCCCCCGGCCTGCAGAGAGGAGCAGGGAACAACCCTGTTGCTCTTCTGTTTTCTGTTGTGGTGAGGTGGAGAAAGAAAGGGGGCGAACTAAAGAAAGAGGAGAAGGAAGGCAGCGGCGGAGCAACGGCGCTCACCGCCGTCTCCAGCAGCGCAGGAGAGTGGTGGTGGCGTGGTTTTTTCTCTGCGCGAGAGACGGAAGGAGAGGCGCCCGGGGGTAAAATGAGCTAGGGTTTCCCCCGGCCGTGCGCAGCCCCTCGTTTTGTTCCTCCGAGAACGGTGCTGCATTGTCCGATGAGATGGAGGGCCATATGTGGAACCCTAGCTCACATACCGGGCCAGCGGGCCGAAGGAAATAAAAAAAGGCCAGGGCGGTGAAAGCTACACAGGGGAGCGGGGCGTGGCTTGCTGGGTTGGGCCCTCACGGCTGTTGTCGACCGCACGCGCCACAAACTGAGAGAGAAGAGCAGCACGGGCTGGGCCAAAAGATAGGCCATGGGCTGCTGAGCGCTGGGCGCTGCTGCGGTAAAAATCGCGCGCGCTCGCTAAGGAACAGAGCAGGCCATGGGCTGGGCCGGCCAGGTCATGTTTTTTTTCATAGTTTTATTTAATTTTTGTTTTGTGTTTATTTTTTCCAGAAGCAGTATTAATAGTTTTTTGTCCAAATTTTGGGTAAAATTGATATAGTTTTTTCCAATGAAATTTTTGTTTAGGGAGTACAAAAGAAAAATAAATATTCGTATAAAATATGAAGTTCATGATTTTTTTATTCATGTTTTCCACTTCAAACTCATAAAAGTGCTCTATTAAAGGAAAATAGGCTAAAAGTGAGAATTACATGATAATAATTAATTGTTATAGTCTCATATATGCTTTTATTGCTATTTTCCGTCCAACGGTGATATAGTTTTAATTGCATAAACAGTTGTGTGTTTTAATTTTGACCAACGTTGGATTATTACATGCAGTTGTTTTTATTTTCTCACTTCATTGTGGTTTTCAGGATGGCACTACTTGATGAGCTGCATTAAGGACGTTCCAACCCTCAGAGGTGAAAACTACAGTGAATGGAGGAAGAAGGTGGGTTTCGCCTTCGCATGTCCCGAGGTTAACTGGGTTGTGGACACTCCACAGCCAGTCAAGCCCAAAGAGTCATAAAGAGAGGCAACTGATGATGATGCTGCATGGGAGAAAAAAGAAAGGGGACTATGCTCCTTTGGTGTTGTCATATTCCATCAAAAACAGAAAGTGGCAAACAACCAACAAAAAGTGTATGGCAATTATAAAGAATACAACTGAGAACGCCATTGTGGGCTCAATTGCAGAGTTTGCTTCCGTAAGGGAGTTCTTAGAAAAGATAAAGAGCCAGTTCACTGGCTCTTCAAAGGTATATGCCACCCAACTGATTAAATAGCTGGTAGCAGAAAAGTACAACGGAGGTGCACATGGCATACGTGAGCACATCCTAAGGACGAGCAACATGGCAGCTAAGTTTAAGCCCATGGATGCTAATCTGGAGCTCAAGCCAGCACTCCTTGTCTATCTGATCATGACTTCACTGCCAAATCAGTTCGACAACTTTGTGATAAACTACAACATGGCCCCTGAAAAATGGGATGTTGAAATGACTATAGCCATGTGCGTACAAGAGGAGGACAGACTAAAAGCCTCACATGGTGGTTCTTTGAACTACGTAAATGATAACAAGAAAAGGAACTATAATCAAAGTAACTCTGGTTCTCCTTCAAAAGCACATGGAAAAGCTCCCGCACAGTATCAGCAAAACTCTCGTCCATCTCTTCTAGTGGGCAAAAACACATGTCTCCACTTCAAGAAGACTGGGCATTAAAAAAGGGATTGCCCAGTTTTCCTAAAGTCTATAATGGCAAAGAAATGTAAAAATATCGTTTCCTTTGTAAATGAATCCATGTATACATAGTTTACGAAATCTACTTGGTGGATTGACTCAGGTGCAACTATTCATGTCGCAAATTCTTTACAGGGATTCATTTCGATCCGGACTATGCAAAGAAGCAAAAGATGCATTGAGGTCGCTAATGGAGTTCAAGCAGACGTTAAATCTGTTGGAAACATCTCCTTGTAGTTAGGTGATGGTTTCACGATTTTGCTTAGAGATATTATATATGTTCCTTCATTACACAAGAACTTGATTAGTGTATCACGTTTGGACAAAGATAGTATGAGTGTTATTTTGGACATGGCAAGTGTGTCATATGGTGTAATAATATTCATGTGGGGTTTACTTTCCTCCACAATGAGCTTTATTCATTATCCTTGCGTGAATTTTTTTGTTCTATGTGCAAAGTGAATGAGCATGATTCTGGGTCGAATAAAGAACAAAAGAAAAGAAAGAGAGCTCTAGACTCATCGAAATTGTGGCACTGTCGTTTGGTCCACATTTCGACGGGAAGAATAGAAAGACTAATAAAAAAAATGATATTCTTCCTCCACTAGAATTCTCAGACATAGAGCAATGCGTAGATTGCATTAAAGGAAAGTATGTAAAGCAAATTAAAAAGGATGCAAACCGAAGTATAGAAACACTAGAAATTATTCACACTGATATTTGTGGACCATTTCCTGTGAAAAGTGTGGATGGTTATAGCTCGATTACTCCCGATATGGATACATCTATCCAATTAAAGAAAGATTTGAAGTGTTGGATAAATTTAAGATATTCAAAGATGAAGTTTAAAATCAACATGATAAAAGAATAAAGATAGTGAGATCTGACCGTGGGAGAGGGGGAGTACTACAGTAGACACACTCCCTATGGCCAAGTCCCTGGACCTTTTGCAAGGCTTTTACAGGAGAATGGCATAGTAGCCCATTATTCAATGTCGGGCGAGGCTCGGCAAAATGGATTAGCTGAAAGACGTAACCATACCCTTATGGATATGGTGCGCAACATGATGAGTCATTCCACTTTGCCATTGAGATTATGGATGGTGGCACTTAAAACTTCCATTCACATTCTCAATAGAGTACCAAGCAAGTCGGTGCCCAAAACACCGTACGAGTTGTGAACAGGAAGAGCTCCATCCCTACAACACTTTAGGGTGTGGGGGAGCCCAGCTGAGGACAAAGTGTTTAATCCAAACATTGCAAAGTTAGATAGCAAAACAGTGAGTTTCCACTTTATTGGCTATCCTGATAGATCAAAATGTTATCGTTTCTACTATCTAGACAAATACACAAAGTTTTTAGAAACGAGACATGCAGTCTTCTTAGAGGAAGAAATGATGAGGGGGGCATGGTAGCTCGGAAAATTGATCTTGAGGAGAAGAGGGTGTGTGCACCTAATCCGATGATTCAAGAGCCATTTTTCTCACTACATGTTGTACCTGCATCGTCAACCCCTGAGGTTGCGGTGCAAGCACCTGTTGTAACTCCAACCATGACAACTAGTTGAGCATTAAAGGGAGGTGCAGCAGCCTTTTGAAGAGGATGTGCCAGAAGTTGAGCCATAGAATGAGCCAAGAAATGAGACCCTTAGAAGGTCTAAAAGACGTAAAAGTCAGCCATTTCTGATGTTTAGAAAGCTTACAACACAGAAATGACTCATACGGAAAATGATACCGCTTCATATGAAGAAGCCATGAGAAGCCTTCACTCATCGAAGTGGGTGGAGGCAATGGAAGAAGAGATGAAATCGATGAGTTCCAACGATGTTTGGGAATTAGAGGATACTCCTAAAGGAGCCAAAATAGTAGGTTGTAAATGAGTCTACAAAAAAAAAGACTCTAATGGGAATATAGAAAAGTATAAAGCACGTCTTGTGGCAAAGGGGTTTACACAAAGAGAAGGGGTAGATTACAATAAGGCATTCTCTCCAGTCTCATGTAAGGATTCCTTCAGAATCATAATGGAACTAGTTGCACATTTTGATTTAGAGCTATATCAAATGGATGTAAAGACGACATTTTTGAATGGAGATCTAAAAAAAAATGTTTATATGAAACAACCCAAGGGTTTTATCATGGAAGGCAAGGAAGATATGGGATGTCGTCTGAAGAAATCCATCTATGGATTAAAGCAGGCTTCTAGACAGGGGTATCTGAAATTTAATGATACAATAAAGAGTTTTGGATTTAAAGAGAATGTTGAGGATAACTGCATTTATGTAAAGTTCAAAAGTGGGAAATATATTTTCCTAATCTTGTATGTGGATGATATCTTACTTGCTAGCAGTGATGTCAGTCTCCTACGAGAAACAAAGAAGCTCTTATCCTCAAACTTTGATATGAAGAATCTTGGTGAAGCATCATATGTTTTGGGCATAGAGATTCACCGAGATAGAAGAAATGAAGTCTTAGGACTATCACAGAAGGCATATTTTGAGAAGGTTCTCAAAAAGTATAATATGCATGCGAGTTCTGTCACGCGTGCTCCTATATAAAGGGCGACAGTTTTGGGAAATTCCAATGTCCCAAGAAACAGTACGAGATTGATCAAATGGAAACAGTACCATATGCTTCGGCTGTTGGAAGCTTACAGTATGCACAAGTGTGCACTCACTCTGACTTAGCTTTTATCATCTGGGTACGCGGTAGATATCAAGAGAATCCAGGCACAGAGCACTGGAAAATGGTAAAGAAAGCATTGTGTTATGCGCAAGACGCTAAGAACCTCATGCTAACATATAGAAGATCTAATTCCCTAGAGATAAGAGGGTATTCAGATGCTGATTTTGCGGGAGAAAAAGATGATAGAAAATCCACGTTAGGATATGTATTTACTCTCGCAGGAGGAGCTATTTCGTGGAGAAGCTCAAAACAGTCAATAGTTGCATCATCCACGATGTATGCAAAATTTATAGCATGTTATAAGGCCACGGGGCAGGCGATATGGTTAAAGAAATTTATACCTGACATGAAAGTGGTAGATTGTATTAGCAAACCACTAAATATGTACTGTGACAACCAACCCGCAGTACTCTATGCTCACAACAACAAGTCGAGTAATGCTACAAAGCCAATAGAAATAAAGTATTATGTTGTGAAGGATAAAATCCAGAATCAAACTATAAGTCTCGAGCATATAAGGACAAAATACATGCTTGCGGATCCGCTAACAAAAGGCTTACCACCCAATGGTGTTCATGGAATACTTAGCCGGCATGGGTTTAAGGGAAAGCCTATGGTTCCTAGATCAAGAGAGGGCCGGAAAGAAACAATTATTTTTCAAAACAGAAAGATATAGCGTAGTTGTCTGATTCTATCGGCAATTGAGTTGTGACGATGAAACATGCTTTATGTATCAATATATGATGAAACGAGTAAAAGTAAAAAGTATAAAGTTAAAAGTAAAAGTTGAGATCAAGGTGGAGAATGTTAGATTGACCTCCGCTGTGCAGGCCAATGCGCCCTGATCGAGGGCCACCAACCGCATCTGGTTGGTGGGCCCCATGTCGCCCGCGCTATAAAGAAAGGTGGGGGCCGGCGGCACGCAGTACGAGGTTCACCGCGTTGCCAGCCCCCGACTGAAACCCTAACCCGATCTAGGTTAAGCACAGAGCAACGGGAAGCTCCACCGCCGTCACCATGTCCACCTCGACACCGTCATCATCTAAGGGATCCGAAGGAGGTGTGTTCTCCTCTCTCTCTCTCTCTCCTCTCTCTCTCCCTCTCTCTCTCTCTCTCTCTCTCTTGATTTACAATCACAGAGGCAAAGCATAGCATCTACCGATAACAAATCTAGAATAGTTTCGATCTTGAGGTATGACAGTTCCCTCCTAAGATATCTCTTATGCTGAGCTACACCAAAGAGCCACATACCGTGATGGGTTGATGATGGATTCTTGCATGAAATAGAGCATAAATAAACTATAAAAACAAGTATAACCAATGTTGTTTGGCGGGAAAGTAAATTTCATGCATGACACGTCTTACTCCTTTTCTACATTCCAATGTTGCAGGCTCACATGAAAAGGACACTAAGCACAAAGCCAAAAAGAAAACCTAGATCGATTATGAGACACCAGCTTTATTTTATTTCCTTAGTGGGACATCAGTTTTGTTTCCCTAGTGGGACAACAGGGGAAGTAAAACAGAATACTCACAACCCAAATTACAATCACATCCAACCCTCTCATAACCCGAAGATGTTCATGATCCGTGGCTGGTCAACTTCAACGGTGCCCACTCATTAGCGACGATGCCACAGTTGTGGAAGATGCACATGGATGAACCCTCCCAGCAGTCCTTGAGTGGCGAACCGCCTTCGTTTCTTCTGACAAAGAACTCTCGTTCTTCCTCCCTTCTTCTTTTTCAGTCATCGACTTGTTCATCTCTGTTGTTGCTGCAGCTTCCACGCAGATCCTACTTCGGAGCCTCTCTTGCGTCACATGAATCTGCGCATAGCTAAACCCCATAGAAGCCATGTTCAGTAGAGAATTTTTGCTAGAAGGATGGATGGTTGAGTGTTTTGTTTTGTGGAGGATGGATGCTTGAATTAGTGTGATTGGGTGATCGTGTATGTGTGCACACATGCGTGTATTTATAGGTTCGAGTTGGGTTTACTGGTGTGTGGGAACCATGTGTGGAGTTGCTGGTTTCTATGGGCTTGTCTCCTTTGGCGGCAGCCGTCAGGTGTCACGATGGGGAGGTTTTGAGGTCGCTATCGGTGAAACTTGAAAGTTTGGTGACTTTGGATGGTTCGACACTCACTTGGAATACCCGTGGACAAGTCAAACATTTAGGATATTTTATTTAGACAGAATGCTTTGGGCGTATTGGTGGAACGAGATAAATTCCACTGCCATCAGGTTAAGTTGCTTGCCTGGCAATGCACTCCACTTCACACTTCACTTATGCATATCTGTCTTAAACTTCTCCAGATGGGTACTGACGTGTCGTCTCCATCTTAACGAGATATTCTATACAAAAGGTTTAAGAAACTTCAGGATTGGTAGGTACTTGCACTCTGAAAGTATGCCAGAGACATCTCGACCACAATCGTAAAGAAATTTGATTGGTATTTTAAACTCCGGATTTGGTTGCTCATTGCACTTACTTTTGAGAGTGCGCCGCCGGGGAGCTCTTGACCACAACAGTGCACTACAGTAGTTGGCCGTGGTGCCAAAATTGCAGTTTTTGATCATCAGTCAACTGAAGTGACTATCTAGTCACCACTGACCGTATCAGCGCACAAGACAGTTTTCGTTTTAATTTTTTATTGCACCCTAATCGCCATAAGAACATAGTGGTGATGTACTTGAGATGGCTGTGACAACCGAAGGCAAAGGTATCAACTGCTTCTCCATGCAGCCATGACGTAGCAATGTAGCCCATGGCAAGAATCCATTCACCCCAGGCAAGTACCTACTACCAATTACAGCTTGAAAGTAAGGCATGAGATGGAGTGCAATTGAGTGCAGATCACTGAATGCACCAATGTTACTTTGATCACGCAAATTGCTTGGACCAGAAACAGAGAAGAGTGTACATATACATCTCATGCTACAAAATTAGTAAGAAAACAGTTTCCATATCCATATACATCTCTGCACTAAGACATACATAAACAAAACCAGCCCTCGATGATATTACTGAAAACAAATAACAACGTTAGGAGTCAGGGAGATGACTGTGCAGATCACCGAATGCACCAATGTTACTTTGATGTTTGATCACGCAAAATTGCTTGGACCAGAAACAGAGAAGACTGTACATACATATCATGCTAAAAAAATAGTAAGAAAACAGTTTTCCATATACATCTCTGCACTAAGACATACATAAACAAAACCAGCCCCCGATGATATTACTCAAAACAAATAATAACATTAGGAGTCAGGGAGACGACTGCGCAACTTCTTTCTTCCTTTCCTTCTCGTGAATGCTATCAACTGGCCACTGCCATTTTGCTTCTCAGATTTTCCATTTCTATCTATTTTAGTAGCCTCTATGGTTGGTAGGGCCTCCACATTTTCACGCGAATGACCTGTTACTTTCCTCCTTTTAGCTATTTCATCCTGATCTCGACACCCTTCACCAATGGAATTCTCATCTACCAATCTATCAGTTGCTTCTCCAGTGAATGAACCAATACATTTCTCTCCAACACTAGTGCTATGTGCAGGTATGAGAGCAAGTTTTTGCAGAACTGCAGGGTCCAAAGTGCCATTATCAGCTTGGCCATGAACATTTTCTTGCAAGATAAGATTTCGCACCACATTAACTCTGTGCTCAACAGCATTATCCTTGGGCAGTTTCCGAACAGAATCTTGCAGCTCACTGGACGCTGGCACTGCAGCAGCAGGTTCTTCTTCCTGTTCAGAACCTGATGGAGGTTCAGCATCTCCCTGCGTTGAGCTTAACTTGTTCACAGGTGCATTCATGGCCTCTCCAGGTCCAGTGGCACTCAGAGGCTCACCAATCGCCCCCAGAGCTATATTATTGTCCGCACCCATGTCCACAAAGCGCTTGACCGTATCATCCTTCCCAGATATACTAGTCACTTTTTGCAGCTGATCATCATGTGAAGATACACCCAGGATTGTGTAAGATTCTGGACCATCTGATGGTTTACTCACAGTTTCCTGACCTGCTATGTTATCAGGATAAATATGAGTTGCCTCCATGTAATTATCCTTCATAAATATGAACGGTGCATCAGCAGCCTCCTGCGATTCTCCATTATCCTTGCTGTGGATCTTATTGTTATCCATTAGTTCAACCGCCTCCTGCTCTTCCAGAATCTCACTGGGCACACAGGAAGTTAGCAGATGACCTTCTTCAATCTTCATGTTTTCATCTGAAGTCTCCTCCAGCATAGCACTCTCTGCTGATGCACTGATGATCTCAGTCACGACATCCTCTACAGGTGTGCTCATAATGTACTGCATATTGACTTCTGTCATGGAAACATCAATAGGATCTTGGTGATGCACATCCTCAGTCAAGTTGCTGGTGCCATCTCCTGTAGGAGAAGGCCTTACAGGTGCCCCTCCTTCAGGTTGAATTTCCCTCGTTAGGTCCAACTGTAGTATGGCATTTCCCTCCATGTAATCATCAGTAACCTGTTCCATCTTTCTGACAGTAGCTTGAACAGAATCCACTTTAGTTGAACAGGCCGTGGCTGATTTAACACTCTCATTTCCTATTTCAGTTGGAACAACAATTTGCATAACCTGCAGTAGACCTGGCGACACAACTGTATGCTGCTGCTTGTAGTCTAAGTGGTTGCCTTCATTAGTGCATGGTATGACAGCAAGCTGTAACTTCTTCATTTCAGCAGTAATATACATATCAATATCGTCAAGTGATTGTTTGACCCTCTTCCCATCCATTTCACCTGATAACAACGTTCTAATTCGTACCTGCACTGTACTTACCAGATCAACCTGTGCATTGTTAATTTAATTTGGTCAGAGAAAATAATTACATACAGAAAGACCACAAAACAATGAAACATTCTGAACTTCTTACCAGGGCCTTTTCACTGTGCCCAGACGACTGATAGGATATCACGGGACACTCAACTGGAGTAGAGATCCATCTACGTGTAATTCGCCAGTACCATTCTAAGTAACAGTTCCTTGCACGAGTAGGATCTGAATTCACGGTATTCTGCTGGTCAGCAACCGAAAGGAGCCTATTATCCCATTGCTTAATGTACTTCTCATGGTAAGTGGACCAATCCTCATCTGTTTTACCCTGCATTGTCACACGCTCAACTGCCTCAACTGGGTCGGGAATGTGCTGTATCATTCCGAATTGTAGTAACACGCGATCAGGCACGTGCATTTCCACTATTTGGAAGCAGATCAACGGAATTTTTGATCGCCAGACTGCAGATCCAAGTGTGCATAGCGCAGGCAGGCCACCGATCAGACTTGGTTTGTACGGGTCCCATGTGATCTACAGAACATGCATAAATACAGCTAACTGTGCTTCTTGTAGTGTGCCCACAGAGAAGAAATGGATTTTTCGGTAGTTATTGAAGTCATACCTGACAATCTGTGATAGTATCGAGCCCATGCCTGTAAAATTCATGGTCCATGTACCGGACGTTTCCACGGTTCTTGAAGGGTACATCCCATCTAATTATAAAATGGTGTTCATTTCAGGGAGAATCAAATGAAAGAGCGGGTAGTGTTTACAAAACAATCTGAGCTCAAGAGAACCTGCATCCAAGAGGCTGATCATTGGTTAGAGCCTTGTTCTCCAGTCGTTCAGGACGACCTATCTGGATATGCTCCCATGCCCATATCTGCAATGTGTATTGATTTGACATTAGTTGCTGCACTAAGTGAAAGTGCTGCATGGCTGTAGAAACATACTACCTGAAGAAGAGTGAGAAAGGCACAGCAGTTGGCCTTGCCCTTCATGCTGGCCTTTCCAAGTTCTCTGTAGAGGTGGGCAAGAGCAGCAGCCCCCCACGCCATCTCCCCTGAGGCATCAAAATCACGGAGCAGTGCCAAGTATCTTAAGTGCACCCGAGTCCCACTCGGATCAGGAAATAAGCTGCAGCCAATTTGGTACATTATGTAGGCCCGTGTAGCATGCTCTATTTCTAACTTACTAGCCCCTTCTGGCAAGTTTGCAAAGGTGTCATGCAACCACGCATTGTTGATAGAACCACCTTTTATCTGTGGAGGTTCTTGGCCTAGCAGCTCTAAGCACAATTGCTCCCAACGACAGCCTGTTGCGCCCGTGACGGGAGTACCATGTACACGAAGTCCAGTAAGAAGTGCCACATCCTTCAAGAGCACCGCCATCTCCCCGAACCGCAAGTGGAAGGTCTGTGTTTCACGGCGCCACCTTTCGACCAAAGCATTTAACAGAGCATGGTCTAACTGAACCCTCTTCAAGAAAGATAGGTGGTAAAATCCAGCTCGCCGCAGTAGCGCAAGCATTCCCTCATGCTTCACCTCCCATTGGTTAAGCCTTGTGCCATGTTCGATGAATCTAATGGGTTTGTACACCTGCATTTTTCAGGCAATGTGGCAACAACAAAAAGAGGTCAGCTGCTGCGATTATGTAGCTTGAGGAGAGCCTGTAAACTGTTACCTTCCCAACAGAGATAGCATCAGATTTGTGAAGCTCTTGCTCCACAAGAACTGATTTATCAACAGGGCCAGGATCTAGGTTCTGCTCCATCTGCAGCGAGTAGACTGCAATGATATGCCTGACCAAATGGACTGCAGTGACCAACAAAGGATGGCTTATCAGTTCATATCCACAGAGAAACAGTGACAGGCACAATACTATAATTTCTAACAACAAACATGGAATCGACGAGTGTCAGCATTTGTAGCTAAAATGCTGAATAAAGGAACACAGGTCATGTGCATTTGAAACGCATGCTTAAGCAATAAGGGCCTAGGGTTTGACCTGCGCTGGGGTCGCTGAACCGCTGAGATTCCCACTAAGCTCCCCAACCGGCTTCCATGGCAGCGCGCGCTCGCCGGCGGTACTTGGCTCACTTCCCTGCTTTTGTTTTTTTGCCCGCCTCTTCTGGGAGTCGGATGGGGGTGGAAGCCGGCGGCGTGTAGAGTGTGGGAGGCGAGTTGCTCTCCAGCCCCGGGTAAGGGTGAGCCCCTCGTGTTGGACCGAGCAGCCCACTTGCATGGGCCTCGAGGTCCGGGCTGGGCCGGACCGACGCGAGATGTTCCGCAGACTCCTCTCCGTGTCCGTGTCTGCTGCAGCTCAGCTCCCTCGTGCGTCGCAGCGTGAGCAATCCATCCTCTCGCGCCGTAGACTACTACTACATGGCCTGGTGCGCCCTGCGCAGCCGCCTCCTCCCCCACTCCGCCGCCGCCACGCCCCACCGGCTCCTGCTCTGCCTCCTCTCCACCGCAGCCCCGCGCCACTCCCACAGCCACCACCACCGCCGCCGCCACTCCCCCACCGCCTACGCTTCTGCGGCCGCAGCCGCCGAGTCGCCGCGCCCTATGCCGCCCATCAGCCGCGCCACGCGGCACCCCAGGGGCGCCACCTCCGTCGCGCGCGTCTACTCCGACGTCAACTCACAGAAGCCCAAGGAGTACTGGGACTACGAGGCGCTCGACATCGAGTGGGGGTAGGGATTGACGGGGAGCTCATACGTAACGTAGCCTCCAGATTTGCTGCTAGCTCTAGGGTTTGCGCTCTGATGTCGCTGCTCCTGTGCGTGCGTGCGTGCAGGGAGCAGGATGGGTACGAGGTGCTACGGAAGGTGGGCAAGGGGAAGTACAGCGAGGTGTTTGAGGGCATCCGGGCCGGGAGCGAAGAGAGGTGCGTCATTAAGATCCTCAAGCCTGTCAGGAAGAAGAAGGTACAGCTTCATCTTTGCAATGCTTAGTTTTTGTGCTTCTGGTAGTTGGTTAATATGCTATTGCTGGAATGTTAAATATGGAGAGCCCCGTAGTGCCGTATAGTAGAATCTTTAGCTTGATAGTCCGAATTTAACTTCACACGGATAGCTAATCATAGCGTTGGTCGATGTGAATTGGTAATACTTCAAGCTTGTGGGAGTGTGTGACACTGTGGCTCCATGAAACTATTGTGTTGTCGTGTGTGTTGAAATAATTTGACATGAGATGAGACCTTAGAACCATGTGAAAGCACACACAATTGAAACAGTGAGAAATTACAGGTGAGAAGTTCTGAGAGTCCCCATGCACTGCTTCCTCCACCGGCAGTAAAAGGATGCTCCACAGTAGCAACTTGCCCCTCTTCCCTCCCTTCCCCTCCCCAGTCTCACATCTGGTTTTGGTGAAGGGTTCCTTGTAGGTGAGGGCGCCCCTGCGCACGACCTCCTCCTCCTTGTTACTTTCATATTGTTTTCCCCAGAAAAAGCCTGCACAGATCTGCTCTCGTGATCCTTTGTGCATCTCCTCATGCTTCGTGGATTTATGTGCCAAGGAGCTATTATGTGTGTCGGCTAGATGAAGATGGGTGACAACAACCACATCATTCGGCGTGAGTCAGCATGCTAAGTCTTTTTGTGGTGGTTCTGACTGGCTACCATTGAGCAGCATCAAATGAGGGGGACCATTAAAATTTGAAGTCTGAAAAGTGAAAAACGGAAGCTTGTTTTGTTATCTATGTTTTCTTCTTTCTTTGCTAACCGACCTTGTAACTGTGTCCTCAAACCTCAGTTTTCAGGATCTCAACTCTATTCTAGGCCCTTGTAAAAATTTGATTAATGTCAGTTGTGATTTTAGATGTAGTTAACTCCCATGCTTGGGTATTAGAATTTTTTTTGAATTTGGTGTATGCTATGTTGTCCATGGAACTACTAATATTGGATGATCATGCTCTGATGCAGCGATGGTTACTCTCATATAGAAGTTTCTTCCCTTGTATTTAATAACTTGGCAGATAGTGGTTACTTCCTCCGTTCCTAAATATAAGATGCAGGGCCGTCTCCAGAAATTTGAGGCCCCGGTGCAAAATGCATAATGGGGCCCTAAATTTGGAATGTGCCGTTGATCACGAATAACTACGGTGTTCTATGCACCAATGAACTTTTGCATAAATTTTATGTGTTTTAAGAATTCATGTGTTGTATATTGTTGCTAATTTCTGGTAATCATTTATTAGCAAAAGGAAACATTATATTCATACAATAGAAGTGCTACATCAGAATTATGTACGCATGTGATTCGTACTGGTATGCCATTGTTAATTTGATAATCTAATTTCCATTGTCCTCAAACGGCCAACGCCTCAATGAAGAAAAAACATTGATCCAATCATCACCTACCAGCCTAAGAATCGGCATAGTATCACGTTGTCCGATGCCTCAAACTATATCGAAATACCAAATCTTGCCGATGTTGTTTTCCATCAGATTTGCAGGCAACCCATGCACAAAGAGGCAAAAAGAGTAGTTTTTACAATACCTCGTGGTTCGCTCAAATAGGCTTCTAACTGGCAGCCACAACATTCAGTCAGATGCTCTGCTGGTTCCCTCTGCATCGGCTCTTGGAGCTCCCCGCCGCCACGGTCTTGCCCTAGTAATTTTCTGCTGGTGTCTATTTCACGAGAGAGGAGAAAGTAAGCGTGGGCCACATATCAACTGAGTTTGTTGGGCCGCACAACACGTCACTTACCCCTTTGCTGGAGGCCCCACGGTTCATCTTCTTCCTCCAACCTATAACCGCCTCTTAAACGCACGAACATAGCAACAGTTCAACCTTCAAATCCATGTCGATCCCCACTACGTATATAGAAAATGGGGGCCCTAATTTTTGGGGGCCCTGTGCGGTCGCCCATCTCGCACACCCTCGTCGACGGCCCTGATAAGATGTTTTAGCTTTTTTGTGATTCGGATGTATCTTGATGTTTTAGTGTGTATGTTCACTCATTTATGCCCTTGTGTAGTCCACACTGAAATATCTAAAACATCTTATAATTAGGAACAGAGGTAGTGCTAATTACTTGGTTATTCTAGGTTTACTATCCTACTGGCTGAGAATGGTGCACACTTTATGCCAATGTCTTTGGTTATCTATTTGTTGCAAACTATTGTCAATGCATCTTGTAATGTATCTGGTGTCTTATTAGCAACCCTTAATCCTTATTGAGTTATTTTTATGATGCAGATAAAGAGGGAAATAAAGATACTTCAAAACTTATATGGAGGACCAAACATTATAAAGCTGCTCGATGTTGTCCGAGATGATGATTCAAAGACTCCTAGTCTAATCTTTGAATATGTCAACAATACCGACTTCAGAGTGCTCTACCCCACATTATCGGATTACGATATCCGGTACTATATATTTGAATTATTAAAGGCAAGAATCTGAACCGTTAAAGTCGTTAGTATACTTACATCTATTTATACTCTGAACAAGAGTTGATAGCATATCTTGGATTCTTTCTTTTGCTTTTGTTTGGGTTCATAGAATCTCACCTGTCAGTGAAGTTGAATTGCGTCAATAAAGTTGAACTGCATGGCATCAGCTGATCAGCACATCTGTTTGGGCGATAAACTGTTATCTCTAGACTAATCATGTCAGTTTGAATAACATATCTAATGGAGCAATGACTTGCAAACTGTAATGAATTTTGATCATCAACCCAAATTTTAGCTGCAGTAAATCAAAGAAATGTGTACTTGTACGCATAAACATATATAGTACTCAAATTTCAGCTGCAGTAAATCAAATTTCAGCTGCAATATTACTACCTGTTTTGCAGTATATAAACATATATAGTACTCCCTCCATATCAAAATGTAAGATGTTTTAGCGTTTTCTAGACTACACGTATCTAAACATGTTTTAGTGTAAAACACTGCGTAAATTCATGTGCATCTTACACTAACACATGTTTAGATACGTATAGTCTAGAAAACGTTAAAATATCCTATATTTTGATATGGAGGGAGTAGATTATTGGTGGAATTTTGCCAAAACAAATCTGTTTGCTGAAGCTTGCAATATTCCAATGGCAAACACTGTGGATGCAACATACTGAACAAACACCTACATTTCTTACAAGTTTCCTATCCTTCTGAGTACACTCAGTTGATGGTCTTTAACTTTTCCAGGTATTTGTGTAGGCACTAGATTTTTGTCACTCACGGGGAATCATGCATCGAGATGTCAAACCCCACAATATCATGATTGATCATGAGAAACGCCAGCTTCGTCTTATTGATTGGGGTCTTGCGGAGTTCTATCATCCCAGGATGGAATATAATGTTAGAGTTGCTTCAAGGTTAGTTCCGTTAGCCCTGCAAGTTTGATGTTCTTGGACTTACTTAACTTGTTAATAAGGGTATTTTAAGTTCACATATGCATGCAAGTTTGAATACTGTAGTCGCTGACCTCCTAGGGTCCTTCCCGTGTATAACTTTAGAACTTCCGGAATGAGAGTGGACTACTTTATGTTGAATCTGCTTCACTTATTGTGTTTACTCATAATAAATTTTGATTCACCTATCTGACTCTGTGAAGAAAGTTGTGTAGGGGCTGAAGTTCATAGTAGGATATGTCACTACGTTATCATTCAGACATAAAGATCATAGCAATTGTTCACAATGTTTCTGAACTGTTTCATCATTGTCTAGCTGCTCCGGCTGGTAGATTCTCTAGTATTTTTCTTCTGTTTGTCAGTGGCTTACGGTGTCATGTGCTTTGATAGGTGCTATAAGGGCCCCGAATTACTTGTGGATTTGTTAGACTATGATTACTCATTGGATTTGTGGAGCCTTGGTTGCATGTTTGCAGCGATGGTAAGTGGCAAGTCTATGATCAGCCAATCATCTCTATTATCAGACTTTTATTGATATGCATTTTTTATGCTCTTAACAGATATTCCGTGTGGACCCTTTCTTTCACGGTCAAGATAACTACCAGCAATTAGCCAAAATAGCCAAGGTATGTTCAGAGCTTCTTAAACTGTCTATCTTCTGACTGGCATTTACTCTTATGCTCGCTATATGAGATAACAGCTTGAATCACGAGCTGTTTGAAATGTGAATTGGTTAAATATCTGTACAATACCCATAAATTTGACTTGGTTGGTTAAGCAGTTTACATGCTTGATTAAATTGCACACGTTTGTTTGCAATTTCATGAGTTGTCTTGTAGAAATTTAGTGAAATATCTCAGCTATCTCAGCTTGAATCACGAACTGTTTGCAATTTATGTGCTGTTAATCGAAAAGTAACTGTATGCCTACATCTTATACCTTTGCAACTTACTCTTGGATCATCATAATCGTGCCTTGTACAGCACAGTGCTAACAGTACTATAATAGTACAAAAGTTCTGCGGAAAAAAGAGCATAACAATATTGTGGAGGCTAATACTCCCTCCGTTCCAAAATAGATGACTTGCATATATCCAAACATGCATGTATGTGGACATGTTCTAGTCTAGATACATGCATATATGGACAAAATGGAAGTCATCTATTTTGGAACGGAGGGAGTACGATTGTGATTTCTCTGCCCATCCAAAGGGATTGAGAACATATCTAGTAATACCAACTCTTTTTGTGCTACTGTCCAACTATTTTTGTGCCCATTCAATGCACGGTAGCAACCTAAAAGGTTATGAAAAATTCTTATAAAAATGTTTTAGTCAATTAGATACGTGTCTCTAAAGAGGTTGGCCCTACCTGTTTGATTCTTTTTTATCAGCCGTTTTGGTTGTAGTAGTCTTTTCTTATTCCACAGCAAGCAAGAAATGGTTGTTTAAAACATTTGATAAATCCTATTTCGTAGGAATAGCCTAACCGCAAGATGAATTATGATGGTTGCTTCTGTTGTTCCAAAGTATAAATGCTTTCGCAGTCCTTTTTTCTGAATGAAACAACTACCTATATAACCTGATACTGTTTGATATGAGTATATTATGGCTAATATATGCACTACATATTGGCCTTGTAGGTTCTTGGGACAGATGATCTCCACAGCTACCTCCAAAAATATGGTCTTCAGCTTGACCCACAGCTTGAAATGCTTGTTGGAAGGTCACATATTACTTTCGGCACAATTATATTCAGAAGAGCAATTTACATAATAGCATCATCTAACTATATACTGTTGTCTGCAGACACAGGAAGAAGCCATGGCTAAAGTTTGTTGACTCAGAGAACAGACACTTAGTGACCCCTGAGGTGACTCCCAGCAGCCTTTAATCAGCCTGATCCACTACTCAATTGGATGTATTATTGACACATTTTTTTATTTTATAGGCGATTGATTTTCTAGACAAGCTGCTTCGTTATGATCACCAGGAAAGGCCTACAGCAAAGGAAGCCATGGTATCTCTTCCACTCAGACGTCCACGACAGGATCAATGCTTTTACATATATAATTTCCACATTGTTTTTACACTAAAAAATGCACCAACGTTTTTGCTTTGTGCAGGCTCATCCCTACTTCAATCCAGTAAGAAGCTCTGGAAGCACCCGGGAGAATGCTCAATAGCGATTTGCAGTTTTGCTCGAGGATGGATCATACATATTTGACAATTTTTTTGACACTGCATGTCGAATATAGACTAACAGAGAACGAGTGTATTTTATTTTCAAGGCGCGTGCATAAACGCCGTTTACCGGGATGTAATTGTCACGTCATTGTTTTATTTGAATTGATTCTTATTTCCCTGTTGGACTTTCAAATTGTTTTTTTTTATCAATAGGAATCCATCTCACTGGTGGGCTTGAATGAATGCGTCTTCACCTAGAAATCTTGGGCCGTCATTCTTCCCTCTGTTTTGCTCAGATGATATTTCGCGTACAAGCGCATGTTGCTTGGTGTCAGTGTATGTTGCTCTTGGTTGTACCCCCTAATTTGTTGGGGTTTGCTTTGGAAGCGCCAGATATCATGCCGTACGGCCAGTCAAGCGCCAGATATCATTCTCTGTGTGTACCACTGAAGAACGACACGAGTACACGACTGGTTGCTTTTAGCTGACAACACGACCGGTATCTTTTTTTTTAAGCTGGGAACACGGCTCGTTGAATGTAAACATTTGAAGTGCTCGGCTCAAAGTTCTGAAAACGGAGAAATGAAATAGGCGAATAGGCGCAGGCCAAGCTGTATGGTGGACCTGACGAATCGGCTGCACCCGTGCACGTGTTTCACGGAAAACGTTCTCGGCATGCACGGAAACCTGTGCGTGGACCGGTGCTGTCCTGCACGCAGCACGGTGCCATTGTCCGTTGCCACCGATACCCGCATGGGCGCATGGCGACCCACGCATCTTGGACCGCATCGTGTACTCCCGACCCAGTCATGGTCCCTGGCCTACAACGCAGGTAGGCTGCTGCATGCTAGAGTAGGGCGGTTGGGACAGGCCTCGCATGTCCTCCGGGCCTGGTCTCGCGATGTAGACCAAGGTTCGCGCGCTGTGCCAGTCGGCTTGGCACTGGTACGTACAGAGTCAACGCGCCCCATCCCCGGCGTCTCTCCTCCTGGCACGGTGAAGCCACGACACATGGTCCCGTCGACTTTGGTGCCGTCTATACGTGCTTGCTTGCCGCAAATCGATGGGGGTCCAAGCTAGGCGGGTGGAGGCTCGCTGCATCGCTCGACGCCGCCTCGCCCTCGTGTAGGTCTGTAGGATGAGATAGGGTCAGCTTCACACTACGTTTGTGTTGCTAACTGAGGTACTCCCTCCTTTTTTGTATAGTATACTTCCTTCGTTCCATATTAGATGACTCTCATACAGACGTATCTAGACATATTTTAGTATTAGATACATCTAATTGAGAGTCGTCTAATATGGAACGGAGGGAGTATATACAAGGCCACTATGTCAATTCCTAGATATCGAGAAAACAAATTAGACTATTAAATAGAACAAGTAACTATGTAGAAAATCTCTTGTGTTCCGTGTTAATTGAACATATTTTACATGGTGTTTTTTTCTCTATGGCTGCATGCAACATTCATATTAATGAGCACCACTATACGAGGTAGAATTATATTCAATTGTTCTTGGGAAGAGATGGTGGCCTTGTACTCCCTCCTGTTCAAAATAGGATGTGTATAATTTTTTCATAGATTTCCCATATTAGGATGCGTATTCAGCAGAGCAGACTAACTTAGCACAAAACAGACCCTTTTACCCCTCCCTAGCAAAGCTGGCAGCGTGCGTACATTTAATTCCAAACGTTAGTCTTTTCCCTACTCCTTCGTCTTCCTCCACCTCGTATTCTTCTCCATCCATTGCTTCTCTGCCTGCTCTCCCGTGATACATCTCCACTTGGCCCCCTCTCGCTCACACGAACACAGTGCTCACATGGAGGCTGAAATTTTCGTTCGAATTCTACACAAATGGCATCATGTTTTAGTTCCCTCTTCTTTGCGGCTTTCTTAACAAAAATCAAACAAAAATTTGGCAGCAAACCTGGAGTACGTGAGTCAGTGTGTGCGGGTTTATGCTGTGTTTTAATGAAAAATAACTTGCACATAGTCCAACGGTATTTTTAGAAAATTCTACCGGAGAGTATCTAAGCCTAGTACTCTAGTAGTACTAGCTAGCTAGCGTGCTACAGGCTGATCATATATGGCAAGATGATCCTTTCCTTTTTGTTAAGGCATATGCTTTGTAGTAACCGCTAATCGTACATTTCCGTTGTTCTGGTAATAATATATAGTTCCATATCTAGCCAACCGTGATTGTCAGATAATTTCGGATTCCATTAGCGCAAAAAAAAATATACTCCCTCCAATCCAGAAAAAATGTCACTTAAAATGAACTAATCATGTAGAAACTTAATACTACCGCTCCTACATTTTTTAGGAGGGAGTAGATAGGTTTATTTTGTTGCATGTACACGCTGAGGCGCTGACACATCTATTTACTACGGGGAAATATATACTCGGGGGTTCGCTAGTACTCTCTCTGTTCCTCAATATAAGATGTTATAGTTATTGCTCATGTTGTCTAGATACATATAAATATGAGTGAACATATACACTAAAATTTGTCTAGATATATGTAGACATGTGTGAATGTGGAAACGAGTTAAAACATCTTACATTTAGGACGAAGGGAGTATTTTTCTTTTGCGGGTAGCATGTGTTGCAGAATGTGTTAGGCAGCGGGATAATTTAGGCAGCTCCAGAAGCGAATCAACAGATCATCATGTTCATGCACGCAGCCTTCTCTCGGCACAATGTGGTTCGCGCGACCAGCTGGTTGCTCGGGGACGGGGAGTGACACGCCAACTGGCCTGCATGCGAATGCGAGTCCTCCGGCCACCGTACGTGAAACACAACAAGGCTGGCTCTGCCTCCGTGTCACGATACGTACGTATGAGATCGTCTTGTCCGACACAGATCGGATCGCACCGCATCGCTTGCCAGGTTCAGTCATGCATGGGACGAACGAACGAATCATGTCATGCATTTCTTCCTCCTCCGTTGCTTGGTGCTTGCTACACGGTGTAGTACTACACGTACCTACTGCTGTATGTATAGCTTAGCCTATGGGAGGACATTGCTTACGTACGGTACTCCGCTACAGAAACGTAGCGAGGCGCTACCCTGGCCAGGTGCGTACTACGTGTGTGTTGGTTGATCATTCCGACCGACCAAGCCCAGGAGATGTGTGGGACGTACGTGGCGTATTAACTTTGCGTTGTAGTATACCGGCTACGGAACGGATTCAAGATCAGCTACCAAGTCAAAATTTGGTTGATCGATGGTATATATGCATGAAACCTAGCGTACGTAGTACTAGCTACAGAGTTGGCGACGATATGGTCCAGGACACCAATTAATGCCGCATGACTAATCTAATCCAAGCATGAGCACATAGAGCCACTTAACAAAGTTCCGTAGCTAGTACCGTACTACAGTTAGCTAGCTAGCATTTTGCAGCAAAACAACAATACTCCACACCGGGTGTCAAAGTAGAAGGGAGCACATCCTCTCTCCTTTCCCCTCACCCCTGCTACAGTACCTCGGTTGAGAGTCCACCGTCGCAGTAGCGTAGTTCCGGCCATCCCCGGCGCTAGCGCTTGCGCTGGCAGTTGTGGTGATGAGGTAGGGTGCCGGACCCATCTGTATAGCAGTAGTCTAGATTGCTTTGCTTGTTGTTTGAGTTTGAGTTTGCTTGTCGGCGCTATGCCGTTCGGGATCTCCTCGCGGGCGCGTCCGATCCGCGCCTGGGTGGTGTTGCTGCTGCCTCTCACAGATTTGTGCCTCCCGCGGTGGGAGTGCGATTTCGTGCAGAAGGTGGTGGGATCCCTTCTCCCGCATAAGATCGAAGGAGGAACTCTGGTTCTGGAGTCTCCCCAGTTCTTCTCGATGAGCTCGGAAGAAGTTGCTGCTGCTCTGCCGCTGACCGGCCGTGGAGGTGAGGGGCGGATGGATGAAGCTGTTGCTGGTTCTGGTCTTGTCGATTGGAGCAAGGTTCCCCGCTGCATCGACGAGCGCATCACGCGCAGCAGGAATTGCTGCCGCGTTTCAAGGCCAGGAGGGTGGCCTATCTTCAACCTCCAGCTCGGAGGCCTTTCGGGCAAGCTGCTGGTGCTCGACGTTGGTCCAGGAGCAAGTGATTCGTTCCCGCTCTTGATCCAACTGCTGGCGGCTGTGTCTCATCGCCGGTCTGGGAGAGATTCGAGCTTCAAGGGCTCCGTCCTCGGCGAGCAGCGCCTGGAGGATGCCGACGATTTCGTGGAGGAGAAGACCGAGGACCTGATTGCGTTTTATTTTTTGTTCCGAAGTCTTGTATGTACTTTTCCAGCCCTTTCTTCGAAGTTTAGGGTCCATAGTGCAAGTTCAGTCAAGAGCCTGGATGTAATTCTTCCCTACCACGTGGAATGATAAGCAGCTTCCGGGGTCCTCGACCCCACCCTTTGTTCAAAAAAAAAACAATACTCCACACCGTGGAGCGTGGAGTCAAAGCACCACACACTGGATTGCACCAGTCAAGTACTGCTAGCTTGGAGTGTGGGTTAACTTTGACCTGGCTAAATCAATCAATCCCCGCCCCCACGATCGAGATTAGCGGTTAGGAGGGCACTGATCCAGGATGAGCGCGAGCCTGCTTCCTGGCTGCAGCTAGCCTACTGGCCTCCGATGCTTTTCGTTTTAAAATTGGGTCCATGTGAGTACCTGAGCATTCCAGAGGGGCCGGGGCTTTCATTTCGGGCAAGACAACGATGGCGGTTCCCCACATCGTGCCTTTTGTTTTTTGGCAGACATACCTCGTGTCTGGTAACTTAATTACTCAATTTAACGGTTTTCTGGGAAGTGTGACTAATAAAACACAATCGGAATTTAGCTTTGATGATGGGCCGACCAATCGAGGCTACTGTCTTGTCTTGAGCTTGTCCTCTCCCGTGAGGCCTCCATTTTTCTTTCTTGGGTTCAACTCCGCTAGGTGTTTGACTTAACTTTCTTCTAATGGATGTTGAAGCAATCAAGGAGATTCCCATCAGCTATCTACGCCAGACTGACTTTTGGGCTTGGCACTGCTATCATATGATAATGGATACAAATCGGAGAAGGGAAGATTATTTCGAAGGTCGAACGAGCTACTCGTCATCGGAGAATGAAGAAAGGGGCCGGAAGTACTTGTGGAAGGTAAAAGTGCCATCGAAGCTGCGTATTTTTGCTTGGCGTCTTGCTCTGTCTTCCTTGCCGACAGGGACGGTGCGGGCGTCGGGAGGAATGGCACCTACTGCCACTTGCCATGTGTGTAATGCTGCTGCGGACACTTGGAGGCACGCGTTACTAAACTGTCAGATGGCCCGCAGCTTCTGGGCTCTGAAAAATGATGATCTCAACTTGCCGCTGATGGGAGATGAAACGGATGATCCGAGACTATGGTTATTCACTCTCAGTACCTCATTGTCCAATGGAAAATTTATTGAAGCTTTAGTTACTTTGTGGTCGATCTGGTGGGCGCGACGCAAGCTCATTCATGAAGGGATCCATCAGCCACCACTTTCGACTCACCTCTTCATAACTAGGTAGGTTGCAGAGGTGGCTCTTGCTATTGGTAAGCTGCCTTCATCACATCCAGTGGTCTCCGCAAGACATAGCTCCCGCTGGATTCCCCCTGGAGCGGGAGAAGTGACGATTCATGTTGATGGGGTTGTTGCTAAACAAGAACACCTGGGTGCAGTTGGGGCTGTTTGCAGAAATGAGGCGGGTTTGTTCCTTGGAGCATCGGCTATTGTTTTTTAGGGCATCACAAACCCGGAGACGCTGGAAGCCCTTGCCTGTGCAGAGGCCCTTTCCTTGGCTGATGATCTTCAAGCCTGCCGCTTGAAGATTGTTTCGGATTGCCTGAACGTCATTAAAGAGATTAATGGTGATGAGGAGAGGGGACAACACTGTATGATTCTGAGAGAGATTAAGGCGGGCAGAGAGAGGTTCTCAACAACTGTGTTCAGCCATGAACGTCGTGAAGCAAATGGTGAAGCTCATAGGCTAGCCCGTTCAGCAACTAGTTTATCTTCAGGTAGACATGTATGGTTTTCACTCCCACCTGATGACATGGGTATCCCTGTAAACATTCTGTCTATTGAGTAATAAAGTCGCGAGTTCTTTTCAAAAAAAAAAACCATAACCAATTTAATAGATTTTATTTATAATAAGACAAGATAAAGATCTCTTTAAATCCGGAGCTTTGTTTGGAAAAATATAAATAGAAAACTTCATTTTGATAACCCAACGATTCTTCTTTTTGCAAAACTCATTTTGTAATCGTCGTTATCGCTGAATCGCATCGCGTGCCCTCCGGTTGCGCCAAACTGTTGACCCATCACGACAAAAAGAGGCATGGACACTAGAAAGTCAATATGTAGCCCGAGATCCAGATAGCTCTGCATTTTTAAAAAAAAAAATTCAAAAATCACATTTGGTATTCTCAAAAATAAATAAATTTAAGAACCATTCTGGATGTAACCAATAGTGCATTTACCAACGTGCAAAATATCAACTCAAAATAGTTGATATTATGGGCTACACAAAATAACAAGATCTGTCGGAATTTGGAGAGCTGAAATTTTGCACTATTCACCACTTTCAGATTCTGATTTTGTTATTTTTACACATCCCAAAATACAACATATTTCTAGTTGATATTTTACAGGTCTTTAGAATAAAACAGCATCTTCTTCCTTGAATTTTTTGAAACTCTAAAATATAATTTTCGAATTTTCCAAACTAAAGAGGTACCTGGAGCTCGGAAGTACAAACGCCGCACTCGCATGAACACACAAAAAGTCGCTTTGGAGGGCGGGCTTCATGGAGCCCCTTTTTTTTGAAATTGATATTTTGGAGTTTCAAAGAATACCGAAAAAAAATTCTAGATGTTGACAACGATGTAGTTCTGTGCTGGTGCAAAATTTCAGTGCGAAATATTTGTCATTGTATACCTTAGATATAGAAATTTGCACCGTTCAGTACCGATATACAAATTTGTCATTTTTTACACAGCAAAAGATACGGTATATTTCTTATTAATTATTTTTTTGTGCACACCGGTAGAAGTCATCATTACAAACATTTAGGTATTTTTTTCAGGACCTTTTTTTTAGATTATTTTCAGAAGGGACGTGCTGGGCGTCCCCCGGGGGATCGGAAGCCCCGATCCCCCGCCTCGAGCAGTCGACACGTGTCCATCAGCGTACGCAAAAAAAATCCCCACGCCCCGCTCGTCTCCGCCCCGCTCGCCTCCCCATGCCCCGCTCGTCTTCCCCACGCCCCGCTCGTCTCCGCCCCGCTCTGTCTCGCCCGTCTTCCCGTACCAGCCCCCTCCTCCATGAGCCCCGCCCGTCGCCGGCGAACATGTCGCAGCAGCTTGGATCGTGGCCGCTGGTATCATCAGCAGTGTAGCAAAAAAAAAAATTGCTCATCTGACTTGCAATTTATCGATTTGCTCTAAAAAACGAGAAAAAATTGCTCCGATTTGCTCACTGATTTGCTCACTGGATCAGGAAATTTTGAGAAGAAAAATTGCTACAACCAGTTTATCGATTTGCTCTAAAAAACGAGAAAAAATTGCTCCGTGGTGTAGCAAACAAAAATAAGAAAAATTGCTCATCTGCTCGCATGCCCCAGCAGCTCAATTTGCATCGGAGCAAAATTTGGAGAAGAATTTTGCTATAGCCAGTTCGTCGATTTGCTCCAAAACGAGAAAAATGCTATAAAATCTTACAAAAAAATTGCTCCCGCTGTAGCAAAAATTGCTCAAGAAGTTAGGAGAAAATTTTTGCCGTCGGGAGCATCTCGATGCGCCGTCGGGAGCATCTCGATGCGGCGCCGGGAGCATCTCCGAGCGCGTCGGTAGCATCTCCGAGCGTCGTCGGTAGGAGGGAGAGCGCCGCCGGGAGCATCTCGATGCGCCGCCGGGAGCATCTCGATGCGCCGCCGGGAGCATCTCGATGCGTCGCCGTCCTCCCTCTGCTCGGCGTGTGCTGTGCGCAGGAGCAACAACGCGGCGGAGGAAGCCTCAGAAATCCGGCGGGTGGCAGAGCGACACCGGCGCGGGGCCGTCAACGACCACGGGGCTGTCGACGCCGATGAGCGCGGCGGCCTCGCGCGGCCGCTTCGGAGGAGAAGCGCGGCAGCTCGCGCGGCCGCTTCGGGTCCACGTGCCCCCCGCCGTAGTCGAACGGCGTGACGGCCTTGTCGCTCGCGGCGTCCAGGATGGCCCCGGCGCCACCGGTGTACGTGGAGCGGTGGTCATGAGCGCCGAGCGCACCGCGGCGGGGCTCCACTCCGGGTGCGCGCTCTTGAGGACCGTAGCCAGGCCGCTCCGGTGGCGTCGTCTAGCTCGAGCCATCCTCGGCCGCAACCGTATGGGCGGCCAAGGCAGTGCGGAGCACGGGCGGCCTCTTCTTCAACCTGGAAATCACGCCGCCGTACCCGCCGGTCGTCGCGCAGAGGCGACCTGCAGGGAGAAACGGAAGACTGGGATGGGCGTCGGAGGAACGACGGCAGCGACTGGGCGCGGGAGGAGGCGGCGGCGCAGAAGTAGAGCGCGGGTCGAGCAGAAGGTGGACGGGAGCGGTGAGGATTTGGTCGTGTGGCCAGAAGATAACGAAGGAAAGCGGTCGTGTGGGCCTAATAAAAGCCACGCGTCGCTTGATGGAGGCGGAGGATGCGGTGCGTTCCATCCTCCGCCTGATTAACAGCGTTTGCCTTTTCAGAACCTTACAAACTTAAAACGGATTCCATGGAGCCCAACGACAGACACTCACACGGTAAAAGTCGCATGCCGATGTGCCGCGCGGGCCGGCGCGACGACGACTGAAAACAAAAGTGTCGGTCCGTGGAGAATTACGTTCCACCGGCCCGCTACACCAGACGCGGGCGCGCGCGGCCCCACCCGCGTTGCTCGCCGGCCGTGGAGGGGCATGCATGTCGGTCGGGTCGTCGGGGCCGGCCGGCGAGGACGACGCTACGCCGGCGATCGATCAAGGCCGGCCGGTGGTACGGCGGCGACCTACGTGAGAATAAAAAGGGGGCCGGTGCCTGCGTGCCCATCTCCATCTCTAGAGAGCACGCATCACATCGCCCTGTCGCCCATCTACGCGAATGCGATTAAATGGGATGTCCTCCACCGATGTGATCTGTTTATCATATGGATGACAGTAAGACGTGCGTCTCATCCCGTGATGCACGCTTACTATTAGTCATGAGTGCTGACCCTAACAGGACACCTAATCCACTTGTACAGTAGACGTTACGGTTCTCTCCCTTCCATCAATCAAAATGAGGAGAAAATCACCATAGTCGCATCGATCATGTAAACCTAGCTAGCTTGCTAGTGACAAATAGTTTTTGTTTCCGTGGCAATGAGTGTCGGTAAGATTAGCAGAGTTAGCCAGCCAGTTAGGCATCATCCACTGCAATAATTTGGTCACAAAGCTAGCTAGCTAGCTAGTAGTAGCATCTTTAGAAACGACGACACGTCATTAATTTGACTAACCCGGTCGAGAAGCGAATCAACTGTTCGATCGGCACGTAGGAACGCTGTTTTCCACCTGCCTGGCCGGCACAACGTGATAAAATTCGATCGGGGGAACAAATTTAATTGTTGGGGCTTGAACACGAGGACGCTGGCTCCTCGTCCGTGTCCCCCTCCCGCATAACCACCTGCATGAACTGCATGCCATGTCATTGATACTGTGTCCGAGGATCGGCCGGCACGACGCGATCGTCTTGTCCAAGACAAATCGAATCGTATCGATTTGCCAGAGCTTATACTACAATCAGACGATCGACGATCCAATCACATATGTACACGCTCCTCTGCTCTTGCAGCTACCAAGTACTGGAATGCAAATTAACAGCTAAATGCTGCACTGGTTATTGCTTAATTAGCCCTAGGGTTCTGCAACCAAACTAAGCAAAGCGGTAGATGATCATCGATCAGTGGAGTGTATAGAGATGCTAGCTAGTGTGTGTAGCTAGTGCCGGAAGCATGCATGCAGTGCTAAATAAGAAACGTGTAAACAAGAAGTTGACGGTACGTGTGCGTCGGAGCCGACCGACCAAGCCCACACAAGATATGGGTGGCATTAACTTTGCGTTTCGATCATCGGTTGCCGGCGCGATCCATCCATCGATCGATGTTCTCGATGCATGATCAGAGCTGCTACAAGTGTACCACTATACTTACGAGACAAGTGTGCTATACAAGTGCATGCAGCGCTGACCGGCCATGCATGCATGGTCCCGGACACTTGGGGCATACTCCAATCTGGGATCCCAATTAGCACCGCCCCATTAACCTAATCCATGCACGCCTCGAGCCACTTAAAAAAAGGTGTACTGTAGTAACCTAGCTAGCCTATATAGCATGCACAGTGGAGTCAAAGCATATGCACCACGAGATCAGTGTGGATTTCCTCACAGGATAATTAGGATGACACTAATCCAGGATTAGCGCTGGGCTGCCTCCCAGCTGGCCGCCTACCGGTGCCCGATCGATGCCGATGCTTGCGGTTTAAAAAATGGGTGCTCGTTCATATGGACCATGTGAGTGTACTGGGGTCTCCGTTTCCAGGACGACAACGACAGCGATCTTCGATCTCGTGTCTGGCAACTCTCGCTAACGGTTTCTCGGGGAGTCTCATAAAATAAGACAAGTAGAATCTAGCCATGGTGTGGGGGCATGTGGCACGGGCCGACCGACCGAGGCGCTTGTCCTCATGTTAGTCTGGTCGTTTACGCATGACAGAGCTAACGAGCTTTTGACAGTCATTATGACTAGGTATTCGTTTGCTTGATTCGATCGCAACAACTATAAGCCTGCTGGGAAGTACTTTAATTTGGTGACCAGTCGAAGATTTTGCAAGATTTCATTCGATGCCCGGTGCCCTTGTCAAGTACGTACTAACTCCGTTTCAAATTACTCCACATTGTTAGGTTTTGCAAGATTTCGTTTACATCTTCTGTTGAAAAATGTTCTCCATCTTCTCCTAAATCTTTATCCACAAGATTGTGTTGCCATATTTTCTCTTACAATAATATAATGATTACTTCATCCTCTACAATAATTTGCTTACCAAATTCTTGTTTATAATTCTTGTTCTTGCCCTGTTGAGTTCATGGATTGAAATAATTTGAATTTACCGCACTTTGTTGAGTCTGGAAAAAGCACTCCATCATCATCATCATCACCATCGATCGATTATAAACTTCTGTCCTTGAAAATGGAACTTGTTCTTTAGCAAATGCATTTGTTGATGCCTGCAGGAAGTTCAGACTTTTCTTTGATAACAAAGATTAATACGCACTGCTTATCCTGATTTTTTTTCACCATTTAAGAGACCTTTAATCAATGTCATCCCAGCCAAACCTCTCCCCTCCTTCACATAATACATTTTGTATTTAATCCCGTATCTATTTGTGCCCATCATTGCTAACAAGTTCAGAAAAGTAATGTACAAATTTCCTAATTTTCTTTCCAATCATCATTACCCTTAAAATGTAATATAACGTCCTGAATAATTTTCATCCAAGCTACAATGATGTACAAATGAACCAAATTTTGCAAATAGTTAACAACTGCAAACCCTAGAAACCACATCTAATTTGAAATCCACCGAAATATCATCGGCTTAGACAGACTTACTCAACTCCCGTGATAAAAGAAGGAGTAGAAATGGGTCTCCGGTGGATTGGACCTCTGGGCCTTGGCCACCACCGTCCCCCGCCACATGGGACAGTGAGTGCTTCGACACGACGGGTTCAAGCTGTCGTAAAAGTCCTGGCCACCACGACCGACTCTAGTTGAGATTGGATTGGCGGCACCGCCGCCGGGATCCATGGTAATGCTAGAACTAAAGCACGGGGGAGAGAGTGCGGCGGCCGACCAGTCCAAACGGGTGCAGTCTAGACATGAAGGCTCCCGTTAACGGCCTTCACATTCTGATTTTTTTCCCTGCCATGTCAGCGTGACACTGGAGTCCACGCGTTAGAAAGTCACTCGGCACAATTCCCATATGTGTTTTTTTAGATTTGATATGTGCTTTCTGTTACGCTGTTGTTGAATGGTGGCGGCTTTTAGCAACAAAAAAAAAAATCACATCCTGGTATCTTTTTAAAACCCTATCCCCAAATGTGGTAACCTTTTACATTTTTCTCTAATTAGAGCAGATTTTTTTAATCTAACCACGATTGTTCTCAAAATATGTCACATCTGATTTTTGAAAAAAAAATCAAAAATCTATTAAATTTAAAACTTTTGGTTTTTTGCTAATACAAGCCACCAAAAAAGAATAAAGCACAACATAAGATAAATATTATACCTTTTCCAGAGTATTGAAATTGCTAAACCCAATTGAGCCTCTATTTCATAAAATCTCAAAGTTGCTTCAAAATAAGTATTTTGCAATTACTTCAAAATTAATTTAAAGCTTTGTCTATTTCATAAAATGGCCTTAATTTGAAACCTTATTTTCAAAAATGTTTTAAATGGCATTTTTAAACTAGGTGTTTAATCACCTTGATAAAATCCTAGGCCGCAAAATTATTTTAGAGACCAAAATATTTATATGGTTTTCCACAAATGGTTTATGTATATTTCATATGTTTTCAACCAGTTTATTTTGCAAAAAATAGTGTTGTAATATTTTAACCTATGATGGTTCCCCAAAAATATTCTAGCCAAAGGATTTATTAAACACAAATTTATAAAGTTCCATTTTTATTTTAAAACCTATTTGCATTTTTTTTAAAAAATCTGTTGGAAACAACACCTAATAGTTTTCATTTGAAAGGCCTTGTTTTTATAAATAATAGAATTTAGTTTGAAGCCATTTGGACTATTAAGATGAAAGATATCAAATATTGGAGATTTATAAACAGAACAAAAAAAAGAGAAGAAGAAAAGGGGAAGAGTCGGCCGAACCGGCCCAGCCCACCTCCCTGCCTCCCTATCCCCCCACACACGCGCAGTACCCAGCGAAGCCCAGCCCAGCCAGGACGGTCCAGCAAGCCAATAGCAAAACAACGGCCCACGACCCACACCCCCTCCCCTCCGTCCCTAACAGGTGGGGCCCTCCAAGGTGATGTCACCCACCGCGTCAGCCCCTCGACGTTTGTTCCACGCATGGGACGCCACCGCCTCGCCCGACCCCATCCCCCACGTCTCCGCCCCTATAAACGCCTCCACTGTCGACGTCCCCCCCCCCAAAACCGTAAACCACGCCGCCAGGCTGCTCCACCAAAGTGAAGGGTACGTTGCATAGAAAACAAAAAATTTCCTACACGAGATAAACCTGAAGGGCCAAGATCTAATCTAGGATATGAAGAGCAACGGGGAGAAAGAGTCTTAGGAAACATGCCCTCGTGGACTCTAAGTTTACGAGATTGAATCTCGTTGTTGGCGTAGTCGTACTCATGCTGATCCTATGTGCACCGCAATCCGGTGGTGCCTCCGTGATCGGTCACACGTTCAGCTTGATGAAGAGCTCCGTTCCCTCAATCCAGCGGGGCAACGGAAGTAGAGGATCCCCTGGAACTCCAGCAGCGTGACAGCGTGGTGTGGTGAAGAATCCCACGGTCAGCGCTTCGCCAAGCGGGGAGACTATGGATTGGAGGAGCGGGTGGAGAGAAAAGGAGGTGGGACAAGTGTGTGAGGAGGAGGAGCCCACACCCTCCTTTTATATGGGAGGGGGAGGCAGCCCAAGGGGGTGCCCCCACCTCTTCCCCTCTTCATGTGAGTGGAAACTCCACTCACACCCACTCATGCTCCCTTAAAACCCCACTTAGAAAATCCAAAGGTTTTTCTTTAATTAATAAAGAAAACATTTTTATTTCTTTATTTTAATATTTGTTAATTCTATTAACAAACATTTGCATTTTTAGCACCTCGAATCATTTGTTAATTCTATTAACAACCATTCGACAAAAACCCCTTGAACTATTACAATTTTACCCAAAACAATTTTAGTGTTGTCTAAAACATTCTTCGATATTTCGTATCCTCTCAAATGCGTCATCGAAACTTAAGTGTGTCACCCTACGGTTCGCGAGTAACATAGACATGATCGAGACACCTCTCCGATCAATAATCAACAACGGGATCTGGAGATCCGTGATGACTCCTATATATTTAACGATGAATCTCGTGATCATGTGAACCATCAACGTCGTAACTAATTCCCTTTGTCTCGCGATATTTTACTTCTCAGAGATCCGATCATTGGTATCAACCATACCTAGTTCGATCTCGTTACCGACAAGTACTCTTTTACTCGTTCCGTGATATGACATCCTTGTGACTAGTCACGTGCTTGCAAGCGGTGTCGATGTGATAAGAGGGCCCAGAGTATATCTCTCCGACATTTGGATGTACAAATCTCATTCTTGATCAATGAGCCTCAACTAATACTTTCCGAATACCCAACGACACCTTTATAGTCACCCTGTTACGGCCTGACATTTGTTGACATCAAAGCACCCTTCCGGTGTTAGTGATTGACATGATCTCATGGTCTAAGGAATAAGGTTGCTTCGTAGGTAAGACATAACAATATAGACTAAATGACTTGATCGTATTGTTATACTTAGTTTGAGTTTATGTTCATCACATTATTCTCCTTTGGCATGACCTCGTTATTAACAACATCCAATGTTCATGATCAGGAAACCTTGATCATCGGTTAATCAACGAACTAGTTAAAAGAGAGGCTTTACTAGGAACGATTGTTTGTTTATTAAACACACATGTATTAAACACTTTATTATTGCCTCTCGGGCATATTCCCTTCACAAAGCTCGCCGGAATCCTCCGCCTCCACCGCCTCGGGTACCACCCATCACCGTCGTTCTTAACCCTCTCGAACCCTTTCGTGGGCACCATCGGAGCCGCCGTGTTGAGGTGACCTCGCGGGTGCCCTCTGCATCTCCGAAAACACACCGCAGCGCCGCCATTTTCCCATGTAGAATGTCCGCCGCCGTCGTCTCCTCCGTCTCCGGTGAAGCAACACCCAAGGCGAGCACCTCTGTTCTCCACCGTTGGATCAATCCTGCGGCCTGGGTTAGATTTGAATCGGTACATGTTTTTAACCGTCAGATCTAGATCTGATGGCTTAGATCTAAATCACTTAACTCAGTCATCACATTCCACGCCAGCAGCCTAGTCAGTACCTTTGACCAATCAAAGGAATCCACGTGGTCTAGACTTTTTCTGTATTTTCTCCCAAATAGAATTAATTGGCAATTTTGCCGAAACAACCCTAGACCTTACATCTATCATAACTTTTGAACAACAAATCCAAATTTAGCAAACTTGCACTTTCTGAAAAGGTCTTGTAATGTAGAGACTTTTAGCACTGTCCAAATTCAAATTTGAATACTTCAATTTTTCCAAATTCAAATGAGCCATCTGGATGAATTTTGGCATAGTTTAAATTTTACAAATCCAAAAATTGTAAATAAAATATATATTTTTTAAACTTTAGAATGTGTAATTTCATATCCTATGTCTTAAAATAATTTTTGATCTAATTAAATTTGAATTTAGATTTTATTGCCCCTTTGAGTATTTTTCTTTGACTTAGAATAAATCCTATAAATAATTGGAATATATTTCCTTATGCAAATTTGTTCCAAATATTTACCTTAGACCAGAGAGACCAATACCTAAACCTATTGGACACCCTTGAACCCTTCTCCATGTAAGTTTGGCCAAAACCCCTCTGTAGTGTTAGTCACTTAGAGATTTGTATAATCTTGGTAAAACTTATTAGTAGAGATTGTGGTGTGATCATTTTGATCAAGACCAACACTCAATATATGTTAGCCAAATAATTAAGTAGCATGTGGAGCTGAAAACTAAGCCAAGACAGAAGACATCAAGAATCAAGAAGACATCAAGATCAAGTTGATTAGTGACTCCATGGAGAAGGACCTCAACATCATCAAGCAGGAGTCGTGGACAACGTCATCAAGAGCTGAAGAATCGCTTGAAAGATGTGAAGAAGATGGAAGACCCTAACTCAAGAACCTTCACAAAAATCTAGAAGTGTGAACTTGTTAAGAGCCCATGGTAGCCAAAACCTCTTAGTAAATCTTGTAAACCTAGTTTGCTTCTAAACACTTAGACCAAAACCCTTGGGTTTAAAGGCCAACCACCCTTTCTTCCTACCTCTCCCTCACATGCTAAATAAGTTAGAGAGCTTAAATTTTGTACCATAACCATGAAGTTCCGCAAGGATCAATGGAGTCACCACCCTGAGGAGGAAGCTACATAGGAGCCTGAAGATGATCTTCAAGAAGACCAACTATGTGAAGACTTAGAACAACCATGCAACCTATTCAAGTTGATTCGTATCAAGTTTGTTTATGTCCAACCCTTGGCCCAAATGGAATACCCAGCACCTCATTACTATAATTCTTTTGCCTTAATGTCATGGTTTGAACCTAGACTAGCCTTAACCAAAAGTAGAAATGCCTACTACTTAGCAAAGGAGACTGAAAAGAAAATCAAGTCACAAGAAGATGTGACCAAAGCTCAAGAGGATAAGTTTAAGGCACAAGACAAGATGTTTCATAGTCAAGAAAAGAGGACGAGGGCGAAGAACAGGGAGATTAAAGACTTAAAGATGGAACTTCCTTGACAAATATAAATCCACTAGAATTTGAATCTTTCAAACTTAAACCTTGACCAACCCATTGATACATCCAAAACGTATCTCCTTTTCCAAACACTTTTCTTATTGTTTTCATCTAAACTTGTGATTTTTGGGTACCACTAACACGGACTAACGCTGTTTTCAGCAGAATTACCTTGGTGTCTCGTTTTTTGCGGAAAAATCAACTTTCGTGAAATTGCCCAGAAAAGATCCCATTGAGCATAAAACACCAGAAGACCCTAGGAGCCAGAAGGAGTCCCGGAGAGGGGCCAGGAGGAGGCCACACCACCCCCTGGCGCCCCCCTTGGCCACGCCGCCTAGTGGTGTGGGCCACCCAGGCACCCCCTCGGGCTCCCCGTTCGACTACTTATGCCCCGTAACCTAAAAAACGAGGGGGGTTCGTCATATTCCATAGAAACACAATAGAGGGCCTCCGCCACCTCGAAACTCGATTCGGGGATCAGAAGTTCCTGTTCTCGCACCCTGCCGGGACGGGGATTCGAAGGAGATCATCGCCATCGACACCGCCACCTCTTCTCCATCAACCATCCATGATTCCCCCGTCCATGTGTGAGTAAACACCGATGTAGGCTGCGAGGGGTGGAAGGGATCAGATCAGATTGATCATGTAATAATGCCATATTGTTAGGGCATAGTGCCTAGTATCCATTGTTAGTGTTTTCTATCGTTGTTGCAACTTGTTATGCTTAATGCCTGTCACTAGGGACCAAGTGCCATGATCTCAGATCTGAACATGTTATTGTTTCATGAGTATAATTATGTTTCTTGATCATATCTGCATGTTGTTTACACATGTCATTGTCTAGAACCCGAGGCCCCAAAGTGACATAAATTGGGACAACCAGAGGGGATGGTTATGATGTGAGGATCATGTGTGTTCACGAAGTGTTAATTCTTTGCTTAGGTGCTTTATTAAAAGGAGCACCTTAATTACCAGCAGCTTCCCTAGAGGCCCCGCTGCCACGGGCTGGTAGGACAAAAGATGGTGTGCAAGTTTCTCATCGCGAGCACGTATGACTATATTGGAACACATGCCTATGGTTTACTGATATGTAATAAACGTATCCTTAGTTTCTTATTGTTTCCCACATGTTTGCTATACGCTTTATGTCATTTTTATCAATTTTCCGGACTAACCTATTGACAAGATGCCACAGAGCCAGTTCCCTGTTTTCTGCTATTTTTTTAGTTTCAGAAAAGTTGTTCTGGAAATATTCTCGGAATTGGAAAATTCGAAGCCCGAAATTCTTAGAATTCCTGAAGGTTCCACGGAGTCCCGAAGAGACCCAGAGGGGGGCCTCAGGGGGCCCACACTATAGGGCGGCGCGCCCCCTGGCCGCGCCATGGGGTGGTGTGGAGCCCTCCGGCCTCCACCGCCTTCGCCCTTTCACCTATTTATACCCCCCGAGACGTAAACACTAAAGATATACCACTTCGTCCCAAAAAACACCTGAGGCCGCCGTCATCGTCATCCCGAGATCGGGAGGGGAATTCATCACTGGAGGGTTCTACACCACCATGCCCTCCTCCGAAGTGATGCGTGAGTAGTATCCCTGGACTACGGGTCCATAGCAGTAGCTAGATGGTTATTCTCTCCACTTTGTACCTCATGTTTAGATCTTGTAAGCTGCCTAACATGATCAAGATCATCATTATGTAATGCTACATGTTGTGTTTGTTGGGATCTGATGAATGTTGAATGCTATGTCTTCTGGTTATCACTATATAATGTTATCTTCATGCATATGTTATTTATGATCTTGCATGCTCTCCATTACCAGTAGATGCTCTGGCCAAGTAGATGCTAGTAACTCCAAGAGGGAGTATTTATGCTTGATAGTGGGTTCATGCCTCCTTTGCATATGTGCTCGAGTGACAGAAACGTGACGGATGGAGGATGTGTTGTTGCCATTAGGGATAAAACAACAATGTTTACCTAGTTTACATTACACACTTTGCTTATGGCGATAATATGTTGCTAGCAACTTAATACCCAACATTTGTTCGGATGATATTCGGAGGGTGGATTATTAGACATAGATGCAGTTGGATGACGGTCTATGTATTTTATTGTAATGCCCGCATGAATCACATACTAATCTTTATGTCTTTCATATGCACTACGGTGCAGCCTTCATTTCTGTCGATTGCCCAGCTGTAATTTGTTCACCACACATGTTATTTATCTTTCACGGAGAGACACCACTAGTGAACTATGGAGCCCGGTCCTTTTTCCTCATACTGATAAAACACCTACTGCTTTCATACTACTGCTACTGCTTTTATACTGTTTTCCACATCATACGTTTAAGCTCTTTGTGTTCAGTGATACGTCTCCAACGTATCTATGATTTCTGATGCTCCATAATCATATTTTGCCAATTGCTACTTGTTTTCTTCCTTATTTATAGCATTTTTTATAAGTTTCCCGGGACTAACCTATTAACAAGATGCCAAGTGCCACTTCCCCGTTTTCTGCTATTTTTGGTTTCAGAAAAGTTGTTCCGCAAACATTCTCGGAATTGGACCCCACAAAGCCCAAAGTTCCTATTTTCCCCAGCAAGCATCCAGAACACCGAAGAGGAGTCGTAGACGGGCAACATGGGGCTACACGATAGGGTGGCGTGGGCCCCCCTGGCCGTGCCACCTATAGGTGTGGGGCCCCTGGAGCTCCACCGCCTTTGCCCTTTCGCCTATTTAAGCCCCCTGGATGGAAAACCCTAAACACCTTATAAAAATCCCCAAAAAGTTCCGCAACCGCCGTCACCGTCAACCCTAGATCAGGGGTGTTCTGAAGTTGTTTCCGGCACCCTGCCAGAGAGGAGATCATCACCGGAGGCTTGTACATCACCATGCCTGCCTCCGGAGTGATGCGTGAGTAGTTCATCATTGGACTACGAGTTCGTAGTTCTAGCTAGATGGTTGTATTCTCCTCATATGCCTCCATGTTTAGATTTCGTGAGCTGTCTATCATGATCGAGATTGCTCTTATGTAACTCTTTATGTTGTGTTTGCTGGGATCCGATGAATATTGACCTTATGCCAAGTTGATTATAGTCTTTATTTGCATATGCTATTTGTGATCTTGCATGCTTTCCGTTGCTAGTGGTTACTCTGGCCAAGTAGTTGCTAGTGACTCCAAGAGGGAGTATTTATGCTCGATAGTGGGTTCATGCCTCCATTTCGCCTTGCTCGAGTGACAGAAACGTGAAGGGGGAGGATGTGTTGTTGCCATTAGGGAGAAAACAACAGTGAGAGTTCCCGCGTGCATAATCATTGCTTACATTACACACTTTGTTTAATGCAATTATCTGTTGCTTGCAACTTAATACCTAAGGGTGTTCGGATGATAACCTGAGGGTGGATTATTAGTCACAGATGCAGACGGATGTCGGTCTATGTATCTTGTTGTAATGCCCGCACTAAATATCATAGTAATCTTCATGTCATATTGTGGACTACGGTGCAACCTCTATTTGTCAATTTCCCAGCTGTAATTTGTTCACCCAGCATGCTATCTTTTATGGAGAGACACCACTAGTGAAACTATGAACCCCGGTCCATTTTTCCACACTGTGAAACAAACCACAACAATTTCCTGCTTTCTTTACTTACTGCAAGCATACACTGTTTTCCAGACTATACATCTAATCTTTATTTTCAGCAAGACCGGTGAGATTGACAACCTCAATGTACCGTTGGGGCAAAGTATTTTGGTTGTGTTGTATGCAGGTTCCACGTTGTTGCTGACACCGGTGAAGCGCCAGCACCACCGTCAGTGGCATCAACCTTCTGAAGGTCCTCTTTCTCCTACTGGATTGATAACCCTGGTTCTTAACTAAGGGGAAAACTCCTACTGCTGAGCTCATCATACCCTCCTCTTGGGGTTCCCAACAAAGTGCATCAAGGATTTTTCTGGCGCTGTTGCCGGGGAGAAGGAAGTCTTGTGGCAAGGGGAGTCTCTCACTCTCAACCACTTTATTTTGTTTATTGTCTTGTTTTTATTTTTGTCTTGTTTTGCTTCTCTTTATTGAAAACACAAAAAAAATAGTTTACTTCATAGTTGTTATTTTTATCTCTATGTTGTTATTTCTCATCATGTTGATCCCTAAGTTTACCTTGAAAGATTTGCCGGTAGGAAGTGGTTCTATACTTGGAAAAGACACTGTTAAAGAATTTTTTTATCACGTTAGTAAGCATGATAACTTTGAGGAAAAATCCATAGTAGAACTTGCTCCCAATTATGAGATTGTTGTAACTTCGTTAGTTCACATGATAGAAGCTAGGTTTGTTAACCTCCATCCCATAATGCAACATATGTTCCTCAACTTGAATAACATTGAAGATGTTGAGAAAAGAAACTTCATCTTAGAAACTATGCTTAAAGAATTTGGGGATGTTGCTATAGAAGCTAGAAAAGTCTTTGATCGTTTTAATATGCTTGGCTCACGTGTAGACATTGTTGGTGCTCTGGAAAAAACTGAATCTAATAATGAGAACAAGGATAAACTACCAATCCTCTTTAAGTTAGTAGCACTACACGAAGCCCAAGAAAAGAATTTTGATTGCATTGTTCCTGAGAATTTATTTGATGAAGATAGTAAGCCTAAAAGTACGAAGATAGGAGCCTATGAAACCCACTGAGATAAAATACAATGCATTATTAAAGAATTGCCCAATCTTGATTTGAATTCTTCACTTGAAAATACTTGAGTTTCCATTTTATGCCTAGCTGAAAGGCATTAAAGAAAAGCGCTACTGGGAGACAACCTGTTTTATTTTGCTGTTTTCAACCCATTTTCTTTGGTGTGCTTTGCACCTGGGTGTTTTATATTTCCTTAGCAACCCCGCTGTATCTTTTCTTTTGAGTTTTTGTTGAGCCAAGTAAAGCCTCTAGTGGAAAGTTGAGCCTATATTTCGGATTTCTGCACAGGAAACAGATTTCTGCTGTCTACTGTTAATTCCGTTAAAAATCACCGAAAATTCAAAATGACATGATCTTTTTTTTGCTTAATCCTGTGTTATATACGCAACTTTTCTTAGAAGATCACTTTTTTATTTGAGTAACCGAAGATTTATTAAAAAATCAATCTTTACCTGCTGTTCTGTTTTGACAGATTTCTGCCATTTATCGCATTTGCATCTTAATCTCTTTCTTTTGGTGTTGTTTTGAGAAAAAGAGTTTTGAAAGAAGTTGTGACAGTAACTAATGTGTTTTTGAGTGTTAGATTGTGTTGAAACTGAACCATGTGAATTTATTATTTCAATTGCACTACTGTTGCTAATGAAGATTGTGAGAATTTTGATGTGAAGTAAGTTTTCAAGGGTCAAGAGAAAAGGATGATATGATGTGATCAAGAAGAGTGAAAAGCTAAGATTGGGGATGCCATGGTGGTACATCCAAGAAAATTCCAAGAAGACTCAAGCGTCTAAGCTTGGGGATGCCCAAGGCATCCCCTTCTTCATCAACAATTTTTTATTCGGTCGCATCTTATGTGCTTTGCTTGGAGCATATTTTATTTTTTATTTCAGTTTGCTATTGCCTTTTGTTTCAGTTTTTTTTTTACTTTTTCAATAAGCTTGGTTGGACCCCAGAATTCTTTTATTGGATAGTGACACGCTCCACTTTTTCATGAGAATACGTTGTATTATTAATCTCTGTCTAGCTGCTGCATTTATTTAGCTCCTGTTTTGCATGCATCTCTTATTAGTGCTATTAGTTTTAGTAGTGTTATGTGAGTACTATCATGTTTGCTTGCTGTATCATAAAGAGTATTTTTGTTAAAGCATGTTTTGTATGGTGCTTGCTGGAAGAAAGAAAACTGCTGCTTGAAGTAGAACTTATAACAGTACTAGTAGAAGCTTGTATAGACTGTGGCTAGGACTTTTTCATGCCATGCTAAATGTTATTTTAGTTTTAAAGCCTTGTGATTATTAAGTAGCATGATTAGCCTCCAATATCTGAGAGTGTTTAATATGTATTGAAAGATTCATGAGTTGTTCTTGTCATAGTAAAGCATCAATATATGGTATTCTCTTTCGAATGTTTTATTTGGTTGACTTGGCGCATGCTCACACCATGTTTATGACTACAAACCAGTCACGAATAGCCTCCATGACCACTTAGTTTTTTAACTTGTGATATTTCTTATGTTTTAATTAATGATGCTTATGTCTCTACGCATGATTATGGCTCTTATGCTCTCTTGATTTGTCACTCCCAGTCTTTTGCTACCCTCCACCTGTACTGAGTATGAGCTCTCCTCGTGCATCCAAACTCCCTTAAACCAAAGTTCTTCCCATTGTGTCCACCATACCTACCTACATGTGGTATTTAACTGCCATTCCAAAGTAAATTCCTCATGTGTTACCTTTAAAACCTTCAAAATTACTCCTACTTTATGTTCCTGTTTTTGCTCATGAGAACGTAAATAGAGAATCTTTATATCACTTGTTGATTGGATTTCACACCCTGGACTAGTGGCTTTATCCGCTTATCCAAATGATAGAAGAGCTAGCAGCGGGGTGCCCAGCCCCAAATTAATGCAAACAAATTCTCTTCACTATTTTTGCCCCTGATTTACCAGTCAAAGCATAATTGTGTAAACAAAAGAGAAAGAGAGATGACCTTCTACACCAGTTGCGTCCTTCGCCATGGGAGCCGCTCTTGTGAATCTAGTTGGCTTGTGACGTACTGTATTTTCTGTTTACCATTCGTTGACATTTGCATACATCTCCCAAAATATAGACACTCGGTGTCAAACTTTTAATACCTCTGTTTAATAAAATAAAAGCTCTAGCACATGAGTGATCCCTGCTTCCCTCTGCGAATGGCCTTTCTTTTACTTTTATGTTGAGTCCCCATCTTCTAACTTTATGCACAGTTGAGAGAGCATTTTTGCCATTCTGAGTTCTATGTGCATTTTTCCCATAAACATCAATAATTACTTCATGATGTGATATCATTTGTTCTTATATTATTTGTTCTAGTCTTCCCCATGAACTTTGAAGGTGTCCTGGCATTTATGTTTTGCCCCACTCTTAAGGACTATCGAAATATCACTTTCCCATGATTTTTCTATACCTGAAACAAATGTTTACCTTTCTTTGCATTATTATTCATGGTCCTTTATTTGAGTTACTCTTCGTGATGCAAAGTAATTGCTATGCTTTAGTATTAAATTTTTATTCATCATGCGTGTGTTTAAAGTTTTATGATCTCAGCGTGCATATGCTTTTACATTAGATTGATCAAGTTTATGTTAGTAGCATGGCACCTCAGAAATTATTGTTTTATCGTTTACCTACTCAAGGACGAGTAGGAACTAAGCTTGGGGATGCTTGATACGTCTCCAACGTATCTATAATTTATGATGCTCCATGATCATATTTTGCCAATTGCTACTTGTTTTCTCCCTTATTTATAGCGTTTTTATACGTTTTCCGGGACTAACCTATTAACAAGACGCCAAGTGCCAGTTCCCTGTTTTCTGCTGTTTTTGGTTTCAGAAAAGTTGTTCTGCAAACATTCTCGAAATTGGACCCCACAAAGCCCGAAGTTCCTATTTTCCCCGGCAAGCATCCAAAACACCGAAGAGGAGTCGAAGATGGGCAACATGGGGGGCACACCATAGGGTGGCGCGGGTCCTCCCCTGGCCGCACCACCTATAGGTGTGGGGGCCCTGGAGCTCCACCACCTTTGCCCTTTCGCCTATTTATGCCCCCGGATGGAAAACCCTAAACACCTGATAAAAAATCCCCGAAAAGTTCCGCAACCGCCGTCACTGTCAACCCCAGATCAGGGGGGGTTCTGAAGCTGTTTCCGGCACCCTGCCGGAGAGGAGATCATCACCGGAGGTTTCTACATCACCATGCCTGCCTCCGGAGTGATGCGTGAGTAGTTCATCCTTGGACTACGGGTTCGTACCTGTAGCTAGATGGTTGTCTTCTCCTCATATGCCTCCATGTTTAGATCCCGTGAGCTGCCTATCATGATCGAGATTGATCTTATGTAACTCTTTATGCTGTGTTTGCTGGTATCCGATCAATATTGACCTTATGCCAAGTTGATTATAGTCTTTATTTGCATATGCTATTTGTGATCTTGCAGTTTTCAGTTGCTAGTTGTTACTCTGGCCAAGTAGTTGCTAGTGACTCCAAGAGGGAGTATTTATGCTTGATAGTGAGTTCATGCCTCCTTTTCGCCTTGCTCGAGTGACAGAAACATGAAGGGGAGGATGTGCTGTAATTTTCATGTCATATTGTGGACTACGGTGCAACCTCTGTTTGTGGACTTGCTGAATATCATAGTAATCTTCATGTCATATTGTGGACTACGGTGCAACCTCTATTTGTCAATTGCCCAGCTGTAATTTGTTCACCCAGCATGCTATCTTTTATGGAGAGACACCACTAGTGAAACTATGAACCCCGGTCCATTTTTCCACACTGTTAAACAAACCACAACAATTTCCTGCTTTCTTTACTTACTGCAAGCATACACTGTTTTGCACACTATACGTCTAATCTTTGTTTTCAGCAAGACCGGTGAGATTGACAACCTCACTGTACCGTTGGGGCAAAGTATTTTGGTTGTGTTGTGTGCAGGTTCCACATTGTTGCTGACACCGGTGAAGCGCCAGCACCACCGTCAGTGGCATCAACCTTCTGAAGGTCCTGTTTCTCCTACTGGATTGATAACCCTGGTTCTTAACTAAGGGGAAAACTCCTACCTTTGTGCTCATCATACCCTCCTCTTCGGGTTCCCAACAAAGTGCATCATTCAGCAAAACCGGTGAGATTGACAACCTCACTGCTTCGTTGGGGCAAAGTGATTCGATTGTGTTGTGTAGGTTCCACGTTGGTGCTGAACCGGTAGTGCGCCCTGCCATCTCAGCTGCTTCAACCTTCTAAAGTTACTCCTTCCTCCTAATGGTCGATTCAACCTTGGTTTTTTTCCGAGGGAAACTTGCTGCGGTGCTCATCACACCTTCCTCTTGGGGTCTCCCAACGAACGTGTGTCTACACTCCAGCATTTACCTAGAAGTTGGATGCTTTATTATTATCATCTGCAATGCCCATGTTTAGATTACTACATGATCTATGTTATCCATGCAACGCCCGTTCATCCATTCCCTCTACGCCTACGATACTCCCATCCTGTTGTTTCCCACCATTGCTACTGCTATTTCTATTTTATTCCTGCTGTTATTTTACTACTACTCCTTCTATAAAACTATTACCACTGATAAATTGTTGCGAGCAAGTCTACTTTCAGGTGCAGCTGAATTGACAACTCAGTTGTTAAGTCTGATAAATATTCTTTTGCTCCCCATGTGTCGAATAAATAAATTTGGGTTTTACTTCCCTCGAAGACTGTTGCGATCCCCTATTTTCTAGCGCCGTTGCCGCGTAGAATAGATTTATTTATTTGCTCACTGATCATGATATTGTTCGCTGCAAGCCATTCATCCTGGGCAAGACTCGTGATGGAAAAGTTCCTATATTACCATCCACTATAAGAAGAGGTACAAATCTGAACACCTCTGTTTCTCTTGATTCACCGTCTGTTATGAGTAAGCTTCTTACTCCACCACATGCTACACGCACTATTACTTTTGCTGAGTCTGAAAATGTTTCTGATACTTTTGATGATGCTTCTACTGTGCTTGATGATACAGGTTCTCTAGGTCCTTTCCTAGATGCTACTATTGCTAAATCCAAACAAATTGAAAAAGCACAATTTTCTGTTGAAAATGCTAGTACACCTGTTAATTCCCCTGAGCCCATTGATGATCATGATGAAACCTATATTGAACTTAATGATGATTTTATTGAAGAAGCTCGTGCTACCACTGGTGCAAGTGCTCTTAAGAGTCTTCTTGCAAGACATGCTGTGAAATATAAATCTTCTCTTGATGCTAAGTTTGCCACATCTCTCGTACACATTAGAGACAAGGATTATGATTTCTCTTTAGATTTATCTTATATATCTATTGTTGAGAAGGAACCTTTTTGTGGAACTGAAAGTAAAAGTGCTATGGAACACATGAATGAGCTTTCATCTTTGATTAGTTTATTTTCTGATGATACTAAACTGTGTACTTATTTTGTTACCAAGATTTTCCCTTTCTCATTGAAAGATGAAGCTAAAACTTGGTTTAACAATCTGTCATCTGGATCTATTACTAATCCTATGGATTTGGTTAATGCTTTCTTTCAAAAATATTTGCCTGCTAGTGCCCAACATGCTGATGTGCAGGATATCTTTAACTTTGAGCAAATTAAAGGAGAAAAATTGCCTGAATCTTGTACAAGGTTTTGTTCTTTGATAAGAGCTAGCCCTGGATATCCATTACCTAAAAAGGAGCTCCTAGATATATATTATAATGGACTAACTGTTAAATCTATGACATACCTGGATAGTTGTGCTCGTTGTGTTTTCAGGAAAAGAACTGCAGAAGAAGCTGAGGAATTAATGGATAAAATAGCCAAAAATAATGATGATTGGAATATACCTGAGCCTACACCTACACCAGAGCCAACACCAATACCAAGACCCAAGAAGAGAGGGATGATTGAATTAAATGATGAAGTGATGAAGGAAGCCAAGAAATTTCTTAAAGAGAGGGGTATTAAATATGAAGATGTGAAGAATTTACCTCCTATAGAAGAATTATGTAAGCCTATTCCTCATCCATCAACTGTTGAGGTACACTCTCTCCGATACTTTGATAATAGAGATATTCCTTACTCTAAACCACCTGATCAATGCTTAGATGAAGTTGATAATTATGTTGTTAAGCAAGACAACTTTAATATGAGAGTGCAAAACCATCTTATGGAAAACTCTAGAGTTATTGATAATTTGCCTGGTATTATTGAGAGAACCTCTAATGATGTTAAAATGCTTGTTAAACATTTTCAAATGGTTCAAACTCAAAATGATCAACTTACTAAAGTGCAAAAATATATTCTAGCTGATTCTTATAGAGATAAACATGTTTGTGAAATAATTGCTAGAAGTGGTGTTTCTACTTAGGACCCCTTGTATCCTGAAGGACATCCTAAAAAATTGAACAAGATTCTCAGCAAGCTAAAAAAATAGTTCTCCTTCTAAGAAAAAGAAGAAGAGACATAAAAATGTTGTAGAATCTCCTGAACTTGCTAAAGATCCTAATATTATATCTATTTCTGATGCTAAAACTGAAAGTGGTAATGATAAAAGTGATGCTTTTGATAAATAAGAAACTATAGGTTAACCTGAAAAGCAAATTAAAACTGCAAAGTATACTAAGGAGGATTTCATTTCTTATAAACATGGTAATGAAAGAGAGCCTTAATACAAAAAGCAATGCCTTTTCCTAATAAGAAACACAAATCAAAGGAAGAAGAACATTATAAAAAGTTTTGTGAGTGGATGAAACCTCTGTTTTTGCAAATTCCTTTGACTGATGCTATTAAACATTCTCCTTATTCTAAATATATGGAAGATATTGTCTCTAACAAAAGGAAGATTCCTAATGAGTAAATTTCCACTATGCTTGCTAATTACTCTTTCAATGGCAAGGTTCCAAAGAAGCTTGGAGATCATGGTATTTCTACTATCCCTTGTTCTATTAAAAATAATTATGTTAGAACTACCTTATGTGACTTGGGAGCTGGAGTTAGTGTTATGACTTTATCTCTTTATAAGAGACTCTCTTTTAAAAAATTGATACACACTGATATATCTTTGCAAATGGCTGATAAATCTACTGTTATTCCTGTTGGTATATGTGAGAATGTTCCTGTTCAATTTGCTACTAATTGTTTGATATTAACTGACTTTGTTGTGTTGGAAATGCCCGAAGATGATAATATGTCTATTATTCTTGGGAGACCTTTTCTTAACACTGCAGGGGCTGTCATTGATTGCAATCAAGGAAAATTAACTTTTAATGTTAATGATAAAGAGCATACTGTTTATTTTCCCATGAAGATTGATAGAAGATATGGTTCAAATTCAATTGAAAATATTGAGACCAGCAAGATTGGAGAATTTTATTGTCCCATTCCAGTACCACCAAAAGAATATGAAATTATTATGATTGGGACTATGTCTATCAAGGTTGAGGTAACGTAATTATTTAGTGATTAGCAAAGTTTTGCTTCATATGAAAATGGTTCTGATAACAAGACTTGATCACCCTTGTTAACAAAATGATTTTTAATGAAGAGGGCAATGTTTTCACTATGTTTTCACCATGTTTCCTTCTGTTATCACCCTGGTACTTTAGTACAATCATGTTTTCCATCGTCCATATTCGTGTTTTCATCATGTTTTCACCCTGATTAATGTGGTTATGCATGTTTTCACCACCCATAATTTTATTTTCACCACGTCAACCTTTGTTTTCCTTGGTTATTTTTTCATTGAAGTGTCATGGAACCTCTGTAGTTCTGGTTTTGGTTTTGTTTTCCACCTTTTCACTTTTGTTTTTCTGTTTTTTTATTAATTATTAAAATTCTGGAAATACCTCAAAATAAAGTATCTCGAAAAATTCCGGAAAAATTATAATAATTTTTTACGTCAAAATGAGGCAAAGAGCCACCTGGGAGACAACAGGGGGACCCACCAGCCAGGCACACCATGGGGTGGCGTGGCCTGCCCCTGGTGGCGCCAGCACATGGTGTGGGGCCCCCTGCCCCCCCCACTAACTCTGTCCCCTGCAAAGATCCTTCTCTCACCTCCCAAACTCAAAATATTTCCTGGAACCCAAGTTCTTGATGTTCTTCCTAGAGATTTTTTCGATCTCTTTGCTCAGCCCATCATTTGTGCTGAAATTTGGTGCATTTGCTCTCCGGTATGTGACTCCTCCGATTATCCAATCAGAATTTGTTTGGTTGAGTATTTCTTGAGTATTTTAGTACTCTAGGTGACACCTTATGTGAGTTTTGATGCTTGATTTGAGTAGAAATAATGTAGTTTTTATGCATGTTTAGCTCTCCTATAAGTCCCTATGGTAGTTTCCACCTTATAGTTGCTTGAAATCAATTTTTGTGATGATTGTTACAAAAATTCAGAGATGAACAGCCATAACTTTGGAGATATATTTAGGAGTGATTCTCCTAGAAGAACAAGGCCCTCACGTTCATCGACCTTAGTGAGGCCATCGTATAATGAAGACCATATTGCACCAAACGTCGTCGATGCGGGAGGTGATGGAATCGCTAATCCCTCTAGCTTCCCATGTGTTACATTTTTAAGAAGTGTAGGTCTATTGGACGAATTTTTAATGCTTGTTGAAAGAGTTGGTTTAACCAGCTACATGGAGGATGAAAGTCCTCAGTATGCTACTCTCACAAAAACTTTTGTTGAGAGTTTTAAATTTTAGAATAAACAATTTGGTCCCACTGTTGCTTTCAAGTTATATAGTAGTCCTTTTTCCTTGCCTTTGGAGACTTTTGTTAACATTATAGGTATTAACGCTTCTGGGACAGCATACAAGATTCAGGATAAACCCGCTGATCTCATGGCGCTCTATCGAGAAATCACCAATGATGATGGCCGCTCACCCCAGCGTGGGAAGATAAGGAACATCCAACTTCCTGCCCTTAGATATTATACTTACTATCTTGCTACTAGTATCCTTGGTAGGGAGAACAGTAGCAACGTTTCTAGCTATCACCTTTCTTTTATTGATGCTGCGCTTAACCGTAGCAAGAAGTACAACCTTGGTTCTCTCATTGCTCGCCGCCTTGCTGCTAAGGGGCCCATTTATGGAGGCATTATTGCTACACGTATAACAACTTCTCTAGATTTTTCTATTGCTCCTGATGATGAATTAATGGCTCCCTATATACTCCACCTTGTTGCCCTGAAGGCTCATCATTTTATCACTACTAACTCTACTGCTAATCATTTAGTATATAGAGTTTTATTTATGGACGGAGATGAGTGGGAAATTATTTTGCCGCAGCCTGTTTTGTTCAAAGTTGACAGGTCACCATGGTCGCGCTCCAAGGGGGAGAAAGAGGAGCATCTCAGCATGATGGAGTTCTACAGGCAACAAGAGAGGTGAGACGCGCCTCCCGAGGACTACAACACGCAGTACACCGACTCGTCCTGGAGCACATATCAGGAGGAGGGTTCCTCCTCAGCATACTACGGGGGCACCACCTCATGGTCCCCTTGGGGATGATCTCCACTTAGGCCAAAAGCCTAAGCTTGGGGGGAGGTATACCGATATCACACTCATTTATATATCATGTTCGGTCGGTTCTTTGTATATCCATGTTCCGTTTCTTTCGTTTGTTTTTGTTTTCTTACGCTTCTTTTGTTTCTCTTTGTTTTATTGTTTTGTTCTTGTTTTTTAAAACACAAAAAGACCAAAAATATTTATGTTGTTTCTCTTTATTTGCTTCTTTATTTTCTTTTGTTGGTTTGCTTTACCTTCTCGTTTCAGTTTAGTATTCAAAAATCCAAAAATATTTTGTTTGGTTTGCTTGCTTCTTTCTGTTCTTTTTTAATTCGAAAACCCAAAAATATTTGTTGTTCTTCTTTGGTTTTGTAAAGTTGTTGTAGAGTTCACCGGACTTCTGTGTCTCTGTTGGAGCTTGATTATCATTCTATATTATTTGATCCACACAAGTGAAGAGCAGTAATGATGATTTACGACAGTCCAAGTTGTGGTGAGAGGCTGGTATGAATTTGTTTTATTTTTGTACGTATACTCATCTGTGTGAACATGCTTAGTTCGTTCATCTAAGGTGTATGTTATTTAATTGATGCTTAGTAGTTTGTGCTCTCACGTGTTTAGTTCCAACTTATTAATATAAGATAGAATGTCGTATGAATGTTTTCTTGCATTGTTTTATTCATAGAAGGGCATGACACTGTGGTATCTCCCTCTGATTGTTTCGCTTGAACTGACTTGGCACATTCTCACGCATGCTATGACTAAAAACAAAAAGGTCAATGAAGCCTCGATGATTTATTTTGCCTTAGAGTATTTGTATCATTTTTATGCTCCTGTTAATTTTGTTTTGTCGCAAGCATTATTATGACAGTTGTTGCTATCTTGATTGTTGCTCCCCGTCTATTGCTAGCCTTCACCTATACTGAGTATGAGCTCAAGTCGTGCATCCAAATCCCAAAAACAAAAGTTTTCCAAATGTGTCCACCATACCTAACTATATATGTGGTATTTAACCACCACTCGTGTGCTACCTTTAAAACCTTCGAAAAATTATTCTTATTTTGTGCCCCCGCTTTAGCTTATTAGGACGTGAATAGAGAATCTTTATCTCACTTGTTGATTGGATTTCACACTTTGGAGTAGTGGCTTCATCCGCTTATCCAAATGATAGAAGAGCCGGCAGCGGGGTGCCCAGCCCCAAAGTAATATAACAAATTCTCTTCACTATTTTTCCCCTGATTTATCAGTCAAAGAATAATTGTGTAAACAAAAGAGAAAGAGGGATGACCTTCTACCCAGATGCGTCCTTCTATGGGAGCCGCTCTTGTGAAGTCTAGTTGGCTTGTGACGTACTGTATTTTCTATTTACCATTCGTTGACATAAGGATACACCTCTCTTAAAAATGTTTTCAATACCTCTGTTTAATAAAATAAAAACCTCTAGCACATGAGTTAATCCTTGCTTCCCTCTATGAATGGCCTTTCTTTTATTTTTATGTTGAGTCTTCACCTTCTCACTTTATGCACCTTCTAGAGAGCATGGCTGTCATTCTTAGTGTAATGTGCTTGTCCCAAAACACGGTTGATTGTGGTATAACTTTGATGCTTGCATCTTTGATATCTTTATTTCTAGTCTTCATTTGAACTTCAGAGGTGCCCTAGCATTTATGTTTTGCTCCATTATTAAGGGAAAGAGAGTACACTTTGTCATACCCTATTATGAGCATTGCAATCCTGCAGATTGATATACTTCATGTTGTCTATTATTAGTTTTTGGCATCTCTTCATGGTTTGCATAACTGCTAGGTGACTTTTATCTTGCATACATCTTATTATGAATTGCCTCAGCACTTGATTATATAGTGAGTATATTTACATCATATGAAACAAAAGTGTTCGTAAAAGTCTTTTATCGCACTCAGTTGTCACTGAATTGCTTGAGGACAAGTAATAAGCTAAGCTTGGGGGGAGTTGATACGTCCAAAATGTATCTCCTTTTCCGAACACTTTTCTTACCGTTTTCCTCTAAACTGGTGAGTTTTGGATACCACTAACATGGACAAACGTTGTTTTCAGCAGAATTACCTTGGTGTCTCGTTTTTGTGCAGAAAAATCAACTTTCGGGAAATTGCCCAGAAAAGATCCCATTGAGCTTAAAACACCAGAAGACCCAGGAAGCCAGAAGGAGTCCCGGAGAGGGGCTAGGAGGGGGCCACACCACCCCTGGCGGCCCCTTTGGCCGCGCCACCTAGTGGTATGGGCCACCCAGGCACCCCCTCGGGCTCCCCTTTCGACTACTTATGCCCCGTAACCTAAAAACCGAGGGGGGTTCGTCATATTCCACAGAAACACAACAGAGCGCCGCCGTCACCTCAAAACTCGATTCGGGGATCAGAAGTTTCTATTCTGGCACCCTGCTGGGACGGGGATTCGAAGGAGATCATCGCCATCGACACCGCCACCTCTTCTCTGCCAACCATCCATGATTCCCCCGTCCATGTGTGAGTAAACACCGCTGTAGGTTGAGAGGGTGGAAGGGATTAGATGAGATTGATCATGTAATAATGCCAGATTGTTAGGGCATAGTGCCTAGTAACCATTGTTAGTGTTTTCTACCGTTGTTGCAACTTGTTATGCTTAATGCTTGTCACTAGGGCCCGAGTGCCATGATCTGAGATCTGAACATGTTATTGTTTCATAAGTATAATTATGTTTCTTGATCATATCTGCAATTTTTTTACACATGTCATTGTCGGGAACCCGAGACCCCAAAGTGACAGAAATTGGGACAATCGGAGGGGATGGTTATGATGTGAGGATCATGTGTGTCCATGGAGTGTTAATTCTTTGCTCCGGTGCTTTATTAAAAGGAGCACCTTAATTACCAGTAGTTTCCCTAGAGGCCCCGCTGCCATGGGCTGGTAGGACAAAAGATGTTGTGCAAGTTTCTCATTGCGAGCACGTATGACTATATTGGAACACATGCCTATGGTTTACCTAGAAGTTGGATGCTTTATTACTACTACTACTATTATTATTATTATTATTATTATTATTATCTGCAATGCTCATGTTTAGATTATTAATGACCTATGTTATCCATGCAACGCCCATTCATCCATTCCCTCTATGCCTACGGTACTCCCATCCCGATGTTTCCCGTGATTGCTACTGTTGTTACTATTTTATTCCTGCTGTTATTTTACTACTACTACTGCTGTAAAACTGTTACCACCGATAAATTGTTGCGAGCAAGTCTACTTTCAGGTGCAGCTGAATTGACAACTCAGTTGTTAAGGCTCATAAATATTCTTTGGCTCCCCTTGTGACGAATCAATAAATTTGGATTTGACTTCACTCGAAGAGTGTTGCGATCCCCTATACTTGTGGGTCATCACCCATGCCCTAGTAGCTAGCCCTAAACCCTTTTACCATAATTCTTTTTGTAAATTGAATTATGTGTTAAACCTTGACCTTCCGTGTAATATCCCAGGATTTTGAAAATTTTGAAAAATTTAAAACCTTCATGCATCATAGAATCTCTACATCTTGTTTGCTTAATTTTGGGCTATTACATTGCAAAACAAAAAAAATTAGGCATTATTATCTGTTAAATCATTTTTTGGTTTTAAAACATTTTCCAAAATAAGTAATTTTGTTTTGGGAAATAATAGTACCAAAATGTTCTATTTTTCATAAGCTTTCCAAAACATATTTTCTCAAAATTTTCTCAAAAGTATTGACAAGTTTTTTGTTTGAATTTGAATCATTTGACTAAAGAAAAAAAAAGGAATGCATCAGCCTCTCTCTCCCAGGGCCCAACCCATCTCCCCTCACTCTCTTTTCTGCCGCGCACGCAACTGCCAAAAGTCCAGGCATGGGCCCAGCAGAAAGCCACAATAACCCGCCCCGCTCTCTCGTCTCTTTCCTTCACTATCAGGTGGACCCCGCCCCGCTGACCGCACATCGACGCACGCGTGATGTCAGGGATGACGTCCCTCTCGACGCTCGAGCCCCGATCGAACGGGACTCCGCCACAGTGCGCGCCATGGACTCCCCGCCGCCTTTCCCGAACCCTAACCCCTTCGCCACGACACGGTCTCCATAAGTACGCAGCCTCGCCGCCTCTCGACGTCCGCACCTCGATACCGCCTCCTCCTCGGAACCTCTCCCCGTCGTCGTTACACTCCATGGGAGAGCCCATGAGCACACGAGAAGAACCGTCGTGAAGAGAGGAACCCGCCGTCGTCGTCGCCATCGCCGGAGACGCACGCAATCGACCACGCCGGACCATGCCGCCGTCGTCTTCTTCGTCTGCATGTACTCCGGTGAGTTCGCACAGGCGCTCTCTTTGGCCGTCCGATTCGCATCAACGGCCGAGATTACAACCCTTGCTGAACCCGTACGTTAGATCCAGACCACCCGAGCCCCTTTAGATCCAACTGCCCGCAGCGCCGATCCGCGTAGAAATCCCCCGGCCAATCAGCACGCTCCGTTGAGTTCGCTCCGGATCGATCACATTTGTAATAAAAATAGAAAATAACAGATTTGAATCAAAACTTCAAAAATTCATGTCTCGAGTTCTGTTTATCCAAATTAGGTGATCTTAGGCTTTTTGAAACCAGCAAAATGTGTAGATTAATCTAGGCTATTGAAATTTAAATTTTGAAACATGCACTCACATGTTATTAGTAGATCTATATTAATCACTATTTTGGGCATAACTTTTAATCTATAAATCCTTTTTAGGTGATCCAAATTGCTATAGTTTTGTTTTGATGTCCTCTATCCAGCAGAAGAATTGGGGAAATTATTTATGAAACTTTGTAACAGAAACTCTATTAATATTGTTATTTTCCTATAATAAAACGCTAGTAGTAGTAATAGTTAATTTGATAATTAATATGTTTTGCATGCATCATAACCATGTTATTAATATCAGAGAACATAATTGTTAGTAATTATTACTACTTGTGAACGTTGTGCATTAATTTTATTATTGCATAACATGCATACATATTTTTGTATTGTTATTTTGTTTTCTATGTTATGTTTGTTTTGTATGTTTATGTGTGGCTTGTTTTGCTTATTTTAGTTTGTGAAGAGGAGCAAGTATACCCTTGTTTCTGTTATAATTGTTGTGATTGTTCATCCTATTGCCAAGGCAAGTGACACCCCATCAAATCTCCCATATTTTTACTATACATTACTAGTGTTTTTAGTAGTATGCATGATAGGGAATTTTTCTGCTAAGTTATTATTATGCTATGCAAAATCACAAGTAGTGTGTAGCAATCCTTTAGACTTGTTATTTTGGAGACTTAGTACTTAGTAGATGCTTAGCCTTGCTACAGATTGGTTTTATTCAATGTTGTGAAAAAAATTCTTATCATAAACTTCAATGAATCACCTGGGTGGATTTGGTTGTCTGGTTGATGAGAATTGAGTGTCTCCCTGAGGGGAGGTCACTTGAGGAATGCCACCTAGGAAACAAAGATATTACCAAGTCCTCTAAGTTTAGTAGCTTCCCGTGCATCCCTTTGACATATGGGCTCTGTCTTGATCAACTAAGTTGTGAGAGTTTAGCCCATGCTTGACATTAAGATGTAGCATAATTATTGTCGAGACATCGTAGTAGTTTTCATAGACGGGGGTGCCATGAGACTACGGTAGAGACGTGGGGTAACGGGATCGCGTGGTGGACAGTGAACACAGGATTTACCCAGGTTCGGTACGTCGCGACAGTACGACGTGCCTACTCCTGCACTTCTTACTAATCAGGACTAAAGCCTGGAAACAGGATTACAATGTGAGGTTTAGATCTAGCTACTCGCAGAGGATCAACTTCTCGGCGAGTTGGCCTACAGCTTCTCTGTTATTCGTTATCAAACTTATCTCCCGTCCGGCTTTATATAATAGCCGGATTAGGGCTTACAAAATTGGAAACCTAGAAGACTACGGTAACTATAACTTGGAAAGTAAGAAACCCGTCTTCTCCTCCAAGCCAGATCACGCGGGCCGTGATCCGGGTCCTTCTAGAATCCGGCTTCTGTGCGTCGAGTTACTGGGCCGCCCAATGAACCTTAGCCCATTACCACTTGGGCCACCCTGGTAATCCGGCACTTTGACTACCATCTGATATACCCCTAGTTGGTATATATCCGACAGTAGCCCCCAAGAAGGATTAAAACTCGGATTCTCCGTCTTTCGCCAAGCGTGCTTTGTCCGAGAAATTGCAATCAGCAGTCTTGATTCTTCTTATTCTTCTTTTGAAAAGAGATGGTAACATGAAACTCAGAATCCTGAAAATCCGGCTTTTCTCTCGCGATCCTTCGTGGGGAAGGAACTTCCTACGTCAGCGCTTGAGACGTGCTGACGTAAGGGACGCTTGGTTTTCACGCGGGAAACCCAGTAACGTATCTCTGACAGATTCTCACGGGAAACGAGGAGATAGCCATCATTACCCTGTCGTTTCATTTCCCGGATTTTCCGGCGAGTGACACGCGTTGATCATCCAACGGTCAAAATAGCCGTTGGCACGTATCTTGACAGATTTCCGGCTATAAATAGCCGTCTTCCTCCCCGCTGAAAATCTTCCGCACTCTCACTGTCCACGCCATTGCCGCGCACAAGCTCTCGAGCGAAGAACCGTCCCGAGCGCACACCGCACCCAGAGCACACCGGAGACGCAACGCGCCGCCACCAAATGGCAACCTCGCCGTCTTCCCCCACTCGCTCCACCGCAAACACCATCGACGAACTCATCAGTGACCTAGATCCACAGCTAGGATCACCGAAGCGCGCCGGCAACGAGCCGGAAAAGACCGCAGCCTCTGCGGCGGGCGGAGAGGATCTTTCCGCCGCCGCGAACGCTGCGGGCTCGAGCTCCGCACCTTCCCCGCCGTTTGCTCCCGAAACGGCGGAGGAGAAGATCCAGCTTCTCGGCGACGAGCTCGCCGCCGCGGAAGCCGCTGCGTCCGCCACCGCCGGAGCGGATGAAGAGGTGGAAACTGCAGGCAATTGGATTGCCTGCAGCATTCCGCCAGCCCTCCTTCCAAACCTGGAAAAGGAGGGTCTGATCCTTAAAGGGAAATGGTGGCTCCCTGAGGACGAGAACGAGCCGATGCCGAAAGACGGCGAAAGGGTTCTTCTTTCCTCCCATCTCTTAAGAGGTATGGGACTTCCACCTTCTGCTTTCTTCCTCCAAATCCTCTCCCACTACAACATCCAACCCCATAACCTGCCACCCAACTCCATTCTCTATATGGAAGGGTTTCAGGCCTTATTCGAGGGTTACTTAGGCTTAGAAACTAGGTTAGATTTTTGGATGTATTGTTTCGGGGTTAAGCGGAACTCCTCGGAGGGCGCACTCCCGACTTGCGGAACCATCTCCTTTACTCTTCGGAGATTTAGGGAAGATTGGTTCCCCAAGATCAAAACATCGGAATCCGTCAAATTTTGGACGGTTTCCTTCTTCTACCATCCCGATGTGCCTTTCCCAAAAAAGGCCATCGGGGTTCCACCTTTTTCCAACACTGCTGCCGTTCCCCAAGACAATTGGGGAACTGAAGCCGTCCAGGTTCTGCCGCCTGATCTTCTAAGGATCAAGCGGCGCATCGCCAAGCTCACTTCCTCCAATCCACCTCTAACTGGCATGGACACGGTCCTTTGCTGGTTAGATAGGCGGATCCAGCCGTTGGCCAATCATGGTGGCCGCCTCTTGTGCGACTACACGGGTGCCAACGACCCAATGCGGACATCCATCAAGGATTGGTCCCCAAGGGATCTTTGACGTCGCGCAAACCAGTTGGTCGCATCTCGCGACCAATACGAAGCGAGTCGGCCGATGTATACGGCCGACAATCCGGCTCCCAAGGTATTTTTTCCGTCATTTGGGTGGAGTTTTAACATTCTTTCTCGGATTTTCCTGCTTCTAACTCTAATTTTTATTTTCAACAGTTTGCTGAACTTCCAGACTCGGAGTTAGCCTCCGAAGCTGAGCTGGATGCCTTGCGTACTGCCACTACAGGTGGGCGCAAGCGCAAGAAGATTTCTTCTTCTGAGGAAGTTATCGACCTTGACGGAATTCCCTTCGCCACTTCCAGGTTAGATCTTCTGGGTTCTTTTCTTTCATGGAAATTTTTCTTCCATCTTCGGAGTTTTAACTTTTCCGGGTTTTTTGTTCTTAGCCTGCCTCCCTCCAACCTAAAGCCGAAGAAACTGAAGAAACACAAAGTTGTTTCCAGCCGAGGCGGTCAACCTTCTCCCGTCATCGCCCCGGACACACCGTCCACGATGGCGGAAGAGCACGCTGCAGCCCCCAACACCAAGCCACTAGAGCCCAGCCAGCCCGTTGTGTCGAACACGGACACGAGGGAAAGGGCGGCTCCAGAGGTGGGAAAATCTTCTCGGACATTTGACGAGGAGATTCCCACCTTTGACAAGGACTTCAAGATTATCAATGACGGCCTAAGCGCAGCCGGAAATCTTTTTGCAGAATACGCAAAAGGGTTCAAAGAAAACTTGGCGGGTTTGCAACGAATGAGCCAGGTATGTAACTCTAGCCCCCAAGCATTAAACAAAATGCATGCTTTTTTCTTTGATGCTTTTTGTAATCATTCTTTTCCTTGCTATGTTCCAGCAAACCGCCGAAGCCATTAACATGGAAGTTTTCAACAAACTCTCCATCAAGAATAAGGAAGTTAGAAGTCTTCTTTCTATTCTTGAGGAGAGAGAGGCGGAGCTGGCATCGTCTCAGCTCGCGTTGTCGGAAACAACAGGTAAACATTTGTCCTCTGAAGTTTTCGATTTAACTTTTTGTCTAAGTACTTTTTCCGGGAGTGTTCTGAACTCGGAATTTTCCTTGCTTTTCAACTGCTTTGGCTGAGGCCAAGCAAATAGCTGAAGACGCCGGCAATGCCGAAAATCTCCGAAAGGAGAATTTGGATCTTCACAAGGATCTTGTGAAGACTCGAAAAGATTTGGAAGCCAGCAATCTGGCCCTTGGAGTTGCTAATTCCAAGGCTTCCGAACAGGCGGAGAAGGACAAATCCACCATTCAGGATTTGGAAAACGCCCTCAACCTTCGCCTGGAGGAAATCTCCGAGATTGACAAGCTTATCGGTAAGTTACTGATACTTTTACCATTTTTCCATGTCTTGCTTTCTTTCTCTGTTTTTCACCTAACCCTTTTGGTTGTTTTGTTGGAAAAACAGGAGACACCCCAGATGGCACTCGGATTGAAGGAATCCGAGCTTTTGGGAAGACATGGACTTCGATCAGAGCTGCTGGAATGCAGCTGGTCAATAAGTTCCTTCCCGCAAGGACTGGGGAGTTCTCGGAGGTTGAAAAACTTCCGGGTGCCATCATGGAGGTGGCGGAGTCCAGGGAGTCCACCCTACGTTCCGCTGCACGGGGTGGTGCGCGCATGGCACTCGGCCTTATGCGTATGCACAACCCTGGTGCTAAATCTTGGCGCGTGGCGTCCGGTGTCCCTCAAGGATACACGGATACTCAGCGAAATACCATCTTTGATGAAATCAAAGGCCACGCCACCCAGATTGCCTCCATGGTGAATATCTCCGTCAATTATCCAGAAGAGGAGATCCCTCCAATCCCCGAGGACGATAGCAGCGAGGAGGAGTCGGATGCTTGAAGGGCTACCTGGAACCTGGATAGTGAAAGTAGACAGTAGGAGCATTACTGTTCTTTTATAATGTAATTCAAAATGTAATGCTTCTATTTCTTTTGTATGAATGAGAATTCCGCCTTTTGCAATTTTAATTATGAAATTCTTTGCAAGTTTTTCGGATTTTACTATTCCTTTGTCTTCTAAGTTCTCTGGCATATATGTTTTAACTGTCCTTAGTGTTTGAAATGGCTCGATAGCATTATGAATCGTCATGTAGAGTAACTGGGTATAACCAATTAGTTGAAACTCGAAAACATGGATCATACTAAAGGCATTTTTACTAACTAGCTCCAGTGACCCAACATATAAGCAATCAGAAAATGCTTAGAGAAGCAAGGAATTTTTTTTAAAATGAAACTTGCGCACGCAGGCAATTCAAGTTTCCTTTAGCCGTTAGCAGGCTGAAAAATCATTCAGTTTCTTAACGCCGAGTACGCAGGCACAATTCGGGTTAACATTGAGTATTTTGTAAGTTCATTGGGAAATAGATAAGGTGGAATCATGCTTTGTACTGAAAAAACATGGATACCATAATTCCAACAACTTTATTTCATGATCTCAAAAGATGTTTACATAGAAATTGAACTAAGTACGGAAGAGACATAACTGCTAGATATTCTAATGCTTTCGCTATCCACTTGACTTTGTCGGATTTCTTCAGCAACTTGTAGAGTGATAAGGCTTTATCCTCCAGTCGACTAATAAATCTGCTGACGGCAGCGGCGGCCCAGCGGCGGCGTTTGCATTTGGTATACTTATCCACCTAGGCTTTACCCCTAGGTGGAACTGGTCTTGCTGTCTTGGTTGAATTCTTGCTTCTGAAAGATCTCGTCTCAATTCTCTCCTTTCCATGATGCACTCCGTGTGTATAGGATGTTTGGGCTAATTGAAGACAAAGGGTGAAAGTGCACAACCTCTGCAGAGTTAGAAACTATGATCATAGCCGTGTCCCCGGTAATGGACGACTTCGAGCAGCTGGACAAGGATGGACAGAAGACTCTCAACACCTTTTTGAAGAAGTAAAATTTGGATAAGGAAATATTAGTTGTGGTGCTCATGGGTGTGTCCCATGGTGCCGATCCTCGAAAAGATAACTCCTTTTCAAAAGTGTTAGGGAAAAACTTGCTTTTTGAAAATAGCCTAAACTCCACCAAGCCAGATATGCATGTAGTTTAGACTTTCCATTTTATATCCACCATAGTGTCATTTGACAGTACATTGTTTGTACTGATCTCCTTCGGGGGTTGCATATCCCAACGTGTAGGAAATTCTGATGATGAAGTTTGATCAAGTGCTTGGACTCGAGTCTACACCCAACATGTAATGCATGTGGCGCATGATTGAAGATGGAGGCTCATTGCTACTTTTATTTCTGATGTTTAGAACTCTCAGTTTTGCTAGTCTTTCAAGACTATGAACTTTGTAATAAAGCTATACTTGGCTATTCTGGATCCTTTGTAATAATTTTGATACTTCTGCAATGATACTATACATTTTGTTCTATGGTGCTAGCACTAATCCAGGGACTAGCACTTAACATAGTAGTTCTTACATTATTAAATGTGAGGGCGCTACGAAATGGTATCAGAGCAAAGTTTTGCCTGTAGGTTCGAGCCCTTAGGTTTGGAAACCCTTTTGATCAAGTTATTATCTCCTTAGGAAAGAAGACTTAATATTTTCTAAGTACCTTTACTCGTTTCGTATCTAGTACCTCCTTACCTTAGGCTTTTATGACTTAAGTTTTCTCCTACACTTCAAAACTCAATGATGATGGAGTTTTAACTTCCCAACCGCCAAGGACTTCCAACTTAAAGATGAAGAGCTGCAACTTCACCACCACCAAGGACTTCAAGGACCCTAGGACTTAACATCTATTCTACTCTAACATAGCTAGAATAACTTTTCTTCTAGTATTTCTTGTAGGGTTCGTTGCATAGAAAACAAAAAAATTCCTACACGAGAGACACCCGAAAGGCCAAGATCTAATCTAGGAGATGAAATGCAACGGGCATAGAGAGAGTCTTAGGAAACATACCCTCAAAGACACAAAGAGTTACGAGATCAAATCTCGCTGTTGGCGTAGTCGTACTCACACTGATCCCGAGAACGAGAAGATGTGCACCGCAATCCGGCGGTGCCTCCATGATCGGTCACACGTACGGTTGATGACGACCTCTGTTCCCTCGATCCAGCGGGGCAGCGGAAGTTGAGGATCCCTCGGAACTCCAGCAGCACAACAGCGTGGTGGTGGTGAAGAATCCCACGGTCAGGGCTTCGCCAAGCCGGAGACCATGGAATGAAGCAGCGGGTGGAGAGGAAGTGAGGTGGGCAAGTGTGTGGAGGAGGGAGAGCTCTCACCCTCCTTTTATAGGGGAGGGGGGAGGCAGCCCATGGTGGTGCCCCCTCCTCTTACCTAATCCCTCATCATGTGAGTGGACACTCCACTCACACCCACTCATGCTCCCATAATTTCCCACTTAGAAAATCCAAAGGTTTTTCTTTAATAAATAAATAAAACATTTTTATTTCTTTATTTCAGCATTTCTTAATTCTATTAACAAACATTTGCATATAGCACCTCGAATCATTTGTTAATTCTATTAACAACCATTCGACGAAATACCCCTTGAACTATTTGTTAATCAAACATTAACATATACCACCTTGAACTATTTCAATATTCCCGGAAACAAGTCCGGTGACTATTTCAATATTTCCCGAAACAATTTCGGTGTTGTCCAAACTTTTCTCCGATATTCCGTATCCACTCAATCGCGTCATCAAACCTTAAGTGTGTCACCCTACGGTTCGTGAATAATGTAGACATGATCGAGACACCTCTTCGATCAATAGTCAACAGCGGGACCTGGAGATCCGTAATGACTCCTACACATTCGACGATGAATCTAGTGATCGTGTGAACCATAAACATCGTAACCAATTCCCTTTGTCTCGCGATATTTTACTTGTCCGAGATCCGATCATTGGTATCAACCATACCTAGTTCAATCTCGTTACTGACAAGTACTCTTTTACTCGTTCCGTGATATGACATCCTTGTGACCTAGTCACGTGCTTGCAAGCGGTGTCGATGTTATATCACCGAGAGCGCCCGGAGTATATCTCTCCGTCATTTGTATGGACAAACCCCACTCTTGATTCATGAGCCTCCACTAATACTTTCCGAATACCCAACGGCACCTTTATAGTCACCCTGTTACGGTGTGACGTTTCATGACATCAAAGCACTCTTTCGTTGTTAGTGATTGACATGATCTCATGGTCTAAGGATTAGAGTTACTTAGTATGTGTGATATAACAATGTAACTTAATGACTTGATCGCATTGCTATATTCACTTTGGGTCTATGTTCATCACATCATTCTTCTAATGACATGACCCCATTATTAACAACATCCAATGTTCATGATCAGGAAACCCTTATCATCTATAAATCAACGAGCTATTTAAAAGAGAGGCTTTACTAGGAACCATTGTTTGTTTATTAAACACACATGTATCAACGTATCCGGTTAATAAAATTCTAGCATGACAAATAAACATTTATCATAAACAAGAAATAAGATAATAACCACTTTCTTATTTTCTCTCGGACATATTCCCTTCAGTCTCCCACTTGCAATATAGTCAATAATCTAGTCTGTAAGCATTTAACACATATGGCGTTCCAGTGTTATTACCATGCTTTGCATGTGGTAAAAATCATCAAAAAGATCTGAACTGTTCAGGTCCTATTGTATTTGCATGTTCTCTGCGTCTACACGCATCACTCATTCTCTAATGAGATGGCTTTGTATATATTTGGTCAACCGGTGAGACCTTAAGTCCTCAGCTTAAACCAATGTTACTAACATTGTGAAAATGTAGCTTCATAGTGTCAGCATTCTTGGAAATTCACCAATTTCAATAAAGAACTCCTTGACACAAAATACTCCTATTATTTGTTGTCAACACAACGATATAATTAGCCTTTGTTGTAGTATCCATCACAATACTTTAATTTTGAAACTCTTTCAAATCCAGCATGGAACTTTCTTCCAGCCTATTGTGCTACATTTCATCACATGTTTTAATTGAGATCAAATTATTTGAATAGATGAAAAGACTATTAGTGTAACATATTACAACGAATATTTTGTCATTACTACATAGGAAAACATATCCTTAGCATTTCAAAAATGACACAAGGATCTCTCCCACTGTTGTCTAATCATCATATGAGTTATCCTGCTATAGCATTCTATAGCACATCACTCGTCTGGTTGTGTACATAGCATGGAACAAATGATTTAGAAATCTCAATTCCATTATGATCATCATGTGTCAAAACACTTGAATATTGCTCAATTGTTTTCCATGTGGCAAGAACTCCTTCTTGTCATTTCGATATTAACTTACTTTAATATTTCCTCTATGTAATTTGGCTCAACCATATCAGGCGCTTCAATCTGTCTCTTATAGATATCGATGCCCAATATCTTCTAAGCCTTTCATCAATATGAAAATATTAACCGTGTTAATTTAAAATACATATTTTCCAATCAACCATATGTCATCTACATAAAGCATGGTAAATATGTCTTAGCGCTCCCACTTAATTTCTTGTAATTCTACAAGCATCTTTACCGTTCATGATGGAATCAAACTCTTTTGATAACTTCATTAAAGTAAAGATTCCAACTTCGTTATGCTCACTTCAACCATTGAATTGTGCATACGTTTCCAACAACCTGTTGAATTTTACAAAACTCTCAGACTGTGTCAAGTACACATCCTCGATCAAACTTCCTTGAGAGGGAAGTTGGTTTTGTTATTCAACTGCCATATCATAATATGTAACTTTTGCTAGAACTATCCGCAAAGACTAAAGCATCACTACGGAAGATCAAAATCTTGTAGCAGTCAACTCTTTGAACTTCGTCGAAAACATCTTTTTGACAAGTACAACTTTCAAAGGATATAAAAATCCATGTCTTTGTCGATGTATAGACCCGTTTGCTATCGTTAGGCATCATGACTTTCGAAAAAAATACAAAGTCACATACTTGATATTCGTACAGGAATACTATAGCGGATACAATGACTCATAGCCAATTTTACAAAGTCAGGGCCCATCATTTGCTTCCTTTATAAGTTCCAGGTCCTTTGTTGTCAAAACAACACTTTAATCTTAAATCACAAGTTGGTCTAAGTACAAAGTTTTAGGACTTGTGTGGTTCAGTTCGCAAACTCATTCTAAGTATCTACGACACATGTAGGGTCTTCTACTTTGTCAAAATAGCAAACCCCGGAACAACTTCCAGTGTTGCGCTACTCTTGACATGATAACGGAGATTCTCTAATCTCGTTGAGTTTTGTACTGTCCTCCCACTCACTTCTTTCGCAAGAACTACTTTCTTGAGAAATCAACCCTTTATGACAAACAAGATTTGTCTTTGGTTTGGTGATAGGGGAAATTCCCAATGGATTCGTTGGGATAACCTTATAAACATATATGTATCCTATTTTGGTTGTAAATATTCTACACATGCTATGCATACCAAAACTTAAGAAAAAGACAGTTTGGGTCATTACCCAAACCATATCTTATATGGTGTCCATTTGAATGGATCATGATGGCGCTCTTTTCAGTGTAAAAGCGATTGTCACTAATGTATAAACTACAAAATTATAATGGCATTTTTATTTATCTTACCATGTCAAACAAGGTTTGATTTTCTCTCTCGAACACTCCAAACTAATGTGGGGTATTAGAGAAATATAAGTTGTAGAACAATTCTGCAACTCCTCAGATGTTTTGCTAAACTTGTATCTCAAACTTTATCCTTTATGATCCAATCATAAATACTTTATTGTCTTGTTACGATGATTTTTACTTCATACTAACAATAGTTTGAACCAATTCAAAAAATGTCAAACTCCATTCTCTTTAAATAGATATACTCATATATCTACTCAAATCATCGACGGAATTTTATGAAGGAAAAGTAAATCCACCACTCACAACTACACATAATGGAATATATACATCAATATGTATAATCTCCATTAAATTAGTCGTCCATTCTACTTTGGCCTATGAACGGAATTCTAGTCATCTTTTGGAAGAGGTCTCACAAGCGTCAATTTATTCAAAATAAAATGACTCCGTAAGTCCATTAACATGGAGTTCCTTCATGTTTTCCTTTCTGGTATGAACTAAAATGGTGGTGTCACAATTTAAGTGAAAATCTTTTACGTCTCGCAATGTTTAGCATTTAGTCTTATAGATGTATACTTTACTAACACGATTTATATTAACTCATCCATCAATTCTGGAATATGGTTATAGTTTGAACAATCTCATTTATTCTCACAAAAGACCAGAACAAAATAACAACTTATTAAGTTCTTAAAATAAATTTTGAATGTTTGGTTCGATATGACAATGAACACAATAACACTTTTATTACTGTTCTTGAGATGATTGATTCCACATCTACTACTAGTTCCTTTTAGGCCATTGTATTTCTTTCATTGTGTTGCTTTGTATGACAACTCATACCAACCAATCCGGTATCAAAATACCCAAAAAAATACTTTCTTAACATGTAATACATCTATAACTTGTATATCAAGCATATACACCTGAGCTGGACTTTTCTAGTTATCTTTTTTTCTGCCATATATCATCTTGTAATATTATTTTCAATATTCCCTTTTCTTTACAGAAGAATCATTCAACATCAAACAATTCTAGTCGTACTAGCATATTTTTCTTGGCGCGTTAGTCATATACTATCACCCATTGAGTCATACTTTGAGTTTGATTGTTCTACTAATATCACCATATTAATAGCATTCTTCCAGATTCCACTCTTAGCAATATCCAGGCAAGGTAAACGACTTTACCCATACTTTTAATCCATCCCATCATAACAATTTTATGATAAAGCTACTATAGCTCGAGGGAAGGAATTTAGAGGATAATTTTTAGCGCCCAACTTCTTGGAATATTCAAACGCCTAGCGTCTTTAATCATTGGATATATTCAAATAATAAAAACATACATTGTCACGCTTAATTATACTCAGTCATGTTGCCACACATAAGTTTCTATATATCAAAATATCTTTCACTTGATTGTTTCTGAAAACAATTCTTTTCAGTTCCTAAATCACCTTGATCAACAAAACATTCTTTTGAAGATAAAGTAATATGGAAGCAACCATGACTCTGGATTCTAAGTAGGAATAATTTTCTCTCAAGATCAATCAATCATTAACCATATGGAGCTAGGTAGGAAATACCAAAAATCTACATTAGGATTCAATTTTAAATTTCACTAATACGGTACCAATCTTAAATTGTTTCACCAGATCATAACAGTTATGTCTCAATTAACAATCTAAGTGTAAGGTAGTTTGTGGATGCCAATGAATACTACAATTTGTGCAAATTCACTTTGATTGGTTGTTCATGATAAATAAGTTCAAGTTAATTTAAAATTACTATGTGAACTCCCACTCAAAAACAACATCCCTCTAGTCGTTTTTAGTGATTAACGAACCAAATTCACTACACCAAAACCGATCATCGCGTGAGATGATATAGCTACAAAGGTGAACACCGACATGTTCATCATATCATCCATATGACTCATGCTTTACCTTTCGGTTACGTGTTCTGAGGCCATGTCTGTACATGCTAGGCTGGCCAAGTAGAACCGTAGTATTGAGTGTGTTCCGAGGCCATGTCTGTACATGCTAGACTCGTTAGCACCCGTTGTATGTGAATGTGGAGTCTGTCACACCCGATCATCATGTGGTGTCTCGAAACGACAAACTTTCTTAACGGTGCATACTAAGGAAGAACACATTATTATCTTGATATTAAGTGATAGGGATCATCTTATAATGCTACCGTCGTTATCTAAGAAAAATAAGATGCATAAAAGGATTAACATCACATGTATGGATAATGTGATATGATATGGTTCTTCTTGCACTTGATCTCCATCTTGTGCATCACCGTATTATCTCCATCATTCCACCGGCGTGGCACCAAGGTCCATGGCACCTCCATCTTGATTGTCCATCAATAATAAGACAACCATATGGACCCCTTCCGGTATATAAATAATTTACAAAAAAGATCATCTCATAATCAAATTTGTAACATTGACCATATCACATCACATGCCTAGCAAAACCTTGTTAGATGTCTCTAATTTATTTTTGCATATTTTACGTGGCTTAGGGCTTTCGAGGATAGAACCGTCCGTACCTACGAACATCAACCACATCGTTGATAAACAATTTTTTAACAACCCTTCGTAGATTAGATTTTAACTATAGTTGGAGAAACGGACACCCCCTCAGCCACAAGTGAGACAGGTCTCGCGTACATAGTACACGTAAAGTTTGTCTAGGGCAGCTTCATCCAACTATGCCACTAAGATAATAAAATACTCAAGGAGGCAATAACATGATCATCAACACCCACATACACCTATGTGTTCTACCTGTGCAAAACATCTACGCATAGATCCAGCCCTGATACCACTGAAGGGTTTGTTGCATAGAAAACAAAAAAATCTTACGCGAGAGACACCCAAAAGGCCAAGATCTAATCTAGGAGATGAAGTGCAACGGGTATAGAAAGAGTCTTAGGAGACATACCCTCGAAGACACAAAGCGTTACAAGATCAAATCTCGTTGTTGGCGTAGTCGTACTCACACCGATCCCGAGAGCGAGAAGATGTGCACCGCAATCCGGCGGTGCCTCCGTGATCGGTCACACGTACGGTTGATGACGACCTCCGTTCCCTCGATCCAGCGGGGCAGCGGAAGTAGAGGATCCCTCGGAACTCCAGAAGCACGACGGCGTGGTGGTGGTGAAGAATCCCACGGTCAGGGCTTCGCCAAGCTGGAGACCATGGAATGAAGCAGCGGGTGGAGAGGAAGTGAGGTGGGCAAGTGTGTAGAGGAGGGAGAGCTCTCACCCTCCTTTTATAGGGGAGGGGAGGCTGCCCAAGGGGGGTGCGGCCAGCCCATGGTGGTGCCCCCACCTCTTCCCTCATCGTGTGAGTGGGCACTCCACTCACACCCACTAATGCTCCCATAATTTCCTACTTAGAAAATCCAACGATTTTTCTTTAATAAATAAATAAAACATTTTTATTTCTTTATTTCAACATTTGTTAATTCTATTAACAAACATTTGCATATAGCACCTTGAATGATTTGTTAGTTCTATTAACAACCATTCGACGAAAAACCCCTTGAACTATTTGTTAATCAAACATTAACATATACCACCTTGAACTATTTCAATATTCCCCGAAACAATTCTGGTGACTATTTCAATATTCCCCGAAACAATTTCGGTGTTGTCCAAACTTTTCTCCGATATTCCGTATCCACTCAATCGCGTCATCAAACCTTAAGTGTGTCACCCTACGGTTCGTGAATAATGTAGAAATGATCGAGACACCTCTCCGATCAATAGTCAACAGCGGGACCTGGAGATCCGTAATGACTCCTACACATTCAACGATGAATCTAGATATCGTGTGAACCATAAATGTCGTAACCAATTCCCTTTGTCGCGCGATATTTTACTTGTTGGAGATCCGATCAATGGTATCAATCATACCTAGTTCAATCTCGTTACTGACAAGTACTCTTTTACTCGTTCCGTGATATGACATCCTTGTGACCTAGTCACGTGCTTGCAAGCGGTGTTGATGTGATATCACCGAGAGGGCCCAGAGTATATCTCTTCGTCATTTGGATGGACAAATCCCACTCTTGATCCATGAGCCTCAACTAATACTTTTCGAATACCCAACGACACCATTATAGTCACCCTGTTACGGTGTGACGTTTGATGACATCAAAGCACTCTTTCGGTGTTAGTGATTGACATGATCTCATGGTCTAAGGATTAGAGTTACTTCGTATGTGTGATATAACAATGTAACTTAATGACTTGATCACATTGCTACATTCGCTTTGGGTCTATGTTCATCACATCATTCTTCTAATGACATTACCCCGTTATTAACAACATCCAATGTTCATGATCAGGAAACCTTGATCATCTATTAATCAACGAGCTAGTTAAAAGAGAGGCTTTACTAGGAATCATTGTTTGTTTATTAAACACACATGTGTCAACGTTTCTGGTTAATACAATTCTAGGATGACAAATAAACATTTATCATAAACAAGGAATAACATAGTAACCACTTTATTATTGCCTCTCGGGCATATTCCCTTCATTTCTACCTATTGTTCAATCTTCTAATGTCTTATCTTCAGTATAGATGACAAACCTTCTTGAATCACTAAAGAAGAGCCCATTGATGACCATGACTCTGGATTGTGAGATTGAATTTCCAAAGGCATTGAAGAACCTAATGATAAGATTAGGATTTGGAAGAGCAGCACTCTACAAAGGTTTTCCTTTCATTGAAGATGGCCAAGAGTATTGGTGGGTGCAACTTCACCTATACAGAAGCAAGGAGTATGACCACAAGACAGAATGGGACTACATCTTCACTAACCCACAACAATACACATAATTCTTCGAGTTAGCTAGATGCGCTGGATGGGAGGCTATCACAGAACTTGGAGAAAGACTTACATGGAGACTTTATCACACTCAGAAGGATTTCCAGGCAACTGAAGAAGAGATTAACACCCTTGAAAAGGAGTTGAAGATGTACAAGAACATATAGATCATCGTGAAGAGTTATGACCCATCTCAGTAGTTGACCACCATGGAAGAATATGTTAGCTAGAGTTTTTGTTTGAGTATTGACCTATCAACTTGTGATATGGCAATGCTAGAGTTTTTTGGTTTGCAAATAAGTTGTTTTGCTTAATTTTGTCAAAAAAAATCGAAATTTGGTTAAGAGATAAAATATTTTAAGTTGTTGTTTTCCATTGATTGTTTGTCTCCTTGTGTTGTGCATGGGTAAGAAATTTTTCTTCTCATAGCTCTATCTATCTTTTACTCATCTATGCTGAAAACCCACAAATTCCTCCTTGTCGTGACCCCAACAACAACAAGGACAACAACAATGATGCTATGCAGCAGATGCTCACTTCCCAAGCCCAACTTCTACAAATGATGAATCAGTTTGTAACAGCAATGAACAACAACAACAACAACAACAACAACAACAACAACAACAACAACAACAACAACAACAACAACAATCCACCACCACCCCCAGTGGACAGACTTACCAGATTTCTGAGGCTTAGGCCTAAAAAGTTCTCATATGCCGCTGATCCTATTGAGGCAGATGAATGGCTTCGCTCAATCAACAAGGACTTAGTAACTTGTGAGTGCACTGATGCGGAGAAGGTGAGATTCACCGCACATCTGTTAGAAGGACTTGCTGCAATGTGGTGGGAAACTTATCAAGTTACTCATCCGCTAGAAGGCATGCCTTGGGATGATTTCAAGGAGGGACTCCGCAATGCACATATCTCATCTGGGATAATGAACCTCAAGAAAGAGGAGTTTCATAGTCTGAAGCAGGAAGGTAGAACCCTAAAGGAGTATATGGATGATTTCCATTGTTTATCAAGGTATGCACCAGAGGACATTGACACTGATGCCAAGAGGAAGGAAAATTTTCTCGATGGACTTAAAGGACAACTGAAGATACCTCTGTCTGTAGCATATGCCCCAAATTATCAAGCTCTGTTGGATCAAGCTATTACTTTTTTTTCGAAAAGGGGGAGAAAACCCCAGCCTCTGCATCGAGTGATGCACACAGCTTGTATTGATTATTTGAAATCCGACGTGTCTTAAACGTTTACAAGGTAATTAACCTCACAAAGAGAGAGTAAATTCCCGAAAAAACAAACCACATCATAAAAAATAAACTACAAAAGTCTATTAATATGCTGCCACGTATGTTGGGAGAAAAAATCCTGTGCCACCGTAAGAAGGCGCTTGCATCCATCCACCATAAGCTTGCGCTGGTCCGAAGGAAGCAGAAAAGCCCACAGCTGGATCCAATGCACCGCCATACAAATAACCTGTAAGACATGAACATTTTCTTTTCTGTTAAAAACAAGATTGTTCCTACAATTCCAAATAGACCAACAAATAGCCGAGACGCCTATACGAATTATATTTTTAGTCTTTTTGTCCATCCCATTTAACCAATTCCCAAACATATTAGTAACATTGGAGGGGGGGAGTGATATTGTAGGTGCAGAAAACCACACGCCAAACAAGTTTAGCAAAAGGGCAAGAGATGAATAAATGATCAACAGTCTCTTCATTCCCACAAAAGAACAACGCGTATCACCTACCTAATTCCTTTTAGCTAAATTATCTCTTGTAAGCAACACTTTTCTATCCAAGAACCACATGAAAATTTTAATCTTTAATGGAATCTTTATCTTCCATAAGTAAGTTTTTAAGAAGATAGTGTGACCATTCATAAAATCCTCATACATAGATTTAACTGAGAACACACCATCTTGGGTCAAATTCCATCGAAAACTATCCGAATTGAAATTAAGCGTAACATCCATAAATCGCAAACATAGATGAGACCACATATCCCAAGTGATGCCCCTCAAATTCCTCCGAAAACTCATATTAATAGGAGGAGCGTTAAGAAAAACTTTCTGAACGGAAACGTGCTTGTGTTGAACAATGTTATACAACAGTGGATACTGGTTTGAAAGAGGAGTTGGCCCTAACCATGTGTCCTCCCAAAACCTAGTTGTTTCCCCGTTTCCCACCAAAAAGGACCCTCTACTGAAGAAATCATCCTTTACTCTCATTAGACCCTTCCAAAAAGGGGAATCAGAAGGTTGTGCCTCTACATGAGCTAGAGTTTTACTATGTAGATATTTGTTTTGCAGCAATTCCTGCCAAACACCCTCCTCGTTAAGTAACTTAAACAACCACTTACTAAGCAAAGACTTATTTTTCAGCTCTAGCACTTCAACACCTAATCCCCCTTAAACTTGGGGGGGGGGGAGAATTTCACTTCCCCGGCCTCTGCACCAACTAGGGATGCACACAGCCATATATGCATGAGTATCAGGATTTTTATCTTGATTATAAATCAAGCCTGATCCTCAGGATCTAGCTATTACTTTAGCCAACAACATGACGAAGGAGGAAAACAGGAAGATGAAGTACACCAATGGTAGGAAATACCACTCTGGACCCTCATATAAGAGGCACACATCCATTGGAGGACACAATGCTCACAAACATGAGAACCATCACAATGGTGGGAATGGACACACTCATAATGATCAAAATCATATTGAGAGACTCAAACAATGGTAGCAGCAATGGTCACTCAAATGGCAATGGACACCACAACCACAATCATGAGAAGAAGAGGGATCTTAGTCAAGTGATGTGTTTCAACTGCAGAAACAAGGGACATTATGTAGCTGATTTCCCAGAGCAAAAGACTACAAAAGCTGCCAAGCCCAACCCATTCAAGAAAGGCATGTGAATCATATCAACATGGAGTTGGTGAATGGAAACCCCTAACTCATTTTGTTCCATCACATGTTCCATTACCCCAATTGCATGGTGGAAGTACAATCAAGGATATTATTTTAAGGGTGATAGCCCCACCTCATAAACTTTTTCAACCTAATTGCTAGCCTTCTCGAATCTAGGGACGAGATTCCTTTTAAGGGGGGGTAGTTTGTAACATCCCAGGATTTTGAAAATTTTGAAAAATTTAAAACCTTCATGCATCATAGAATCTCTCGATCTTCTTTGCTTAATTTTGGGCTATTAAATTGCAAAACACAAAATTTTAGGCATTATTATCTCTTAAACCAATTTTTGGTTTTGAAATATTATCCAAAATAAGTAATTTAGTTTTGGGAAATAATAGTACCAAAATATTCTATTTTTCATTAACTTTACAAAACATATTTTCACAAAATTTTCCGAAAAGTATTGAAAAGTTTTTGGTTTGAATTTCAATCACTTGAATAAAGAAAAAAAATAGAAACAAAAAAGGAGCGCAACAGCCTTTCTCTCTCTCTCTCTCTCAGGGCCCAACCCATCTCCCCTCGTTCTCTTTTCCGCTGCGCGCGCAGCCACCAAAAGGCCAGGCCTGGGCCCAGCAGAAAGCCGCAGAAGCCCGCACCGCTCTCTCGTATCTTTCCCTCACTGTCAGGTGGCCCCGCTGACCTCACGTCGATGCACGCGTGACGTCATGGATGATGTCCCTCACGACGTCTGAGCCGCGATAGAACGGGACTCCGCCACCGTGCGCGCCATGGACTCCCCGCCGCCTTTCCCCGAGCCCTACCCCCTTCGCCACGACACGACCTCCATAAGTACGCAGCCTCGCCGCCTCTCGATGTCCGCACCTCGATACCGCCTCCTCCTCGGAACCTCTCGTTGTCGCCGTTACGCTCCACGGGAGGAGCCCACGAGCACACGAGAAGAACCACCGTGAAGAGAGGAACCCGCCGCCGTCGTCGCCTTCGCAGGAGACACACGCAATGGACCACGCCATCCACGCCGAACCGTGCCGGCGTCGTATTCCTTGCCTCCGATGCCGTACTCCGGTGAGTTCTCCCTGACGCTCTCTCTGGCCGTCTGATTCGCATCAACGACCGATATTAGAACCCCTGTTGAGCCGGTACGTTAGATCCAGGCCACCCGAGCCCCTTTAGATACAACGGCCTGCAGCGCCGATCAGCGTAGAAATCCCCTGGCCAATCAGATCGCTCCGTTGAGTTCGCTCCGGATCGATCACGTTTTTAATAAAAATAGAAAATAACATATTTGAATCAAAATTTCAAAAATTCATATCTCGAGTTCTGTTTATCCAAATTAGGTGCTCTTGGGCTTTTTGAAATCAGCACAATGTGTAGATTAATCTAGGCTATTGAAATTTCAATTTTGAAACGTGCACTCACATGTTATTTGTAGATCTATATTAATCACTATTTTGGGCATAACTTTTAATCTGTAAATCCTTTTTAGGTGATCCAAATTGCTATGGTTTTGTTTTGATGTCCTCTATCCAGTAGAAGCATTGAAAAATTTATTGATGCAACTTTGTAATAGAAACTCTATTAATGTTGTTATTTGCCTATAATAAAACCCTAGTGGTACTAATAATTATAATTTGATAATTAATATGTTTTGCATGCATCATAACCATGTTATTAACATCAGAGAATATTATTGTTAGTAATTATTACTAGTTGTGAACTTTGTGCATTAATTTGATCATTGCATAACATGCATACATATTTTTGTATTGTTATTTTGTTTTCTATGTTATGTTTGTTTTGTATGTTTATGTGTGGCTTGTTTTTCTTGTATTAGATTGTGAAGAGGATCAAGTCTACCCTTGTTTCTGCTATACTTGTTGTGATTGTTCATCCTATTGCCAAGCCAAGTGACACCACATCAAATCTCCCATATTTTTACTATACATTACTAGTGTTTTTGAGTAGTATGCATGATAGGGGATTTTTCTGCTAAGTTATTATTATGCTATGAAAAATCCCAAGTAGTGTGTAGCAATTATTTAGACTTGTTATTTTGGAGACTTAGTACTTAGTAGATGCTTAGCCTTGCTACAGATTTGTTTTACTCAATGTTGTGGAAAAATTATAAGTATAAACTTCAATGAATCACCTGGGTGAATTTGTTTGTTTTGTTGATAAGAGTTGAGTGTCTCCCTGAGGGGAGTTCACTTGAGGAATGCCACCTAGGAAACAAAGAAATTACCAAGTCCTCTAAGTTTAGTAGCTTCCCGTGCAGCCCTTTGACATATGGGCTCTGTCTTGATCAACTAAGTTGTGAGAGTTCAACCCATTCTTGACATGAAGATGTAGCATAATTATAGGTGGAACGGGTCTTGCTGTCTAGGTTGAATTCTTGCTTCTGAAAGATCTCGTCTCAATTCTCTCATTTCCATGATGCACTCCGTGTGTATAGGATGTTTGGGCTAATTGAAGACAAAGGGTGAAAGTGTACAACCTCTATAGAGTTAGAAACTATGATCATAGCCGTGTCCCCGGTAATAGACGACTTCGAGCAGCTGGACAAAGATGGACAGAAGAATCTCAACACCTTTTTGAAGAAGTAAAATTTGGCTAAGGAAATATTAGTTGTGGTGCTCATGGGTGTGTCCCATGGTGCCAATCCTTGAAAAGAAAACTCTTTTTCAAAAGTGTTAGGGAAAAACTTGATTTTTGCAAATAGCCTAAACTCCACCAAGCCAGATATGCATGTAGTTTAGACTTGCCATTTTATATACACCATATTTTCATTTGCCAGTACATTGTTTGTATTGATATCCTTCGGGGGCTGCATATTCCAACGTGCATGAAATTCTGATGATGAAGTTTGATCAAGTTCTTGGACTCGAGTCTACAGCCAACATGTAATGCCTGTGGCGCATGATTGAAGATGGAGGCTCGTTGCTACTTTTATTTCTGCTGTTTATAACTCTGAGTTTTGATAGTCTTTCAAGACTATGCACTTTGTAATAAAGCTATACTTGGCTATTCTGGATCTTTTGTAATAATTTTGATACTTCTGCAATGATACTTTACATTTTGTTCTGTGGTGCTAGAATTGATCCAGGGACTAACACTTAACACAGTTGTTCTTAGATTATTAAATGTGAGGGTGCTACATTGCATAGCAAACCTTGTTGTTTATTTCTGTTATGATTGTTTGTCATGTATGTGATTCTTGTTTATATGCTTGTTGGATTGTTTGTTTATTACGTTGTTATATCATTGTTTAGATAGGACTGAGAGCAACGTTCTTTGTGAAGAGAGTGTGATTTTCTTCACCAACTTCGAAAGGCAAGTGTCACATCATCAAATACCTATTTTCCCATCCGCTTTTAGAGTTTTGAGTAGTATGCATGATAGGAAGTTTACTAAGTTATATGATAATTCTATTATCCTAATAGTGTGTAGCCATCCTTCATCCAAGTAGTGAAGACACCTTGATGCTTAGTATATGCTTAGCAGTGTTGTTAATTTGGTTTTACTACATGTTGAGGAAAATTTCTAAGAGTTAAAATTAATGAACTACCTAGGTGAATTCAATGTTGAAACGTGGTAAAAGTTGAGTGTCTGCCTGGGGCCATATCTATGGTACCTTTTACCCAGGGTGCACACTTGTGGTATGCCATCCAGGATCCAAGAGATTACTATCTCCTTCCAAGTTTTGATTACTTCTAGTGCACCATTTAGTCATATGGGCTATGTCTTGATCAACTAAGTCAAATGAACTCACCAGCGCTTGACAAGCATATGTAGGGGTTATAGGTTTGGAACGGGTCGAGTCTTACAGTGGTGGAATTTTTTCTGAAAGATCTCATCTCAATCATCTATTTTCCTTAAACATTCTGAGTGTATAATATGTTTGAGTTGATTGAGTATAAAGATGAAAGTGCACACACTTTGCAAAGTTAACAAACCAAAATCTTAGCCGCGTTCCCGGTTACGGAAAACTATGAGCAGCTAGACAAAGAAATGACGGAAAAATCTCATCATGCCAATTTCATAATAAAATTTTGATGGGTGAACATATGTAGGATTTTTCCCTATTTTCAATCAGGGGCACTCTTTAATTAAGTTCTGGTTCAATGGTTTCTATTAGTGCAATGGTTTCTATCAGTTCTGGTTCAATGGTTTCATATTAAAGATTAAAGTGTTTTATGAAAAGAGATAGGAGAAAAGTTGCTTTATGCAAACTTAGCCAAAGCTCTACTCCGCCAAATATGCATGTAGTTATAGTCTTGCCACTTATATCCATCATACTGTTATTTGTCAGTACAATAAATTATACTGGCCCCTTGTGGCTGCATTTTACATATTGCAGATGGATTTGATGACGAGTGAGGATTCCGTTTAGGATCTCGAGTTTACAACCAACATGTTCTGCCTGTGGCATATTAGAAGATGATGCTCAATGGTGTACTATGTTTTTTGCCGTAATTTTATATTTCATGCTAGTCTTGTGAGACTATGCATGCAAGTTGTAATATTATTCTGTAAAGACTTGATCATGTGTTTGCAATAGATTTTGACGCATTTGCATGATATTTCATATTGTACTATGGTGCTAGCAATTGATTCAGTGACTAGCACAGTAACACAGATGTTTTTACAATTATTTAAAATGTGGCAACACTACAAAATATCATGAACTGAACTAATTCACGATCCAAACGAGCGGATTGGAACCTAGATACACTAGAGTCCACTTCTAAACTTAGCGAAGAAAACTTAGAAAATAAGACTGGTACAATCTAAGTTTAAAATCTAAACTATAGCTACTCACGTTTTCAGAAAACTTACAAATTGGTCATGTCACTTTCAAAAAGTTGCATGGGCAAGTTTCAACAGACACCATATTAGCGACTGGATTTTTTCAACAGTTTTAAGAACTTGCATCGGGTTTTTTTTTTTTTTTTTTTTTTTTTTGCGAGGATTCAGGAAGTGGATGCACGGGTTATTATTTTTTGTCACAGATCCTCAAAGGGTATTGGACTGGTCTGGATTTTGAGGAGAGACGTGGCTCGTGTTAAGCTACTATTTTCCCAATTCATCACATCAGAAATCTGAGATATCTTTTCCAGCGACAGAATAATACCATCGACATCCCAACGTAACTTCTATTTGACCTTTTCCACTTTAGATTTAGATCGTTCAGGTAAAGTTGAGATAAGAAATGCTGATATCTCGCTACCAGTGACCTTTTTCTCTCCCTCCCCACAAATCAAACTGAAGCTGGACCTCTCCCTTTTTGAGATCACAAAAGCTTACGTGCAGGAGTGAACGAAAGTGACGACGGTGATTGTTCCCGTTCGATATGGATCGATCTGCCACAGCGCCTCGTACATGACCACTAGAAAGCAAAAGCACATCTCACAGTCATTGTGCGCGGTATGTGCAAAATAAAATAAGGAGATTGATAAGCACAAAATACCGCAGTGCACGCGTGCCCTATCCGCAGACTATAGGACATGACAGTTTGAGATGATGTCTACCATAAGTTTAAGATACTGGAAACGATAATACATCGAGATCGTAAGCCACGCCTCCCCGTTGGTCAAAAGATAATCGAATTGTAGCGTAAGCGTACTAGCTAGTAGTTGCTACATGCCGACGGGCTGGAGAAGTCCAGTTGCACTACTTGCACCGGAAGCAAATCCATAGCTAGCTAGCGCCGCTGCATCCCGAGTCGATTTCATGCATGTACGATCCATCAAGTTCCATCATACGAACAGGGATGGAAATTGATGTCATTATTACTGCTATCCAGTATCGATCATTATCAAGTCCCGTTCAATAAAGCAACCTCTGCCTAAAACCGAGCAATGGCCTCTGTAAATATAGATGCAAACCCATCATCATTGAGCAAGCATACCGTTTATACGTACCCACCAAATTTTACTCGCATCTCTATATATAGTGTGCAGTTACTATCGGCCAATTCGAATGAACTTCACAATTATATTTCAGTTACCAGCTCTAAAGAGAGGTTTAAAAGGGAAAAGTATGAAGTGATGCGGTGATTAGAAGCGCAAAGGTGGGGTGATGAATTTCTGTGGGCGCATCATATCATGCATTAAATCGTAACAGCAACAGGCCGGAGAGGAATGGCCGATGAGAACGACGGCGCTTTCCTGTTGTTTACTGCGCATCACTCGTATCTACTCTACTGCACGCTCTTCCACTTTTTATCGCCCAACCGGCTGCTCGTGTTGTACCACGCGGCGCCATGTTAAAGGTTTTTACTTTTCTAAACCTTATTGCATTTCTGAAAAAGAATGAGGTGTATATTTTCCACTTGTCTGAATTTCTCTTAGCCATGTACAATTCTCGATGATTGAGTGGAAAAAAAAAACACAAAGTTCGATTATCGATTAAGCGTCCTATGGATGCCCGCATGCACACTTTACCCCTATGACCGTCTCCGATAGATTAAGCAGACGGATCGGATCTTAAGATTGATGAGATCAGCATGGACGCCTCACTATCAACTCGGAAGTCCCCACCCAACAGAAACAATATTCCGCTTTAACTAGACAAACAGTTGTCAAATTTAATATTTGAACTTTGATTGGTTGGGGGTATATCCACCCTCCTACCCTTCCAGCCACAGATTGGTTTCTGGTTAGCAACATAAAAACAAGCTAAGTTTCAATGGCCTAGGCAATGCAGCAAGACAGTAACAACTCGTATAACCGTGCATCAAAACTCATAACAATACCGAATATATACTTGTCACGTTCGAACGCATGAATTCTTTTGAAATCCCATGAATCAAACAGATCTTCGCACAACTTCTCGGGTCCATGGCCACCATGGTTTTCATGTTGTTTTCCCTTAGCAAGACGTTAAACCACAGGCGGTGTTCTGTTGAGGGACTTCAGCTAGTGACTTCAGCATTTTGAGTGGAAAAGCCAATATAAAATTCCCGAAGAGTGGTGCAATGTACTTCTTGAAAAGGACACACTGTTCCATGTTAATCAGCTACTTATATTCTTTTGGCTGAACATCCTTGTTTTTTGTCGCAATATCATCTCGGTGCTTGTTTAATAGACCACTCATAATCGTTCGACCACGACAGCAATGAGAATTCTTTTCACATGCTACATGAAAGGACAAAAAGTAAATCTTTAGTAGATATACTTCGTCTTTTACCGCCGCATTAGTCAAAATATCTACACAGCAGAAAAGAGGTTAGCACCACGCCGGAATTCTCAGTGCGTCGGCAGAAGGATATGCGAGACAGGTTTTGAAGAAGCGCCCCATGATTGGACTGGAAATATTCTTGTGCTACTACACGCTGTTAACATATGGCAATAGCTCAAATTCAGTAAAAACATGCTTATATAAATGATTGGCTGTGAGCAATTCTCATATAAATTTGTGGTCGATTGGTACGATTAGGCTCACTCCAGGCACACTGACCATTACCATCAACTGGTGTTCATAAGAGTAGGGGTACAAACGAATAGGATAATTTTCTGTGTCAAATTCGGCTTTGAATCGATTAAAAAATCCATGCCCGCTCGGATACGGCGTAGGACGTTATAAAAATATTAGGCCAACATGGATATCTGGAAATTAATAAGGACAATTCTAATGTTATAGAACGAATTATCGTATTTTGAGTCAAAACAAGGTCAGCAAGATATAGTTAGTAGTTATTGAGTTACTGAGGTTGGTGAGAATGTGTACCTCAGAATTCTATTATCGGTCGTTTAGCTATTCAAATTATATTTATACCATCATTATATTTATATACCATCTTGTCAATGCTTGGGTTTAGATCTAAACCATGCCTCTGTTTTTTAAATGATTAATTGACGCAACTTTTACGAGGAATTTAGTTCTTTGTCTATGAGAATATTCATTCGATTTTTTTTTCGATCCGAGTTCTCCCTCTTTATTATTTGGATCCATTGTCCGATCTATAGTATGTGAATCAATCTTTATCTGCTCCGCTCTAAATTCGAGAAAAAACTATGGATATGGTACAATTAATATCCTATCAGATCCAATCCATCTACACTTTAGACAGGAATAAATCTTTTATATAAAATTAGAAATGTTTAACCCATAGAGAAGTACATCAATACCAGCTAAACATAATTATTCATTTTGAATATTATGCCGATATTCGACAAATGTTTAACCCATAGATAAGTACATCCATACCAACTAAACATAATTATGCATATAATTAAAAATTTCAAGCCAACATCATGAAATTAAATTCATTAAAAACCATTATAAGAAGAAAATTACTAAATCACATGGAACTAAAGTCTCAAAAATAGTCGAGCGGTTCCACTCCCTCGCCTAGAATTCGAGGTTAGGGTAAAGTACTCACTTGGATGTTGTCTACTCTCCTTATTGTGTTTCTTTTAAGTAAAACATTCTAATGCTTGACCTAGTTTACAGAAAAATACCAACATTTATAAGACCAATTTGATGCGATCGCAAATATATTCCTTGATGGATCGAATGATATTAATTTGGTATTGTGAATGTATTTTTCCAATAAAATTGGTGCAACTTTAGTAATTTTGACTTTAAACATTTGTGTTATGCGAAATAAAAAGCACCCGAAGGAATTTGTTGCTGACGTGATCACACGCTCGTTGGGAGACCCCAAACGGAAGGTATGATGTAGTCTAGCAGAAATACGAGGAAAATAGGGTCATAGTTTCACTAGTGGTGTCTCTTCAAAGAACACAAACATGTTGGGTGAACAAATGACATCTGGCAATTGACAATTCATGAACATATAACAATACTGTTATGACGAGATATAGTTCACGGGTTTTAACATTGTTGGCAATACGGCATATAGACCGCTATCCAGCATGCATCAATATCTAAAATTCCACCTCAAGGAAGCTATCCAGCAAATCTCTCTGGTATAAAGTTGCAGCAACAAAGTGATTGCTTTGTATGCAACAGACAAATGCATTAAAACAAGTATGTAATGTAAGCAGTGGTCCTCATACGTAGACAAGAGTACCGCTGTTTTCTCCCTAGTAGCAGCAGGACATCCTCCATCTGTCACGTTTCTATCACTCGAGCACAGATGTAAGGGAGACATGAACCTACCATCTAGCATATAAACCCTCTCTTGGAGGTGAAAACAACTACGTGGCCAAGGTAATCATAAACACCAGAGAGAATTGCAAGACAAGATTAAAACTCTCTACGAATATAAGTGAAGCATCTCAGATTGACATGAATAAAATAATCATAATCTCATGGTTCATTGATACGTCCAAAACGTATCTATAATTTTTTATGCTCCATGATCGTTTTCTACATGTTTTCCCTTTGTTTCCCCTTATTTTCTATCATTGATTGAAATAACCTATTAATAAGATGCCCCAGTGCCAGTTCCTGTTTATTTGTCGGTGCATTGCAGAAATAGGTCAAAAATCAAAGTGCTCGGATTGAGCTCGAAATTTTTGTGGATTTTTTACTCATCGAAAAACTCCAGGAGCCAGAAGGGCAGCCCAAGATGAGTCTTACGTCATCCAGGTGGGTGGTGGCCATGGCCACTCCGATCCCTTGGCCGCACGGAAGACCCACCTAGTGGCGCAGTGCACCGCCGCATGTCGCCCTTTGTCTTAAAATTCACGTTTGACCTAAAAACTGAGGAATAGTCGACGATTTTTTCATAAATGCATCTGAGCGCCGTCGCCATCGAAAACTCTACTTTGGGGGACATAAGTTCATGTTCCCACACCCTACCAGGACGGGGAAGTGCCCCTGGTGCCATCTCCATCGATCGTTCTTCCTTCGTGATGCTTCGTGATTAGTTACCCAGTGGACTATGGGTTCATACCAGTAGCTAGTTGATACTCTCTCCCCCTTGATGTTCAATACCATGGTCTGTTGAGCTTCCTCACATGATAGAGATCCATCTGATGTAATGCTTTGTGTTGTGTTTGCTGGGATCCGATTAACCATGGAAATATGATTATTTTGTTCATGGCATTATATGAGAGTCTTCATTTATATCCTTAGAGTGTTTTAATTTGTTCTTGCATGCTCTCCGATGTGCATGATTATCTTGATCACGTAGTTGTATGAATCTCCAATAGGGGGTATTTCTGCTAGATAGTGAGTTCATGCCTCCTTGGTACCTGCGCTCGAGTGACACAAACGTGTCCGGGAAGGATGTGATGTTGCGACTAGGGAGAAAACAACGACGCTCTTGCCTACGTATGAGAACCACTGCTTACATTACATACTTTACTTAATGAAATTGTTTGTTGCACCAAAGAAATCACTTCGTTGCTGCAACTTAATACCAGAGAGATTTGTTGGATAGCTTTCTTCAGGTGGATTATTGGATATAGATGCATGCTGGATAGCGGTCTATATGCCTTGACGTAATGCCTGCCATGTTAGAACCAGTGCAATTTATCTCGTCATTATAGCATTGTTATGCCCTCATGATTTATCAATTGCGTAGCTGTAATTTGTTTACCCAACACTTGTTCTATTGTATGGAGAGTTACCACTAGTGAACCTATGAACCCCGGTCCATCTTTTACTATTATTGCTACTATTTTTACATGCTTTTACTATTTGTTTCCTTACTGGTCCATTTATTATAGATTACATATATCACTTGTTTCACTCAATATTTCACCACATTCACTGTTTCTTCGCTGAACCAGTGTGATGTCTACGCACGCTTCTATTCTTGTAGACAGTGTTGGGCCTCCAAGTGCAGAAGTTTGTAGAACAGCAAAACTCAGGGAGGAAGAGGTAAAAGGTATTCCTCTCAAACAACCATGCAATTACGATACAAGAAGTCTCATGTGTCCCCAACACACCTAATACAATTGTCAGTTGTATAGGTGCACTAGTTCGGCGAAGAGAGAGTGAAATACAAGTAATATTGATGTGTATAAGTGATAATAGAAATCTGAAATAAAAATGACAGCAAGCAAACATGTAGCAGAACTGATTGTAAACGGTGTATCAATGCTTAGAAACAAGGCCTAGGGATCATACTTTCACTAGTGAACACTCTCAAAAATAATAACATAATTGAATGCATAAATATCTCTCTTCACTATGCTACTCCGAACCACTCTCTTGTTGAATAACAAACACCAATTCATTGTGTAGGGGTACAAAGCACACCTTAATTAAAGTCGCATTCCCGTATCTAGTTAACCCCACGCTGTCACTATGAGCGCCCTAGAAGGTACTAGACAAACACCACAATTTCATAGGGTCATCCAACACAAGATATAAATATTATGCTAAACCACACGGTGCACACATTGTCACCTTTACACCGTGATGAAAGTGTCAACGGTGATCTCATAACAAGACCACTTGAGTTCCATAATAGATGCAGAGTACATCTACATATTCAACTAGATTACAAACCTCATGATCACATAAAGATCACACCATGGGAGAGACATATGAGACACAGAGCTAACAGTAGAGCCCTCAGCCCCGGGGGAGAACTACTCCCTCCTCATAATAGGAAACAGAAACAGCGATGGAGATGGCGGTGGATTCGATGGAGATGGATCCGGGGGGCACTTCCCCGTCCCGGCAGGGTGCCGGAGCCGGAACAGAGATTTCTGTCCCCCGAAACTTGTCGGCGGCAGTGGCGGAGCTACGGATGTTTTTGGTGGAAAATGCCAATTTTTTCTAGGGTTGATTCATCCGGGAGCATATATAGGCAAAAGGGCGATGTCGGGGGGGTGGCCAGGGGGGCCACACCACCTGGTGGCGCGGCCAGGGGGCCCACACCACCTGGTGGCGCGGCCAGGGGGGCCACACCACCTGGTGGCGCAGCCAGGGGGCCCACGCCACCCTGTGCACCCCCCTCCGGGTCTATTCGGGACTCCGTGGACCCTCCGGGACTTCTGGCTTTTGAATCGTCAAATTTCGAGAATATTTCCATAACAACTTTTCTGAAACTAAAAACAACTTAAAATATGAACTGGCTCTGTGGCATCTTGTCAATAGGTTAGTCCCGGGAAATCGATAAAAATGACATAAAGTGTAAGGAGAACATGTAGAAAATAACATGAAAACAACATGGAACATCATAAATTAAGGATACGTTTATGACGTGTCAACATCCCAAGCCTAGTTCCTACTCAACCTCGAGTAGGTAAACAATAAAAACACATAATTTCCTAGGTAACATGCTACCAACATAAAATTGATCATCAATAATGTAAAAGCATATGTAAGTTGAGATCATAGAACTTTAACACAAGCATGATAAATGAAACTTTAATAATAAAGCATAGCAATCATCTTGCATCATAAGAAGTAACACAAATAAAAGATCACGAATAACAATGCATCGAAATTTATACGTTTGTTTCATGTATAGAGAAAGCATGGCAATGTGATATTTCGCTAGTCCTTAAGAGTGGGGAAAAACATAAATGCGAGGATACCTTCAAAGTTTATGAGGAAGACTAGAACAAATAATTAGAGAACAAGCAATAACACATCGTGAATCAATTAATAATGTTTTTGGGACAAATGCACATAAAACTTAGAATGGCAACTATGCTCTCTCAACTATGCATAAAGTTAGAAAATGGAGACTCAACATAAAAGTAAAAGAAAGGCTCTTCGTAGAGGGAAGCATGGATCACTCATGTGCTAGAGCTTTTATTTTAATAAACAGATGTATAAAATGTTTGACACTCCTCCCATCCATCTTACACAAACCATGGTTAACCGAATCCTCGGGTGTTTGCCAACAATCACATACCGTGGAGGAGTGTTTATTTATAGGGAGGTGTATGCTAATGTCAACGAATGGTAAACAGAAAATACAGTATGTCACAAGCCAACTAGACTTGACAAGAGCGGCTCCCATATGAAGGATGCAACTGGTGTAGAAGGTCATCCCTCTTTCTCTTTTTTTTACAGAATTATGCTTTGACGGATTAATCGGGAGCAAAAATAGTGAAGAGAATTTGTGTTATTAATTTGGGGCTGGGCACCCCGCTGCCAGCTCTTCTATCAATTGGATAAGCGTATGAAGCCACTAGTCCAAGGTGTGAAATCCAATTAATAAGTGAGATAAAGATTCTCTATTTACGTCCTCATGAGCAAAAACAGGAACACAAAACATGAGTAATTTTGAAAGTTTTAAATGTAGCATATGAGCAATTTACTTGGAGTGGCAGTTAAATACCACATGTAGGTAGGTATGGTGGACACAATGGGAAAACTTTGGTTTTTGGGATTTGGATTGCACGAGTAGAGCTCATACTCAGTACAGGTGGAGGCTAGCAAAAGACTTGGAGCAAAAAATCAGGAGAGCAATAATGGCCATAATCATGCATCGCGACATAAACATCATTAATCAAAGCATAAGTGGTACCACAAGTTAAAAAACTAAATTATCATGGAGGCTACAAGTGACTGGTTCATAGTCATAAACATGGTGTGAGGATGCGCCAAGTCAACCAAATAAAACATTCAGAGGAGAATACCACAAATTTATGCTTCAATATGACAAGAACAACTCATGATTCTTTCAATTGCACATTAAACACTCTCAGATATTTGAGGCTAATCATTCTACCCAATAACCACACGTCTTTAGAACTAAAAAAACATCTAGCATGATATGAAAAAGTCTATCCATAGTCTACAAGCTTCTACTTGCATCGTTAAAAATTCTGCTTCAAGCCGTAGTTTTTTTTTCCAACAAGCACCATACAGAACATGCTTTAACAAAAACTCTCTAAATGCTACATCAAGAAAACATGAGAGTACTAACATATAACACTACTAAAACTAACAACTCTGAATAAGAGATGCAATGAAAACAAGAGGTAAACAAGAATTTTCGCAGCCACTAGACGAAAAACTAAGAATACTAGCATAACAGGTTTTCAAACGAAAAAGCGGGGCGTGTCTCTCTCCCAAACAAATAATGATAGGGTCCAGCTATATTATTGCATCAAGGAAAACAAAATAAAACAAAGAAAAAAAACAAGGAAAAACAAACAGACCCTCTAAGTAAACTTCATATGATGTGACCGAATAAAAATATAGCTTCACTAGAAGTGACCTAATAGATTGTTATTGAAGAAGGGGATGCCTTCGGCATCCCCAAGCTTAGATGCTTGAGTATTCTAAAAATATTCCTGGTTGAACCACTGGGGCATCCCCAAGCTTTGACCTTGCACTCTTCTTGATCACATATATCACCCTCTTCTCTTGACCTTTGAAAATTTCCTTCACAGCACACCCGAAGACTAATTCGCATTAGAGGGTTAGTGAAACAATAAAAAATCCATGGGTTATCTCCCAACATAAGCTACAGCCACTGATATTTCGTGAAGCAAAGAAATCCACTTGACATCGCAAAAGAGCAAATGAAAGAAAAATGGCAGAATCTGTCAAAACCAGAACAGTCTTTAAAGAAAAAAAATTTGGGGCACTTACACTGCTCAAATCAAAAAACTTAAATAACAAAAAAAGTTTCGGAATTAGCTGAGGAATAAGCACAAAAAGTTTCAGATCAATTTGGTTTTTCTGTGAATTATACGATTTGTTACGGTGGACAGCAGAAATCTGTTTCCTGCGCAGAAATCCAAAACCAACTCCAACTCTCGTTAGAAACTTCACTTGGCACAACTAAAACATGAAAATGAAGATACAAAGGAGCTTCTACATAAGTATACAACCCCTTGACTCAAAGAAAACAGAGAAAAACAAAGGAAAAATAAAACCATGGGTTATCTCCCAAGAAGTGCTTTTCTTTAACGCCTTTTAGCTAGGCATGATAATTTGAGAAGATGCTCACATGAGAAATATGAATTGAAGCAAAATAGAGCATCAAGAAGCAAATTTAAAAACAAATTTACGTCTAACCCACTTCCTATGAAAAAGAATCTTTTATAAGAACAAGTCAATAAAGCACAAAGTGGCTAGCATAGGAAGACAAAATAAGTGCAACTTCAAAATTTTCAACATAAAGAGGGGAAACTTGATATTGTTGAGAAGCATAAAATTAGGTTTCCCTCTCTCATAATAACTTTCAGTAGCATCATGAATAAAATTAACAAAATAACTATCATAAGAAACATTCTTATCATGAGGCACATGCATGCATAAAAGAATTATTACTCTCCACATAAGCATAGTCTTTCTTATTAATAGCAGTGGGAACAAATTCAACAAAATATCTATCATTATTATTATCATCACCATAATTATCAAACATAGGAGGCATTTTTCAATAATAATTAATTTTCTCCTCAATAGTAGGTTACTGAAAAATATCATATTTATCATTGTAATTATAAAGAACTCCAACATGATAGACAAGTTGTATATTAGGGAGATGGTTTTGGGTAATCCCTCCATAACTATGACAAGTTTCATAAGGATAATTGTAGTCATAGCCTATGTTATAACATATTTTATAATAGTTATCAAAGACTGGAGGCATAGTATCATCATAAGAAATATCATCATTTTTTACTAGAAAGAGATGTATCAAGCATATAATCATCAGTAGAAAAAGGATTTTCAAACACATCATCCACAAGCTCAGAGCTTTCTATATCACCATTAGAAGGAACATGGATGGTACTAATAGTATAGAAATTATCATCATTTTCAGAATTGGTACCAAAGAGATTTTCAATATCAAAAGTAGTGTGTTTCTCCCAATCATGATCACTTTCATAAATAACAGGCATAGGAAAATCATCGAGTTCAGACTCATAAAAAAATATAATAGGAGCTACATGCTTAGGGGGAGATACCGTTACCTCTCTCCTTTTACTCCTCTTCTTCTTCTTTTTCCTCTCTATAGGAGGGAGAGGCTTGAAAGGAAGCTTCTCCACATACCCTGGTTTATTGTCAAAAACAATAGAAAGAACTTTGGAGTATTCCTCCACTTCATAAATAAGATGAAAACAAATATTAACCCTGTCATATTTTGGTAAAGTCTACTCTTTTATAAATTTTTGTATGTAAGTATTTGTGTGGCAATTATTAACACAATAAAGATGACAACCATGAAGGACACTATTCATATCAAGAGCAATCATATCTACCAAAGAAGTTTTTTTTAATAACTATTCACACCCCAAAATAATGTAAGTTCATCATGCTGATTAGGAGTGATCATGTCATCACAATACAAACTTCCAGTATCCGAATTGCTATTACAGCCTGAGCGTTGAAAATTGAAATGACCCACTTTACAACAAAGTTCACAAATAAAAGGATAGAGGGCACAAACTTTTTTACCAAGATCATATAAAGCCCTGTCCCACTTTCTAGTTTTTTAATTCCTATGATGGATGCAATACTCTTATTAAGTTTGATTATTTTCACAAGGTCTAAGTGCTCCACAAAAATTATCATGCTTATAAGAAATAGTACTTTAAGAAGTTTGAGCATGTTCATTGCAATCATTAATAACAATTTCATTTTTCATGCAAGTGTCTTTAGAAGGTTCATGATGTATGTCCCCATTTTATTTAGGAACATTAATATAAGAAGCAAATGATCTATACTAACCAACAATCATTTGAGGATCAAGACCATATTTAGCACTAAGCTCTTGAAAGTCAGCAGTTTCAGCGAAAGACTTAATGCAATCATACTCATAATTTGTACCCGATTCTTTACCTTTGTCGTTATTCCAACCTTAAATATTGGTTTCATTTGTTTCAAGAAGATCCCATTTAGCTTCAACCTTCTGACTTTAGAAAGAACCCTCTGAACATGCATCTAGATAATCTCTGTAATGTTCTGAAAGACTTGCATAAAAATTAGTAAGAATTATTTCCTTAGGAAGCTAATGGTTAGGACATTAAGTATTAATGTTTTCAGTGTTCGCCAAGCTTTAGAAATTCTTTCTTCATCATGAGGACAAAAATTGTAAATGTAATTCCTATCTAAATACAATTCATCAGAATAATAAAATTTAGAGTAAAATAGAGATTCAAGCTCCTTCCACTCCAAATGATGAGGATCATCTAGTAGCTCATACCACTTGTTGGGGGGATGATAAACTGGTAGGCCCACGCCTGGGACGAGACCCGGCCAAAGGGAAACTGCACGAGACCCTGCGTTGTGATGTTGGGCCAGGTGTTATTGATGGGCTAGCGATTGCGTTGGTGACCCGGCCCAAGGGAAAGGAAGCTCTAGAAGACCCAAAAGGCAGCGCAAACCTTGTAACCCGTGACTTGGGGGCCACGGTATGGAACTTAGGGTTACGTATGGATCCCGAGTAGGATTCTAGAGATATCTTGTAAGGAAAGTCAGGAAGCCGGGTATGATATAAACCGGCTTCTAGGGCATAGATAGGGGGATTGAGAGAGACAGAAGGATTCGAGTATTCTAGGTATACGAGAGCAAGTCTTTGTAACCCTAGATTGGAGTCTCGGCGACATTGCAGCCCGAGGCTCTAGACCACCAGTTAATATGATTGCATCCGAGCTAAACCCTCTCCTAAACACCAGAGTCGATTCTCCCCAAACTAAGTTACCACCGGTAACACCTGCCGGGATTATCCCACGACAGTTGGCGCCCACCGTGGGGCCTACGTCCAAAGGTGTTTACATCACGGGAGAAGCTCTGGAAAACAAGAAGAACCTCACCATCGGCGAGATCGTCACCAACCCTGAAGGAGAGAAGATCGTTGATGACTTTGGCTGGGGGCCTGAGTCAGATCAGCTGGAAACCGTATCTGTCGTCACGATTGGCCGGGTCAACGTCTTCGTCGGCATGGTACGTGCGTCAGGTTTTGTTTCTAACAATAACGAGTATGAATCTGTGTCAGGAGACGCCACCTGTGTTCAATCGGACGGGGAAGAATCGGTAGGAACAGCAGAGCCGGATAACATGGAGAAGGCACCCACCACGAAGAGGGAACAACCGGAGGAGCCGGTATGGACCCCGCGTGGCCGGGTCGTTGGAGAGGATGATACCGAGTCTATCTTGCACCTGCTTGAAGATCGGTATGAAGAAGATAGCTGCGAAGAGGAAGAGTATGAGTCTTTGCCAGGCATTGCGCGCCGAGTCACGGTCTACACAGCCCCAGCAATAAATCTCAATCAGGGCGATGTGACGGCAACCGCGACTGGTGCGGCGCAGGCGCTGGCCCAACAACAAGTTCCGATTAATGGAAACCCGGTTATAGCCCGGGTTGATGGTGACCGGCATCTGTTACCAGCGAAACTGTGGAAAGCGCTCATCTCAGAAATACGTTTGGATTCAGGTCCAACAGAACTGCTGGGGAAGGAACATCACATCCACCCAACCCGGCTCTGTTCAGCAATAACCTAATCCGAGATCCCATAGTATTGGCAATGGTGATAACCCCAGAAAATGCGGCGGCACGAGCCAGAGACCTGGACGTGGCTCGCCAAGCATTAGAGCAACAGAGGAAAGATGTAGATGCTGAGAGGCAGGGGATGGCCTTGCGCCAGCGTCAGTTGGAAGAATTGGAGGATCGCATACATGCCCAAAAAACTAGAATATATAATCAGAGGCATCAGACGAGACTACCTGCGGCAGGCGGAAACCTACAGCCGGCTACATTGTTCGTTACACCTCAAGAACAGCCAATCCCGGCTGCGAACCAAGGAACCGGGTATCAAGGAGCGACGCTCGGAGGACAACTGGCGAACGTACCAACCGGGTCACCTGTGTTACCCGTTGGGGTGCCCGGAGGCAATACTGTGCAGCCACAACCGTCACGATTCCATACCCCGCCAGGTCATTTCAATAACCCCATGGATAACGTGTACGCCGCAACTCTAGCACTCGACCGTATTCCACTGGGAGAGTCGCCTCAAGCGATAGAGACCCGGCGGGCTATAGAGATGTTACGCACCGCGGTGGCTCAAGAGGCCAATTACCCGGACAACAGGAGCGGGATGCATGGGATGTCGTATATCAGTCAGCAGGAAGGAAATACGAGGAACATTCAGTCGGCATCAGCACGACGGAGGGCAGAGCAGCAGCGCATGCCGCCTCCTCCACTTAGGCCAGCAGCTCCGGCAGTTTCAGCGGCACGAGCTATTGTGGATAGTTCCCGGGCAAGGCGTGCGGCCGAGTCTGCGGTACGAGGTCCGGCAATTGGCGCGCCTCCCGTTGCGGCAGCCGAGGTTTCACACGTTTCAAGAGTAAGGCCGGTACTGACGAACTTAGCCGGACCCAAGTGTTTATCAGACGCTATCAGGGCCGAGCCTTATCCGGATAAGTTCAAGGAACCGGGTAAAGTTGTCAACTACGAGCCCACCATGGACCCCGAGACCTGGCTAAGCAGTTATGAGATGGCTATGTCTATTCGCAACGCTTCAGAAAATCTCCAAGCCAAGTTTATGTATCTTATGATGTTTGAAGGAGCAGCAAAACTATGGTTCAACAATTTGCCTGAGAGATCTATCAATTCATGGAGTGAGTTAAAGTCGGCTTTCATCAAACATTTTCATGGAACCTACAGAAAACTATACACAGTCGACGACTTAGATAGGTGTATCCAAAGAAAAGGAGAATCGACACGCAGTTGGGTACGCCGGGTCATGGAGATACTTCACTCTTCCACTGATATTCAGCCAAAGGACGCGATACAATCTATGGCAAAAACATGCAGATACACGCCTTTGGTGCAAAAATTGGTGCGCATGAAATCCAGTAGGCATGTTTCAGAAATTACTATGGGGGAGCTGATGGATGCGTGCAACAAGCATGCCTCCACTGACACCACATAAGAGGATATCGAGGACAAGAAAGGAAAGGCTACCGTGAACAGTAATGGAAGACCCGGCAATGGGGCCGCGTTGGGTAACAATGGAGGTGGTAACGGAAACAACCAGCATAAACGTCCGTATGAGGGGAACTCCGAGTTAGTCGCCAATACCGAGGCCGGGTTTCCAAGGCCTAGAGTAGATGGAAACTTTAACGGAGGAAACTTCAACGGAGGAGGCAATTATCAAGGACCGCCACGACCGGCTAACTACGTAGAAGCCTTCAAGATGCCTTGCACGCGTCATAGTAGGAATGGCAAGCCGGCTAATAATTCATTGGATCAATGTGTGGACTTACAGAGATGGAAAAACGAGGAAATACAGAAGGCCCTGCGAGGTGCATGCCGGGGAGGAGGATCGGGTCTGGGTGGAAACCCGGGCAACGGACCACCCCCCGCAGGCAACGCAGGAGGTGGCAACCCGGTTAATAACCAGGGAGGCGCAGGTGGTTTTCAGGCTAACCCAAAGCAGTTAGGACAATATCATGTCCACACCACCGGAACCTCCAAAAGGGAGAGAAAGGTACTTAAGAGAGCGGTAAACTCGGTTTCCTCGGGTGTTCCAAGATACCTGAGATGGTCAGACCGGGAAGTAACATGGAGCAGGAGGGATCACCCGGAAGCAATAGAACATCCGGGTGTGTTAGCTTTGGTGGTAGCGCCGCAGGTCAATGGCTATGAGCTGAAGAAGGTTCTGATGGATGGCGGAAGTAGCATCAACATCCTGTACTGGGATATGGGGCTCAAGGAGTCCCGCTGCCGAAAAGTTCCACAGTTTTCCACGGAATTGTGCCAGGACACTCGGCCTGCCCTGAGGGAAAGATAACACAGGAGGTCTCTTTTGGAGAATCGAAGGATAATTACAGAGTAGAGTGGCTCACATTCGAGGTGGTGAAGTTGTGTAGTCCTTATCATGCGCTGTTTGGAAGGCCGGCTTACGCCAAATTCATGGCAAGGCCGTGTTATGTTTACCTACAGCTAAAGATCCCGGGTCCTAAGCAAACCATCACTATACATGGGAACGGGGTTGTGGCAGCAGAGTGCAATGAGGGAGATGCGGCACTTGCAGAACAAGCTTGTGCGAAGGAAGAACTTAGGTATTACCGGCCTCAGGTAGACCCGGAAGATCGAACAACTTTGAAGAAACCGAACACGGATGGGCCCTCATCACACTACTGTTCAAGCTATCTGTGGCAGCGGAGTGTGATGAGGGAGATTACATTCAAGCTATCTGTAAGCCGGTAGAGCTAAAAGCCTACTGTTGCATAGCATATATATCTAGGTTTTGGGGGCTGATTGCTTGAATAGCACAGTTACAATCTCAGATCCGGCCACGATTCCATTAAGTTGTGAGGACTGATTACTTGCAATAAGTACAGTTGCAATCTCATAACCCGGACAATAGAGCCAAACTTTTCTTGGCCTTTCTTGTTTAAGCTTGATGTGACTCGCAACAAAGTGGCCTGTTTTTGCTAACCTATAAATTCAATCAGTCATGATGCCCATGGGGACTTGCCTGTCCCTGTTTTCATAGAGTTATAGCAACATTGAGTATCCATGCGAAAGCCGGCTTACAACAAAGAGGGTCAAAAGGGCCATCCAAACCATAAGTTATGCAGAGTGAAGGAAACAACCGGAAACTCATAATACATCAAGCATAACTTCAAAGTGTATAAAAGATAGTAACATGGTTGAGGACTTGGAAAGACAAAAAGTTTTCTTAAAGCCATCAATCCTCAGATCCAGAATCCGGGTCTTGGGGACTTGGGGACTTGAGAAAGCAAAAAGTTTTTCTTAAGCCAATGATCTCTAGATACAGAATCCGGGTCTTGGGGACTTGAGGACTAGAAATGCAAAGTTTCCCAAGCCAAAAAAACCCCAGACCCAAAATCCGGGTCATGGGGACTCGGATGAAAATTTTCACCGTCCCACAACCAAGACTCGGCACCTATCGCAAAAAGCATATAAAAAGCAAAGTTGTGCCAACATAAGGTTGTAAAGTGCATATCAAATCGATGACCAGAAGGGTCATCAAAACCACAGGAGCTTAAACGTATTACAAACCAGAGGAATAGTATCAAAAGTGCACAGTCGCACTATCAAATAACAAGTGTAAAAGGCATATTACAATGCCTATTGGCCGAATGATTGTTTGTTGGTAAAAATGAGAACTTTACTCGGCTGCTGTAGCCGAGTCATCATGGGTGGTCTTGGCGGCCGGGTCTTCGATGTTCTCCTCCGTCACCTTCTCTGTTGCAATGTCCGGGTCAACCGCGGAATCAGCGCGAGACAGAGGAGGAACAACCGGAGTCGATGAAGTGGGCGCAGAACCGGCCTCGGCCTTTTTCTTCGCAAGCTCCGCCTTGAAACGATTCAAGATGTCAAAGGGCTCCGGGTCTTCGATAGGCACAGGTTTGTCCTCAGCATCATAGGCGGGAGTAAGCTTGTTCACGTCGAGGGTCTCCACGATCAGGCTGGCCGAGTGTCGGATATGAACGTTGATGGCCTTGAGGCCTTTCCCAGAGAACTTAGAGCCGTCAGTTTTAAACTCGGGAAACCCGTTCACAAGCATTGCCGGCTCGATCTTGGGATAATAAGCTTTGGCCAGTGCAAGAGCATGTACCACTCCAACCCGGCATGCTGAGCGCTTCCACGTCTCGATCCAGGTGGGGACCGTCGAGTATGCCTCGAGCATTTTGGTAACACCCGGGAAATCACCCGATAGCTTCAGAGATTTAAGAGCCCACTTTGTCCCTGCCGAGAATTGCCGGCTAACAGTCTTGAGTATTCTCAGCCTGTGGTGGTCATCTTTCACCTCAGCAACGTCAGCCGGACCTGTGGTACAAAAGAGAAATAAGATACCAGGATGCCGGTTCAAAAACACTACTGGATAGGGAAATCCGGGTAACACAAATCGACGGACAGAACCTAGACTCACCAATGAGGGAGTTATAGGTATTGCCGATGAAGGTTGAGTACTCCTTGATAAGATCATCAGCGGTCCGGAGTTTCTTCTTTTGCTTGTTATGCCTCTTGGTGAGATCCTTGAAGCTAGCTTCCAGCTCTTCACGGAGTTTAACCTCCACTTTCAGCAGTTCATTGGTCTTAGCCAAAATTTCATCAGTACGGGCAACATAAGCCTGAAATCGACAAATAAGTATTAGTCGGCATATTAGTGAGTACCGAGTGACAGTATACAGAACACTCGGAACTTGGGGACTAGGATGAGTGTATGAGTAATGTTAGTAAGGTTAACCTGGTGCTCAGCCGCCAGAGACTCGATTATCTCCTCCTCGGTGGTCTTCAAGGACCGATACTCCTCCAGCAGCTTTTCAAAATTTTGGCTGCTGAGAGCCGGCCTGGAAGAGCTAGCGCCGTGGCCAGTTGGTTGGGCTGCTGCCTTTGTTTCCTCCGGTTCATATCTGGCAGTAGCGGTTCTTGGAGCAGCAGCACTCCTCTGGGTCCCAATGTATTCGACATCGGGATCATCCGGCTGGGGCATGGGAGGAGGAGACTCGGTTCTTGGGCTGGTGGCGTTAGTCGGCCCTTGTTCTTCAGCAGGTGGAGGGTTGGCAGCGCTTACCGGGTCTTCCACCACTGGGTCATCAGCGGGGGTTTCCACCGGGTCGCTAAGTGTGACCTTGGCTCTGAGGAAAGAAAAATAAGAAGTTAGTGTACTATAGAGGAAAAACGCGCAAAGTATAAAAGTATTGACAAGCAAGGTATAAGAATTACCGGGCATTTATGACAAAGTCGCTGGGAAGATCATTGCTAGAACCGGAGGACACTGATAAAGAATCGGAAAGTGAGACTCGAAGTTGTCCGGCTAATGGATGATTTGGAGATGGATATTTTCGAGGAGTGTAGTCAGGATAAGTTGAAGGAGTACCGGCTCGGCGAGAAGGAGACAGAGGGATCCCGGGGTTGAGGGGCTCGTCACCCGGAGAGGTCCGGGTTGCCCGTCGCTTGGGTGGAGGAGTTGTGTCCTTCAGAGATGATATAGTGGTTAGATATTTGTTAAGTTTGCACATACCGGCATATGAGTACGGCTCTGTGGTCATGGAGGAGTATGGCACCTTGAATGTGACCCCCCTGGGCTTCCTCTTCTTGCCTAACTCGGCATTAGGCTCTGCCTCGCTCTCCTTCGACTGAGAGCCGTCCTTATCAGCCGCCACTGGTAATTGTGGTGTATTGTTGGTAAGAGGAGAATTTAGATCTAGTAGATTGACAAAGTACTAGTTCAGTAACCCGGAAATTACCTTCCTCGCTGTCACTCGGCTCTTCATCCTTCGAGTTTTCAGAAGGGGGAGGGGTGACAATCTTCCAAAACTCGTAAGTTTCCTGGGCAAAGAGCAACAAAGTTAAAAGTTAGTACATATGTATTTGGAAAATTAATCGGTATAGAAAGGTTTAGCCGGTTCTTACTGGTGGAGCCGGGTTAGAGCGAGAGAAGGGGGAGAGCCCAGAAACGCTCTTGATGGTATCCATCTTCTCAGCCAGGAAATTTTTCATAACCTTGTTGATGTCCGCGGCCGGGTATGACTTCTCCGAGTATCGGAGAGAGTCGTTCAGATGGCCCGAGTAATCGCAGATGAGTTTGGGTCGGATACTATTTGGCTGGATCCTACAACTGATCCAGGTCTTGGTCAAGTTTAGCCCGCAAAGACCATGGGCTGCTAAGACGGCTAATTTGTGGAGGAGAGGTTGGATAGATTGTCTGTCGGCTTCTGGAGCGAAACCACTTAGGTTATCGCTAAGAGAGAGGGTCTCAGTGGAAAAACCCGGCAAAGGCTTTTCGCCGGGTGTAGATGTGTCCTTGCAGTAAAAGAACGTTTTCTGCCAGTGCTTCACGTGGGAATGAAGACTGAGAGTCAGCATCAATGATTTCTTGCGCCTCTGGATGGACACACCCCCACAGACGAGGAGGGGCCCATCCGTGTTCTCACGGCAAGGCTTGCATTGAAAGAGCTCAAGAAATAAAGCAAGATTGGGGCTGATGCAAAGATAGGCCTCACAGAGAACAATGAAATGGAAGATGTTCAAAATCGAGTTAGGACCAATGTCGAAAACCCGGAGTTTATAGTGGTGGAGGACCTCGCAAAAGAAAGGATGACCTGGGGGGCGAAAACCCCGGGTCACATGCTCGACAAAAACGACAACTTCACTTGATTGGGGTGAAGGCCGGGTCTCCTCCTCCGGTGCTCTCCAGAAAATATCCGACTGTGCTCGGAGGACCCCAGACTCGGCCAGCTCCTCCAATTTCGCGAGTGTCACAGTCGATTTATCCCAATTGGCTGATATCGACTGACCCGGCTTTTGCTTTAGGGCCAGGGTCTTACCCTTGGACTTGGGAGCAGTTTTGGGTGCCATCGAAGTGGATCTAAATGGAACCAAAAACTCAGAATAAAGCAAGGAAAAAATGGAGGCTAAAGGCATGATGAACACAAACCCGAGATCTAAAAGAGAAAACCTAGATCTACTAGCACTTACCGGAGAACGGCGGCGGAGTGAGGTCCGGCGAGCGCGGCGTGACGCGGTGGCCCGGTTCTCGAGGATGGCGGCCGGTGCGCTTAGGGGTTGGTGCGTGAGCTTCAAGCTTGGAGCTCGGGCTCCAATGGTGCCGCAAGATCTCGAGGACGAAGACCGGCGAGCGCAGCGGCGTGGTGCGAATGCGCGAGGCGGCGACCGACTGTCTGGGTCACCGGCGGGCGTGCGGGGTCCGGTGGCGCGCGTTTGGAGCTCGGGTCCTTGGGCGCAGGTGAAGAGCTGGAGGAATAAGAAGAGGAGAAAGTGTGTGCCGTTTGGATTTAGGGTTTCCCTCCGGGCCCTATTTATAGGCGCAGAGAAACCCTAGGAGGCCAAACGGTAAAATGGAGTGATTTGTGGGAGGATATAAACTGGCCCGTTAATTATGGGATAATATCTTTGGAGTTATTGCAAAGTGGCCGAGTTACTGATGACTACCAAAAGAGCCGGACTTGAAAGAGTTACTCGGACCAGCTTGTGAGGAAAATGAAAGCCGGGTTAGGTGATGCACGTTAAGGAGAGTTGAACCAAGAGATGATAGTCGGCTCAGTATGATAATAAGGTTATTATATGGCCGCCAAAAGAGCCGGCCTGGCTATAAGAAAATCAATTTAACCTGTGACATTGTATGTGTAAGTGTTTGTTGTTTTGCAGGGAATGGCGAGCGCTTCATGGTTGACTCAATGGCTTAAAGCTACAAGGAAAGCACGTCAACCAAGATGCCCAAGCTATTCTGGGGACTACTGTTGGGGGGCTGATAACCCGGTAGGCCCACGCCTGGGACGAGACCCGGCCAAAGGGAAACTCCACGAGACCCTGCGCTGTGATGCTGGGTCAGGTGTTATTAATGGGCTAGCGATTGCGTTGGTGACCCGACCCAAGGGAAAGGAACCTATAGAAGACCCAAAAGGCAGCGCAAACCTTGTAACCCGTGACTTGGGGGGCCACGGTATGGAACTTAGGGTTACGTATGGATCCCGAGTAGGATTCCAGAGATATCTTGTGAGGAAGACTAGAACAAATAATTTGAGAACAAAGAATAACACATCATGAATCAATTAATATTTTTTCTGGGACAAATGCACATTCAACTCAGAATGACAACTATGATCTCTCAACTGTGCATAAAGTTAGAAGATGGAGACTCAACATAAAATTAAAAGAAAGGCCCTTCGTAGAGGGGAGCATGGATCACTCATGTGCTATAGCTTTTTATTTTATTAAACAGAGGTATAAAATGTTCGACACTCCTCCCAACCATCTTACACAAACCATGGCTAACTGAATCCTTGGGTGCCTGCCGACAATCACATATCGTGGAGGAGTGTCTATTTTTTAGAGAGGTGTATGCTTATGTCAACGAATGGTAAACATAAAATACAGTACGTCACAATGCAACTAGACTTCACAAGAGCGGCTCCAATTGAAGGACGCAACTGGTATAGAAGGTCATCCCTCTTTCTCCTTTGCTTACACAATGATGCTTTGACTGATAAATCAGGGGCAAAAATAGTGAAGAGAATTTGTTTGTATTAATTTGGGGCTGGGCACCCCGCTGCCAGCTCTTCTATCAATTGGATAAGCGGATGAAGCCACTAGTCCAGGGTGTGAAAGTCCAATCAAAAAGTGAGATAAATATTCTCTATTTGCGTCCTCATGAGCTAAAACAGGAACACAAAACAAGAGTAATTTTGAAAGTTTTAAAGGTAACACATGAGCAATTTACTTTGGAGTGGCAGTTAAATACCACATGTAGGTAGGTATGGTGGACACATTTGGCATACTTTGTTTTTTGGGAGTTGGATTTCATGAGTAGAACTCATACTCAGTATAGGTGGAGGCTTGCAAAAGACTGGGGGCGACAAATCAAGAGAGCAATAATGGCCATAATCATGCATAGCGACAAAAACATGATTAACCAAAGCATAAGTGGTACCACAAGTTCAAAAACTAAATGATCATAGAGGCTATAGGTGACTCGTTTGTAGTCATAAACATGGTGTAAGCATGCACCAAGTCAACCAAATAAAACATTCAAAGGAGAACACCACAAATTTATGCTTCAATATGACAAGAACAACTCATAATTCTTTCAATGACACATTAAACACTCTCAGCTATTTGAGACAAATCATGCTACAAAATAACCAGTAGGCTTTATAATTAAAATAACATCTAGCATGATATGAAAAATTCTAGCCATGGTCTATACAAGCTTCTATTTGCATCGTTATAAATTCTACCACATGCATCAGTTTCTTTTCCCAACAAGCATGATACAAAATATGTTTTAACAAAAACTCTCTACATGATACAGCAAGCACACATGAGAGTACTCACATAGCACTACTAAAACTAACATCTGTGAATAAGAGATGCATTCAAAACAAGAGCTAAACCGGAATTTTTGCAGCAGCGAGAAGAAAAATTAAGAATACGAGCATAACGAGTATTCAAATGAAAAAGCGGAACGTGTATCTCTCCCAAACAAGGATGCTAGGTTCCAATTATATTATTGCAGCAAGGAAAACAAAATAAAACTGAACAAAAAAAAATAAAAGACGCTCCAAGTAAATTTCATATGATGTGACCGAATAAAAATATAGTTTCACTAGAAGTGACCTGATAAAATGTTGATAAAGAAAGGGATGCCTTGGGCATCCCCAAGCTTAGATCCTCGAGTCTTCTTATAATTTTCTGGGATGAACCACGGGGGCATCCCCAAGATTTGACCTTGCACTCTTCTTGATCACATTATATCACCCTCTTCTCTTGACCCTTGAAAACTTTTGTCACACCACACTCAAAGAGTAATTCGCATTAGAGGGTTAGTGCAACAATAAAAAAAATCCATGGGTTCTGTATGGGCACAAATGCTATTGATAATTTTAAACATTACCTACAGACACTGATGTTTCGTGAAGCAAAGAAATCCACTTGACATCGTAAAAGAGAAAATGCAAGAAAAATGAAAGAATCTGCCAAAACAAGACCAGTCTGTAAAGACGAATTTGTTCGGGGCACTTACGTTGCTCAAATCAAAAAACTTAAAGAACGAAAAAGTTTCAAAATTAGCTGAGGAATAAGCACAAAAAGTTTCACGTCAGAAACTTTACTTGGCACAGCTAAAACATGAAATAAAGATACAAAGGAAATTCAAAACCAACTCCAACTCAAACGAGTTTTCTTTATTCAACTCCAACGCATGTTTTAGCTGAGGAATTCAACCCCTTGACTCAAAGAAAACAGAGAAAAACAAAGCAAATAAAACCATGCGTTATCTCCCAAGAAGTGCTTTTCTTTAACGCGTTTTAGCTAGGCCCAGAAAAGTGGATTCACATGTTTTCAAATAAAGAATCATCCAAATTGTAATATATTCGAATAATAGAATCAAAATGAAAATTCTTTCTCTTTCTAGGAAAGTGTTCCATACCTTTCTTGAGTGGGAATTGAAATTTAATATTCCCCCCCTTTCATATCAATAACCGCACCAACAGTTCTAAGAAAAGGTCTTCTCAAAACAATTGGACAAGAAGCATTGCATTCAATATTCAAGACAACAAAATCAATGGGGACAAGATTATTATTAACCATCATAATAATATCATCAACTCTCCCGAAAGGTTTCTTTCTAACATTATCAATAAGACAAACATCTAAATAACAGGGTTCCAATGGTGGAAGCATATCGTAAAGTTTCTTAGGCATAACAGAGATACTAACACCAAGATCACATAGAGCATTACAATCAAAATCATTCACTTTAATTTTAATGATAGGTTCCGATCCATCATCTAACTTCATAGGGGTAGAGGCTTCACATCTTAATTCATCCTCTCTAATTTGCATGAGAGCATTTGTAATATGTTTCGTGAAAGCCAAATTCATAGCACTAGCATTATGAAAACTAGCAAGATTTTGTAAGAACTTAATCACTTCAGTTATTACAATCATCAAACTTGAGATCATTTTTATCAAAGGTAATGGGACCATTGTCTCCCATGTTTCTAAAAATTTCAGCACTATTCTGAGGAACATTTTTAGCAGTTTCAGGCAATTTTGCATTTTTTTAATAGCAGGAGTGCGAGTATTGCAAACACCAATTAATCTACCATTGATAGTAGAAGGTTTACTAGCATGAGAGGCTTCAATTTTACTAGTGGTTGTAATGGTGCAAAATTACCTATATTATTCTTTCTAGCTATTTCATCTTCTTTTTCCCATCTAGCATGCAATTCAGCTAACATCCTAACAATATCATCAATTCGAATTTGGATGGCATTTAAGGTTTTGCTTTATTTAACATCATGAGGAATAACCTTTAGTTTCAGAAAATCAACATCAAGAGCAACGCTATCAACTTTAGAAGCAAGAACATCAATTTTGCCAAATTTTTCCTCGATGGATTTATTGAAAGCAGTTTGTGTACTAATAAAATTCTTAAGAATGTTCTCAAGATCAGAGGGTACACTTTTGTTGCTGTTGTAATAATTACCATAAGAATTACCGTAAGAATTATTATTATTAGGAGGATATGGCCTATAATTATTGCTACCAAAATTATTCCTATAAGCATTGTTGTTGGAATTATTATTTTTAATGAAGTTCACATCAACATGCTCTTCATGAGCAACCAAAGAGGCTAAGGGAACATTATTTGGATCAATAAGAGCATGGCCATTAACAATCATAGACATAATAGCATCAAGTCTATCACTCAAAGAGGAGGTTTCTTCAACAGAATTTACCTTCTTACCAGCTGTAGCTCTCTCACTGTGTCATTCTGAAAAATTTAGCATCATATTATCAAGAAGCTTTGTTGCTGACCCCAAAGTCATGGACATACAGGTTCCTCCAGCAGCTGAATCTAGAAGGTTTCTTGAAGAAAAATTCAGTCCTGCATAAAAAGTTTGGATGATCATCCAAGTAGTAAGTCCATGAGTGGGACAATTCTTTACTAAAGATTTCATTCTTTCCCAAGCTTTAGCAACATGCTCATCATCAAGTTGCTTAAAATTCATAATGCTACTTCTTAAAGATATAATATTAGCAGGAGGATAATATTTTCCAATGAAAGCATCTTTACACTTAGTCCAAGAATCAATACTATTTCTAGGCAAAGATAGCAACCATTCTTTAGCTCTTCCTCTCAAAAAGAAAGGAAAAAGTTTCAGTTTAATAATATATCCATCTACATATTTATAATTTTGCATCTCACATAGTTCAACAAAATTATTAAGATGGGCAGCAGCATCATCAGTACTAATACCAGAAAATTTCTCTCTCATACCAAGATTTAATAGTGCGGGCTTAATCTCATAAAAATCAGCAGTAGGAACATATGGAGCAATAGGTGTGATACGTCGTAAACGTATCCTTAATTTATGATGTTCCATGTAGTTTTCTTATTGTTTCACACATGTTTTCTATACAATTTATGTCCTTTTTATCGATTTTACGGACTAACCTATTTACAAGATGCCACAGAGCTGAAGGGTACGTTGCATACAAAACAAAAAAATTCCTACGCGATAGACACCCGAAGGGCCAAGATCTAATCTAAGAGATGAAAGAAACGGGCATATATAGAGTCTTAAGAAGAACATAACCTCGAAGACACAAAGCGTTACGAGATCAAATCTCATTGTTGGCGTAGTCGTACTCACACCGGTCCCGAGAGCGAGAAGATGTGCACCGCAATCCGGCGGTGCCTCCATGATCGGTCACACGTACGGTTGATGACAACCTCCGTTCCCTCGATCCAGCGGGGCAGTGGAAGTAGAGTATCCCTCGGAACTCCAGCAGCATGAAGACGTGGTGGTGGTGAAGAATCCCACGTCCGGGCTTCGCCAAGCCGGAGACCATGGAATGGAGCAGCGGGTGGAGAGGAAGTGAGGTGGGCAAGCGTGTGGAGGAGGGAGAGCTCTCACCCTCCTTTTATAGAGGAAGGGGAGGCAGCTCAAAGGGGTGGTGCGGCCAGCCCATGGTGTGTCCCCACCTCTTCCCTCTTCATGTGAGTGGACACTCCACTCACATCCACTCATCCTTCCTTTATTTCCCACTTAGAAAATCCAAGTTTTTCTTTAATAAATAAATAAATAAAACATTTTTATTTCTTTATTTCAGCATTTGTTAATTCTATTAACAAACTTTTTCATATAGCACCTCGAATCATTTGTTAATTCTATTAACAACCATTCGATGAAAAACCCCTTGAACTATTTCAATTTTCCCCGAAACAATTTTGGTGATGCCCAAAACATTCTTCGGTATTTCGTATCCTCTCAAATGCGTCATCAAAGCTTAAGTGTCACCCTACGATTCACGAATAATACAGACATGATCGAGACTCCTTTCTGATCAATAATCAACAGTGATATTTGGAGATCCGTGATGACTCCTATATATTCAAGAATGAATCTCGTGATCGTTTGAACTTTCAACATCGTAACTAATTCCCTTTGTCTCGCGATATTTTACTTGTCCGAGATCCGATCATTGGTATCAACCATACCTTGTTCAATCTCGTTACTAACAAGTACTCTTTTCTCGTTTCCGTGATATGACATCCTTGTGACCTAGTCACGTGCTTGCAAGCGGTGTCGATGTGATATCACCGAGAGGGCCCAGAGTATATCTCTCCATCATTATGGTGGACAAATCCCACTCTTGATCCATGAGCCTCAACTAACACTTTCCGAATACCTAACGCCACCTTTATAGTCACCCTGTTACGGTGTGACGTTTGATGTCATCAAAGTACTCTTTCGGTATTAGTGATTAACATGATCTCATGGTTTAAGGAATAAGGTTACTCCGAATGTAAGACATAACAATAAAACTAAATGACCTAATTGTATTATTATACTTAGTTAGGTTCTAAGTTCATCACATGATTCTCCTAATGACATGACCCCGTTATTAACAACATCCAATGTTCATGATCAAGAAACCTTGATCATCTGTTAATCAACGAGCTAGTTTAAAAGAGAGGCTTTACTAGGAACATTTGTTTGTTTATTAAACACACATGTATCAGCGTTCATAGTAAACAAGGAATAAGAAAATAACCACTTTATTAATGCCTCTCGGGCATATTCCCTTCAAGAGCCAGTTCCATGTTTTCTGCATTTTTAGTTTCAGAAAAGTTGTTCTGGAAGTATTCTCGGAATTGGAAAATTCTAAGCCCGGAAGTCTTAAAATTCCTGAAGGTTCCACGGACTCCCGAAGAGACCCGGAGGGCGGGGGCCTCACGGGGCCCACACCATAGGGCGTCGCGCGCACTGGCTGCGCCGTGGGGGTGGTGTGGGGCCCCCAAGGCCTCCACCGCCTTTGCCCTTTCGTCTATTTATTCCTCTCGAGACGTAAACCCGAAATATATTCCACTTCGTCTCGAAAAACACCCGAGGCCATGATCATCGTCATCCCGAGATCGGGAGGGTTCTTGAGCTCTCCCAGGCATCCCCTGCCGGAGGGAAATGCATCACCGGAGGGGTCTACACCACCATGCCCTCCTCCGAAGTGATGCGTGGGTAGTTCATCCCTCGACCATGGGTCCATAGCAGTAGCGAGATGGGTGTTCTATCCACTTTGTACCTCATGTTTAGATCTTGTGAGCTGCCTAACATGATCAAGCTCATCTTTATGTAATGCTACATGTTGTGTTTGTTGGGATCTGATGAATGTTGAATGCTATGTCTTCTGATTATCAATCTACCATGTTATCTTCATGCATATGTTTTTTCTAATCTTGCATGCTCTCCGTTATTAGTAGATGCTCTGGGCAAGTAGATGCTAGTAACTCCAAGAGGGAGTTTTTATGCTCGATAGTGGGTTCATGCCTCCTTTGCATCTGTGTTCGAGTGACAGAAATGTGATGGATGGAGGATGTGTTGTTTCCATTAGGGAGAAAACAACTATCCCCCGTGAAATTATATTTTTATTCGGTCACATCATATGAAGTTTACTTGGAGCGTCTGTTTGTTTTTCTTTTGTTTTCTTTTGTTTCCCTTGATGCAAAATAGCATTGGACCTATCATCCTTGTTTTGGAGAGAGACACGCTCCGCTTTTTCGTTTGCATACTTGCTATGCTAGTATTCTTAGTTTTTCTTCTAGTTACTACAAAAAATCATGTTTAGCTCTTGTTTTCATTGTTCAGAGCTGTTAGTTTTAACAGTGTTATGTCATTACTCTCGTGTTTGCTTGATGTCGCATGCAGAGAATTTTTGTTAATGCATGTCTTGTATGGTGCTTGTTGGGAAAAGAAACTGCTGCTTGAGGTAGAATTTTTAACGGTGCAAGTAGAAGCTTGTATAGACTATGGATAGACTTTTTGATATCATGCTAGATGTGATTTTAGTTCTAAAGCCTTGTGGTTATTGAGTAGCATGATTAGCCTCAAATATCAGAGTGTTTAATGTGTCATTTGTCGGATATATACTGAATAGGGGTATAGAAGATGGTAGACAAAAGAGCCGGACTACCAGGGTGGCCTACATGGTAATGGGCTTAGGTCCATTGGGCGGCCCAGTAGTCCGACGCGCAGAAGCCGGATTCTAGAAGAACCCGGATCACGGCCCATGTGATCTGGCTTGGAGGAGAAGACGGATTCCTTACTTTCCAAGTTACAAGTTAAACGTAGTCTTCTAGGTTTCTTGTTCTGTAAGCCCTAATCCGGCTATTATATAAAGCCGGACGGGAGATAGATTAGATAGGTTCAAGTTTTCACAAGTTCAAGCTCTACGCAACTCGCCGAGAAGCTCATCCTCGCAGAGTAGCTAGATCTATTCCCTCACATTGTAACCCAGTTATACGGGCTTTAGTCCCAATTAGTGAGAAGTGCAGGAGTAGGTACGCCGTACTGTCGCGACGTACCGAACCTGGGTAAAATCCCGTGTTCTGTGTTACTACGCTAATCCGTTACCCCACGTCTCTACCGTAGTCTCATGGCACCCCAGTCTATGAAAACTACTACGATGTCTCGACAGTTGGCGCCCACCGTGGGGAAAACGACGTCAGGCGTGAAATTCCGATCTGGGATACTCGGCGGAATTGGAAGATCGATCACTGTCGGAAGCCTGGAATTCGACGACGACGTCGGGCGCTTCCTCGACAACGGATCATACATACCGGCGCAAAACCACCTGGTAAGTGCCTGCGTGTTACCGATCGGATCTGCTAACATCTTTATCGGACTAACTGCAGAGGCAATGGTGTCGGGGGGTTACCCCCGAGTAGGGTAAAGACAGGTGGTAAAGGCCGCTCACAGAAGAGAGGTTTGGTCGAGTAGCCGACTACCGGGTACTCTCTACCCGGTCGACTGCTACCCGGTCTCACCTCAAGATGACCAGAAGGAGATATCAGTCAAGTTTTACCTTGTCGAGTAGAAGGTTTGGCCCGAGTACAATTGGCGGGAACCTTTGGCGGGAAACTACTCGGGCAGGAAGTCAAAGGAGCCGTTCTGACACAGGATCCCGCGTATCCTGGGTCCGTACTTGGCAGCATTCGAACTACTGTTCACGTGGGGACGGCCTGCCTGACAGTGACAGCATGGAAGCAGTCGGTGGCAGGATAAGGGGGGCCTACTCTGTGACTAGGTACAGTGATACCAGTCTGTCCCCTAGTTTTGCCCAACGACTTTACAGAAGCAGCCAAGACCAACGACCAAAGCTGTCAGCGGGTACTCGGAGAAAGGACAGTGTGGACACTATGTCGACACTTGTCCAGATTTGGACATATCCGGCTAGGGCACCATGTATATAAGGTGCCCCGCCGCCTCCTGCGCGAGGCAGGTTCCCAGAGGCTCTTAGACACACGCTCATACAGGCTCCCTGAAAACCCTAGAATCCCTAAGTGCTTGACCTAGCTCTACTCGGAGAGGGGCAAGGGGCTACTCGGTAGTGATATCATTCGTATTGTACCTACTCGGAGAGACACCGTAATACATAGAGAAAGGCAGGAGTAGGGGTTTTACCTCCTCACGAGGGCCCTGAACCTGGGTATATCGTGTTGTTTGTGTTGTGTGGATCTTACCTCACGCGGCTACTCGTCGCGTGATCCCTCCCCGGACACCTCCAGCGTCCATCGTCCCTACATCTTTAGCCATCCTATGGCATCTGCCGTGACACCACCACGACAGTTGGCGCCCACCGTGGGGCAACCAGCGGCGCTGGTTGGAGTTTCTGTTCGGACGGGATCTTCATCAGCGGAGCGCGTAGTTTGTGGCCTTGTCCACAGATTCGGCTCCTTCGACTTCATCACCGACAACGCTGGCTGTTTCGGCGGCAAGGCCATGCCGGAGGGCGGCTCGGTGATCTCCTTCGGCTCTCACCTCGTCTACGTCGCCACCGTCGCCAACGACACCTACCCCGAGCTGGTGCACGACGCGGAGGATCCTCCCGCGGTTGTTGCTGCTCGTGGAAGGCCCGTGCGCAGCTCTGCATGCCGCGCTGAGGTGATGGTGACTGGCTTGGCGGCAAACGCTGGCGCAGCTGCTACTGGCGCTGCGGCCGTCGTCGAGGAGGTCGACGACCCGCCCGCGGGTGGCAGGACACGCCGGCCCCACGAGAAGGAGAGCAACCTGCCGCCTTCCACGTCTACGGTCATCCCCGCGTCAGCTGCGCGAACCGGGATGCCCACTCCCACCGACCTCGAGCTCCTAGCCGAGAGGGAGCAGCTCGAGCGGCAACGCCAGGAGCTGCTCGCCGAGCAGGCGGAGTTGGAGAAGATCAGGTTGGAGCTGAGCCTGGACCAGCTCGAGTACAACAAGGCTCACGGCTTCACGCCGGTGGCCAGGAGGCCCAGCAGGGTAGGCGCTACGCGGCGCAACCTAGGCGCCGAGATGGCGACTGTTGCGGAGGAGCCCGCGCAGTCGGCTACCGCGAACACCTTCACAAGGCCAAGGTACAGCACACCCGCCAAGACGCTGCGAGCTGCGGAGGCTGTGGCTGCCGAGTTGCCGCGCCTAGAGGGAGAGGCGCGTCGCAGGCAGCAGGAGAGGCTAGGCGAGCTGGTGCTGGAGGCCGCCAGGCAGAACGAGGAGTTCCGGAAGGCCAACCCGGGAGCTGGAGCTTCGCAAGTGGTTCATTCGCACGCGGCTAGATCTAACGATCAAGCCTCATCTCCGCATCCTAGCCGCGAGAAGAGCCGCAGCGGGCGTACGGGTAGAGACAGGCAAATGCAGGTGTATGACCCGGCCGCTGCCGCGAAACAGGTTGCTGTGCCGCAGCAGCCCGGGCAGGAACACAATGCTGCGAGAGCAGGCTCTCAAGCCCATCAAGCTCAAAGCCGTGTCCGAGAAGCCGCACGTCCGGGTACTTCTCGGCAACCCGCAGCTCCGCCTACTCGGCAGAGGCAGCAGCCACGCCCAGTGGCACCAGTCGTCAACCCGGTGGAGCAGCCTGCTGCTATGCAGGTGGATAGGTATGATGATGGCTACTCGGCTATGGAGATGGCTGGTTATGACATCCATGACCGTGTGGGTGAGCGCGTGTTGGCGCCTGGAGATGCAAGGCACCAGCTGGACCGTATCAGCTTGTCGGCGCGGCTTGAGAGCACGGGTCCTCCCGGCCCCGAGTGCTTTGGCCCGCGCATCATGAATGAGCCTTCCGTGAAGGGTTTTCAGCTCGCGAGAGGCACCAAGAGCTACAATGGTAGCACCAAGCCTGAAGATTGGCTCAACGACTACGTCACCGCGGTCCATATCGCGAATGGCAACAGGAGATGGGCGGTGCGCTATGTGCCGCAGATGCTAGAGGGTCCGGCTCGCACTTGGCTCAACAACTTGCCCAAGAACAGCATTAACTGCTGGCTGGACTTCTCGGATGCCTTCATCAGCAACTTCACCAGCACCTACAAGAGGCCGAATAGGCCACAGCAGTTGTCGGCTTGCCGGCAGCGAGAAGACGAGACGGACCGCGAGTACCTTACTCGGTGGAGCACCTTGAGGAACACCTGTGAGGGTGTGAATGAAGCGCAGGCCATCACTTGGTTTGCGCAGGGTTGCCGACATGGCAGCATGCTTTGGCAAAGATTGCAGAGGGAGATGCCCAACACCCTGGCCGAGACCATCAAGATCGCGGATCAGTACGCACTCGGCGATCCTACTCAGCCACTGATGGATTCCTCTGAGCCGAGAAGAAACTTCAACAGCAGCAAGCGCAACGAGTTCCGCAACAAGCGCCGAGTAGATACTCGGTATGATCCCGAAGAGGTGAATGCAGTGAATGTCGGAGGCGGTGGTGGCCAAAGGCAGAAACCTGCTGGGGCCTACGGGCAGAACCAGAGCCAGGGCCAGGACAACAAGAAACCGTTCCGCACTGCGCAGCCGAGTAGCGGGAACTCCGAGCAGCCGAAGAAGTTTGTCTTCGATGACATGAAGGATGGCCCATGCAGCTTTCACACTCATCACCCCTCAAGGCCTGCGAACCATACTACTCGACAATGCGAATGGTGGGATGTGATCAAGAGTGATGGCTTGCCTCCTCCTCCTCCTCTGCCAGCTGCCAATGCTACTGTTCAGCCTACTCGCGCTCCCGCAACTCGGCCGCCAGTCTATCCGAGAAGAGAGAATGTCAACCAGGTGGCTTTGGGAGCCAACCAGAACTTCAACAACGAGAGGTACCGCAACAACAACAACAACAACTACAACCGCAACAACAACAACAGAGGCAACAACAACTATCAGGGCAACAACAATGGCAACAATGGCAACAATGGGGGCAATGGCCCTAACCAGTACCAAGAGCACCATGAGAGCTATATGATCTTCACTTCTGAGGCAGTCGACAAGCAGTCACAGCACAGGCGGGCCATGGAGGTCAATGCAGTGATTCCGGCTGTCCCTCACTACATGTACTGGTGCGACCAGGAGATCAGGTGGACTCGGGCAGATCACCCCAAGGTAATGCCCAATCCGGGTACTTATGCTTTGGTGCTGGATCCTACCTTCCTGGGCCCCGAGAAGAATGTGAGGTTCAGCAAAGTGCTGATCGACAACGGCAGCAGCATCAACATCGTGTACAAGGATACACTCGAAAAGCTTGGCCTGGCCGAGAACATGATGCTGCCTAGCAAGACCACTTTCCATGGCATCGTGCCCGGGATCTCCTGCAACCCGATTGGCCGAGTGTGGATTGATGTGCTATTCGGTACTCGGGAGAACTGCCGCACTGAGCGCCTGCAGTTTGAAGTGGTGGATCATCAGAGCCCCTATCATGCTCTACTCGGCAGGCCCGCTCTGAGCAAGTTCATGGCCTCCACTCATGTGGCTTACCTGAAGATGAAGATCCCCGGGCCCAGTGGCATTATCACTATCTCGGGAGATTACAAGAAGTCCATGGAGTGTGCCTCTGCTAGCTCTCAGCTGGCAGAATCGATGGTGATTGCTGCCGAGAAGAAGAAGATGTACGAGGTGGTGGCCATGGCTCAGTCCGCACAAGCTGGCGCACAAGGTGTGCCGAGTACTCAGCATGGTACTGCTTTCCAAGCTGCCAAGGAGACCAAGACAGTCCAGGTTGACCCCGAGTTCCCGGAGCGCGTGGCCATTATTGGTGCCGGGCTGGCCGAGAAATAGGAAAGCGCGCTCATCCACTTCCTCCGTGAGAATCGGGACGTGTTCGCCTGGACCAATGAAGATCTACCAGGAGTCCCGAGGGAGTTGGTTGAGCACTCTTTGCATGTGCGCCCTGACGCCAAGCCCGTGAAGCAGGCCTTACGTCGTTTCGGGGATGAGAGAAGGAAGGCCATCGGTGATCAAATCACCAAGCTGCTGATCAGTAACTTCATCATGGAGGTGCTACACCCGGACTGGTTGGCAAACCCGGTCATGGTCGAGAAGAAAAAGGAAGATCCCAAGGCTGCCACTGCATGGCGCATGTGTGTCGACTACACCGACTTGAACAAGGCATGCCCCAAGGATCCTTTCCCGCTACCTCGCATCGATCAGGTGATCGATTCCACTGCTGGCTGTGAGCTGTTGTCTTTCATAGATGCCTACTCTGGTTTCCACCAGATTGCACTCAACCCTGCTGATCAAATAAAGACTGCTTTCATTACCCCGTACGGGGCTTATTGCTATCGTGTCATGTGTTTTGGCCTGAGGAATGCGGGTGCAACCTATCAGAGATGCATGCAGAAATGCTTGCACGACCAACTCGGCAAGAATGTGCAGGTGTACGTAGATGACATTGTCATCAAAACGAATAAAACACATACTCTGCTTGCCGACTTGGAGGAAACCTTTGCTAACCTACGCAGGTACAAAATGAAACTGAATCCGAGTAAGTGCACCTTTGGTGTACCAGCTGGAAAGCTACTCGGTTTCCTGGTTTCTAGTCGGGGCATTGAAGCTAATCCGTCTAAGATAAAAGCTATTGAAAGCATGTCTTTGCCGAGATCATTGAAAGATGTGCAGAAGTTCACGGGTTGTTTGGCATCTCTGAGCCGTTTCTTCGGCCGAATGGGCGAGAAGGCTCTGCCTCTGTACCAGCTGATGAAGAAGAGCGACAAGTTTGTCTGGACTCCGCAAGCGGATGTGGCATTCAATGAGCTGAAAGCAATGTTGGCTAGCGCTCCTGTCTTGGCTAGTCCGCTACCCAAGGAGCCTATGCTGCTATACATTGCCGCGACTAACCGAGTAGTCAGCGTGGTGATAGTGGTGGAGCGAGAAGAAGAAGGCAAGAGTGTGCAGCGCCCAGTCTACTATCTCAGTGAAGTGCTGTCCAGTTCCAAGCAAAACTATCCACATTACCAGAAGATGACATATGGTGTGTACCTGGGCGCCAGGAAACTGAAACATTACTTCCAGGAGCATCCCATCACTGTCGTGAGCTCAGCTCCCATCTCGGACATCATGGGTAACAAGGAGGCGAGTGGCAGAGTAGCCAAGTGGGCGATCGAGCTAGCCGCGTACGCTCCCGCGTATACGAGAAGAGAAGCAATCAAGTCTCAGGTACTGGCGGAATTTCTTGTGGACTGGGCCGAGATGCAGTATGAACCTCCCGCTCCAGTTTCCAACTATTGGAAGATGCACTTTGATGGCTCAAAGGTGAAAGAAGGCCTTGGTGCTGGCGTTGTGCTTACATCGCCCAAGCGCGATCAGCTCAAGTATGTGTTGCAGATTCATTTCAAGGCATCCAACAATGTCGCCGAGTACGAGGCAGTTGTGCATGGTTTGCGAGTAGCAAAGGAGGTTGGTGTGCAGCGCATTATCTGCTATGGCGACTCAGATCTGGTGGTGCAGCAAGTCTCAGGTACCTGGGATGCTTTGGATGCCAACATGGCATCGTATCGCTTCCTGGTGCAGTCAATGACTGGGTTTTTCGAAGGCTGTGAGTTCCAGCATATTCACCGAGCAGAGAACGAGGCAGCAGATGAGCTGTCCAAATTGGGATCTTCTCGGCAGTCCATCCCGACAGGGATTGCCTTGGAGCATTTGAGGAAGCCGTCCATCAAGCCTTCCCCCAACTCGGAATCCATCTTTGTCCCTTCTCTGCCAAGTGAAGAATCTGACCCAATGGAGATTGACTGGGAGAGTGCTGCAGGGAACCCGGGGACTGCCGTCCTATACTCGGGGACTGCCGCTCCTTACTCGGGGACTGCCGTTCCCTACTCGGGGACTGCCGCTCCTTACTCGGGGACTGCCGTTCCCTACTCGGGGACTGCCACTCCATACTCGGGGACTGCCACTCCATACCCGGGGACTGCCACTCCCTACCCGGGGACTGCCATTCCTTACCCGGGGACTGCCACTCCATACTCGGGGACTGCCGTTCCCTACTCGGGGACTGCCACTCCATACCCGGGGACTGCCACTCCCTACCCGGGGACTGCCATTCCTTACCCGGGGACTGCCACTCCTTACTCGGGGACTGCCGCCCTCAACCCAGAAGCTGTTGCATTCATTGAAGAAGTTCTCGCCAATCGATCTGGGCTGCAGAGAAGCGCTCCTACTCCTCCTGTGCAACCACCAGAGCCTGTCCCAATGGAAATGGACGAACCAGTGTTTCCCGTGCGGGAGACACCGAGTTGGGCAATGCCCATATTATCCTTTCTAAGGGACGGTACTTTACCTGAAGATGAGGTGACTGCGAGGCAGATTCAGAGAAGATCCAAGGGCTACGCCTTAGTCCGAGACGTGCTGCACAAGAGAAGTGCCACTGGTGTGCTGCAACGCTGTGTGAGCCCAGAGGAAGGAGAAGAAATCCTGGTGGAGATACATCAAGGGGAATGTGGGCATCACGCCTCTTCTCGGGCTTTAGTCAAGAAAGCTTTTCGGCATGGCTTCTACTGGCTCACTGCATTACAGCAGGCTGAGGACATTGTGAGGAAGTGCGCCGGCTGCCAGATGTTCGCAAGTAAGATTCACATGCCAGCATCCGAGTTGAAAACAATTCCTATCACATGGCCGTTTGCTGTTTGGTGCTTGGATATGGTTGGTCCTTTCAAGCCGGCTAAGGGCAATATGACACATATCTTGGTCATGGTGGACAAGTTCACCAAGTGGATCGAGGTGAAGCCTATTCGGAAGTGCGATGGAGTCACAGCTGTGAAGTTTGTGAAAGATGTGATCATGAGATATGGCTACCCGCACAGTATCATCACCGACAACGGCACCAACTTTGCAGAGGGGGCAATGGTGCGATTCTGCAGAGATAAGCATATCCGACTAGACGTTGCGTCAGTCGCGCACCCTGCCTCCAATGGGCAAGTTGAGAGAGCAAATGGGATGGTACTGGCAGGCATCAAGCCGAGGCTGATTGAGCCACTGCTGAAAACACCTGGGTGTTGGCTAGAAGAGTTGCCAGCGGTGTTGTGGAGTCTAAGGACTACCCCTAACCGGTCAACCGGCTACACGCCATTCTTCTTGGTATACGGGGCTGAGGCCGTGTTGCCAATAGACTTAGAGCATGACTCCCCCCGAGTAGCCCTCTACACTGAGGTGGAGGCGAGAGAAGCTCGAGAAGACGACGTTGACCTGCTTGAAGAAGCAAGAGAGCTGACTCTGTCACGTTCGGCTATCTACCAGCAAAACCTGCGGCGCTATCATAGCCGAAAGGTGAACCCAAGGGTTTTCCGAGAAGGAGACATGGTCCTTAGGCTTGTGCAGCGCACAGCCGGGATGCACAAGTTGTCTCCTCCATGGGAAGGGCCTTTCATTGTCAGCAAAGCGCTGCACAATGACGCGTACTATCTTGTAGATGTGCGCCCATCGCAGGCGAACAGGGCAGATAAAGCTGGAGAGGAAACCAAGCGTCCCTGGAATGTAGCTCTACTTCGTCGTTTTCATTCGTAAGCAAAGATGTGTATGTACCCTTTCATCCGAGTTGAAATTCTACTCTGCAATCTAAAATTGTTCTCGGGGACTGCCCTCGTCCAAAATTGCTCTAAGTGTTTTTACTCGGCTTGTTTCTTTGTCTATTCGGTTGCTTCACTTCAGAACTCAAAAGTGCATTGAGTACTGTGTTTAAACCTATATGCCAACTCTTCGACTTCGCTGCTGTCCGAAACCCGGCTTCATGGCAAGCAAGAGAACAAGCAAAAGGTCAATGAGCACACGAAAATCACTAAGGAAGAAAGAGTGCAGGAACCGAGTAGATTGTCGGTTACTTTTTGTTCCCTGTTTTCGTCTTCTCGGCTAGGTGGTGGGCTGCGTTATCATGATTGTTTTCTAGCGGCTAAGTATTTGCAGCCTTGTTCTTTGATTCTTGTGACTCGAATACCAAACAAGCGACAAGTCGCAGGTAGAGCAGAGATGAAAAGACAGGGTGAATGAGAAAAGCTACTCGGGGACTCGCATGGAAACACAACTCGGCATTAAGCCAGTGTCGTTCAAATTGATTAATGTCAACATAAACCGAGTGGGCATAAAAACTGAGTAGCAAGCAAGATAAAGGTAGTCTGTTACATCTGCTCCCGGCATCCCGGGGATCTGATAAAATGTTCAAGTGAAAGAAAAGATTGCAGGTTGCTTCAAGTTGAAGAGGAGATGTTCTCGGCGCTGGCCTTGGCTGATGTTTCCTCGGCGGCGGCCTTGGCAGCAGTTTCTTCAGTGGCGCTGGCGGTAGCTGCTTCTTCGGTGCCGGCTTGAGTGGCATCCGCCCCCGTCTGCACGGCGGCGGATTCCTCCATCTCGGCGTCTTCCTGGGTGACCGCCTGCTCGGAAGTGGCCGTGGCCACCGAGACGGGTCCTGGAGTCGAGGAGGAGCCTGAAGCATGGCCAGGAGGAGGCACCGTGTCGTCGAGAGCAGCACCTGAGGAAGTGCCGAAGTCGAGTGGCTCGGAGTCGATGTGCGCCTCTTCGTCTTCATCGCTACTCGCGACGACAGTGGCTTTTCCCTTCCCGGCCTTGCCCTTGGGAGATTCGAAGAAATCACCAAGCTCTTCCGCCTCGTCATCATCTTCTTCGTCCTCGTACTCGGTGTCGGGTTCGGGGACGCCGTCGATGTAGACCTCCGTCTCGGCGCATTCTGCGACATCATATGCAATTTGCTTGCGCAAGGCCACGCTATCGGCGTCAGTCTCCCACTTGGAGTCATTGCGCTTCCCGCGGATGAGCTGCATATCCAAGTTTTCATACCAGGACGCAATGCAGAGAAGCATCATGTCCGCACCAGCACGGGCTCCGGAGGCTCGCCACTTCTTCAACTCGGCCTTCACGCCTTCCAGCTTGAGGGCGAGCGCCCGCATGCTTTTTGGCTCAGGATCATGGGGCCAGAACAGCCGGTGGAGCTCAATGCCCGCGTGCATCAAATCAGTCCCGCAGCCGGCCAGCTGTTCGAAGTAACCTTTGAGCACCACCAAGCTGTCCTCGATATCAGCCCTGGTGTCAATCGGCTCACCCAGCGAGAGGCGAACTGCTCGGGCCTTGGCTATCGTGGGCGCAGAGGTAGACTCAAGACGAGGCCAAATCTCTGAAATAGCAAGTGGCAAGATCAAAAACCGAGAAAGAAAAGAGGAAGCCGAGAAGGAATAGGACCGAGAAGAAAAGATGCAATGAAGAAAAGAACTTACCGATCAGTTGGCGGCGCAGCTGCTGCAGCTTGGTTCTCCAGGATTCCTCGTTGTTAATCTGCTTTGATTGAACCTGGCGCAGGGTGTCCATCTGAGCGAAAAGATCAGCATTGGTCTTCTTCAGAGTCTCGCACTCAGCCTCGAGGGCCCTCTCCTTGGCCTTGAAAGTAGTCTCGGCCTTGGCTTTCTCGGCGATGGCCGCGTCCCTCTCGGCGCCAATCTTCACGGCGTCTTGGAGCGCGTTCTGAAGCTGGACCTGCAGCTTCTCCATCTCGGTGGTGTGGTCCTTAATCAGAGTAATGGCCTGGTCGGACAGCTGTTTCTCCACCTCTGCTGGCTGGACGCAATCTTGGTGCGCCTCAGCAAATGACTTATAATCTTCTGCGAAAAGATAAGATGAGGTCAGTAAATGGGCAGAGAAGAACCAAACTCAAAGTCACACCGAGTAAACAGCAAACTCACCTTCAAGTTTCTTTATCGTGGCCTCGGCGTTCTCCACGAAGCTACGGCATTTTTCATGCTCGTCGGCCAAGGCTTTCAGTTTCTCTGCAGAGAAGGAAAGGTTAATGCGTGAAAAAGCAGAAGCGGGCGTAACCATAAAACGCAGGAACCGCGTGGCTAAAGGCGTACCTTGCACTTCGGCCAGCTGTTGGGTGCTGTCGTTTGCATTTTTGCTCGCGACCTCAGCAGCTAACTTCTCCTTCTCCAGCGCAGCAATACGCCTCCTGGCGATGGAGTGATTCCAGAGAAGGATGCGGTACAAGTTGGTCCGCTTAAGAACGCTATCCTGAAAACCGAGAAGAAAATGAGTCAGGCAATGCAGAGAAGATTCGGCCCGAGTAGGAGGCTACTCGGAGAGTATCCACCTACTCGACCCAAATCTCGGGGACTGGGAGTGATGGTGAGAAAGAAGAAGGGCGAGTAGAAGAGAAGAAAATTCAACTCGGAAAAGGCAAAAAGACTTACTGCGTAGCTCTGTTCGATATCTTCGGCGTTCTTGCGGTGCAAGAACATCTTGGCTGCGAGGGTTGCGGTATCGGTGGAGACGGACATGGGCTGGTGTCCCAGGTCGATCTTGTTCCACTCCACGCGGTAGTGGTCGACGGAGCCAAGGGTCAAGCCGTGCCACTTCTCCTCTCCGAGAACCCCGCTGTCCCACTTGGCGCTGATGTAGCCGACAGTATCCAGTACCTGCTCAAGACCCTTGGAGGTTATTGGCTTGTCTTGGGGTCCCCGAGAAGCAATATTGACGGGTTTATTCTGGGCTGGATCGAAGGGAGGAGTATTCCTGGCTACTGCTTTCCTCCCCTTCTGAATAGCTACAGCTTTATCTTGGGGAGGGAAGCCGATGCTATGTTGGTGGCTAACCTCAATCATATATTCCGGGTAGCAAGGCTGGCCAGCAGCGCGAGCGCCCGCAGAGAGTGCAGCAGGAATCGGGCCGGAGTCGCGGATCGCGAGTGCTCCGCCTGCGGATGCGCCTTGCTCTCTGGCCCTTTTCTTCGTCTGCTCCTTCTCGATCTTCTGCTTCTCGGGATCCTCGGGTTTTTTCCCCTCAGTCTTGGCCTTTGCCTTCTCGGCGACTGCTTCCTCGGCAGCTCGCTTCTCGGCTTTCTTCTGTTCAGCCCTGGCCTTCTTCTGCTCGGCCTTAGCTCTCTCAGCAGTTTCTTTCTCGGCTTTGGCCTTCTCGGCGGCTTCCTCCTTGGCCTCGGCCTCCTCGGCAGCCACCTTATCGGCAGTCTCCTTCTCGGATAGACCTTTCTTGGAACAGTAATCCCTCAGAGCATCAAGGGCCTGTTGCTTGGCTGCTCGCCCAGGAGAGCTGGATGTGTCCTTGCTCTGTGGAGACGAGGAGGAAGTCGGTGGTGTAAGGCCTTGCGCAGTTGGTGGCGTAGGGCCTTGCGCAGTTGGTGGCGCCGCAGATCCACCGCCTGGCAGTGGGTAGACATCTGCTACGGTAGCATCCGCGGCGGGGTCATCTGTCACCAGCTGCTCGGCAGCAACGTTCTCTTGTGCGGCAGCCTCGGTGGTGGGCTGCTCTGCCTCTGGCCGCTCAAGGGCGGCGGCGTCTTGCTTTTCTTGTTCTTGATTCTCCTCGGCGTTGCTAGCCGGAGGAGAAGGGGGTCTCTCGTCGTGGACGGCGGTGTCATGTGCTGCTGGTTCAGACGCTGCTCCTTGTGCTGGGTTGGCAGCAGCAGCATTGGCGTCGCGGTCCTCATCATCATCGTCCAGGTTGACCAGAGGTACTGGTTTCTTCTGGGCTGGGTCGGATGCGAGGGCTGCGTTCGCATCCATGGCAGGACTGCAGAGAAGAAAGGAATTAAGGATTGGAAGAAGGTTTGGAGGAAAACAGTATTACGCGAGAAGGAGGGCAAACGAGAAGAGAACTCACGCAGTGGTGGATTTAAGCTGTCGTCGGGGTTTCTTGACAGTAACCTTCTTCTTCTTCTCGGCGGCCTCCTCCTTCTCGGCGGGCTTCCTTTTCTTGGCTGGAGGCGCCTGTGCTTCGATCCCGGTCCGCTTGCGGGTTTCGGGAGGGGCAGTAGACAGAGGTTGGACGACGAGGGGCGCATCGCCCTCGTTCTCGCCCTCATCCTCGTCCTCCTTCTCCGCAGCGGCCTCATCTGAGAAATTCAAAAGAAAGGAAGGAAGAATCAGGAACAGCAATGCAAGGGGTTGGTGTTTCTCGGAAGCAAACAAGATAAAAATAACAATACCGTGAGAGCCTTCATCTGACCAAGTGCGGAGAGCATCGCGCTTGTCAGGAGCGGGGCTGCTCTGTCCCGCGTCATCAGAGGGCAACATGTCATCCTCCTCGCGATCGGCGAACCAGTTCTCCTCAAAAACCTCGCGACTCTCAATCAACTGTCGAGTAAGAGTCTGAAAGACAGAGAAGGATCATAAGTCAACCGAGTATCAGGATGGAACTCTACTCGGATAGGCGTGCAAACACAAAGCACATTAAGCCTATGCAGTTTTCTAAGTATTCTACTCGGACAGGCGTGCAGGCACAAAGCACACTAAGCCTATGCAGTTTTCCAAGTGTTCTACCCGGATAGGCGTGCACACACAAAGCATACTAGGCCTAAGCGTGAGTCGACTAAGTTCTCTACTCGGCGCATCAGGTGATTGCTAGTCGGGGCGGAAAGGGAAGCTATCTACTCGGAAAGCAGAGGCGAAAACAGAGAAGGAAGAACGTACCCGGGCAATCGGTAGCGTGCGGCTGTACGGAGCGAAGCCATACCGCCACCTCTCGGTGAGGCTTGTCTTCAGCATGTTCCTGGCATGATAGGCAACATCCACGTCGTCGATTTCGATGGTGGTGGTCCTGGTGCAGTCGCGCGGGCCTCCCATGTAACACATGAGATGGCAGCGCTCCTGCAGTGGGAGTACTCGGCGTTTGATCCAGCATATCACCGGGTCGTCATTCTTGAGGCCCAGCTTCTTCAACTCGCCGAGCCTATCTTCTATCTCGACGGCGATTTCGTCGATGTTGGGCTTCTCCTTCCAGTTCGACCCGAGTGGAGCACGGTTCCTCCAAGCGGGCAGGTTGATTCGGTCATCAACCACACCTCCTTCCGTGGCGGGGACATTCTTGACATAGAAGAATGTCTGTTGCCACATTCGGCAGGAATCCAGCCCCTGGATGCGGGGATGGTTTGTACCCGTCCGCTGCACCATCATGGCACAGCCCGTCTCGGTGGCGCGGCCGATACCTGCACCTTCTTTCTTCCCGACTGATTGTTGGCGGAGATTGAAGTACCTGAGCCACGTATCAGTCGTGGGCCTGATGCCGAGAAAAGCCTCACAGACGACGACGTGGTAGGCGAGGAAGACGACCGCGTTGGGCGGCAGATGATGCATCTGCAGCTCGAAGTGGTCGAGGAACTTGCGCAAGAAGTCCGAGGCGGGCAGTCCGAAGCCGCGCTCGAAGTGCGACATGAAGACCACCCGCTCGCCGTCTCGTGGAGTTGGCGCAACCTCGTCGTCGGGTGCCCGGCACTCCACGCCGGGAGGAACCCTCCTGCTGGACACGAGCCAGGCGAGATTGGCCTGGGTGACGGAGGAACCCGCCCAGCTAGCCTTGGCCATCCTTGCGAGTAGGAGGAGTGGATGATTTTCGAGTGTAGTTGCTCGGTGGAGTGAGTCCGCGGCGGCGCGGAAGCTTGCGCGGCGGCGGAGGGCTCGGTGGAGAAGAAGAACAGGAGGCAGAAGGGGAAAAGCGCAGGGAAGAAGAAAAGGAAATTACCGCAGGGGTATTTATACCTCCCTCGCGGGATTACCGTTACCACCACGGTAGTGGGATCGACTGTGGCGTGTGGTGGGTCCTGTGGCCGGATAGAAACGCACACAAGCGAGGGCTGCGCGCGTAACGGCCGCATTTGATCCCACCTTCAGATCGTGGCCAGTAATTGCGCGTGATGGGACATGACGGCCAGTGGGCCCACAGCGTGAGAACTGGACACGTGGCGTCGTGTCCTGGGCAACCAAACGACAAGGTCGTGGATGCTTGACACGTAGGCAGTGCCTGCGTGAAGGGCTGGATGTTGCTCTGCGCTGCAGAGGCTCAGTTTGCGAAATTTCGCTAAGTCTTTTTACTCGGATACAGAGTAGAAAGCAAGTGCTACTCGGAAAGAGGAGACTCAAGATACTTTCCGGATAGCTACTCGGAGGACCTACTCGGCATCTTGAGGTTCAATGGCTGAGATGCAAAGGCTGGTTTTAAGCTGGCAGAGCCTAGTGAACAAGTTCGCAAGACTCAACCAGCTTCGGGGACTGCTGTCGGGGGGTTACCCCCGAGTAGGGTAAAGACAGGTGGTAAAGGCCGCTCACAGAAGAGAGGTTTGGTCGAGTAGCCGACTACCGGGTACTCTCTACCCGGTCGACTGCTACCCGGTCTCACCTCAAGATGACCAGAAGGAGATATCAGTCAAGTTTTACCTTGTCGAGTAGAAGGTTTGGCCCGAGTACAATTGGCGGGAACCTTTGGCGGGAAACTACTCGGGCAGGAAGTCAAAGGAGCCGTTCTGACACAGGATCCCGCGTATCCTGGGTCCGTACTTGGCAGCATTCGAACTACTGTTCACGTGGGGACGGCCTGCCTGACAGTGACAGCATGGAAGCAGTCGGTGGCAGGATAAGGGGGGCCTACTCTGTGACTAGGTACAGTGATACCAGTCTGTCCCCTAGTTTTGCCCAACGACTTTACAGAAGCAGCCAAGACCAACGACCAAAGCTGTCAGCGGGTACTCGGAGAAAGGACAGTGTGGACACTATGTCGACACTTGTCCAGATTTGGACATATCCGGCTAGGGCACCATGTATATAAGGTGCCCCGCCGCCTCCTGCGCGAGGCAGGTTCCCAGAGGCTCTTAGACACACGCTCATACAGGCTCCCTGAAAACCCTAGAATCCCTAAGTGCTTGACCTAGCTCTACTCGGAGAGGGGCAAGGGGCTACTCGGTAGTGATATCATTCGTATTGTACCTACTCGGAGAGACACCGTAATACATAGAGAAAGGCAGGAGTAGGGGTTTTACCTCCTCACGAGGGCCCTGAACCTGGGTATATCGTGTTGTTTGTGTTGTGTGGATCTTACCTCACGCGGCTACTCGTCGCGTGATCCCTCCCCGGACACCTCCAGCGTCCATCGTCCCTACATCTTTAGCCATCCTATGGCATCTGCCGTGACACCACCACGACAAATGGGGTTTTGCGGTGGAAGCAAATTTATCCCACCCGCCCTATACCCAGTCGAAGACGACTATGATCCCGGATTCTGCTCAGATCGCCGAAAAAAAAGTGATATACACTTTATCGGCATGGTGCAATCCGAAATCGCCGAAAACACGGATGACGGAAATCCCGTGCAAGAGGCAGATAACAACCTACCCGTCGTAGAGACGGAAGAACAAATACCCGTCACAGAGACGGAAGATCCGACATCCGTCAACCAGACGATGAACTCGGAAGCAGAGTCCGTACTTGCCGCCATTGAGGCGCGATTGGAGTCGGAAACCGGATCGGATAACTTCGACTCCGAAGACGAAGACGAGGACGCCTTCGTAAGAAAGGTTAAGTCCTTTCAAGAGGGATTCCATGAAGTACTAATGGCAAAACCAGCTGATACAACGGGTGCCGACAGCCAGGAAAGCCCTAAAACCCCTCCGCCAGTGGAAGAGAGAGAAGACGGAGAAACTTCTCCGATATTCCCTAATGTCAAGGAGATGACAGAAGAGGAGCCTGTCAAAAAACCTCCTTCTTCCAAGAAAAAGCACCGTGCTTCTAAAAAACTCCAATACAAACTCCGGAAGAAAAAATCAGCCGATCTCGCTGATGAAAACCTGGAAGTTGGAGATATTAGCGGCACAAAGCCCGCGGAAAAGAAATCTAAGGAAATTACTGCTCCGCCAATGACAGAACTGGAAGAGCAAGAGCTATTACAAACTCCAGTGGGACCCAATGAACCCCCTGAGATGCCGGAAGCCAGGAGACAAGCTTTCCAACGGCAACAGCAACATCTGCTTAGATCTCGGCAACATCTTCAACAAACCCATAATGACATCAAAGTCATGAAGGAAGAAATAGAGGAGTACGAGAGAAAGCATATATCTGCCTTAAAACCTACTAGGTTACCCGGAATTGCAAAACCGGAAGAACTGCCGCCGAAAGAAAGGTTCTATAACCCATCTTGGCAAAAGCAGTTAAACGGCAAAGACGCCAAGGGCGAACCAATATACAAAACCGCAGCTGAAAACGCGGAAGCAGCGTTCGCCATTCTAAACAATGATCTGTACTCCAACGGGGAAAAAATCCAAGGGGTGTATGCTTTCTTAGGAAAAACATTACAGCAGCAGCAGCGAGGCCAAGAACGATCAGGGAGGCTGCATGATAATTCCGCCCTCTGCAAAACAGCTACTTGCGCTGCTGGAGCACCTGGACCGGAAGAACCCGGAGATTCGGATAAAAAAGAAGATCCGAGAAAAGACAAGAAAAACCCCGACAACCGGGACGCAGCATCTAGAACCGGACCTCATCTCCCGAAAGATGGATATAAACCACACGATCGGGAAGACAAACACCGGAATGACGGCAAAATAATGCCACCTCCGAGAAACCCAGCCGAAAAAGCTGGAAGATATGATACACCTCACAGACGTGAAAGATCTCGGACACCGCCTAAGGATAAGGAAAGGTACAGGAGCAGAACTCCACCTAATCCCAAGGGGCGTGACAATGGAAGAGATAGAAACAACCCCGGAAAAGCGCATCCGCGCAACAATGGAAAAGAAAGGAGTAGATCCCCTTCTGTCCATTCAGCCGGAAGATATTCTGCACACATTGATAGAGCAGAAAAGGATGATCTATACTTTGGTCCTAAGTGTTTTACTGACAGGATCCGAAGGATAACCCTGCATTCTGGCTTTGCCAAAGTTGGTCCAACCTATCAAAAGTATACCGGCAGCACAAACCCGGATACCTGGCTCTCAGACTATTACACAGCCGTCCAAATCAACAATGGGACAGACCTGGAAGCTGTCAAGTTTCTTCCCCTAATGTTGCTAGACGGAGCCAGAGATTGGATCAATGGTTTACCATCAAGAACCGTCGACAGTTGGGATGATATGGCGAGAGTATTCACTCAGCATTTTCGGGGAACATACAAGCGCCCAAATAGCATCAACCAGCTGAACCGTTGCACCCAATTTGAGGATGAACCATACGTGGATTTCATCTCCAGATGGACTGCAATGAAGAATAGTTGTTCTGGAGTAACTGACGTACAAGCAATGCATGCTTTCGTCAACGGCCTAAAACCCGGACTCGTACCGTTCATGGTTGGTTCTAAACAGCACAAAGATCTCGGATCTATGCTTACAACCGCCAATGAGCATGCTGCAGCCGAAGATGATATCAGAGCAAGAGGAGGCAATATTGAGTCACTAATACTCGCCAAGAAAACCCCTCGTTCTGACAAAAAAGGAACTCCAGAGTCAACGGCAAAGCCCAAAGAAGTCAACATAGCCTTTGGAGGAGAAAAGGTGAACAAGTGGAAAGGCCGCAGTATCCAATCAATTACACTCCCGAAGAATGGGAGAGAATTAAGTCGGAACCCTGCGTCCACCACTCGCAATTTGGGAAACCAACCCACACAAACGCGCAATGTCGTCTAAACAAGCATATGAAAGGCAATGCAGGATCCGGAAATAAGGGGAAGGGTTCCAAAAGGAAACCTGCCAAACAAAAGCCAGAAGCTGAAAAAGAAGACAGTGAATCGGACACTGATGACAAAATCCAGGAACAACAGCGAAAAGGTGAACCCAAATTTCCGAGAGTTGACGGAGAAGCAATGTTAACTTTCTTAGCAACCCCGTCAGCAAAGGTGGCCAAAAGAACACTTCGAGAAATAAACGCGGTTGTTCCTGCGACCCCGAAATTCTTGAAGTACTCCAACACACCGATAATCTGGGATCAGTCAGATCATCCCGGAAATATCCCTGAACCCGGCACACAAGCTCTTGTTGTAAGCCCTATTGTTCAAAACACTAGGCTAAGAAGAGTGCTGATGGACGGAGGATCCAGCATCAATATAATGTACCTGGATACACTGAAGCACTTGAAGATCTCCGAGTCCCAGCTCAATTACAGCAATATACGCTTCCACGGCATTGTTCCTGGCAGGCAAGCACGATCCCTAGGAGAAATTTCCCTAGATGTCACCTTCGGAGATAAAGATCACTTCCGGCAGGAAAAAGTATCCTTCGAAGTAGTGCCGTTCGAAAGCGTGTATCACGCAATACTCGGACGTCCGGCTTTCGCCAAATTTATGGCAAGATCTTGCTATATCTACAACAAGCTGAAGATGCCAGGACCCAAAGGAGGAGTAATCACCATTGCCGGTGATTTCAAGCTGGCAAACGAGTTGGAGAAAGAAAACGCCCTTTGCGCTCAGAGAGTTATAGCAAAGGAGGAACTGAAGGAATTAGCCAAGGAGGTATCGCCGAAAGAAATGCCGGCAGGAAAAGAAACTCGGAAGCCAACAGATAGCTTCAAGGCGTCCGAGAATACAAGACAGGTAATCCTAGATCCCAAAGATCCGACAAAATTCGTCGTCGTAGGGACTGGGATGACCGACAAATAGGAAGGCGAGCTCATCAAGTTCCTCCGTGAGAACTGGGATATTTTTGCCTGGTGTCCAGCTGACATGCCAGGCGTACCCAGGGAACTTGCTGAGCACCAACTCAAGGTTATTCCCGGATCAAAACCCGTCAAATAAGGTCTCCGTCGATTTGACGGAAGAAGACGGAAGGCTATTGGCAAGGAAATTATCCGGCTTTTAGCAGCGGATTTCATCAAGGAAGTTATCCATACTGATTGGTCCGCAAATCCGGTATTAGTGCCGAAGAAAGACACCACTGCTCTTAGAATGTGTATAGATTACACAGGATTGAACAAGTTGTGTCCGAAAGATAGGTTTGCGTTACCGCGAATCGATCAAATAATAGATGCCACTGCAGGCTCTGAGATTTTATGCTTTTTGGATGCATACTCCGGGTACCACCAAATACGCATGAAAAAGGAAGATCAAATCAAGACTTCTTTTATAACCCCGTATGGGACGTACTATTACGTAACCATGCCTTTTGGCCTGAAGAACGCAGGTGCAACCTACCAGCGTTGCATGCAACGCTGTTTGCATAGTCAAATTGGCAGAAACGTCCATGTTTACGTGGACGATATTGCTGTCGTAACCAAGGAAAAAGATACACTCCTTGAGGATTTGCGAGAAACTTTCGAAAATTTGCGCACTTACAAGATGAAGTTGAATCCATCTAAGTGCGTATTCGGGGTTCCCTCAGGAAAACTTCTGGGTTTCATTGTTTCTCACAGAGGAATAGAAGTTAACCCGGAAAAGATCAAGGCAATCTTGAATATCTCAAAGCCTACGTGTGTAAAAGATGTCCAAAGATTGACGGGTTCCGCTGCAGCCGTCAGCAGATTCATCAGTTGGCTGGGGGCTAAAACCTTACCACTCTACAAGCTGCTGAAAAAATTCGACAAAGTCAAGTGGATTGCGGAAGCCTGGGAACGTCTAGAAAGTTATGTACCTTTTCGTACTTAGTTCAATTCTATGTAAACATCTTTTGAGATCATGAAATAAAGTTGTCGGAATGCTGTCATCCATATTCTTTATAAGTGCAAAGTGTTTCCGCTTGATCTATTTCCCAATGATCTTACAAATTTCTCAACGTTAACCCGATTTGTGCTTGCGTACTCGGCGTTACAAAACTGAATGATTTTTTCAGCCTTTTAACGGATAAGGGAAACTTGAATTGCCTGCGTGCCCAAGTTTCACTTAAAACTTTCCTTGGTTTCTCTAAGTCTTATCTGATTGTGTATGTGCTGGGTTACTGGAACTAGTTAGTAAAAATGCCTTTAGCATGGTCCATGATTCCGAGTTTCAAAAAACTGCTTGGTTCGTCCCCAGTTACTCGGCATGAAGATTCATATTGCTATTTGAGCCATTTCAAACACTAAGGACAGTTAAGGCATATACACCAGAGAACTTAGAAGATAAAGGAATGATAAAATATGAAAAACTTGCAAAGAATTTCGTAATTTAAACTGCAAAAGATAGAAGTTCCTTTCATACAAAAAGAAGCATTACATTTTAGATTACATTGAAAGAATAGTAATGCTCCTATTGTCTACTTTTTCTATCCAGGTTCCAGGTGACCCTTCAAGCATCTGACTCCTCCTCGCTGCTTTCGTCTTGAGGGATTGGAGGGATCTCTGCCTCTGGATAGTTGATGGAGAGATTTACCATGGAGGCAATCTGGGTGGCGTGGCCCTTGACTTCACCAAAGATGGTGTTTCGCTGCATATCCGTGTATCCTTGAGGGACACCGGACGCCACGCGCCAGGATTTAGCACTAGGATAGTGCATGCGCATGAGGCCAAGAGCCATGCGCGCACCACCCCGTGCAGCGGAGCGAAGGAGAGATTCCTTAGACTCCGCCACCTCCATGATGGCACCCGGAAGTTTTTCAACCTCCGAGCACTCCCCAGATTTCTCGGGAAGAAATTTTTTTACCAGCTGCGTTGCAGCAGCCTTCATCAAATTCCATGTCTCCCCGAAAGCTCGGATGCCTGCAGCCCGAGTGCCATCTGGGGCATCTCCTGGTTTTTTCCAATAAAACAACCAAAAGGGTTAGACAGAAAACCAGAGAAAGTAAAACATGGAAAGAGGGTAAATAAGTTAGAAATTTACCGATGAGCTTGTCGATCTCGGAAACTTCCTCCAGGCGAAGGTTCAGAGCATCGGTCAAATCCCGGATGGTGGATTTGTCCTTCTCCGCCTGCTCGGAAGCCTTGGAATTGGAAACTCCAAGAGCCAGGTTGCTGGCTTCCAAGTCTTGTTGAGCTTTCACAAGGTTCTTGTGAAGCTCAACATTCTCCTTGCGGAGAATTTCGGCATTGCCAGAATCTTCTGCTGCTTGTTTAGCCTCAGCTAATGCAGCTGAAAAGCAAGGGAAAAATCCGAGTTAGCTAGCTTCTCGGAAAAAACTTAGGCAAATGACTGAATCGGAAATTTCAGAAGGAAAATGCTTACTTTGTGTTTCCGAAAATGCAAGCTTGGCTGATTCCAGCTCTGCTTCCCTTTCTTCAAGAATAGAGAGAAGACTTCTAACTTCTTTATTCTTGATGGTAAGCTTCCTGAAAACTTCCCTATTGATGGCTTCGGAGGTTTGCTGAAACATAGCAAGGAGAAGAATGAGTGTAAAAAACATTAAAGCAAAAAGCATGCATTTTGATTAATGCTTGGGGACTAGAGTTGTATACCTGGCTCATGCGCTGCAAACCTGCCAAGTTTTCTTTGAACTCCTTCGCGTATTCCGCGAAGAGATTCCCGGCTGCGTCCAAGCCGTCATTGATAGCTTTGAAATCCTTGTCAAAGGTGGGAATTTCCTCGTCGAAAGTCCGAGGTAATTTTCCCACCTCTGGAGCCGCCCTTTCCCTCGTGTCCGTGTCGGACACAATGGGCTGGCTGGGCTCTGGGGGCTTGGTGGTGGGGGCTGCAGTAGGCTCTTCCGCCCTTGTGCTTGGCGTGTCCGGGGCGACGGCGGGAGAAGGTTGGCTGCCTCGGCTGGAAGAAACTCTGAGCTTCTTCAGCTTCTTCGGCTTCAGGTTGGAGGGGGGTAGGCTAAAAACCAAAAACCCGGAAAAGGTTAAAACACCGAAGATGGACGAAAAAGATCCCATAAAAGAAAAACCCAGAAGAAAATAACCTGGAAGTGGCGACGGGGATTCCGTCAAGATCGATAATCTCATCCGAGGAAATTATCTTCTTGCGCTTGCGCCCACCTGTAGCGGCGGTGCGCAGCGCATCCAGCTCGGCCTCGGAGGCTAACTCCGAGTCTGGAAGATCCGCAAGCTGTCGGAAGAACCAATCAGAATCAAAAGGTAGATTATCCGAGAATTGAGATTGTACCCAAATGACGGAAAATTTACCTTGGGAGCTGGGTTGTCGGCCGTGTACATTGGCCGACTAGCTTCATATTGGTCGCGAGATGCGACCAACTGGTTGATGCGCCGTCGAAGCTCCTTTTGAGGCCAATCCTTGTCGGTTGTCCGCATAGGATCTTTGGCTCCCGTATACTCGCACAGAAGGCGACCTCCGTGGTTTGCTAATGGCTGAATCCGCCTATCCAGCCAGCAAAAGACCGTATCCATACCGGTCAAAGGAGGTTTGGAGGAGGTGAGCTTGGCGATGCGCCTCTTGATCCTTAACAGATCTGGCGGCAGAATTTGGACGGCTTCTGTTCCCCAGTTATCCTGGGGAACGGCGGCAGAATTCACGAAAGGTGGAACCCCGACGGCCTTTTTAGGAAAAGGCACGTCGGGATGATAGAAGAAAGAACCCGTCCAAAATTTGACGGATTCTGAGGTTTTGATCTTGGGGAACCAATCCTCTCGGAATCTCCGAAGAGTAAAGGATATGGTCCCGCAAGTTGGGAGTGCGCCCTCCGAAGAGTTCCGCTTAACCCCAAAGCAGTACATCCAGAAGTCTAGCCTAGGTTCTATCCCTAAATAGCCTTCAAACAGGGCCTGAAAGCCGGCCATGTAAAGAATGGAATTGGGGGGAAGATTGTGGGGCTGGATGTCATAATGAGAAAGAACTTGGAGGAAGAAAGAAGAAGGCGGAAGCCCCATACCTCGCAAGAGGTGGGAAGCGAGAAATACCCGTTCGCCGTTCTGCGGCGTTGGCTCGGTCTCTTCCTCCGGAAGCCGCCATTTCTTCTTAAGTACCAGGCCCTCCTTCTCCAGGTTTGGAAGGAGAGCCGGAGGAATACTGCAGGCAATCCAGTTGCTTGCAGATTCAGCTTCCTCGTCCGCTCCGGCGGTGGCGGCCTCCGCGGCGGCGAGCTCGTCACCGAGGAGCTCGATCTTTTCCTCCACCGTTTCGGGTGCAAACGGTGGGGTTGTCGCGGCGCTTGATGATGCTATGTCCGCGGCGGCGGAAGTGTTTTCTCCGCCCGCCGCGGAAGCCGTGGTCTTCTCCGGCTCACCGCCGGTGGGTTTTTGCGCTCCCGATTGCGGATCTAGGTCGTTGACGAGCTCGTCGATGGCGGCGCGGGTCGGTGAAGACGGCGAGGATGCCATCTTTTGGTGGCGCGTCTTGGTGCGTTCTGCGTGCTTGGAAGCTAAGTACGCCTGGGGCAAGAAACTTGCTCTCGAGCTCGCGTCAATGGCGTGGGCAGTGAGGGAGTGAGGAAAGTTTCGGAGTAGGACGATGATGGCTATTTATAGCCAGAGAACCGTTTAGATACGTGCCAACGGCTCTTTTGACCGTTGGATGTTCGACGCGTGTCGCTCGCCGGAAAATCCGGGAAACGAAACGACAGGGGAATGATGGCTATCTCCTCGTTTCTCGTGAGAATCTGTCAGAGATACGTTGCAGGGTTTCCCGCGTGAAACCAAGCGGCGCTTGCGTCAGCATGAGTAAAGCGCTGATGTCATGAGTTCCTTTTCCGCGAAGGATCGCGTGAAGAAAAGCCGGATTTTCATAGTTCCGAGTTTTATGTTACCATCTCCTTCAAAAGGAAAGTAGAAAGAATCAAGACTGCTGAATCAAGATTTCCCGGACAAAATGTATTTGACGAAAGACGGAGAATCAGAGTTTTGATCCTTCCTGGGGGCTACTGTCGGATATATACTGAATAGGGGTATAGAAGATGGTAGACAAAAGAGCCGGACTACCAGGGTGGCCTACATGGTAATGGGCTTAGGTCCATTGGGCGGCCCAGTAGTCCGACGCGCAGAAGCCGGATTCTAGAAGAACCCGGATCACGGCCCATGTGATCTGGCTTGGAGGAGAAGACGGATTCCTTACTTTCCAAGTTACAAGTTAAACGTAGTCTTCTAGGTTTCTTGTTCTGTAAGCCCTAATCCGGCTATTATATAAAGCCAGACGGGAGATAGATTAGATAGGTTCAAGTTTTCACAAGTTCAAGCTCTACGCAACTCGCCGAGAAGCTCATCCTCGCAGAGTAGCTAGATCTATTCCCTCACATTGTAACCCAGTTATACGGGCTTTAGTCCCAATTAGTGAGAAGTGCAGGAGTAGGTACGCCGTACTGTCGTGACGTACCGAACCTGGGTAAAATCCCGTGTTCTGTGTTACTACGCTAATCCGTTACCCCACGTCTCTACCGTAGTCTCATGGCACCCCAGTCTATGAAAACTACTACGATGTCTCGACATCATTGAAAGAATCATGAGTTGTTCTTGCCATATTGAAGTATAAATTTGTGGTATTCTCCTTTTGAATGTTTTATTTGGTTGACTTGGCGCATGCTCACACCATGTTTATGACTATGAACCAGTCACTAATAGCCTCTATGATCATTTAGTTTTTGAACTTGTGGTACCACTTATGCTTTGATTAATGATGTTTATGTCGCTATGCATGATTATGGATCTTATGCTCTCTTGATTTTTTGCTCCCAGTCTTTTGCTAGCCTCCACCTGTACTGAGTATGAGCTCTACTCGTGCAATACATATCCCAAAAACCAAAGTTTTCCCACTGTGTCCACCATACCTACCTACATGTGGTAATGAACTGCCACTCCAAGTAAATTGCTCATGTGTTACCTTTATAACTTTCAAAATTACTTATGCTTTGTGTTCCTGTTTTTGCTCATGAGAACGTAAATAGAGAATCCTTATCTCACTTGTTGATTGGATTTCACACCCTGGACTAGTGGCTCGATACGCTTATACAATTGATAGAAGAGCTGGCAGCGGGTTGCTCAGCCCCAAATTAACAAACAAATTCTCTTCACTATTTTTGCCCCTGATTTATCAGTCAAAGCATAATTGTGTAAACAAAAGAGAAAGAGGGAGCCGCTCTTGTGAAGTCTAGTTGGCTTGTGACATACTGTATTTTCTGTTTACCATTCGTTGACATTAGCATACACCTCCCAAAATATAGACACTCCTCCACGGTAAGTGATTGTTGGCAGGCACCTGAGGATTCGGTTAGCCATGGTTTGTGTAAGATGGTTGGGAGGAGTGTCAAACATATTAATACCCATGTTTAAAAAAAAATAAAAGCTCTATCACATGAGTGATCCATGCTTCCCTCCGCGAAGGGCCTTTCTTTACTTTTATGTTGAGTCTCCATCTTCTAACTTTAGGCACAGTAGAGAGAGCATAGTTCCATTCTGAGTTTTATGTGCATTTGTCCCATAAACATTGTTAATTGATTCATGATGCGTTATTGCTTGTTCTCTAATTATTTGTTCTAGTCTTCCTCATGAACTTTCAAGGTGTCCTGGCATTTATGTTTTTCCCCACCCTTAAGTACTTTAGAAATATCACTTTGCCATGCTTTCTTTATACTTGAAACAAATGTATATCTTTCGTTGCATTGTGATTCATGATCTTTTATTTGTGTTACTTCTCATCATGCAAGGTGATTGCTATGCTTTATTATTAAAATTCTATTTATGATGCTTGTGTTAAACTTCTATGATCTCAGCTTACATATGCTTTTACATTATTGATGATCAAGTTTATGTTGATAGCATGTCACCTCTGAAATTATGTGTTTTTATGGTTTACCTACTCGAGGACGAGTGGGAACTAAGCTTGGGGATGTTGATACGTCATAAACATATCCTTAATTTCTGATGTTGCATGTTGTTTTCTTATTGTTTCCCACATGTTTGCTATACACTTTATGTCATTTTTATCGATTTTCCGGACTAACCTATTGACAAGATGGCACAGAGCGAGTTCCATGTTTTCTGCTGTTTTTAGTTTCAGAAAAGTTGTTCTAGAAATATTCTCGGAATTGGAAAGTTTGAAGCGCGGAAGTCTTAGAATTCCTGAAGGTTCCACGGAGTCCCAAAGAGACCCGAGAGGGGGGCTCAGGGGGGCCACATCATAGGGCGGCGCGCCCTCCTGGCCGCGCCGTGGGGTGGTGTGGGGCCCCTAGGCCTCCACCGCCTTTGCCCTTTCGCCTATTTATTCCTCCCGGGACGTAAACCCTAAATATATTCCACTTCATCCCGGAAAACACCCGAGGCCGCCGTCATCGTCATCCCGAGATTAGGAGGGTTCTTGAGCTCTCCCCGGCACCCTGCCGGGAGGGAAATTCATCACTGGAGGGGTCTACACCACCATGCCCTTCTCCGAAGTGATGCGTGAGTAGTTCATCCCTGGACTACGGGTCCATGGCAGTAGCTAGATGGTTGTTCTCTCCACTTTGTACCTCATGTTTAGATCTTGTGAGCTACTTAACATGATCAAGATCATCTTTATGTAATGCTACATGTTGTGTTTGCTGGGATCTGATGAATGTTGAATGCTATCTCTTTTGATTATCAATATATCATGTTATGTTCATGCATATGTTATTTATGATCTTGCATGCTCTCCGTTATTAGTAGATGCTCTGGCCAAGTAGATGCTAGTAACTCCAAGAGGGGGTATTTATGCTCGATAGTGGGTTCATGCCTCCTTTGCATCTGTGCTAGAGTGACAGAAACGTGACGGATGGAGTATGTGTTGTTGCCATTAGGAATAAAACAACAATGCTTTGTCTAATTATTTTATTGTTTACATTACACACTTTGCTTAATGCAATTATCTGTTGCTTGCAACTTAATACCCAACGTTTGTTCGGGTGATATTCGGAGGGTGGATTATTAGTCATAGATGCAGTTGGATGATGGTCTATGTATTTTGTTGTAATGCCCGCATGAATCACATAGTAATCTTTATGTATTGCATATGCACTACGATGCAGCCTTCATTCTGTCAATTGACCAGTTGTAATTTCTTCACCACACAAGTTATTTATCTTTCACGGAGAGACACCACTAGTGAACTGTGGAACCCGACCCATTTCCTCATACTGATAAAACACCTACTGCTTTCATACTAATTTCATACTGTTCCTACTGCTTTCCTACTGTTTTCCACACCATACGTTTAACTTCTTTGTGTTCAGCAAAACCGGTGAGATTGACAACCTCACTGCTTCGTTGGGGCAAAGTGATTTGATTGTGTTGTGTAGGTTCCACATTGCTGCTGAACCGGTAGTGCGCCCTGCCACCTCAGCTGCATCAACCTTCAGAGATTGCTTGTCCTCCTACTAGTCGATTCAACATTGGTTTTTTTCTGAGGGAAAACTTGCTGCTGCACTCTTCACACATTGCGCTTGGGGTCTACCAACGAGCGTGTGTCCACACTCCATCAAGGTGTGCTAATGAAATAATTGTTGTTGCTGCTAGTAAATTAAAAAACTTAGTGTTCTCACGAGTAGTCATTTTAGCAAGATTAAAAACAGGATAAAAACTACAACTAGAATAAGAACTAAATTTTTATGTTTTTTATATAGAGAAACAAACAAGACAAAATAAAATAAACTAAGAAAAACTAAAACAAAGTAAAGAGATTGGAAGTGAGAGACTCCCTTTGCAGCAATTCTCTTCCTCCACGGCAACGGCGCCAGAAAATAGCTTGATGCGCGTGTAACACACGTTCGTTGGGAGACCCCAAGAGGAACGTATGAAGAGCACAGTAGCAAGTTTCCCTCAGAAAGAAACCAAGGTTTAATCGAACAGTAGGAGGAAGGAGTAACTTCAGAAGGTTGATGGTGCTTAGATGACAGAGCGCACTACCGGTTCAGCAGCAACGTGGAACCTACACAACAAAATCAAATCACTTTGCCCCAACAAAGCAGTGAGGTTGTCAATCTTACCAGTTTCGTTGAACACAAAGAGGTTAAACGTATGGTATGGAAAACAATATGAAAAAAATTAGCAGCAGTGTGAAAACAGTGGAAGCAGTGTGTGTATTATCAGTATGAGAAATGGACCGGGTCCACAGTTCACTAGTGGCGTCTCTCCGTGAAAGATAAATAACATGTGTGGTGAACAAATTACAGCTGGGCAATTGACAGAAATGAAGGCTGCACCGGAGTGCATATGGAAGACATAAAGATTACTACGTGATTCATGCAGGCATTACAACAAGATACATAGACCGTCATCCAACTGCATCTATGACTAACAATCCACCCTCCAAATATCATCCGAATAAACGTTGGGTATTAAGTTGCAAGGAACAGATAATCGTAGTATGCAGAGTGTGTAATGTAAACAATGTAAACGAAGCAAACATCGTTCTTTTCTCCCTAAAGGCAACAACACATCCTCCATGTTTCTGTCACTCGAGCACAGATGCAAAGGAGGCATGAACCCACTATCGAGCATAAATACTCCCTCTTGGAGTTAATAGCATCTACTTGGTCAGAGCATCTACTAATAACGGAGAGCATGCAAGATCATAAATAACATATGCATGAAGATAACATGATAGATTGATAATGAGAAGACATAGTATTCAACAATCATCGGATCACATCAAACACAACATGTAGCATTACATAAAGATGATCTCGATCATGTGAGGTAGGCTGACGAGATCTAAACACGAGGCATAAAGTGGAGGAGACAACCATCTAGCTACTGCTATGGACCCGTAGTCCAGGGATGAACTACTCACACATCACTTCAGAGGAGGCATGGTGGTGTAGACCCCTCCGGTGATGAATTTCCCTCCTAGCAGGGTGCCGGGAAGAGCTCCAGAACCCTCCCGATCTCGGGATGACGATGACGGCGGCCTCGGGTGTTTCTCGGGAAAAAGTGGTATATTTTTAGGGTTGATATGTCGGGGGGAATAAATAGGCGAAAGGGCGATGGCGATGTGCGCCCGAGGGCCCCAGACAACCCCCAGGCGCGGCCAGGGGGCGCGCCACCCTATGGTGTGGCCCCCCTCCGGGCCTCTTCGGACTCCGTGGAACCTTCGATAATTCTAAGACTTCCAGGCTTCGAATTTTCCATTTCCGAGATTATTTCCATAACAACCTTTCTGAAACTAAAAACAGCAGAAAACACGGAACTAGCTTTGTGGCATCTTGTCAATACGTTAGTCCCGGAAATCGATAAAAAATGACATAAAGTGTAGGAAATATGTAGGAAATAACATGAAATGAAAAATAATAAATTAAGGATACGTTTATGACGTATCAAAGTGCTAGGATACAACCATACACAGAGAAAGAAAACAAAACAAAGCTGAAAGAAAAATAAAATTACGCTCCAAGAATAACACATATCATGTGAAGCAATAAAAATATAGTGTTTTTAAAGAAACCTGATATTTTTGTTGATGATGAAGAGGATGCCTTGGGCATCCCGAAGCTTTGATGCTTGTACTTCTTGGATATGTCTTGGAATGACATGGACATCCCAAGCTTGAGATTTTGCCCATCTTTCATCTCCTCATATCATACTTATCTTCCTACACTTGAAAACTTCCTCCACCTAAAACTTCTCACAATCTTTATTAGCAATGTTCGTTCAATCAAAATAATAAATACACTTGGATCAGTTTCAACACAAGTCTAACACTCAATTTCAAACATTAGCTACTATCACAACTTATTTTAAGACTATTCCCCACGAAAGGACACAAAATAAAAAGATTGAGAGGCAAATGCAAATATAGGCGGAAATTTGTCAAAACAGAACAGTTGGTAAAGATGATTTTTTTCAAAAAACTTTTGTTGCTCAAATAAAAAAATGCGAGACTACCGAAAGTTAGATAACAACCTAGGGGATGTGTATATATTTTCAAAGAAATCTGATGTTCTCGCTGAGAGAAACATTTTTTTTGTCGGTCCAGAAATCTGTTTCAGGACAACAACTTCCCTAAATCACACTGCCTCTCTATTGGAGGTTACTCTTGGCACAAAATGGTAAAAAGGGTAAGGAGCGGTTGTTGTAGAGGTAGAAACTTCCCAGAAACAAAAATAACAAAAGAAAACAGAAGAAAGCAAAAAAAGGTACTCAAGTATTATAAATAGAATCATGGGTAGTCAAGCAAAAAAAGGAAAACAAAGTGGGTTGCCTCCCACAAGCGCTCTTCTTTAACACCTTTTAGCACGGCATGAAGAACGAATCAAGTATTATAAATAGAATCATGGGTAGTCCTCACAAGGGACTCAAAAGGTAACTTTATTATCTTTCTAGGGAAATGTTCCATGCCCTTTTAAAGAAGAAAATGAAATCTTATAATTCCCTCTTTCATATCAATAACAGAACCAACAGTGCGAAGAAAAGGTCTCCCCAAAATGATAGGACAAGAAGCATTGTATTCAATATCCAAAATAAGAATACCAACGGGGGCATAATTATCATTTGAAATAATGATAACATTGTGAATCCTTCACAAAGGTCTTTTAACAGTTTTGTCTATAAGACGCACTCCCAAAATACTCTCATCCAATGGTTTCAAATCAAGCATATCATATAAACTTTTGGACATAATAGAAGAACTTGCACCAAGATCACACAAAGCATTGCAATAAAAATAATTCACCCTTAGTATAATAGTGGGCTCCCAACCATCTTGTAATTTTATAGGAATAGAGGCTTCAAGTTTGATCCTTTCCTGCTTAGCTTCAATGAGAGCATTAGTGATATGTTTAGTGAAAGCAATATTTATCTTACTAGCATTAGGATCTTTAGATAATTTTTGTAAGAATTTAATAACATCATAGATGGTGTAATTATCAAAATAAAGTTTATCATCCTCAAACATGGTGGAAAAAATTCTCCTAAAGTCATATTATCCTCAATCCCACTTGCAACATTTTCTCTCACTAGAGATTTTTTAATCTCCAAAGTTTTGGTACTCGTTCTACCTAAAGTCATGATCTCTCCAATCCCATTTGTTCTGACATCAACATGCTTAGAAGCATTAGGGTACTCACTGTTACCGAAAGTTTTCAATTCTTCAAAGGGTTGGCTGTTACAAATTTTAAGACACTCACTTTTAGCAGGGTTTTCAGCAATTTTGGCTTGTCGTTCTCTTCTTACACGTATTTGAGCTAACATTGGCATATTATCATTTATTTGAACTCGTATAGAATTTATAGGTTCAGTTTTCTTCGCCTCAAGAGGTGTAGTCCTAATTTTAAAATTTCTACATCATGAGAAAGACTATCAACTTTCATCACTAGATTATCTAATTTCGCAAGCCTTTCATCAACAGAGAGTTCAAGGGAACATTATTAGGATTTATAGACACTTTTTTATCTAGCAAAGAAGCAAGCATTTCAATTTTATCACTCAAAGAAGAGACGTCCTCAACAATATTTACCTTTTTACCTGTTGGAGCCCTTTCTGTGTACCATTGCGAATAGTTTGTCATTATATCATCCAATTACATGTTCGATGCACCTAATATGAGGTTTATGAAGGTTCCTCCCTCAGTTGAATCCAATAAATTACTTGAAGAAAAATTTAATCCTGCAAAAAAGTTTGGAGAACCATCCACGTAGTTAGTCCGTGTGTGGGACAATTTTTAACCATAGTTTTCATTCTTCCCCAAGCTTGAGAAACATGTTAATTATCATTTTCTTCTAAAGTTCAGAATGTTACTCCTCAGATGTATAATTTTTTCAGGTGGGTAATACTTCCCAATAAAAGCATATTAGCATTTAGTCCAAGAATCAATGCTATTTTTAGGAAAATACAATAACCATTCTTTAGCACTTCCTCTTAATGAGAAAGGGGACAATATTAATTTCACAATATCACCATCTACCTATTTATAATTTTTCATGTCACATAAATCAAAAAAGTTATTTAAATGAGAGGCATCATCTTCTCCAATACCAGAAAGTTGATCTTTCATGACAAGATTCAACAAAGCAGCTTTAATTTTATAAGAATCTGATGTAGCAGTAGGTGGAGCAATTGGTGTGCATATGAAATCATTATTATTGGTACTAGTAAAGATAACACAAAATAAATTAACAACACAAATAAAAAACTAGAAACTAGAGAACTGATTTTTTGGGGTTTTTGATAAAAAGAAAACAACACTAAAAAAAGTAAACTAAGCAAGAACAAAACAAAAGAAATAGAGTGGAAGTGTGATACTCCCCTTGCATCTCCGTTCTGGGTATAAAAATGATCTCCCTGGATTTTTAGTTCTTTCTGGAATAGAAAATCATGAGATAACAACACCTGGCCTGGGGCATCTTGTTAATAGGTTAGTCTGTTAAAACATTAGGAAAACGATAGAAAACATGTGGAAACAAAAGTTATTGGGTAGAAAAGAAGTATGAGGCATCAAAAATTATAAATATGTTTGCAACATATCAGAATTTCCCAAAAATTTATTTCTACTACCTCCGTTCACAAATACTTTGCATTCGGGATGGTCGAAGTCAAACATTGTAATTTTTTTACCAAGTACATAGGAAAAATATGAACACATATAGTTGGTAAAACTATTAAAATTTGATTTTATTTGAATCAACATAAAAAATATTTTATTTATTTATATGCATTTGATATTATATATGTTGATATTTTTCGTATATAAGGGGTCAAATTTTAAAATTTTACTTTAAAGAACACATAAATGGAATTAAAAAATAGAGGCAGCATCATATAGGTTTGCTAAAGTAGTTACATGTCACAATTAAATGTGTCATCTCTACCTCTTTATCTCATCTGCAATTAACGCATGCATGGAGAATATTTGGTGCTCCATGTTCGGCTATTCAAGGTTGTTGGGACAAACCCCCTTGGCCCAAAAGAAAGAAAGTATTCACGTGATTTAGGATACATCAGCGGGAAAAATGGAGATAATCTATGGCTGGTGAATTAACGGTTCACGAAGTGACAAAATGATGGAGCGATCTAGGAGAGCGAGGAATTCAAAGTAATTAATTGCGAGGTTAGGGCGGGCGCGGGTTTTCAGTGAATTAAAATCTTTCCCACTTGCATTCACAACTAACTAAAAATATAATGGGCCTAGCAATCATGAACGGTTGGAACAAATTAAATTTTTAGCCGTGGAATTTGATGGACGCTTCTATGGAACTTGACAATTAGTTAGAACTATTATATTACTAACATTCGTAGTTTAGACAGACGTAAGGGTTATAATATAGTTATGTTTACTACATACAAACATATGAAAACCTAGTAAATAAAAAAAATTGATGAAAAATGTCGAATAGGGATCGATGTTTCGCTTAAGTCGATGAGTTAGCATTATATCGTTGATTTTAGTGTGATAATTTTTTTTATGTTTGAGCATATTTCAAATACATGTAAATATTCGCACAAAGTAGTATGAGAATCTCATACAGTCGTTTGAGGACAAATTTGGAAGTAATTATTTTTAAATATATTAGATAAATGTTTAGTAATACAAATGCATCATAAATAAATTGAGAAAATTAACAAAAATATAAATAAAATATTACAGGTTTTTATTGATCATATTAGTATTTTCACACTATTTATTGAAGTATTATAATGTACGAAATAAATAAAGTGATTTTTTTATAAACTAAGTTTCTTATCTTCTTCCTCTTCTAAAAAAATAGGCATGAAAGATGTAAGAATGTTTGTAACGATTGAATTGTTTGCCATCATAATTGACGAGAAATTGTTCTGGAACCTAAGTGAAGGAAATTAGGAACTTTTTCTAATCTACAAATGGTGACTCCAGGTATAACTTATGCAACATTGGGATCTTTGGATCCTACTTGGGTGTTTGATGATACTTTGTATGCACATTAGTTTTTTGTTTGTTTTTTATCTTGAGAAAATCAAAAACGCAAAAATATGTTCCTTTGTTCTCTTGTTGTTGATTGGTTCTTATTTGTTTGTAGCTTTCTCTTTTTCTATTTGTTTTGGTTTCATTTCGCTCTTCTCATTGTTCTTTTGTGTTTACTATAAGAAAACCCAAAAAATATTTTCTATTTGTTGTGCTTTTGTTCTCTTCTCTTATTAAGAAAACACCAAAAATATTTCTTCCTTCCTTTTTGTGTTTGTTTCTTGAAGTACGTGTGATATTTTCCTTTCAAAACAAAAAAAATCAAAAATATTATCTTTGCTATTTGCTTATTTAGTTCTTGTTTTCTTTGTTCCTATCTTTTTGAATTTTTTCTTTCATGCCTCTTGTTTGTGGTCTCTCGTGCTTTTAGTCATTTTTGATAAAACTAAAAACATTAAAAAGTTCCATAAGGTTTTTACTGTATTTTAAACATGTTACCATGGAATTTTAGAAGGTTTTAACGTATTTCACATCACGAGTCTTGGTTTTCACCATTTTAATGCAATTTTTTTGCATCCACTCAAACTCTTAGAAAGATTACTTGTTTTCTATCATAATCTTGCAAGAATAAAATAGGCTTGACATTGTAATTCCGTTTTTTCTGTAAAAAGGCCATTTGTTTTAAAACAAAATCACATTTTTCAAATCCTATTTGTCATATTAGGGGAGAAAAATGGCAGTGGTTGATCCAAAATGTCTGATATTCATATCCGAGAAATTAAAAGTGGTATGCAAACATTCGCTTCGAAACTAAAGTGAATATGCATGTGGAAAATATCCAGATTAATTTTACAAATACGGATTCGATGTTGGGTTTCGAAGCAAATACGGATTTGAAAGTGTATATTTTTGTACTCAAATGACATTTTGTTAGCAAATTTCTGCGAATTTAGCCATACAATATACTCTCTCCGCTTTAGAATACAAAGCCACTTCGTTTTTCATGTCAATCTTTCACTTTTAATTTTGGTAAACAAAATATGAGTTATATTTCATCAAAAAAATATCACCACAAAGTTCTTGGAAATGTCAATCCAATGGTATACGCTTTGTGGCATGCGACTCAATTTATTTTGGTAAAATTGATGGTCAAATTTGGTCTAAAAAAATATGAAGTGGCCTTATACTCCCTTCGTCTCAAAATAAGTGTCGTTGAAGTGGATGTATTTAGCACTTAATTTTGAGTGCATCAATATGATGCATAGGCTGGGGATTTTCTCTTTTCAAAAAGAAAAAATATTTTGACATGGAGGGAGTACTTAAAACCCTGGTCAAATATATTTTTGTGCAATCGGCGACAATTAATATGGATCCGAGAGAGTAGTACTACACAGTGTATTTATCCATATTCGAGTAACATCTTTATTTATCTCAATATTTTTGTTGCAAGAGATGAAAAGGTTTCCGATGGAACATTTTATCCGATGGAACATTTTAAAGCCTACGGCCCCGAAGCGCCTGGCTCCGAGCTCCACAGCCTTTATTGCCTACTCCTCGTCTCCAATTAAACTCGTCGCTTCGAAAAATTAAAGAAGAGGCTAGTGGCTCCAGCCTCCGGAGCGGCCTTTCTTCCTCCTCCCTGTGTATATATCGTTCGCCGCTAGTGCTTACCGTTATTTGAGTGTGCGCGCGCGAGTGGTGAGTGGGGGAGTAATTCAGAAAGGCGGCAGGCCATAGGCCCATAGGAACGCCAAAGTTCACCTTCCTTCGCCTCCCCCCACCCCAAATAGCTCGCCCATCTCTCTCTCTTTCACGTGATTCATACCCGCGCCCTCCCTCCGGCCCTGGACCTTCAACTGCCCGTCCTAGCTATATATATAACCAATCGCCAAACACGCACCTCCTCTCTCTCCCTCTCTCTTGAAGTCTTGATACTGGTAACTTGTATCCAACACAGTGAGCTCAATCATGGTCGAGGCGGTCGCTCCAGTGGTGGAGGATGAGGAGGAGGCGGCGGTAGAGGTGCTCGTGCGAGAATACGACGGCGGCCGTGACCGCGGCGGCGTGGAGGATGTAGAGCGGGAGTGCGAGGTGGGGTCCAGCGGCGGCCCCGGCAAGATGTGCCTCTTCACCGACCTCCTCGGCGACCCGCTCTGCCGCATTCGCAACTCGCCCGCCTACCTCATGCTGGTACGTCCGTCCGTACGTGCTACTTGGGTGACTGGTATCCAATTTTTGGTTAAATTCGCTGCCGTCTCGGCGTGGGTCCCGGCTCCAAAACTAACAACTCGAAACGCATGTCCGAACCACCCGGATATGGAAAGGTCGCGGAGACAGCAACCGGCACCGGCGGCGGCGGCGGCACCAAGATTATCGGCCTCGTCCGCGGCTGCGTCAAGTCCGTCGTCTCCGGCAGCAGCTCCCACGCCAAGGACCCCATCTACACCAAGGTCGCCTACATCCTCGGCCTCCGCGTCTCACCCGCCCACCGGTACGTTTCGTACTCGTACGTGCCATCATCAAGAAACAAACATGCAGCTAGCTGATCAAATGGATTATTATTACGTTCCAGATTGTAATTAACTTGGATGATCCATACGCGCGCAGGCGGAAAGGTGTGGCGAAGATGCTGGTGGAGCGGATGGAGGAGTGGTTCCGGCAGAAGGGCGCGGAGTACTCGTACATGGCCACGGAGCAGGACAACGAGGCGTCCGTGCGCCTCTTCACGGGCCGCTGCGGCTACGCCAAGTTCCGCACCCCGTCCGTGCTCGTGCACCCGGTCTACCGCCACGCTCTCGGCCTCTCCCGCCGCGTCTCCATCGTGCGCCTCGACCCGCGCGACGCCGAACGCCTCTACCGCTGGCACTTCGCCGCCGTCGAGTTCTTCCCGGACGACATCGACGCCGTGCTCTCCAACGCCCTCTCCCTCGGCACATTCCTGGCGCTGCCCGCCGCGGCGAGCGCAGCGAGGCAGTGGGACGTCGCGGCGTTCATCGCGTCGCCGCCGGCGTCGTGGGCGGTGCTCAGCGTCTGGAACTGCATGGACGCGTTTCGCCTCGAGGTGCGTGGCGCGCCGCGCGCTATGCGTGCCGCGGCAGGCGCGACACGGCTGGTGGACCGCGCGGCTCCGTGGCTTGGAATCCCCTCCATCCCGAACCTCTTCGCGCCGTTCGGTCTCTACTTCCTCTACGGCCTGGGCGGCGCGGGGCCTGGCGCTCCGCGGCTCGTCCGCGCGCTGTGCCGGCACGCGCACAACATGGCCCGTCGCGGCGGGTGCGGCGTGGTGGCCACCGAGGTCGCCGCGGGCGATCCCGTCCGCGCCGGCGTGCCGCACTGGGCGCGCCTCGGCGCCGAGGACCTCTGGTGCATCAAGCGTCTCACGGACGGGTACACTCACGGAACGCTCGGCGACTGGACGAAGGCGCCGCCGGCGCGCTCCATCTTCATCGACCCCAGAGAGTTTTAAATCAGCTTCCATTTCGCTCTAGGCTTTTTAGCAGCAGGTTTTTTCCCTGTCCGTCCGATGATCTCGCATGCATCCGACGGCAGCAGTTTTCCCTCCCTCCTATCCGAAGGATGTGGTGCAGCATTACATTTAGACGTCTTAATTTTCATCTTCTTTTTCCAAAGAAAAACTAGGCATGCTCCTCGTTCCATCTCTCTGTCTGAGCTGATCTCTCAATCTCTGACAGAGAAAAACAAGAGCTGCTTGCTTAACTGAAACTCCGTGGCCAGAGCAGACCAGAGTGGAAACCTGGCCGCCTTTTTTGTTTTCCTTTTGGGCCGCCTTTGCTTCGTGGCGCTGCTACTAGAAAGTTCGCTGTGCAGTGTGTGCCTCCTAGATTTGCTTCTTTTGCCGGATTCTGCTTTGGCCGGGGGGGCTTTTCTGGGTTCGATCCACACACCACACCGGATCTCTGGTCTCCGTGCAACACGTTGGCGCCCTTTTGGGATTCAGAGATAAGCCGACATTGATCTAGATAACGAGCCCGAGACAACCTCGAGTGGGTTAAAATTCGGTCCTGCTTTCTGTCGTGGTATCTTTTATCCATCTTCTGGGATGGATCGAGCCAGTTTTTTTGTTCAGAAAAGGTGTTATCGGGATGCCTGGCTCGATCGGTTCGGTTCAGAGAATGATTGCTGCACCTCGAATCGTCTCCTCCTTGTACTGCAATTCCAAGCAATCGATGACAACGTAGTACGTCGTAGTACCCTTCGCAATGATTGTTCCCGTACCGTACCTGCAATCGACAAGGCTCTGTACATTCGCTGGATACTGTTGTTATTACAGTGCTTCCGCTGTGAACTGAAGTAAGTCGAACGGCGGCATGTCGTCACTGTATCATCAGCTCCCACGGTACTTCCTCCGGCCGGCAGCGGGCGAGGTCGACCGGACGCAGCTAGCAGACAAGAATACGCGACGACAGCAGCAGCACGAAAGAGATGTCGAATTTATCGGGAGCTAGGCCGCCGTGCGCCACATATACTGTAGATATACAAAGACGAGCGATCGATCCATCGATCCGCTTACGCTTAGGTCACTGTCATGTCTGTGTTCATATCTGAACATGCTCCGGGAGAAAGTACTGCGGATAAAGACGATCCAGCACCAGCAGGAAAAAAGAGAGGATCTAGTTAGTCTGTTGCTATGTGGCTGGCCCTAGTAGCAGCACTGTGAGGCCTTGATCCATGGTTGGACGGATGGTCTAGCCGCCGTCACGTCGCGACCTGCGCCGTGCATGCTAACGCCTGTCACGGCACTGTGGCCTTCCAGCAGTTGCACGCTGCCGACACAGCCGCCTCTGAATTTACGCCTGTGTCGTCGCGTCAGTCCGCCGCCGCCGCCGCCGCCGTATTTAAGTCCGGTGTCTTTTACGAATCATTCGGTCTCGTCCTAGCAGCTAGTGCCAAGTAGTAGGCACCGTCGTCGTCGGATGACAAATGGCGAGCTCTGCTGAAAGTCAAGAAGACCTTGCTTTTTGCATGGGCGCATTGCACCGTCGGAGTACAAGCCCGGCCAGTGCCTGCTTGCTTGCGTGATGCAACTGTCATGACCTCACCTGTGAAACTGTTTTTCGGAAGAATCTTGACCGTCCCGATTGCCCAGATGAAAATAAAGAGGTTGGTTTCATGTGTTGTTGACTCTAATTAATGGCGATACTACTATCTCGTGGGCCGCCCCTGGCTCGGTGATGATGTGCTGTATCTCTTGGCACGCCATGGCTGACTATCCGTGGACGACGGTGTGGAGACATGCATGCCCCGGTCGCGGTGCTCATATTTCTTTCACACAGGACCGGCCGAATCAAGATATAAGAATATGGGACCGGCTAGCTCTCAATCCACTAAGAGCATCTCCAACGGTTGATGCAAGGTGAGCGCCTGGTAAAATACCGCTTTTTTCGCGCGCCGGGTACCGCGGTGTCCGCCCACGCCCGATAGAGACCTTCACCACCGAGATACGCATCGGCAACGACCCCTCGGAGCGTACTCGACGGCGATAGACGCGGCCTGCACGTACGATGCGGCGGCGTGGAGGCTCGGGTGCCCGCGCGGGCAACTGAACTTCCCCGACGTGCGTAACGCGGAGGAGGCGGCGGTGCTGGCCCCGACGTCACATCTCATCGTGGAGGCGGACCACCGCCTCCACCAACGTCATGTGATGCTCCGCCCCGTCGCGGAGAGAGACGAGCGCGCCGTCACAAAGTGGTACGCGAGACACCCGCACGAATACACCGGAGAGTGGGAGCACTAATGACGGGTGCGTCCGAGCGGGTGGAGCGGCAGGCAGAGCGCCGCAAAGAAGTGGCGGAGCGGCGGGCTGCCAAAGCCGCCGCGCTTGCGGAAGTTGACTCCTCCGACGCCTGGGCTAACGACGACCGAGCTGGGCGGCGCCGACGGATGAGATCTCCGACACCCACGACTCCTCCGATGAGGGCGACTTTTAGTTTAAATTTCGTTTCAATTTTTTATGTAACGGTCGAACTTTGTTTTCATTTGAAGTTTTTAAGTTTCTTCTTTAAATTTTAGCGCTTCTGGAATTGCCACCCCACCCTACTTTAGCGCTTCTGAATATCATGTCGTCCGCACGGCTCTGCGAACGCGTTTTAGCGCGCCTATTGAAGATGCTCTAAGAACTTTCAAGTCTCAGTCGACCAAATTCAGTGTAGGATCGATATTTATACCCTCCCCATCTCCCTCTTTTGTGTTGATACTTCCGTGGGATTTAACTTTTAGTTTTTTAGCTCAGTATACACTATTTTTTTTAGTTTTTTTTTTTTGAGAAACACAGTACAAACGCAAGGCTTATATCCATATGCATACACTCACCCCTATGAACGCACACACGCACACACTATCCCTATGAGCACCTCCGAAAGACTGAGCCGACGGGTCTTGATATTGACAAAGTCACCACAGGCGCCTCGCTGTCGACGGAACGTCGCCTCCCACTAAAGAATATTCCGCCTAAATTCAACACACAGGTATCAAACCTGGGTTTGAACTCTGGTGGGTCGGGGGTACAACTACCCTCCTAACCATCCAACCACAGGTTGGTTTGCATTTTCTGAGTTTTTCATTATTTCTATTCATGTGATTTTTTACTTATGCGGCCTTTGGATGCTATCCACCAGTGGATAGCACACAATTATCATACAAGTTCATTTGTAAATTGTTCTAAAACCTAGTAATTTCATTGCCCTCAAAATAGAAATTGAACTTGTCCCCTTAAAGAGTAATTTAGTTGTGGAAAAAAAATCTGCTGGGCAGTAGCCAAACCGAAAAATCTCACAAAATGACAATTTGTCTGCATATATTTTCAGGTCCACGAATGTAGAACAACATGTTACTGGATTCCAAAAAGGGACACATGGAAGAATGTAAGATCGACAGATTCAATGTTTGTCTACTTGGTGCCTATCGAGGTCCGAGGGTTCTCGTATATATAGCAGGCTATGCGGCCTGGAGCTATACATAGAAGAGTCCTGGTCGGACTTCAATGAGACTCCATGTCGGTTTTATGTCAACCGACTTGGTTACAAACTATACCTCTAATAACCTCACTTAATCACAACTTACTCAAGTTGAGATTACGCTTAAACTCTTTAAAACTACGTACTAGTAATGATTTAGTGAATCCATCAGGAACTTGATATTTGAAAGGAATGAACCGAATTTCTAATTGTTTCTTGAGAAATCTTTTTCTGACAAAATGAAAATCAATCTCAATGTGTCTAGCTCGAGCATAAAACACTGGATTGGCTCATAAATATGTAGCTCCTAAATCATCACACCATAAACATGGTGTTTGTCTGAGGTTGATGCCAAGTTCATCAAGAAGAGATTGCACCCAAATAATCTCTGCTATAGCATTAGTTAGGGATTTATATTCTGCCTCAGCTGAAAATGTTGCTTGTTTCTTGGCACTCCAGGATATGAGATTAGACCCAAGGAAAATAGCAAAACCTTATATGGATCTTCTATTATCAAGACATCCTGCTCAGTCAGCATCATAAAATGCACTGACCAACATAGAGCTTGATTTGGTAAATGTCAAGCCAATACTTAGTCTACCTTTGACTTACCTCAAAATACGTTTAGCTGTTGTCCAATGCAAAGTAGTAGGTGCATGCAAATATTGAGAAACTTTGTTGACATCATATGATATATCAGGACGTGTCAAGGTGAAGTATTGTAAGGAACCAACCATGTTTCTGTAATGTGTGTTGTCCTCTGATCCTAACAACTGACCTTGACTAGCAGTTACCTTTTCCGAAGATGACAAAGGTGTTGGAGCAGGTTTGGAGTGTAACATATTGACACAGGTAAGAATGTCTCGTGCATATTTAGCTTGATGAAAAATAAGACCATCATCAATATTTTGTACTTCCATACCAAGAAAGAAATGAAGATCTCCAAAATCCTTGAGAGCAAACTCGGAACTCAATTCCTTTAGCAAGGCATCTGTAGTATCATCCAAGGAACTGGCAACTATGATGTCATCAACATATATAAGAATGTAGACAGTCACATGTGGCTTATGACAAATGAAGAGGGATATAAGGCCTTATCCAACTTGCAAATATAATATGGTTTTTGTTGATCTTCATATCCAGGGGGTCGTCGCATATAGACCTCCTCTTTCAGAACACCATGTACGAACACGTTATTTACATCCAGTTGACGTTAACTCCAACAACTAGAAACGTCCACAGATAGAACAAGGCGAATAGTAGAAATTTTAACCATCGGACTGAAAGTGTCCTCGTAATCAATGCCATAGCGTTGTTTGAATCCTTTATCAACCAAGTGTGCTTTATACCGATCAATTGTGCCATCATCTTTCCTATTAATCCTGTAGACCCAACGACGGTAAATAATATTTGTGCCACGACGTGCTAGAACCAAGTGCCAGGTTTTGTTTCTCACACTACTAGAAATATGTTGACTTTTGACCTTCCATAGTAATCACCAGAAGGTCTTAAACGATCATTCTTGACTTTTTTGTGGAAAAGTCATGCCTTCCATGACTAAATCTTATGGTCATGATTGTATGACCAATTTTTGGTCATGCGCTGCCTAGCCTCATCCACGTGGCAATCCTACGTGGCAAATTTGTGACCAAATGAAAAAGTCATACAATAGATTCAGACCAGTCCATACTGCTCCTACAAATGGACCGAGCCCAGCTATTTTGCCCAAAAAAATTCTTTCTCTATTTTCTGGTAGAACTAACATGCTACTTTCTGGGTCTTGGCATTTTTACAGTCCAGTTGGTGTTCCTGAGCTTGACTCTTTTACAGTCCACTTATATTTCGTAATATGTCATATTTTTTCGAAATTTTTTCCTGGGCTTTGCATTTTGTTGCTGGGATCTGGGCCCAATTTCAAATGATTATAAACAAGAATTCAGTTACATTTGAACTCAAACATTACATTTGAATTCAAATCATCATCAGATATGAACTCAACATCACATAACTGAGAAGATATAAACTCAGCATCACAGAGCTTCATCATCATCAGGTTTTCATAATGATCAACACAACCAAGAACACACACATGCACAAAGGCATGGTATCACACTCTCACTGATCAAGCAGAACCAAGAACGCACTCACACTGAACCTCATAGTAGCACACTCTCACTGATCAGGCAGAAAGGCACACTCACAACCTCACAGTAGCAACTCACATTGAACCTCACAGTAGCATCTTCACAGCAATCCTGATAGCAGCTTCCTCACAACAATCACATCATCTTCTTCACAACAACTCACACAACAGCATCCTCACAGCACCAAAACCCTGATGAAAGCAGCATCTTGATACAACATCTTCACATCAGCATCCTCACAGCAGCACCAGCAACATCAAAACTTGATGACATAACAAAAGTGGATCAAGCAACATGCCCAGAAGCAACATGAACCCAACTTTGACTTAAGCCAAACTACTCATCACAGATTCACACTACTTGTCATCGACTAGCAGCAACTGGCATCTAGCATCTAGATATGATTGCTATGTAGAGCAACTAGCAACTCTCACAGATTCAAAGTATTCATCATTGACTAGCAGCAACTGGCAGCTAGCATGTAGGTATGATTCTTATGTAGAGCTCAAGATCAAGCAACATGCACCAGAAGAGCTCAAGATCTAGATGTGACTCCTAGACAACAACATGCACCACAAGAGCTCAAGGTCATTGTAGGCAGTAATATTAAAAAATTACAATTCAGAAATTAGATATGCACACTGGAGTGGGAGGTTGATATGCCTCCAACATATCTATAATTTTTTGATGCTCCATGATCATATTATGTCAATTGCTACTTGTTTTCTCCCTTATTTATAGCATTTTTATAGTTTTCCGGGACAAACCTATTAACAAGATGCCAAGTGCCAGTTCCCTATTTTCGGTTGTTTTTTGTTTCAGAAAAGTTGTTCTGGAAACATTCTCGGAATTGGACCCCACAAAGCCTGAAGTTCCTATTTTCCCCAGAAGCATCCAGAACACCGAAGAGGAGTCGAAGACGGGCAACATGGGGGCCACACCATAGGGTGGTGCGGGTCCCCCGGCCGCGCGACCTATAGGTGTGGGGCCCCTAGAGCTCCAACGCTTTTTCCCTTTCGCCTATTTAATCCCCCCGGATGGAAAACCCTAAAGATCTGATAAAAAATCCCCGAAAAGTTCCGGAGCCGCCGTCACCTTCAAACCTAGATCAGGGGTTCTGAAGTTGTTTCCGGCACCCTGCCGTAGAGGAGATCATCACCGGAGGCTTCTACATCACCATGCCTGCCTCCGGAGTGATGCGTGAGTAGTTCATCCTTAGACTACGGGTTCGTAGCTGTAGCTAGATGGTTGTCTTCTCCTCATATGCCACCATGTTTAGATCTCGTGAGCTACCTATCATGATCGAGATTGATCTTATGTAACTCTTTGTGCTGTGTTTGCTGGGATCCGATGAATATTGAACTTATGCCAAGTTTATTATAGTCTTTATTTGCATATGCTATTTGAGATCTTGCATGCTTTCCGTTGCTAGTGGTTGCTCTGGCCAAGTAGTTGCTAGTGACTCCAAGAGGGAGTATTTATGCTCGATAGTGGGTTCATGCCTCCTCACCACCTTGCTCGAGTGACAGAAACGTGAAGGGGGGATGTGTTGTTGCCATTAGGGAGAAAAAAGTGGTGAGAGTGCCCGCGTGCATAATCATTGCTTACATTACACACTTTGTTTAATACAGTTATCTGTTGCTTGCAACTTAATACCTAAGGGGGTTCAGACGATAACCTGAGGGTGGATTATTAGTCATAGATGCAAATGGATGTCGGTCTATGTATATTGTTGTAATACCCGCACTAAATATCAAAGTAATCTTCATGTCATATATGTGCACTACGGTGCAACCTCTATTTGTCAATTGCCAAGCTGTAATTTGTTCACCCAGCATGTTATCTTTTATGGAGAGACACCACTAGTGAAACTATGAACCACGGTCCATTTTTCCACACTGTTAAACAAACCACAACTATTTCCTGCTTTCTTTACTTACTGCAAGCATACATCATTTTCCACACTATACATCTAATCTTTGTTTTTGGCAAGACCGGTGAGATTGACAACCTCACTGTATTGTTGGGACAAAGTATTTTGGTTGTGTTGTGTGCAGGTTCCACGTTGTTGCTGACACCGGTGAAGCGCCAGCACCACCGTCAGTGGCATCAACCTTCCTAAGATCCTGTTCCTTCTACTGGATTGATAACCTTGGTTCTTAACTGAGGGAAATTCTTGCCGCTTTCTCATCACACCCTCCTCTTGGGGTTTCCAACAACTTCATCGCCATCACTAGCATCAAGGAATTTCTGGCGCCGTTGCCGGGGAGGAAAAAGTCTTCTGACAAGGGGAGTCTCTCACTCTCAACCTCTTTATTTTGTTTATTTGTCTTGTTTTTATCTTGTTTTGCTTCTCTTTACGAAAACACACAAAAAAGGTTTACTTTATAGCATAGAAAGCAACTCAAGTATTTTCAAGTGTTGTTATTTTTTGCTTTATCATGCTTGCTATCAATGTTTGATGTCTTTGATACTAGATCTTTTAGGCAAGGTGGGTTCACGGATTAAGAACAAAAAAAAAATAAGGAACACCACTTGTCACAAAATGGGATACACTTATGGGAGCAAATTAATAAAATGCATGACTGTGCTAAAAACTTGTGCTCTACTTATAAATCTTGTTGCTGTAGGAGGTATAAACACCTGCCTTTTCAATGTGAGTTTAATGACAATGTTACCATATCTTTTATGTTAAGAGAAATCATGAATTATATGGTGTGGAACAAATTGAAGAATTTATTGCTTGGAAGGGTGCATTCGAAATTGCTTATTTGCTTGAAAGTATTGATGATGCACCTTATAAATACGAGATTTATGCTATGCTTGAATATTGCTTTGATAATTACAAGGATTGTAATTACTACATAATGTAATATCTTAATAAATTCTCTCAACCTAAGGAAGAGATTAATGCCTTGCAAGAACCTATGGAAGAAGAAACTGGTGAATCTGGAAGCACATTGGATGAAAAAGAGGAGGAGAGTGATGATCAAGAGGAGGAAGAATGGAGCTACCCATGTATACCTCCCAATGATAGTTACTCTTTAACTCATACATTATTTTATGAAATTGATACTTGCTAGAATTGTGACCTTGATACTACTATGAATGAAACTTGTGAGAATGATATTGCTATTGTTAGGTATAATAATCCATGCTACTTGGATAAATCTTATGATAATGCTCTTGATGATGGTCCTATGTTACTTGATGTTATGAATTATAATACCACTGAAAATAGAATTTCTATAATGTGTCCTATACCTTTTATGAGTGATCAATCATCTTTCTTTGCTATAGCTAAAAGTGAGAAAAAAGAGGAGTTGATTTTAAATTTTGATCCCACTATTTTTGAGCTTGATATGAATTGTGTTCTTTTAGACCATGACAAACATGCTTTATGTGATAATTATGTTGTTGAGTTTGTTCATGATGCTACTAAAAATTATTATGATAGAGGAAAATATGGTTGTAGGAATTTTCATGATACTAATACACCTCTCTTTTTGTTGGAAGTTTTGAAGTTGCTCTTGTTCTACCTTCCCATGATCTCTAGTTTGAGCTTCTTTAATTTATTTATTTACAAGATTTCTATGCATATAAAGTGGGTTAGACTTAAATTTGTTTTATACTTGCTTCTTGATGCTCTATTTTTCTTAACTCATATTTCTTATGTGAGCATCCACGTGATTCCACCTCTTATGCCTAGCTGAAAGGCGTTAAACAAAAGCGCTACCGGGAGACAACCCGTTTTATTTTACTGTTTCCAACCCGTTTCCCTTCGGTTTCTTTGGTGTGCTTTGCACCTGGGTGTTTTCTATTTCCTTAGCAACCCCTCTGTATCTTTTCTTTTGAGTTTTTGTTGAGCCAAGTAAATCCTCTAGTGGAAAGTTAAGCCTATATTTTGGATTTCTGCGCAGGAAATAGATTTCTGCTGTCCACTGTTAATTCCGCTAAAAATCACATAAAATTCAAAATGACTTGAGTTTTTGTGTGCTTAATCCTGAGTTATATACGCAACGTTTCTTAGTTGACCACTTTTTGATTTGAGCAACATAAGATTTTGAAAAAATCGATCTTTACCTGTTGTTCTGTTTTGACAGATTTCTGCCATTTATCGCATTTGCATCTTAATCTCTTTGTTTTGGTGTTATTTTGAGAAAAAGAGTTTTAAAAGAAGTTGTGGCAGTAGCTAATGTTTTTTTAGTGTTAGACTTGTTTTGAAACTGAACCATGTGAATTTATTATTTCAATTGCACTAACGTTCCTAATGAAGATTGAGAGAATTTTGATGTGAAGAAAGTTTTCAAGGGTCAAGAGAAGAGGATGATATGATGTGACCAAGAAGAGTGAAAAGCCTAAGCTTGGTGATGCTCCGGTGGTACATCCCATAAAATTCCAAGAATACTCAAGCGTCTAAGCTTGGGGATGCCCAGGGCATCCCCTTCTTCATCAACAAATTATCAGGTCACTTCTAGTGAAACTATATTTTTATTTGGTCGCATCTTATGTGCTTTACTTGGAGCGTCTTTTATTTTTATTTTCAGTTTCTTTTTTCTTTTTTTTTAGTTTGTTTTTACTTTTTCAATAAGCTTGGTTGGACCCCAGCATTCTTTTATTAGAGAGTGACATGCTCCACTTTTTCATGAGAATACGTTGTATTCTTAATCTGTGTGTAGCTGTTGCATTTATTTAGCTCCTGTTTTGCATGCATCTCTTATTAGAGTTGTTAGTTTTAGTAGTGTTATGTGAGTACTCTCATGTTTGCTTGTTGTATCAATAAAATGATTTTTGTTAAAGCATGTTTTGTATGGTGCTTATTGGGAGAAAGTGTTGGAACGCGTAGAGATAAACAAAAACTTTTCCTACGCGATGCTTCCAGGATCTAGCCGAGGTAGAAGGCCACGAGTATTACCACTAGACGCGCAGGTGCGGATTATCGATGCAGCGCGTCGGGGCAGTGCAGTCCCACGATCCGGTCCGGCCGATCCAATCCCTCGAACGTCGAAGTGCTGAACGTACAACACCTCTGCTGGTATCCACACGTACGAGGAGGAGCTCCGACGGCGGACTGCTAGGTCCGGTGCGGCGGCTGGACTGAGTGGGGCTAGGGTTCCCAACGCATGGGAGAGTGGACTAACGTGCCCGCTGGGCAACCTGCGCCCCTCTTTATATAGCGTATGGTAATGGGCTTCACAACACTTGTGGCCCATTCCCTCTGTGAGTCCGACTCACAAAACCAGTCCATTTCCGGTTCGGGTCCAACCCGACCAATACTTGCTCCCGCTCTTAAGTGTGCGACCCTGCAGGCTCATGGCGACTTGGACACGATTGGAGTCCAACTCCCAATCGATCAATCGGTAGCGGCTCCTAGCAGAACGTGCCGACTCCCAAGTACCATTGAGTCATGACGACATACCTTTCAATGTGATATTCATCTTAGTCCCTTTTGCCTCACGATATACCTTGTCGAGCTATAGGCGATTTATCGTCATCCCTTAGCTCAACTCTCTTCTCGATCTGTGACATGTGATTCATCCGACTAACTCTTAGTCAACCGACACAGTTAACACTTAACTGAGTCGCGCATGGCCATGCTTCCTGAATCATATCACTCGAGAGGGCCCAGAGAATATCTCTCCATTCGGAGGGGCAAAATCCCATCTTGATTATCCACATCACGCAGCTTGCTTCTCATTCGACCCGAACTCTGTATAGTTGCCTTGTCACAGAACAACGTTTGACAGAACCTAAGTCGGTGATCCACAACTCGGATTGTGCGACAACCTCGGGTCTAAGGATTACATTGATTGAGACATGCAAATGATGACTTGCTCGTTGCATCTCAATATGGGTCAGTCCGACTTGCTAAACTCTTTAGCCAAGTCCGTGAACATTGGAATGGCATCACCATGCCCATGACAAGTGGAACCGTGTCAGCAGCCAACACTCACATTAGTCTAGGGTGTGTGTCCAGCACAACCTAAATGACCAAGGACAATCTAGTATGAACAACATGAATATATAGTTCCACAATCGAATCACATATTCAATGACATATATCAGATGTTCAAAACAAGGACAAATTAATAACTTTATGAATACAATGGGAATTACATCATACATGATTGCCCCTAGGGCATATTCCCAACAGAAAGAAAACTGCTGTTTGAAGTAGAATTTATAACAGTACCAGTAGAAGCTTGTATAGACTGTGGCTAGGACTTTTTCATGCCATGCTAAATGTTATTTTAGTTTTAATGCCTTGTGGTTATTGAGTAGAATGATTAGAATCAAATATCTGAGAGTGTTTAATATGTCTTGAAAGATTCATGAGTTGTTCTTGTCATAGTAAAACATCAATATATGGTATTCTCTTTCGAATGTTTTATTTGGTTGACTTGGCGCATGCTCACACCATGTTTATGACTACATACCAGTCACTAATAGCCTCTATGACCACTTAGTTTTTGAACTTGTAATATTGCTTATGTTTTAATTAATGATGATTATGTCACTATGCATGATTATGGCTCTTATCCTCTCTTGATTTGTCGCTCACAGTCTTTTGCTAGCCTCCACCTGTACTAAGTATGAGCTCTACTCGTGCATCCGAACTCCCTTAAACCAAAGTTTTTCCCATTGTGTACACCATACCTACCTACATGTGGTATTTAACTTCAATTCCAAAGTAAATTGCTCATGTGTTACCTTTAAAACCTTCAAAATTACTCCTGCTTTATGTTCCTGTTTTTGCTCATGAGGACGTCAATAGAGAATCTTTATCTCACTTGTTGATTGGATTTCACACCCTGGACTATTGGCTTCATCCGCTTATCCAAATGATAGAAGAGCTGGCAGCGGGGTGCCCATCCCGAAATTAATACAAACAAATTCTCTTCACTATTTTTGCCCCTGATTTATCAGTCAAAGCATAATTGTGTAAACAAAAGAGAAACATGGATGACCTTCTACATCAGTTGCGTCCTTCACCATGGGAGCCGCTCTTGTGTATCCAGTTGGCTTGTGACGTACTGTATTTTCTGTTTATCATTCGTTGACACTAGCATACATCCCCCAAAATATAGACACTCAATGTCAAACTTTTAATACCTCTGTTTAATAAAATAAAAGCTCTAGCACATGAGTGATCCCTGCTTCCCTCCGCGAAGGGTCTTTCTTTTACTTTTATGTTGAGTCTCCATGTTCTAAGTTTATGCACAGTTGAGAGAGCATTTTTTGCCATTCTGAGTTCTACGTGAATTTGTCCCATAAGCATCAATAATTACTTCATGATGTGATATTATGTGTTCTTAAATTATTTGTTCTAGTCTTCCTCATGAAATTTGAAGGTGTCCTGGCATTTATGTTTTGCCCCACTCTTAAGGACTAGCGAAATATAACTTTGCCATGCTTTCTCTATAAATGAAACAAACAGTTACCTTTTTTTGCATTATTATTCATGATCCTTTATTTGAGTTACTCTTCATGATGCAAAGTAGTTGCTATGCTTTATTATTAAAGTTTTATTTATCATGTTTGTGTTTGAAGTTTTATGATCTCAGCGTGCATATGCTTTTACATTAGATTGATCAAGTTTATGTTAGTAGCATGTCACCTCATAAATTATTGTGTTTTATCATTTACCTACTCGAGGGCGAGTAGGAACTAAGCTCGGGGATGCTTGATACGTCTCCAACGTATCTATAATTTCTGATGCTCCATGATCATATTATGTCAATTTCTACTTGTTTTCATCCTTATTTATAGCATTCTTATACGTTTTCCGGGACTAACCTATTAACAAGATGCCAAGTACCAGTTCCCTGTTTTCGGTTGTTTTTGGTTTCAGAAAAGTTGTTCTGGAAACTTTCTCGGAATTGGACCCCACAAAGCCCGAAGTTCTTCTTTTCCTTGGAAGCATCCAGAACACCGAAGAGGAGTCGAAGACGGGCAACAGGGGGCCACACCATAGGGTGGCGCGGGTCCCCCTGGCCGCGCCACCTATAGGTGTGGGCCTGTGGGGCCCCTGGAGCTCCACCGCCTTTGCCCTTTCGCCTATTTAATCCCCCAGGATGGAAAACCCTAAAGACCTAATAAAAAATCACCGAAAAGTTCTGCAGCCGCCGTCACCGTCAACCATAGATCAGGGGGGTTCTGAAGCTGTTTCCGGCACCCTGCCCGAGAGGAGATCATCGCCGGAGGATTCTACATCACCATGGCTGCCTCAGGAGTGATGCGTGAGTAGTTCATCCTTGGACTACGGGTTCGTAGCTGTAGCTAGATGGTTGTCTTCTCCTCATATGCCTCCATGTTTAGATCTCGTGAGCTGCCTATCATGATCGATATTGATCTTATGTAACTCTTTTTGCTGTGTTTGCTGGGATCCGATGAAATTGAACTTATGGCAAGTTGATTATAGTCTTTATTTGCATATGCTATTTGTGATCTTGCATGCTTTCCGTTGCTAGTGGTTGCTCTAGACAAGTAGTTGCTAGTGACTCCAAGTGGGAGTATTTATACTCGATAGTGGGTTCATGCCTCCTCACCACCTTGCTCGAGTGACAGAAACGTGAAGGGGGGATGTGCTGTTGCCATTAGGGAGAAAACAGTGGTGAGAGTGCCTGCGTGCATAATCATTGCTTACATTACACACTTTGTTTAATGCAATTATCTGTTGCTTGCAACTTAATACCTAAGGGGGTTCGGATGATAACCTGAGGGTGGATTATTAGTCATAGATGAAGATGGATATCGGTCTATGTATATTATTGTAGTGCCCGCACTAAATATCATAGTAATCTTCATGTCATATATGTGCACTACTGTGCAACCTCTATTTGTCAATTTCCCTACTGTAATTTGTTCACCCAGCATGCTATCTTTTATGGAGAGACACCACTAGTGAAACTACGAACCCCGGTCCATTTTTCCACACTGTTAAACAAACCACAACTATTTCCTGCTTTCTTTACTTACTGCAAGCATACATCATTTTCCACACTATACATCTAATCTTTGTTTTTGGCAAGAACGGTGAGATTGACAACCTCACTGTACTGTTGGGACAAAGTATTTTGGTTGTGTTGTGTGCAGGTTCCACGTTGTTGCTGACACCGGTGAAGCGCCAGCACCACTGTCATTGGCATCAACCTTCCTGAGATCCTCTTCCTCCTACTGGATTGATAACTTTGGTTCTTAACTGAGGGAAATTCTTGCCGCTTTCTCATCACACCCTCCTCTTGGGGTTTCCAACAACTTCATCGCCATCACGAGCATCAGAGGTAAACACAGAGAAAAAGAAGCACAACTTACCATCAGATAGCCTTAGCTCCCATCAATGTCAACAAATGAGCAAACCTTTCCTGCGATTCTTCATTCTTCTTGAGCATCTCTTGGAATTCCTTGTCGCGTGCCGATTGTGCAGCTTCGTCTTCAAGGAACTTCTTATTGATTTCAGCAAGCTGTTCTCGCATTGCTTCATTTTGGACTTGCTCCCTCTCCAACCTTTCCTCAAGCGCAGTGACATGTGCAGCAATGGCGGGGTCTGATTTGATACAACGCTTGTTAGCTGAGCTTGATTCCAGGCCAGCATTCTTTAGAAACGCGCTCAACTTGCTAAGAACATCTGCGACCACTTCCACTTCAGTCTTTGGTTGTGCTCCTTCTTGTAACGACTAAGCTAGCATGTTTTCCATGTCACTCTGCAGGGAGAATTACACTTACACATGTTAATAGGGTCTCGGCAAATGGTATGAAGAAAAAGAAGGAGACAGGGTAACTTCATATCAAGCAATAGAGTAGTTTCAGGTTGCTCCTCCAATACATCTTTCTAGCAAGTTTTCAATGTAACATAAAGTGGGACATTCATAACAAATACATTGAACAACACTAATCATCTTTTTAGGAACCATGATCAACAATGGATACATCAAAATGCATGACACATCAGTAGAATGGAAAGTGACTTACTATGGCCTGCTTAACTTCCTTGGATAAACCGTCCTTCTGGCTGTTATGGGTGGATTTAAACAAGTTGATCGCAGATAGCACCTGACCCTTCCGCTCCTCCTTCTGTAAAAGTTTTCAACGCGACCATAATGAGACTATAAGCTTTCGAGCTAATAGTTGCTTTAGGAAAATGAATAAATGAGTGTTCTTACTGTGGCATATATGGGCAACATAGTATCTAGAATATGTTCTCTGCTGGAACTGGACTTTTTCTTGATTTTCCCTAGCACTCTCAGATGTTTTCTTCAATTGTAAAAAGGATTTTCTAATTAGGGCAGTAAGTATGATGCAAAGCTGTAGTGAGGATTGGCTAATTAGCCATAATTCATGATCCCAACAAGGTAAAGGGCACGTAGAGATTTCAGAGTTGGGTAAGTAGGCAATGCAAACATATTTACCTTGTGTCTTTGTGTAGACCACAGCTGAACAAGCCTCTTCCAGTCATCATCCGTCAAGTCCCTCACCGGGGACTTGATGCTTACTTCATTTGCTTTGGCGCTGTCAAAGTATTTCTTCTTTATCCAATGGTGTTTGTTCTTCGATGCTTTATGCAAGACATCTCTGCAAGCTGTCTGAACTTCCTCTGACATTGTGTCCATATTAAAGATGGCCTACAATGACAACAAATAAGGTAAGAGGACATGGTCAGATATTCATACTATCAAGTATACACAGCAACATCCCAGGGTCTTATAATTCTGTCACGTACACGGAGTCCAGAGGAGACCCGGAGGGGGGCCCTGGAGCCACCACACCATAGGGTGGCGCGCCCCCTGGCCACGCCACCAGGTGGTGTGGGCCCCTCGGGTGTCCACCGACATCGCCCTTTCGCCTATATATACTCCTTCTCGGGTTAACCCTAAATACGAGAGCCTCCATCCACGAAAAGTTCTGTAGCCGCCAACATCGTCAACCCTAGTTCGGGAGGGTTCTGAAGCTCTCCCTGGCACCCTGCCGGGAGGGAAAATCATCACCGGAGGGCTCTACATCACCATGCCTTTCTCCGGAGTGATGCGTGAGTAGTTCATCCTTGGACTATGTGTCCATAGCAGTAGCTAGATGGTTATCTTCTCCTCTTTATGCCACCATGTTTAGATCTTGTGAGCTGCCTAACATGATCAGTATCATCTATCTGTAATGCTACATGTTCTGTTTGCTGGGATCCGATGAATATTGAATGCTATATCAAGTTGATTATCAATCTATCATGTTTATGTTATTTATGATCTTGCATGCTCTCCGTTACTAGTAGATGCCTTGGCCAAGTTGATGCTTGTAACTTCAAGAGGGAGTATTTTTGCTTGATAGTGGGTTCATGCCTCCTTTTCATCTGTGCTCGAGTGACAGAAACATGATGGATGGGGGATGTTCTGTTGCCATTAGGGAGAAAACAACAATGTTTTAATTGTTTATATTATGCACTTTACTTAAGGCAACAATCTATTGCTTGCAAATTAATACCCGAAGTCTGATTGGATTATGTTATGAGGGTGGATTATTAGTCATAGATGCAGTTGGATAACGGTCTATGAGTTATGTTGTAATGCCCACATGAATCATATAGTAATCATCATGTCATGCATATCCATTACGGTGCGGCCTTTATATCTGTCAGTTGCTCAGTTGTAATTTATTTACCCATCATTTTATCTATCTTTTATGGAGAGACACCAATAGTGAACTATGGACCCCGGTCCATTCTTTTACACTGACAATACAACCATTGCAAGCACTGTTTTCCTTTCATTCACTACCATCATCGTTCTCTTTTCATTTACAACAAACAAGTATTGTTACCCACATTATATATATAATCTTTTGTGTTAGCAAAACCGATGAGATTGACAACCTCATTGTTTCGTTTGGGCAAAGTATCTTGGTTGTGTTGTGTGCATATTCCATGTTGGTGCTGAGCCTGGTAGTGCGCCCTGCCAACATCAGCTGCCAACAACTTTCAGAAGTGATTTCTTTCTCCTACCGATCGATTAAACCTTGGTTTCTTTCTGAGGGAAAACTTGCTGATGTGCTCTTCATACCCTCCTCTTGGGGTCTCCCAATGAGCTTACATCTACGCGCACCAAGCAATAGCTTGTTGGTATTTAGCTCTGTTATGCCTCCATGTTTAGAGTCGTGTGAGCTGCCTCACATGATCGAGACCAACGTTATGTAATTGTGCATGTTATGTTTGCTGGGATCTGATGAACCATGAGATTATGATTATTTTGTTCATGCCAATCTGAGTTGCTTCATTATATCTGTAGAGAGTTTTAATGTTGCCTTAAAATGCTCTCTGGTGTTTATGATTACCTTGGCCATGTAGTTGTTTTCACCTCCAAGAGAGGGTTTATATGCTAGATAGTGGGTTCATGCCTCCCTTACATCTGTGCTCGAGTGACATAAACGTGACGGATATGGGATTTGTTGTTGCCACTAGGGATAAAACAGCGGTGCTCTTGTCTACGGACGAGAACCATTGCTTATATTACATACTTTACTTAATGCAATTGTCTGTTGCACACAAAGCAATCACTTTGTTGCTGCAACTTAATACCAGATAGATTTTCTGGATAGTTTTTTCGAGGTGGACTATTAGATATGGATGCATGCTGGATAGCGGTCCATATGACTTGACGTGATGCCCACAATGTTAGAAATCGTGAACTATATCTCTTCATAATAGTATTCTTATACGTTCATGTTTTGTTAATCGCCCAGCTGTAATTTGTTCACCCAACATGTTTGTTTTGTTTGAAGAGACACCACCACTGAAACTATGGCCCCTGATCATATTTTTCTCATTATTGCAATCTTCTTTCAAACACTTTCATCTTTGTTTCCGTATTGTACCTTTTTTACTTTTATTACTTTTCATTACTCTATACGTTAAATTCTCTTGATTCAGCAAGACCAGAAGATTGACAACCTTCTCGAAAGTTGGGGACAAGAGATAGTTTGTGTGTTGTGTGAAGGTTCCACGCTTATTGGCGCGCTAAACAACAAGCAATCTTCTCCGAGTCTTCGAAGTCCTACTGATCGATAAACCGTATTTCCACAATTGGGGGAATTCCCGCTAGACTACAACATACCTTCCTCTTGGGGTAATCCAAAGAGCGTGTAATCACGTTTGAGAGCATCACCTACACAACTTCATAAAAAGTCCAAAGAGTTAGACTCAATGGAGCCCGATATTTTGAAAAATTAAAATCTCCGTTTTCAATAATTCAATACAAACATATTAGAGGTAGATGATGTCGAAATCAACAATTGTGTACAAACCATTACGAAATAATTTATATTATAGACTACAGAAATATAATAAAATGGCAAATTTCTAATTGTGCACTAATCACCACGCTCAAATCCATGCTTCTGTCATTTTTCTTTAGACTAGAAATAGACTACGTATTATTTCGATTTCTTTTTTGCACATTAATTGAGCTCATCGTTTCTAAATCTATGATTTTTTCTGAATATTTATTTACGAATGCCATTTTGTTTTAAAGGGGTCCATCAGCCATGTAGCCCTAGCTCCAAACGACCGATGCACTCAGACAACAACCTGCTATATAGAGCTTTGCCGTGCTTGCTTCTTTCCTGGTTAGCCAAGTTGGTACTAAACCTGGGCAAACCTCGGGTCAGGCAGGGCTTGTCAAAGCCTGACCTGCAAAATCCAAGCTCGAGCGTAGCCTAGTTCGGCCCAAGACATGTAAAAAACACCTATTTTTGGTTAAAGTGTACTAAATTAATCATTTTTAGAATATATAATATATATTTTTTCTCTAAATGCTAAAAATCAACAAATTCTAGGCTTTCAGGCCGGGCTTCATGCACAAAACTGAAGCCTGAGCCCATCCTAACGTCAGGCTTTCGGGCTGGGCTTCTCGGCCAGGCTGCCCATTCCAAGGTTTAGGTGGTACTCCCTCCGTCCACTTTTATAAGGCTCACTTCTTAGCATTCAATAGTAAGAAGTGAGCCTTATAAAAGTGGACGGAGGGAGTACCAATTTCAAGTAAAAAAAGGTGGTACCTTTTACCTGCGTGAAGCTGAAGCGGACGAGCCGGGTTCCTATGTACCGCTCTTAGCGAGCGGTACTCGAACTCGCGCGCGCACGCGAGGCTGGCTCCCTGGCTGAGAAAATGACAGAAAACCACCACATTTGTGGTCGAGTTGTCAGATAACCATCACTTTTGCGGAAAATGACGCGGAGCACCGCACTTCGGGGCAGGTGTGTGACACAGAGCACTGATTTTTCTCTTTAATCATGTTAAACCGTTTTCTGACTTATTGAGCCCACTTGTCAGGCCTAGGTGGCACAATTAGACTGAACGATTAGACCTAGTCCTTAAACTAGCTAAAAGTCAGAGAAGTCAATGGGCGACCCCACCCTTTTTTTTCCCTTCGTCTTCCTCGATCCATTTCGAGTCGCCATCTCTGCTCCGACCATCGCTGCTCCGTCGCCATCTCGAGTCGCGCCGTCTGTCCTCGCCCCACGTCACCGAGCCGACCGGAGGCCCTAGTCGCGCGCGCAACGTGGAAGTCGAGGCATGCCGAAAGCGCTGCCCGTCCCCGAGCGCGCCTCGAGCTCCTCGCTGCGTCCTCATCGCGCCGTCGCGAGCCACCCGTGGTCGCCCCGCCTCCAACTGTCGAGAGCAGAGGCGGCCGTCGTCGCCCCGCCTCCATCCGTCGAGCGCCGCCTCGAGAAGGCACTGGCCCGCCTCCTCCGCGTCCTCGTCGCGCCGCCACCAACCGTCGAGCAGGGCCAGGCCGCAGGAGCCTTGTCGGCGGCGGGCCCCGACGCCCCTTCTCCTCCTCACCGAGCTCCACCAGGCAGCGCCCCCCCCCCCCCCCCCCCCGAGGTCCCAGAGAGGAGAGGAGAAGCTCCGATCCAGGTCCTCCAAGGACGACGCCATGGCACGGGAGATGCTCGCGATGCTCAGCGCCATCCTGCCGCTCGTCGCCATGCTGAACGAGAGCGGGGGCGGCGAGGAGCTCCTGGCAGCCGCGCTGTACTACGAGGTCCTGCGCAGCGGGACGCCCTCACTGGCCCGGTCTCACTCTCCTCCTTCGACGACGGCCGGCGGCGCGCGTCTCCCGCCCCGCCCCCCTCCGCTCAGGCGCTCTGCATCCGCCCAGCCCCTGCGCCCGACGGCTCCGTCCGTGCACCCCCCCTCCTGTCGTGGCGTCGTGGCGGCGCATGGCCCTGGGCCTGGGCTGCAGGCCGGGGCCGCAATCGCCGTCGCGAGGAAGCTCGGCGGACTCGCCGCACGCGTCGTGCGCCCCTGCCCGCCATGGTTATCTGCCCTGCCATGTTGCACGCCAGGCGTGGGGAGCGTCCCGGGCTCGAGGATTCCGCCCCCGTGAGGTCGCCTGGAGATGGCGCGGCGTCGAGGGCGCCGGCGCGTGGTGTTGGCGCGGCGTCGAGGGCGCCGGCGCGTGCTGCTGGCGCGGCGTTCAGGGCGCCGGCGCGTGCTGATGGCGCGACGTCGAGGCCGCAGGCGCGTGAGGTTTCGGAGATTCGAATTGACGTCCGCCGTGGTGGCAAGAGACGGCGCCGGCGTGGAAGTTCGGCACGCACCGCTCGATCTTGACTTTTATTTTCTTTCTTTTTTGCCACGTAGCCCTGACAGTGGGCCCGTTCAGTCAGAAATGCCGTTAAGCTGACTAAACTGAGCGATCAATCAAATTTGGTGCTCCGCGTCACAGACCTGCCCCGAAGTGCGGTGCTCGATGTCATTTTCCACAAAAGTGGTGGTTAGCTGACACCGCCGCCTAAAATGTGGTGGTTATTTGTCATTTTCTCTCCCTGGCTCGCTCGCTGACTGGCTCCCTCTCTCGCTTGCTCCACACCTGGGCCGGCCTATTTGTATCTGTTTTCTTTTTTAATTTCTTTTGTTAGAACAAAATCATATAACTTAAAATTAATATTTTTTATTGGCGAACAAATTTTAAGTTTGAACAATTTCAAAACATGAGCAAAAAATTATGTAGGAACAATTCTCAAATTTGAACTAATTGTAATCTGAACGTTTTTTATTTGAACAATTTTAAAATTTGAACAGTTTTTTATTTGAACAAAATTTGAATTAAAAAATATAAGTTTGAACCAAAAATAATTTTGAACAAAAAAAAAGTTACACACAAAAACGCTTTTTCATTTAAACAAAATTTAATTTTGAACATTTTTTATCCGAATAATTTTCGAATTTGAACATTTTAATGTTTGAACATTTTTCAGTTTGAACCAAAAAATAATAAAACAGGAAAAAGAAAAAATAAAACGGAAAAAAGGAAACAACAAAGAAAAATGGAAAAAATGAAAATAGAAATCAAGGGGAGGTATGCGGTTCGATTCCCACCTCCCTCCAAATTTTTCTTACCTTTTCTTTCAGCTAATGGGCGTCGATACTACAACTCGCATTAAGCAATGTATAGTGCTGACGGACGAGGAAGCAAGCACCCAGCCAATGGGCTACCAGACTTTTTACGTAAATGATTTGTTTCGAACCCATTTATTGTCTCGTTTTTTTCATTTTTTTTTTCTTTTTTATTTTTCTGTTTTTTATTGTCGTTTTATTTCTTTTCTGTTTTTTCTTTTTTATGTTTTATTATTTTTTTAGTTTTATTTGAGAATATTCATTTTTGAATCGTTCTAATGTAAAAAACTCAAAAATACGTTTAGATTTGAAATACGTTCACGCTAAAAATCTGTTTAAAATAAAATTGTTCAGATTTAAAAAAAGTTCATGTTTGAAATTTATTCACACTTTAAATCTGTTCAAAAATGAGAATTGCTCAAAATAAGAAAGTGTTTAAATTTAAAATTTGTTCACATTTGAAATATGTTCACCATCCTAAATCTTAATTTTAAAATTTGTGTACATTTTCTAAATTCGTTCATTTATATTTTTTGTTCATTTTCCTAAACTGTTCTAATTATGTTTGAATTCATTTAATAGTTTCAGATTTTCGAATTAAATTATGTAGTAAATAATTATTCATATTTTGTTACATAAAAAATAGAGTGAAAAAAATTATACCTGTACCGGGCCTCAAACCGGCCCAGTAGCAGACTTACTGTTTTGGCTCGTGCGAGCGAGCACAGCATAGGGGACCCCCATTGTTGGCCTGTTGCTCTTTGAGTTCGCTAACTACTGTTTTGGATATTAATTCTTTGACAGTTAACTATCTACCTGCTTATTTAAGTAAGGAGGTAGAAAAGGAGATAGATGGAAGCCTGAAGCTAAACACAAATGCATCTTTCCATATGGATGGTTCTGGTGCTACAGAGATGGTTCTAAGAAATGATCATGGAGTGAGGCTATTGCAGGGTTTGCAGCGGAGACTTATAGCGCTGCTTTAAGGCTTGAAGTTCCTGGACCGATTAGGAGCGACCAAGGTAATTATAGAATCGAATCTGGCTATTTGGAACTTATTCAAGCCTGTAATGCGGTCTTTCAGATTTGGTGTCCGTTTTCGTCGATTCTCCCTTGATTCAGTGGAGTTTGTGCATTGCACAAGCGATGCTAATCAGGTGGCGGTTTGAGAGAAGTCAGCTACTTTTATTTTTTTGAGAATGAGAAGTCAGCTACTAGGAGAGATCAAAGTTGAGCCATCGTACCCTTAGTTCCCCTTTTTTTTACGGAACTTTGTAGCCTCGTGAGTGTTGCAGCGTGATGGGCTACTGGGCTTGGCTTTGCAAGGTTGGACTCGGCCAGGCGTTATTTCTTAAGAAGGTAAGCTAGAAATTTGGGCCTTATGCAGCACTTCCCTCCGGCCGCCTGTGGGACGGCACTTCTGGGACCGGCCCATTTAACTCGTTTCCTCTCTCTCTTTTTTTTACATAAAAATTCTGAACAAAAAAAAGATTGAAAAAATATATTTTTCAAAAAGTAAATTTAAACAAAAAAAATATAACCAGAAAGGAACACAGAAAAAAAGAAAAGGAAAACAAAAGAAAATTTGTCCAAGAAAATTGTGTACAAAAAACGTTTAAACAAAAAAAAAAACTGTAAAAAGGAATACAAAAAAAATCCTAAGATTCACTCCGGAGTTGGGCCGGCCCACTAACGCCCCCTTCAGGCAGCGCGCAAAAGTTTTGCCGCCTGCGAGCGGCGAATAGGATTTGCCGAAAAAGGGGTAGGAATGTTTTTTTTAGACAGTAGCTGGGTCAAGGCCTCTGCTGCTCGGGCCCAGGGCGGGCGCCCTGTTTCCCCTATGGGCCTGCCCTGGCAGCGGGAAGGCAACCACAACTTTCTTGCTCCTGCAAATGCCCTTGACAAGTAAGGACTCTCGTGTCAATTCGTATCTTCCAAAGCGTCATCCAGGTTAAAAGTGGCCTAAAAATTCTTTCCTGAATTGTCGCTCGATTCAGGTTTGAGTGCAAGTTGATCCAGTATAGTTTTAACCGATCATTTTTGGACATGTCCTCACAAATTCGGTGTGCTTGATAGAGTAAATGGTGGAGCTGTTCGGTAATATATCCTCCATGACTCTCAATCAAGAATTATCATTGGAATTCCATAAAACCTGCAATTTTATTATTTTTGTATATATTTGATGATCATTGTATATAGGGTGCAATCTTGAGTTGCAGCGAAATACATTGTTTTGATTGAGCTTAACTGGTTTTGAGCTCCGTAACCAATTGCAAATATTTGACTCATGTAGTTTAACACTTCCATGAGCGTTGTCAGTCTACATTTCCCCCATTAACTTTCCATGATTAAATCTTCAGATAATTGCGATATTATGCATTCTCGTCATTTCTTTGTATGCTTTATTTCAGTTTCCAAAATTACAGTCCTAAAGTTTGATGAAGAAATTACTTATTTTTCTTTTAGTGACATTGGTGGACATAAAATTATTTTTTTATCTTAGGGGATGTTATTTGTATTTCACAAAGACTGAGATGTGTCGAACGTGAGATGGGAAAGGGAATTTGTTCAGCTGTCAGCCATAGCATGGTTAACTAAACTGCCACATGAAGTTATTAATTTCATTGAAGGCTATATTTGTATACGCCTTCATTATTGTTAAGCTCTGTTGGACAACTGCTAGCAGATCGCGACCCTGAGCTTTGAGCCTCGGACTGTCGACCACCACCTGGTCAGAAACTCCCGCTCCCTCAGAATGAGATAATTTTTTTTATTATTAATTCAAGGAAAAGATATCTGCATGGTTATTGCTGCATTATCGTGGTGCACATATGTAAAACTGAGAGAGTTCTGCTGTTGTTCTAACTAGAAAGATACCCCGCGCGTTGCTGCGGGGATTGCTTTTAAAAACTACTCCCTCCGTATCAAAATGTAAGATGTTTTAGTTTTTCATACACAAAATGTATCTAGACATGTTTTAGTGTAAGATGCATATAAATCTACACACTAAAACATGTCTACATACATTTTGTCTAGGAAAAGCTAAAACATCTTATATTTTGATACGGAGGGAGTACAACATATTGTAGATAAACTGTATAAGAGATGTGATACATTATGTTTTCTAAATGAATATGCAAAATTCAATTGATCATAGAATATTTTTTAATTATATAATATAAATAATTGGATAGTTTAAGAAATTGATGATGTGTAGTTTGCATGTAGTGATTAATAAATATTAGTGAATGTTATGTGGACAATTGATTGGCTAGGAGAATAGATGATGTGGATAGCTTGCATGTTGAGATTGAAAAATCATTAATGCATGTTAGTGGGGTTTTGCTTTATAAGAAGTATAAATTGGTTTTGCTGCTGTTGTAACCGATCTTTTAAGTCCTCTGTTGTACCTGATTTGTCGAGACATCGTAGTAGTTTTCATAGACTGGGGTGCCATGAGACTACGGTAGAGACGTGGGGTAACGGGATAGCGTAGTAACACAAAACACGGGATTTACCCAGGTTCGGTACGTCGCGACAGTACGGCGTACCTACTCCTGCACTTCTCACTAATTGGGACTAAAACCCGTATAACAGGGTTACAGTGTGAGGGAATAGATCTAGCTACTCGACGAGGATGAACTTCTCGGCGAGTTGCGTAGAGCTTTAGCTTGTGAAACTTGAACCTATCTAATCTATCTCCCGTCCGGCTTTATATAATAGCCGGATTAGGGCTTACAGAACAAGAAACCTAGAAGACTACGTTTAACTTGTAACTTGGAAAGTAAGGAATCCGTCTTCTCCTCCAAGCCAGATCACGTGGGCCGTGATCCGGGTTCTTCTAGAATCCGGCTTCTGCGTGTCGGACTACTGGGCCGCCCAACGGACCCAAGCCCATTACCATGTAGGCCACCCTGGTAGTCCGGCTCTTTTGTCTACCATCTTCTATACCCCTATTCAGTATATATCCGACAGTAGCCCCCAGGAAGGATCAAAACTCGGATTCTCCGTCTTTCGTCAAATACATTTTGTCCGGGAAAACTTGATTCAGCAGTCTTGATTCTTTCTTCTTTCCTTTTGAAGGAGATGGTAACATAAAACTCGGAACTATGAAAATCCGGCCTTTCTTCTCGCGATCCTTCGCGGAAAAGGAACTTATGACATCAGCGCTTTAATCATGCTGACGCAAGCGCCGCTTGGTTTCACGCGGGAAACCCTGCAACGTATCTCTGACAGATTCTCACGAGAAACGAGGAGATAGCCATCATTCCCCTGTCGTTTCGTTTCCCGGATTTTCCGGCGAGCGACACGCGTCGAACATCCAACGGTCAAAAGAGCCGTTGGCACGTATCTAAACGGATATCTGGCTATAAATAGCCATCATCGTCCTCCTCCGAAACTTTCCTCACTCCCACACTGCCCACGCCATTGACGCGAGCTCGAGAGCAAGTTTCCTGCCCCAAGCGCACTTAGCTTCCAAGCACGCAGAACGCACCAAAACGCGCCACCAAAGGATGGCATCCTCGCCGCCTTCACCGACCCGCGCCGCCATCGACGAGCTCGTCAACGACCTAGATCCGCAATCGGGAGCGCAAAAGCCCACCGGCGGTGAGCCGGAGAAGACCACGGCTTCCGCGGCGGGCGGAGAAAACACTTCCTCCGCCGCGGACATAGCATCATCAAGCGCCGCGACAACCCCACCGTTTGCACCCGAAACGGTGGAGGAAAAAATCGAGCTCCTCGGTGACGAGCTCGCCGCCGCGGAGGCCGCCGCCGCCGCCACCGCCGGAGTGGACGAGGAAGCTGAATCTGCAGGCAACTGGATTGCCTGCAGTATTCCTCCGGCGCTCCTTCCAAACCTGGAGAAGGAGGGCCTGGTACTTAAGAAGAAATGGCGGCTTCCGGAGGAAGAGACCGAGCCAACGCCGCAGAACGGCGAACGGGTACTTCTCGCTTCCCACCTCCTGCGAGGTATGGGGCTTCCGCCTTCTTCTTTCTTCCTCCAAGTTCTTTCCCATTATGACATCCAGCCCCACAATCTTCCCCCCAATTCCATTCTTTACATGGCCGGCTTTCAGGCCCAGTTTGAAGGCTACTTAGGGATAGAACCTAGGCTAGACTTCTGGATGTACTGCTTTGGGGTTAAGCAGAACTCTTCGGAGGGCGCACTCCCAACTTGCGGGACCATATCCTTTACTCTTCGGAGATTCCGAGAGGACTGGTTCCCCAAGATTAAGACCTCAGAAATCCGTCAAATTTTGGACGGGTTCTTTCTTCTATCATCCCGACGTGCCTTTTCCTAAAAAGGCCGTCGGGGTTCCACCTTTTATGAACTCTGCCGCCGTTCCCCAGGATAACTGAGGAACAGAAGCCGTCCAAGTTCTGCCGCCAGATCTGTTAAGGATCAAGAGGCGCATCGCCAAGCTCACCTCCTCCAAACCTCCTTTGACCGGTATGGATACGGTCTTTTGCTGGCTGGATAGGCGGATCCAGCCATTAGCAAACCACGGAGGCCGCCTTCTGTGCGAGTATACGGGAGCCAAAGATCCTATGCGGACAACCGACAAGGATTGGACTCAAAAGGAGCTTCGACGGCGCATCAACCAGTTGGTCACATCTCGCGACCAATATGAAGCTAGTCGGCCAATGTACACGGCCAACAACCCAGCTCCCAAGGTAAGTTTTCCGTCATTTGGGTACAATCTCAATTCTCGGATAATCTACCTTTTTGATTCTGATTGGTTCTTCCGACAGCTTGCGGATCTTCCAGACTCGGAGTTAGCCTCCGAGGCCGAGCTGGATGCGCTACGCACCGCCGCTACAGGTGGGCGCAAGCGCAAGAAGATAATTTCCTCGGATGAAATTATCGATCTTGACGGAATCCCCGTCGCCACTTCCAGGTTATTTTCTTCTGGGTTTTTCTTTTATGGGATCTTTTTCGTCCATCTTTGGTGTTTTAACCTTTTCCGGGTTTTGGTTTTTAGCCTGCCCCCCTCCAACCTGAAGCCGAAGAAGCTGAAGAAACTCAAGGTTTCTTCCAGCCGAGGCAGCCAACCTTCTCCTGCCGTCGCCCCAGAGACGCCAAGCACGAGGGCGAAAGAGCCTACTGCAGCCCCCACCACCAAGCCCCCAGAGCCCAGCCAGCCCATTGTGTCCGACCCGGACACGAGGGAAAGGGCGGCCCCAGAGGTGGAAAAATTAACTCGGACTTTCGACGAGGAAATTCCCACCTTTGACAAGGATTTCAAAGCTATCAATGACGGCTTGGACGCAGTCGGAAATCTCTTCGCGGAATACGCGAAAGAGTTCAAAGAAAACTTGGCAGGTTTGCAGCGCATGAGCCAGGTATATAACTCTAGCCCCCAAGCATTAATTAAATGCGTGCTTTTTGCTTTGATGCTTTTTGTACTCATTCTTCTCCTTGCCATGTTTCAGCAAACCTCGGAAGCCATCAACAGGGAAGTTTTCCGGAAGCTTACCATCAAGAATAAAGAAGTTAGAAGTCTTCTCTCTATTCTTGAAGAAAGGGAAGCAGAGCTGGAATCAGCTAAGCTCGCATTGTCGGAAACACAAGGTAAACATTTTCCTTCTGAAATTTCCGATTCAGTCATTTGCCTAAGTTTTTGCCAAGAAGCTAGCTAACTCGGATTTTTCTCTTGCTTTTCAGCTGCATTAGCTGAGGCTAAGCAAGCAGCAGAAGATTCTGGCAATGCCGAAATTCTCCGCAAGGAGAATGTTGAGCTTCACAAGAACCTTGTGAAAGCTCAACAAGACTTGGAAGCCAGCAACCTGGCCCTTGGAGTTTCCAATTCCAAGGCTTCCGAGCAGGGCGGAGAAGGACAAATCCACCATCCGGGATTTGACCGATGCTCTGAACCTTCGCCTGGAGGAAGTTTCCGAGATCGACAAGCTTATCGGTAAATTTCTAACTTATGTACCATCTTTCCATGTTTTACTTTCTCTGGTTTTCTGTCTAACCCTTTTGGGTGTTTTATTGGAAAAAACCAGGAGATACCCCAGATGGCACTCGGGCTGCAGGCATCCGAGCTTTCGGGGAGACATGGAATTTGATGAAGGCTGCTGCAACGCAGCTAGTAGACAAGTTTCTTCCCGAAAAATCTGGGGAATGCTCGGAGGTTGAAAAACTTCCGGGTGCCATCATGGAGGTGGTGGAGTCTAAGGAATCTTTCCTTCGCTCCGCTGCACGGGGTGGTGCGCGCATGGCTCTTGGCCTCATGCGCATGCACTACCCTAGGGCTAAATCCTGGCGCGTGGCGTCCGGTGTCCCTCAAGGATACACGGATATGCAGCGAAACACCATCTTTGGTGAAGTTAAGGGCCACGCCACCCAGATTGCCTCCATGGTAAATCTCTCCATCAACTATCCAGAGGCAGAGATCCCTCCAATCCCTCAAGATGAAAGCAGCGAGGAGGAGTCAGATGCTTGAAGGGTCACCTGGAACCTGGATAGAAAAAGTAGACAATAGGAGCATTACTATTCTTTTAATGTAATAAAAAATGTAATGCTTCTTTTTGTATGAATGAAACTTCCATCTGTTACAGTTAAAATTATGAAAAATTTTGCAAGTTTTTTGGGTTTTATCATTCCTTTATCTTCTAGGTTCTCTGGTGTGTATGCTTTAACTGTCCTTAGTGTTTGAAATGGCTCAAATAGCAATATGAATCTTCATGCCGAGTAACTGGGGACGAACCAAGCAGTTTTTAAAACTCGGAAACATGGATTAAGCTAAAGGCATTTTTACTAACTAGTTCCAACACACACACAATCAGATAAGACTTAGAGAATTTAAGGAAAGTTTTTTAAGTGAAACTTGGGCACACAGGCAATTCAAGTTTCCCTTAGCCGTTAACAGGCTGAAAAATCATTCAGTTTTGTAACGCCGAGTACGCAAGCACAATTCGGGTTAACGTTGAGAAATTTGTAAGATCATTGGGAAATAGATCAGGCGGAAACACTTTGCACTTATAAAGAATATGGATGACAGCATTCCGACAACTTTATTTCATGATCTCAAAAGATGTTTACATAGAATTGAACTAAGTACGGAAAGGTACATAACTTTCTAGACGTTCCCAGGCTTCCGCAATCCACTTGACTTTGTCGAATTTTTTCAGCAGCTTGTGGAGTGGTGAGGTTTTAGCCCCCAGCCAACTAATAAATCTGCTGACGGCTGCAGCGGAACCCGTCAATCTTTGGACATCTTTTACACATGTAGGCTTTGAGATATTCAAGATTGCCGTGATCTTTTCCGGGTTAACTTCTATTCCTCTGTGAGAAACAATGAAACCCAGAAGTTTTCCTGAGGGAACCCCGAATACGCACTTAGATGGATTCAACTTCATCTTGTAAGTGCGCAAGTTTTCGAAGGTTTCTCGCAAATCCTCAAGGAGTGTATCTTTTTCCTTGGTTACGACAGCAATATCGTCCACGTAAACATGGACGTTTCTGCCAATTTGACTATGCAAACAGCGTTGCATGCAACGCTGGTAGGTTGCACCTGCGTTCTTCAGGCCAAAAGGCATGGTTACGTAATAGTACGTCTCATACGGGGTTATAAAAGAAGTCTTGATTTGATCTTCCTTTTTCATGCGTATTTGGTGGTACCCGGAGTATGCATCCAAAAAGCATAAAAGCTCAGAGCCTGCAGTGGCATCTATTATTTGATCGATTCGCGGTAACGCAAACCTATCTTTCGGACACAACTTGTTCAATCCCGTGTAATCTATACACATTCTCAGAGCAGTGGTGTCTTTCTTCGGCACTAATACCGGATTTGCGGACCAATCAGTATGGATTACTTCCTTGATGAAATCCGCTGCTAAAAGCCGGATAATTTCCTTGCCAATAGCCTTCCGTCTTCTTCCGTCAAATCGACGGAGACCTTGTTTGACGGGTTTTGATCCGGGAATAACCTTGAGTTGGTGCTCAGCAAGTTCCCTGGGTATGCCTGGCATGTCAGCTGGACACCAGGCAAAAATATCCCAGTTCTCACGGAAAGAATCTATTATGTATCAATCATAAAATTAGGGAGTCAGGGTGAACTAAAACTCAGTTATGAAAAATCACTAGTATGTAATTTTTCTTGACGACCGTATGTTCGCGGTAGTTTTGCACTTTACCTCGTCCAATTTTTTGAAATCAACCCGTAGTTCAGCACCACCCCGTTCTAATCCTATTACGCACCCTTCCTCCCTCCCTCCGCACTCGCCAAGGATGCGGGCATGCGGCTGCCACCAAAATCGAGGCCACGCGCAGCGCGACGGCAGTAGCGGCAGGTGAGGGCCTTCTGGAGTTGTGGGTCGGTGAACCCGACCTGACCGGCGGCGGCGGAAGGCCAGGGCCCTCCCGCAGCCGTGTGGCAATGACCAGGACTTGAGCGGCGGAGACGGGAACCGATGTCCTTGCGGCGGTCTCCTGCTGGTGGGCATCTGCCAGCGCTTGGTTGAAGGAAGACAAACGCAACTATTTCTCTGATCTTTCTTCAGATTCTGCTATGATATCGTCCTCAAAATTGTGAAACAATGGAACGACGGAAAACTGCCATCACAATACTACGAGGGCATTACTATCGGCCGTGATCAGCACACAACTGGAATAACAAGGCTTGACAAAATATTCTTCTTCCCGGTGGTTTGCGGTCTGGAATCGTGGATGCCTTGTGTTGTGCGCTTTCTCTGCCATACCAAATACCAGCTGCAATTTTTTAGGTTTCTAATCTAAACCTATAATAAATAGTTCAAGAAAACAGAAATGTTTAAATATTTTATTTGGACATGTCACTTCACAATATATATACCTGAGAAATTTATATTTGGATATGTGATTTCACAATATATATACTTGAACTTGCGAGATAAATAGAAATATTTAACATACCTCCGACCAAGGTGAACTAATTTTATTGTGGTTCCCGTAGCAGCCTATGGACTTTTTCTAGTACTCCCTCCGTTTTTACTTCGCGTTCTAGCTTTTTCCAAAGTCAAATTTTTATAAGTTTGACAAAATATATAAGAAAAAATTCCAACTATTATAATGTCGAATGTATATAATATGAAATATATCTTATAAGGATTCTAATAGTACTAAAAATATATTATAGATGCTGATATTGTTTCCTACATATTTGGTCAAACTTCACAAATTTTGTCCTTGACTAATCGAAGAAGGCAAAGTAATTGTGAACGGAGGGAGTAATCAATAAGGCTTGATGGGTTGTATCTTGTACATCACTTCACGTATTAGTGCATTTTCCCTTTTAGAAATTCATTGCATTCACCTTCTACACTTTGGTTATGAAAGCCCAAATGTATTTGTGTCTATTTTCTCCGAGACAAAAATCGGTTCATCTCGACGAATATAAAAGCAGTTTGAAATCTACCACAACTGCAGACAGGATTTTGCTAAACGGGGTTTAGAAAATGAGAATGGCCAATCGGTTTCGCTTCCATTTGCATGTCGCAAGATATAGAGATTGATATTTACTATTAAGGTTACAATGACGGTGAGGCGGTGTCACACTTCCACTAAATTACAGAAGGAATGTCACCGTAATGCCTAACTAACGCAACATATGCATGTAGTAACAAACAATATCCAACTCAACTAACTCAATTATCTATCTAATTTTTAATATGCCTCTTCTCTTCTCTCTCCTCGTATATACACGAGAACTAACAAACACAACACATGCATGCACTAACAAACAATATCCACCTCAACTAATTCAATTATCCATCCAACTTTTAATACTCCTAGTAAGGGATTGGCCACGAAAATTAAGCAGTCATCACGGACGCGTCTCCTTCCTGCTAGGTTCGTTTAGGCCGCTATTAGGAGCAGCTTTGAAGGCCGCATTGCAAAGAACGTCGCCGCCCAGCGTGTGGTCGAGAGTTGACGCCATGCTCCGCTCTTCGCTGCCCATCGCGTGGTCGTGGCCTCCGCCCCATTCCTCGCTTGTAGTCCCCCCCCCGCTCTTCGCTATCAACGCGTGCAAGCGCATGCAGTGTGGCTTTCCCGCTCATCTCTATCCGTCGGCACGCCCCTTTGACGTGCACGCATTACCGTATCGGCACGCCTGCTGAGCAAGTTATTCGGTCCGACAATAGAACATCATCTCGACTTGGAGGCCGGGAGATTGTGCTGCGTGACCGGCAACATGCGCAGAGGAGGTCGACCATGTGTGAGCAACGTGAGGCAACCTTCTGGTTCATCCCGTGATATAAGAAACAACTCTCCATAATCCATTCGTGTCATTCATCTGTGGCACAACGGTGGCCCAATAGCATGAGATGGGACTATGGGAGTGTGTTGCTATTAGGAAGTTGAGTTTCAGCCATGGAGTCGATACTATTATGCAGAGAAGGTGTTTGATTATTTTTCCATTGAGCTCTGAATGGTTGTTCCCTTCGGCACTTGACTTGTCCCTTCGATTGAACTGTTGATGCTCGATGATTTTATTGATGTATCTTGATGAATTCTTCAGAGCAGCATGATCATATTTAAGGCAAAAGCATGAATTGATTTTTTTTTTGCTTAGTACTTGTATCAGCTGTATTAGTCATCCATAGTTTAGTGATGTCCAATGATGAATCCCTGCTACAATCGATCCTGCCGAAATTAACATGTTTTCTTAGGACCTTCGCAAACACGTGTGGGTTAGTTAATTGCAGGAAGTATAATCACTATGTGTGTCATGAGGGACACATCTGACACATGTGTTTCCCCCTTTAGTACGTACAAGTGTTTTGCCGCATAACACAACTATAGTGAATGAGCTTTGGTCACATCTGACGTATGTTATTTTACCATGAAGATTAAGGGAGGACATAATGAGGTGTATATGCTAAGTTTGAACCCTCAACCCAATGTGTACTACATGACATAATGTAATCAGATCTCTTTCAAACGGTTATGCAGATCTGGGCCGCTGATGCGTGTGAACACACGTTCGTTGGGAGACCCCAAGAGGAAGGTATGAATAGTGCAGCAGCAAGTTTCCCTCAGAATAAACCAAGGTTGAATCGACCAGTAGGAGGGAGTAACTTCAGAAGGTTGATGCGGCTGAGATGGCAGGACGCACTACCGGTTCAGCATCAACGTGGAACCTACACAACACAATCAAATCACTTTTCCCCAACGAAGCAGTGAGGTTGTCAATCTCACCGGTTTTGCTGAACACAAAGAGGTTAAACGTATGGTGTGGAAAACAGTAGGAAAACAGTACGAAAGCAGTAGCAGCAGTATGAAAGCAGTAGTAACAGTATGAAAGCAATAGGTTTTTATCAGTATGAGGAAAAAGGACCGGGGTCCACAATTCACTAGTGGTGTCTCTCCGTGGAAGATAAATAACATGCGTGGTGAACAAATTACAGCTGGGCAATTGAAAGAAATGAAGGTTGCACCGTAGTGCATATGCAAGACATAAAGATTACTATGTGATTCATGCGGTCATTACAACAAAATACATAGACCGTCCTCCAACTGCATCTATGTCTAATAATCCACCCTCCGAATATCATCCAAACAATCGTTGGGTATTTAGTTCCTATCAACAGATTATCACAGTAAGCAAAGTGTGTAATGTAAACAATATAAACTAGGTAAACATCGTTGTTTTTTCCCTAATGGCAACAACACATCCTCCATCCGTCACGTTTCTGTCACTCGAGCACATATGCAAAGGAGGCATGAACCCACTATCGAGCATAAATACTCCCTCTTGGAGTTACTAGCATCTACTTGGCCAGAGCATCTACTAATAACAGAGAGCATGCAAGATCATAAATAACATAAGCATGAAGATAACATGATATATTGATAATCAGAATACATAGCATTCAACATTCATCAGATCCCAGCAAACACAACATGTAACATTACATAAAGATGATCTCGATCATGTGAGGAAGCTCACGAGATCTAAACATGAGGTACAAAGTGGAGAGAACAACCATATATCTACTGCTATGGACCCGTATTCCAGGGATGAACTACTCACGCATCACTTCGGAGGAGGGCATGGCGGTGTAGACCCCTCCGGTGATGAATTCCCCTCCAGGCAGGGTGCCTGGGAGAGCTCCAGAACTCTACCGATCTCGGGATGACAATGACGGCGGCCTCGGGTGTTTCTCGGGATGAAGTGGTATATTTTTAGGGTTAATATATCGGGGGTATAAATAGGCAAAAGGGCAAAGGCGGTGGAGGCCTGGGGGCCCCACACCACCCCATGGCGCGGCCAGGGGCGCCGCCCTATGGTGTGGCCCCCCTATGCCCTCCCCCTCCGGGTCTCTTCGGGACTCCGTGGAACCTTCGGGAAATCTAGGACCTATGGACTTCGAATTTTCCAATTCCGAGAATATTTTCAGAACAACTTTTCTGAAACTAAAAACATCAAAAAACAGGAAACTGGCTCTGTGGCATCTTGTCAATAGGTTAGTCCGGAAAACCGATAAAAATGACATAAAGTGTATAGCAAACATGTGGGAAACAACATGAAAACAACATGGAACATCAGAAATTAAGGATTCGTTTATGACGTATCAACATCCCCAAGCTTAGTTCCTACTCGTCCTCAAGTAGGTAAACAATAAAAACGTAAAATTTCTGAGGTGACATGCTACCAACATAAACTTGATCATCAATAATGTAAAAGCATAAGTAAGCTGAAATCATAGAACTTTAACACAAACATGATAAATAGAATTTTAATAATAAATCATAGCAATCACCTTGCATCATAAGAAGTAACACAAATAAAAGATCATGAATAACAATGCAACGAAAGATATACGTTGGTTTCAAGTATAGAGAAAACATGGCAAAGTGATATTTCGCTAGTCCTTAAGAGTGGGGGAAACATAAATGCCAGGACACCTTCAAAGTTCATGAGGAAGACTAGAACAAATAATTATAGAACAATCAATAACACATCATGAATCAATTAATAATGTTTCTGGAACAAATGCACATAAAACTCAGAATGACAACTATGCTCTCTCAACTGTGCATAAAGGTAGAAGATGGAGACTCAACATAAAAGTAAAAGAAAGGCCCTTCGCGGAGGGAAGGAGGGATCAACTCATGTTCTAGAGCTTTTATTTTATTAAACAGAGGTATTGAAAACATTTTTAAGAGAGGTGTATGTTTATGTCAACGAATGGTAAACAGAAAATACAGTACGTCATAAGCCAACTAGACTTCACAAGAGCGAATCCCATAGAAGGATACATCTGGGTAGAAGGTCATCTCTCTTTCTCTTTTGTTTACACAATTATGCTTTGACTGATAAATCAATGACAAAAACAGTGAAGAGAATTTGTTGTTATTAATTTGGGTCTAGGCACCCCGCTGCCTGATCTTCTATCATTGGATAAGCGGATGAAGCCACTAGTTCAGGGTGTGAAAGTCCAATCAACAAGAGAGATAAAGATTCTCTATTTACGTCCTCATGAGCTAAAATAGGAGCACAAAACAGGAGTAATTTTGAAAGTTTTAAAGGTAACACATGAGCAATTTTACTTTGGAGTGGCGGTTAAATACCACATGTAGGTAGGTACGGTGGACACAATGGGAAAACTTTGGTTTTTGGGAGTTGGATGCACGAGTAGAGCTCATACTCAGTACAGGTGGAGGATAGCAAAAGACTGGGAGCGACAAATCAAGAGAGCATAAGAGCCATAATCATGCATAGCGACATAAACATCATTAATCAAAGCATAAGTGGTACCATAAGTTCAAAAAATAAATGATCATAGAGGCTATAAGTGACTGGTCCATAGTCATAAACATGGTGTGAGCATGTGCCAAGTCAACCAAATAAAACATTCAAAGGAGAATACCACAAATTTATGCTTCAAGATGACAAGAAAAACTCATGATTCTTTCAATGGAACATTAAACACTCTCATCTATTTGAGTCTAATCATGCTACTAAATAACCACAAGGCTTTAGAATTAAAATAACATCTAGCATGATATGAAAAAGTCTATCAACGTTCTATACAAGCTTCTAATTGCACCGTTATAAATTCTACCTCAATCAACAGTTTCTTTTCCCAACAAGCACCATACAAAACATGCTTTAACAAAAACTATCTAAATGATACATAACGAAAACATGATAGTACTCACATAACACTACTAAAACTAACAACTCTAAACAAGAGATGCAATGAAAATAAGAGCTAAACAGGAATTTTTGCAGTAACTGGAAGAAAAACTAAGAATACTAGCATATCAAGTATTCCAACGAAAAAGCAGAATATATTATTGAAGCAATGAAAACAAAAGAAAACAAAGAAAAACAAAATAAAACAAAAGAAAAACAAACAGACGCTCCAAGTAAACTTCATACGATGTGACCGAATAAAAATATAATTTCACTAGAAGTGACCTGATAGATTGTTGATGAAGAAGGGGATGCCTTGGGCATCCCCAAGCTTAGATGCTTGAGTCTTATTAAAATATGTTTAGATGAACCAGGGGGGCATCCCCAAGCTTTGACCTTTCACTCTTTTTTATCACATATATCACCCTCTTCTCTTAACCTTTGAAAACTTCCTTCACACCACACTCAAAGAGTAATTCGCATTAGAGGGTTAGTGCAACAATAAGAAATCCATGAGTTCTGTATGGCACAAGTGCTATTGATACTTTTAAACATTAGCTACAACCACTGATGTTTCGTGAAGCAAATAAATCCACTTGACATCACAAAAGAGCAAATGTAAAAAAATGGCACAATCTGTCAAAACCAGAACAGTTTGTAAAGACGATTTTTTTTTGGGCACTTATGTTGCTCAGATAGAAAAACTTAAAGAACAAAAAATTTGCGGAATTAGCCGAGGAATAAGCAAAAAATTTCTGGTCATTCTGATTTTTTTGTGAATTTTACGATTCTTTATGGTGGACGGCAGAAATCGGTTTCCTGCGCAGAAATCCAAAAACCAACTCCAACTCTCGTCAGAAACCTTACTTGGCATAACTAAAACATGAAAAGAAAGATAAAAAGGAGTTTATACAAAAGTATAAAACCTCTTGACTCAAAGAAAACAGAGAAAAAAAAAGCAAAAATAAAACCATGGGTTATCTTCCAAGAAGTGCTTTTCTTTAACGCCTTTTAGCTAGGCCTTATAATTTGAGAAGATGCTCACATGAGAAATATTCATCGAAGAAAAAGAGATAATCAAGAAGAAAATGTAAAACAAATTTAAGTTTAACACACTTCCTATGCATAGGAATCTTGTAAAGAAATAAATTAAAGAAGCTCAAACTAGAAATCACGGGAAGGTAGAAGAAGAGCAACATCAAAACTTTCAACACAAAGAGAGGTGTTTTAGTAACATGAAAATTCCTACAACCATATTTTCCTTTCTCATAATAATTTCCAGTAGCATCATGAACAAACTCAACAACATAATTATCACATAAAGCATGTTTGTCAAGGTCTAAAAGCACACAATTCATATCAAGCTCCAAAATAGTGGGATCAAAATTTAAAATCAGCTCCTCTTCTTCCCGACTTTTAGCAATAGCAAAACAAGATGATTGGTCACTCTTAAAAGGTATGGGAGACATTATAGCAATCCTATTTTCAGTAGCATTATAATCTATAACATCAAGTAACATAGGACCATCATCTAGAGCATTATCATATAAATTTTCTAAACAAACTTCCTCATTATCATGCATATCAATAGTTGGAATAAATAGAGGATTCTCACAGAATTTATCAAAGTAGCATGGATTATCATAAATAACAGTATCAATATCATTCTCACAAGTTTCATTCATAGTAGTATCAAGGTCACAAGTATATCAAGTATCAACTTCATCAAAAAGGGATATTTCAAAAGAATCAATAGGATCATCACAACTATGAGTTAAAGAGTTACTCTAATTTGGAGGTAGACATGGGTAGCTCCATTCTTCCTCCTCTTTATCATCACTCTCCTCCTCTTTTTCATCCAATGAGCTTCCAGATTTAGCAATTTCTTCTTCCATAGGTTCCTACAAGGCATTTGTATCTCCCTTTGGGGGAAAGAATTGATTAAGATATTGAAGTATGTAGTAACTACAATTCTTGTAATTGTCAAAGAAATATTCAAGTATATCATAAATCTCATATTTATAAGGTGCATCGGCAATACTTTCAAGCAAATAGGCAATTTCAAATGCACCCTTCCAAGCAATAAATTCCTCAATTTGTTCCACATCATCAAAGTCATAATTTCCCTTAACATAATAAGATATGGTAACATTCATTATACTCACATTGAAAAGGGAGGTGTTTATACCTCCTACAGCAACAAGATTTATCAAAGCAATATGTAACATTATAATTAGAGCACACATTTTTTAGCATATTCGTGCAATTTATTAATTTGCTCCCATAAGTGTATCCCTTTTTGTGACAAGCGGTGTTCCTTATATTATTTTTTTCGTTCTTCCGTGAATCCATATTGCCAATAAGTTCTAGTTTCAAAGACATCAACAATTGATAGCAAGCACGATAGAGCAAAAATAACAACTAGAATAAAAACTAATTTTTTTTTGTGTTTTTGATAAAGAGAAGCAAACAAGATAAAATAAAATAAGCTAAGAAAAATAAAAACAAATTAAAGAGATTGTAGGTGCCAGACTCCCCTTGCAGAAATTCTCTTCCTCCCCGGCAACGACGCCAGAAATTAGTTTGATGCGCGTGTAACACACATTCGTTGGGAGACCCCAAGAGGAAGGTATGAAGAGCACAGTAGCAAGTTTCCCTCAGAAAGAAACCAAGGTTGAGTCGACCAGTAGGAGGAAGGAATAACTTCAGAAGGTTGATGCAACTGAGATGGTAGGGTGCACTACCGGTTCAGCAACAACATGGAACCTAGACAACACAAACAATTCACTTTAGCCAAGCGAAGCAGTGAGGTTGTCAATCTCACCGGTTTTGCTGATAATAAAGAGGTTAAATGTATGGCGTGGAAAATAGTATGAACGCAGTATGAAAGCAGTAACAGCAGTGTGAAAACAGTGGAAGTAGTGTGAAAAAAGTGGAAGCAGTGTGTGTATTATCAGTATGAGAAAATGGACCGGGGTCCACAGTTCACTAGTGGTGTCTCTACATAGAAGATAAACAACATGTGGTGAACAAATTATAGCTGGGCAATTGAAATAAATGAAGGCTGCACCATAGTGCATATGCAAGACATAAATATTAATATGTGATTAATGCGGGCATTACAACAAGATACATAGACCGTCATCCAACTGCATCTATGACTAATAATCCACCCTCCGAATATCATCCGAACAAACGTTGGGTATTAAGCTGCAAGCAACAGATAATCGTAGTAAGCAAAGTGTGTAGTGTAAACAATGTAAACTAAGTAAACACCGTTGTTTTCTCCCTAATGGAAACATCACATCCTCCATCTGTCACGTTTCTGTCACTCGAGCACAGATGCAAAGGAGGCATGAACCCACTATCGAGCATAAATACTCCCTCTTGGAGTTACTAGCATCTACTTGGCCAGAGCATCTACTAATAACGGAGAACATGAAAGATCATAAATAACATATACATGAAGATAACATGATAGATTGATAATCAGAAGACATAGCATTCAACATTCATCGAATCCCACCAAACACAACATGTAGCATTACATAAAGATGATCTCGATCATATAGGGCAGCTCACGAGATCTAAACATGAGGCATAAAGTGGATAAGACAACCATCTAGCTACTTCTATGGACCCATAGTCCAGGGATGAACTACTCACGCATGACTTCGGAGGAGGGCATGGTGGTGTATACCCCTTCGGTGATGAATTCCCCTCCCGGCAGGGTGTCGGGGAGAGCTCCAGAACCCTCCCGATCTCGGGATGACAATGACGGTTGCCTCAGGTGTTTCTCGGGAAAAGTGGTATATTTTTAGGGTTGACGTATCGGGGTGGCGGGGGTAAATAGGCGAAAGGGCGATGTCGGTGGACGCCCAAGGGGCCCACACCACCCATAGGTGCGGCGGGGGTCGCGCCGCCCTATGGTGTGGCCCTCCTGTGGCCCCTCTCCGAGCCTCTTCGGGACTCCGTGGAACCTTCGGAAATTCTAAGACTTCCGGGCTTCGAATTTTCCAATTCCGAGAATATTGCGAGAACAACTTTTCTAAAACTAAAAATAGCAGAAAACAGAGAACTGGTGTTGTGGCATCTTGCCAATAGGTTAGTCCCGGAAATCGATAAAAATGACATAAAGTGTATAGCAAACATGTAAGAAATAACATGGAACATCAGAAATTAAGGACACGTTTATGACATATCAGTGCCCGGCGCGCATGTCCGGCGGGCACGGGTACCAGGCGGCGAAGAGGGCGCACGCCTAGTGCTTCAACAGAGAGCGGCACGAGAAGCCGTTGGCGGCGAGGGGGTCCATCGGCTGGGAGAGAGAGGGAGAGACGACAAGACAAAGGAGAGGGGATGGTGTCGAATAGTCATCTCAACAAGTCCCTCAGATGAACCGGTAGGGTTTCAATTAGGAGAACGTATAGGCGCTGGTGACGATCGTCGGCTAACAGGGGGCACGATTTACCCAGGTTCGGAGCCGTCGTAGAGGTAAAACCCTTACTCCTGCTCTTGTCGATTTGTATTATCAATAAATCGGTTACAATGGGGGGGTGCTCGAGTCGAGAGTATGGTCTCGAGCTCAAGGTTTTGGTTATGTGAGATTCCTTGGATACCCCTCTCGGTGGTTCTCCTGGCCTTATATAGGTGGTCAGGTCTTGAACCGTACCCGGAGGGGTTACAAACCCTAGATTAGGTCGGTTACAAGTTTCTTTCTTGACCCGCAAGGCTTTGCGGGTGGGCCTTCGATTGGGCCTTCTAGAACTGTCGGTGGCATCTCTCCTTGGGCCTAGATCTTGGGCCTTGGACCAGGTAGTCTCACCCGATAGGTCAAGGATACATCCCCACGTCAGTAGCCCCCGAGTGTTTACTCGACTGAGAATCTGTCGGGTGGACACTCAAAGTTTATCTTGATTTCCTTCGACTGAACGTTTCAATCGCTTGATTTTGGAGGGCGCATACCCTATGCGCGATGCGCTTCCTGTACTCGAGCATCGAGCAATATATGTGCCTGTGTACTGGCTGTTTTCGTAGAAGGATGTGGCTCAGTCACTTGGCACTCTCGAAAGCTCAGGGCCAATTAATTGCATCTAGGGCAAAAAAAGTTCTGGCCTACACAGACTCGAGACCTCCAACTCGAATCCGGCGAGGTGATCGTTGCGACTAGGGTCGTGGAGGTCTTACCGAGTCGAAATTAACCTATAGAGGTACCCGGCGCGTCCGCTAGGATTTTTCTTCGTGTTGTTGACACAGAATTTTACCGAAGGACGCAGCTTGAGTGAGATTCCAGGCCCATAAGAGAGATCTTCGGGTCTTACCTTCATACTCGAAAGAATATGGCATCCGAATGTGCCTAGTCGGCTGGACAATCCAGGGTAGAGATGTGTAAATACATCGTGTGACAGAGTAGCGGGGGCCGCATACTCGCGGACGTTACATTGATTATCTTCTTAAGAATCTTCGAGTGAAGAGATCTCCTTCCCTTGTTGTACTTACGCAAAAGAGATTTTTTGCATTTATAATAAACTTGTTTTTGTCTTGCCCATACGAAAGAGTTTTCGTGTTTGGGGATTTATGCGAAAGAGATTTCGCGCCTTTGATATGCCCATACGAAAAAGATTTCGTATTAGGGAGCTCATGCGAAAGATTTTTCGTGTCGTGATATGTCCCATACGAAAGAAATTTCGTGTTAGGGAGCTTATGCGAAAGAGTTTTCGCTTCTTGATATGCCCATACGAAAGAAATTTCGTGTTAGGGAGCTTATGCAAAAGAATTTTCGCTTCTTGATATGCCCATACGAAAGAAATATCGTGTTAGCGAGCTTATTCGAAAGAGTTTTCGCTTCTTTGATGATGTATGCAGTGATGTCACTGCGCACCCGTCTGCTCTGATTCCTCCCGATGGGACGTGACGAAGCGAAGCAGAGCACTCGGGCCCACGTTGTCAGCTTTTGACCTGAAACAATAGGTCGCATCCAGGTTTTTCCGCGAGCCACGCGCTGTGAATGCGCACGATCTTTTGTAAAGATCGTGCCAGAGTAACTGCTCGTGCCGCTTTGTTTCCACTTTACACGTGGCTGCCACGATGGGTGCCACGTTGCCAAATCTACGGTATGGATCAGCTCAGCTTGTGTATAAATATTTACCCTTAGGAGACGGGTAAATCTTGCGGCCCTTTGCTCATCGTCTTCCTCCTCGCGCACACCTCCTGTTCTATAAGCACAAGAGAGCTCCAATGGCTAAATGGAAGAAACGCAGCATCGCCGCATCGTCCTCGAAGGAAGTTGGAGGCGCTTCCACACCGCCTGCCGTGAGAACGGGCGATTGGCGCACCGCCAGCACCACCAGGAAAAGCATCACCAAGATGCAGCGGAAGGACTACTTCCGCCTGACGCTGACAAGCGCGTGCGCTTGTCCAAGAAGGAAGAGGTACCCAAGCCGCACGCGAACGAGCGCGTGTTCTTCGTGGAGCACGTCTCGCCTGGTCTTTCTCTTCCTCTCCACCCCTTTCTCCTCGGGCTGTTGTATGTCTACAGCGTACAACTTCACGACTTGCCTCCAGACGCGATCCAACACATATCGTGCTTTATCGTGCTTCGCGAGTGCTTTCTGTGCATCCGCCCGCATTGGGGCCTCTGCAAGGCCCTCTTCAAGGTACGGATCTTCCGGGAGAGAGCGCAACCAGGTGAGAATCTGGGGGAGCCGTTGCGTACCGGAGGCTTTGGGATCCAGGCGAGAACTGACATCCCCTACATGGAGATGTATTTCGTCGACTCGGCGCAAGGATGGCGGAAGAAATGGTTCTACGTCGTCGACAACAGCGCGGGTGGCGCTCCTTAATTCCACCCATTCGCCATTCTGAAGCGGAGGAAGTCCTGGGCGCACAAGCTCACCACTGAAGACAGCAAGATCGTCTCCCCCCTACTCGCGAAGGTGGCGATCTTCCGCGACAAGGCGTTGGGGGTTCCGTTGAATGGAATACATGTAGCGAGTCTGTTTCTTCGACGAAGGCATCCAACCCCTTTAGGCGAGGCTATCCACCATGTGGGAGTACCAAGGCACCCAAGACCTGAGCCGCGCCTGCGAAGACATTCTCTCGAATGCTGAGTTCGAGAAAAAGATCGCGGCCATCACCAAGCTGAAGAAAGGAGAGGCCTACTCGGCACGTTCTCTCGCGCCATTCGAGGCTTCCAAACCTCCACCAGCTGAGGTGATTTTCTTCTTGTTCTTCTTTTGTTTCTTTCTAGTCCGAAATTTTGTCGATTGAAGATCTTCTTTCCTTTTCTTCTTCTGCCTTCGCAGAGCTTGAAGGTAGCGACGTTCTACTCGCCAGTTTCGGCCGAAGAGGCCTCGGACCTTCTTGCGAGCAACATCGAGGCTCCTCTCGAAACTAGTGTCGTAGAAGCTGATTCGAGCTTCGAGCGCGACTACATGGATGATGAAGAGGAGTCGGGTAGCGATGAACTCCATCACCGCAAGCACCGCAGGCACGAGGATGACGAAGTCACTTCCAAGGATAGCTCCTTAGGTGATGGGTCCACCAAGGCGACCGAGCCTCTTCAGGTGCCTCCCCTCCATACGCTTCCACCTCTTGGTCATTCGCCAAAGGTTTCCACTGCTTGGAACCCGGATGTTCTTGATGATGACGACGAGGACGAGTAAGTATTTCATGCTTCGCTCTTAGTCACGAATTTTCCTTCTCGTTCCTTGTTCTTTATTCTGATTTTGCTTTCAACAGTAGCCTTGCGACTATTAGCCCTGGTCGGTTTGCTTCTTCACTTCCATATGTGAAGAGAAAAGAAGCAGCCGCGACCGCTCGAAAATCTCCAAGTCCCGCGAGAGCATCCGCCACTCCGGAGTACGAGCTGCCAACTTTGCAGGTGGAGCGTCTGCGAGTAAGGAGGTTTTGGGCAGCTCGGCAGAGCCTTTGTCTACTACTCAGGGCAAAGTAAGTCCACGTTTCTTTTCTTTGCTCGTTCGAAATTTTATCGGTGCACGACAGTGCTCCCGATGGGAGTAGCCCCCCGAGTCTGTGGTTAATTGCTTGCAGTTGGCCACAGGCTCAAGTCGAAGTCTTTTCCTCCTTTTTTTCGTTTTCCTTGAATTCTATCGGGTGCACGGCAGTGCTCCCGATGGGAGTAGTCCCCGAGTCTATACTCGACTGTGTACAGTCGTGTATAGGCTCAAACGACTTTGTCTTTGACTTGAAATTTTGCCTTGGGTTTTTTGCAGGCTCTCCTCGACTCCCTCGCTGCTTTCAGGCGCCGAGTACTTTTGGCCGAAGCGGACTGCATCTCCCTTAGGGCAGATCGCGATCGGCTTGTCCAAGATGGTCAGTCTCTTCAAGGTAGGCTAATGCGTCATTCTCGTCTTCATTGCTTTTTCTTGATTGCAATTGTCGTTCTAATTGCATCTTTTCCATTGCAGATGAGGTTACCCGCCTGAAAGCTGAGAAAGTGGAAGCTGTCTCTCAAGTGAAAACTCTTGAGACGGAGCTGGAATCCTCCCGAAAGGAGTTGGAATCCGCTCGCAAGTGCTCAGCCGATCTTGAAGGGAGCCTTTCGGGAGCTCAGGGGGCCCTGAAGCAGCTGTAAGAGGCGGGTGCGAAGCGCGACAGCGACCTCGTCGATTTCATCTGCTCTTTGGCCCAGAAACTCGCGGGTAATGTTGTGCTTCTCTCTTTTTCGACTGGAAACTTTATTCGCCCTTCCTTGCTGATGATTGTTTTGTATTTGTCTCAGACGCTCTTGGGGTCAGGTTGGAGATTCCCGGATATCAGCGACTGGATGCACTTACTGATACGTGCGCCCGGATCCAAGAGCACGTAAATAGAATCTGCTCCCTTGTTGGTGATGCCACCCGAGTGCTGGTGCAGTTCCATGAGCGCCTGTTCTCGGACGCGGAGGTTCCTTCTTCCTTGGGCGGCCTTCTGAAAGCCTTTCTTGGCGATGAGGATCTTCTCCACAAGTTCGCACTCACGCAGACTGAGTGTGGAGCCAAGACGGCGATCCAGTTTGCCTTGTCGCATGGAGTATCGGGTGACCTGGATAAGGTGTACTCAGACATTCCTCGCGACTCCACTGGCAAGAAGGTAGGACTCCGTCCTTTTGGCGCTCTTGCTGAAGTCCTCGCGAAGACGCTTTCTGGAGTGCTTTCTCGTGCTGGTCGCAGGGGACAACCTTCCGCGAGTGGCACTACTTCTGCAACCCCTTAGGATAGTTTTTTGTTTTCTTTTGCTTGTCGATGTAATGAACCTTGGGATGTATTCCGTATTTTATGAGGCGTAATCGAAGTGTTTTCTGAAATGCTCAGTGTCTGATTGTTGCGCCTTACTTTTGTATGCACCCGATGGGAGTAGCCCCTGAGCACCCGTGAAATGGGTGGAACTTTCTCGAGTGGGGTCTTGCGAATTTTCTGAAGTTTCTTCCTTTATTTCCAGGTAATGGATCCCAGCTTAGAGTCCTTGAGTGGGTCTGCTTTGCAGGTTAATCCCCTTGTTGCTGCTGCCAGCACATTTGCATCACTCCGTGACCGTGTTGCGGATGGCGAGGGCAGGTTGAAGGCTCTGCGAGGTGTGTCCGATGTTGCCAAGTCGAAGCAGAAACTTGCTATGGAGTGTGAGCAGTTTGTGATGGAAGAACTGGCGGCTATTGCCAAGGGCATGCTTTGTAAGTTTGCGAGCCCCCGAGTATTTTGTCGCTGGTTCCTTTCTTTGTTTTGACGCCTTTGTTTCCCTTGCAGTTGTTGAACCTGACGGAGTCTGTGAGACCCATTGGGTGAATAATCACATTATTAACGAGTCGGGTAGCTCCAATCCTCATGCGAATGAGTTCTGGTCTGACCGCAAGCGAGGCTTTATCCTAGCTACCCTGAAGTATCGGGCGAGCCAGGCGCAGATAATTGTCGAGTCTTGTCACGAGGCCTTGTCCTCTGTCCATCGGACATTTTACCCTTTGGGTGTTGTCCCGGATGGCTTGAGTAGCTTGCTCAGGATGTTCCGTCAGGGTGGGAGAGGTTCGAGAGTGCGTACGCCAACAACTTGTCAGTGGAGCCCAAGTGGCACTTGCCTTCGTTCGGCCGTGGCACCCTGAGGTCAACTTACTTTCTGTGGCACGGCTTCCTGACTCGAGAGGTGCACCAGTGGACTTGTCTCCTCATTATGCGGCCGTGCGTCCTGCAGCGGAGCAGATTGTTCGACTGACTTCCGAGGAGGTTAATCAAATGCTTGCAGATGAGGCCGCTCGCCGTTAAGTGTAATTTCAAGATGTAAATATCTTGTTGTAAGGTGTTTTGAAGGTGTAAAACTTGTGACCTTGTATATTTCGTTTGATGTTTTTAAGGTGTTTTATAAGGTGTGTACCTTGTATTGTTTTTATCGAGTGATGTTACTCGAAGGTATGCGATGATGCTAGTTAGGCGTAGCCCCTGTGGGTTTGGGGGGTGTACCTGTCGTTTTAGCATGTTTACAGAAAACAAGAATTCGCGATTGCTATGGTTGAGAAACCATGTATTTATTGATATGGCTGAGAAGCCATGTGTTTGGTCAAGCTACAGCGTGGCTGGTACAGCCTTATTTCTTGCGAGTAGAATAATCCTAGGGGTAGAACTTGCGGAGATGCGCAACGTTCCACGGGTTGGAGTAGATACCACCGGTCTTCGGGTTCTTCAATCGATAGGCGCCGCCTGAGATAACTTCATGTATTATGAAGGGTCCTTCCCATGGTGGCTCGAGCTTGTGTCCTTCCTTTTGTTTGAGCCGCAGCACCAGGTCTCCTACCACGAAAGATCTGTGGTGTATACGGCGACTGTGATAGTTGCGCAGCGATTGCTGGTATACCGCGGATCTTGCGAGTACAAAGTCCCGGATCTCATCCAGTGCGTCCACGTCTTCTGCGAGTGCCTTGTTGGAGGTTTCTTCGTTGTATGCGACGACTCGTGGGGCACTGAATTTGACATCTTCGGGTAGGACAGCTTCAGCTCCGTATACCATGAAAAATGGCGTGTAGTTTGTTGACCGATTTGGTGTTGTGCGTAGGCTCCATAGTACTGGTGGTAGTTCTTCTACCCAATGCCCTGCCGCTGGGTTCAGTCGATCGAGTAACCGCTTCTTTAGGCCAGCCGAAACTAATCCATTGGATCGTTCGACTTGGCCGTTAGTTTGCGGGTGAGCTACCGAGGCGAAGCTGAGGGTGATTACCTTTTCCTCGCAGAATTCCTGTGTTTCCTTGGCTGTAAAGTTTCTGCCGTTGTCTGTGATGATGTTGTGCGGCACGCCGAATCTGCACACGATGGAGTCGAGGAATCGCACGGCGCATTGTGCGTGCGCGAAGGTGACTGGCATAGCCTCTATCCATTTTGTGAATTTGTCGACTGCCACGAGAAGGTGTGTGTATCCTCCAGGTGTTGACTTGCACAGTGGTCCCACCATGTCGAGCCACCATTGGGCGAAAGGCCATTCGATGGGAATCATGTGCAGTTCTGTTGCAGGGGCATGCGGCCTCGGCGCAAACCTTTGGCAGGCGTTGCATCTGTCGACTAGATCTTTAGCGTCTCTTGCTACTGTGAGCCAATAGAATCCTGCCCTGAAAGCCTTGCCTGTAATGGCTCTCCAACTGGCCTGGTGGCCGCAGTCTCCTTGGTGTATATCCCGGAGTAATTCCCTGTCATCTTCGGATGCTATGCATCTCTGCAATACTCCTCATATGCTCTGCTTGTATAGCTCGCCTTTGATCACCCGAAAGGATTTGTTGCACCGTACTATTTGTCGAGCCTCGCAGATGTCTGTTGGGAGCGGTTTGTTGGACAAGTAGTCGAGGTATTTCTGCGTCCAGACTGGCTCGACCAGAAAAACTTGCCTTGAAATATTGTGGATGAGCTCGATCATTGCAATTTGCGGGCTGTCGTCTGTTTCCACTGCTGCGGGTGTTCCTGCTGGTTTTATGACTTTGACTGATCGCTTGATCATTCATTCGAAGTAAATTCCTGAAGGGATCGGGGCATTTGTTGACCCTATGTTGGCCAGCTTGTCTGCTTCCTCATTGTTTGATCACGCAATGTGCTTCAGTTCGCACCCTTTGAAACTTCCCTCGAGTAGATTGTACATGTCACGATGCGCGACCATGTTATCCGCGATAGCATCACACTCCTTCATCGTCTGCTGCACGATGAGATTTGAGTCTCCATATATCATCAATCGGGTGGCTCCGCACTCGATCGCCATTTTCATGCCGTGTAGGAGGGCCTCATACTCCGCGTCGTTGTTGGACGTTGGTTCATCAGGAGGGAAATCCAGTCGCAGGACGTATTGCAGCTTTTCGCCTTGGGGAGATGTGAGAATAACTCCGGCTCCGGCTCCTTCGTTTCTCTTCGACCCGTCGAATTACATGATCCAGTTGCTCGTGTATTCTGGGGGTCCTGGTGTTTGCAGCTCCGTCCACTCGCTTAGAAATTCCACAATGACTTCGGATTTTATAGATTTGCGGCCTGCATAAATGATGTCCCAGACGCCTAGCTCGATGCTCCATTTTGCAATTCTTCCGGATGCCATTGGGTTGTTCATGATGGTACCGAGTGATGCGTCATTTAGCACCATGACGGTATGCTCCTGGAAGTAATGCTTGAGTTTTCGGGCCGTGAGGACTACGCCATACGCGAGCTTCTGATAGTGAGGGTATCACTGCTTGCATGGTGAAAGCACCTCGCTGACATAATATATTGGCCGCTGAACTCCGTACGCCGTGCCATCCTCTGGCCGCTCGACGATAATAACCGTGCTGATGACTTGGTTTGTTGCGGCCAGGTATAGGTATAGTGGCTCCCTCTCTTGTGGCGTTGCCAGGACGCGCCTACTCTGCAGTGCTCTTTTCAAGTCGATGAACGCCTTTTTTGCTTCGGGTGTCCATTCGAACTTATCTGTTTTCTTTAGCAACTTGTAGAAGGGCAATGCTTGCTCGCCTAATCTTGCGATGAATCTGCTCAGAGCGACTAGTCGCCCTGCGAGCTGCTGTACGCCGCGAAGATTGGTTGGCTCCTTCATTGCCAAGATTGCTTGAATTTTCTCCAGATTGGCTTCAATTCCTCGGGCGGACACCAAATACCCGAGGAGTTGTCCCGCAGGAACGCCAAAGACACATTTTGGCTGGTTGAGTTTGATCCTGTACGCGTTGAGAGCGTCGGATGTCTCCCTGATGTCCTCGAGAAGCGTATTTTCCACCCGAGTTTTGATGACGATGTCGTCAACGTATACTTGTACGTTCTTGCCGATGAGCTTGGCGAGGCATTTTTGCATGCAGCGCTGATATGTTGCGCCTGTGTTTTTCAGCCCGAAGGGCATTGTCGTGTAGCAGTAGACACCGTGAGGTGTGATGAACGCCGTCTTCTCCTCGTCCTCCTCTTTCATCATGATCTGATTATAGCCCGAGTATGCGTCCAAGAGGGAGAGTCGCTGTCGGCCTGCAGTGGAGTCCACGATCTGGTCGATCCGTGGCAAGGGGAAGTTATCCTTGGGGCAGTGTTTGTTCAACGACGTGTAGTCGATGCACACGCGAAGGATGTCAGTGTTTTTCTTCAGGACCAATACCTGGTTTGCTAACCAGGTGAATATTTTTATCTCTCTGATGAATTTTGCGGTGAGTAGTCGATTCACCTCTTCTCCGAGTGCCTTCTGCTTTGGCTCGTAGAACCGTCGAGTCGTCTGCTTGATAGGCTTAGCATCTTTGAAAACTTCGAGTGAGTGCTCGGCGAACTCCCTAGGTATCCCTGGCATATCTGAAGGCTGCCAAGCGAAGATTTCCCAGTACTCACGGAGGATTTCGACGAGCGCTACCATATCTGAGGTACCCGTTGCCTCACTGATTTGTGGCGGGTGGCGCTGGTAGCGCGACCAACACTGCATTTTGATGTTCTGGTGGAGGTAGGGGTTGTGGCGGGTGGAATCCCTGATGTCCTCCTCCTGGAAGCTCTGGGTAGCCATGATTGACTGCGGCTCTGTTTTTCTTCGTGTAGGCCTCGTGGATGTCCTGAAACTTTCGACAGTTCTTGAGGAGGTGGGTTACCTTTGTCTTTCCCGTACGCTTATCTGTAAATAGATGTAGCGTGCCATATCCGTCAAGGTCCTCCTCGGGGGTTTTATCCTCTGGCTTTGGCTTCCATTCGCGATTTCCATGAAGTCCGCTGTCACGATTTCTTGTAAACTCTGCCGTAACCAGTTCTTCTCGATCGTCGTGATCGTAGTGCTTTCTCCTTTTCTTTCGACCATGGCGGTCGTCCTCAGGTGCTGGCGAAGATGCCTTCTCATTGCGCACCGAGTCTTCACCGTTGGCCCATCTGTCGGCTATGGCCATCAGCTCCCCGATGGTTTTGGGTGTGGCTCGCCCCAGCTCTTCTTTGAAAGCGGTTCGTCGAGCTCCTTTGGTCAAAGCTTCGGCTGCAACTTCCTCCGATATGTTTCCCGCCGCGTTTTTGAGCGTGGTCCACCACTGAATGTACTCGCGAGTAGACTCGCCACTCTTCTGCTTACAAGCCCGCAACTCTTCGATGGACGCAGATCTTTTGTATGTTGCTTGGAAGTTCTTGCGGAAGTCAAAGGTTAGCTCGTCCCATGATCCGTAGCACGCGCTCAGTCTTCCTTCGAGCTAGCTGCGCGCAGCGCCTACGAGATGTAGGTTGAGGTACTGCATAGCTGTTGTCTTGTTCCCACGTTGGCATTTTACTGCCGTGAGGTAATCCGACAGCCAAGATTTGGGTTTCAGCGAGCCGTCGTACTTTTGCACCTCCGTAGTAAGTTTGAACCTCTTGGGCATCGGTGCCTCGTGGATGTCGCGAGTAAAGCACAGCGCGCCACAGACCTCTTCGTTGGAGGAGGTAGATGGGGACCATGCGCGGTTCCTGATCGCTCGGGCCTTGTTGATTTTGTTCTGCGATGTCAGATCGCGCGTTGTATTCGGGCTGGTCGCGATCGTTCTCCTTCCGCTGTTCCTTGCTGCGGTGTCACGAGCGGCTGCTAGGATGCCGTGGGCTGCGATCACGATCCCTCGGGCTATCGTCGCTGCTACTCGGGCTATCACCGCGACGCCGGGCTTCCTTTCCTTGGGTGCGACGAGGTGATTTCTCCCTTCTAGGTGATGCGCTCCCATGTCTGCGGGGTGTTTCTTTGTCTTTCCGAGGGGTCTTCTCAGTCTCTTGTGCAGTCGCGTTCTTGCGGCCTTGGGCAGCGAGTCTCGCGGCTGCCATGCCTAGCCCCTTCTGGACTTGTCGATATTTCTCCGTGCGGCTGGTTTGCCTGTAGGTACGTGGCTGCGGCTAGGACTACGGCTGCGGTAGTCGTCGGGTGTACGTTGCCGTCGTTTTCGACGTGCGTGAGAGATGTATCGAATGTCTTGCTGGCACCGCTAAGAGATTCGTGATCCAGGGCTGCGGTCTTCGAGACGTATTTTTCTTCGGGGGATTGTTCCCTACCAAGTAAGTTTTGGAGAGTGCCGCACGGCGTAGACTCGATTCATCCGCCAATTTCCTCCGCTCGTCCAGATTCTTGCGGGCCTCCTTAGATCTTCTTGAGGGGCCCCTTCTTCAATCGGATGGACTAGATGTACAACCTTTTTCGCCTTGAGCCAGGCGTCCCGTGATACTTTGATGTGCTCTCGCTCTTTCAGGTTGTCTTCAGTTTCTTCGGGTGGCTCGGCCGATCCTGCCATGCAGACTTGAGCCAAATACGGCCCGCAAGTCCTAGGCGTAGGTTGACGAGTTTTGCCGACCCGAGAAGGTTCTTCAACTGAGATAGTATGGAAGTTGCGAGTGCTGGGGTGGATGGATCCGTTGTTGGGTGCTAGATCGCGACCAGCATCGTTGGTGTGGTGACCCAACACACCACTGCATGTGTAGTGCGCAAGTCGATGACATAATACTCACAGAAGGACTTATCCATGAATATTACATACCTCAGAGTAGTACAACAGAAACATAGCAGGTCCAGGCAAAACTATAGGATACAAACTTCATTACAAAATCTCAAGAATCTCTTTGAAGAATCAAAGAAGATCTCATACAAATGAAACATCCGAAGAAGTAATTCGAAGATCCAAGCTGGAGAAGAATTCTAGCTGAGAACTAAATCTACTACGGCTGATGTCAGCCCTACTCTATGGCTTATAACAACTAATTCTAAGAATGGACTTCACCTACACCTTGAGAGCTTCTCCTCCATCAGCGTTTGTTGATGACGATGCTTCACGATGACGACTTCCATCGGGCTTCAACTCTAAGCAGGGGTCAAACGGGAACGAATGAGTAACGAACGTTACTCAGCAAGTTCATGATATATAGTGGGTGGTTTGATGCACTAACTATAGCTTTAGGCTCAAAAGAGTCATAAGCTAATGCAAGGTTTTGTAAATCTTTATTCAAGAGGTTGCTTTTAATTCCGAAAACTATGCCCGCCAGATCTTCACAGGACTAGAACTTGCCTTTCCTGCGGCATTCGCAGCTCCTTCCCGGAACATGGGGTAACATGCCACATCCTTTTACACTCTGCAGAGGTGCGTTACTTTACGCATGGGTGACCAAGACCATGTTGCACAACCAGGCGTATGTTCCTGTCCACTCCCACTTAGGTGTGGGGCCCGATTGTTGGTCCAAGCCAAACCGTGCTTCTCCGCACAACGCATGCCCACCCATTTCTGCCAGCAGGTTGAAAGCCTGATTCCACCCCTCACGATGGATATCTACGCGCCCCTGGCAGACACTCATAGACCCAGAGTCCGTGGGAATTAAGGGATCCCACCCATGTGCATGTAGTCTCGTAAGACCTACAGCGCACGTCTCTGGAAGTCCGTTGACATGTGAACGAGAGAAGATCACAGCTGACTTACTCCCCCCATAGAAGACCCATGGTTAACGCGAATTTACGGTGCAAGAATCCTGATGGCAGTTTTGATTAATCCTAGGTAATACTTTGTCATGCAGATGGAACTTTCCTTTGACCTATTCATCTTACCATGGTTCCATCCGCCCACCAAACAGAACACTACCACTTGGGTAGTCATTCAATTAGTCATATTATTGTAAAAATAGGATCATGCATTCTTTTGAGCACATGTGGTAATACGATAGGGTTTTTGCAAATAGTTCGTTATGAAATACTGCAAAGGATATGAGCAAGTGATGAACTTGCTTGAGATTGAAATAACAATAATAATCCAAGTCTTCGGGTTCAAGAGTCTCGTAGAAAATCCTGATATCTGAAAAATAGTAAAGTAGTCCCAGTAAGGACTACAGAAAACAATGACAAGATGATACATGCATACTAATGAGATGCATCGTGAATTACCCTGGAAAACTCCCTAGCTTACAATTTTAAGCCACGTTGATACGATATCTTAATCACACAGGTTTTAAGTGAAATGTTTCATCACTTGTGGTGATGTGGTTATTGGTTCTTTTAGACTTACATGTGTTTCACCTTTACTTAGCACACAATTGTTATCATGTTTAGATAGAGATTTTTATTACTTGGTTAGATAACAAGACACAACACATGGAAAATAACTACTGAAAAGATAACATACACATTTTATTTTATGTTCAATAGTATAGAGCTAATGACATCAAGCTTATTTGAAAATGATGAATTAATACAACTAACTCTATCATCAAATACTTTCTAATGACTTTGTGATGATAGGCTTAGTAGGTGTGAAAACATGAGAGTTTTATTAGTAAGGAAAATAATGTTGTGGTAATTGTTTCAGGTTATAATGGAATATTACATAATTCAATTATACCTTTGCAAACAAGTTAATAAGTTGAACAAAATGTGTTATGTTTGACATATTTGAATTGGAAATGCTTTTCTCTTTAATTGGATATATCATTCAATGTTTTCTGAAAATATTTGAATAAATTATTAATTTATTAATTTTAAATGAATTAAATGACTAGGCAAATATAGCACACATGAAAACTTGATCAAATGACTTTGAAAACATCATAGGTGGATTGTATTTGTCATTTGGAGCATTTTGGTATATAACTTGTAATTTTTTGATTGTATGAATTATTTATTATTTTACCCAATTTTAAATGATTTAATTTAATTATAGAAAATATTAAATTTTAAATTTTATTAAACATTTTTGAAAATTTGATAAACATTTAGATTATATTTTTCTAAGCATTTCCATATTTTATTTGTATTTTCTGATGAATATTTTTAAAGTTATTGATTTATGAATTTTATTCATTTTTCTGCCCTTTTAAATTGACAGGTGGGCCAGCCCTGTCATATTCAGTTTTAATTCAAATGAAGTAAAAGAAAAGGATTATTAGGTCATGATGACGTCATTGCTGCGTCAGCAGCTGAGGGGATCTCTACTGTGGAGTTTCAATCGGGGAATTCATCCCGAATTGGTTCAATTAAAGTTGTTGGTCGTGCAGAGGATGCTACTGGGAAGCTACTGGAGGTGGCGCCGCTCTCTGATTGTCACCGGAGTTGCGCCGGCGAGCACAACCGCGGCGGACGGCGGTCGGTCACAGTGCCAAAGCTCATACGGCCACGATAAACGAAACGAAGTGCACCCAAAGATGGCTAAGATCACCAGGAGCATTGTGGTACAAACGGTGCAGCACGAAGAGGTCGAATTCGCCGACGGCGAGGTATTCTAAGCGGCGGTCGGAATCGAAGAGGACAGCTCGATTCAGCATCTTCGGGGCCTCCCAGCAAACGAGGTTCGCTAGAGAGGTAGAGCACGTCGAGAGGAAGCTCGTGGTGGTATCCGTTTCTTTGGGGATGACCGGAATCAACGGCAATGGCCGGCGGACATGGGGTTAGGGTTTTGGTTTTCTTCGGGTTCAGAGGGAGAGGAAGGCAGCGAGTGCGAGGGTGAGGGAGTGAGTACGATGCAGACGTCTCCCTAGCCTTTATACCCACGGAACGACGGCGAGGAGGAGGTGGGAACGACGTCGGAGGAGGTGGCAACGGCGTTGGAGGCGGTGGCACGCCTCTGGCCTTCTGGCCAGAGGTTGAAGAAAGAAAAGAAAAGCCACATTTCGATAACCCCCTACAATTTCCAACAATTACGATTTGGTCCTTCTGTTACTTAAAACTGTGAGTAAATTAATGTTTTCAGGACTTTTCTGTTAACAGAAAAAATAATAAAAACATTTTTGAAATCCTTATCAAATTTCCAAGCTCACTATGTTTTTCTTTTTCAATTTTGAGCAAGATTTGAATTTTATACTTAGGGTGCTAGATTAAGTGATTTTTGTTTTCACTCTATTTAATTTGTTAACTGTCTTAAAATTTATTTTAGGCATGAATATTACATTCTCACAACAGACATAGGGTTCCCATGTGGTGTGTTATAAGTGGATCATATTGTATACACTTCCTTATAAAAAGTAATTTGGTATCACTACTAGGTAATGTTTGTATACAGTGTATGAGCTCCTAATCTCTCATGAGTTTGATAAAGGTTATTGGTTCTCTAATATATCCTAATGATTCACTGGATAATTTCTTATGATCCCTTACTGAGGCAGTGTGGCTTCTTGTGGTCTTCTGTTGCTTGATGTTCTTCTCTCTAGTTGCCACTAGTCTTCAGTTATCACCTTTGTCATTTGCAAGAAAGATCATCAATAGGGAATTTTATTCCATATCAAACCAAATGGTGTTAGGTAATGAATGGATTTGTTTTCCTTTGTGTGGCTTTGTTATTTTCATCTTTGGTTTTCTTATCAAGCCTGGTGGACATTTTCTTATATCATGTATAAGCCATGTTGCTGTTTTTAGCACTTGAGCAAATGGAAAACATGTGTGGTTTTAGAACCTTATTTGCTTGTTTTCCACATAGGTTCCAATATGGATATTATCCATGTTGTCTTAGAACATGTAATCATTTACATGGCTATATGTAGATGAACTTCTGTTATCATCTGTTAGTCTTACATATGAAAAGGATATGGAAAACAAGGTATTAAGCTTGTTACCATTGACCTCCACATATCAAAGACATGTGGATGCAATGGTTGATTATTATTTCATACTTAATAAATATTTCCATTAAAGATCTTATTATGAGCTCCTCATCTCTGATGAGTTTGACGGAGGTTATTGGTTCTCTAATATATCCTAATGATTCACTGGATAATTTCTTATGATCCCTTACTGAGGCAGTGTGGCTTCTTGTGGTCTTCTGTTGCTTGATGTTCTTCTCTCTAGTTGCCACTAGTCTTCAGTTATCACCTTTGTCATTTGCAAGAAAGATCAGCTCATGGGTTCCATCTTCAAGTATCTCACCCTTGTGGTGAAAACAACCAGCTATTCCAAGCAAGGATTTTTCTTAGAGGATTATAAAAGAATGTAGGTTTATTTTATGACATCAAGTTTCCATATGCATATAAGAAGAATTTGTTAACAAGTGGATCAGACTTGCTTCCAAATTACTAATCATATACAATAGGCTGAGATGTACTAGGTTATTCAACCCTCTGTTTGTTTGTGTATGACACTCAATTGTTTGATACAAAAGTGATCTGTTAACAAGGTAGCTAGTCTTGTTATCAAACTACTTCTATATAACACTAACATTGGAGTATCACACTCTTTCAAGAGAGTTAATAAGATCATATCAAGATATAAGAGTTTCCAAGTACTCTTATAGAAGATTAGAGTAGCACTTCAAGCACACTCTAAATAATTTTCTTTGAGATCTTCCTGTGGTAGTCCTGATGGAGGGATGATAACCCGGTAGGCTAACGCCAAGGTGAAACCCGGCCCAAAGGGAATCGCGCAAGACCCGGCTCAAGGAAGAGGAGTTTCTAGAAGGCCCAAGAAGGAGCATAGGCCTCGTAACCCGGCTTTGGGGTTACTATTAGGAAGCTTAGGGTTTGTGTGCGGTTTCTAGGTACGATTCCGAGTGTGCCTTGTATAGGAAGCCAGGGAGCCGGGTAAGATATAAGCCGGCTCCTAGGGTTAGAAAAAGGGAGCTTCACCAGATATTCGAGAATCCCTATAATACGAGAGCTGATATTGTTCCCTAGATCGGAGACTCGGCGACTTGGTTGCTAGAGCTACCAGATCGATTGATAGCATGATTTTCCCTGAGCTAAACCCTCTCCCAAACACCAGAGTCGAATTGCCCCAAGATAAGTTACCCCTGGTAACGTCTGCCGTGATTATCCCACGACAGTTGGCGCCCACCGTGGGGCCTACGTCCAAAGGTGTTTACATGACGGGAGAAGCTCGGGACAGCATGAAGAACCTCGTCATCGGCGAGATCTACACCAACCCCGAAGGAGAGAAGATGGTAGATGACTTTGGTTGGGGACCACAGTCGGGTCGGCTAGAAGCCGGATCCGTCGTCACGATCGGCCAGGTCAACGTCTTCGTCGGCATGGTACGTACGTCCGGTTCAATTCCTGACGATATTGAGTATGATTCTGTGTCAGGAGAAGCGACCTGCATTCAATCGGATGGAGAAGAGTCGGTCGGGACGGCAGATCCCGTAGAAGAGCCCACCACGAAGAGGGAACAGCCGGAGGAGCCGGTATGGACCCCGCGTGGCCGGGTCACCAGAGAAGATGACACCGATTCTATCCTGCACTTGCTGGAAGATCGGTACGAGGAGGATAGCTGTGATGAGGAAGAATACGAATCTTCACCAGGCATCGCGCGCCAGGTCGCGGTCTACACGGCCCCTGCAACCAATCTCAATCAGGGGGACGTGACTACGGCCGCGGTCGGAGCGGCGCGAGCGCTGGCCCAGCAGCAAAATCCGGGTGAGGGAAACCCGGTTGTTGCCAGAGTCGACGGAGAATCGGCTTCAGTCACCAGCCGTACTGCCGAGAGCGAGTTGCGGAGAAACATGTTTGGGTTTATGGCGAACAGAACGCCAGGAGCGGGGCCCTCAAATCCGCGAAATCCGGCTCTGTTCAACAATAAGTTGATCTTGGATCCTACAGTACTAGCAACGGTGATAACCCCAGAAAACGCGGCGGCGCGCGCCGCAGATCTGGATGTGTCCCGCCGTGCATTGGATCAACAAAGGAGAGATGTGGAAGCTGAAAAACAAGGGATAGCCGCACGACAGCGCGAGCTGGAAGAATTGGAGAACCGGCTCCAGGTTCAGTCGACCAGGATGCACAATCAGAGATACCAGTCGAGATTACCGGCCGCAGGTGGGAACCTGCAACCGGCTGCACTATTTATTACCCCTCAGGATCAACCAATTCCAGCTGTGAATCAGGAAACCGGACATCAAGCTGCAACCTTGGGAGGACAGCCGGCAAACGTGCAAGCCGGGTTACCCACGTTGCAAACAGGAATCACAACTGGCAATGCAGCACCACCGCCACCACCGCCATGATTTCATACTCCACCAGATCACTTCAATAACCCCATGGATAACGTGTATGCAGCAACATTGGCACTTGATCACATCCCCATAGGAGAGTCACCCCACGCAGCGGAGACCCGGCGGGCAATAGATTTGTTGCGCACGGCCATAGTTCAGCAGGCTAATTACCCGGATAACAGGAGTGGAATGCACAGAACACCATATATGAGCCGGCAGAACGGAAATACCGGCAATATCCAGTCAAGTTCGGCGCGGCGGAGGGCAGAGCAGCAGCAAATGCCGCCTCCTCCCCGTAGGCCGGCAACGCTGCGGTATCAGCGGCGCAAGCCATTGTGGATAGTTCCCGAGCCAGGCGAGCAGCGGCCGGGTCTGTGGTACGGGGACCGGTAGCGGTTGCACCTCTCGCCGTACCCGCTGCGGCGTCACACGTTTCCCGAGTGATGCCAGTGCCGACAAACCTTGCCGGGCCTAAGTGCTTGTCGGATACCATCCGGGCTGAGCCTTACCCGGATAAGTTCAAGGAGCCGGGTAAAGTGGTTAATTATGAGCCAACCATGGATCCAGAAACCTGGTTGAGCAGCTATGAGATGGCCATGTCAATCCGCAACGCATCCGAGAATCTTCAAGCCGAATTCATGTACCTGATGATGTCAGAAGGATCAGCCAAGTTGTGGTTCAATAATCCTCTCGAGAAATCCGTCAATTCGTGGGGGGAGCTGAAAACTGCCTTTATCAAGCACTTTCGTAGAACATGCAGTAAGTTGTTTACGATTTATGATTTAGAGCGATGTGTTCAGAAGAAGGGAGAGTCGGCACGCAGTTGGGTGCGCCGGGTTATGGAAATTCTCCACTCGTCCACTGATATCCAGCCAAAGGATATGTTACAAGCTATGGCAAAAATGTGCAAGTACACACCCCTAGTGCAAAAACTGACACGCATGAAGTCTAGCCGGCACGCTTCAGAGGTTACAATGGGAGAGTTGATGGACGCATGCAACAAGCATGTAACATCCCAAGTATGAAAAATAGCCATTAGAATGTTTGCTCCCTGTTATTTTATGTTTTGCATCATGGCATCATGTTCATTGCATTTGTTTTGCATTGGTTTTCATTTGTTTTCCAACTGTTTTCCTTTGTTTTCTATTTGAATTTCAAATCAAATTTCAAACCTTTTGTTTCATCCTTGTGATGTTACAATTTCCAAATGATTGTTTCAAATCAAAAAAATCAATTGTTTCCATTAAAGTGTGATTTCAAAACTGTTGTTTTGTTTCTATAAAAATGCATCCAATAACCAAACCCTTTTCAAATTCAATTACTTTCCAAAACAGCAACTCTGTTGATAATTATGAAAATTGCAAAACAAATCAATCAATTGTTTCCATCAAACCATAAGGTTCAAACCATTAAAATTATGGCTTTTTATAATTCAATTAATCCAAATGTTATTTCAAATTCAAATCATTCACAAACAGTACCCAATTTCAAATTATGAAAATCACCAAAAACAACTCTAATCATTTGTTCTAAGTTAAGCAATAGGGTTCACCCTATTAAAAATTTTGTTTTTAATAATAATCACTTAATAAACTAATTCTTTCCAATTTGATTTAATTCACAAACAGTAATTTAAATTTGAAACTTTGAAAAAAAACTAAGTTGGCCTTTAGTGGCTATTGTAAAAACTAACTCAACCAACATTTTTCAAAAAATTTCCTAACCCTAAACCCTAGTCTTTCTCTTCCTATTTTCAATTCAGCAAAAAAAACAATTGGAACAAATTAATAAACAGAAAGCTAACACAGAGAGGGGCAGAGAAGGCCCAGCCCACCTTACCTTTTTCCCTCAGGCCCATACCCCTTCCCCAGTCGTCTTCTTCGTACGGTCTTCATCCAGCACCCCCACGTATGCAGAGCAGGGAAACAACGGCTGGAGCTCCACCTCCCCCTCCTTAAGACCTAGGCCGAGCCCTAGGGTTCCCCTAACCTCTCCTTCTCCCTACTTCTCTCTTCCCCCCGCCTCCAATCTCTCCCATCTCTTCCTCTCTGTTCTGAAACTCCCTGTACTGAACCTGAACACCACACCCGAAGGCCCTTTCCCCTCCGGTGATCGCCGGCGCTCGGGGCCCCCTTCGGCCAGGGAGTGGCCGAGAATGGAGCCGCCCCACGCCCCTCTTCCTCACCACCCCCTCGGCTCGGGCCGGGAGGCCTCCCGGCGCCGCCGCCGTCCTCCACAAGTTGACGGCGACCACCTGCTGCACCGTCCGCCTCCTCGTGGTCGCTGTCCACTTGAGGGCACCAGGTGAGCCTCCTTCCCTCTAGCTCCCCTCCCTCCTTCCTCTAGGCCGCAGCGACACCACACGGCCACCGCGCACGGCGCCCTCACGTCAAGGCGCAGCGCACGCCGGCGACCCCTCCGATCTGCCAGCGATCGGCCTCCAATCTCTGTTGAGGTACAGCACACAGCGATCCAAGTTCAGTTCAGAAAAAAAAACCCGCACATGCACCTTATCCTCACCCCGACCCCCCCTCCTATCACAACTCGCCGCACAGCCCAACTGGTTGCTATTCCTTGCGCGCAGCGAGGGGGGGTGAGTTCGAGTTCCCCCTCCCGCAATAAAATCAACTTTTTTATTTCTAATTGTTTTGGCACAGAAACTTCCAGGAAATCACAGCTAGGTCCCTGCAGTTCTTTTCTAGCCCCTGTAAAATTATTTCCAAGCCCCTAGTTCATAAAAAATGGCAGATTTGCACCAAATCTTGTAAAATGCATAACTAATTCATCTTAACTCCAAATCCAACTTTTTAAATATGTTTTCTGTCCCAAATTGAATGCTCTATCCAAATATAATTTTTTTTACTGTTTTGAATATTTTAAATTGGTGCAATATTTGAAATCTTGTTTAATTCACTTAATTTTGCAAAAATCATAACTTGAGCATAAAAATTCCAAATTCCACAAACTAAATATGTTTTCCAATCAACTTTTCATGTACTTTCCAAATATAAATTTTGTTTGCTGTTTTGAATATTTTAAATTGCTGAAAACAACTTTCTTGTTTAATGCATTTAAAATTGCCAAAATAATAACTTGCTCATTTTAAATCCAATTTCAACAAATGAAATATGTTTTCCATGCAAAATTAAACCACCTTTCCAAATATAAATTTGTTCCGTGTTTTGAATAATTAAAATTGATTAAATAATTTAAACCTTATTTAATTCATTTAAAATTGCTAAATTCCTAACTTGATCAAATCAAATTCTTTTGGGACATATAAAATATGTTTTCAAACCATAAAAGCATAACCTTTTCAAATATGAACTTCACTCAATGTTTTGCACAAATAAAAATTCAAATAAGTTCATGTTTGAATTAAATTCATTTAATTCTTGCTTAAACTTGTTTAATTCATAAATAATTTATTAGAAATCCTTTTTCAACAAGTGAAACATGTATTCCAACTAAAATCTTGTTTTTCTTTTCAAATATGAACTTTTTTATCTGTTTTGAACAATTTAACTTGATGAAAACAACAAAGGCTTGTGTGACACCTTTAAGAAACCAAAATTTCTTAACTTAATAAATGAATTTCCAAACTTGGTAAACCTTATTTCTATTTGATTCTATCGTTGTTATTTTGCTGTTTTCCTCATCCATGCATCATGCTAATTCACTTACACAATTTGATTAGTTGTAAAACAATTAATTCAACCATACTTCATGGGCTTTTCATATGCAACCCAATTGCATGTGGGTCCATTTAATCATGTTATGTTATCTTGTCAACTAGTTTATTTTGTTGCATCAATTAAATGGTCATGCATCATCCCATGTTTGTGCACTATGCCATGTTATTGATTGTTTGTTCTCTGCGTTGCTTGTTTGCTTCTTCTCGGATACACGACGACGTTGAGACCGACGATATTTACGACACCCCTTCTAAGGAGTTAGCTCAGTACCAGGCTACTGGGTTTGCAGGCAAGTTATCACTCACATGAACCACTGTGTTCCTTTCAACATTGGTTACCGATACTTTCCGTTGTCTATTCTGCTAGCCTTAGTAATAGTTGTTTTCTGTTACGAACCTATCACATGAATCCCTTAACCCTGATATTGCCTCACCTCCACTCCTATCACCCCATTGCTTGTGCCCGTGTCTTAATAGCATGCTTAGGGTTGTTTTGCTCGAGTCTGTTACCCGTTACTTTCCGTTACTAGATTACTTTTATGTTCGGGGGGCTCGATGTTTAATAAATCAATCATGCTAATGTTATTATTAAATAATAATTTGATGATAAGGCACCAGCAGGAGGCCCTGTGTGGTTTTGAGGCCTGCTAGTGTCGACCCTAATAGAAAAAGGGTCTTGTCTACTGATCCATGATGAGCGCACTAACCGCATGTGGGAAGAGAGTATGGGCGCCCCCCTCAATTTGATTCGATTCGCATCTCGTCCAAATCGCCTCATTTAGTTCGGGTGTTCCATTTGCCGCATGCATGTTTTTGCGAGCCCAGGCCAGGGTGGAAACTTTTGTAGTCGGCATTTAGGGAGACACGTTCTTAGAGTGCTATGAGGGTCCCCTTTTCTTCGGGGGCTCGATTAGCCGTGCGCTCACTGCACGGGGTTCTTTGGGCTTGATGCGGAGAAGAGTTGAGTTGTGTTGAGTACCTCGCTTGGTGGGTTGATCCCCCGTCTGGCGGGTTATTCTTACGTGTACGGCCAAATTGGTGCACCCCTGCAGGGATAAATCTTCTCGAGAAGCCGTGTTTTCCGCGGTTATGGACTACTTGGTGAAAGTACTGGCTAACAAGTACTCAGGACAACTTAAACCTAATGATTAACAACCTTACACCCAATGATTAACAACTTGACTAGTAATAGGCTTATTGACACAATAATCTGAACCATCATTAATCCAACTGTGTGAGTTATCCTCGGATTGCTTCTTTGGATAAGGGGCGAGATCCAGGATGGGTTTGTTTGGAGTTAGCTATAGTTGGTTACGATACACGATCTTATATCCTTTCTGTTAGCCGGAAGTGGTAGTAACTCTGTAGTTGTTTAGAGCAGCCAGTTGCAGCATCCTTTTAACCCCTTCCTTCTGTTGAACTCAAAGCATCTGTGCTTGGTGTTGACGGGTTACACTTTGGTGAACTGTGAGTCTTGCTTGCCAGTACGTTTATGTACTGACCCCTTTGGGGCTGTGGTTTCCGCAGACGATGTTTCCGAGGATCTCCATGGTGGCTACTACGTGGAGTATGACGAGGCTGCTGACGAGTAGATAGCGGACCCGGGAAGGATCCGAGACTTCGTGGATGGGCTCCGTCTTTTCGTTTCCGGCCTCTTAGGCCTATTTGGATCTTGTCTGTACTCAGACATGTTGAATGCTTTCGCTGTGATGTAATGATGTATTGTTGGGACATGTGTCCTCTGGATGATTGTATTTGCTATCTCTGCTCCAATGAGAGCTATTTGCAACTTATTTCCATCTTTTGTGTCGTAGAGATTTGTTGTGATATCACTTGTTCCCATGCCGTTGACGTACCATGTGTGTATGTTTTGAAGTACGTCAATGGAAGTATCTGGATTTCTATGGGATGGTTTGCGCAGACGATGAATAGTACGAGAATGGTTGTCACACGTTTACGTGTTGGCCTGCTCATATTGAGATGCGGGTGCCGGTATGCCCCGTAAGCCATTTATCTACTGTTTAACGGACTGTGAGTATCCCCTAGAAGTCCGGGTGCGACAAATAGTATCAGAGCCTGTCTGCCTGTAGGATCCCTTTTTACTGGTCGCAGTTGAGTCTAGAAACTATTTTGTAGCTATATAGGAAAAATGAAACGTGAGAGTAGGAATTCTGTTCTTTTTCTTCTTTCCCCACACACCCTCTCTTTTTGGTAAGGAAGTGCAACGTTGTTTTTCCCTTCTCATCTAAACTTTCAATTTAGGATTTCACGAATCCTGGTTTCTCTAGGATAGTTATATCTACTAGTCCATAGGAATGGAGGTGGTTGTGACATGATTTATCATGTTGCCTACTCATGATTGAGAACGGAGGCGTGTAAGCCCCGGAAGCAGATCTTCTATTCCTTAAGCAGTAGATATTGATCCTTTAGAAGCCTGGATGGGTTTTTCCGTAGTACCTCAGGAGTGTTTTGATCTCGTGTTTTCCCGATGTTGATATCCTGTTCTTCTCAACATCCTTTTCGTCCGTTGAAACCTTGTTGTTGTTTTCCAGTTCAGTTCTTCTACCGGCGTCTAATCAAAACTTCCCAAATATCAAGTCTATCTGGCTAGAAAGGTTGTTGTTGTTGTTGTTGTTGTTGTTGTTGTTGTTGTTGTTGTTGTTGTTGATTTTAGTATGCCTCCCACCTACTGAAGCACCACATTCCAGATAGTCTGTTCTCCAAATGAATCAAGTTCCTTTCAGCTATACACCCTCCATACAAAACCTCTACCTCTACTCAAAAATGTTCCGGTGGTTTCCAAATTCCCTGACATCTTTCCAGAAGAGTTGCCAGGAATGTCTGTCATCTTGAACTTCCAGAAAAACTATCCAAGGTGCACGATCTGTTTCACGTGTCACAGCTCAAGAGGATCTTCGCAAGAAGTATCCGGACCTTTTCTTTTCTCAGTAGGAATCTCGGGGCGCGATTCCTTCAAGGGGGGGCGTTTTGTAACATCCCAAGTATGAAAAATAGCCATTAGAATGTTTGCTCCCTGTTATTTTATGTTTTGCATCATGGCATCATGTTCATTGCATTTGTTTTGCATTGGTTTTCATTTGTTTTCCAAGTGTTTTCCTTTGTTTTCCTTTGTTTTCTATTTGAATTTCAAATCAAATTTCAAACCTTTTGTTTCATCCTTGTGATGTTACAATTTCCAAATGAATGTTTCAAATCAAAACAATCAATTGTTTCCATTAAAGTGTGATTTCAAAACTGTTGTTTTGTTTCTATAAAAATGCATCCAATAACCAAACCCTTTTCAAATTCAATTACTTTCCAAAACAGCAACTCTGTTGAAAATTATGAAAATTGCAAAACAAATCAATCAATTGTTTCCATCAAACCATAAGGTTCAAACCATTAAAATTATGGCTTTTTATAATTCAATTAATCCAAATGTTATTTCAAATTCAAATCATTCACAAACAGTACCCAATTTCAAATTATGAAAATCACCAAAAACAACTCTAATCATTTGTTCTAAGTTAAGTAATAGGGTTCACCCTATTAAAAAATTTGTTTTTAATAATAATCACTTAATAAACTAATTCTTTCCAATTTGATTTAATTCACAAACAGTAATTTAAATTTGAAACTTTGAAAAAAAACTAAGTTGGCCTTTAGTGGCTATTGTAAAAACTAACTCAACCAACATTTTTCAAAAAAATTCCTAACCCTAAACCCTAGTCTTTCTCTTCCTATTTTCAATTCAGCAAAAAAAAAACAATTGGAACAAATAAATAAACAAAAAGCTAACAGAGAGAGGGGCAGAGAAGGCCCAGCCCACCTTACCTTTTTCCCTCAGGCCCATACCCCTTCCCCAGTCGTCTTCTTCGTACGGTCTTCATCCAGCACCCCCACGTATGCAGAGCAGGGAAACAACGGCTGGAGCTCCACCTCCCCCTCCTTAAGACCTAGGCCGAGCCCTAGGGTTCCCCTAACCTCTCCTTCTCCCTCCTTCTCTCTTCCCCCCGCCTCCAATCTCTCCCATCTCTTCCTCTCTGTTCTGAAACTCCCTGTACTGAACCTGAACACCACACCCGAAGCCCCTTTCCCCGCCGGTGATCGCCGGCGCTCGGGGCCCCCTCCGGCCAGGGAGGGGCCGGGAATGGAGCCGCCCCACGCCCCTCTTCCTCACCACCCCCTCGGCTCAGGCCGGGAGGCCTCCCGGCGCCGCCGCCGTCCTCCACAAGTTGACGGCGACCACCTGCTGCACCGTCCGCCTCCTCCTGGTTGCTGTCCACTCGAGGGCACCAGGTGAGCCTCCTTCCCTCTAGCTCCCCTCCCTCCTTCCTCTAGGCCGCAGCGACACCACACGGCCACCGCGCATGGCGCCCTCACGTCGAGGCGCAGCGCACGCCGGCGACCCCTCCGATCTGCCAGTGATCGGCCTCCAATCTCTGTCGAGGTACATCACACAGCGATCCAAGTTCAGTTCATAAAAAAAAACCCGCACATGCACCTTATCCTCACCCCGACCCCCCTCCTATCACAACTCGTCGCACATCCCAACTGGTTGCTGTTCCTTGCACGCAGCGAGGGGGGGTGAGTTCGAGTTCCCCCTCCCGCAATAAAATCAACTTTTTTATTTCTAATTGTTTTGGCACAGAAACTTCCAGGAAATCACAGCGAGGTCCCTGCAGTTCTTTTCTAGCCCCTGTAAAATTATTTCCAAGCCCCTAGTTCATAAAAAATGGCAGATTTGCACCAAATCTTGTAAAATGCATAACTAATTCATCTTAACTCCAAATCCAACTTTTTAAATATGTTTTCTGTCCCAAATTGAATGCTCTATCCAAATATAAAATTTGTTTACTGTTTTGAATATTTTAAATTGGTGCAATATTTGAAATCTTGTTTAATTCACTTAATTTTGCAAAAATCATAACTTGAGCATAAAAATTCCAAATTCCACAAACTAAATATGTTTTCCAATCAACTTTTCATGTACTTTCCAAATATAAATTTTGTTTGCTGTTTTGAATATTTTAAATTGCTGAAAACAACTGTTTCTTGTTTAATGCATTTAAAATTGCCAAAATAATAACTTGCTCATTTTAAATCCAATTTCAACAAATGAAATATGTTTTCCATGCAAAATTAAACCACCTTTCCAAATATAAAATTTGTTCCGTGTTTTGAATAATTAAAATTGGTTAAATAATTTAAACCTTATTTAATTCATTTAAAATTGCTAAATTCCTAACTTGATCAAATCAAATTCTTTTGGGACATATAAAATATGTTTTAAAACCATAAAAGCATAACCTTTTCAAATATGAACTTCACTCAATGTTTTGCACAAATAAAAATTCAAATAAGTACATGTTTGAATTAAATTCATTTAATTCTTGCTTAAACTTGTTTAATTCATAAATAATTTATTTGAAATCCTTTTTCAACAAGTGAAACATGTATTCCAACTAAAATCTTGTTTTTATTTTCAAATATGAACTTTGTTATCTGTTTTGAACAATTTAACTTGATGAAAACAACAAAGGCTTGTGTGACACCTTTAAGAAACCAAAATTTCTTAACTTGGTAAACCTTATTTCTATTTTATTCTATTGTTGTTATTTTGCTGTTTTCCTCATCCATGCATCATGCTAATTCACTTACACAATTTGATTAGTTGTAAAACAATTAATTCAACCATACTTCATGGGCTTTTCATATGCAACCCAATTGCATCTGGGTCCATTTAATCATGTTATGTTATCTTGTCAACTAGTTTATTTTGTTGCATCAATTAAATGGTCATGCATCATCCCATGTTTGTGCACTATGCCATGTTATTGATTGTTTGTTCTCTGCGTTGCTTGTTTGCTTCTTCTCGGATACACGACGACGTTGAGACCGACGATACTTACGACACCCCTTCTAAGGAGTTAGCTCAGTACCAGGCTACTGGGTTTGCAGGCAAGTTATCACTCACATGAACCACTGTGTTCCTTTCAACATTGGTTACCGATACTTTCCGTTGTCTATTCTGCTAGCCTTAGTAATAGTTGTTTTCTGTTACGAACCTATCACATGAATCCCTTAACCCTGATATTGCCTCACCTCCACTCCTATCACCCCATTGCTTGTGCCCGTGTCTTAATAGCATGCTTAGGGTTGTTTTGCTCGAGTCTGTTACCCGTTACTTTCCGTTACTAGATTACTTTTATGTTCGGGGGGCTCGATGTTTAATCAATCAATCATGCTAATGTTATTATTAAATAATAATTTGATGATAAGGCACCGGCAGGAGGCCCTGTGTGGTTTTGAGGCCTGCTAGTGTCGACCCTAATAGAAAAAGGGTCTTGTCTACTGATCCATGATGAGCGCACTAACCGCATGTGGGAAGCGAGTATGGGCGCCCCCCTCAATTTGATTCGATTCGCATCTCGTCCAAATCGCCTCATTTAGTTCGGTTGTTCCATTTGCCGCATGCATGTTTTTGCGAGCCCAGGCCAGGGTGGAAACTTTTGTAGTCGGCATTTAGGGAGACACGTTCTTAGAGTGCTATGAGGGTCCCCTTTTCTTCGGGGGCTCGATTAGCCGTGCGCTCACTGCACGGGGTTCTTTGGGCTTGATGCGGAGAAGAGTTGAGTTGTGTTGAGTACCTCGCTTGGTGGGTTGATCCCCCGTCTGGCGGGTTATTCTTACGTGTACGGCCAAATTGGTGCACCCCTGCAGGGATAAATCTTCTCGAGAAGCCGTATTTTCCGCGGTTATGGACTACTTGGTGAAAGTACTGGCTAACAAGTACTCAGGACAACTTAAACCTAATGATTAACAACCTTACACCCAATGATTAACAACTTGACTAGTAATAGGCTTATTGACACAATAATCTGAACCATCATTAATCCAACTGTGTGAGTTATCCTCGGATTGCTTCTTTGGATAAGGGGCGAGATCCAGGATGGGTTTGTTTGGAGTTAGCTATAGTTGGTTACGATACACGATCTTATCTCCTTTCTGTTAGCCGGAAGTGGTAGTAACTCTGTAGTTGTTTAGAGCAGCCAGTTGCAGCATCCTTTTATCCCCTTCCTTCCGTTGAACCCAAAGCATCTGTGCTTGGTGTTGACGGGTTACACTTTGGTGAACTGTGAGTCTTGCTTGCCAGTACGTTTATGTACTGACCCCTTTGGGGCTGTGGTTTCCGCAGACGATGTTTCCGAGGATCTCCATGGTGGCTACTACGTGGAGTATGACGAGGCTGCTGACGAGTAGATAGCGGACCCGGGCAGGATCCGAGACTTCGTGGATGGGCTCCGTCTTTTCGTTTCCGGCCTCTTAGGCCTATTTGGATCTTGTCTATACTCAGACATGTTGAATGCTTCCGCTGTGATGTAATGATGTATTGTTGGGACATGTGTCCTCTAGATGATTGTATTTGCTATCTCTGCTCTAATGAGAGCTATTTGCAACTTATTTCCATCTTTTGTGTCGTAGAGATTTGTTGTGATATCACTTGTTCCCATGCCGTTGACGTACCATGTGTGTATGTTTTGAAGTACGTCAATGGAAGTATCTGGATTTCTATGGGATGGTTTGCGCAGACGATGAATAGTACGAGAATGGTTGTCACACGTTTACGTGTTGGCCTGCTCATATTGAGATGCGGGTGCCGGTATGCCCCGTAAGCCATTTATCTACTGTTTAACGGACTGTGAGTATCCCCTAGAAGTCCGGGTGCGACAAAGCACGTTGCCACAAATACCACAGAGGAGGATGTTGATGATAAGAAAGTAAAGGCCAACGCGGGTAATGGTGGAAGACCCGATAATGGAGTTGCACCGGGTAATAATGGAGGAAACAACGGAAACAACCAGCACAAGCGCCCATACGAAGGAACCCGCCCGAGTCAGTACAGAAGCCGGGTTTGCGAGACCCAGAGCTGAGGGAAATTTCAACGGAGGAAACTTCAATGGAGGGAACTACCAAGGACCACCAAGGCCGGCTAATCATATAGAGGCCTTCAAGATGCCTTATCCGCGTCATAGCAGGAACGGTAGGCCGACTAATCATTCACTAGAGCAGTGCGTAGATTTACAGAGATGGAAGAATGAAGAAATACAGAAGGCAATGCGAGGTGCAGGTCGGGGAGCAGGACCAAGTCCGGGTGGAAACCCGGGCAATGGCCCACCCCCGGCTGGCAACCCAGGAGGTGGTAATCCGGGTAACAACCAAGGAGGCGTTGGAGGTTTCCAAGCCAACCCCAAGCAGCTAGGGCAATACCATGTTCACACTACGGGGACTTCCAATAAAGATAGAAAGATACTCAAAAGAGCAGTAAACTCGGTTTCTTCGGCTGTCCCGAGATACTTGAGATGGTCAGACCAAGAGGTCACATGGAGCAGAAGGGATCACCCGGAAACAATAGAACATCAGGGTGTGCTGGCTTTGGTAGTTGCACCACAGGTTAATGGCTACGAGCTGAAAAAGGTTCTGATGTACGGTGGAAGTAGAATCAATATCTTATATTGGGAAACTTTCCTACGCATGAGGCTCAAGGAGTCTCAGTTGCAGAAAAGTTCTACAGTTTTTCATGGGATCGTGCCGGGTCATTCAGCATGCCCAGAAGGAAAAATCACTCTAGAGGTTGCTTTTGGAGAATCGAAGGACAATTTCCGAGTGAAGTGGCTCACATTCGAGGTAGTAAAATTGTGCAGTCCTTACCACGCGCTGTTCGGAAGGCCGGCTTACGCTAAGTTCATGGCCAGGCCGTGTTACGTGTACCTACAGCTAAAGATCCTGGGTCCCAAGCGAACCATTACCATACACGGCAACCGGGTTATAGCAGCTGTGTGATGAGGGAGATGCGGCAATGGCAGAACAGGCGTGCAGAAAGGAAGAGCTCAAGTATTACCGGTCCCAGGTAGATCCAGATGATAGAACAGCGTTGAAAATACCGAATACGGAAGATGAAAGAGCAAAATTCAAAGCAGCACAAGACACAAAGATGGTGGCTTTCATCGAGGGCGATCCCTCCAAGCAATTTGCTATAGGATCTAACTTGGATAGTACGCAGGAAGAAGCACTTATCGAGTTTATTCGTGGTAATCAGGATGTTTTCGCTTGGACGCCCAGTGATATGCCGGGTATCCCAACCGAGCTAGCTGAGCACAGTTTGCATGTTGATCCCAAGTACCGGCCTGTGAAGCAAGGCCTGAGAAAAATGAACGAGGAAAGAAGGAAGGCTATAGGAGAGGAGATAGCTCGGATCCTTGCAGCCGGCTTTATCATGGAGGTTTTTCACCCGGATTGGTTGGCAAATCCGGTTCTGGTGATGAAGAAAAACAACGAGTGGAGGATGTGCATAGATTACACAAGTCTCAACAAACATTGCCCAAAGGATCCGTTTGCCCTTCCAAGGATAGATCAGATTATAGACGCAGTGGATGGAAGTGACCTACTGTGTTTCCTGGATGCTTATTCCGGGTATCACCAGATCAAGCTCAAGAAGGAGGATTGGGAGAAAACATCGTTCATAACCCCCTTTAGAGCTTTCTGTTACAAAACCATGACTTTTGGGCTAAAGAACGCTGGCGCTACATACCAAAGGTGCATTCAAAAGTGTTTCGAGGATTATATTGGACGCAACGTTCACGCTTATGTTGATGACGTGGTGATTAAAACCAGGAAGGCAGAAACATCCATTGAGGACCTAAAGGAAACGTTCAGGAATTTAAGAAGGTATCAAATGAAGCTTAACCCCACAAAGTGTGTGTTTGGAGTGCCAGCAGGAAAGTTACTCGGTTTCATTGTTTCTGAGAGAGGAATTGAGGCAAACCCGGATAAGATCAAAGCTATTCAGAATCTGAAAAAGCCGGAAGGCCTGAAGCATGTTCAAAAACTTACAGGGTGTGTAGCAACGTTAAGCCGGTTTATATCCAGGCTTGGAGAGAAGGCAATACCTTTGTACCGGCTCTTGAGGAAAACCGACAAATTTGTTTGGGACCAAGAGGCGGACGAGGCGTTTGAAGCTCTGAAAAAGCAGTTATCTGAGGCACCAATTCTGGCGGCACCGGGTCCTAAAGAGCCCATGTTGTTATACGTTGCGGCCGGGCCCCGGGCGGTTAGTGCCGTGGTTGTTGTCGAGCGCAAAGAGGATGGAAAAGATCACCCGGTCCAAAGGCCGGTTTATTATGTGAGTGAAGTACTATCGGAAGCAAAGCAGTGTTACCCACACTGGCAAAAACTAGTTTTCGGGGTCTTCATGGCCAGCCGGAAATTAAAGCCATATTTTCAGGAACACCCCATAACAGTGGTTAGCTCCATACCAATGGCAGATATTATCAGAAATCCAGACGCGACAGGTAGAATAGCCAAGTGGGCCATTGAGATGGGAGATTATCACATCAGCTACGAGCCCAGGTCTGCAATCAAATCTCAAGCTTTAGCTGATTTTATCAATGATTGGACTCACACAAGCATGCCCACAATGATGCCAAGTTCCGAGTCTTGGATAATGCACTTTGACGGTTCTAAACAGTATGAGGGGTCAGGAGCTGGGGTGGTGCTCACGTCACCCAAAGGTGACAAATTGAGCTACGTGTTGCAGATTCACTTTGATTGCTCCAACAATGTGGCCGAGTATGAGGCATTGTTACATGGATTGAGAATAGCAAAGGAGATGAACATTAGGCGAATACGGTGCTACGGAGACTCGGATCTTGTGGTATAGCAGGTCTCAGGAACGTAGGATAGAAAAAATGCAACAATGGCAGCATATCGCAGAGAGGTGGATAGGGTTGCCGGGTGTTTTTCCGGGTATGAGGTGGAGCATATTGACAGGCGAAAGAACAAGGCAGCAGATGCGCTCGCAAGACTCGGCTCGCGCAGAGAGCCAGTTCCACCTAATGTTTTCCTGGACGAGTTATGGCGGCCATCCATTAAAAACGAGTCTGGGGAAGAGGTGGCTAACCAAGACCCGGATTTGGAGCTCGTGGCCACAGTACACGCTGTTCCCGAGTGGACAGAGTCGTTTTTGGCCTACCTATCATGGGGCCAGTTACCACCGCAGGAAGTTTTAGCAAGGCAAATTCTGAGGCGAGCAAAGGGCTATTCTATTATCAATGGGGAATTGTATAAAAGAAGTGCAGCCGGAGTCTTTTTGCGCTGTGTAGCACCAGAAGAAGGCCGACAGATTTTGAAGGAGATCCATGAAGGCGATTGTGGGCATCATGCCTCCACAAGATCCCTTGTGGCCAAAGCATATCGACACGGTTTCTTTTGGCTCACGGCCTTAGCAGACGCGGAGCGCTTGGTGGCAAGGTGTGATGGATGTCAAAGGTACGCTCGCCAAACCCATGTGCCGGCTATGGAGTTGCAAACAATCCCGCTGACCTGGCCGTTTGCTGTTTGGGGTATGGATATGGTGGGCCCCTTCCACATGTCACCGTGCAAAAAGACTCATCTTTTGGTAGCTATTGATAAGTTTACTAAGTGGGTTGAAGTTATGCTAGTTACCAACTAGGAAGCAATTACAGCAGTCAAGTTCCTGAAAAGGATCATCTACAGGTTTGGATACCCACACAGCATAATAACAGACAATGGAACCAACATGTCCTTAGGTGAGATGCAAAAATTTTGCGGAAACAATGGTATCCGGCTTGACATAACCTCGGTAGCCCATCCAAAAGCCAATGGACAGGTGGAAAGGGCAAATCAGAAGTTACTTCGTGGGTTAAAACCACGGCTGCGAGTCCCGTGCATCAGAGCTGCTGGAGCATGGGTTGAAGAGCTACCATCAGTAGTTTGGGGAATTAACACCACACCTAATAGATCTACTCAGATGACCCCGTTTTTCATGGTTTACGGCACAGAGGCAGTATTGCCGAGTGATATTATTCACGATTCGCCCCGAGTATCGGCTTATGTTGAGGTGGAGAATGAGAAGACCCGGCAGGATGCCGTGGATATGCTTTATCAGGTAAGTATTACTTTTGTTTTATAGTATACCAGTTCTATATTTTTCCTAAGATTGCATATATAGGTCTTGGGGCTGATTGCTTGAATAGCACAGTTGCAAACTCAAAGACCCGACCACGATGCCATTAAGTTATAAGGACCGATTACTTGTAATAAGTACGGTTACAATCTTATAACCGGACAACAGAGCCAATTTTTCTTGATTTCTCTCGTTTAAGCTTGATGTGACTCGCAAAAATGTGGCATGCTTTGCTAACCTGTAATCACAATCAGTCATGATGCCCAATGGGACTTGCCTGACCCTGTCTTTGCAAAGTTATAGCAGCATTGAATACCCACGCGAAAGCCGGCTTACAGCAAAGAGGATCAAAAGGGTCATCCAAACCACAGGTTATGTAGAGTACAAGGTTAACAGCCGGAAACTCACAAATATTAAGCTTAACCTCAATCCCACGTGAGTAACCCTATGTTTTGAGCCTTAGCTAAAACAATTTGCCTTTCTGAAAACTACAAATCCCTAGACTCGGAGATTCGGGCCTTGGGGACTTGGGAATTTGAAGAAAAGCAACAAATTGTTTAGCTGTTAAGCTTAAAAACCCAAAAATCCGAGTCTTGGGGACTTGGGGGCTTAGGAAATAAAGTCCACTTGTCAAAATCACCGAGACCCGGAAATCGAGTCTCACAAAAGGAAAAAGAGCGAAAATCAGAAGAGCAGCAACAAAAGTCCAAGGCTAGGGAATAACATATCACGATGAGGAGCCAGAAGGGCCACCAAAAGCTATTAAAGTTTAAACGTATTACAAACCGAGGAAATTGTATCGAAAAGTGCACAGGCGCACTATTAAAAGGATAATTGTATCAAGCATATTACATAATGCCCACTGGCCGAATAAGTGTTTGAGGCGAGAGATATCGAAACTTTACTCGGCATCCTTTGCCGAGTCATCAACGTTGTCCTTGGCGGCCGGGTCTGTGGAACGCTCGTCGGCGGTCTTCTCTGCTCCCATGTCCGGGTTAGCCGCAGTATCGGCACGGGCTGGAGGAGGGACAACCGGCGTAGAGGAGGAAGGCGCAGTATCGGCTTCAGCTTTCTTCTTGGCAGCCTCCGTCTTCCACCGTTCCAGCATGTCAAAGGGCTTAGGCAGATCCGATTGAATTGGCTTGTCATCGACATCGTAAGGTGGAGTGATCTTGCTTAAATCCAGATTGTTGGCGATCAAGCTCGCCGAGTGACGCACCTGCGCATGAATGCCCTTGTAATCCTTACCAGTGAACTTGGAGCCGTCGTTGTTGAACTCGGGAAACCCGCCCACGAGCTTTGCTGGCTCAAGCCTAGGGAAATAGGCCTTGGCCAGAGCAAGCCCACGGGTTACCCCAACTCGGCACGATGAACGCTTCCAGTGCTCGATCCAGGCGGGGATGGTAGAACATGCATCAAGCAAATCGTTTAAACCACAATAACCCTTACCCGGCCACTTCACAGCCTCCAAAATCCACCTGGTGCCGACAGTAAGTTGCTAGATCACGGCCTTCAGCGTCTTCAGATTTTCAATATCATCTTCGTCTGGGGCCTTTTCACCCGAACCTGCAGAGTAACAGAAAAAATTAAAGCACTGAAATACGGATGATAAGCCTTACAGAATGAAAAATTCGGGTTTAAGTAGTAAGTCAGAAATTTTTACCAAGTAGAGTGCGGTACGTGTTGTCAATCTGGGCCGAAATTTTCTTCAGCTCACCCTCAGCAGTTTGGGACCTTTTCTTATACTTTTTCACGTCCTTCTCAAGATTTTTCACATCAGCTTCTAGCGCTTCACGCAACTTTGTCTCGACCGCGAGGAGACTGTTGGTCTTTGCCAACACCTCCTCAGACTGGGTCACGTAGGCCTGTGAGGAAAGGAAAGGAACAGTTAGTCGGACAAAAGATATATCCGGATATGGTATATCATACAGTTATAAAGTACTAAGCAAACTATGCGTAGTTCACTCGGAACTTGGGGACTATGTGAGTATACAAGCAACATTATTTATATTACCTGGTGTTTAGCTGCCATGGCTTCCAGGATGTCCCTCTCATTAGTCTTCAGGGAGAAGAGTGCATCTAGCATTCCATCAAAATCCAGATCGCCGAGTCTTAGCCTGGAGGAGCTGGGGTCCTGATCACCCGGAGGCGGGGTCCTTTCCTGCTTGGGAGAGGTTATCTGGGTGGCCTGAGTGTTGGGAGTGGGATCACCCCTCCGCGACCCCAGGATCTCGACATCCTCGTCTCCGGGTGTGTGCGTTGGCATGGGAAACTCGGCCTCCTCCTCGACCGGATCTTTCAGCAAGTCTTCTTCTTCTTCTACACCGCCAGCCGCGGTCTTCACAACATCTTCCGGGTCCCCCATAGCCGGGTTATCCACGTCCATGTCCTCCGGGTGACTGCTTGTGACCTTGGCTCTGGGAAAGAGAAAAAGAAACAATCAGTATATGGTAAATGAAAGGTACGGAAAAAGCTAGTGTATCGAATAGTAAGGAAAAGTAACTTACCCGATGTTCACGACGAAATCTGGTGGGAGATCGTTGCTAGACCCGGAAGAAGCTGATAAGGAGTTGGAAAGTGAGACCCGGATTTGTCCGGCTAGTGGATGATTTGGAGAGGGATATCTCTGAGGAAGGTGGTAAGAATGAGTTTGGGGAATACCGGATTTGCGAGCGGGGGACGAAGGGATGCCCGGGTGAAGAGGATCGCCACCCGGAGAGTTCCGGGTTACCCTACGCTTGACTGGGGCGGGTTCCTTCAAGTGTGGTGAATCGATCAAACGTTGGTTAAGTTCTCACATGTTAGCGTACGAGTATGGTTTGGAGGTGATAGAGGAATAAGGCACCTTGAAGACTACTCCCCGGGTCCTCCTCTTCGCCCCAACCTCTACTTCTGGCTCAGCCTCGCTCTCATCCGATTGTGTCTCTTCTTTGTCCTCTAGCTCTCGCAAGCAAGGTACATTGTTGGTAAAGAGGAAAAAGTTGGCCTAGATAAGATAACCAAAAAAGGAAATGAGCGAGACTCGGATGTTACCTTCATCAGTATCAGCCGGCTCTTCGTCCTCTTCCGAGTTTTCGGAAGGAGGAGGGGTATCAATCTTCCAGAAAGCGTTATCTTCCTGAGAAACAATACAGTGACAAAGGTTAATGATTGTGCAAGAAAGGTGTCATTCGGGTAAACAAGTGATAACCGGTTCTTACTGCTAGGGCCGGGTTATCGCGAGTGAAAGGGTCCAAGCCGGCTATGTTCCGGATCACCTCCAGCTTCTCGGCCAAGAATTTTTTCATGATCTTATTTGCGTCCGAGGCCGGGTAATTCTTCTCCGAGTAACGGAGAGAATCAGTAACATATCCAGAATAGCTGCACATGAGCTTGGGCCGGATGCTATTGGGTTGGATCCGGCAATTTACCCAGGTTTTGATTAGATTGAGCCCAAGAAGACCCTGGGCCGAGAGTACAGCAAGTTTACTAAGCAGAGGCTGGATAGACTGCCTCTCGGCTTCAGAGGCGAAAGAGTTGAGATTGTCGGAAAGATCGAGGAGGTTATCTGTGAAACCCGGCAATGGCTTTTCCCCGGGTGAAGAGGTGCCGTGCCAATAAAAGTAAGTTTTTTGCCAATGTTTGACGTGGGAACTGAGGTTCAGAGTTGGCATGAGGGAATTTTTCCTCCTCTGGATGGAGACCCCTCCACAGACTAGGAGGGCCCCATCACCGCTCTCTCGGCACGGCTTGCATTGAAAGAGTTCAAGGAAAAGAGCTAAATTTGGTGGGATGCATAGGTATGATTCACACAAAACTATGAAGTGAGTAATGTTGAGCATAGAGTTGGGGCCAATATCAAATACCCGGAGCTTGTAGTGGTCCAGGAGATCCCGGAAGAAAGGGTGACCCGGGGGGCGGAAACCCCGGATCACATGCTCAACGAAAACTACTACCTCATCGAGACCCGGAGAAGGCCGAGTCTCCTCTCCGGGTATCCTCCAGTGGATCTCCTCCCGGGTGGGCAGAACACCCGATTCCGTGAGCTCATCAAGCTTAGCTTTCGTCACAGTTGATCTTGCCCAGTTGGCAGAGATGGCTTGACTCGGCTTTGGCTTGCCAGCCGGGTGTTTCCCCTTCAGCTTAGCGCTGGCTTTAGGAACCATAGGAGCGGATCTAAAAAAGAGGCAAACGCAGAGTGTAAATATTGAGAGACCCGGAAAACATGATTGTCCGACTTAGCAAGAAACACTTGCGAAAAGCTTAGCAGATTGGATCTGGTCAAAACCGTGTAAAGGAAAAAATTTACGATTACAGATGGCGAGAATATGCTAAGAAATGTGCGCTTGGGTCTAATCAAGTACTAGCCATGGAAAAGGTAAGGTAATGGCGCATTCCATTGGTAAGAAATGGAGGAGCATTTGGGGTAAACCTAGATCCAATCTACCCGCGCAAAATCGAGAGTTAGATCCAAGAGATCCAAGAACTTGCCAGCTGAATCAAGGGGGGAGCGCGGCGGCGGCGAATGGCTCGACGGCGGCAACTTCTCAGGATTTCCGGCGGATTTCTCGAAGGCGTGGCGGCGGAAATCGACGGCGGCGTCACGGGCGCGGGAGGCAGCGAACGGACGGCGGCGGCGCGATTCCGGTAGCGTGCTCACGGGCGGCGCGGCGGTGCGGGCTCGAGCTCGAGGTTGCGCGTGCAGGAGTGAATTGGTGAGAGGAGGAAGATGAGGAGTGAGCCTTAGATCTAGGGTTACCCCTTGGACACCTATTTATAGGTGCAAGGTGGGAGCGCCCTAGGTCTAGGCGGCGAGAGCCAAACTTTCGGAAAAATATCGCCTGTCCGGATATTTCGGGATAAGCATTAAAACGCCCGTTGTGAGATATCCGGGAATGGATTGCGAGCGCGATATTCGGGCTGATCAGTAAATGGTACGGTTCCGGGTTTCATTGTGTTTTCTCGGAGTGTTAACCAGGGAAGACGATGCCTGGCCCGGGAAGATGGTGTTTGACTCGGAAAGGCCGGGTTATTATATGGACCACCCATGGAGCAAGGCCTAGCTGTTATCAAAGCATTTTAACCCGGTGTTTTATGGATTTGGGTGTTTGTTATTTTTGAAGGGAATAGCATGCGCTTCATGGTTGATCCCGAGAAGCCCAAGATATTCTGGGGACTACTGATGGAGGGATGATAACCAGGTAGGCTAACGCCAAGGTGAAACCCGGCCCAAAGGGAATCGCGCAAGACCCGGCTCAAGGAAGAGGAGTTTCTAGAAGGCCCAAGAAGGAGCATAGGCCTCGTAACCCGGCTTTGGGGTTACTATTAGGAAGCTTAGGGTTTGTGTGCGGTTTCTAGGTAGGATTCCGAGTGTGCCTTGTATAGGAAGCCAGGGAGCCGAGTAAGATATAAGCCGGCTCCTAGGGTTAGAAAAAGGGAGCTTCACCAGATATTCAAGCATCCCTGTAATACGAGAGCTGATATTGTAACCCTAGATCGGAGACTCGTCGACTTGATTGCTAGAGCTACCATATCGATTGATAGCATGATTTCCCCTGAGCTAAACCCTCTCCCAAACACCAGAGTCGAATTGCCCAAAGATAAGTTACCCCTGGTAACGCCTGCCGTGATTATCCCACGACAAGTCCTCCTTCCTTGTGGTTGCTTATCTTGCTGAGTGATTTAGAGAAGATTTGGGAACCAGATACAATGGTCTAGACAACATAACAAGATCTAGATTAAGAGTTACTTTATGCTTTTATTATCCTTTCATATACTTCTTATTTTATTTCCCATAAGATATTTACTTGTTTCATACATGATGGGTTTTACTTAGCTATCATTTCAATTTCCCTAATAGGAGTTATATCTTGTTGTTATCATTAGTTGTATACAGAGATACTTTAATTGTTGAATGTTGATTTGAATAGAAGTGTGGAATGCTTATGGAATGATGACTTAATAGTAAGATGATCCAATGGTTCTTTGGTGTGTTGAGATTTCATATGCTCACTTGTATAAGATGAATAAGACAATGAGCATGTGAATGTTATTAGGGTTCAATGACTTATGTAATAGTTGTTAGTTGGTTACTCAGAGTGTCATGTTGTTATTTTATATTATTCATTTGTATTCATGATGCAGACATAGAGGTTTGTACATATTCGATAAATATGTTAATACAATTATTATATCATTTCCCATTTGTAGGTCTTGAGTTAACACTTGTATGTATTACTTGTGTTCTATTGACACTCTGTTATTTACTTATGATGGTTCACCTTATAGTTATGAGATGATTTATAAAGATGTTGTGGAAACGAATTGATAACTTAGGGAGTTGTTGTTTTATAGAAGATCACATCTCTGTTGATGAGATGGTTCAATTATGTATTAATCATTGGTGTAAGTATGATCATCAGATATGTGATTTGGATACTCACCCCTCTTTGAGTTCTAGATACCTAGTAAATTATCCCAAGTCACTTAAATACTTGTGGTTAAGGTTGTTGAGAGTTTGTGTTGGTCATAACCAACTATGGTTTGTCTAATCAAATGATTTAGTTTGCAGAGATGCTATGTTATAAAGATCACTCCAAATGTACTCCTGACCAGATGAACTAGACCTATTTCATCATGTCAAGTGAAACTTTGTTCACTTTGATTCGTTTAAACTTTCGCGCCAAAATTTTCCATACTTTATATGCATGCTTTGCAAATGCACATATTAAATTTAGATCCTTATAACCTCCCAAACACTGGGATGTTACAGTATCTCCCCCTTAAGAAGAACTTCGTCCCGAAGTTCAACCTCTCTCACGTAAAAATGGTAGAGAGAACTTCTGTAGACCTTGGAATCTTCACATCTGTTTTCTTGTATTGACCTTGGCATGTGTAGCCTCTTGTCTTGATTGTTTACTTCCACTGTCTTGCACTATGATCTAATACTTAGCCTGTTGCTATGACAACTCTGTTTTGTTACTAGGCCTTCCTAATGGTCTCACGAAGAACACGTGGTATTTCCACCATATAGTGGATACCAAGTTTCATTCTCCGATGAATGGGTATGGTTTCCTACCTCTCACAACTTTCTGAAGAACATTTGGTACATCCACCAGATGATGAATGAGCAATAAGATTCTACCGGTACACTGGATATTATCTATGCTTAGAACTCCATTTGGTTCAATATAATGGTCTCAAGAGGAATACTGCTCAAAGAAACTTGTACAATGCAGTGTACATTAACTTAGACTCAACTACTAGTGAAAATATCTTCGAGTTTCCTCGAATTTTAACTCTTTCCTATAGGTGACTATAACCTGTTCCACTGGTTTCTTCCTATGGTCCTTCTATATCTTTGGGTTTTGTCTTCTATGGAACGACTCTATAAGTTTATTTATAGATCTTCTACATGTTTCCTTCTAGGATATAGCTACTCATGTTATAATCTTGGCATCACTTGTGGTAACTCACCATGTGTTGATGAAGTATGTCACCACTCCAAACAAGATGTGGAATGTGGTCCATTCCCATCAGTGTCTTCATTGTCATCTTCCTTCTTGACTTCCTAGTCTTTGAGAGCTTTTGTGGTTGTATCAATCTGTTGATAATTCAGACCGCTCTCATACAAATCCTATACCCTCTAGACCAGTAACATCAAGGAAGAACTGAGTGTTTGCACATGCATTTGCACATCAAGTTCCAACTTCATGCACAGATCTAGTCAATCAAAAATCCAAATAAGATCCAATAAATCCCAAATGCAGTTATCACTCATGCATCAAAAGCCTGTGAAATAACAGTACTTTGAGTAAAACATCTCAAGTACCAGGGCTCTTAAATTCTATACACTACAAGTAGGTATATATTACCTTGCAGTCCTATCCTACACAACCACTCTTTGCCCAGATATTTACTCCAGTTGCATGCCTTACTGCAATGGAATAAACTAAGACAAAATGATCCTATAGTAGTTGTTGTCTAACTTGGTTCCATATAGAACTAAGTATTATGTAATTGAATTACTTCATCTTGATTATGATAAGCTTCTCATGGTATCTGTTGATCCTTCATGGTGTTGATCACATCGTAGAAGTAGTAATGTAGCTTCCATCAATGTTTATGTCTTCTCCTAATTCTACACTATACTATACTATACTGATTCCCCTCTAGAGTTGATAACTAAGGATATGGTATGTACCCCATAGTTACCAGAATTTAATGACTCTTCATGATTCTAAATCAACCCTTCTTGATGACTCCTATACTTAATCTATACCATATTCTACTCCATCCTATGCATTCATAGAATAAGGTAAGCATCCCTTTGACTTAATCATCTCTTACTAGGTCAGAATTCTTTTTCTTAATGAAACTAGTACTTACTAAACTTCTAACTATTCATACTTAGGTATACAGAAAATAGATCAGTATATTTACTCAAGTTGAGTAAGAACATTCTATACAAGTATGATCGTGTCATTCTCAAATGAATGATCATCATAGTTGTAGGAAATGTGGTTTAGATAAGATGGCTTCCTATAGTCTTTACCAACCTACAGATCTCCTAAAAGGTTTTAAACCTAAGGTCGCTTCGTTCTGATACCATCTGTGGTGACCCAGCACACCAGTGCATGTGTAGTGCGCAAGTCGGTGACATAATACTCACAGAAGGACTTATTCGTGAATATTATATCTCTCAGAGTAGTACAACAGAAACACAACAGGTCCAAGCAAATCTATAGGATACAAACTTCATTACAAAATATTGAGAATCTCTTTGATGAATCAAGAAGATCTCCTGCAAATGAAACATCAGAAGAAGCAATGCGAAGCTCTAAGCTAGAGAATAACTCTAGCTCAGAAATAAATCTACTACGGCTGATGCCAGCTCTAATCTAAGGCTTTTAACAACTAAGTCCAAGTATGGTCTTCACCTACACCTTGATAGCTTCTTCTTTACCAGCGTTGTTGATGACGAAGCTTTACTGCTAAGTAGAATAAGACTCCACCTAGCTTCATGAGGTAGCGATGGCTTCACGATGACGACTTCCATCAGGCTTCAACTCTAAGCAGGGGTCAAACGGGAACAAATGAGTAACGAGCGTTACTCAGCAAGTTCATGATATATAGTGGGTGGTTTGATGCACTAACTATAGCTTTAGACTCAAAAGAGGCATAAGCTAATGCAAGGTTTTGTAAATCTTTCTTCAAGAGGTTGCTTTTAATTCCGAAAACTATGCCCGCCAGATCTTCACAGGACTAGAACTTCATGGACTTGCCTTTCCTGCGGCGTTCGCATCTCCTTCCCGGAACAGGGGGTAACATGCCACATCCTTTTACACTCTGCAGAGGTGCGTTACTTTACCCATGGGCGACCAAGACCATGTTGCACAACCAGGCGTACGTTCCTGTCCACTCCCACTTAGGTGTGGGGCCCGATTGTTGGTCCAAGCCAAACCGTGCTTCTCCGCACAACGCATGCCCACCCATTTCTGCCAGCAGGTTGAACGCCTGATTCCACCCCTCATGATGGATATATACGCGCCCCTGGCAGACACTCATAGACCCCAGAGTCCGTGGGACGTAAGGGCTCCTACCCATGTGCATGTAGTCCCGCAGAACCTACAGCGTACGTCTTTGGCAGTCCGTTGACATGCGAATGAGAAAAGATCACATCTGACTTACTCCCCCCATAGAAGACCCATGGTTAACGCGGTATTTATAGCGCACCGAGTTCTGGCGGCAGTTGTGGTTAATTCCTAGGTAATACTTTCCCATGCAGATGGAACCTTCCTTTGACCTATTCATCTTACCATGGTCCCATCCGCCCACCAAACAGAACACTACCACTCGGGTAGTCATTCAATTAGTCATATTATTATAAAAATCGGATCACGCATTCTTTTGAGACTAGGTGGTAATACGATAGAGTTTTTGCAATTAGTTTGTTATGAAGTACGGCAAAGGATATGAGCAAGTGATGAACTTGCATGTGATTGAAATAACAATAATAATCCAGGTCTTCGGATTCGAGGGTCTCGTAGAAAATCCCGGCATCTGAAAGATAGCAAAGTAGTCCTGGTAAGGACTACAGAAAACACTGGCAAGGATGATACATGCATAGTAATGAGATGCATCGTGAAATACCCTGTAAATTACCCTAGCTTACAACTGTAAGCTATGATCGATACGATAAGTTAATCACACGGGTTTTAGGTGGGTTGTTTTGCTACTTGTGGTGATGTTGTTATTACTGGTTTTAGACTCACATGGGTTTTACTTTTACTTATCACACAATTGTTATTATGTTTAGGTTATAAATAGTTATCACATCATTAAACGAGAAAACAATAACATGTGAGAAACAACTGTTGACAAGGTAATACACATGTTTGATTTTATGTTCAAAAGTGTAGAGCTATTGAAAAAGGGTTTAGTTTAAAATGATGAACTAATACAACTAACTCTATTATCACAATACTTGCTAATAACTTGTGATGATAGGTTTTAGTAGGTGTGAAAACATGAGGGTTTTATTAATTGGAAAATGATATTAAGGTAGTTATTACTGGTTATAATGGAATATTATAGAATTCCATTAATCCCTTAGAAACAAGTTTATAAGTTAAACAAAATGTTTTATGTTTGACATATTTGAGTTGAAAATGTTTTTCTCTTTAATTTGGTACCTCATTTGAAGTGTTCTGAAAATATCTGGATAAGCTATTCATTTATTAATTTAAAATAAATTAAATAACTAGGCAAATATTGCACGCATGAAAACTTGGTCAAATGACAATGTAAACATCATAGATGAGTTGCATTTGTCATTTGGAGCATTTTGGTATATAACTTGTATTTTCTGATTTTATGAATTATTTATTATTTTACTCAATTTTAAATGATTTAATTTAATTAAAGAAAATATTAAATTTTATTTTTTTTATAAGTTGATAAATATTTGGATTATATTTTTCTAAACATTTCATATTTTATTTGTATTTTTCAGATGAATATTTTTAAAGTTATTGATTTATGAATTTTATTCATTTTTCTGCCCTTTTAGATTGACAGGTGGGCCAGCCCTATCATATTCAGTTTTGATTCAAAAGAAGTAAAAGAAAAGAAATATTACGTCATGATGACGTCATTGCTGCGTTAGCATCAGAGGGGATCTCTACTGTGGAGTTTCAATCGGGGAATTCATCCCGAATTGGTTCAATTGAAGTGGTTGGTCATGCAGAGGATGCTACTAGGAAGCTACGGGAGGTGGCGCCGCTCTCTAATTGTCACCGGAGTTGCACCGGCGAGCACAACCGCGGCGGACGGCAGTCGGTCATGGTGCCAAAGCTCATACGGCCACGATAAACGAAACGGAGGGCACCCAAAGATGGCTAAGCTCACCAGGAGCGTTGTGGTGCAGACGGTGCGACACGAAGAGGTCGAATTCGCCGGCAGCAAGGTCTTCTTTGCGGCGGCCGGAATTGAAGGAGACGGCTCGATTCGGCATCTTCGCGGCCTCCCAGCAAACGAGGTTTGCTGGAGAGGTAAAGAACTTCAAGGCGGAGCTCGTGGTGGTCATGTCTTGCTCGGGGATAGCCGGAGTCAACGGCGCGATGGCGGCCAAGGCGGAGCTAGGGTTTCGGTTTTCCGGGACTCACAGAGAGAGAGAGGTGGCTAGGCGAGTAAGGAGAGTGAGAGAGAGGGCACGGCTCTCCTCTTCGGGTCTTATCCGCGCGAAGGGCGGCCGTGGGGAGGTAGCAGTGCGACATCGGAGGCGGTCGCACGCCTCTGGCCTTCTGGCCAGAGGTTGAAGAAAGAAAAGAAAATGGAGACTTGCAATAACCCCCTATAATTTCAGGAATTTGCATATTGGTCCTTCTGTTTAAAAGAAACATTGTTTTCTGGGCCTTTCTGTAAATAAAAAAAATCAGTTTTGGAATCCTTATTGAATTTCCAAGCTCACCATATTTTTTCTTTTCAATTTTGAGCAAGATTTGAATTTTATACTTAGGGTGCTAGATTAAGTGATTTTATTGTTTTCACTCTATTTAATTTATTAAATGTTTTAAAATTTCTTTTAGGCATGATTATCACAGTCACACAACACACATATGGTTCACCAGGTGGTGTGTTCTAGCTGGACCATTTTAGATACAAATTCTTTTAGAAAATAATTTGGTAACATTACTTGGTAATGTTTCTATGTATTGAAATGAAATTCACTTAATAGAGAATTGTATTCCATGCCAAACCAAATGGTGTTAGGTAATGAATGGATTTGTTTTCCTTTGTGTGCCTTTTTTATTTTCATCTTTGGTTTTCTTGTCAAGCCTGGTGGACATTTTCTTATAACATGTATAAGCCATGTTGTTGTTTTTAGCACTTGAGCAAATGGAAAACATGTGTGGTTTTATAACCTTATTTACTTGTTTTCCACATAGGTTCCAATATGGATATTATCCATGTTGTCTTACAATATGTAATCATTTACATGGTTATATGTAGATGAACTTCTGTTATCATCTGTTAGTATTACATATGAAAAGGATATGGAAAAAAAGGTATTAAGCTTGTTACCATTAACCTCCACATATCAAAGACATGTGGATGCAATGGTTGATTATTATTTCATACTTAATAAATATTTCCATTAAAGATCTTATTATGAGCTCCTCATCTCTGATGAGTTTGACAGAGGTTATTGGTTCTCTAATATATCCTAATGATTCATTGGATAATCTCTTATGATCCCTTACTGAGGCAGTGTTGCTTCTTGTGGTCTTCTGTTTCTTGATGTTCTTCTCTCTAGTTTCCACTAATCTTCTGTTCTCACCTTTGTCCATTGCAGGTAGGTTCCTCTCTTGGTTTCCAACCTCATCTGTCTCACCATTTTGGTGAAAACATCTAATTACTCCAAGCAAGGATTTTACTTAGATGATTGTAAAAGAATGTAGGTTCGATTTATGACATCAAGTTACCATATGCATATAAGAAGAATTTGTTAACACGTGTGCCAGACTTGCCTCCAAATTACTACTCATATACAATTGGATGAGATGTACTAGGTTATTCAACCATCTGTTTGTTTGTGTATGACACTCAATTGTTTGAGTATACAAAAGTGATCTGTTAACAAGGTAGCTAGTCTTGTTATCAAACTACTTCTATATAACACTAACATTGGAGTACCACACTCTTTCAAGAGAGTTAATAAGATCATATCAAGATATAAGAGTTTCCAAGTACTCTTATAGAAGATTAGAGTAGCACTTCAAGCACACTCTAAATAATCTTCTTGGAGATCTTCCTGTGATAGTTCCTCCTTTCTTGTAGGTTGCTTCTCTTGCAGAATGATTCAGTGAAGATTAGAGGATAACAAGATATAATGATCTAGATAAAATAATAAGATCTTGATTAAAAGTTAGTTCATGCTTTTATTATCCTTCCATATACTTCTTATTTTATTTCCCATAAGATATTTACTTGTTTCATACATGATGGGTTTTACTTAGCTATCATTTCAATTTCCCTAATAGGAGTTATATATTGTTGTTATCCTTAGTTGTATATAGAGATACTTTAATTGTTGAATGTTGATTTGAATAGAAGTGTGGAATGCTTATGGAATGATGACTTAATAGTAAGATGATCCAATGGTTCTTTGGTGTGTTGAGATATCATATGCTCACTTGTATAATAGTTGTTAGTTAGTTACTCAGAGTGTCATGTTGTTATTTTATATTATTCATTTGTATTCATGATGCAGACATAGAGGTTTGGAAAGATCATAGGCAATGATCAAGGTTTAACAGTAGTTTAAGAAGATTTATTTCTTCTTTAAGGTACTTCTTTTATGGTTGATGAGATATGTACATATTCGATAAATATGTTAATACAATTATTATATCATTTCCCATTTGTAGGTCTTGAGTTAACACTTGTATGTATTACTTGTGTTCTGTTGAAACTTTGTTATTTACTTATGATGGTTCACCTTACAGTTATGAGATGATTTATAAAGATGTTGTGGAAATGAATTGATAACTTAGGGAGTTGTTGTTTTATATAAGATCACATCTCTGTTGATGAGATGGTTCAATTATGTATTAATCATTGGTGGAAGTATGATCATCAGATATGTGATTTAGATACTCACCCCTCTTTGAGTTCTAGATATCTAGTAAATTATCCCAAGTCACTTAAAGACTTGTGGTTAAGGTTGTTGAGAGTTTGTGTTGGTCATAACCAACTATGGTTTGTCTAATCAAATGATTTAGTTTGTAGAGATGCTATGTTATAAAGATCACTCCAAATGTACTCCTGACCAGATGAACTAGACCTATTCATCATGTTAAGTGAAACTTTGGTCACTTTGATTCGTTTAAACTTTCGCGCCAAAATTTCACGTACTTTTAGATGCATGTTTTGCAAATGCACATATTAAATTTAGATCCTTATAACCTCCCAAACACTAGGATGTTACAGTTGGGCAGCGAGTCGAAGGTTGCCGGGCTCGAGATGGACTCGGAGTCCGATTCGCCGAGATCGGCCTGCTCGGAGAAGTGCAAGATTCCCGCCTTGTTGGCGTCGAAGTGGAGGCTGCCGAACATCAGGCTGACGCTCTTCTCCAATCCGTTGAATACTGGGCGCGATTCCGGCGAGTGAGGCGCGACGATGATTGACCCGAATCGGATCGGATCTGCTGAAGTCAAGGTTCCGGGGCTCCAGCTGAAGGTTGGCGATGATGAGGCCGAAGACGCCGTAGATCCAGCGCCCGCCGTTCCCACATACGGCGCCAATTGTCGAATAGTCATCTCAACAAGTCCCTCGGATGAACCGGTAGTATTTCGATTAGGAGAACGTATAGGCGCTGGTGTCGATCATCGGCTAACAGGGGGCACGATTTACGCAGGTTTGGGGCCCTCGTAGAGGTAAAACCTTTACTCCTGCTCTTGTCGATCTGTATTATCAATAGATCGGTTACAATGGGGGGGGTGCTCGAGTCAAGAGTATGGTCTCGAGCTCAAGGTTTTGGTGGTGTGAGATTCCTTGGATCCCCCTCTCGGTGGTTTTCCTGGCCTTATATAGGTGGCAAGGTCTCGAACCGTACCCGAAAGGGTTACAAACCCTAGCTTAGGTCGGTTACAAGTTTCTTTCTCGACCCGCAACGCTTTGCGGGTGAGCCTTCGATTGGGCCTTCTCGAACTGTCGGTGGCATCTCTCCTTGGGCCTAGATCTTGGGTCTTGGACCAGGTAGCCTCACCCAATAGGTTCAGGATACATCCCCACGTCAGATGGTACGGCGGCGGAGAACGGCAAGGCAATGTGGTGCGGGGGGGGGGGGGGCGGGGCATGCCATATATACCTGCGGAGGCAGGCCAAAGGGTCGCCCGCATTTACTGTAGTAGTACAACCCAACACAGGCTATACTGTTGCGTGTAGTACTGGCCCCTGGACCGTTCACCATCTCACACAACTAGATAGATATCCAAATAAGCAAATGTATCTCATATCTAGCGAATAATCCAGAGTACAAAATTCTTTACAAGTTGCATAGCGGAAGCTAGCACAAAACTTATTCAAGTATAACAAAGCGAATAAAAGGGCCCCAGTCTTCAATTTGCGCCACAGGCGAACAAACATGTTGAGTGGAGTCACGAGACCTACGTCGATCACTCTGAAACCGAACAACCTGCACGTTGGAGTATGCAGCCCCCAAAAGGAGGTCAGATCATTCTGAGCAATGGTGGCAAGTGACACTATTGTGGTATATAAATGGCAAGTGCTAGTATACATGCATATTTGGCTGGTGGAGTTTTTAGGCAATTTTGCATAAATGCATTTGTCCTATCTTTTAATAGAAAGTAATTTTGCATCTAATTGGACACTTTGGTTGATAGGAAAGTGCTCCTATATAATTGGACACTTTGGTTGATAGCAAAGTGTTCCTACCCTTTTTGGATTAGCACACTGAACCACCATCAGGCACTTCTCCAATAACCCATAGTAAAATTGGTAGTAATCAATAAAACAAGATGAACGAGATATGTCAATGTTTCCCATCTAGTTGTTGAATTGTCCCTAACCAATGGAACACTACTAAGATCTTAGTTTTAACCCTCGCGAGGTTTGTGCCCTTTACCCGTGTTGCCCAATCGACCCCAAACACCATGATACACCATTAGTACCACGGAAGGAAGAAGATTAAGCCATAACTCATAAGAAGTAGATCCCCAAACCCTCCACGAGCCGGACTATCCTACCACTATTCTACATCTCTGGACACGTTGGGTTGGAGTCACCACAACCTACAAATTATGTATAGCCCATACTAATATGAAACATGGTTGCACGCAAGAACAACTACATACGTAAACTAAACATAATCTCAAGATACTGGGCGGCGGTCCCCACCAAAATTTGTACTCTGCTGACATGCTAGCAATCCGCCCAGTGGTTAATTAATTATCATGTTGTTTTCATAAGCAATTAAAATATTGATTTTTATCATAACATGATAATAATCCCAACCACGAATAACTAGAGCATGGCTAAGCAATCTACAAGTACGATGTTTTCCTAGCATATGGATTGCTAATCTCTAAGGGAAACATATGATCACTCCTACTTGGGTGTTAGTGGAGAGATCTAGCATAGCGATAACACACACCTTCTACTAGTGCATAGCTATAACAAAAACTAATGCATATATAATATAATAGTAGGTTCATGTGTGTCACTTGCCTTGACAGAAATTGGAGTCGTTCACGCACTCGACTCAGTCGCAACCGTAACAACCACGGTCCTCACACGAACAGCAACCGCAACGCTCGCAATCTACACGTTGCAAGCATACCACAATAAATAACCAAATCAGGCAAAACAACGATGCAACATATGGATGCATGATGATTTAATAATGCAAGACAACTAATTTACTATTTCTCTTGTTTCCTAAACAATATATGATGCATGAAAAGGCTTGTAATGCAACAAGACACAAAAAGCAATTTAATCAAATTAACTAGAGTTAATTAACAATCTAGAAGATCTTATCGAAATAAAGTTTATAAAAAGGTGGATCTAAACCTAACATACTAGTAAGATCTAAAAGGCAAATAAAACACTCAACGAAAACTTTTTGGATGAATAAGAACAAAGTATAGATTTGAAATTTCGAGTTACTCCGGTGGGCAAAAGTAGATCGGAATTATATAAATAGATCTGTAGCTCAAATCGAAAAACTCAAAGAACGAACGTTGTAGATAATGATGAGATGTAAGTACAGTAGAAATTTGAGCGAAAACGGACAAACGATTGAAGAGTAATTGAACTTTTTCCGCTTCAGATCTGAGAGAGTAGATCGCGAAATTCTCCGGCTTTGATGGATGAAAAGAGGTGAGGTTTCTTGGGATGGATCTGTATCAACGATATCTAAAACTCTCGTAAAGACTTGAACGTCAACCGAGCAACTCACAGACCGTGGCGAGCAAAATACCACAAAACAGATCTGAAATCAAAGTTTCGAGTTTGGGACGACCTCACGGCCGGGGCTAGGGTATTTATAGGTGGGGAGGTCGGTGGAAAGTTTCTCCTTGGAGTAGGGAACAAGTAGAAAGAAACAAATTCGAATTTAGACTCTCCGATGAAGAGATATTCGAGTTTAAACGGAGGTAACTCGAGAAAAACGGGATTTGCACGGACACGATGGTGTACACGAGGCTGCCTCGTCCGCCTTTGCCATGGACGCGGGTACCTCGATCAGGCACATGGCCTTGTTAGACTCCCGCGTGCACGTCCATGACACCCACACCCTCCCACAGCATGGTTACCCACTAGCACATCTCTGCTGCTGCTAACGCACACGGGGGCGCCGCCAAAAGATGGTCGTCGTCGTATCTCTGTCCGTCACCATCGCTGTGTCTCTGAACGCCTAGAACTTCGAAGTTCAGAAAAGTTCAGTTAACGTTTCTGCTTACACACTTAAGGTATCCGTTCTGTATGTAATCAGACAAGGGCAAATAGCCCAGCGGTTCGAGCGCGCGTAACGTTTTAGTAGGTCTCTGGTTCGAGTCCGCTGAATCCCTTCCTTTTATTTTGATTTACTGAGCGTGGCACAGACATCAATTCTGAATTCCAGCACAGGCTGCACGTTAGCACTTCTGTCCTAAGATTAAAACATCCATAACTTGCTCAATTTTATCCCAAATATTGTAAACTTTGAGTCTATTTTGTTTAGAATTTTGTAAGCTATTTACCCAGCACAATTGTTCACTGTTTTGAGTACCTAAAATGGTGGAAATAATTAGATTGTTCTATTCCTTATTAAAACTTGTTAAAGGCATACGTTTTGTTTTACTTATTCAAATTGTGCAAACTTGGTATCAATTTGTAGAGGAGAGCATAAGCGTTCTGCTAGCATCATGGCATGCATGTTTAACACACTTAAAACCTATGGTCTTGTAGATAACCCTTGTATTTATGCATATGGGTAACCTCCAATTGCATTAGCTTATGCATCGGAACCCATTTAATTTTGTGTAGATGATCTTAGCTTATCTTGTTGCACCAATTAAAATGTCATGCATCATCCCATGATTGTGCATTATGCCATGTTATTGATTGTTATTTTGTTTCCATGTGTGAATTGCTTCTTCTCGATAGACGGCGACATTGTGACCGACGAGTTCGACTACTACGAGGACCCCGCTCAGTACGCTGCTGAGTGTGCAGGCAAGCAATCCCTTCATGCCATATATCTTCTATTTTTGCTCTCGCAATTCTTGCATTAGTTATCGATTCGTGTTGTGTCCGATCCTATCTTGCATAGCCTAAACCCCATATGCCATTTTCCCTCCTATGTACCTTGTTATGTGCAGCCTTGATCTCGCGTCGTAGTTCGCATGCTTAGGTTGTGTTGGCAAATCGGTTAGTCTTGCTCCATTCATGACTAATGTGACAGGTAGTATCAACTTAATTAACATGTTAATGTTTGGGGTAATAATAATCTTGAATAATAAATTGCCGCGAGATAAGGCACCGGCGGGAGGCCCCTCGAGGCATTTGGTCCCTCTGGTGTCGACTTAGGAAAAGATTCTTGTCCTCTGATCTAAGAATGAGCGCACTAACCACTCGCGGGAGGTGTGTATGGGAACCCCCCTTGACTTAGTACTAGATCCTCTGATGGTCTTGGGAGCCACAACTAGTTCGAGTGTTCCATTTGCTCATACGCATATACACAGTGCATTGATGATGAGAGGTTATGAGATTGGGGGGACATACAGGTGCGGTATGATGCGAAGCGGACAGTTCCAATGATGGTTTGATCCGCCTAGTGCGTAGGCGCAAACGTTTGGGCCTCTACGGAGGTTTCCGGCCGGACTCTCGACGCGGGTCAACTCAGATGGGTGGCTCCCAGGACTTGAAAGTGGTGACAGGAAAGGTCATGTCGAGATATCCCGCCTTTGTGGCTGTGGATTGATTGAGCGTGTATGGCTACATTGGTGCACCCCTGCAGGGTTAAATCTTTTCGAAAAGGCGTATCGTCCGCGCTTATGTGACGATCTTGGAGAAAGGGCTGGCTAACAAGAGTCAGACAACTTACACCTAATGTTAATTGTTAACATGTGCGATAGTGAGATCACCATTTCAACAGTTTCCACAGTGGGGAGTTTCCTCGGGTTGCCTCCTGTTACTTGGTTGCAGGGGGTTAATCATGGACGGGTTTTTGTTGTCGGTGAGTAGTTGTAGTTGGTTTTCAAGGCGCTCTCTCGTCTCTCTCTAATAGACGTAAGTTGTAGCGTGTCTCTTTAGGTGCTTAGTGCTGCTCGCTGCCGTTTGAGTACACTTATCTTTCCACATCAACTCAATGCATCTTCTCCTTGACGTTTGCTTGCCGGGTATATTCCATGTACTGACCCCATTTGGGGCTGCAACGTTTCATGTTGCAGTCGATACTTCAGAGGACCTTCAGGATGGTTACTTTGTGGAGTTTGACGAAGTCGGCGACGAGTAGCTAGAGATCCCAGGTGGTGATCCAGGATCTGCGTGGTTGGGCTCCTTTTATCGTTTTCGGTCTCTTAGGCCTATTTGCATCTTGTCTGTACCCAGACATATATATGTGCTTCCGCTGTGATGTATTGATGACTTGTTGGGACATGTGTCCTCTGTATGAGTGCATTTGGATATGTTTGCTCAGAGCTTTTGCCTATATATCTTATTTAACTCTTTTGTGTCTTAGAGTTACTGTTGTGCTATCAATTGTTTCCAACCAAGTCGTGTACAATGCGTGTATGGATGAAGTACACGATTTGGTAGGATCTTGGTTTCTTTAGTATGCATTAGTGGTCCATACGTGACGGTGGGGAGTTGAGTGGTTGTGGCCGATGATCCACTCTGAGCCGCCTGCCTAGATTTGGCCTGGGATTGGTAAACCCAGAATCCACTCTTCCATGAGGCCCACCCGGTATAGACTTTCTGCATACTTCAGAAACCAGGGTCTGAGCACTAAGTTCTTCAAGGTGCAATGGTCACACCATTCTGATAAAGAGGCAACATGGGAAACCGAAGAGGATCTTCGCCACAAGTATCCCGACCTTTTCACTTCTCAATAGGAATCTCGGGGCGCGATTCCTTCAAGGGGGGGCGTTTTGTAACATCCCAAGTATGAAAATTCCCCTTTTGCTTTGCTTCTTGTTCTTTCATTTTATCATGTCATCATAAATCATGTCATGCCACCTTTACTTAATTCTTGCATAAATCAAGAAACTAAAAACTTGTGATGTTACTTCTAAGAATTTCAAATTGTAGAAACTTAAGTTGTTAACTTACAATGGCAAACAAAATATTTATTTTGGCTTTTATAAATAACAACCAAACCTTATCAATAATATTAAACCTCTTCCATCTCTCCTATTGTTTTCAAAAGGAAAATATTTTTAAAACTCAAACATGTGATTTAATAATTAGATTTTGATCCAATAAAAACTTTTTGCAAAATATTTTTTTACACAAACAAGATGAGGTGGCAACCCAGCTAGGCCTTTTACCAGCCCAAAGAAACAGCCCGAAAGAACCCAGCTAGGCCTTTTTCATCTTCTTCTCGTACGGACACACCACCAGGAGCGTGACTCCTTCCGTCCGTGGAGGAGCAGCCTCCACGTCGCCTCCTTCTTCCGTCCGTGGTTAGGCTGGGCCTTCAGACGGAAATTGGGGGGCGCATCCGAACAGGAACACCCAATAGAGGGCGCGCTCTAACTAGTCAGGGCTTGTGAAGTCATGCTCACTCTCCGCGGGGCTCCTTTTTGGGTTTGTATATGCCGCCGCGCCGCATGTGCGCCCGCTGGGGAGTCGTACCCAAAAATGATATACATAATGTAGTTGCAATAAAGTGTTGATCGAACGCTTATCATCAGAAGAAGAAAAAAGAGAGGAAACTCACATGCACTTAACGCGCAAGCAAAAGCAAATCAAATACAGTATTAGTAGGGCATGCACAGCTGCCAAAACCCGCTTTCATGGGCTTTGCAGAGCATTTGGGCCACGGACAATTCGCGCGTACGAGCCGCCCAGGCGATAGCGCGCAAAACGCCACTGCTTGCTCCGGCGAGCTCACGCTGACCGTTTTCCTTGAGAGAAAAGGGCGGAAAACTATTGGACACGGCCGAAAACGATAAATAACGCACAGATCCAGGCTGGTGACGATGGCGTCCAAATACGGCGTGTCTATCTAGTAGCAGCTGCACGTCGCGTCGGCGCATCCATCGTGCCAGACTTTTCTTTATATCCTGACTTACCTATTAAGCGAACGCGGCGTCAACCGGAGAAGATCCAGGAAGCCGAAACCGGTGCGTGCCGAACTCAGAAGACGACCTGCTGTGCACCGTCGCCGACCAGACCGGCTCAGCTGTACGCGGCCGCGCGAGATCACGCGCCACAGCTCGCTACCGGAGGTCCAGAACGCCACCGGCTCACCGCCACGCGAAACACGTACGGCGACCGTCTGTCCCGTCCACACTTCAACGTTCGCCACCCCCGACCCGATCGAGAAGAAAACGTACCGCACGTAAGTGCAGGGAAGCACCGAAGGCGCCAACTTTGCTAGCGGCCAGCCAGCCAACTTTGCTAGCGGCCGGCCGGCTGGCTGGCCGCTGACTGCCGCGTGCCGGCCGTGTAGAGCCGTGCGGTGGCCGCGGCGCCGGCCGGCTGTTGCGTCCGAAAGCGATCAGTCGATCCAGCTGCAGGTCGGCACGGCGTTATCAAATCCGGCGGGCGGGGCGACGTCGCTGTCGGCCTTTCCACGGCGCGCCAAGTTGGGTGCCGCCGGTCGACGTGCACGAAGCTGCGAACCGGCCCGAGTTTTTTGTTTTTGTTTTGCTTCCACTTGCAGCTAGCGGCGCTGCATAGTCGTAGGCTCGTAGCACATGTCACGCTGCGATTCCCGCGACCGAGTACCCAGACGGACGGTGGAATATGGATTTGATCGATTCGTCGAGAACCAACTCGTCACGTCACGCGCGAAGACAGGTCTCTCTAGGCGGCTCGATCGGTCGATTCCCGCGAGGTTGAGCAGTGCACTTCTCTGCTCGCATCTGGTGCTGGGTACTGAAGCAGAGGTTTCCTCCATTCCTTTAATTCTCCTGCAAGTTACAGCACTGTTTCCTTCCATGCGAATACAAGTTACTGCAGTGTACGCAAAGGTAATTGACGTGGCACGGTGGCAGAGCATCCGTCGATCCTTTTGAAGTGTGATCAAGCAACTTAAAAATAAGGATTTAGTAAAACCGAAGGAGTGCGAATTTGAACTCAAACTATCTCCAATTCAATTCAAATAATCTGGATCCAATTCCATTCGTGTGTATGTTACAGACAGAGCACCACTGCTACTGGTTCATGTATGAGTATGTATGAACTTACTTTGAGCTACTACAATATACTGACGGCTACAGAACAAACGACACAAAGAAAGTACTCCTCCGTTACAAAGAACCAAGGAGATCGATCCATCGATCCACCTACGCCTACGAGTGTATGGCTACCTATATATGGTGTATCACTCACTCACTCAATCTGTACAGGAGCAGGAACAAATTCAACCAAACGAATGAACGAATAGTGTGTCGACCGGACGGACTCGATTTCACCACTGGACCCAAAACTTATGCTGGCCGGACGGATCGATGGGATCCATGCAGCTGCTGTATTGCTGTTCACTTGTTGATTCACGCGGTGAGGAGGCGGGGCTACTACAATATACTGACGGCTACAGAACAAACGACACAAAGAAAGTGCTCCTCCGTTGCAAAGAACCAAGGAGATCGATCCACCTATACCTACGTATGAGTGTATGGCTACCTATATATGGCGTATCACTCACTCACTCACCCAATCTGTACAGGAGCAGGAACAAATTCAACCAAACGAATTAACGAATTGTGTGTCGACCGGACGGACTGGATTTCACCATTGGACCCAAAACTTATGCTGGCCGGATCGATGGGATCCATGCAGCTGCTGTAGTGCCGTTCACTTGTTGATTCACGCGGTGAGGAGGCGGGGCTTCTTGAAGGCGAGCGGGCTCTGCACCTCCTCCTCGTCCTCCCACATCATCTTGCCCTTGGCGCACGGCCGCCACACGAACTCCGGCACGGCCGGGATGTTCAGGTCGAAGGCCCGGGCGGCGGAGCTGACCCCGTTGGCGCCGGTGCTCCCCACCTCGGACTCGGCGGCCGCGGCGACTGCCAGCAGCTCGGTGGACGAGGCGGCGGCGGCACCGGCGCCCACGCCCCCGTCGTAGTGCTTCCTCTTGTGCCCGCCGAGCGCCTGCCCGGTCGGGAACTCCTTCTGGCAGATGGAGCACCGGTGGACCCTGCTGGTCGCGGCGCCGTCGGAGGACGCGGCGGTGGACGACGTGGCCGGCTCGGCGTGTGGCACGACGGGGGCCGCGAGCGGAGCCGCAGCGTCAGCGGGAGGAGACGGCAGCTTGACCCGGTGGCTCGTCTTGTGGCCCCCGAGCGCCTGGTAGGACCCGAAGGACTTGCCGCAGACGGAGCACCTGAACTCGGCGGCGTGCGGCGGGGCCGACAGCGAGGAGGGCTGCGGCGCCTGGACGCGGTGGTTGCCGCCGCCGCCGCTGCGGGAGAGCATGAGGAGGCAGAGCGCGAGGTTCTCCTCCTCGGAGCGGGCGCGGCGGGAGCGCTTCTTCTTGGCCCAGCCCTGCAGCACGTGGCCGCTCTCCTCGCCGCTGCTGGGCGCCGCGGAGGTCTCCTCGTCGTGGTGGTCGGCCGGGATCAGGGCGTGGAGCGCTTCCATGGCCGAAGACGACATGGCACCGCGCAAGCTAGCTGCTGATCCTGATCGAGTCGAGCTCGGGGGAGAAGACGGACGCGTTCCTGCGTGAGACTTGTTCTTCTCGTGCGGTGGCTGGAGGAGTGAGGTGTGGCTGTAGCTGGGTAGCTTGGGTGTGGTGTGGGGGGAGTGGTGGAGTGAGATGGTTTTAAAGCGGCGAGAGGGGCGGCGTGGGAAGTTGCGTCGCAGGTGGGGTAAGCGATCGGAGGGAAGGTGGGCGATGATCATGCGGCGTGGACGCGCGCACGAGGCGCGCGAGGACGGGGGAGGCTGACGGGCGGGGCCGGCGGTTGGTTCGTTAGGAGCCGGTGGAGTGGCGGCGAAGGCTGGGCTGTGGGCCGCTTGGGGTGGGTGGTGGGGCGTGGAGGTTGCAGACGAATAAGTCGTGGTCAACGTGGAGGGGAAGACACGGCCGTGGAAGGAAGCTAGAGGAGTGTGGTAGTGTGATGCCGGCGAAGAGTGAGGGAGGACTGACGAGAGGGGCTGCGGTGCCAAGTGTGGACCCGTGGGAAAAGCCGTCGTCGTCGCCTTGGCGGATTGGTGCCGGTCGACCCGGCCCGGTAACGGCGTCTCTGGATTTGTTTACCGGGTGTCGTACGTAATTGACCCTCGTGCTGATTGGATTGATCAGAAATAAACCTCGAGGCTACCTCGGACGTGTCCGTGACATGTCTATTGGGTAAGAAGTAGAGCACCATCCAAATTGTATTCGTCTTCACACCTCCAAAACTACCACGTGGATTATTTCATGGTTTGTTTGTTCAGGTCACCGGTCACAGCTCGCAGCTAGGTAGTGCGAAATGACAGTGGGTCAATAATACGGGTGCAAAGCATTTGACACATGCGTGGAGAAGGCCGACATGGTCTTGGCCTCGTGCTAGTTCCTGGCGAGGCGGGCAGGCGGTTCCGAGAACCGGTGAGGGTATCCACGTCAAACCCGGCCCGGTAACAAGTCAGCTCACAGCCTCAGACCACGCAACTGGATGGGTCCGGAAGTGCGTGCTTGGAAGATTCCAACGCCCTCTGGTCACCTCGGGGTCAATTAAAAATAGATGGAGACGGATCCATCGCCTCTGAGCCTCCGTCGCCTCGTCAAGTGGCCTCCTTCGATCGGCAAGGCGGATCTTCGGCACAAGTACAGGATCACAGCACGCACTTCTTCATTTTTTTTCCTTTTTCGGGGGCACTGGTAAGCAATCAGTTTAACAGTCAACACATGTAGCTAATATAGTACAGTTTTCACGGAGCATTTTTTGCCCACGCAGAGGATCGGAGTGGAAAATTTATTTTCTCGGTGCTTGCACTTCTCTTCCACTTCCAGAGTTGAGCTACTTTTCTCACAAGAGGAACATGCCGAGATCGATCGATCGGGGACGAACCACTTGCGGTTGCCGGTACTGCTAACCCAGCCCAGCGTGCTTAGGGATGGCAATGGGGCGGGTTTGGGAGGGTTGGTCTGATCCAAATCCATGCCCATATCCATGAGTTTGTTATTTGCCCACCCATAAAAGTATCCATGGGTCACTGGAGCTACTCATGCCCATACCCGTTGGATATCCATCTATCCATGAAACATAAAAAAAAACATCTATAACAATGTGGACGTGACAACATCAACGATAAAAAAAGTCACATAACACAAAACACCATCCATAATAATGGGTTAGTCCTTAGTATGAATAAAATTAGGCTAATGGGTATTGTATGTTCGGTTTTTTAATTAATTGTACTTAGGATGTAAGCCATACTAAATTACATGTGTCACCTACATGTGGGCCATATTTTTTTAGATGGATATCCAACGGGTATCCATGGAGCTAGGGTTGGATCTGTGTCCAACCCGTAAGTTCGTGAATATCCAGCCCTGAAAATCCATGGGTAGAAGATGCCCTCCAAACCCTTACCCACCGGGTTGGATATCCATGGATATCCAGATCCGTGGATAATATTACCATCCCTAAGCGTGCTGGCATGGTTATCTGTGGCTAATAAAGTAAAGGATACTGTTAAGCGTTGACGTATCAGCATGACACCTCCATCTTATCGCACACACACACATTCACACCCTCGGCGCGTCCAATTTCCACACCCGGCCTCCCGCCCGCACGTCACCGGGCGCGTCACGCGCCGCGTTGCGAAGCCAGAGCCAATGAACGCGGGACGTCGGCCGCTAGCCAGCTTGACGAGATGAGACGACCACGTAGGAGGCGGTGATAACAGGCCGACGTACGGACGTACGCAACGGCCGCGTATGGGATTACGCAGAGAGTACGTACGTACGGGGTCGGCAGAGCGAGCGAGCTACTCCGTAGCTAGCAAGCCATCTCGATCGCCTTGCCTGCCCCTGACCGTACGTATACGTGCCGAGCGGTCGAGTCGGTATGTTCCGTCGGCCGATGGACCTTTCCGCAAAGGTGGGCAGGCGGCGGGTTGGGTTCGGCCACTGGACTGGACCGGCGTCTTTCCGCGGGAGGCGACACGTCCCCGTCTCCCTCTCCGCGCGCGCGCGCGCCCGATAATAAGCATGCCCCTTTTGGCATTTCCACACGTGTTCCTTGCGCTATCCACCACGCCCCGGTCCGGTCGCGATCGAGTCGTTCGCGCGTAGCACGCACGCAGGTAAGCAGTAGGCCTAACCAGCAGCGAGGTCGATCGGGAGTGAGTGAGTGAGTGGCCAGCCTAACGACCGCTCGCTACTGCCGTGCCGTGGATGTTCATCGCTGGGCAGTGGCAAGTGGCGCGGTGGGTGCGTCGTGGGTGTGGCATGCTGGGTGAGGCACGAGCGGCCACGACGGTGGGAATATATCTGGACCGACGGAACCGACGGGATCTCTCTCGTCTCTCGGCTCGTGGGAGGAGGAGGGTGGTTGCCCGGTTGGCGAGCGGCTGGTGATCTGGTTACCGATTGATTAGGCTTCATAAAGCGCCTACCCCAACCTAACACCCCCTGTGCGTAACAGAATCAGGGACTTTCTCCATCCCATCTCAGCTTCTTTCTTGTTTGTTTCCAAGCCACGGCTGCCTGTCGCCGAGCACAAGCAGAGTGTGTGATTCGTCCCAAGGCAGAGTGTGGTTTTTGTTACAGGGAGGGAAAGAAAACATGGCGTGATTATACCTAGCGCCGTCGCTCTCGTATGGAAGAGCTGGAAAGCGACCAGCCCAGCCCAAAGTTTTGGCCCAATATGATGTTTTGCCCTAGGCCTGACCGGCATGCAACGGTCCAAAAGTGCTAGTGAGTAGTTTTTTTTATCAACAAAAGGCCACACCCCAATAGGTCACGAAGATACAAAGTGTTCAACCCAAGTTACAACCTCCGAGTGCGCAGACACACACACGAGAAACATGACTGCCCATGAGGTTACAACCGTACGAACAAAACCGAGAGAGCGACCACTAAGGCATGTACAACGGTCGATAAGCATGTCTTACCTTAACTCCGCCATGTACGTGATATATTCAGTCTTCTGTGGAAGGCAAAAATCCCGTTCAATTTCAAAGTTTGGCTATGGTTGATCTGGCACAATGCAATCTCAACTAAGGATAATATGAAAAGGAGAAATTGGGTTGGAAATTTTAGTTGTCAATTCTGCAAGAGTGATGAGTCAATCCTACACCTATTCTTTCACTGTGATGCTGCGAAATACGTTTGGAGTGTGGTGGGTGCGGCTGTGGGTGCTAATAATCGCCCAGGCTCCTTTTTGAAATATTTTTGGTGGATACCCCAATATCTTTCTGCACCTCGTAATATTCAGATTACTGGCCTAGCTGCCATCTGTTGGGCTATTTGGAAGTTGAGGAATCGAGCTTGCTTTGAGGCCAAGCTGATCAGCTCCCCTTTTGAATTAATCAGTCACTCTTGTGTATTTTTGAATTACTGGGCAGGTCTCCATCCGCAGCATGAACGTGATGATCTCAAGGAAGGTGCCAATGCCCCGATTCGTATGGCAACATCCATTGAAACTGCTCGGGCTCGTGCTAGCGGTGTGGTGCCGCGTCAGAACCTGCTGTTGGATGATGATGATGATGAAGTGATGGAAGACGTCAACTGACTGCCCGGTCCTGCTGCTTTTGGTTCTCCTATCTAGTGGCTCTTGTTCTGGGGTTGTGTCTAGATCCTGATCGAGAGAGCTCGTGTTTTGTTGGTTGTTTGTTTCGTTACAGTGTTCTGTCCCTAGTTTCGTTGGGGTCCTGGTGTTGTATATAAACAGTTATGCTGCGGCTGGAGTTTGAGGGGTTCGACCCTATGTATAATTACGTTGTGGAACTGGTTGGTGGTTCCGTTATTTCATTATAATGGAGCACGGGCCCTTTTCGGGGGGTGCCGTTTATCTAAAATGTACGTGATATAGATATGGAAATAAAACATGTTATACAATCGGCTTTTTTTTAGTTCTATAATTAACAACCAGATATCATAAATATGTGGTGAGACAATTATGCTAAGACGTGATTTCTTAGCTAAGAGAAGGCAAACGTCTTTTTTCTGTTTCTCTCTCCGCCAAGTAAGCAATTATCCTACGTGTCATTGTTAAGAGAGAACCGTTGTACATGCTCTAAGGACAAGGACAAAGCTGGAAAAAAAGTCATCGGGTTAATCAATATAACCCCACTGGTCCCAATGCAGCTCCGTCCCTGCCTAAGGAGAGCTAAGCCAAAGAGCATGAGCACTTGGGGCCTCTTTGGATTGCAGGATCTTAAAAATATAGGAATAGGAAAAACACAGAATATAGATATGATGCACTTCAATTCTTATAGGATTTCAAAACACGGGAATTTTCTAAACGGTGTCTTTGGATGGTGCACAGGAAGCAAACACAGGAACTTTGCAGAATAAGGAGAGAGAGAGTAGAGAGAGATAGAGTATGAGTGCATTGGACTTTGCAAAAAAAGAGGTTTGAGCTCATGTTGAGATTCCTATGGAATAGAGGGCACGGGAATGGATTCCTTAGGAACTTGGTGTACTCAATCCTATAATCCAAAGGCATTCCATAGGAAAAAAAATCCTATGAGTTAGAATAATATGGAATTCCTACGGAATTCCTCCAATCCAAAGAGGCCCTTAAAAGACAAACAAAGTTGTCGACCGGAGCTCACCCTAAAGCTCGGGGCATACGAATACACACTACATTGTTGCATGCAACATCGCCGGGAGCATCACCTCCACCATCCATACGCAATTGCTGACAACCTCAACAGGAACAACGAGTATGCAAGAAAAACTACAAGCTTTGCCGGAGAAAAACCCATCAAAGATACCATGCCAAAGCACCGTATCCATCATCACACAAACTCTGGAAAGACACACGCCATGATCCCAAGGCGGCATCTTCAAGAAGAGTGCGACACTGGAGCGCCTCCACCGCCCAATTCGAGGATCTTGGGTTTTCACCCGGAGCACATAGCAGAACCGAGAGCAGCCACCCACAACGACAACTTCAAAAAGGGAACGACGTCTATGGAAATCCCCACCGTGACTCGAGAATCTTCGTGCAAGATTTTCCCCTTGGCAAGCTCTCACTGCCTCCCACATGGCAGGGAACACCACCAAAACAGTAGTCTTTCTACTGCCACAGAGCGTGGTCACCGGGCAACACCCGAACCATGGGCTCCCCCACCGACCGACGCGTTTGCCACCTTCAAGGGCCAGTGTCCCATTTCCCCAACTCCTTGCTATAACTGTAAAGAAAGTCGAGAACCACCATGATTATATCCTCCTGCTAGATCGACGGCCTACAACCCCATGGTTGTTGGCGCCGCCAGATCCAAAGGAGAGGGCACAACTGGGCTCGCCAAGGAAGGGGGTCCCTGCCTCGGCCCGTGTGAAAGTACATTTGTCCCCTAATCTTATTTTGGTGTTTGATTACAAACCTCGAAAGGTTTAACCGTTTTCTTAAAGTATTTGTCGAGTCTTCGTAGTATGGTTCATGGCAGGGGTGCCGTAAGCCAGAGGTAGAAGGTGGGGTATAACGTAGGGAAATTGCTAGAGACGGAATACTCAGTTTAACCAGGTTTGGTACGTTGCGGCAATGACGACACCCTACTCCTGCAATCTCACTAAATCAGGGCTAAAGACTGAAGTATACAAAGTACACGTGCGTATGGATGTGTCTGTCCTTGCCCCTTGGGCGGCTCCCGTCCGGCTTTATATAGATAGCCGAACTAGGTCTTACAGAAAAGGAAACTATTCGTATTAGGAATCTATCTCTAATCTTGGAAATTAAAACATCTGGCTTCTTCTCCAATCCGGGCGGCAGATTGGGCCGTCTTCCGGATCTTCTAGAATCCTTCTCTTCCGTGCGTCAAGGCCGTGGGTCCCTGCCTCGGCCCGTGTGGAAATACATTTGTCCCCTAATCTTATTTTGGTGTTTGATTACAAAACTCGAAAGGTTTAACCGTTTGCTTAAAGTATTTGTCGAGTGTTTGTAGTATGGTTCATGGCAGGGGTGCCGTAATCCAGAGGTAGAAGGTAGGGTAGAAAGTAGGGAAGTTGCCAGAGAAGGAATACTCAGTTTACCCAGGTTTGGTACGTCACGACAATGGCGGCACCCTACTCCTGCAATCTCACTATATCAGGGCTAAAGGCTGAAGTATACAAAGTACACGTGAGCATGGATGTGCCTGTCCTTGCCCCTTGGGCCTCTCCCGTCCGGCTTTATATAGATAGCTGAACTAGGTCTTACAGAAAAGGAAACTATTCGTATTAGGAATCTATCTCTATTCTTGGAAATTAAAACATCCGGCTTCTTCTCCAATCCGGGCGGCGGATTGGGCCGCCCTCCGGATCTTCTAGAATCTATCTCTTCTGTGTGTCAGCCTGTTGGGCCGTCCGGAGAAGCCTCATGCTTCTCCAACGATGGGCCACCCTGGCAGGCTGACTTTCGGCCAATATCGGGTTATACCCTTATCTGGCATAATCCCGACAGTAGCCCCTGGTAAGAATCAAGGCTTCTTTGCTTCCGTCTTTTCTTCTTTCGTCAAAAGATGAAATTTCAACCTTTTACTGTTTTGAATCTTTATTTGAGTAAATGGATGCCAAATCCGTCTTTTTCGAAACCCGGATTAATCTCCGCAATCTTCGTAGAGAAGAAACCTCTTTGACCAGAGTCAAAGTGATGTAAGCGTACGATTCCTAATTATGGCATGGTGATTTGAACGAACCAAATCTGTAAAGTGTTCATCATTGCGAGATTTTCGCACGGGAACCGAGGAGATGAAGTAAATAGAGCCATTTTTTGCGTAAATCCGGAATTACCGTCGGGTACGCGACGTCCATCTAACAGCTCAACTAGCCATTGCAGACATCTCATAGTGAGGCTATAAATAGCCCTTTGCATCATTGCATCCCTCACTTCTTCTTCTTCCTCGAGCTCATTCCATCCGAGAGAGAGAAATGAGAAATAACCATGCGCCTGAAGCCCTAAATCCTCACTAGACTTTTCCACGCAAGGCCCCAAAACTACTCTCCGGCGACCATGGTGGCGCGGGCTCCAAACATCTGCGTCCTTCTTCCATGGCTACCGGAGGAATCCCCGACACCCATACCTCCGCCTCTCCGACTGAGGATGCTGTTGCGGCGGCGCTGCGGGCATGCGTAGCTACGGAACCGCCGGTGGATCCAGACATTTTGGCAGCGGGGATGGGCGCTGAGATGGAGACGGCGGCTCCGGCGGATGCGGCCAAGGGGAAATCCCCGGCGTTCTCTGCTTCTACTCCGGCTTCCACCTCAATAGAGACTTCCGTAGCTACTTCTACTCCCCCCCAGGTGAGGCATCTATTCATTGTCCCCCACCGTAGGTGCTGCCTCTCTCGAGATCCAATCTCTCGACTTGGGTAGTCTCTATTGTAAACACCACATCAATACAAACCAGACAAGCAGGAGTAAGGGTTTTACCTCCTCGAGGGCCCCAAACCTGGGTAAATTGTGTCTCTTGTTAGCCGACGAAATCACCAGCGCCCATCAGTTTCCTACTCTCAAACCCCCAGTATGTCACCCAAGGGATATGCCAAGTCAGGTACTTGACATTTGGCGCCGTATGTGGTAATGGCAGGAGCTGGATCTACGGCCACGCCGGTCTCATCTGCATCAGGTTCAACCCGGAACCTTGGATCATCGACTCCCTCGAAGTCGATCTACTTCGGGTCGTTCATCTACACACCCCACTCGACGGCATCTCGCCCGACGTTCAGCGGTCTTCAGGGGGCGCCAAGCTGACGTTTGGCGACTTACGCTTCCGCGCCAACAAGGAGCGAATACCGCGCTTCCGCGACTCTCTGGCACTCGCCGAATCTGAGGCCGATTCGATCTCGAGCACGACAACCCCGGCATTGCCACTCGCCGATTTTGATCTTCAATCGGAATTGAGCCTCGCATCGGTCTACCTTAACGACCCCGACTTCCAATTTATAGCAGCCGAAAAATTCGTCGATCTAGAGAACAATGATCGATTCGCCTCGGAGACTCGTGAACCCTACCAAGCCCATGTCTACATGGCCGACGCGACCGAGGAGCCCGCTGAAACAGCGGCCAGCGCAACGGAGAGACAAGTCATCAATGTCTCACGAGTAGCATGGGTTAAAGCGAAAACAGTAGTGCGCAACAATCTCACGCTGGACCAGACGCCACCCAATAAGATCTGACAGCCTATCACTAATTTGTGTCCAAGAAAAACTAGGAAGTGATACGGGCGATCCGAGCACTCGAGGCTCGCAGACGCGCGGCAGAGGCATCAAGTGCCCGCAGAGCAGGCAAGCCGCCTCAGCGACTGGTGGATTGACGGGACCCCAGCCGAACAGCAAAAGAAAGTACGTCTCAAGGACTGCGCATGGACTAGGAGTCTCTCAGTGGAAGTTCTTGAACCCTCGAATCCTCGTTCATGAACGTCAACGAGGACGGCAACATGAAACCCATGACTCCCATGGCCGCGGTCCTCGCAACCACGACATACTTGCGGGTGATCCAACCGCCAGAGGGTGACCCCCGCACATAACAGAATTGCCAAGCAATGAGAGAACTATGTATGCCTGGAGCAGCGATCGCTGCTAAGACGCACAAGAAATAGGCCGCGCTAGAAACTTCCGCTCCACACGCGGAAAGATCCCTCGCCGCGGGCGACAACACCTCTCCAACAAGAAGGGACGATGGATCTCCCCGTCGACACCGAAGCAGGGACCCGCGACATCGGGATGACAACTCACAACATCGTGATGACCAGCCGCGACATCGTGATGATCAGCCACGACACCGCGACGAAGAGCCACGGCAACGCAGCAAAGAGCCGCCACGCCGCTCCCAGGACCCGTGATACCGCAGCAGAGAACCTCGAGGCAGTAACAGTCATGATAGGGGAGTACACGACGCCTGAAGCGACATCGCCCTAGCACAAGGTCGACAGGGCTCGAGCACGCAGAACCTGATACGTCTCCAACGTATCTATAATTTCTGATGCTCCATGATAATATTATGCCAATTGCTACGTGTTTTCTCCCTTCTTTATAGCATTTTTACTCCTTTTTCGGGACTAACCTATTAACAAGATGCCAAGTGCGAGTTCCATGTTTTCTGCTGTTTTTTATTTCATAAAAGTTGTTCTAGAAACAATCTCGGAATTGGACCCCACAAAGCCCGAAATGCCTATTTTCCCCGGAAGCATCCAGAAGACCGAAGAAGATTCGAAGACGGGCACCAGGGGGGCCACACCATGGGGTGGCGCGGACTCCCCATGGTCGCGCCAGCTGGTGGTGTGGGGCCCCCAGGGCTCCTCCGTCTTTGCCTTTTCGCCTATATATTCCCCTCCGATGGAAAACCCTAAACACCTGATCAAATATCCCCGAAAAGTTCCACAGCCGCCGTCGTCGTCAACCCTAGATCAGGGGGGTTCTAAAGCTGCCTCCCGGCACCCTGCCGTAGAGGAAAATCATCACCGGAGGCTTCCCCATCACCATGCCTGCCTCCGGAGTGATGCGTGAGTAGTTCATCCTTGACTACGGGTCCATAACAGTAGCTAGATGGTTGTCTTATCCTTATATTCCTCCATGTTTAGATCTCGTGAGCTGTCTAGCATGATCGAGATTGATCTTATGTTATTCTATATGATGTGTTTGCTGGGATCCAATGAATATTGAACTTATGCCAAGTTGATTATAGTCTTTATTGCATATGTTATTTGTGATCTTGCATGTTTTCCGTTGCTAGTGGTTGCTCTGGCCAAGTAGTTGCTAGTGACTCCCAGAGGGAGTATTTATGCTAGATAGTGGGTTCATGCCTCCTTTTCGAGTGTGATTGTGTGACAAAAACATGACCGGGGGAGGATGTGTTGTTGCCACTAGGAAAAAACAGCGGTGTGAGTGCCCGCGTGTACAATCATTGCTTACTTTACGCACATTGTTTAATGCAATTATCTGTTTCTTGCAACTTAATACCTAAGGGGGTTCGGATGATAACCTGAGGGTGGATTATTAGTCATAGATGCAGTTGGATTACGGTCTATGTATATTGTTGTAATGCCCACGCTAAGTATCATAGTAGTCATCATGTCATGAATGTGCACTACGGTGCAACCTTTATTTGCCAATTGCCCAGCTGTAGTTTGTTCACCCAACATTCTATCTTTTATGGAGAGACAACACTAGTGAACCTATGAACCCTAGTCCATCTTCTTACACTGTTAAACAAACCACAACAATTTCCTGCTTTCTTTACTTACTGCAAGCATACACCATTTTTCCACACTATACGTCTAATCATTGTTTTCAGGAAGACCGGTGAGATTGACAACTTCACTGTACCGTTGGGACAAAGTATTTTGGTTGTGTTGTGTGTAGGTTCCACGTTGTTGCTAACACCGGTGAGGCGCCATCACCACCGTCAGTGGCATCAACCTTCCTGAGATCCTCTTCCTCCTACTGGATTAATAACCTTGGTTCTTAACTGAGGGAAATTCTTACCGCTTGCTCATCAAACCATCCTCTTGGGGTTTCCAACACACCATCGCAAGCATCGAGGAATTTCTGGCGCCGTTGTCGGGGAGGAAGAAGTCTTCTGTCAAGGGAAGTCTCTCACTCTCAACCTCTTCATTTTGTTTATTGTCTTTTTTTTATTTTGTCTTGTTTTACTTCTCTATATGGAAAACACAAAAAACTTAGTTTACTTTATAAATGTTATTTATTTGCTTGCTTTTATTTCGCTAGAATGAGTATTCCTGAAGTTGAGGTTCGTTCTTTTAGGCAACAGGGGGGTGAGAGTTTAAAAGATGCTTGGTATAGAATAAATGATGCTCATAATAGGTGCACAAAAAATATTCTACCTTCATACGCATGAGGAATTTTTATGTTGGTATTACTGGCTGGTATAGGCATGTGTTAGATACTCTTACGGGTGGAAATTTTCTAGGAACTTCTGCCTTGGAAGCCTGCAATTTGATTGAAAGTTTAGTAGGAGCACCCCCACCCCCACTATAACTATTAAAACTGAGACCACTTTGGAGTATGTTATTAATAAACTAAACTCTTTGGAAATGAACTACCAATTTTCTTGATAATGCTAGCAAAGTTAATGAATCAATAATTACTATTGATAAAAGAATCACTGCTCTAGAAGCTAGCAACACTCATGATGATCAAAATTTTAGGATTGGTAAACTAGAAGAGGATGTGGGAACTTTAAGTTCAACCTTTTCATCTCTTAAATTCAAAAAGGAGAAAGCCTTTGTGGGAAAAGAGAAATGATTCATGTATGTTCCCAAGATAACTAAACCTAAATCTCAATATGTGCTGAAAATTGCTAAAACAATTAATGAAACTAAGAATGACCTTCATGTTGAATCTTCAGAAACACCTAGAGTGCCCATTGCTGCAAATAATGATTTATAGGATGTTATAGATGTTGATGCTTCACTTGAAAATAGTTGAGTTGCTTTCTATGCCTAGCTGAAAGGCGTTAAAGAAAAGCGCTACCGGGGGACAATTCATTTTATTTCTCTGTTTTCAACCAGTTTTCCTTTGTTTTCTTTTGTGTGCTTTGCACCTGGGTGTTGTCTATTTCCTTAGCAACCCCTCTGTATCTTTTCTTTTGTATTTTTCTTGATCCCAGTAAAGCCTCTAGTGGAAAGTTGAGACTATATTTCGGATTTCTGTGCAGGAAACAGATTTCTTCTGTCCACTGTTAAATTCGTATAAAATCACAGAAAATTCAGAATGACCTGAGCTTTTTTGTACATAATCCTGGGCTGTATACACAACTTTTCTTAGTTGATCACATTTTGATTTTAGCAACAAAAGATTTTCGAAAAAAAATCATCTTTACCTGTTGTCCTGTTTTGACAGATTTCTGCCAATAATTGCATTTGCATCTTAATCACTTTCTTTTGGTGTTCTTTTGAGAAAAAGAGTTTTAAAAGAAGTTGTGAAAGTAGATAATGTGTTTTTGAGTGTTATGATTGTGTTGAAACTAAACCATGTGAATTTATTATTTCTATTGCACTAACGTTGCTAATGAAGATTGTGAGAATTTTGATATGAAGGAAGTTTTCAAGGGTCAAGAGAAGAGGATGATATGATGTGATCAAGAAGGGTGAAAAGCCTAAGCTGGGGGATGCACCTGTGGTACATCCTAGAAAATTCCAAGAAGACTAAAGCGTCTAAGCTTGGGGATGCCCAAGGCATCCCCTTCTTCATCAACAAATTATCAGGTCACTTCTAGTGAAACTATATTTTTATTCGTTCATATCTTATGTGCTTTACTTGGAGCGTATTTTATTTTTTCTTTCAGTTTGTTTTTATTTTTTGCAATAATATTGGTTGGAGCCCCGACATTCTTTTATTGGAGAGTGACACGCTCTGCATTTTCATGAGAATACGTTGTATTGTTAATCTTTGTCTGGCTGCTGCATTTATTTAGCTCCTGTTCTGCATGCATCTCTTATCAGAGTTGTTAGTTTTAGTAGTGTTATATGAGTACTCTCATGTTTGATTGATGTATCATAAAGAGTATTTTTGTTAAAACATATCTTGTATGATGCTTGTTGGGAAAAGAAACTGCTGCTTGATGTAGAATTTATAACAGTGCAAGTAGAAGCTTGTATAGACTGTGGCTAGAACTTTATCATACCATGCTAAATTTTATTTTAGTTTCAAAGCCTTGTGGTTATTGAGTAGCATGAATATCCTCAAATATCTGAGAGTGTTTAATATTCCTTGAAAGATTCATGGGTTGTTCTTGTCATAGTAAAGCATAAATTTATGGTATTCTCTTTCGAATGTTTTATTTGGTTGATTTGGCGCATGATCACACCATGTTTATGACTATGAATCAGTCACGAATAGGCTCCATGACCACTTAGTTTTTGAACTTATGATACCGCTTATGCTTTAATTGATGATGTTTATGTCGCTATGCATGATTATGGCTCTTATGCTCTCTTGATTTGTCGGACCCAGTCTTTTGCTAGCCTCCACCTATACTGAGTATGAGCTCTACTCGTGCATCCAAACTCCTTTAAAACCAAAGTTTTTCCCGTTGTGTCCACCATAACTACCTTCTTGGGGATGCTTGATATGTCTCCAACGTATCTATAATTTCTGATGCTCGATGATAATATTATGCCAATTGCTACATGTTTTCTCCCTTCTTTATAGCATTTTTACTCCTTTTCCGGGACTAACCTATTAACAAGATGCCAAGTGCCAGTTCCATGTTTTCTAGCTGTTTTTTATTTCAAAAAAGTTGTTCTGGAAACATTCTCGGAATTGGACCCCTCAAAGCTTTAAGTGCATATTTTCCCCGGAAGCATCCAGAAGACCAAAGAAGAGTCGAAGATGGGCACCAGGGGGGCCACACCATGGGATGGCGCGGCCTCCCCCTAGCCGCGCCAGCTGGTGGTGTGGGGCCCCACCGCCTTTGCCCTTTCGCCTATATATTCCCCTCCGATGGAAAACCCTAAACACCTGATCAAATATCCCCGAAAAGTTCCGCAACCGCCATCATCGTCAACCCTAGATCAAGGGGGTTCTGAAGCTGTCTCCCGGCACCCTGCCAGAGAGGAAATCATCACCGGAGGCTTCCCCATCACCATGTCTGCCTCCGGAGTGATGCGTGAGTAGTTCATCCTTGGACTACGGGTCCATAGCAGTATCTAGATGGTTGTCTTCTCCTCATATGCCTCCATGTTTAGCTCTCGTGAGCTACCTATCATGATCGAGATTGATCTTATGTAATGCTATATGATGTGTTTGTTGGGATGCAATGAATATTGAACTTATGCCAAGTTGATTATAGTCTCTATTGCATATGTCATTTGTGATCTTGCATGCTTTCCATTCCTAGTGGTTGCTCTAGCCAAGTAGTTGCTAGTGACTCCAAGAGGGAGTATTTATGCTAGATAGTGGGTTCATGCCTCCTTTTCGCCTTTGCTCGACTGACAGAAACGTGATGGGGGAGGATGTGTTGTTTCCACTAGGGAGAAAACAGCGGTGTGAGTACCCACGTGTACAATCATTGCTTACTTTACACACATTATTTAATGCAATTATCCGTTGCTTGCAACTTAATACCTAAGGGGGTTTGGATGATAACCTGAGGGTGGATTATTAGTCATAGATGCAGTTGGATTACTGTCTATGTATATTGTTGTAATGCCCGCAGTAAATATCATAGTAGTCATCATGTTATGAATGTGCACTACGGTGCAACCTTTATTTGTCAATTGCCCAGCTGTAATTTGTTCACCCAGCATGCCATCTTTTATGGAGATACACCACTAGTGAACCTATGAACCCCGTTCCATCTTCCTACATTGTTAAACAAATCACAACAATTTCCTGCTTTCTTTACTTACTGCAAGCATACACCATTTTTTCACACTATACGTCTAATCTTTATTTTCAGCAAGACTGGTGAGATTGACAACCTCACTGTACCGTTGGGACAAAGTATTTTGGTTGTGTTGTGTGCAGGTTCCACGTTGTTGCAGACATCGGTGAGGCGCCATCACCACCGTCAGTGGCATCAATCTTCCCGAGATCCTCTTCCTCCTACTGGATTGATAACCTTGGTTCTTAACTGAGGTAAATTCTTACCGCTTGCTCATTAAACCCTCCTCTTGGGGTTTCCAACACACCATCACAGGCATCAGAACCCGAGCGTACTCCACGTCCGACTCGGATGATGATGAGGCCCGCGACGCACTCTACTTCGGGCGCGAAATCCGCGAGGGGAAAATGCCCAAGAAGTTCAAGCTTGCCTCAGAGGTCCCAAAGTACGATGGCTCCCAGGAATCTAGAACCTGGTTGTCAGACTACATGACCGCCGGTAAATGCCAAAGGGGGAACAAGGTGACGGCCATGCAGTACCTGAACCTGCATCTTACCGGCTCTGCTCAAAGATGACTCGAAAATAGACCTCGTGCGTGCTATATATAGATCTTGGGACAATCTCACTCGCCAATTTGAAAACGAACTTTCAAGTAACATGTAAAAGGCCCGCATCCGTTGAGAAGCTGCGAGTTTGAAAGCAGAAAAGAGACGAGACAACTAGAGAGTACATCCAGAGATGGAAAACGCTCAGAAACAATGTGTAAGATATACCGGATGAAACAGCAATCGATGCATTCTCCAGGGGTGTGTGGAGGACATATTTCCGAGAAGAGCTGGGACGTTCGCGTCCAAAGCTATTGGTGAGCTGATGACAATAGGCAACATATGGACCAACGGGGAAGACTCCATGTGCAATGAAAGAAACGTCTCGTCAGCACACGATGACGACCGCAATGGCGACCGCCACAGGAAGAAGAGGAAGCTCCCGTACGACCAGGACAACCAGGCGGAATACATTGGAGCGGAGTTCACCAAGAACCGCGATGGAGGATCCCCAGGAAATCGCGAGTGTAGGTAGAAAACGGAGGACGGGCCACCCGAAGAGGATCTGGATGGATACTGCTCTCTACACCTCTTCACAGATAAGCAGACGGGCAAGCTCAAGGCCACCCACCTCCTCAAGGACTGTAGAAAATTCCTAAACCTCCATGAAGTGTACATGAAGAAGCATCGGACCGCCACAAACCAAGGCTACCCGCATGTGCCTGGAAGCGGTGCAGTTGCGTACAATGCGCCACCACCACCAACACTGGCGGTACATCCCAATCTAGCGATGGTAAGATAGCCCCACCCAGTCGCGAATCCATTACTCGTGAATCATCCAGCCACGAACACACTACTCGCGAATCAGCCAGCTGATGCATACCCTCCCGCCCGCGGAACCTTAGGCATGATACAAAAAGTATGTCAATCCAGCCGCATTCAGAAGACAAACACCGCTAGGTTAACATGGCAGTGCAAGCGCCACCGTCCAGAACAGGGTACCTCAAGGGGTCGGAGCAACCCATTACTTTTTCCAGAGAGGCTCACCACCTAGGGTGTCCAGGCGAGGACATGCAACACTAGTCATCCACGCCCAGATAGCAAACTACAACCTGAAAAGAGTGTTCATGGACAGAGGCAGCGGAATTTGCATCATATATGCGGATACGCTCCGCAAAACGAACAAGAACCTGGATGGACTCGCCAAGTCAGAGACGTCATTCCATGGCATAGTTCCAGACTGACCGTTGGGCTCAATCAACCTGGAAGTCATACTCGGGGATCCAGCAAACTACAGAAGGGAGTTTAAGGTAGTCGACTGGCCATCACGGTACCACGCCATTCTTGGCCGAACCGCGTTCGCAAAATTCCTGGCAGTACCACATTACGCATACCTCAAGTTGAAGCTCCCAGGACCATACGGTATAATCACGATGAACAGAGACTTCCAGAAATTAGACAAGTGCGACGAAGATTTCCACAAGATCGCAAAATCTTTCGGAATGCAAGAGGAACTGGACGAACTCGCTAAAACCCAGATAACTCTGTGCTCCCCCTCTCACGAAGAGGATCGCCCCATACCTCGAGTCCGACTCTAGCAACGATACTAGAAATCATCAGGTCCGCCCGATAGATTCAGCAAAGACGGCGATGGCCTCGACAAGCCTTTCCCCCGCATAGTAAAGCGCGCTCGTCAAACTCCTCCGTGAGTACTGGGAAATTTTTGCCTGGCAGCCATCTGATATGCTAGTAATTTTTGCCTGGCACTCACTATAAGTGTACCCAAACGCAAAACCTGTCAAGCATACCACCCGCCGCTTCTCCGAGCCGATGCGCCTAACCCTCGGAGAAGAAGTCAACTGACTATTCGCAGCAAAGTTCATAAGAGAGATCAAGATTTCCACCTGGTTAGCAAACCCGGTGCTGGTCCCAAAAAAGAACACTAACATCCTTTGCACTTGTATCGACTATATGTCGTTAAACAAGCACTACCCAAGGATAACTTCCCGCTCTCGCGGATCAACCAGATCGTCGACTCAACAGCAAGCTGACAGTGCCTCACCTTCCTCGAGCCTACTCAGGATATAATCAGATAAGAATAGGAAGATGAGGGAAAAACAACATTCATCTCACCATATGGTGTATACTGCTACACAACCATGTCCTCCGGGCTCAAGAACGCAGGCGCCACATATTAGTGATGCATGCAGAAATGTCTCGCCAAGCTAATTGGACAGAACGTCCAAGTTTACGTGGATGAAATAGTCATCCAAACCCGAGTAGAAGCCACGCTCCGCGAAGATATCAAGAAACATTCGGTGGCCTCAACATCTACGAGATCAAGCTCAACCCGATGAACTGCATCTTCGGCGTACCTGTAGGACAGCTACTCGGCTACCCGGTGTCAGCTCGAGGAATAGAAGCCAACTCGGAGAAAATCAAAGCCATCCTAACGATGAAAGAGGCGACAAACCTCCGAGGAGTCCAACAGCTAGCAGGTCGATTGGCGGCTCTCAGCAAATTCATCGCAAGGCTAGGCGAGACGGCCCTTCCATTCTACAAGTTGTTGAACAAAACTGATAAATTCGAGTGGACACCCGAGACAAAGAAGGCATTCGAGGATATGAAGAGAGCACTGTCAAGCAGGAAAATGCTAGCCATACCTCAAGATAGAGAACCTCTGTACCTATACCTAGCCGCCATTAATCAGGTGGTCAGCATAGTGCTTGTGGTGGAAAGGCCCGAGGATGACAAGACACATGGGGTGCAAAGGCCAATCTACTACCCCAGCGAGGTACTCTTGCCTTGCAAATAGCGATATCCGCACTACCAGAAGTTGGCGTATGGTGTCGTCTTCACAGCTCGAAAGCTCAAGCACTACTTCCAAGAGCACACCGTGACGGTGTTAAACGACGCATCACTCAGGACAATCATGAACAACCTCATGGCCTCAGGAAGAATCGTCAAGTGGAGCATAGAGTTAGAGCCCGGGACATAATTTACAAGGGACGCGACGCGCTGAAATCACAGATAGTCACAGACTTTCTTTCAGAGTGGAAATAACTCCAAACCACGGGACCTCCCGAGTACTCCACCCTATTTTGGGACGAAGGGAGTATCTATGGAAGTAAATTACATCACAAGGCTTCTCATGTTCACACGCATATCACTAAAACAATAATGGGGCAACCATATGGCCCCAGCCGTACACACATGCCATGAAATATTAATATAAATAAAATATTCATGGTATATACTAAATCATACTCATTCCCTGCAAAAACAAGATGTTCTACCACCAAAGATAAAAACATCTGAAACTCTATATTGCAAGCGGAATTTGGCATAGTTAAAATAGCTGAAACTAACTATGTCTCAGACAGATCCAAATTTTCGTTCTCTTCCGTTTGACATGTTGCGGTCCTCGTGGATCTCAATCGGAGTTCGTATGACCAAGTTATGTCCGTTTGACGGTCGTGGTCCTTGTGGAGCTCAGCCAGAGTTAGTATGATCAAGTTCTGTCCATTTGATCGAAACTGCTCCAATGGATTTCAGCACTGCGAAAATCATATTTACACGGTGTTGATCTTTGTTCTAATTCGAGCAGTCATGTTGATCTTCGCATGTTGATCTTTGTTCTAATTCGAGAAATCCTATTGATCTTCGCGTGTTGCGGTCGGTTTATGCTCCACAGTCTACCCCGATCATGGGTTCATGAAGACGTATGGCAACTTACGAGCATGGATCTCGGTCGCCATTAGCAGCCCACTTGTTGCTGAAATTTGAGGTGGGCTTTAGGCCTGTCGGGGGGGCTACCCCCGAGTAGGGGTAAGGCTGGTAATAATCAATGCTCAATGTACGGTTTGCCGGGTAGGCGGCTACCCGGGTATCCGGTAGATGCTACTCGGTCAGAAGTACTGAAGGCCAAGAGAAGGATACAAGTATCAATCTGGATCAACCGGGTAGAGTTTGGGTGATCCGGGTAGATGGAAAGCTGTCCTACTTGGGCACAAAGTCAATGGAGACGTTGGAGAAGATCCCGCGTATCCAGGGGTCGTACCGGCGTGCGGTTCAACTTACTAGGCGCCTGATTATCCGCGGTGAGACGTGGGAACAGTAGGGGTAGGCAGCTGTCAAGTCCTGTCACTGACAGGGGGGACAGGACATGTCAGTGACCTACTCTGAGAGGCTGACAGGGTGGACATGACCTGTCAGCCGAACGGCGCGGAGACTTTCGGCATGGCGTCAGCGGGAACACGGAGGCGTGCGTTGTTTCCACAGTGGTGTTGTCGCATCATGTACTTTTATGTATAGAATACTCACTGGACACCAGTATATAAGGTGGCTAGCCTCCTCCTGCGCGAGGGGCGTTGGACCAGAGCGCATTTATTGCGTGACATAGAAACACACAGAGAGCAAGCAGTAGAGAGAGCTAGGAGCTGGCTACTCGGCTGAGACTAGGCTAGAGAGAGTTTGTAACTTCGCTACTCGGTTGATCATTATACAGAGAGATAGGCAGGAGTAGGGGTGTTACCTCCATACGAGGGCCCCGAACCTGGGTAGATTGTGGTGTTTGCAGTGTTCCTGAGCGCGCCTACTTGGCGTGCGATCCCTCCCTGAATACCTACAGCGTCCATCGGCCCCAACTTTATCCATCCCATGTCATCTGTATTCTCAACACCACGACAAGGCCCACTAGGAAATTTCCATTTAATCCCTAAGACCCATGCTGCCATAGCAAATGGTGGGAGTTTAGTCCCATATTGCTAGTTGGAAGAGTTTTGCACCAGTTTATAAGGTGAGCTCTCTCCCCACTAGTGTGAGTTGGTATGAAGAGAGAGGAGTTGTGGAGCTGTTCCACACGCGCGCTCCTCCTCCTCCGCCGCCCGCCTCGCCTCGTCACGACACGACGCGCCGCGCCGCGGGTTGCGGGAATGAGCCGATGCCGATGCCTTTATTTTAGCAGTCGGAAATGGGGAGTCAACAGACACGCCAATAATATGAGACGTCATATTGATTGTTGTCTAATTGCGTCACATTTATTTTGGTAATAGTCGTAATGATCGCGTGATAACGGTGTAATAACCGCGCGCAGTAAAACGTCGCATTTATCACGTGGTAACGGTTGTAGTAAACGCCACTTGAATTTGCGAGCTGACCGTTCTCCTACTCGACCGTGCCTATATATTGGAGGCTCAGGCGGACACAGAACACACAACTCATACACTCTGCCTCTTTGTGCCCACTGTCGTTCCACTTCTTGTTGCTTCCGCTGGTGATCCCATCCCGTCTACCGCGTACACGGCCGACGGGAGAGTAGGCCTCCGAAACCCCGCCTCTCTAGATCATGTACGGGAGAGGGGCGATTAGGTTTTTGGGGAGCCTCTCCTACGCGACTGCTCGATGCCATACGTCTACTTAGACTACTACTGCATCGCCATCATCGTCAACATGTCCACCGAAGCTGAACGCGCTGCTGCTGCCGCCGAGGCCGCCACTGCTGCTGCAGCCGCACTAGTAGGAAAAAGCTTATCTGTGGCGCACCATTTTGGGATTCTGTGGCGTACCCTAGGGCCGCAGGGGTGCGCCATAGAATTCACGCCATTAAATTTATTTTCTGTGGCGTACCCCAGCCCATGCGCCACAAAAAAAAAATTGTGGCGCACCCCAGCCCAGGTGCCACAGAAGTGCAAATTATGTGGCACACCCAATTTGTGCACCACGGAATTTTCATTTCTGTGGCGCATGGGCTGGGGTGCGCCACATAATGTTTTTTTTTGAATTTTATAAGAAAAGGATCTGTCTTCCGAAATTTCGCCAAAATTTTGGAATTTCCCCGGAAATTCCGTGGTGCCCGTGACCATGTCCTTAGGTAGCTTGGTCGGTGGTGGGTGGAGGAGGAGAAGGTGGTGGAGGAGGACGAGAAGGTGGTGGAGGAGGAGGTGGAGAAGGTGGTGGTGGTGGAGGAGGAGCAGGAGGAGAAGGAGGTCATCGAAGTTGGTGGAGTGGGAGGATCTCTCCGGAGAAGGTGGTGGTGGAGGAGCTCGCCGGAGTTAGTGGAGGAGAAGAAGCTCGCCGGAGGTGGTGGTGGTGGAGGAGGAGAAGGTGTAGAGTTGAAGTAGAGGAGAGAAGGGGAGAGGAGAAGTGGAGAAGTGGAGAAGTGAAATGAGAAAAAGGAGAAAGAAGAGGGAAAATAGAAGGGTTGTTGGGCGGGATTCAAATTTCGAATTCCGCAAAACAATTCTGTGGTGCACCCCCCCCCCCCCCCCCCGCGCCACAGGATTTTTTTTGATTTTGTAGGAAAAAAATCTTTAAATGGGCATAATTGTTTTTCCTTTTGGAATTTGGAGAATCTAAAAAACCTCATAGGCCGAAGGCTAGTGAGGTTGAGTTCCTTTTTTTCTCTAGTTTTTTTTATATCTTGATCATTTTTTTCCGACATCGTATGCAAAAGTTATGCCCATTTAATTTTTTTAACGAATTTTTGCTCAAAAAGTCGAAATTCATTTTTCAAAATTTGATAAAAAAATTGTAGACCTTAAACTCTCCGTGCATCTATAAGAAATTTATTTTTTGATAAATTTTAGACCTGGAACTCTCCCACGGAAAACTAGAAAGGCGATCCGGGGGTATGGAGAGGAAAAAAAATCTGTGGTGCATGTGTATGGGAGCGCCACAGAAATGTTGGATTCTGTGGAGCACCAATGCACATGCGCCACAGAATACGACATTTCTGTGACGCACCAGATCACGTGCGCCACAGAAATGTTCGCTTGCAATGATTGGGGCGGGCCCCACCCAGTTTTTGTGGCGCCCTCTTCTCCTGTGTACCATAGAATTTGTCATTTTTGTGGCACATGTTTTGTCGTGCGTCACAAAATTTAATTTCTATGGCGCACTCTTCTCTGGTGCGCCACAGAAAACCTTCCATAGAAATGCAGTTTTCTACTAGTGCCGCCACCGCTTCTGCTACGGCTACTGCCAATTGGCCGACCGCAGGGTATAACATGTTTATTCATGTCCTTATTATTTCCATGTGTGCAATACTAGTAGTTTGCGTAGATGTATCTACTATCAATCTAGTATGCAGGAACATGGTTAATTATCAGTATGTTTACGTCATGTTCATGATTGATTTATACTTGGATTAATTTAATCTGTAAATTATCTATATCTTTAACAATCCAAAAACCAAATATGTGTAGACAATTTTCGATTCATGGTTTTGCTACTGCACTGAAACCGGACCCATTTATGGGGACGTACTTTAAGCGTTGGCAGACCAAACCAATCCTATGGCTCACGGCTATGAACGTGTTCTGGGTCATCGGTGTCACTTCCAATGAAACGATTACTCCTGAATAGGAGAAGGCATTTAGTGATGCCACTGTCGTCTTTGTTGGATGCGTTCTAAGCGTGATCGGAGATAAGTTTTTTTACGCATGTTTACATATGCGGGTTGCCAAGGACTTGTTGGAGGCGCTCGAATCCAAATTCGGCGCAACCGATGCTGGCAGCAAGATTTACAGTATAGAGCACTTCCATGACCACAGAATGTTCAAAAACTTTTCTGTATTGGAGCAGGATCATGAGATACAGTCCATCTCTAAGGATCTTGAAATTCTCAAGTGCGTGCTACCGGGCAAGTATGTAGCGGGATGCATAATCGCTAAGCTTCCTAATTCCTGAAGGAACTTTGCCACTACTCTGAAAAATCAGAGGCGTGAATTCTCAGTAGAGGATGTCATCGGCCATCTGAGTGTTGAGCAGAATTCGAGGGCAAAGGACTCACATGGAAAAGGGAACAAAGGAACTTCTGTGGCCAATATGGTACAGAAGAACTACAACTCCCGCAAGAATAAGGCGAGGACTGGTGTCCAGCAGAATACCGACTTCAAGAAGAAGGCTAAGAAGACCCTCAAGAAGGATAAGAAGAAAGATGGTTGTTTCACTTGTGGTTCACTAGAACACTGGGCTGTGGAGTGCCCAAACAAGTACAAGAAGCCAGGACAGGTTTCCAAGACTGTCAACATGATTGTCAGCAACAATGAGAATCGGGCATCTGGGTATGGTAATTTATTTACTCTATTTCAAGTTTGTCAGTCTACTGATTGGTGGATTGACACAGGTGCAAATATTCATGTGTGTGCTGACATATCATTGTTTTCTTCTTATCAGGTCACAAGGAACGGGTCCGTATTGATGGGGAATGGTGCAAGTGCTTCTGTACTTGGTGTTGGCACAATCGATCTGAAGTTTACTTCGGGAAGGATCGTGCAGCTCAAGAACATGCAGCATGTCCCCGCCATCAAGAAGAATCTCATTAGTGGCTCCCTTCTATGTAAAGAAGGGTTTAAGTTGGTATTTGAGTCTAATAAAGTAGTTGTAACGTTATATGGACTGTTTGTTGGAAAAGGGTATGAGTGCGGAGGTATGTTCCTCTTTTCCCTCGCTGATTTCTGTAATAAAGTCGTGAACAATATTCATTCGAGTCTTGATGAAAGAGAAGTTATGCATTCACGTCTTTGTCATGTTGGTTTCAGTTGCATGACACGGTTAGCAAAATTCAATTTAATTCCAAGTTTCACTTTAGCCAAAGGTTCTAAGTGTAATTCGTGTGTGCAAGCAAAGCAACCTCGTGAGTCCCATAAGGCTGCAGAGCAGAGACACTTGGTGCCATTAGAACTCACACATTCTGATCTCTGTGAGATGAATGGTGTGATGAATAAAGGTGGAAAGAGATACTTCATTATGTTAATAGACGATTCCACTAGGTTTTGCTATGTTTATATGTTAATTATTAAAGATGAGGCTCTACACTACTTTAAAATCTATAAGGCAGAAGTTGAGAATCAACTTGAAAATAAAATTAAACGAATCCGGTCAGATTGTGGTGGAGAGTATTTCTCTAATGAGTTTGATTCTTTTTGTGCGGAACATGGTATTATTCATGAAAGGACGCCTCCCTATTCACCTCAGTCAAATGGGGTTTCCGAACGGTAAAACCGTACTCTAACAGATTTGGTTAACGCCATGTTAGATACATCGGGTTTATCCAAGGCATGGTGGGGGGAGGCTATATTGACATCATGTCATGTCCTGAATAAAGTTCCGACGAAAGATAATGAGATCACTCCCTGAGAGCAATGGGAGATGAGAAAAACGACACTCTCGTACTTACGTACTTGGGGCTGTTTGGCGAAATTCAATGTGTCGATCCCCAAAAAGCGTAAACTTGGACCAAGGACCGTGGATTGCGTTAATTTGGGCTACGCTAAGAATAGTGTTGGCTATAGATTTCTAGTAGTGAAATTTGAGGTACCTGACGTGAAGGTTGGTACGATTATGGAGTCTAAAGATGCTACATTCTTTGAGGATATTTTTCTATGAGAGATATGCAAAGCACTTCTAGACAGGAATCAGAGGAGACTCCTGAGCCTGCCATTCCTATGGAATATTATGAACAAACGCATGATGAAAATCCTGAGAAGGATGACGAGGAAACCCTTGGTAGGGGCTAGAGACAGAGGACTACAAAGTCTTTTGGTGATGACTTCCTTGTGTACCTTGTGGATGATACTCCCACTTCTATTTCAGAAGCTTATGCATCTCCAGATGCTGACTACTGGAGAGAAGTGGTCCGTAGCGAGATGGATTCCATCATGGCTAATGGAACGTGGGAGATCACTGAACGTCCTTATGACTGTAAACCATTAGGATGTAAATGGATGTTCAAAAAGAAGCTTATGTCTGATGGTACGATTGAAAAGTACAAGGCTAGACTTGTGGCCAAGGGTTATTCCCAGAAAGAAGATGAAGATTTCTTTGATACTTATTCACCTGTAGCCAGACTGACTACAATTCGAGTATTACTCTTGTTGGCGGCCTCGCATGGTCTTCCCGTCCATAAGATGGATGTTAAGACGGCTTTCCTGGATGGAGAGCTAGAAGAGGAAATGTATATGCAACAGCCAGATGGCTTTGTGATAGAGGGTCGGGAAGGAAAGGTGTGCAAGTTACTAAAATCTTTATATGGGCTGAAACAAGCACCTAAGCAATGGCATGAGAAGTTTAATACAACTTTAACATCAGTTGGCTTTGTTGTTAATGAAGCTGACAAATGTGTATACTATCGCTATGATGGGGGCGAAGGAGTTATATTGTGTTTGCATGTTGACGGCATACTGATATTTGGGACCAACCTCAAAGTAATCGATGAGGTTAAATCATTTCTATCCCAGAACTCTGATATGAAAGATCTTGGTGTGGCTGATGTTATCTTGAACATCAAGCTATTGAGAGACAATGAGGGTGGGACTACACTTCTGCAATCCCATTATGTGGAGAAGGTTTTGAGTCGTTTTGGATATTCGGACTGCAAAATTTTCCAACACCATATGATCCTAGTATGCGGATTTGAAAGTTTGAAGGCACAACTAAGGATCAACTGAGGTACTCTCAAGTAATTGGTTCACTTATGTACCTAGCGAGCGCTACGAGACCCGACATCATGTTTGATGTGTTTAAACTAAGCCGGCTTGTTTCCAATCCGGATGATGTGCATTGGCATGTTGTAGAAGGAATTATGCGCTATCTGAAAGGTACCGTGAACCATGGACTTCACTACGGTGGATATCCTTCGATACTTGAAGGGTATTGTAATGCGAATTGGATCTTTGATGCTGATGAGATGAAAGCCACAACGGGGTATGTGTTTACCCTTGGAGGTGGTGCTGTTTCCTGGAAGTCTTGCAAGCAAATTATCTTCACGAGATCGACAGTGGAAGCAGAATTAACAACATTAGACACGTCTAGTGTCGAAGCAGTATGGTTTCGAGATCTTTTGATGGACTTGCCTGTGGTTGAAAAGCCAGTACCGGTTATCCTCATGAACTGTGACAATCAAACAGTAATTGTCAAGCTGAAGAGTTCAAAGGACAATGCACAGTCCACAAAGCACATAAAAATGAGATTAAAAGTTGTCAGACATTTAAGAAACTCCGGAGTGATAGCGGTGGACTATATCCAGTCGGCTAAAAATCTAGCAGGTCCCTTTACTAAAGGGCTATCATGTGTTGTGATATAAAGTGCATCGAAGGAGATGGGTATGAGACCCACATGAGTTGCCATGCCAGTAACCCAACCTATGTGATCAGAGATCCCGTGAAGTATGACCTGGGAAAACAAGCTAGTGGTTAACTAAGGACAGTTGTTTTTACTAACCCACTCCGCTGGAGATGCAGTACTCTCAAGAACTGTATGGCAGATTGACTTTCGTCTTAATGTGTTCCAACGCTTGTATAAGCAAGATGCGATCCTATAGAGAAAATGTTGGAGGAACACACCTATATGAGCTTGACTGCTGGTCGCAGTCTATGAGATTGGGTGATATCTAATAAGTTCACGAATAGGCCAGGAGTGTGACTAATATGCTCCACCCGAGGGGCCAGCTTTCGGCAGTCTAGTACTGGCAAGACATTTAGCGAAACTAATTTACGCCAAATTGACAATTCAAGGCATAATCCATTATTCAGTTGTGATGTAGTGTAGCTATCTACTCTAGGTGGATGTTCAACCTTAACGGGTCTCCACTGATAATGCTGGTATATAAAAACAGTGATTGAAACAGAGGACAACACCATGGGTCTTCAGGATCTGGTGGGGGATTGCTGAAATTTGAGATGAGCTTTAGGCCCACTAGGCAATTTCCATTTAATCCCTAGGGCCCATGCTTCCATAACAAATGGTGGGAGTTTAGTACCATATTGCTAGTTGGGAGAGTTTTGCGCCAGTTTATAAGGTGAGCTCTCTCCCCACTAGTGTGAGTTGGTATGAAGAGAGAGGAGTTGTGGAGGTGTTCCACACATGCGCTCCTCCTCCTCCGCCGCCCGCCACGCCGCGGGTTACGGGAATAAGCCGAGCCGATGCATTTATTTTAGCAGTCGGAAACGGGGAGTCAACAGACACGCCAATAATATGAGACGTCATATTGATTGTTATCTAATTGCGTCACATTTATTTTGGTAACAGCCGTATGATCGCGTGACAAACGTGTATACTATCGCTAAGAAAACAAGAAATTAAAAGGAAAAAAAATCGATGATGCTAGGGATGGCGTCATCGTCATCAACCTCGTCTGAAGAAACACATCCATTTCAGCCGAATTCATCTCCGGTTGATTGTAGGCAAATTAAGACGCGTTAATTCCTCATGTTTCTTCCCTATTAATCCAACCCCCTCCTCTTCATTTCCCCTCTTCTCCTCTCCCGAATCGTGCGAGCAATCCTCCCCAATTCTTCGACGGACTTCACCGCTAGCTTCGCCGTCCATCGCCATTTCCGACGAAATCTGTGATTTCCGTTGTCCCCTGTCTGTCTCTACCACTTTCCCCCTCTCTCGTGCTGCCCTGATGCCCATGGTTGGGTTTTACCCGCAGTAAATCGACGGGAGCAAGATGACCCAAAGTTCACCGGAGCCCCCGACCTCTCCATCCGCGCGTTGCATCGTTTGAAGCCGTCCGAGACGTTGCCGTCACCTCCATCCTATCCAGCGTGTCGTGCGGCCCCTCGCCGCGACCTCCCCGTACCCAGAGAAGCCCCGAGTCATCGCCGTCATGAGCGCCCAAGGTGTTGCGCCGCCACCTGCCATTCTCCGGCGCGATTCCGTCACCCGGCGAGCCTACCCCTCCTCTGTGATTTAATTTCGCCCGTTAGATCTCCATCGTGTGGCCTCAATTGGATCAAGCCGAGACATGCCACATTTTAATCCAAGTTGCAACTTAAGCCAAGCCCAACCCGAGCCCAACCAATAGGAGAATGCCACTTGTCCCAGACATTTTCTGTTTTTATTCCGGAGTAGAAATTAATTGTAACATTTTGCAGAAAATAGCCTCTAACTTTGAACGATCATAACTTTTGACACATAAGCCCAAAATTTAGCAAAATTGGACTTTTTGAAAATCCCTTGTCATGTAGAAACGTTTAGCGTTGTCCAAATTAAATTTGAGTATCTAAAATTTCTCCAAATTTAAATGAGCCATTTAGATTAATTTTGACATAATTCAAATTCTACAAATCAAAAAATTGCAAATAAAATATATTTGTAAACCTTAAGATGTTTTCTAACATACCCTTCTTCCCAAAATAATTTTTTTGACAAGTTTAGGTTTAAGCTGGCCATTTGAGTATTTTTGACATGAATTTAATTCCATAAATAATTAGAATATGTTTTCTTATGCAAAATTGCTCCAAATTATAACCTTGGACCAGAGACATTAGTACCTAAATCATGTCGACACCCTTGAACCATATCCATGTAAGTTTAGCGAAAAATCCATCATGGTGATCCACTGATGACCCACACGTATAGGGGATCACAACAGTCTTCAAGGGAAGTAAAACACAAATTTATTGATTCGACACAAGGGGAGCCAAATAATATTTATTATCCTTAACATCTGACTTGTCAATTCAGCTGCACGTGAAAGTAGACTTGCTCGCAACAATTTATCAGTGGTAACAGTTTTATAGCTGCAGTAGAAATAAAATAACATCAGTAGTAAAATAGTAACAGCAGTAGCAATCGCGGAAAACTGCAGGATGGGAGTACGATAGGCATAGAGGGAATGGATGAACGGGCGTTGCATGGATAACAAGGGTCATGTAATAATAATAATAACGTGAGCATCGCAGATAATAATAATAATAAAGTATCAAACATGTAGGCAAACCATAGGCATGTGTTGCAATATAGTCATACGTGCTCTCAATGAGAAACTTGCACAACATCTTTTGTCCTACCAGCCCGTGGCAGCGGGGCCTCTAGGGAAACTACTGGTAATTAAGGTGCTCCTTTTAATAAAGCACCGGAGCAAAACATTAACACTATGTGAACACATGTGATCCTCACATCACAACCATCCCCTTCGGTTGTCCCAATTTCTGTCACTTTGGGGCCCCGGGTTCCGGACAACAATGTGCGTAAACAACTTGCAGGTATGATCAAGAAACATAATTATACTCATGAAACAATAACATGTTCAGATCTGAAATCATGGCATTCGGGCCCTAGTGACAAGCATTAAGTATAACAAGCTGCAACAATGGTAGAAAACACTAAGAATGGATACTAGGCACTATGCCCTAACAATCTGGCATTATTACATGATCAATCTCATCCAATCCCTTCCAACCCTCTCAGCCTACAGCGGGGTTTACTCACTCATGGACAGGGGAAACATGGATGGTCGATGGAGAAGTAGTGGCGGTGTCGATGGCGATGGTCTCCTTCGAATCCCCGTCCCGCCAAGGTGCCAGAACAGGAACTTCTGATCCCCGAATGGAGTTTCGGGGTGGCGGCAGCGCTCTGTTGTGTTTCTGTGGAATATGACGAACCCCCTAGCGTTTTAGGGTTAAAGGCAATATGTAGTCGAAAGGGGAGCCCGAGGGGGTTTCTGGGTGGCCCACACCACTAGGTGGCGCGGCCTAGGGGGCGCGCCGGGGGTGGTTTGCCCACCTCCTGGCCCCTCTCCGAGTCTCCTTCTGGCTCCCGGGGTCTTCTGGTGTTTTAGGGACAATGGGGTCTTTTCTGCGCAATTTCCCGAAATTGATTTTTCTGCACAAAACCGAGACACCAAGGTAATTCTGCTGAAAACGGCGTTAGTCCGTGTTAGTGGTATCCAAAACTCACAAGTTTATAGGAAAACAATAAGAAAAGTGTTCGAAAAAGGAGATACGTTTTCGACGTATCAACTCCCCCCAAGCTTAGCTTATTGCTTGTCCTCAAGCAATTCAGTGACAACTGAGTGCGATAAAAGACTTTTAAGAACACATTTGTTTCATATAATGTAAATATACTTACTATATGATCAAGTGCTGAGGAATTCATAATAAGATGTATGGAAAATAAAAGCTACCTAGCAGTTATGCACACCATGAAAAGATGCCAACAAACAAATAATACACAACATGAAGTATATCAATCTGCAAGATTGCAATGCTCATAATAGGGTATGATAAAGTGTACTCGCTTGCTGATCCGTCATAAACGTATCCCTAATTTCTGATGCTCCATGATCATATTATGCCAATTGCTACATGTTTTCTCCCTTATTTATAGCATTTTCATACGTTTTCCGGGACTAACCTATTAACAAGATGCCCAAAGCCAGTTCCTTGTTTTATGTTGTTTTTAATTTCAGAAAAGTTTTTCTAGAAATATTCTCGGAATTGCAAAATTCGAAGCCCGAAAGTCCCATTTTCCCCGGAAGCATCCAGAAGACTAAAGAGGAGTCGAAGAGGGGCAGCAAGGAGCCCACACAATGGGCTGGCGCGGGTCCCCTCTGGCCGCGCCAGCTAAGGGTGTGGGGCCCCTGGAGCTCCACCGCCTTTGACCTTTCGCCTATTTAACCCCCCGGATGGAAACCCCTAAGTACCTGATCAAAATCCCCGAAAAAGTTCCGCAGCCGCCGTCACCGTCAACCCTAGATCAGGACGGTTCTGGAGCTGTTTTTCAGCACCCTGCCGGAGAGGAAATCATCACCGGAGGCTTCTACATCACCATGCATGCCTCCGGGGTGATGCGTGAGTAGTTCATCCCTGGACTACGTGTCCATAGCAGTAGCCAGATGGTTGTCTCCTCCTCATATGCCTCCATGTTTAGATCTCGTGAGCTGCCTATCATGATTGAGATCGATCTTATGTAATTCTTTATGCTGTGTTTGCTGGGATCCGATGAATATTGAACTTATGCCAAGTTGATTATAGTCTTTATTACATATGCTATTGTGATCTTGCATGCTTTCTGTTGCTAGTGGTTTCTCTGGCCAAGTAGTTGCTAGGGACTCCAACAGGGAGTATTTATGCTTGATAGTGGGTTCATGCCTCCTTGTTGCCTTGCTCGAGTAACAGAAACGTGAAGGGGGGATGTGTTGTTGCCATTAGGGAGAAAACAGCGGTGAGAGTACCCGCGTGTATAATCATTGCTTACATTACACACTTTGTTTAATGCAATTATATGTTGCTTGCAACTTAATACCTAAGGGGGTTCGGATGATAACCTGAGGGTGGATTATTAGTCATAGATGCAGATGGATGTCGGTCTATGTATCTTGTTGTAATGCCCGCACTAAATATCATCGTAATCATCATGTTATAATGTGCACTACGGTGCAACCTTTATTTGTCAATTTCCCAGCTGTAATTTGTTCACCCAGCATGCTATCTTGTATGGAGAGACACCACTAGTGAACCTATGAACCCTGGTCCATTTTCCACACTGTTAAACAAACCACAACAATTTCCTGCTCTCTCTACTTTCTGCAAGAATTCAACTGTTTTCCTCAGTATACGTCTAATATTTGTTTTTGGCAAGACCGGTGAGATTGAAAACCTCATTGTACCGTTGGGGCATAGTATTTTGGTTGTGCTGTGTGCAGGTTCCATGTTGTTGCTGACACCGGTGAAGCGCCAGCACCACCTTCAGTGGCATCAACCTTCCGAAGGTCCTCCTTCTCCTACTGGATTGATAACCCTGGTTCTTAACTAAGGGGAGAACTTCATACCGCTGTGCTCATCACACCATCCTCTTGGGTATCCAACGCTAGCATCAAGGATTTTTTCTGGCGCCGTTGCCGGGGAATCTCAAAGTCATCAAGAAGCAACTACTCCCTCATCAACTTTGGCACCAGGATTTTTCTGGCGCCGTTGCCGGGGAGAAGGAAGTCTTCTGGCAAGGGGAGTCTCTCACTATCAACCTCTTTATTTTGTTTATTGTCTTGTTTTTATCTTTGTCTTGTTTTACTTCTCTATATCAAAAACACACACAAAAATTAGTTCTTATTCTAGTTGTTTTTTTTTTTGCTTTATCATGCTTGCTATCAATGTTTGATGTCTTTTGTAACTAGATCTTATAGGAAAAGTGGGTTCACAGATGAACAACTAAAAGATTATAAGGAACACCGCTTGTCACAAAAAGGAATACACTTATGGGAGCAAATTAGTAAATTGCATGACTATGCTAAAAACTTGTGCTCTACTTATATTGTTACTTATTGCTTTGATAAATCTTGCTGTTGTAGGAGGTATAAACACCTCCCTTTTCAGTGTGAGTATAATGATAATGTTACCATATCTTCTTATATTAAGGGAAATTATGAATTATATGATGTGGAACAAATTGAAGAATTTATTGCTTGGAAGGGTGCATTCGAAATTGCTTATTTACTTGAAAGTATTGATGATGCACCTTATAAATACGAGATTTGTGCTATACTTGAATATTGCTTTGATAATTACAAGGATTGTAATTACTACATAAAGGAATATCTTAATAAATTCTCTCAACCTAAGGAAGAGACTAATGCTCTGCAGGAACCTGTGGAAGAAGAAACTGCTGAATCTGGAAGCTCTTTGGATGAAAAAGAGGAGGAGAGTGATGATCAAGAGGAGGAAGAATGGAACCCATGTCTACCTACCAATGATAGTAACTCTTTAACTCATACATTATTTGATGAAAGTGATGATCCTATTGATTCTTTTAAAATATCTCTTTTTGATGAAGTTGATAGTTGCTATACTTGTGATCTTGATACTACTGTGAAAAATTGTGAGAACGATATTGCTACTGTTATTTATGATAATCCATGCTACTTTGATAAATTCTATGATAATCCTCTGTTTATTTCAACTATTGATATGTATAATAATGAGGATGTTTGTTTAGAAAATTAATATGATAATGCTCTTGATGATGGTCCTATGTTACTTGATATTATAAGTTATAATGCTACTGAAAATAGGATTGCTATAATGTGTCCTATAACTTTTATGAGTGATCGATCATCTTGTTTTTCTATTGCTAAAAGTGGGGAAAAAGGGGAGCTAGTTTTAAATTTTGATCCCACTGTTTTGAGCTTGATATGAATTTTGTGCTTTTAGATCATGGAAAACATGCTTTATGTGATAATTATGTGGTTGAGTTTTTTCATGATGCTACTGGAAATTATTATGATAGAGGAAACTATGTTTGTAGGAATTTTCATGTTACTAAAACACCTCTCTTTTTGTTGAAAGTTTTGAAGTTACTCTTGTTCTACCTTCCCATGATTTCTATTTTGAACTTCTTTAATTTATTTATTTACAATATTCCTATGCATAGGAAGTGGGTTAGACTTAAATTTGTTTTATACTTTCTTCTTGATGCTCTCTTTTGCTTAACTCATATTTCTTACGTGAGCATTTTCTTGCTTTCTATGCCTAGCTAAAAGGCGTTAAAGAAAAGCGCTACCGGATGACAACCGTTTTATTTCTCTGTTTTCATTCTGTTTTTCTTTGTTTTCTTTGGTGTGCTTTGCACCTGGGTGTTTTCTATTTCCTTAGAAACCCCTGTATATCTTTTCTTTTGTGTTTTTGTTGAGCCAAGTAAAGCCTCTAGTGGAAAGTTGACACTATATTTCGGATTTCTGCGCAGGAAACAGATTTCTGTTGTCCACTGTTAATTCCGTTAAAAATCACAGAAAAGTCAAAATGACCTGAGCTTTTTTGTGCTTAATCTTGAGTTATATACGAAACTTTTCTAGTTGACCACTTTTTTATTTGAGCAACAGAAGATTTTCGAAAAAATCGATCTCTGCCTGCTGTTCTGTTTTGACAGATTTCTGCTATTTATCACATTTGCATCTTAATCTCTTTCTTTTGGTGTTCTTATGAGAAAACGAGTTTTAAAAAAAGTCGTGACAGTAGCTAATGTGTTTTTTATTGCTAGTATTGTGTTTAAACTGAACCATTTGAGTTTATTATTTCGATTGCACTAACGTTGCTAATGAAGATTGTGAGAATTTTGATGTGAAGGAAGTTTTCAAGGGTCAAGAGAAGAGGATGATATGATGTGATCAAGAAGAGTGAAAAGCCTAAGCTTGGGGATGCACCTGTGGTACATCCCAGAAAATTCCAAGAAGACTCAAGCGTCTAAGCTTGGGGATGCCCAAGGCATCCCCTTCTTCATCACAAATTATCAGGTCACTTCTAGTGAAACTATATTTTTATTCGTTCGCATCTTATGTGCTTTACTTGGAGCGTCTTTTATTTTTTTCAGTTTGCTTTTGATTTTTCTTTCAGTTTGTTTTTACTTTCATAATAAGCTTCGTTGGACCCCAGCATTCTTTTATTGGAGAGTGACACACTCCTCTTTTTCATGAGAATACGTTGTATTCTTAGTCTCTGTCTAGCTGCTGCATTTATTTAGCTCCTGTTTTGCATGCATCTCTTATCAGAGCTGTTAGTTTTAGTAGTATTATTTTAGTACTCTCATGTTTGCTTGCAGTATCATAAAGAGTATTTTTGTTAAGTATGTTTTGTATGCTACTTGTTGGGAGAAAGAAAACTGCTACTTGAAGTAGAATTTATAACAGTATTAGTAGAAGCTTGTATAGACTGTGGCTAGAACTTTTTCATGCCATGCTAAATGTTATTTTAGTTTTAAAGCCTTGTGGTTATTGAGTAGCATGATTAGCCTCAAATAGCTGAGAGTGTTTAATATGTATTGAAAGATTCATGAGTTGTTCTTGTCATAGTAAAGCATCAATATATGGTATTCTTTTTCGAATGTTTTATTTGGTTGACTTGGCGCATGCTCACACCATGTTTATGACTACAAACCAGTCACGAATAGCCTCCATGACCACTTAGTTTTTGAACATTTGATACTGCTTATGTTTAAATCAATGATGCTTATGTCGCTATGCATGATTATGGCTCTTATGCTCTCTTGATTTGTCGCTCCCAATCTTTTGCTAGCCTCCACCTCTACTGAGTATGAGCTCTACTCGTGCATCCAAAATCCCTTAAACCAAAGTTGTTCCATTGTGTCCACCATACCTACCTACATGTGGTATTTAACTGCCATTCCAAAGTAAATTGCTCATGTGTTACCTTTAAAACTTTCAAAATTATCCCTGCTTTGTGTTCTTGTTTTTGCTCATGAGGACGTCAATAGAGAATCTTTATCTCACTTGTTGATTGGATTTCACACCCTGGACTAGTAGCTTCATCCGCTTATCCAAATGATAGAAGAGCTGGCAGCATGGTGCCCAGCCCCAAATTAATACAAACAAATTCTATTCACTAATTTTTTCCCCTGATCATATATGTCAAAGCATAATTGTGTAAACAAAAGAGAAAGAGGGATGACCTTCTACACCAGTTGCATCCTTCACCATGGGAGCCTCTCTTGTGAATCCAGTTGGCTTGTGACGTACTGTATTGTCTGTTTACCATTCGTTGACACTAGCATACACCTCTCCTAAAAAATAGACATTCCTCCACAAATGTCAAACTTTTAATACCTCTGTTTAATAAAATACAAAGCTCTAGTGTATGAGTGATCCCTGCTTCCCTCTGCGAAGGGCCTTTCTTTTACTTTTATGTTGAGTTTCCATCTTCTAACTTTATGTACAGTTGAAGGAGCATTTTTGCCATTCTGAGTTTTATGTGCATTTGTCCCTTAAACATCAATAATTACTTCATGATGTGCTATCATTTGTTCTTAAATTATTTGTTCTAGTCTTCCTCTTGAACTTTGAAAGTGTCCTGGCATTTATGTTTTGTCCCACTCTTAAGGACTAGCGAAATACCACTTTTCGATGCTTCCTCTATACCTGAAACAAACGTTTACCTTTCTTTGCATTATTATTCATGATCCTTTATTTGAGTTACTCTTCGTGATGCAAAGTAATTGCTATGCTTTATTATTAAAGTTTTATTTTTCATGCATGTGCTTAAAGGTTTATGATCTCAGCGTGCATATGCTTTTACATTAGATTGATCAAGTTTATGTTAGTAGCATGTCACCTCATAAATTAGTGTTTTATCATTTACCTACTCGAGGACGAGTAGGAACTAAGCTTGGGGATGCTTGATACGTCATAAACGTATCCCTAATTTCTGATGCTCCATGATCATATTATGCCAATTGCTACATGTTTTCTCCCTTATTTAAGCATTTTCATACGTTTTCGGGGACTAACCTATTAACAAGATACCTAGAGCCAGTTCCCTGTCTTCTACTGTTTTTAGTTTCAGAAAAGTTGTTCTAGAAATATTCTCGGAATTGGAAAATTCGAAGCCCGGAAGTCCTATTTTCCCCGGAAGCATCCAGAAGACCGAAGAGGAGTCAAAGAGGGGCAGCAGGGGGCCCACACCATGGGCTAGCATGGGTCCCCCTGGCCGCGCCAGCTAGGGATGTGGGGCCCCTGGAGCTCCACCGCCTTTGCCCTTTCTCCTATTTAAGTACCTGATCAAAATCCCCCAAAAAGTTCCGCAGCTGCCGTCACCGTCAACCCTAGATCAGGAGGGTTCTGGAGTTGTTTTCCGGCACTCTGCCGGAGAGGAAATCATCACCAGAGGCTTCTACATCACCATGCCTGCCTCCGGAGTGATGTGTGAGTAGTTCATCCATGGACTACGGGTCCATGGCAGTAGCTAGATGGTTGTCTCCTCCTCATATGCCTCCATGTTTAGATCTCGTGAGCTGCCTATCATGATCGAGATCGATCTTATGTAATTCTTTATGCTGTGTTTGCTGGGATCCGATGAATATTGAACTTATGCCAAGTTGATTATAGTCTTTATTACATATGCTATTTGTGATGTTGCATGCTTTCCGTTGCTAGTGGTTGCTCTGGCCAAGTAGTTGCTAGTGACTCCAAGAGGGAGTATTTATGCTTGATAGTGGGTTCATGCCTCCTTGTTGCCTTGCTCGAGTGACAGAAACGTGAAGGGGAAGGATGAGTTGTTGCCATTAGGGAGAAAACAACGGTGAGAGTATCAGCGTGTATAATCATTGCTTACATTACACACTTCGTTTAATGCAATTATCTGTTGCCTGCAACTTAATACCTAAGGGGGTTCGGATGATAACCTGAGGGTGGATTATTAGTCATAGATGCAGATGGATGTCGGTTTATGTATCTTGTTGTAATGCCCGCACTAAATATCATAGTAATCATCATGTTATAATGTGCACTACGGTGCAACCTTTATTTTTTAATTTCCCAGTTGTAATTTGTTCACCCAACATGCTATCTTTTATGGAGATACACCACTAGTGAACCTATGAACCCCGGTCCATTTTCCACACCGTTAACCAAACCACAACAATTTCCCGCTCTCTCTACTTTCTGCAAGCATTCAACTGTTTTCCACAATATACGTCTAATCTTTGTTTTCAACAAGACCGGTGAGATTGACAACCTCATTGTACCGTGGGGGCAAAGTATTTTGGTTGTGTTGTGTGCAGGTTCCACGTTGTTGCTGACACCAGTCAAGCGCCAGCACCACCGTCAGTGGCATCAACCTTCCGATGGTCCTCCTTCTCCTACTGGATTGATAACCCTGGTTCTTAACTAAGGGGAAACTTCCTACCGCTGTGCTCATCACACCCTCCTCTTGGGGTATCCCAATTCTAGCATCACTTGCCCTTAATAATGGAGCAAAACATAAATTCCAGGGCACCTCTGAAGTTCAAATGAAGACTAGAAATAAAGATATCAAAGATACAAGCATCAAGTTATACCACAATTACCTGTGTTCTGGGACAAGCACATTACACTAAGAATAACAGCCATGCTCTCAAGAAGGTGCATAAAGTGAGAAGGTGAAGACTCAACATAAAAGTAAAAGAAAAGCCCTTCGCAAAGGGAAGCATGGATCACTCATGTGCTAGAGCTTTTATTTTATCAAAGAAACGTATAAAATATATTTTTAGAGAGGTGTATGCTTATGTCAATGAATGGTAAACAGAAAATACAGTACGCCACAAGCCTTTCACAAGAGCGGCTCCCATGTGAAGGATGCAACTGTTGTAGAAGGTCATCCCTCTTTCTCTTTTCTTTACACAATTATGCTTTAACTGATAAAATCATGGGCAAAAATAGTGAAGAGAATTTGTGTGTATTAATTTGGGGTTGGGCACCCCGCTGCCAGCTCTCTATCAGTTGGATAAGCGGATGAAGCCACTAGTCCAGAGTGTGAAATCCAATTGACAAGTGAGATAAAGATTCTCTATTTACGTTCTCATGAGCTAAAACAGGGGCACAAAGCAGGAATGATTTTTAGCAGGTTTTAAAGGTAGCACATGAGCAATTTACTTGGAGTAGCAGTTAAATACCACATATAGGTAGGTATGATGGACACAATGGGATAAACTTGGTTTTTGGGAGTTGGATTGCATGAGTAGCATTTCATACTCAGTACAGGTGAATGCTAGCAATAGATGGGGAGCAACAATAAAAAGAGTGATAGCTGTTATAATCATGCTTGCGACAAAACAAAATTAACTGGGGCATAAAAGTGATACAAATACTCTGAGGCAAAATAAATCATCGAGCCTTAAGTGACTTTTTGTTTTCAGTCTTAACATGCGTGAGCATGTGCCAAGTCGATTCAAGAGAAACAAACAGTGGTAGCTACAACAATGCCATACCCTTCTATGAATAAAGCAATGTAAGCAAACATCTATACGACAAGCTATCTTATATTAATAAGTTGGAACTAACACGTGAGAGCAGGAACTACTAAGCATCAAGTAAATAACATATACTTTACATGAACGGACTAAGCATGTTCAGACAATGAGTATATGTACAAAAATAAAACAAAAAGAGTTCATACCATCCTCTCACCGCGATACGGATTGTCGTAAATCATCATTACTGCTCTTCACTTGTGTGGATCGAATAATATAGAATGATAATCAACCTCCAATGGAGACACAGAAGTACGGTGAAGTATGCAACAAACTTTACAAAACCAAAGAAGAACAACAAATATTTTTGAGTTTTCGAATTAAAACAAGAACGGAAAGAAACAAGCAAACAAAGCAAAATATTTTTGGATTTTTGAATATTAAACCGAAATGAGAAAAGAAAGCAAACCAACAAAAGAAACTAAAGAAGCAAACAAAGAGAAACAACAGAAATATTTTTGAGTTTTGGAAAACAAGAACAAAACGATAAAACAAAAAGAAACGAAAGAAACAAAAATATGGATATACAAAGAACCGACTGAACATGATATATAAATGAGTGTGATGTCGGTATACCTCCCCCCAAGCTTAGGATTTTGGCCTAAGTGGAGATCATCCATAACGCGAGAAGACTCCCCACTGTGGTGGGTCGTCCGTCGCATGGTCGTACTCGGGCGCCCAAGAAGAAGATGAACCAGCAGGCGCATAGTCATATCCAGGGTCCTGGTATGGGATCCCCGTGGTGTCGGAGGGCTGGACGAAATCACCATCGTCCCCCTCACCGGCATCCTCCACATGCTGGGGCTGCTGCTCGAGGTATGCATCCAGCTCACTCTCTAAAAGTGACCACCCTTGCCTGCGATCAAGGTTAAGCAAAAGAGACACGGGCAGAAGTACTTCTCTAACAGTTTTAATCACTCTCCACCCGGATTGTTTGGAGAAAGTTAATTTAAAAGATAAATTATGAAAGTGGCCATGGGTAGAAAGAAACTTATGTGGAATCATAGAAACAAGGTCCAGCCTTTCTACAGGAAATTGTAGGTCTAGAGGGTGTGGCTCCAGACCATGCAAAGGTAGCAAGCGCGAGGCAGTAAGACCTCCACAAATTCCGCCCTTCTCACGGTTATGCGAGATACGGTAAGCGATTAAAGCACCAAAGTTATAAGACCTATCCCATTTCAAAGCAGAGGGAAGAAAAGCTAGATCATAGACAGACATCTTGTTGGCAGTTTTCCTAGCTAGCACACACTTAGAAATAAAATAGGCAAAGTATCGAATGCTAGGGAGTTGAATTTCTCGAATTTTACCACTCTCCCCTGTGAAGCTTCTGCCTTGGCAAATCTCCTTATATAGTTCCAACAGTGGTTTAGGATGCCCTCTTATCTTCTCACATGAACCCCACCATGGTACCTTAATAGCTGCACAAAAATCGCTGAAAGGCAAGTTTACAGCTTTATTGTAAATTAATACTGGACCATAGGGTTAGTTGAAGACCATTTAAAACAAAAATCCTGCACGACAGCCATGGTTAGTTTTATGTGTTGGGTAGGCTCATCCTCAAGGAAATTATTCAACCCTGCATTATGCACAAGAGTGTAAAAATCCTGCTGAATTCCCGTAATACACATGAATTCCCGGCACGGATAGATTGAAGGGAACACTCTTTCTTCTCGGTGCACAGGAATGACCTCATCCAACTCCAACTCATGCTGGTTTAGTTGATGTACATTATGCTCCATCTCTGAAATTTTTCAACAATCATCAAAAAATTGATTTCAAGCAACTATAAGGTGGAAACTACTATAGAGACTTATAGGAGAGCTAAACATGCATCAAAACTAAATTATTTCTACTCAAATCAAGCATGCAAACTCACATAAGATGTCACCTACAATACCAAAATACTCAAGAAATACCCCCACAAAAAAAATCTACTTGGATAATCGGAGGAGTCACATACCGGAGAGCAAATGCACCAAATTTCAGCACAAATGATGGGCTGAGCAAAGAGATCGGAAAATCTCGAGGAAGAACAGCAAGAACACGGGTTCCAAAAAATGTTTTCATTTTGTGGGTGAGAGAGAAGACTTTGTCACTGGAGAGAATAAGTGGAGGGCCCGGGGCCCACACCATGTGCTGGCGCCACTAGGGGGCAGGCCGCGCCACCCCATGGTATGCCTGACTGGTGGGTCCCCCTGGGGTCTCCCATGTGGCTTTCAGCCTCATTTTTTTACGTAAAAAATATTATAATTTTTCTGGATTTTTTCGAGAAACTTTATTTTCGAGGTTTTTCATAATTTAATAATTAGTTATAAACCTGGAAAACATATGAAAAGGTGGAAAACAAAACCAAAACCAGAACTACAGAGGTTGCAAAACATTCTAATGTGTAAATACCCAGTGAAAACAAAGATGGAAGTTGTGAAAACAAAATTATGGTTGGTGAAAACAAACATAACAAGGTGAAAACAAGAGAAATCACTTTGAAAACAAAAGTATGGATGGTGAAAACAAGGGTATGGATGATGGAAACATGGTTGTACTAAAATGGCATGGTGACAACAGAAGTAAACATGGTGAAAACATAATGGGGAAGTGATGTCTACGCACGCTTCTATTCTTGTAGACAGTGTTGGGACTCCAAGTGCATAAGTTTGTAGAACAGCAGCAAGTTTATCTTAAGTGGATCACCCAAGGTTTATCAAACTCAGGGAGATTGAGGTCAAAGATATCCCTCTCAAGCAACCCTGCAATTAAGATACAAGAAGTCTCTTGTGTCCCCAACACACCAAATATACTTGTCGGGTATATAGGTGCACTAGTTCGGCGAAGAGAGAGTAAAATGCAAGTAATATGGATGATAATAAGTGATAATAGCAATCTGAAATAAAAATGGCAGCAAGCAAACATGTAGTAGAACAGGCAGAAAATGGTGTTTCCATGCTTGGAAATAAGGCCTAGGGATCCTACTTTCACTAGAGGACACTCTCAACAATGATCACATAATTGAATGCATAAATATCTTCTCTTCACTATGCTACTCTTAACCACTCTCCGGTCGAATAACAACACCAATCCATGCGTAGGGCTTTAACAGCACTCCTCAGAGTAAGCACTTTCCCAACTAAGTAACCCCCATGCTATCACCATGGGACCCAGATGGTTCCACGCAAACACCACAATTTCATAGGGTTATCCAACACAAAATATAAATATAATGCTAAACCACACGGTGCACACACTTTCACCTTTACACTGTGATCAAAATGTTTACGGAGATCTCATAACAAATAACGAACACTAATCATTGCGTAGGGCTGCAAAAAAGCATTCCTTAAAGTAAGCATTCCCATGTCTAGTTAACCCCACGCCGTCACTATGAGTGCCCTAGATGGTACTAGACAAACACCACAATTCATAGAGGAGACACACACGATGTGCACACTGTCACCTTCACACTGCAGAACAAGGTGACTCCAAAGTTCATATTAATAAAGCACTTGAGTAGCAAAAGATGAAGAGTAACATCTACGAATTCAAATAGATTACAAATCTCATGATCACATATAGATCACACCACGGGAGAGAGATGAACCACATAGCTACCGGTAGATCCCTCAGCCTCGGGGGAGAACATCTCCCTCCTCTTCATACGAGAAAGCAACGGCAATGGAGATGGCGGTGGAGTCGATGGAGATGGTTCTGGGGGCATTTCCCCGTCCCGGCAGGGTGCCAGAACAGAGATCTGTCCCCCGAAACTTTCCGGTGGCGACGGTGGAGCTACGGATGTATTTTGTGGAAAAGGTCGATGTTTTTAGGGTTTTCCCTCGGGGGAGTATAAATAGGCGAAAGGGAGATGCCGGGGGGTGGCCAGGGGGCCCACACCACCAGGTGGCGCGGTCAGGGGGGCCGCGCCAGGACACCATGTGGCCCCCCTCCGGAGCTCTTCGGGACTTCTGGAAGCTTCTGGTACTTCTAAGACTTCTGGCTTTCGAATTTTCCAATTTCGTAGAATATTTCCAGAAAAACTTTTCTGAAACAAAATCCAGCAGAAAACATGGAATTGGCTCTGTGGCATCTTGTTAATAGGTTAGTCCCGGAAAATGCGTAAAAATGCTATAAAGAAGGGAGAAAACATGTAGCAATTGGCATAATATCATCAAGGAGCATCAGAAATTATAGATACATTGGAGACGTATCAAGCATCCCCAAGCTTAGTTCCTACTCGTCCTCGAGTAGGTAAACGATAAAACACAACAATTTCTGAGATGACATGCTACTAACATAAACTTGATCATTATAATGTAAAAGCATATGTAAGCTGGGATAATAGAACTTTAAACACAAACATGATAAATAGAACTTCAATAATAAAGCATAGCAATCACTTTGCATCATGACGAGTATCTCAAATAAAAGATCATGAATAATAATACAAAGAAAGATATACGTTTGTTTCAAGTATAGAGAAAGCATGGCAAAGTGGTATTTCGCTAGTCCTTATGAGTGGGACAAAACATAAATGCCAGTACACCTTCAAAGTTCATGAGGAAGACTAGAGCAAATAATTTGAGAACAAACAATATCACATCATGAATCAATTGTTGATGTTTATGGGACAAATGCACAGAAAAACACAGAATGGCAAAAATGCTCTCTCAACTGTGCATAAAGTTAGAAGATTGAGACTCAACATAAAAGTAAAAAAGGCCCTTCGCGGAGGGAAGCAGGGATCACGCATGTGCTAGAGATTTTTATTTTATTAAACAAAGGTATTAAAAGTTTGACACTCCTCCCATCCATCTTTCACAAACCATGGCTAACCGAATCCTCGGGTGCCTGCCAACCATCACATACCATGGAGGAGTGTCTATATTTTAGGAGAGGTGTATGCTAATGTCAACGAATAGTAAACAGAAAATACAGTACGTCACAAGCCAACTGGATTCATAAGAGCGGCTCCCATATGAAGGACGCATATGGGTAGAAGGTCATCCCTCTTTTTCTTTTGTTTACACAATTATGCTTTGACTGATAATCAGGGGCAAAAATAGTGAAGATAATTTGTTTGCATTAATTTGGGGCTGGGCACCCCGCTGCCAGCTCTTCTATCATTTGGATAATCGGATGAAGCCACTAGTCCAGGGTGTTAAATCCAATCAACAAGTGAGATAAAGATTCTCCATTAACGTCCTCATGAGCAAACACAAGAACACAAAACAGGAGTAATTTTGAAAGTTTTAAAGGTAGCACATGAGCAATTTACTTGGAGTGGCAGTGAAATACCACATGTAGGTAGGTATGGTGGACACAATGGGAAAACTTTGGTTTTAGGGAGTTGGATGCACAAGTAGAGCTCATACTCAGTACAAGTGGAGGCTAGCAGAAGACTGGGAGCGACAAATCAAGAGAGCATAAGAGCCATAATCATGCATAGTGACATAAACATCATTAATTAAAGCATAAGCGGTATCACAAGTTCAAAAACTAAATGATCATGGAGGCTATTCGTGACTGGTTCATAGTCATAAACATGGTATGAGCATGCGCCAAGTCAACCAAATAAAACATTCGAAAGAGAATACCATAAATTTATGCTTTACTATGACAAGAACAACTCATGAATCTTTCAATGACATATTAAAAAATCTCAGCTATTTTAGGGTATTCATGCTAATCAATAACCATAAGGCTTTAAAACTAAAATAACATCTAGCATGTCATGAAAAAATTCTAGCAACAGTCTATACAAGCTTCTACGTGCACTGTTATAAATTCTACCTCAAGCAGCAGTTTTCTTTTCCCAACAAGCACCATACAAAACATGCTTTAACAAAAACTCTCCATGCTACAGCAATAAAACATGAGAGTACTCACATAACACTACTAAAACTAATAGCTCTGAATAAGAGATGCATGAAAACAAAGGCTAAACGTTGTACTAGCAAAAAGTGAGCACTCACAAAACAATAAGAAGAAAACTAGAGTGTTCTAAGCAATGAAAACGGAGCGTATCTCTCTACTACACAAGTATGATAAGATCCAACCATAAACTACAGAAAAGAAAACTAAAAAAAAAACTTAAAGAAAAAAATAAAAGATGCTCCAAGTAAAGCACATAAGATGTGACCGAATAAAAATATAGTTTCACTAGAAGTAACCTGATAATTTGTCGATGAAGAAGGGGATGCCTTGGGCATCCCCAAGCTTAGACGCTTGAGTATTCTTGGAATTTGTTGGGATGTACTACCGAGGCATCCCCAAGCTTAGGATTTTCACTCTTCTTGGTCCCATCATATCATCCTCTTCTCTTGACCCTTGAAAACTTCCTTCACACCAAACTTCTCACAATCTTCATTAGCTACTTTAGTGCAAATCGAAGTAATAAATTCACATGGTTAAGTTTAAACACAAGCCTAACACTCATAAACACATTAGATACTGTCACAACTTCTTTTAAAACTCTTTTTCTCAAAAGAACACCAAAAGAAAGAGATTAAGAGGCAAATGCAATTATTAGCAGAAATCTGTCAAAACAGGACAGCAGGTAAAGATGATTTTTTTTAGAAAATCGTATGTTGCTCAAATCAAAAAGTGGTTAACTAAGAAAAAGTTGCGTAATTATCTGAGGAATAAGCATAAACAATTTCAGATCATTCTGATCTTCCAGGGTCTTATACGATGTTTTACGGTGGACAACAGAAATCTGTTTTCTGGGCAGAAATCCGAAAACCAACTCCAACTTTTGTCACAAACTTTACTTGGCACTACTAAAACATGAAAATAAAAATACAAAGGAGTTTCTATAGAAGTATACAACCCCTTGACTCAAAGAAAACATAGAAAAACAATACAAAAATAAAAAAAACATGGGTTATCTCCCAAGAAGTGCTTTTCTTTGCAATATTTGAGTTCTTGTTTAATTCACTTAATATTGCAAAATTCATAACTTGGGCATAAAAATTCCAAATTCCACAAACTAAATATGTTTTCCAATCAACTTTTCATGTACTTTCCAAATATCAATTTTGTTTGCTGTTTTGAATAATTTAAATTGCTGAAAACAAATGTTTCTTAATTATTGCATTTAAAATTGCCAAAATAGTAACTTGCTCATTTTAAATCCAATTTCAACAAATGAAATATGTTTTCCATGCAAAATTAAACCAAATTTTCAAATATAAATTTTGTTTCATGTTTTGAATAATTAAAATTGGGTAAATAATTTAAACCTTGTTTAAATCATTTAATATTGTTAAATCCCTAACTTGGTCAAATTAAATTCTTTTTGAAACTATAAAATATGTTTTCAAACCATAAAAGTATAAGCTTTTCAATTATGGAACTAACTTAATGTTTTGCACAAATAAAAATTCAAATAAGTTCATGTTTGAATTAAATTAATTTAATTCTTGCTTAACCTTGTTTAATTCATAAATAATTTATTTGAAATCCATTTTCAACAAGTGAAACATGTATTCCACCTAAAATTGTGTGTTATTATAAAATATGAACCTTGTTATCTATTTTGAACAATTAAAAGTGGTGAAAACAACAAATGCTTGTGTAACACCTTTAAGGAACCAAAATTTCATAACTTAATAAATAAAATCTTAAACTTGGTAAACCTTATTTCCAATTGATTCTATTGTTGTTATTTTGCTGTTTTCCTCATCCATGCATCATGCTAATCCACCTTCACCTATTGTTTAGTTGTAAAACAATTAATCCAACCTTAATTCATGGGCTTTCCATATGCAATCCCAATTGCATGTGGGTCCATTTAATCATGTTATGTTATCTTGTCAACTAGTTTATTTTGTTGCATCAATTAAATGGTCATGCATCATCCCATGTTTGTGCACTATGCCATGTTATTGATTGTTTGTCTCTCTGCGTTGTTTGTTTGCTTCTTCTCGAATGGACGATGACGTTGAGACCGACGATACTTACGACACCCCTTCTAAGGATCTAGCTCAGTACCAGGCTGCTGAGTTTGCAGGCAAGTATTCACTCACATGAACCATTGTGTTCCTTTCAACATTGGATACCGATACTTTCCGTTGTCTATTCTGCTAGCCCTATGAATCGTTGCTTCTATTCGATCCTATCACATGTTATCTTTTAACCCTGATATAGCCTCACCTCCACACCTATAACCCCGTTGCTTGTTGCCCGTGTCTTACTAGCATGCTTAGGGTTGTTTTGCTCGAGTCTGTTACCCGTTACTTTCTGTTCCTATATTTCTATTATGTTCTGGGACTCGATGTTAAACAACAACCTGTTAATTTTGAGGTAATAATAATTTGCTGATAAGGCACCGGCAGGAGGCCCGGCGTGGTTTTGAGGCCTGCTAGTGTCGACCCTAATTAGGAAAAGGGTCTTGTCTACTGATCCATGATGAGCGCACTAACCGCATGTGGGAAGCGTGTATGGGCGCCCCCCTCAATTTGATTCGATTCGCATCTCGTCCAAATCGCCTCATTTAGTTCGGGTTTTCCATTTGCCGCATGCATATTGCAGGTGCAAACCCTTGGCGCCAGGGTGGAACTTTTGTAGTCGGCATTTAGGGAGACACGTTCTTAGAGTGCTATGAGGGTCCCCTTTTCTTCGTGGGGCTTGATTAGCCGTGCGCTCAATTGCACGGGGTTCTTTGGGCTTGATGCGAAGAAGAGTTGAGTTGTGTTGAGTGCCCCGCTTGGTGGGAAAGGCCTTCCCATCTGGCGGGTTATTCTTACGTGTACGGCCAAATTGGTGCACCCCTGCAGGGATAAATCTTCTCGAGAAGCCGTGTTTTCCGCGGTTATGGATGGCTTGGTGAAAGTACTGGCTAACAAGTACTCAGAACAACTTACACCTAACTAATGATAACTTGACTAGTAATAGTCTTATTGACACAATAAATCGAACCATCATTAATCCAACTGTGTGAGTTATTCTCGGATTGCTTCTTTGGATAAGGGGCGAGATCCAGGATGGGTTTGTTTGGAGTTAGTTATAGTTGGTTACGATACGCTATCTTATCTCCTTTCTGTTAGCCGGAAGTGGTAGTAACTCTGTAGTTGGTTAGAGCAGCCAGTTGCAGCATCTTTTATATCCCCTTCCTTTCCGTTGAACCCAAAGCATCTGTGCTTGGTGTTGACGGGTTACACTTTGGTGAATTGTGAGTCTTGCTTGCCAGTACGTTTATGTACTGACCCCTTTGGGGCTGTGGTTTCCGCAGACTACGCTTACGAGGATCCCCGTGATGGCTACTACGTGGAGTTTGACGAGACTGCTGACGAGTAGATAGCGGACCCGGGCAGGATCCGAGACTTCGTGGATGGGCTCCGTCTTTTCGTTTCCGTCCTCTTAGGCCTATTTGGATCTTGTCTGTACTCAGACCTTTTGGATGCTTCCGCTGTGATGTAATGATGAATTGTTGGGGCATGTGCCCTCTGGATGATTGTGTTTGCTATCTCTGCTCTAGTGAGAGCTACTTGCAACTTATTTCAATTTTTTGTGTCGTAGAGATCTGTTGTGATATCACTTGTTCCAATGTCGTTGACGTACCATGTGTGTATGTTTTGAAGTACGTCAATGGAAGTATCTGGATTTCTATGGGATGGTTTGTGCAGACGATGAATAGTAAGGGAATGGTTGTCACACGTTTACGTGTTGGCCTGCTCATATTGAGATGCGGGTGCCGGTATGCCCCGTAAGCCATTTATCTACTGTTTAACGGACTGTGAATATCCCCTAGAAGTCCGGGTGCGACAAATGGTATCAGAGCCTGTCTGCCTGTAGGATCCCTTTTTACTGGTCGCAGTTGAGTCTAGAAACTATTTTGTAGCTATATAGGAAAAATGAAACGTGAGAGTAGGAATTCTGTTCTTTTTCTTCTTTCCCCACCCACCCTCCCTTTTCTGGTAAGGAAGTGCAACGTTGTTTTCCCTTCTCATCTAAACTTTCAAGTTAGGATTTCACGAATTCTGGTTTCTCTAGGATGGTTATATCTACTAGTCCATAGGAATGGAGGTGGTTGTGACATGATTTATCATGTTGCCTACTCACGATTGAGAACGGAGGCGTGTAAGCCCCGGAAGCAGATCCTCTATTCCTTAAGCAGTAGATATTGATCCTCTAGAAGCCCGGATGGGTTCTTCGTAGTACCTCAGGGGTGTTTTGATCTTGTTTTCCCGGTGTTGCTTTGTTATCCAGTTCTTCTCAACATCCTTTTCGTCCGTTGAAACCTTGTTGTTGCTTTCCACTACAGTTCTGCTACCGGCGTCTAATCAATAACCCTGTTCCACCCTTCTGACAGATAGTCTATTCTCCAAATGAATCAAGTTCTATCCAGCTATACACCCTCAATACAAAACCTCTCCTTTTACTTGAAAATGTTCCGGTGGTTTCCAAATCCCCTGACGTCTTTCCAGAAGAGTTGCCAGGGATGCCTATCGTTTTGAACTTCCAGAAAAACTATCCAAGGTGCACGATGTGTTTCACGTGACACAGCTCAAGAGGATCTTCGCAAGAAGTATCCGGACCTTTTCTTTTCTCAGTAGGAATCTCGGGGCGCGATTCCTTCAAGGGGGGCGTTTTGTAACATCCCAAGTATGAAAAATAGCCATTAGAATGTTTTGCTCTCTGTTATTTTATGTTTTGCATCATGACATCATGTTCGTTGCATTTGTTTTGCTTGTTTTCCATTTGTTTTCCTCTGTTTTCATTTGTTTTCCAATTGTTTTCCTTTGTTTTCCTTTGTTTTCTATTTGAATTTCAAATCAAATTTCAAACCTTTTGTTTCATACTTGTGATGTTACAATTTCCAAAAGGAATATTTCAAATCAAAACAATCAATTTTTTCCATTAAAGTTGTAATTCCAAACTATTGATCTGTTTCTAACAAAAATTCATCTAATACCAAAAACATTTGAAATTCCAAACCAACATCCAAATAATTGTTCATACTTGTTATGTTACAATTCTTCCAAATAAAAGGTTCAAATAAAACTCCCATTTGCTTCCATGAAAATAAAAAGCTCACCTATTAAGTGGTTCTTTAATAATCCACTTAATTCCAACTTGCATTCAAAATTCAAATCAAATCACAAACAGCACCCAATTTCAAATTATGAAAATTACCAAGACAATTCTAAACATTTGTTCTAATTAAACAATAAGGTTCAAAACTATTTAAAATGATGGCTTTTAATAATTCACTTAATTCAATTGCTTTCAAAATTCAAATCACATTTTCCAAAACAGAAACCTTTTGGAATTAATGATAATTACAACACATTTCTAATCCTTTTGTTTCAATTAAATTATAAGGATCAAACTATTTAAGTGTTGTTTTTAATAAATCACTTAATCTCAATTTTCATTCAAAGTTCAACCAATTTGCAACCATCAAAATATTTTGAAATATTTGGAAACCCAAACTTGCACATGTTGCATTTCCAATAAGGAGTTGTTACAAAAATTTCCCTAAAAATTTATAACCCAAAAACCCTCATTCTCTTCCTATTTCTATTCAGCAAAAAAAATATAATAGAACAAAAAGAATAAAACAAAGGGAGAGAGAGAGCACCAGGCCGAGCCCAACTCCCCTTAGCCCATACCCCTTCGACCCCCTCTTTCTTCTACCTCGGTACGGATCGCATCCATCGTGTCCACGTAATGATTCAGAGGAGCAGCAACGGCTGCGACCACCTCCCTCCCCCTATAACTCGACCCCTAGCCCTAGGGTTCCCTCTGCCCTAGCCTCCTACCTCCCTCTTTCCCTCTCCCCGCCTCCAATCTTCTTCCTCTCCTCCCACCCTCTTCCTCTCTGTTCTGCAACTCGCTGTAACTGAACCCACCGAAATTTCCCTCCTTTTGCTCCGGCGATCGCCGTCGTTGGGGTCCCCCTCCGGCCAGGCTAGGGCCGGGAATGGAACCCCCCGGCCACCCTCATCCTCCTCCACCTCACGCCAGGGGCCGGGAGGGCCCGAGGCGCCGCCGCCGTCGCCGCCAAGGCGCCGTTCGCCTCCCTGCTCCGCCTCCTACTGCCCGTCCGAGGTGAGCCTCGCTCCTCCCCTTTTCCTCCCCCTCTCGCTCTCCCCCCTCTCCTCTACCCGCCACCTGCACCCACACGGTCACCGCATGTCCACCCGCACCCACAGCACATCACCATGGCGAGCACATCGCAGCAGCCGATCGCTGCCTGTCCCTGTCGCTGTCGAGGAACAGAACGTTCAGTTCAGTTTCAGAACAACATCCGCGCGCAACACCTTAACCTTCCCCACTACCCCTTCCTATCACAACACAGCACGGCACCCAGTTGGTTCTGTCCCTTGCGCTGCAAGCAGAGGGGGTGGGTTCGAATCCCACCCCCTGCGGGTTGAACCCCATTTTTTTTCTTTTAATTTTTCACCACCCATATGAACTGCTATTTGCCCACAGGTCCCTGCCATTAAATTCTAGATCCCTGCTAATTTTTCTAAGTCCCTAGAGAGTAAATAAAATGGCAGATTACACCTTAATATTGGAAATTGCATAACTAAATCATGTTGACTCCAAATTCAACTTTTTAAATATGTTTTTTGTGCCAAATTGAATTCTCTATCCAAATATAAAATTTGTTTACTGTTTTGAATATTTTAAATTGGTGCAATATTTGAGTTCTTGTTTAATTCACTTAATTTTGCAAAATTCATAACTTGGGCATAAAATTTCCAAATTCCACAAACTAAATATGTTTTCCAATCAAATTTTCATGTACTTTCCAAATATCAATTTTGTTTGCTGTTTTGAATAATTTAAATTGCTGAAAACAACTGTTTCTTAATTATTGCATTTAAAATTGCCAAAATAGTAACTTGCTCATTTTAAATCCAATTTCAACAAATGAAATATGTTTTCCATGCAAAATTAAACCACCTTTTCAAATATAAATTTTGTTTCATGTTTTGAATAATTAAAATTGGGTAAATAATTTAAACCTTGTTTAAATCATTTAATATTGTTAAATCCCTAACTTGGTCAAATTAAATTCTTTTTGAAACTATAAAATATGTTTTCAAACCATAAAAGTATAAGCTTTTCAATTATGGAACTCACTTAATGTTTTGCACAAATAAAAATTCAAATAAGTTCATGTTTGAATTAAATTCATTTAATTCTTGCTTAACCTTGTTTAATTCATAAATAATTTATTTGAAATCCATTTTCAACAAGTGAAACATGTATTCCACCTAAAATTGTGTGTTCTTATAAAATATGAACCTTGTTATCTATTTTGAACAATTAAAAGTGGTGAAAACAACAAATGCTTGTGTAACACCTTTAAGGAACCAAAATTTCATAACTTAATAAATAAAATCTTAAACTTGGTAAACCTTATTTCCAATTGATTCTATTGTTGTTATTTTGCTGTTTTCCTCATCCATGCATCATGCTAATCCACCTTCACCTATTGTTTAGTTGTAAAACAATTAATCCAACCTTAATTCATGGGCTTTCCATATGCAATCCCAATTGCATGTGGGTCCATTTAATCATGTTATGTTATCTTGTCAACTAGTTTATTTTGTTGCATCAATTAAATGGTCATGCATCATCCCATGTTTGTGCACTATGCCATGTTATTGATTGTTTGTCTCTCTGCATTGTTTGTTTGCTTCTTCTCGAATGGACGACGACGTTGAGACCGACGATACTTACGACACCCCTTCTAAGGATCTAGCTCAGTACCAGGCTGCTGAGTTTGCAGGCAAGTATTCACTCACATGAACCATTGTGTTCCTTTCAACATTGGATACCGATACTTTCCGTTGTCTATTCTGCTAGCCCTATGAATCGTTGCTTGTGTTCGATCCTATCACATGTTATCCTTTAACCCTGATATAGCCTCACCTCCACACCTATAACTCCGTTGCTTGTTGCCCGTGTCTTACTAGCATGCTTAGGGTTGTTTTGCTCGAGTCTGTTACCCGTTACTTTCTGTTCCTATAATTTGCTGATAAGGCACCGGCAGGAGGCCCGGCGTGGTTTTGAGGCCTGCTAGTGTCGACCCTAATTAGGAAAAGGGTCTTGTCTACTGATCCATGATGAGCGCACTAACCGCATGTGGGAAGCGTGTATGGGCGCCCCCCTCAATTTGATTCGATTCGCATCTCATCCAAATCGCCTCATTTAGTTCGGGTTTTCCATTTGCCGCATGCATATTGCAGGTGCGAACCCTTGGCGCCAGGGTGGAACTTTTGTAGTCGGCATTTAGGGAGACACGTTCTTAGAGTGCTATGAGGGTCCCCTTTTCTTCGTGGGGCTTGATTAGCCGTGCGCTCAATTGCACGGGGTTCTTTGGGCTTGATGCGAAGAAGAGTTGAGTTGTGTTGAGTGCCCCGCTTGGTGGGAAAGGCATTCCCATCTGGCGGGTTATTCTTACGTGTACGGCCAAATTGGTGCACCCCTGCAGGGATAAAATCTTCTCGAGAAGCCGTGTTTTCCGCGGTTATGGATGACTTGGTGAAAGTACTGGCTAACAAGTACTCAGAACAACTTACACCTAACTAATGATAACTTGACTAGTAATAGTCTTATTGACACAATAAATCGAACCATCATTAATCCAACTGTGTGAGTTATTCTCGGATTGCTTCTTTGGATAAGGGGCGAGATCCAGGATGGGTTTGTTTGGAGTTAGTTATAGTTGGTTACGATACGCTATCTTATCTCCTTTCTGTTAGCCGGAAGTGGTAGTAACTCTATAGTTGGTTAGAGCAGCCAGTTGCAGCATCTTTTATATCCCCTTCCTTTCCGTTGAACCCAAAGCATCTGTGCTTGGTGTTGACGGGTTACACTTTGGTGAATTGTGAGTCTTGCTTGCCAGTACGTTTATGTATTGACCCCTTTGGGGCTGTGGTTTCCGCAGACTACGCTTACGAGGATCCCCGTGATGGCTACTACGTGGAGTTTGACGAGACTGCTGACGAGTAGATAGCGGACCCGGGCAGGATACGAGACTTCGTGGATGGGCTCCGTCTTTTCGTTTCCGGCCTCTTAGGCCTATTTGGATCTTGTCTGTACTCAGACCTTTTGGATGCTTCCGCTGTGATGTAATGATGAATTGTTGGGGCATGTGCCCTCTGGATGATTGTATTTGCTATCTCTGCTCTAGTGAGAGCTACTTGCAACTTATTTCAATTTTTTGTGTCGTAGAGATCTGTTGTGATATCACTTGTTCCAATGCCGTTAACGTACCATGTGTGTATGTTTTGAAATACGACAATGGAAGTATCTGGATTTCTATGGGATGGTTTGCGCAGACGATGAATAGTAAGGGAATGGTTGTCACACGTTTACGTGTTGGCCTGCTCATATTGAGATGCGGGTGCTGGTATGCCCCGTAAGCCATTTATCTACTGTTTAACGGACTGTGAGTATCCCCTAGAAGTCCGGGTGCGACACGCATATGGGTAGAAGGTCTTCCCTCTTTTTCTTTTGTTTACACAATTATGCTTTGACTGATAATCAGGGGCAAAAGTAGTGAAGATAATTTGTTTGCATTAATTTGGGGCTGGGCACCCCGCTGCCGGATGAAGCCACTAGTCCAGGGTGTGAAATCCAATCAACAAGTGAGATAAAGATTCTTTATTAACGTCCTCATGAGCAAACACAAGAACACAAAACAAGAGTAATTTTGAAAGTTTTAAAGGTAGCACATGAGCAATTTACTTGGAGTGGAAGTGAAATACCACATGTAGGTAGGTATGGTGGACACAATGGGAAAACTTTGGTTTTAGGGAGTTGGATGCACAAGTAGAGCTCATACTCAGTACAGGTGGAGGCTAGCAGAAGACTGGGAGCGACAAATCAAGAGAGCATAAGAGCCATAATCATGCATAGCGACATAAACATCATTAATTAAAGCATAAGCGGTATCACAAGTTCAAAAACTAAATGATCATGGAGGCTATTCGTGACTGGTTCATAGTCATAAACATGGTATGAGCATGCGCCAAGTCAACCAAATAAAACATTCGAAAGAGAATACCATAAATTTATGCTTTACTATGACAAGAACAACTCATGAATCTTTCAATGACATATTAAACAATCTCAGCTATTTTAGGCTATTCATGCTAATCAATAACCATAAGGCTTTAAAACTAAAATAACATCTAGCATGTCATGAAAAAATTCTAGCAACAGTCTATACAAGCTTCTACGTGCACTGTTATAAATTCTACCTCAAGCAGCAGTTTTCTTTTCCCAACAAGCACCATACAAAACATGCTTTAACAAAAACTCTCCATGCTACAGCAAGAAAACATGAGAGTACTCACATAACACTACTAAAACTAACAGCTCTGAATAAGAGATGCATGAAAACAAAGGCTAAACGTTGTACTAGCAAAAAGTGAGCACTCACAAAACAATAAGAAGAAAACTAGAGTGTTCTAAGCAATGAAAACGGAGTGTATCTCTCTACTACACAAGTATGATAAGATCCAACCATAAACTACAGCAAAGAAAACTAAAAAAAAACTTAAAGAAAAAAATAAAAGACGCTCCAAGTAAAGCACATAAGATGTGACCGAATAAAAATATAGTTTCACTATAAGTAACCTGATAATTTGTCGATGCAGAAGGGGATGCCTTGGGCATCCCCAAGCTTAGACGCTTGAGTATTCTTGGAATTTGTTGGGATGTACCACCGAGGCATCCCCAAGCTTAGGATTTTCACTCTTCTTGATCCCATCATATCATCCTCTTCTCTTGACCCTTGAAAACTTCCTTCACACCAAACTTCTCACAATCTTCATTAGCTACTTTAGTGCAAATCAAAGTAATAGAAAGATATTAAGAGGCAAATGCAATTATTAGCAGAAATCTATCAAAACAGGACAGCAGGTAAAGATGATTTTTTTAGAAAATCTTATGTTGCTCAAATCAAAAAGTGGTTAACTAAGAAAAGTTGCGTAATTATCTGAGGAATAAGCGTAAACAATTTCAGATCATTCTGATCTTCCAGGATCTTATACGGTGTTTTACGGTGGACAGCAGAAATCTGTTTTTTGGGCAGAAATCCGAAAACCAACTCCAACTTTCGTCAGAAACTTTACTTGGCACTACTAAAACATGAAAATAAAGATACAAAGGAGTTTCTACAGAAGTATACAACCCCTTGACTCAAATAAAACATAGAAAAACAATGCAAAAATAAAAACATGGGTTATCTCCCAAGAAGTGCTTTTCTTTAAAGACTTTTAGCTAGGCATGATAATTTGAGAAGATGCTCACATTAGAAATATGAATTGAAGCAAAATAGGGAATCAAGAAGCAAATGTAAAACACATTTAAGTTTAACCCACTTCCTATGAAAAATAATATTGTGTAGAAAAACAAGTCATGAAAACACAAAGCCACAAGCATAGGAAAGCAAAATAAGTGCAATTTCAAAATTTTAAACCTAAAGAGGGGAATGAGATGCATAAAATTACGTTTCCCTCTCTCATAATAACTTTCAGTAGCATCATGGATAAAATTAACAATATAACTATCACAAGAAACATTCTTATCATGAGCCACATGCATCAAAGAATTATTACTCTCCACATAAGCATAGTCATTCTTATTAATAACAACGGGAGTAGGATTATCATAAAGAGCTCGAACATGATACACAAGTTTAATATTAAAGAGATGGTTTTGGGTAATCCCACCATAATATGGCAAGTTTCATGAGGATGATTGTAATTATAGCCTATGTTATAACTTTCTTTATAATAATTATCAAGACTGGAGGCATATTGAAATCATAATTAATTTTCTCCTAAATAGTACGTGGACTAAAAAATATCATATTCGTCATTGCAATCATCATCTATTGAAGGCATAGTATCATCACAAGCGATAAAAGAGTTGTCTTCCAAAATGCGTTCATTTGTAAACATATCATCATTTTTACTAGGAGGAGATGTATCAAGCATATAATCATTAATAGCAAAGGGATTTTCAAACAAATCATCCACAAGTTTAGAGATTTCTATATCATCATTGGAAGGAACATGGATGGTACTAATAGTACAGCAATTATTATCATCATTTTCAGAATTGGTACCAAACAAATTTTCAATAGCAAAAGTAGTGTGTTTCTCCCAATCATGATCACTTTCATAAATAACAGGCATAGGAAAATCATCGAGTACAGACTCATCAGCAAAACTTGTACTATGAGCAACATGCTTAGGGGGAGATACCGTGACCTCTCTCTTTTTACTCCTCCTCTTCTTCTTCTTCCTCTTCTTCCCCTCTTTAGGAGGGAGAGGCTTAAAAGGGAGCTTCTCCACATACCCTGGTTTATTATCATAAACAATAGAAAGAACTTTGGAGGATTTCTCCTCTTCATTAATAAGAACAAAACACATATTAGTCCTGTCATATTATGGTAAAGTATCCTCTTTTATAATATTTTGTACGTAAGTATTTGCATGGAAATTATCAACACAATAAAGATGGCATCCATGCAAGACACTATTCGTATCAAAAGCACTCATATCTATCAAAGAAGTTTTTCTTAATAACTCTTCACACCCCAAAAATAATGTAAGTTCATCATGCTTATTAGGGGTGATCATATCATCACAATACAAACTTGCAGCACTCATAGGATTTGAAAGGATACTATCATGGCCTAAGCATTGGAAATTAAAATGATCCACTTTATAGCAAAGTTCACAAATAAAAGGATAGATGGCACAAACTTTTTCACCAAGATCATCTAGAGCCCTACTCCACATTCTAGTTTTTTCATTCCTATGATGGATACAATATTCTTCTTCAATTTGAATCTTTTCACAAGGTCTAAGTGCTCCACAAAAATTTAAAATGCTTATGAGAAATAGTACTTTCAGAAGTTTGAGCATGTTTATTGCAATCATCAATAACAATTTCATTTTCCATGCAAGTGTCTTTAAAAGGTTCATGATATATGTCCCAATTTTCTTTAGGAATATTAAGATAAGAAGCAAAGGATCTATACCAACCAACAGATATTTGAGGATCAAGACCATATTTAGCATTAAGCTCATGAAAATCAGCAGTTTCAGCAAAAGTCTTAATGCAATCATACTCATAGTTTATACCTGACTATTTACCTTTGTTGTTATTCCAATCTTCACTATTGATTCTAATCCTCTCAAGAAGATCTCACTTAGCTTCAACCTTCTTACTACAAAATGAACCCTCTGAACAGGCATCTAGATAATCCTTCCAATGTCCTGAAAGCCTTGCATAAAAATTAGTAACAATTATTTCCTAAGGAAGCTCATGGTTAGGACATTTGAGTATTAATGTTTTCAGTATTCCCCAAGATTGGGAAATGCTTTCTCCATCATGAGGCCAAAAATTATAAATGTAATTCATATCTAAATATATTTCATGAGAAGGATAAAATTTAGAGTAAAAGAGAGATTCAAGTTCCTTCCACTCCAAATAGTGAGGATCATCTAGTAGTTCATACCACTCCCTTGCTTTGCCCTCAAGTGACAAAGGGAATAGCCTCCTCTTAACTTGGTCCGTTGAGATACCTACACACTTGAATAACTCGCATAATTCATGCATAAAGTGTAAATGATCACTAGGATGGACAGTTCCATCTCCAAAATAACGGTTATCCATGACAAGTTCAGCAATTTTCTTGGGTATTTTAAAAGGAATGCTTTCAGTAGGAGGATTTAAAATATCACAAGCATCATTAGGTTTATCACATATGGGAGATAAATTATCATCAGAGCAAATTTTCTCCTCTAAAGCTGGAAAACTAAAAAGTTTATAAAAACTAGCTTCCCCAAGCTTAGAATTTTCCATAGTACTAGAAATAATGGTATCCAAATAATTAATGCTAATAATATTGCTACTGGAATGCAAATAAAGCTCTCTCATATTTTTGTTGTTTTCCATTAAGACTAACTAGTAAAATAAAACAAGCAACAAGTACAAATAAGCCTAACTAGTGAAAACAAGAAACAAAAAGATATAATTGCATAATCTAAAGGAAATAACTTTGAGCACTCACACCTGAGGATGTGAGTACCTTTTACCTTACCTCCCCGGCAACGGCGCCAGAAAAGATCTTGATGTCTATGCACGCTTCTATTCTTGTAGACAGTGTTGGGTCTCCAAGTGCAGATGTCGGATATATACCAAATAGGGGTATAGAAGATGGTAGGCCAAGTGCCGGATTACCAGGGTGGCCTAAGTGGTAGTGGGCTTAGGTCCATTCGGCGGCCCAGTAATCCGACGCGCAGAAGCCGGATTCTAGAAGAACTCGGATCACAGCCCATGTGATCTGGCTTGGAGGAGAAGACGGATTCCTTGCTTTCCAAGTTACAAGTTACCGTAGTTTTCTAGGTTTCCTATTCTGTAAGCCCTAATCCGGCTATTATATAAAGCCGGACGGGAGATAAACAAAACAACCAACGAAGGAGAGATAACAGAGAAGCTCTACGCCAACTCGTCGAGAAGCTCATCCTCGTCGAGTAGCTTAGATCTAGAACCCTCACATTGTAACCCTGTTTACGGGCTTTAGTCCCGATTAGTGAGAAGTGCAGGAGTAGGCACGTCGTACTGTCGCGATGTACCGAACCTGGGTAAAATCCTGTGTTCTGTGTTACTACGCTATCCCGTTACCCCACGTCTCTACCGTAGTCTCATGGCACCCCCGTCTATGAAAACTACTACGATGTCTCGACAGTTGGCGCCCACCGTGGGGCAAACGACGTCAGGCGTAAGATTCCGATCTGGGATACTTGGCGGAATCGGAAGATCAATCACTGTCGGAAGCTTGGAGTTCGACAACGACGTCGGGAGCTTCCTCGACAACGGATCCTACATACCGGCGCAAAACCACCTGGTAAGTGCCTGCGTGTTACCGATAGGATCTGCTAACATCTTTATCGGGATAACTGCAGAAGCAATGGGGTTTTGCGGTGGAAGCAAATTTATCCCACCCGCCCTATACCCAGTCGAAGATGACTACGATGCCGGATTCTGCTCAGATCACCGACAAAAAAGTGATACACACTTTATCGGCATGGTGCAATCCGAAATCGCCGAAAACATGGATGACGGAAATCCCGTGCAAGAGGCAGACAACAACGCACCCGTCACGGAGACGGAAGATCAAACACCCGTCACAGAGGCGGAAGATCCGACATCCGTCAACAAAACGGTGAACTCGGAAGCAGAATCCGTGCTTGCCGCCATTGAGGCGAGATTGGAGTCGGAAACCGGATCGGATAACTTCGACTCCGAAGATGAAGATGAGGACGCCTTTGTAAGAAAGGTTAAGTCCTTTCAAGAGGGATTCCACGAAGTTCTAATGGCGAAACCGGCTGATACCACGGACGCCGGCAGCCAGGAAAGCCCTAAAACTCCTCCGCCAGAGGAAGAGAGAGAAGACGGAGAAACTTCTCCGATATTCCCTAGTGTCAAGGAGATGACAGAAGATGAGCCTGTCAAAAAACCTCCCTCTTCCAAGAAAAAGCACCGTGCTGCTAAAAAACTCCAATATAAAATCCGGAAGAAAAAATCAGCCGATCTCGCTGATGAAAACCTGGAAGTTGGAGATGTTAGCGGAACAAAGACTACGGAGAAGAAATCCAAAGAAATCACTGCTCCGCCAATGACGGAACAGGAAGAGCAAGAGCTATTGCAAACACCAGTGGGACCAGACGAACCCCCTGAGATGCTGGAAGCCAGGAGACAAGCTTTCCAACGGCAACAGCAACATCTACTCAGATCTCGGCAACATCTCCAACAAACCCATAATGACATCAAGGTCATGAAGGAAGAAATAGAGGAGTATGAGAGAAAGAATAGATCCGCGTTAAAACCTACTAGGTTACCCGGAATCGCAAGACCGGAAGAACTGCCGCCAAAAGAAAGGTTCCATAACCCGTCTTGGCAAAAGTAGGTAAACGGCAAAGATGCCAAGGGCGAACCAATATACAAGACCGCAGCAGAAAACGCGGAAGCAGCGTTCGCGATTCTTAACAACGATTTGTATTCCAACGGGGAAAAACTCCAAGGGGTGTATGCTTTCCTAGGAAAAGCATTGCAACAACAACAGCGCGCCCAAGAGCGATCAGGGAGGCTGCACGATAACTCCGCCCTATGCAAGACAGCTACTTGCGCTGCTGGAGCACCTGGACCGGAAGAACCTGGGGATTCAGACAACCCAAAAGATAAAAAAGGGGATCTGAGAAAAGACAAGAAAAACCCCGACAACCGGGATGCAGCGTCTAGGACCGGATCCCATCTCCCGAAAGATGGGTATAAACCCCATGATCGGGAAGACAAACACCGGAAGGACGGCAAAATAATGCCACCTCCGAGAAACCCAGCTGAGAAAGCTGGAAGATACGATATACCTCACAGGCGTGAGAGATCCCGGACACCGCCTAAGGACAAAGAAAGGCACAGTAGTAGAACTCCGCCTAACCCAAAAGGGCATGATCACGGAAGAGATAGAAACAATCCCGGAAAAGCGCGTTCGCGCAACAATGGAAGAGAAAGGAGCAGGTCCCCTTCTGTTCATTCAGCCGGAAGATATTCTGCACACATTGACAGAGCAGAAAAAGATGATCTATACTTTGGTCCTAAATGTTTTACCGACAGGATCCGAAGAATAACGCTGCATTCTGGCTTTGCCAAGGTCGGTCCAACGTACCAGAAATACACCGGCAGCACAAACCCGGATACCTGGCTCTCGGATTACTATACAGCCGTCCAGATCAACAATGGGACAGACTTGGAAGCTGTCAAGTTCCTTCCCCTAATGCTGCTGGACGGAGCCAGAGATTGGATCAATGGATTACCGTCACGAACAGTCGACAGCTGGGACGATATGGCTAGAGTATTTACTCAGCATTTTCGGGGAACATACAAACGCCCGAATAGCATCAACCAGCTAAACCGTTGTACGCAATTTGAGGATGAACCATACGTGGATTTCATCTCCAGATGGACAGCAATGAAGAATAGTTGCTCTGGAGTAACTGACGTACAAGCAATGCATGCTTTCGTCAATGGCCTAAAACCCGGACTCGTACCGTTCATGGTTGGTTCCAAAAAGCACAAGGATCTCGGATCCATGCTTACAACCGCCAATGAGCATGCCGCAGCCGAGGATGACATCAGAGCAAGAGGAGGCAATATTGAATCATTGATACTTGCCAAGAAAACCCCTCGTTCTGACAAAAAAGCCACTCCAGAAACAACGACGAAGCCCAAAGAGGTGAACATAGCCTTTGGAGGAGAAAAGGGAAACAAGTGGAAAGGACGCAACCCAGATCCAATCAATTACACTCCAGAGGAGTGGGAAAGGATTAAGTCGGAACCTTGCGTTCATCACTCGCAATTTGGGAAACCCACCCATACAAACGCGCAATGCCGGCTGAATAAGCACATGAAAGGCAGTGCAGGAGCCGGAGGCAAGGGGAAGGGTTCCAAAAGGAAACCCGCCAAACAAAAACCAGAAGCTGACAAAGAAGACAGTGAATCGGACACTGACGAAAAAATCCAGGAACAACAGCGTAAAGGCGAACCCAAGTTTCCGAGAGTTGATGGAGAAGCAATGCTAACTTTCTTAGCAACCCCGTCAGCAAAGGTGGCAAAAAGAACACTTCGAGAAATAAACGCGGTTGTTCCGGCAACCCCGAAATTCTTGAAGTACTCCAACACACCGATAATCTGGGATCGGTCTGATCATCCCGGAAATATCCCTGAACCCGGCACACAAGCTCTTGTTGTAAGTCCTATTGTTCAAAATACTAGGCTAAGAAGAGTGCTGATGGATGGAGTATCCAGCATTAACATAATGTACCTGGATACACTGAAGCATCTGAAGATTTCTGAGTCTCAGCTCAACTACAGCAACATACGCTTCCATGGTATCGTCCCTGGCAGGCAAGCACGATCCCTAGGAGAAATTTCCCTAGATGTCACCTTCGGAGATAAAGATCACTTCCGGCAGGAAAAAGTATCCTTCGAAGTAGTGCCGTTCGAAAGCGTGTATCATGCAATACTCGGACGTCCAGCTTTCGCCAAATTCATGGCAAGATCCTGTTATATTTATAACAAGCTGAAGATGCCAGGACCCAAAGGAGGAGTAATCACTATAGCTGGTGATTTCAAGCTGGCAAACGAGTTGGAGAAAGAAAACGCCCTTTGCGCTCAGAGAGTCATAGCAAAGGAAGAACTGAAGGAATTAGCCAAGGAAGTATCACCGTCAGAAATGCCGGCAGGAAAAGAAACTCGGAAGCCAACAGACAGCTTCAAGGCATCCGAGAATACAAGACAGGTAATCCTAGATCCCAAAGATCCGACAAAATTTGTCGTCGTAGGGACTGGGATGACTGACAAATAAGAAGGCGAGCTCATCAAGTTCCTCCGTGAGAACTGGGATATTTTTGCCTGGTGTCCAGCTGACATGCCAGGTGTACCCAGGGAACTTGCTGAGCACCAACTTAAGGTTATTCCTGGATCAAAACCCGTCAAACAAGGTCTCCGTCGATTTGACGGAAGAAGACGGAAGGCTATTGGCAAGGAAATTATCCGGCTTTTAGCAGCGGATTTCATCAAGGAAGTGATCCATACTGACTGGTCCGCAAATCCGGTATTAGTACCGAAGAAAGACACTACTGCTCTTAGAATGTGTATAGATTACACAGGCTTGAACAAATTGTGTCCGAAAGATAGGTTCGCATTACCGCGAATCGATCAAATAATAGACGCCACAGCAGGCTCTGAGCTTTTGTGCTTTTTGGATGCGTACTCCGGGTACCACCAAATACGCATGAAAAAGGAAGATCAAATTAAGACTTCTTTCATAACCCCATACGGGACGTATTATTACATAACCATGCCGTTTGGCCTGAAGAACGCAGGTGCAACCTACCAGCGTTGCATGCAACGTTGTTTGCATAGTCAGATTGGAAAAAATGTCCATGTTTATGTGGACGATATTGATGTCGTAACCAAGGAAAAAGATACACTCCTTGAGGATTTGCGAGAAACTTTCGAAAACTTACGCACCTACAAGATGAAGTTGAATCCATCTAAGTGCGTATTCGGGGTTCCCTCAGGAAAACTTCTGGGTTTCATCGTTTCTCACAGAGGAATAGAAGTTAACCCGGAAAAAATCAAGGCAATCTTGAACATCACAAAACCTACCTGCGTCAAAGATGTCCAAAGATTGACGGGTTCCGCAGCTGCCGTTAGCAGATTTATTAGTCGGCTGGGGGATAAAGCATTACCACTCTACAAGCTGCTGAAAAAATCCGACAAGTTCGAATGGACAGAAGAGGACGATGCGGCACTGACTCGGTTGAAGGAAACCTTGATGAAAGCTCCGATTTTGGCATCTCCAAAAGACGAAGAGCCCATGTTATTGTACCTTACGGCTACAAATCGGGTTATTAGTGCGGTAATCGTTGTGGAACGGTTAAAGGAAGAACAAAGCATACCAGACCAACATCCGGTATATTACATAAGCGAAGTTTTTTCCGAGTCAAAACAAAGGTACCCACATTACCAGAAACTGGCGTATGGTGTATTTTTCGCATCTAGAAAACTACGCCATTACTTCCAAGGGCATTCCATAACAGTGGTTAGTAAAGCACCACTAGGAGACATTATAAACAATGCAGAGGCAACCGGCCGAGTAGCCAAATGGGGCATTGAGCTGGCAGCCTTCGACATTAAGTACCAGCCAAGGACGGCCATAAAATCCCAGGTTTTGGCAGATTTCGTTGCTGACTGGACAGAAGCAATGGAAAAAACACCAATGCCGGAGTTCGAGTATTGGATCATGCACTTTGACGGATCCAAGATGAAGGAAGGAGCTGGGGCTGGTTTTGTCTTAAAATCTCCTAAGGGAGACACAATGGAGTACGTGTTGCAAATACACTTCAACGCCAATAATAACGTGGCAAAATACGAAGCTCTGCTTCACGGCTTGCATATTGCAAAAGAAATAGGAGTAAAGCGCATCCTATGCTATGGCGACTCGGATTTGGTGCAGCATCAGCTCAACCAAACCTGGGACGCAAAAAGCCCTATAATGGCCGAATATCGGAGGACGGTAGACGAGTTCGCCATCTGTTTCTTTGGATTCGAGGTCCTTCACATCAAAAGGGGGGAAAACTGGAACGCGGATGCGCTAGCCCGCATGGGATCAGAAAGGGTAAAAACCTTACCGCCAGGAGTATTCGTTCAGCACTTACATGAGCCATCCATAAAAGGTGGAGACGTTGATTACCCTCTGGCGTCTGAATCGATTGAAGTCATGATCGTTAAACCGGACTGGACAATTCCGTACTTAAACTTCTTAGTCAATCAGAAGTACCCGGAAGGAGCAGACGAAGTCTTGCAAAGACAAATACAGCGTCGATGCAAAGGATACACAGTAATTGACGGATGCTTATATAAACGCAGTATTTCTGGAATTTTTCAGCGGTGCATCTCACCAGAAGAAGGAAGAGAAATACTGGAAGAAATCCATGCCGGCGATTGCGGACATCATGCTCAATCAAAAAGCATAGTCAAAAAAGCATTCCGCGCGGGGTTTTTCTGGCTAACAGCCAAGACAGATGTCGAGCATATAGTTAACACATGTGCAGGATGTCAATATTACGCTAAGCAGACCAATTTGCCGGCCCAAGCACTTAAAACTATCCCCATTACGTGGCCGTTTGCGGTCTGGGGGCTAGATATGATGGGACCGTTCAAAACTGCAAGAGGTGGACTTACTCATTTGCTAGTAGCAGTGGATAAGTACACCAAATGGGTGGAGGCCAAACCCATCAAAAAGCTGGATGGTGCAACTGCTAGAAATTTCATCATCGACTTGGTGATGAGATACGGTGTGCCACACAGCATAATAACCGACAACGGGACAAATTTCTCCATCGGAGAGTTGGCAAGATATTGCCGACAAACGGGAATTCGCCTAGATCTAGCATCTGTGGCACACCCGCAATCCAATGGACAGGTTGAGCGAATGAATAGCTCAATCCTGCAAGGAATACGCCCAAGACTCGAAACTCCTCTTCACAGAGCGGTCGGAGCATGGGTAGAAGAGCTACCTTCCGTGATTTGGAGTATAAGAACGACGCCAAATAGGTCAACCGGGCAAACCCCGTTTTTCCTAGTTTACAGCGTGGAAGCTATTCTCCCAACAGATATGATCCATGATAGCCCAAGAGTGCAAGATTTTGACGAATTAGACGCCGAAGAGGCACGACAGAATGCCGTTGATCTCCTAGAAGAGGAACGAGAGCTTGTGCTTCAAAGATCCGCCATTTACCAGCAGGGTTTGAGACGTTACCATAGTCGGAAAATCAGGCATCGCTCTTTTAAAGAAGGTGACCTAGTGCTGAGGTTGGTGCAACAAAGGAAGCACAAATTAGCCCCAGTATGGGAAGGGCCATTTGTCATAAGTAAAGCCATGAAAAATGGATCATACTATCTTGTTGACATTCGAGATACGGAAGACGATCCCGAGAAACCGAATCGCAAAAGAAAGAGAAAGATAGATGATGAGCTAGGAGAGACAAAGAGGCCTTGGAGCATCCAGCAGTTACGTCCCTTCTATACTTAGTTCAATATATATGTAAACATCTTTTGAGATCATGAAATAAAGTCATTGGAATTCTGATATCCATGTTTTTTACAAGTTTTGCTATAGTAAAAGCATGTTTCCACCTTTTCTATTTCCCAATGATCTTACAAAATACTCAATGTTAACCCGAATTGTGCCTGCGTGCTCGGTGTTAAAAAACTGAATGATTTCAGCCTGTTAATGGCTAAAGGAAACTCGGATTGTGCCTGCGTGCCCAAGTTTCAAGAAAGTTCCTTACAGATCTTTAAGCATTACCTGATCAAATGTATGTTGGGTCACTGGATCTGGTTGGTAAAAATGCCTTTAGTATGGTCCATGTTTCCGAGTTTTAACTGATTGGTTATACCCAGTTACTTGTCTTGACGATCATAATGCTATCGAGTCATTTCAAACACTAAAGACAGTCAAAACACATATGCCAGAGAACTTAGTAGATAAAGGAATAATTCAACCCGACAAACTTGCAAGGAATTTCATAATTCAAAGCTGCAAAAGGCGGAGTTCTTGTTTCGACAAATGAAATAGAAGCGTTACAGTATGAATTACAGTGTAAATAGCGCTCCTATTATACAAATCCATCATCCAGGTTAAAGGCAGTCCTTCAAGCATCCGAGTCTTCCTCGCTGCTTTCATCTTCGGGGACTGCGGGAACCTCTTCTTCTGGATAAGTGATAGAAATGTTAACCATGGAAGCAATCTTGGTGGCGTGGCCTTTGACTTCATCAAAGATGGCGGTTCGCTGATTCTCTGTATACCCTTGAGGGACACCAGAGGCCACGCGCCAAGATTTCGCATCAGGATAGTGCAGGCGCATAAGGCCTAATGCCATGCGCGCACCACCTCGTGCAGCGGAGCGTAGGATGAATTCCTTTGATCCCGCAACTTCCATGATGGCACCCGGGAGTTTGTAAACTTTCGAGAAATCTATAGTACTTGCGGGAAGGAATTTATTAATCAATTGCATTCCTGCATTTCGGATTGCGTTCCATACCTCTCCAAAAGCTCGGATTTTCTCAATCCGAGAAATGCCTGGAATATTCCCTGTTTTGATGGCAGAAACGAGTTTAGGCCACAAAATAAAGGAAAGTAAGACATGGAGAAATTGGTAAAAGGAACTAACTTACCAAGAACCTTATCAATTTCGGTGCCTTCTTTCATGCGCGGGAATAGCATACTTTCGAAATCATGGATAATAGATTTATTTTCCGCCGCTTGCAAAGAAGCCTGGGATTGAGCAATCCCAAGGGCCAGATTACTGGCTTCCAGGTCTTTTTGAACTTTCATAAGTTCCTTGCGAAGGCTCGAGTTTTCTGCACAGAGCCGAGATGCATTGCTAGCGTCCTTGGCTACTTTGTTGGCTTTTGCTAAAGCAGCTAGGGGACACAAAAACATTTCGAGCTTATGAAAATTCGGGAAAAATGTTATCCGGATAAAAACTGCAGAGAATACACACCTGTTGTTTTAGATAATTGTAGCTGAGATGACGCCAGCTCGTTGCTTTTCAACTCAATCATAGATTGAAGGGTTTTTACTTCTCTACTTTTGAGATTAAGCTTCTTAAAAACTTCCAAGTTTATGGCATCTGCGGAATGCTGAATACGGAAATGAAAGCCAAATGCTTAAGTATGAACAAGCATATGAAGAAACATTAAGAAGAATTCAGGTTTTCAACTTAATGCTTGGGGGCTAGAGGTGTCACCTGGCTCATTTCTCGCAAGTCGGCCAAGTTCTCGTTGAATTCTTTGGCATATTCAGCAAAAAGAATCCCAACGTGATGAAGGCCATCTTGTAAGACCTAGCGAGGGGAAAATAAAATATCATTGCGAACAACTAATCCGCCCTGTGGCCAAGGACAATTAGAGGGGCGGGAGCGAAGAATTTTTTAGCCTCCGGACGAATATATCCAAGATCGTCGAACGGTTCTTCTTTTATCCGGATGTTACTGTCCAAATTGGAGACGGGTTCGTTTCCAGCAGAGGTCCGGAGATTTCCACCTGTCTGTGCTTCCGTTCTACCCCTCGGGCCCATGGCTGCGGAAGAAGATTCTTCTTTGATAGCAGTCTTATGTTTCTTCAGCTTCTTTGTTTTCAAAGGAGTTGGGGCAAGACTGAAAGAAGAATATCCGAGAGTTAAAAATCTCGAAGAACTGAAGGAGGATGGTAACTAGGAAAACCCCGGTAAAATACCTGGATGTGGCGACAGGAATTCCGTCAACAGTTACCATTTTCTCGAAAGTCACCTGCCTTTTGCGCTTCCGGTCGTTGTAAAACCTAGCATGTAGTTCGCTGAGTTCGGCATCGGAAGCAAGATCATTTCCTCTGAGTTCGTTGAACTGGGAAAGAATTAACAACATGTTAAAAGGCGGAGATACAAGTTAATCTGAGGAAAACTCGGAAACAGGGAAAGTATAAATACCTTAGGAACTCGATTTTCCACGTGATAAATGGCTAGGTTTTCTTCGATTTGGGCGCTGGAGGCAACTAGCTGATGAAGCCGCTTTATAAAATCTTTCTTGGTATAGGCTTTATCTGTTCCCCTCATGCTATCTTCTGGCCCTTGGTATTCGCAAAGAAGCCGAGAACGAAATGAAAGGGGCTGAATGCGATGTCCGAACCAGCATAAAACAGTGTCTTTCCCAGTTAAGGAAGGTTTGGAAGAGGTAAGCTTGGCAATACGGCGCTTTATCTTCATTAAATTTTCCGGCAATGTTTCAACTGCTTCAACTATCCAACTCTCTCGAGGAATGGCGGCGGAATTAACGAATGAAGGAACCCCGATTTCCTTGCCAGGGAATGGGATGTCCTTATGATAAAAGAAAGAACCCAGCCAGGATTTGGTGGGTTCTGGCATTTGTATTCTCGGGAACCAATCCTCTCTATTTTTCCGAAGAATGAAAGATATAGTTCCACAGGTAGGGGAAATACCTTCTGTGATGTTATGTTTTACTTCAAAACAGTATTGCCAAAAATCTAGACTAGGAGTTATTCCGAGATATCCCTCAAAAAGAGCTTGGAAGCTAGCTAGATAGAGGATGGAGTTTGGAGAAAGGTTATGCGGTTGGACGCCGTAATAGTTAAGGATGTCTATGAAGAAGGCAGAAGGAGGTAAACCCATACCTCGCGTAATGTGAGATGTAAGGAGGACACGTTCTCCGTCTTTTGGTCTGGGCTCGAGCTCACCATCTGATTTTCGCCATTTGCCTTTAACTATTAATCCCTCTTTTGACATTTGTCGAAGGAGGACGAGGGAAGAGTTACTCGGATTCCAGTCGCCGACAAATTCTACTTCTTCAGTCGCAGTGTGTTCGTTGGCTTGAAAAAGGATCTTATCCTCCGCCGTTTCAGGGGCGAACGGCGGGGAGGCGGCGGAGCTAGCGCCCGCAATGTCCGCGGCGGCGGAAAGATTTTCTCCGCCCGCCGCAGAGGCCGCGGATTTCTCCGGCTCGTCGCCGGCGTGCTTGGGTGACCCAGTTTGGGGATCTAGGTCGCTGATGATGTCGTTGATGGCGGCGCGAGTGGGCGAAGACGGTGAGCCTGCCATTTTCGGGCGGCGCGGTTCGTTTCCGGTGCTTGGAGGTGAGGAGTGCTCGGGACAGTGCGTCGCTTGGGAGCTTGTGCGCGTCAATGGCGAGAGCGGTGAGAGTGCGGAAGGTTTTCGTTGAGGACGAGGATGGCTATTTATAGCTAGAAATCCGTCAAGATACGCGCCAACGGCTATTTTGACCGTTGGATGTGTGCCGCGTGTCACTCGCCGGAAAATCCGGGAAATGAAACGACGGGGTAATGATGGTTATCTCCTCGTTTCCTGCGAGAATCTGTCAGAGATATGTTTCTGGGTTTTTTCCGAGTAAAACTCAAACGTCACTTACGTCAGCATGGTTGAGTGCGCTGACGTAAGAAGTTTCTTCTCCACGAAGGATTGTGAGAGAAAAGCCGGATTTTCAGGATTTCGAGTTTCATGACACCATCTTTTTTCAAAAAGAAGAATAAGAAGAATCAAGACTGCTGAATCAATATTACTCGGGCAAAGAATATTTGGCGAACGGCGGAGAATCAGAGTTTTGATCCTTCTTGGGGGCTACTGTCGGATATATACCAAATAGGGGTATAGAAGATGGTAGGCCAAGTGCCAGATTACCAGGGTGGCCTAAGTGGTAGTGGGCTTAGGTCCATTAGACGGCCCAGTAATCCGACGCGCAGAAGCCGGATTCTAGAAGAACTCGGATCACAGCCCATGTGATCTGGCTTGGAGGAGAAGACGGATTCCTTGCTTTCCAAGTTACAAGTTACCATAGTTTTCTAGGTTTTCTATTCTGTAAGCCCTAATCCGGCTATTATATAAAGCCGGACGGGAGATAAACAAAACAACCAACGAAGGAGAGATAACAGAGAAGCTCTACGCAAACTCGCCGAGAAGCTCATCCTCGTCGAGTAGCTTAGATCTAGAACCCTCACATTGTAACCCTGTTTATGGGCTTTAGTCCCGATTAGTGAGAAGTGCAGGAGTAGGCATGTCGTACTGTCGCGACGTACCGAACCTGGGTAAAATCCTGTGTTCTGTGTTACTACGCTATCCCGTTACCCCACGTCTCTACCATAGTCTCATGGCACCCCCGTCTATGAAAACTACTACGATGTCTCGACAGCAGAAGTTTGTAGAATAGCAGCAAGTTTCCCTTAAGTGGATCACCCAAGGTTTATCAAACTCAGGGAGATAGAGGTCAAAGATATCCCTTTCAAGCAACCCTGCAATTAAGACACAAGAAGTCTCTTGTGTCCCCAACACACCAAATATACTTGTCAGGTATATAGGTGCACTAGTTCGGCGAAGAGACAGTAAAATGCAAGTAATATGGATGATAATAAGTGATAATAGCAATCTGAAATAAAAATGGCAGCAAGAAAACATGTAGCAGAATAGGCGGAAAACGGTGTTTCAATGCTTGGAAATAAGGCCTAGGGATCCTACTTTCACTAGAGGACACTCTCAACAATGATCACATAATTGAATGCATAAATATCTTCTCTTCACTATGCTACTCTTAACCACTCTCCGATCGAATAACAACACCAATCCATGCGTAGGGCTTTAACAACACTTCTCAGAGTAAGCACTTTCCCAACTAAGTAACCTCCATGCTATCATCGTGGGATCCAGATGGTTCCACGCAAACACCACAATTTCATAGGGTTATCCAACACAAAATATAAATATAATGCTAAACCACACGGTGCACACACTGTCACCTTTACACCGTGATCAAAATGTTTACGGAGATCTCATAACAAATAACGAACACTAATCATTGCGTAGGGCTGCAAAAAGCATTCCTTAAAGTAAGCATTCTCATGTCTAATTAACCCCACGCTGTCACCATGAGCTCTCTAGATGGTACTAGACAAACACCACAATTCATAGAGGAGACACACACGATGTGCGCACTATCACCTTCACACCGCGGGACAAGGTGACTCCAAATTTCATATTAATAAAGCACTTGAGTAGAAAAAGATGAAGAGTAACATCTACGAATTCAAATAGATTATAAAGCTCATGATTACATATAGATCACACCATGTGAGAGAGAGAGAGATGAACCACCGGTAGAGCCCTCAGCCTTGGGGGAGAACTACTCCCTCCTCATCATAGGAGACAGCGGCGGCGATGGAGATGGCGGTGGAGCCGATGGAGATGGTTCCGGGGGCACTTCTCCGTCCCGGCAGGGTGCCAGAACAGAGATCTGTCCCCCGAAACTTGTCGGTGGCGGCGGCAGAGCTACGGATGTATTTTGTGGAAAAGGTCGATGTTTTTAGGGTTTTCCCTCGGGGGAGTATAAATAGACGAAAGGACGATGCCGGGGGGGGTGGTGTTGGCCGTCTTCCTCCCCTCATCGTCAGCCTTTGCCTCTGCGCTGACATCAAAGAGGGAGCACACTCCTGTGCCGGCCTTGATAGACCGGTCCTCAACGCCAGCAAGACGTAGAGGGGCCAGCCGCACCTCATCTGATAGTTCGCCGCTCGAAGAGGGGGTGTTTGAATTCAAATCGTGCCCCGCGCCAATCTTGGCGGCGTCACCGGCAGGCGAGGCAGAGGGCAGGCCCCGCCTCCCCTTCCTTTTCCATCACTAGGCTCTTGCTCGAGGCCGTCGAGAAAAACTATGTTTTGGCCCCAAAAACAATAATCCAAGCGGGCTCTGGCTGAGCCAATTGCCAATTTAAATACGGGAAACGAAAAAAATAAATAAACAGATCGTATGCTGTGACAGCAACACAAAAATATAAAAATTAAAGCAACACATTCTGCAGCTTGCAAGACTAGTCGACATGTGGACGTGCTGGCAAGTCGCAACGGCCACAGGCCACAGCTAGCTATAGTGACATTAACAAGGCTCATCGTCCTGAATAACGCGCTCGCCTGCTAGTTGCTACAGCTTTCAGAAGGAAAAAACAAACAAAGCCGAAGATCAAAAGACTGCGCAGCTCCAAAACTAATTGCGAGGACCCAAAGCTGTAATTACTAATAGTATTATGCACTCATGTCTTGCTGTCCAGAGAGGCTCAAAGGGCCCGCTGGCTAAATGATAAACATTTTTTTAGAAGCTAAATGACAGCCTTGTTTTGAAGTCGTTGCACTTGTGCAGCTTCAGCCTTCAGGTCACTGACGGCCATTCCTCAATCAGAGCCATGCCGCGCCCGCGTATACGTTTTTTTTTTCCAACTGGGCTACTCCCCTTTCCATTACTTTCATAACGGAAATACAAGATTCAGCTACAAGAGCCAGCAGAGATTGGGAGCAGGAGTAGAAACAGAAGGAAAAGAAACTGGTAGGAAAACCCGCTGCCTAACCTCGACATCAAGGATAAGCTACAGGGCAAAAAACCTACCCCTTAACTATAAGTTCACAATATCAAAGGAAACCACAACAGAACATAGTTCAAGCCAGAACATCCAAACAGACTAGGTCCAACACAGACAACAAAATGACGCATTTCTATTCTCTCTGGGTATCTTTCCCATCATGTCGCATTTTCCTCTTTTCAGATGGAGTAGTAAACAATTATTTGCCGGAATTAGTAAACAATTATTTGCAGGATTTTTCTGACATTTTTGTAACCATGCAACCACTCCCCAGGCTGCACCTAGCAGACTGAGCTGTGCAAGAAACTAATTCGACCGCATCTCAACGGCCATTATATATGCAAACACGCAGCTCATCGTCACCACTCGTCTGCATGCTCTTCTCCCTAGTCCTTCTGAGTCAGAAATTCTGACCGTGCTTGTTTGCGTTACGCCTCCCTCGGAATACTGATCGCGCAATGTCGCGAGCCGAGCTGCAGCAAGCGGCGATCGTCAGGTCGCAGGAGGCGGTGCGCTGGGCGCCGTACCACGCGCCGGGAGAGGAGGAGTCCGAGATCGTGGCGCAGTTCCTGACGGCGCCGTACCCGTGCTTCGACGGCTACAGCTACCTCGGCGAGCCCGACGTGTCGCTCGGGATCAACACGCTCTCCTACTGCGGCAGCGCGTCGTCCAGCTCCATCGACCTCAACCTCTCCGGGCTCGCCGGCCCGTCTTGTCCCGAGGATCGCATCCGCGCCGGACACCTCAACGACGGCAGTGGCCACGGTGCCGCGACGCCGAAGCGGAAGGTGTTTCATCAGGCTGGACAAGATCGGGGAGGGGATCTTGGACGGCACAAGAAGAAGGCTCGTACTGCAGATCACAAGGTCTGAAACAACATGATAGCTAGCTAGCTACAGAATTTAATTTCCATAATGTGGCGTGGCTCATTCTCGATTTGGACGTGATCGTGCAGGTGACGGCGCAGAAGCACAAGTGTAGCAGCAGCGGCGGCAGCAGCTACTGCTCAGACAACGAGTCCAATTGTTCTCGGGGGAACCCTGGCGCGAAGGATCATGCCGTCGCCGGCGCCAGTGTGAAGGCTCGGGCCGGTCGCGGCTCGGCGACCGATCCTCATAGCCAGAGCCTCTACGCAAAGGTGAGCTCAAATGCTCAATGCGCAACCCTGCTGATCGTCTAGTGTGGAGGTACGTACGTACGATACAAGGATTGGTTCAGAGTTTTGCTCCTTGAAAATGCAGAGAAGAAGGGAGAAGATCAACGACAAGCTCCGGGCTCTGCAGAAGCTGGTACCCAACGGGACCAAAGTAAATCCTTTCTTGTACTGTACTATCCATTATGTACAACAAATGGAAACATAGATTGTGCTAGTTAGTAAAAAAGTTGCTGCTTTCATAGTGTTTTCTGACTGTTGTGAAATATTTTTGCAGGTGGATCTCAGCACTATGCTTGAGGAGGCGGTCCTGTACGTCAAGTTTTTGCAGCTACAGATCAAGGTAATAATGAAGCACAATGTTCATGGCGTTGCAACATTTTCTCTCTCCTAGGAGCTTTTTGCTACTGTGATGCCTTACGAGACAGGTTTTTCCTGATCAGGTGCTGAGTTCTGACGAGATGTGGATGTACGCGCCGCTCGCTTACAACGGGATGAGCTTAGGAATCGATTTGAGCTAGGATCACCCCTCAATGAGTAATGATGAACATGAATGAGTCGCTCTATATCCATGTATTTGATTTTGAGCGAGGCGGAAACTGACCATTCCGGAAAGAGGATGAGTTAAGAACCTGTACCTAAGCAATGTAACACTGACGAGATACAGAGCTTTTATCCCCAAGGGTTCGCAGTTGTCTTCTCTATGCAAGAAGCAATTCTTTGAGTCGGGTTACCATCAGCTCTCCACTCATCAGGATACAGAGGAGGCTTCAGGCTTACATAGTTCCTGCACTTGGTAGACTAGCAGAGCATGTGCCGGGGAATGTAGGTCTGTTTTTTAGTAGAGCGCATGGAGCTACAGAGCACACCCATTATGTAACTGATACAATATCAAGAGTAGACTTGTGAATCTGGCACATTTCTCTAAAATTGACAAATGTTGAAACGATATTGGAGAGAGAATAATAATTCCGCGTCAAACATGAAACACCTAGAGCTCACCTTGTCACATCAAGCCCATCTAAAGCTCAGTCGGTAAGCCACATCAACGCCACGTCACAAAATATTACACCCCCATTCCACAAAAGAAGCGGTATGACTTCTTTCGCAAGTCAAACAATATTGTCGAATCCCTGACTCGACAAGTCCCTTAGGTGACCCTATCGGGTTTCGATTAGGAGAACTCATGAGCGCTGGCGAGATCGTCGGCTAGACAGGGGGCGAGATTTACCCAGGTTCGGGGCCCTCGTAGAGGTTAAAAACCCTTAGCCTCCTGCTCTTGTCGATCTGTAGTTGGAATGATTATATCGTTTACAGTTGCTCGAATCGAGAGTAGATCTCGAGTTCCGAGGCTTTTTGGTCGTGCGGTATTGCTTGGTCCTCTCCTTGAGGGCTCTCCTGGCCTTATATAGATGGCCAGGTCTCGAGTCCTACCCGTAGAGGGTTCAAACCCTAGCTAGGTCGGTTACAAAACTACCTAACTTAACCCGCAAGTTTAGTGCGGGTGGGCTTCTGGTGGGCCTTCTGGAGTCTTCCAAGGGCGCCTCTTCTTGGGCCTTGACATTGGGCCTGAGAGGGGGTGTCCTTACCCGCAGGGTCCAAGATCTATGTCTTCGTCAGTAGCCCCCGAGCGTGTGCTCGATTGGGATTTATTTCCAGTCGGGTAGACGGTCAGACCTCTTTTGATCTCCTCTTGGAAGTTCAGCTCGACAGTTGTTGTCTTCGAAGGGTGGTGTCCCCTGTTTTGTGAGTTATAACGCTCGAGTATCGAGCAACATAGGTGCCTGTTTTTGCGGCTTTATTTGCAGAAGGATGTGGCACAGTAGCTTGGCTCTCCCGAGAGATCAGGGCCAATTAATTGCGACTAGGGGCAAAAACATTCCTGGCCTCACAGATTCGAGACCTCCGACTCGAACCCGATGAGGTGATCGTTGCGACTGGGCCGTTGTGGACTTATCGAGTCGAACTTAACCTATGAGGATACCCGGCGCGTCCGCTAGGATTTTTCTTCGTGTTGTTGACACGGAACTATGCCGGAGGACGCAGCTTTCGAGTGCGATTCCAGGCCCAAAAGAGAGATCTTTCTGGGTCTTACCTTCGTATTCGAAGAATACGGCATCCAGATGTGCCTAGTCGGCTGAACAATCTAGGTTCTTATGATGTAGAATTATCATGTATAGGAGAAGCAGGTTTTTCCTACCCGATTTGAGTCATTTGAGCTCCATACGAAAGAAATTTCGCGTTGGAAAAGAAGCTAGGCCCGTATGAAAGAGTTTTCATGCTCGGGATGCTATGCCCATACGAAAGAGTTTTCGTGCATAGGGTATTTTTCTCTTGTTCGAAGAGGTCTTGCTTTATGAACTGTTCATGGAAGAGTTGCTTTTATCCGAAGGAATTGCGAAGATAATTTCGCGTTTGAACTTCCAATCGAAAAGAATCTGGTTTCGAATGACGAATGCCATGACGTCATGGCGCACTCCTCTTCTCCCGATGGGACGTGACGGAGTGGCAGCAGAAATGGCCCACCTTGTCAGTTTTTTGACCGGGAAACGAGACGTCGTTCCCGTTTTTTACGCAAGACGCGCAGTAAATGCGCACGATCTTCTGTTAAGATCGTGGCACGAAACAGCGCAGGCCGCCGCTTCGTTTCATCCTTACGCGTGGCGGCCGTGATAGGTGCCACGTAGCGCATCGTACGGCTGAGATTGCCTTGCCCCGTGTATAAATACGGGTGTTAGCGCTGCGGTAAAATTTTCCCAGCTCTCTGTCTTCATCTTCTTCCTCGCGCCCATCTTCGTCTTCCCCGCGCTCGAGCTCTCGCTGCAAACAATGGCTGGCGGAAAGAAGCGTGGCGCTGCTGGATCCCCATCCGGTGAACCTTCCGCGCAACCCGCGCCCCGCGCCGGCGACTGGCGTTCTCCCAACACCACCGCAAAATGCATCAAGGAGATGCAGCGGGAGGGGTTGCTGCCGGCGGAGACGGAGAAGCGAGTCCGCCTCGGGAAAAAAGAAGAGGTACCCAATCCTCAGTCGAACGAGCGCGTGGTCTTTGTGGACCACGTGACTAGGGGCCTTTCCTTTCCCCTTCATCCCTTCTTCCTCGGGTTGCTGTGTGTCTATGGCATACAGCTTCACGATCTCCCTCCGAACACGGTGCAGCACATTACGTGCTTCATCGTGTTCTGCGAATGCTATCTCGGCATTCGCCCGCACTGGGCGCTGTGGAAGGCGCTCTTCAAGGTCCGGATCTTCCGCGAGAAGTCGCGGGTGGAGTCCGAGCTAGGCGAACCGCTTCGCAGCGGCGGCTTCGGGATCCAAGCTCGACAAGAAGGCAGCTACTTCAACATGCACTTCGTCGACTCCGCCCAAAGCTGGCGGAAAAGGTGGTTCTACGTCGTCGACAACAGCTCGGGTGGGATTGTAGAGTTCCACCCGTTCGCTGTTCTGACCAGGCGAAAGTCTTGGGGGCACAAGATGTCAACCGAACAGACCCAGACTGTTGCGCCTTTACTCGCGAGAGTAGCCGCTCTTCGGGACCAGACCGCGGGAGTCGTGCTCAACGGGATGCATCTGGCGAGCATCTTCTTGAAGCGCAGGATCCAGCCGCTCCAACAGAGGCCCTCCGCCATGTGGGAGTATCAGGGCTCAGAAGATCCCAGTCGAGTAAGCCGCGAGGAACTTTCGAATGTAGAATTCGAGAAGAAAATCGCGGGTATCACCCGACTGAAGGTGGGAGAGAAATTCCCCGATTGCTCTGTTCAAGCCTTCGCCGCCTCAAATCCTCCCCCAGCCGAGGTTAGTTTCTTTCTCTTCTTTCGTCTTTGTGTTGTTCCTTTTTTCTCCGTTCAGAGTTTTAGTCGATAAGATTTTCCTTGTCTTCTTCTTACATTTGCAGAGCCTAGCCATGGCGGACTGCTACCCGCCAACCACGGGGGAAGCCGCCTCAGAGCAAGTGTCGAGCCATCAAGATGGCGCGATTGACACCAGCGTCGCCAATGCCTCTTCGAGTTCAGAGCACGATTCTTCGGATGACGCTGCGGACTCGAATGGCGCTTCGACGAAACGTCGTCGGGTAGATGAGGACGAAGCTACTTCCAAGGACAAATCCTTGGAAGCATCGCCCAGTCAAGCTCCTATCCGTGCGACTCCACTTTGCTCCCTTGCTCCTTCGCCTTCGTTCCCAGTGATGACGCCCGCTTGGAACGCGGACTTGCTGGATGACGACGAGGATGACGAGTAAGTGTTTTTTCCTTAATCTTGGTCGAACATTTTCTGTGCTTCAATATCGATTGTTTCTATCTTTCGGTGCAGTCTACAGATGATCAGTCCTCGCAGGTACGCCGCGGCCGTTCCTCCCGAGAAGAGAAATAAGGCCAAGGATGCGGGTGAAACTCCCACCGCGGACACCGTCCAAAACTCTCCCAGAGCGGCTCCTGAAGCTGCGACTGTGGAGCGTGGAGCCCCCAGCTTTGCTGTCAGGACTTCAGCTTCTAAGGAAGTGACGGACAGCTCCGCGGATCCGCTCTTTCGCGCCACCGGCCAGGTAAAACTTCGTCTTCTGTCTTCAAATTTTTATCGGGTGCACGACAGTGCTCCCGATGGGAGTAGCCCCCGAGGCTGTAGTCGACCGCATGCGATCGGCTACAGGCTCAAAGTCTGGTTTACTTCTTCTTCACGATTCCATTTTTTATCGGGTGCACGGCAGTGCTCCCGATGGGAGTAGCCCCCGAGGCTGTAGTCGATTGTAAATAATCGGGTACAGACTCAAATTTAATCCATTTAACTCTTCCCTCTTCGTGCTTTGCAGTCGCTCGTTGATTCTCTTGCGGCGATTGGTCGCCGCGTCGTTCTCGCTGAATCGGATTGCGAGTCCCTTCGAACGGACCGTAGCCGACTTCAAACTGAAAACGACCTCCTCAAGGGTAAGTTCTATTATTTCTTTGTCTGCACTGTCCTGTGAATTCTTGATTTCTAATAAGCATCTTTTCGCAGCTCAACTTGAATTTTCGGAGTCCGAAAGGGTCAAACTTTCTGAGCAGCTAACTGCTCGGGAGGCTGACCTGACGGCCGTTCGACAAGAGCTGGAGGCTTCCCGCATGCAATCAGAAGATTTTAATCGGCAGCTTGCGGATGCGCGGAAGGCCCTGAAGGAGCAAGTTGAAGCTGGCAGTAAAGCTGACAATAATATTGTCGAGTTCCTCCGTCCCCTCGCGGAACGTTTTGCGGGTAAGTGCATTTTGCGACTTCTGATATTTTATTCCACTGAACTTTGCTAAGTTCGGTCTTCTTTGTTCACAGGTCTTTTGGATGTCCCTCTAGAGATCCCTGGGCTCCAGCGGGTGGACGTGCTAACCGACACACTTGCACAACTCAAGAGACATTCCGATGGAATTCTCTCTCTGATTAACGATGCCTCCCAGGCATTGGTGCAAGTGCATGGTCGCATCGTTGCCGGCGGCACTCCTACGCCTGCGCTAGATGATCTGCTGAAGGCTTTTTCGGAAGGCGGTCTTCTGGATGCCTTCGCAGTCGCTCAATCAGAGGCTGGCGCGAAGACTGCGATCCAATTTGCTCTGGCGCACGGAGTCGAAGGGTTGGAGGAGGCTTACTCGTCCATTCCAGTCGATCCTTCCACGGGCAAAAAGGTACGGCTCTCCCGTTTTGGCGAGCAAGCCGTCATTCTTGCTCGGAAGCTTTCTGAGATTTTTGCTCGGAAGAAGGGAGGGTCGACTGGCGCTAGTGGGAGCACCAATGTAGTCTCGTAGTTTTTTTTTTATTTCCTTCTTTGAATGTAATGAACCTTGGGATGTATTCCCGTACTTTTGTTGTCCTTGATCGAAGCATTTATCCTTTGGAATTTTTATTCTTTTTGTTTGTACCTTGTCTCCCGATGGGAGTAGCCCCCAAGCGTGTTTAGTCAGATGTGCGACTAGAAACAACTCGAGTAGGGCATCTCACTTCTTTCCTTGTGCTTCTTCTAGGCTACTGTGTTTGTCGCGGAAACTTCTGGTGGACGTGGTAATCCAGTAAATCCACTTGTGGCCGCCGTGGGCACTTTTGCTGGTCTCCGTGATAAGGTTCATGAGGGTGAGCGTAGGCTGAAAGCTCTGCACGGGGTTGCTGATGTGGCGATATCCAAACAGAAATTGGCGGCTGAGCGCGAACAATTTCTGATGGACGAACTATCTTCAGTCGCGAGGGAGTTGCTATGTAAGTGGTGCAGCCCCCGTGCATTTTTCCTCCTTTGTATTCTTCAGCTGACTAAGTGCATCTGCCCTTCAGTTGTTAGACCGGATGACAGGGAGGAAAAGCAGTGGGTGGAAAACCACATTCACCAAGAGGCTAACAGCCCAAAACCTCATGCGAATAACTTCTGGTCTGATCGCAGTCGAGGGTTTGTGATGGCCACCTTGAAATTCCGAGTGCTGCAGGCGAGAATTCTCGTGGGTTCTTTTCACGAGGTCTTGATCGCGATGAATGCAGCTTTTTATCCACTCGAAAGGGGTCCCGAAGACTGGAGTTATCTACTCAGGCTGTTCAGTCGGGAAGGGGAGATTCGCACGTGCGTACGCAAACAGATGACGTGCGGCGCGGTTGTGGCTCTCTCTTTTGTCCGAATATGGCATCCTGAGATAGATTTGAACTCCGCAGCTCGGCGCCCAGATTATGCAATCGAAGACATCACACCGTTTTATGATGCTGTACGCCCTGCAGCCGAGAAGATTATCCGAATGACCTCTGAAGAGGTAGATAGGGTCTTAGCGACTGAGAATGCTCAGCGTTTTGACTGATTTGTCGGATGTGAATATCCTGTAAACTGTTTATAGTTTGTAAAAATTGTTGTAAGGTGTGTAACCTTGTATTTGATGATATTTCTTTGAGATGCTAAGTTTTTAGGTGTAGCCCCCGTGTGTGCGATGGGGTGTGTACCTGTGACTTTTAGCATGCAGTAAACAAGAAGCTTCGGGTAAATATGATGAGGAAATCATGTATTTTTATTGCAATGACTGAGAAGTCATGTATTCGAGCTACAAAATTGGCTAGTATAGCCTTATTGTTGTAGAAACAAGTAAACCTAGGGGTAGAATTTGCGGAGTTGTGCAATATTCCATGGATTGGAATAGATTCCTCCGGTCGCTGGATTCTTGAGCCTGTAGGCTCCTCCTGGGATAACTTCGTGTACAATGAAGGGTCCTTCCCAAGGTGGTTCGAGTTTGTGTCCTTCCTTCTGCTTGAGCCGCAACACTAAGTCACCTACCACGAATGACCTGTGGCGTATGCGGCGACTGTGATAGTTGCGTAGCGATTGTTGATAAACTGCGGATCTTGCGAGTGCGATGTCCCGTATTTCGTCGAGTGCATCCATATCTTCTGCAAGTGCTTTGTTGGAGGTTTCTTCGCTGTAGGCCACAACCCGTGGGGCGCTGAATCGAACTTCCTCGGGAAGGACTGCTTCCGCCCCGTATACCATAAAAAATGGTGTGTATTTTGTAGACCTGTTTGGGGTTGTCCGGAGGCTCCAGAGTACGGAGGGTAGCTCCTCTGCCCAATGCCCTGCTGCGGGGTGTAGACGGTCGAGTAGTCGTTTCTTGATCCCAGCCGAAACTAAGCCGTTGGATCTTTCGACTTGTCCGTTCGTTTGCGGGTGGGCGACCGAAGCAAACTTGAAATTGATGCCTTTCTCTTCGCAGAACTGCTGTGTTTCCTTTGCCGTAAAGTTTGTGCCGTTATCTGTAATGATGTCGTGTGGCACACCAAATCTGCATATGATGGAATCAAGGAACTCCACGGCGCATTGGGCGCTAGCCGAAGTTACTGGTCTTGCCTCTATCCATTTGGTGAATTTGTCGACTGCGACCAGCAGGTGTGTATATCCACCGGGTGTGGATCTGCGTAATGGTCCAACCATGTCTAGCCCCCATTGTGCAAAGGGCCAGGCGATGGGTATCATGTGCAACTCCGTGGCGGGTGCGTGCGGCTTTGGTGCGAATCGCTGGCAGGCGTCGCATCTATCGACCAGGTTTTTTGCATCGGTGGCTGCTGTTAGCCAGTAGAATCCTGCTCGAAAGGCTTTTCCCAATATCGCTTTCCAGCTAGCATGATGTCCGCAATCACCCTGATGTATGTCCCGGAGTAATTCCTTGCCGTCTTCGGGTGCGTTGCAACGCTGAAGTATTCCCGAGATGCTTTGTTTGTATAATTCTCCGTTAACCACCCGAAAGGATTTGCTACGCCTGATTAGCTGTCGAGCCTCACGTGGATCGGCCGGGAGCTGTTTGTTTAGCAGGTAGTCGAGATATTTCTGCGTCCAGACTGGTTCGACCAGGAAAACCTGCCGTGATATGTTATGAGTAAGCTCGAGAAGGGCGATTTGCGGGCTGACCTCTGTTTCCATTGCTGCGGGTGTTTCTGCGGGTTTCTTCAGTTTGATCGATCTCTTAATCATCCGCTCGAAATATATCCCTGGCGGTATGGGTGTGTTCGTGGAACCCATGTTGGCCAGTCTGTCTGCTTCTTCGTTGCTAGATCTTGCAATGTGTTTTAGCTCGCACCCTTTAAAGCTTCCTTCGAGTAGGTTATACATGTCGCGATATGCAACCATGTTTTCGGCAATGGCGTCGCATTCTTTCATTGTTTGCTGCACTATGAGGTTGGAATCGCCGTAGATCATTAATCGGGTAGCTCCACAGGCGATTGCCATCTTCATCCCGTGCAATAGTGCTTCATATTCTGCGTCATTGTTCGATGCTGGGTCATCGGGTGGAAAATCCAGTCGCAAGACATACTGCAGTTTGTCTCCGCTAAGTGAGATGAGGACGATTCCTGCTCCTGCTCCTTCGTTTCTCTTGGATCCATCGAAGTACATTATCCAATTGCTCGTATACTCGGGTGGCCCGGGTGTTTGCAGCTCTGTCCATTCGCTGATGAATTCCACGAGAACTTGGGATTTGACTGCGTTGCGTCCAGCATAGGTGATGTCCCAGGCGCCCAGCTCGATGCTCCACTTTGCTATTCTTCCGGATGCCATATGGTTGTTCATGATTGTCCCGAGTGACGCATCATTAACCACTGTGATGGCGTGTTGCTGGAAATAATGTTTGAGCTTTCGAGTTGTGAGAACAACCCCGTATGCGAGCTTCTGATAGTGAGGGTAGCGTTGTTTGCATGGCGAAAGTACTTCGCTGATGTAATATATTGGTCTTTGAACTCCGTATGCTTTGCCGTCTTCAGGTCTTTCGACTACGATCGTTGTGCTGATGACCTGGTTTGTAGCGGCTAAGTATAAGAAAAGTGGCTCCCTTTCTTGCGGTGTCGCAAGGATGCGCCTGCTTTGCAAGGACCGCTTCAGATCTGCGAACGCTTTTTTAGCTTCGGGTGTCCATTCGAATTTGTCCGTCTTCTTCAGTAATTTGTAGAAGGGTAATGCCTGCTCTCCCAATCGTGCGATGAATCTGCTCAGGGCTGCTAGTCGTCCGGCGAGCTGCTGTACTCCGCGTAGATTGGTTGGCTCCTTCATAGTCAATATGGCTTGTATTTTCTCCGGGTTGGCTTCAATGCCTCTGGCGGATACCAGGTACCCGAGAAGTTTGCCTGCGGGGACACCGAAAACGCATTTGGTCGGATTGAGCTTGATCCGATATGCGTTAAGGGCGTCGAATGTTTCTTTGATGTCCTCGAGGAGTGTGTCCTCCACTCGAGTTCTGATGACGATGTCGTCGACGTACACTTGTACGTTTTTGCCAATGAGATTGGCGAGGCATCTTTGCATGCAGCGCTGATAAGTTGCGCCTGCGTTCTTCAGCCCGAAGGGCATTGTCGTGTAGCAGTATACACCATGTGGTGTGATGAAAGCCGTCTTCTCCTCGTCTTCCTTTTTCATTCGGATTTGATTATATCCTGAATAGGCGTCTAGAAAGGAGAGACGCTGGCAACCTGCCGTAGAGTCCACGATCTGGTCGATTCGTGGTAGAGGAAAGTTGTCCTTGGGGCAGTGTTTATTTAGCGACGTGTAGTCGATGCACACCCGAAGGATATCCGTATTTTTCTTGGGGACCAACACCGGGTTTGCTAACCAGGTGGATATTTTGATCTCCCTGATGAAGTTTGCTGCTAGCAATCTGTTTACTTCTTCTACAAGCGCTTTCTGCTTAGGTTCTGAAAATCGTCGAGTCATCTGTTTGATGGGTTTGGCGTCAGGAAAGATTTCGAGTGAGTGCTCGGCAAACTCCCTGGGTATTCCTGGCATATCTGAGGGCTGCCAGGCGAAAATTTCCCAGTACTCACGGAGGAGTTTGACGAGCGCGCCTTCGTATGCTGGCGAGAGGGTTGTGGAAACCATCGCCGTCTTCGCGGAATCTGTCGGGTGCACTTGGTGCTTGCGAGTGTCGCTGTTGGCGCTGAATTCCAGTTCGGGTGCGTTTTTCTTCGTGAGGGGCATAACGGAGTGGTCCGTTGTTTTTGCTAGCTCTTGAAGTTCTTCTTGCATCCCGAAAGATTTTGTGATCTCATTAAATTCTATGTCGCACTTGTCCGATTTCTGGAAGTCTCCGTCGATGGTGATCACACCGTATTCGCCAGGTAGCTTGAGCTTCAAGTATGCGTAATGTGGCACGGCCATGAATCTGGCGAACGATGTTCGACCAAGAATGGCGTGGTACTGTGAGGGCCAGTCGACGACTTCGAAGTACAGGAATTCCCTTCTGTAGTTGCGTGGGGAGCCCAGTACAACTTCTAGGTTGATTGTTCCGAGTGGACGGATTCACTGGTAGAAAAAAGCCTACAGTCCCGGTTCGCCAGGCCCATTAATCCCGTCCGGGCAACCGGGACTAGCTACGCGCGACTAAAGGCCCCCCCCCCCTATAGTCCCATCTCTTACGGACCGGGACTAAAGGCCCGTCCACGTGGGCGGGTGGCGGAGCCTGGGGTCGGAGGACATTTAGTCCCGGTTGGCCACATGAACCGGGACTAGATTTATTTCGTAATTTTTTTAATTCATTTGGTTTCTAATTATTTTTCTCACCTTTTTTCACTCACTTTTTTTCACTCCTTTTTTTCACTCCCTTTTTTTCGCTCCCTTTTTTTTCACAATTTGTATTATTTGCTTAGTGTCTAACTAAGATTATCTCTAGTCAAATTAGTTACTCATGGTCAAACTTCCCGCTCGGTCATCCATCCTCCCACTACTCTAGCACTAGCACGCTTAACTTCCGAGTTCCATCCCGTCCCGAATCCAAGTGTTTCTCACGCATGTATATGATAGTAGTATCATATCAATCTTATTAACATGTTGGCCGAAGCCACATTTCTTTATTGTTTGAATTTCAAATAAATCTTTTAATAAACAAAAGTAATGATGTAATTAATAATTTTGAATAAATAAATAAACATTAACTTTTAATTTGTATTATTTCTAAAAATACAAATAATATATCCAAAAATTGAGAAAAATAGAACTAATTCATTTTAAAATCTTAAAAATACAAATAATATATCAAAAATGAAGAACAATAATACTAATTCATTTTAAAATCTTAAAATACAAATTATATATCAAAAATTAAGAACAATAATACTAATTCATTTTAAAATCTTAAAAATACAAATAATATATCAAAAAATGAAGAAAAATAATACTAATTCATTTTAAAATCTTAAAATGAAAAAATATATCAAAAATAAAGAACAATAATACAAACAATATTCATTACATGCATAGAGTCGATCACACATAACACAAACATAGAGTCGATCACACATAACACAAACATAGAGTCGATCACATTTCATAACATATATATATATATATATAGTCGATCACAAAAGATATCCATTACATATATATACTACTAATTAGATACCCATTACAGGCACATAGATATCGAACGCATGCATACATCATCTATGGCCCCGCCGAGTAGATGCGGAACAACTCGTACGCGACATATGCATCTATGGCCGCATACTTGAGGTTCGTCATGCGCAATGGGGTCTCCTCCCAATAGAAGTGATTCTCCCGGCGGAAATCAGTCTTCATCCTTTGATAGCCCTGGTGGATGAAGGTGCTTGCCATGACAGCCATCCCGATCTTTGGCCCGGTCAACTGGATAAGATTCTGAAGATCAACGTAGTGATCTTCAAGTATCATAATACCGATGCGCATCAACTTCACACGGTCTTGCGTGATGTCAACGCTGCAAAAGTCAAACCCCGAGTTGACAAGAAAATCAACAAGGTCCGGGCAATGCTTTGAACTACTGTAACAACAAAAATAGGATATGTGTTAGATATGTTGCAACACACGTATTGTTCACATGCAACAAAAAAAACTCGAAGATGCATGCAAGATTGTACACGTGTGCTATATATAGCTTCTACCTTGACCATTGGAAGACCAACACCGACTGCTTGAACGATATCTGGATGACGGCAACATCCTTCTGATTCGCCGTGTACTCCAGATCGAGCCCAAAGAACCGGTGTTCTTCGGGAGCTGCAAAATAGAGATCGGCCAAATGACCTAGAGCTTCATGCAGCCTCGCGGTACTGTTGGTGAAGAGCACGTCCAAATCCTTGCCGCACGGTGTGGAACCATTGTATTGCGTCCAAACTTCAGCCATTTGCGTGCGTGTGCTTGGATCGAAAAGAACAGAGAGCGAGAGAGGAAGAACAGAGAACGAGAGGAAGAACAGAGAGCGAGCAGTGGAATGGCGCCCTTCTGCCTCGCTCGCGAAATAAAAACCGCCGCGGGGGAGGCGAGACGCTTGATGTTTAGTCCCGGTTGGCCACGGACACGGGGAATAAAGGGCCATTGGTCCCGGTTGGCCACGGGAACGGGGAATAAAGGACCAATAGTCCCGGGCGGCCAGGTCAACCGGAATTAATTCCCTCCACGCGTCGCAACGCGCTTCCCAACCCGCGACGTCTGACCTTCTGTCGCGGGTCTCCTCCCGACCCGGGACTAAAGACTCATTGGTCACGGTGCGCGACGCTTGGGGACTGATGCTGGCATACCGAAGGCCTTTTTTCTACCAGTGATTGCTTTGCCCGGAACTATCCCGTGGAAGGATGTTTCTGATTCCGTTAGTCCGTCCAGATTTTTGTTCATTCGACGGAGTGTATCCGCGTAGATGATGTTGATGCCACTGCCACCGTCCATGAACACGCCGGCCAGGTCATAATTGCCAATTTGAGCTTGAATGACGAGGGCGGCGTGTCCCGGCCGATAGACTCGTGGCGGGTGGTCTTCTTTCGAGAACGTGATTGGCTGATCGGCCATCTTCAGGTACTCGGGCTTTGTGGGTGGTGTCTGCACTGCCATGCATATTTGTCTCGAGTTAGTCTTTTGAGCTCTGCGAGAGGGGCATACCTTCTGTATCATCCCGAGGAGTTGTCCATGCGGAGTCGGGTATGTATTTGCTCCCGCGTTTTGTTGTGGTGGCGCTGGCAATGCGGCGAGCGCCATGTTTGGGTTGGTCGGTGGAGGTGGAGGCGGTGGTAGCTGGAATTGTTGTCCCCCTCCTGGCAGTGGTGGATAGTTCTGGGTGGAAGCAAATCTTTTCTTGGCGAGTGCGTCCGAGATTTCGATGAACTTTCGGCAATCCTTGAGAAGGTGCGTTGCCTTTGTCTTGCCCGTGCGCTTGTCTGTGAACAGATGTAGCGAGCAGTACGCGTCGAGGTCTTCCTCGTGTGATTTTTCTTCTGCCTTTGGTTTCCACTCGCGACTTCCGCGACGACCGGAGTCGCGACTTCGCGTGAATTCTGCTGCCACTAGTTCTTCTCTATCATCGTGGTCGTAATATTTTCTTCTCTTCCTTCGTCCGTGGCGGTCGTCCTCGTGTGCAGGTGATGATCCTCTTTCGTTGCGTACTGCGTCTTCTTTATTGGCCCATTTTTCGGCTATGACCATGAGCTCCCCGATGGTTTTGGGCGCGGCTCTGCCGAGATCTTCTCGAAACGCGGTTCTTCTTGCTCCTTTGGCGAAGGCCTCAATCGCCACTTCTTCAGAGATTGTCCCTGCGGTGTTCCTGAGCGTGTTCCACCGCTGGATGTATTCTCGAGTGGATTCACCGCTTTTCTGTTTGCAGGCTCGTAATTCTTTGATTGTAGCCGGCCTCTTGTAGGTCGACTGGAAGTTCTTGCAGAAATCACGGTGTAAGTCATCCCATGATGCGTAGCAAGATCGTGGTCTCCTTTCCAGCCAGCTGCGGGCTGCTCCGGCTAGGTGCAAATTGAGGTATTGCATAGCCGTGTTCTTGTTACCACGTTGGCATTTCACTGCCGTGAGGTAGTCGCTCAACCATTGAGAGGGCTCGAGTGAGCCGTCGTACTTCGTCACTTCCGTGCTGAGCTTGAATCGCTTGGGTAGGGGCGCCTCGCGGATACTACGGGCGAAACATAGCGCGCCGCAGGTTTCGTCGTCCGAAGAGCCGGATGATGATCGATCGCGATATCTTGACGCCCTTGCTCTATCCACTTTGTTTTGCGCGATGTCTGATCGCGCGTCCCGTCCGGGTTGATCGCGATCGACGTTCTTCTGTGGTTCCTTGCTTCGTTTGCGTGAACGGCTGCCGCGGTGTCGCGGGCTTTTTTCTCTCGGGCTGTCGTCGCCGCTGCTTCGACTGTCATCACGGCGGCGGGCTTCTTTCCCTCGGCCACGACGTGGCGACTTGTCTTTTCTCGGGGAAGAGCTCTGTGCCTGCGGGGCGTTTCCTTGTCCTTATCCTTCTCCAGTCGCTCCTTCTCCAATTGTTCTTTGCGATCGTGAGAGGCGAGCCTCGCGGCCGCCAACCCTAAACCTTTGCGAATATGCTTGTATTGTTCCACCCGGGGATCGCTATCCGTCGGCTGATTCATCTGCATGTAGGTTGCTGCGGCTAGGATCGCGGCGGCTGGGGTTTGCGGGTAGACGTTGCCATCGTCGTCGACCCTCATGAAAGAAGACGTGGTAGACCTGTTGGTTCCAGCCATAGATTCGTGGTCCCTCGTCGACGCTGCGGGTCCCTTGCCCCTAGGTCGGGTACCGACTGAAGGTGCGTGGGATAGCTCGGCTCGACGTTGGCTTGATTCATCCGCCGCTCTCCTGCGACGGGCTAGATCTGCTCGGGCATCCTTGATGTTTGAGGCCGCCCTCACTAGGTGATAGTGGTAGGCGGTTAGGTCTTCCTGTGTGGCTCCCGCCGCAGGCGGCTGGCTCTTTCGCATGGATTCCTTGGCTCTTTTCCAAGCTTCCCGCGAAACGTCGATTATATCGCGCTCGGTCGCGCTATATTCAGTTTCCGAGGGCTGTTCCGACCCTGCCATGCAGACTTGGGCCAGTTGTGGTCCGTGTGTCCTAGGCGTAGATCGGAAAGCTCTCCGCACCCGAGAGGGTTCCTCTGTCGAGAGGGTGTGGTAGTCGACTGCGTTGTAGCGGATGGACTCGCCGCTTTTCCCTGTAGGAAAGCGCGAGTTGGCGGTTCCAGATTCGGTTTCAGATTCATCTGAGAAGTGGAGGATCCCGTCTCTGTTCGCCATGAAGTTGAAGCTTCCGAACGTCAGGGTGACGCTCTTCTCCAGTTCCTCGAACGCCGGGCGAGATTCCGGCGAGTGAGGCGTGACCACGACAGATCCGATCCGTATAGGATTGTTCGGAGCCGTAGTCGTTGGTTTCCAACGGGAGTTGGATGTCGATGAAGCCGAAGATGCCGGTGATCCAGCGCCCGCGGTTCCCACAGACGGCGCCAATTGTCGAATCCCTGACTCGACAAGTCCCTTAGGTGACCCTATCGGGTTTCGATTAGGAGAACTCATGAGCGCTGGCGAGATCGTCGGCTAGACAGGGGGCGAGATTTACCCAGGTTCGGGGCCCTCGTAGAGGTAAAACCCTTACTCCTGCCTCTTGTCGATCTGTATTGGATGATTAGATCGGTTACAGGTTGCTCGAATCGAGAGTAGATCTCGAGTTCCGAGGCTTTTTGGTCGTGCGGTATTGCTTGGTCCTCTCCTTGAGGGCTCGCCTGGCCTTATATAGATGGCCAGGTCTCGAGTCCTACCCGGAGAGGGTTCAAACCCTAGCTAGGTCGGTTACAAAACTACCTAACTTAACCCGCAAGTTTAGTGCGGGTGGGCTTCTGGTGGGCCTTCTGGAGTCTTCCAAGGGCGCCTCTTCTTGGGCCTTGACATTGGGCCTGAGAGGGGGTGTCCTTACCCGCAGGGTCCAAGATCTATGTCTTCGTCAAATATAAAGTTTGATCAAGTTGTTGAAAAAAAATATCAACAACTATGATACTACCGATATATCATATGAAAACATATTTCAAAATGTATTTAGCGATACTGATTTTGTATTGAAGATGTTAATGGATTTTTTTTCTAAAATCTTGGTTAAAATTTGTGTAGTTGACTTTTGAAATAATAAATTATAGGCCTTGTACTGAGAAACAGATGTAGATACCTTGAAAGTGTACCCATTAAATCCAGATAGAATAGTATTCATGCCAAATATTGTAGAATAATAATAATAATTATTATATTCTATTTTTAAATTTATTGAAGAACATAATCCCCGGATTAAACTGTATTTTTTATGTTTCCTTATTGTTTTTCTCATCCATAACATTCCAAAATCAATTCTAATTGTACACCAGATTTAAAAAAAATAAAGATAGAAGCATAACTCAGATTATAACTAGTATTCAAATGTATTAAAGATGGAAGTTTACTTACTTGACGAGTGTCTCGTAAATTTTCCATGATTTAACAGAATTCATATCATTCATATTCAGTATACAAGTGGGCATGATGTCTCTGGATAGAGAGAACGGATTAAATAGGTTAAAGTAATGCACAAATGGCAAACAAAAAATTAAAACGGGTCTTTAAATTGGGTAATCTTCGAAAAGAGGCAAGAGTAAAAAGTGAAGCTCACCTCTTTCACCAATGATGACCAGAGCACTACTGGTGCTATTGGCTAGTAGCGGTAGTCTAACACAGCCTTCGAAGTTGACGCCGAACTGACACTACCCAGCCCCACACACTACTCTGCATCTCTCGACTCATTCCTAATAATAAGATAACATCAACACTATACGCTGCATGGTACCTGTGATTATCCTCTGTGACGCGAGCCTATGTCGTGCTTCTACAGAAACGATGAACTTTGCATGTAACTTATGTACCTACATAGCCAGTTACCCATTTGTTAGTCACGACGATTGGATGATGCTAAGCGTCAAGTTGGCATCCCAGCTATGCAGAATGACCAGCAATGAGCAACAAAATCAAACATATGGACCACGTGACAAAGACCAAATGAGCAATGTGGCACACCCAAAGATTATACATTTGGCGTACATCTTTATCTTCAGTTGCCAATTCACACACATTATTACTTGGAACCCCCAAGAAACCATCAATACATCGAGGCATGGTTACAACATGAACAACACACAAGCTCCTACAACTACAAACCTAGTGTCCTATGTGTTGGCAACAATTAGGACCATTAGCTACCCTACAGCTAATCCTAAACAATATGCTACAAAGGGAACGCCACATTTCCCGCCAAAAATAAACATTACAGGCTTCACAGAGCTCCCTCGTACCCCCAATCTGGTCATATCGTGCGGGTGTCCTTTACATCGACCGTACTTTACAAGCGTTTGCTCACCAAGATGGCACCCCGTCTTCAATATGAAAACATATTTAATGTTTCCTTCCCGTTAGGCTTCGGCAATGGACTAGGCTGAGGGTATGCAACTGAAAAATGCAAACCGTTCGGGGTATTATGAGCTGCAGAGCCAGGACTAGACTTATAACTCGTTGGCGGAGGGGACAAGCTATGAGTTTCCAAGCTAGTTGGCGCAAGCAAACGATGACCCAATGACCCAGAAGATCTGGAGCTGCTTGTTTCACTGGTCAGAAAAGGTGAATAGAAGATTAATGACTGGGTCAACATCTCTGATAGTGCAAAACTTTAATGAACAGGTCAAACATGGGAATACAGACAGGCAAATGTGAAGAAAGTACACACCCTATTGTATTTGTTTGTTTCCCTCTCAGGCAAGTGTCAGTTTTCCGGGACTTCTTTTCTCTTGCACAGTGTCCAGCATCCTGTCATTAACATGCAAAGTCATGCACATGAACGAAAATCTTGAATCTCAGGAGAACACAGCGCCCACGGACGGAAGCTTACTGGGGATTTTATTCCTGCAAACGAATGTGTAGAAACGTTCGGGCTGAAGTGATGTGAATTTTGTATGAATGGGTGTTCAAGCAGCTTGATTGCTGTAGGTCTCTCAGATGGGTTTCTCTTGAAGCAGCCTCTGAGAAAATCCTTTCCTTCTGACGATAAATTATCTGGAATTGGTGGGTCTTTATTCAACACCTTAAACATTGCAGCAGGCTGTGGCACCACAGAAAAGAAGATTCCGTGCTTTAGAATCCCAAGAGAGGGAAGTACCCAAATGTTAAAATACATAACTTCTCCATTAGGAACTTCAATTAGGTTAAGGTGCCAATGTAACAATTATCATCATTCATAGATATAAATAAGTATTGAGAAGCGAGCTAACCTAAGTACATAAATCCAACTATACACCACATCTTAGTTTTGCTAAAAAAGGGGGAAGGTTCGAATTATTTACCCCTTCAAGACCACTCCAAGGAGGCTTGCCTGTAAACATCTCAATAATTGTGCAACCAAGGCTCCAGATATCAACAGCAAGATCATAGCCTACATCTTTTACAAGTGTAGCCTGGACAACCTGGGATATAAATGCGCAAGTGTCACTGTGCCATATAATGGGTCACTTACAGTTCTATGAAACAAGTCAAGAGGCAAAACCGAAAAAAAGGTGTGAATCTAAGTGACAATTTGGCTGAACAAAAATTTAATGATTTTATTCAAACCAAATGATTGCATATGGAGTGAGATTGCAAACAGAGCTACTAAACTTTTGAAGGAAAAAGGTCCAATTTGCAATCTTGAACTACTGCAGAAATTCAAATTTCAATCTTAAACTTGTAAACTCTTTTATTTTCAACCCTAAACAATGAGACCGGTTTACTTTACCCCTTTACTATAGTTAAAGGGCAGCCCTGTGCAGTAGCTCCCGCTTGCGCAGGGTCCAGGGAAGGGTCCGACCACTTTGGGTCGAAATGTAAACTTCTGCAATAATTTAAGATTAAGGTGGAAGTTTTCCCTTAATCTAAGGGCATAAAGTCCACTTTCCAGTCTTGAACTATTGCAGAAGTTCACGCTTCAAACCTAAATTGGTAGACCGTTTACTTTTCAACCCTAAACTATGAGACTGGTTTACTTTACCCCTTTATTATAGTTCATGGTTGAAAATAAAGTTCGAAATAAACTCTGCAATAATTTAAGATTGTAACGTGGAAGTTTCCTTAATTTAAGGGCATATACGGTAAATGTTGTTACAAAATATAATCTAGGATGTTATGGGAGTTGAGCATTCTAACACCCTATACACTCCGGGTCATTGGCGGTTACTCCTGGTAGATCTCTACGATCTATACACTGGCCTCATAAACCAAAGTCTTTCCAACGCACTTTGTACTCACTCATGCGCACCACTGGAAACTTCCCGGGTGGTCACCATACCCAAATGGCTCCCAGCCAAGCAGGCTTAACCGGTTCTCTGGAGATGAGCTCCCGGAAAAGAAGATGCACCTTATTAGCACGAGTAGTCTATCAATCCTTATAAGCCTTGGGCTAGGACGTCACAGGCATCCCCTGAGCATATTGTCACATGTTCAAAGTTATAGCGGGATTTATGTAAGCTATACTACCTTAGGAAGGTTTAATGGTCAATTATCAAGAAATGATCAAGTGTCATAGTAGTACACACAATACATGAAAATAAAATTCCATTATTTGCATGAATCCCTTTCGAGCGCTTGGAACATCTGGGTTTTATTTTAGTTTTCCTGGGAGTCCACAAGAAGACTACATGAAATGGATATAAGCACATAATTCCATACATTCACACCAGACTGCAGCATACATAATGAGAAATGTCATCAAAAGCTCGAACTGACAATCAAGTCCAGAATAACGTTATCGGCACAGATTAAGAAACTCTGGAAAATCCTCATTGGCCTACGAAGGTTCTTATTTATTCCTCCTGATCCCATTAACGCCTTATTTTGCAAATTTCCTGAAGGCAGGGACATGCAATTCCACCTCCCAGTGAGAAGAACATAAACTTGGAGCAACAAGAGCATTTAAGTGGGTACCTACAGTTTCGCGGCTTGAAAGGTCATGATTTAACAGTACGCTAACGCAATTCAAACCTCAAACTTCAAAATTATTGAAGTGGCTCAGCGGGATAGGTATCAACTACTTGGTCAAACCTAATCAGACAACCAAGCCCACACCATCTTGAATGCTTTCTGTGTGCGTCCAAAAGCATACTCGAACTCCTCCAGCTTCTCAGCACATGGGGATGATCTTCTTCCTCCTGCAAGCATAACAATTGATACCTCGCCATGGCCTCCTTGCAGGTGCAAGGACACACGCTGTAAATGCCTACTGGCATTGTCAGTGACACATCCGCCTCTGGCAGTCGAGATTGAGGAGTTAAGACCTTGTGAGGACGTTTGCACACGCCGTCGATGCAACACGGAATGGAACCATGCTGGTCTTCCTCATGCTCGATGAGACGATGACTATACTGAAGCCTCATTCCTTTAGGACTCAAACTTCCTTGTTCAATAGCAATGCAGTTTCAGCAGCAAGCTTTCAACATGTTTCATGTATAAACAGAGTCAAGTTTCAAGTTGTAATAGTGTTACAACAATGTTTCAGGTTTCAGAACAAAGTTTCAACGCATGGATTAGCAAGTCTCGTGTGGGTTTCAGCAAGTCTCAGATCCCTGGGATTGAGCAAATCATGTAGTTTAAAGAAACTTCTGACTGAATTTCAGTAGGTTTTGAGCTAATTTTCCTGTTTCAAAGGGTTAGAATACATGGTTTCTGTTACAATATATGTGGATTGCACTAGCCCTTTCCATAAGTTCAGACTTATGGTTTGCGTTGGCTAGTGCATGAAGCTTGACAGTTTCAATTGGGTTTCACTGAATTTTAAGAATGGAGATGATGCACTGCCGAGCTGCATATTGATAGGGTGACCTCAAAACTGAGGAAGGCAGCAAGGGCGCCAGAAGTGAGCCGAGGAGTGCATCTCAATGGACATCAGAGTTGTGGGTGGCCATGAGTTTTGGAGTAGGATTGATCTATAAAGAGCAAAGCCCATCACTTGATTATAGGTGGATGAAACAGACAGTATTGAGGTGCCCCGTTAGGTGGGACCATCAAACGATCACCTTCTGATAGCTTTTCAATTAACAAACGATTCAAGACCCCTACAAGATTTTTGGTTTTCAAAAGGTGGTTCTAGCTCCAACTGGCTGAAGAAGCCTCAGAGTGCAGATGACCCAGATCCTATTTGGTCTAAATACTCCTGCTCCAGCCTGGAAGCACTGAATGAGCACGAGCATGGCCTAAAAAGGGATAACAGCTTTATATGTTGCCTGGGTAATCTGCAACAGCAATTTAGTGGACTAATGCATTGCATGGTATCCAAAGGAAGCCGTGATGCATTTTACTTTGGCTGGCAGAAAAGAACTACAATAGAAAACACAGCTAGTTTCTGCACAAGGCCACGTGTACAGCGCAGTGGCTTGGTGCGGCGATGGCCAACCAGCCCGCCCAAGTTCGACTCCAGGGGGAGCGAATATTGGGTATATCACGGTATTGAGCAGCCAGACACTGGCTTGCTCCAACGTAATAATATCGGTAGCCTCCCGCGCTCGCTCGCGCCACAACGACCGAACTTAAAGCGTGTGTGTTGTGTGCATAATTAGTAGGTCTATCTTGCCTAGTGGTGCGTGTGAGTGTGGTGTGTGTGAGTGCGGCGTGAGTTTGTGCAAGTTCAGATACTGCAACTGTACCACTTTTCGAGAGGCCTAAAAAAAATAAACTAATTTCTGCACGGCAGTTAGTTTTTATGCCTACTGCGCTGGACAATTTGAAATAAACCATATGCTGCAAACAGAAGGAGGAAAAAAGGAAAATGATGATTATTATGAAGAAGAACCGGTGCGAACCTCAGGGGCCATCCAGTATGGCGTTCCCTTCAGCGAAAGGTTTGGAGCGGCAGTACTCAACTGAAAAAGAAGAAGAAACAGTCAATAGAAATTAGTTATAAAAGTAGCTCCATAGCAAATAAGGAAAAACTAAAATAGCAAGTCCACTGGACAAAATAAACTCTAGTGGTAAATCATGTGCCCTCTCAGAGTACCCATTAAAATACAAATGTAGAAGTAAGGAATACCAAAGCTATTGCCACATAAAACTAGTTTGAATTTTTGAAACAACCAATCGAACCCAAATAAATGTCGAAATGTTTTACCAAGTACTCGTACCAACTGTCAAAACTGTTACAGTATATGTGAATTTCCCACTACCTTCTCTCCCTCAGTTCGAACTTTTGGTTCTACTGGTTGGCGCAAGAAACTTAATATGGTATCAGAGCAGAGGTCTTGGGTTTTGCCCTCTTTCTGTCAATCTGTCCACATATAGGCCTCATCGAGTCACACGTGAGAGGGGGTGTTACAGTATATGTGGATTGCCAACCTTCTCTCCATCAGTTTGGACTTATGGTTCTACTGGTTGGTGCATGAAACCTGATAAGAACTACGCTGAACAGCTCATGGCACACATAATGCTTGGTTCTTCATACTGCAGTGTATAATTAAAGGCAGGCAATACTTTGGTCTAATCCTTCTCACAGTGCACTAAATCACAAATGGCAATAGTATTATCGTCTTGAAGGTGGCAACGATACGCTTAATTAAAAAAAACAAAGTAAAATGACTACCAAGTACTTATGTGCAGCAGTATTGCTAGCAGAAAAATAAAGGCCAAGAAGCAAAGTGGAACTCACATGCTTAGCCATTCCAAAGTCGGCCAGTTTCACTACACCATTGACATCAACAAGCAAATTTGCTCCTTTGATATCCCTGCAAAAGTATGATGATTTATATCAACATCTATGTATCATTTTCAGCAACCAGAACTTGCTAACATATTATAGTGGGATTAAAATCAGCCCTTAAGGTGTGGATAGAGCTATCTGAGAAGCTCGAGAAAACAAAATGAACTGAATACAGAATAAAGTTTGAAGGGCATAATAATAGGACACAGCAACCGACTTGGACAAAAAGGTATGGTTCAGGAAGTTAAGAAACAGCCAATGGCAAATCATTATCAGATTAAAAAGGGCTAAAATGAAAAAGAAACATTACCTATGCATAATTTTTTGGCTATGTAGGAAAGCAAGACCCTTAAGGATATGGCGAGTGAAGTTGCGGACAACTGATTCTGTCATTGCACCACAATGTTGGCTAATGTACTTATTAATTGAACCCGGATGAACATACTCCAGGTATATGTAGAATCTATCTTCAGTCTGCAAGGTATCCACATAACCATTAAATAGCATTTATACAGCACAGTAAATCACCTCATTATGGCCAAGTAGGACTTACAGTTTCACTGCCGTAATACTGCACTATGTTTTCATGCTTAAATTGGCTAAGAAATTTAATTTCCTGAAAAAAGGTAATGAGCAGTCAGAGGAAGTGCAAGATTTGCATGATCCTTAGATAGTACAAGAAAATAGTGGTGTACAGCCAGGTTCCAGAAAAAGGAAATGAGTATGGTCAGAGTTCCATATACTCCTACTTGAAATGTATTGTACAGTAAGAAAAGTAACACAAACCAGATGTGAGCATAAGCAAAATTATGCTGTTTAATCCTCGACAAAAAGAGAATGTTGTTTAACAATCACATTAAACAAGAACATAGTGATCTTCATACTACTGAAATAAACAACATCGACATAGGTATGGATTTATGGACGAACCTGTTCCAACTGCTTAAGAGACTCAACTGATTTTGCATCATCAGGAATTATGTTAACCTCCTTCATGGCACAAAGAGCTCCAGTGTGCCTGTACGTTGGTGTGAGGGGATGTTGAAAATATAAATGAAACAATTATTGTAATATAAATGCATTTAGCATACCTATTGGTAGCTTCATATACACATCCATACGTGCCACTGCCAATGAGCTTCCTTTTTTGCCATTGACCAGCCATCGAGGGTGTCTCAACTTTTGGGACTGACTGGTGGTTGAAATTTGTTTGCCTTGGGCTCACAGAAACAGGAGGGAGAGGTAATGGGTGAAAACTGACATTGACATTGCCATCAGGACGAGAAACGTGGTTCTCTGGGAACAAGTTTTGATGCATTGGTGATGGGGGTGCACTTGGGTATCTTGATCTAAGAGCAGGACTTCTCAATGGACTGGAGCGAGGAGATCGCTCCTGGCCACCCACAAAAATTTCAGGTGAAGGGGGTGAAGATCCCAATAGATCCGGAGACCATACTGATTGGGCTGACAATACATTGCTACCTTGGACGGAAATTCCACTAGATGAGAAGTCTACATTGCTTAATCGTCGAGGACTCTGTACAGGACTTGAAAACCCACTGCTTGGAGCACTTTTAGCAGGAATATTCAACCTAAAGTTCAAAGTTTCAGCTGAGCTATCCTTGAATATATCTTTAAATGCCTTTCTCCGTTGACCACAGGTGGTCCCATTTGTGCCATCTGACCTTAAACCATTGCGCTCTGGAATCTTTTGAACAGTTTGGGGCATAAATCTATCATCAGAGACATTAGAGCATCAGAAATGTTGTCGGATATGGAGCTAATCTGATCAGTGTGTCATGGAAAGTTCACAGAGGAGAAAAATGGTGAAAAATAAACCCAAAAACATGGAAGCCGCAACATATGAACTTTCGTTGGTCGCGGAACAATGTAACAGTATCATTTGTCTGAAATATGCATCAGAATTTTTATTTAACAACCAGGTCATGTTTAATCTTCTTTACTAGCAGCTTCATGGAGGCTAATTAAAGCAACAACATCACTGACTCCAGTGCTGAAATGATCTCAGTCACTCACCGGTTAACATCACAATCAAATCCACCTTTTCTTATCATGTCAAGATCTAATAAATGGGCAAGTAGCTTAACCAATCATCATTATTTGCAAATGCTATTGGCCACTGAGTATTAGTCTACATGTCCAGTTCATAACTATAGCACCAAACAGAAAACTGTCTCAACTCAATTTTGGGGATCCAGAAGCATAGTAACTTTGTGACATATCATCCTAGTTTTGCCAAGGTACCATGATCTCCTAGTATAAGCTAATAAGTTCACAGAAAGCCAAAAACCGTATTGATGGGGTGCAGTGCAACTACGTAGAAATGTATGCATGAAGCCCTGATCCAAGATAATTCCATATTGTGACGAGGGTTATACTTTGTAGCAAAGGTTATCCTCCCTGGTCTCGTAATCCTGGTCATTTTACTGTTCATCGTAAACTGTTCTCACTCAATTGGCCAATTCAAAATATTCCATCCTACAAAATGCTCAGCATCCTGCTAGTGTCATAGTATACATAAACATTGTTATCCATATGGTCGCGAGGGCTATACTTTGTAGCAAAGGTTATCCTGTCTGGTCTCGTAATCCTGGTCATTTTATTGCTCATTGTAAAGTGTTCTCGCCCAATTTAAAACATTCTACCCTACAAAGTGCTCAGCATCCTACTAGTGTCAATGTGTCATAGTATAAATAAACATTGTTATGCATTCTTATATGTCCACATGGTTGGTAATCCCGAATTCACTGAGAAATCACTGCTAGTGGCCTCCACCCTAATAGCTCCCGAGTTAAAACAGAGCTACCCAACTTGAACAGAGAAGAAAGGAAGCTTGAAGCTTATAGACCAGTAGTAGAAAACAGGAAAGGCTCGTCACCTTGGAAACGTGGACGACCTCTCGCTTCCGGCCTCCGCAGGCCCCAGGAAATCATTGGAGCCGTTGCAATCCCCGTCGAACAGCCTCGGAGAGGGGAGCGGCCTCCCAGAGCCCCTGCAGGGCGAGTCATCGTCGTGGGGCAGCGGCAGAGGGCGGGGCAGCAGCATGGGCGTGGACGAGGACCTCGCGGGCGCCACCTCCATGTTACTCGGCGACCTCGAGATGGGCGTGGAGCTGGCGGTGGGGTGGGCAGACAAGAAGGCGTCCCTCCTGGCGGGGTAGGAGGAGGAGGGCGCGGCGGTGGGCGAGTCGTCCATGCGGAGCGCGGAGACCCCGACCTCGATGTCGTCTACGTGGCGCAGGCGGCGCGCCCTGGTGAGGCGGGGCTGGTGGTCGGGTCCCCCGGCGAGGTCGCCGCCATCGGGGCGCGGGATGCGGGAGGTGGAGGCGCGGGCGGGGGAGGCGGGCGTGGAGGCGGAGGAGGAGTGGTAGCCGGAGCGCTTCCACCAGCGCATCGGGAAGGGGGGGCTTATGTGGGGTCCACGGGAGAGGAAACCCTAGTGATCACAGTGGGAATGGCGTCGCGGGCGCGGGGGTGGAGGGAGGGGGAGGGGGAGGGGATCGGTGGAGACGACGACCCCCCGCCATTTGGGCTTTTTGTTTGTTTTCTCTTTCTTTTTCTCGAGAGCCGGGAGCTGGTTCGCTGTTGCCTTTTTTTCGCCCACTCGTTCTGGCCCTGTGGGGATCCACGCGGCTTGGGGAAGAAGTCCAGCGAGTCAATGTCTCCGGTTTACACACACGTCAGCCACTGCATAGTGCCTACTGACTTTCCTTTTCCGTTCCCTTCTTCTTCCTCGATCTTTCCATCTCCATTCTCAGCATTCGGTGACACCGTCTTTTCTTAAAGTGGTTAAGTTTTTCTCTGGATAGAGACCGACGCGCCATTTTCTAACTCATTGACACATCTAAATTGTCAGCCACCAGAAGAGACACTACATCAGCAACAAAGCTCTCGACCCTCATCTCTCATGTCGTGCGTACGAAAGTAAATCGCTTGCATCAGAGTTTGACAGGCTGATCTCGAAGATAACGAGACCCTGAGTAGCTTCTCCACGAAGTAGGAAGAGTCGGACACTCAAACCCAATGGCTCTCTCGAATGATTTGCGTTGTAAATAAACATTTTTTATATATAGTTTGACTTGCTAGAGTTGAATCGGCCCATCTACTAACATCACACCATGCATATTATTACACCATGTTTTGACCCGTGCTGCGCAAGAGTATAAAGCATCACGTCAAAGTTTCAGTTGGCTCCACCTGCTACTACTATATGTTGCATCAACGTTTAAGCATCTTCGTCGGCGTTGTCAATACAGCGTACGAAAGTGTATCGGACGAGTGTTATTGGAAGTGTTTGCACATGTCGTCGTCGTCTTATTGAGAGCATTGCCCTCCACCGACGCATCCTAATAGATTTTTTTAATAAGAATTAAAATCCACGAATTTAACTCAGTTTAATAAAACGGATGATTTCATTCATATCTGCGAGTTTTTATAAACTGTGGGGGGGGCGAAATTTAAACTAAAACGCTGGAAACAAAAAAAAGGATCGCTTTACGCCCTGTACATGTCATCAATGGCCTCCACCGCATGTGGGTACCCCTGTTGTCGCCACCGTCGTCGTCGACGTAGATGATCTCGTGCTCGCGGGTACGGATGGCACCCGTCGGGTTCGAGGCCTAGTTTGCCCCCCCTATACCCACACACGACTCTCCTCCCTGCCCACACGACCTGGCCCTATACCCATCGCCGGGTATAGAAATTTACCACACACGCAACCCGCCAGGTTTGCGGGACGCGGCGGGTACTTCCCAAGATGCACATACGGCATTGGCGTCGGCGTCTCCTCTCGAGGCGGCGGCGGCGGTGAGGGCTCAGACAAGCCTCGCTGCCACGGGCCATCGCCGGAGCCCCCCTCGTCGACCTAGAGCGGACCGGCCTCCATGGAGAAGGTACGAGCCTACAGCAGACTTGATGACCCACAAGTATAGAGGTGTATCGTAGTACTTTCGATAAATAAGAGTGTCGAACCCAACGAGGAGAAGAAGGTGTTGACAAGCAGGTTGGATAGAGAATTCACTGTAAACACTAGCAAACAGGTTTTTGGTTGTTTTGGATATAGCAGATAAATAAAGTGTGAGTAAATAAAGTACAGTAAATAATATTGCAGCAAGTGGCCCAATCCTTTTGACAGCAAAGGACAAGCCGGTTGTTCTACTTATGATTACCAAACGTTTTTGAGGACACATGGAAATTTCGTCAAGTGCTTTCGCTTCATTGCGGTTGATCAATATTTATTGGTTCGTGAAGTGTTGTGTGGGTGAACCTATGCTAATGCAACGTCCAACTAGGACTAATACATACTTGTGATTATACCCCTCATTAGCATCCGCAGATACAAGAAAGTAATTAAGATAAATCTAACCACGGTCTTAAAACTTCGGGATCCTACACTCCCCTATGCATTGGTTTCCTAACAGGGGTTTAGGTTTCTGTCACTCCGTCAACCCCACAATTAGTAGTCGAACACACAATGCATCCTTCTAGGCCCATAAAGGTGAAGTATCATGTAGTCGACGTTCACATGACACCACTAGAAGAATAGCACCACAAATTAAATACCGAACCACGAGATATTACTTCAACATAACTTCACTACTAACATCATGACTTCTCCCATGTCCTCAAGAACTAAACGAACTACTCACAAGACATCATATGGATCGTAATCAAAGGTGATATAATGGATAATAACAATCTGGTCATAAAGTATAAACACCGATAAATCTCACAAACATTAACTACTAACAAGTAATCCACGCCGGGAGAGAGATCTAATGTAAAACAACGATAGAAACCCCTAATTGTTACAGCGGGATGAAGGTGGATGATGAGGGTGATGGTGCTGGTGGTGATGATGATGACGATGACGATCATGATGATGCCCGGAGCAATGAAGGTGACGATGGTAATTATTTATCCTCTCCGGAGAGGAATTTCCCCGGCAGATTTCTCCCTGTCGGAGAGCTTTTCTCTCTTTGGTGTTTTCCGCCCCGAGGCGGCGGCGGAATAAGTCTTCGATTATGTCCTAGGTCTTAGTGTTCCCCGGGGGTCAAGTACGCGAAAGGGGCACCCAGGAGTGGGCTAGGGGTGCTAGACCACCCCGAGGCGCGGCCAGGGGGCGCGCCGCCTGGTGGTGTGGGCCCCAGGTGGCCCCCCTCCGGGTGCCCTTCTGGCTCACTTCCTCCTAGAAACTTCTAAGACTCCTCCGGTATCCCTCCCTCTTCTGCTGATCTTCTAAAACAGGGTATCTTGACGGTGCTTTTTCCATCAGATTTCTGGTTCCGGTGTTTATTCTCCAAAAATTATGAAACATGCAAAATAAGATAAAATAACATAAGCGATGTATCATAACATGAAATATATTGATGAATAACAGAAAACAGCAATATAAAACAGTGATGCAAAATGGACGTATCAACTCCCCCCAAGCTTAGACCTCGCTTGTCCCCAAGCGAAACTGAACTCAGTAAACATGACCACAGGTTTATGGACAAGAGGCATCACATCTAACAAATACAAGTCATTTTAGACAACAACTTCCTCTCAAATAATCAAACTTGAAACAAGTAGAGGAAATCATAATAAAGATGCAAAAACAAATCAAAATTGGTAAAGGCAAACTTCGTTCTTGGTCAGAGAACAATTAACAGTGTACTTATCTTTCGATCAGAGTCTTTATACTAGAGTTTATATTGTAGAGTTTATCATACTCAATTATAACGGGCTCTTTGCAGACATTCGTAACTTTCAAAGTGGTATTCAAACAGATAAAAGCATTTGTACAAACAAGGAAGAATAAAGAACATGATTGAGTAAATCAACATATAGATGGATAGATCACAACAACTCAAATGCTTGCTTAAGATGGAAAGAAGTAGATTTACTGACTCGACATAAATGTAAAAGATAGGCTCTTCGTAGAGGGAAGCATGGATCACTCATGTGCTAGAGCTTTTATTTTGAGAAACAAAGGTATAAAATGATTGACACTCCTCCCAACCTTTCTTACACAAACCATGGCTAAACGAATCCATGGGTGTCTGCAAACAATCACAAACCATGGAGGAGTGTCTAATTTTAAGAGAGGTGTATGTTTATGTCAACGAATGGTAAATAAAAAATATAGTACATCACAAGCTAACTAGACTTCACAAGAGCGGCTCCCATTGAAGGACGCAACTGTTGTAGAAGGTCATCCCTCTTTCTCTTTTGTTTACACAATAATGCTTTGACTGATAAATCAGGGGCAAAAATAGTGAAGAGAATTTGTATTATTATTTGGGGCTGGGAACTCCGCTGCTAGCTCTTCTAGCATTTGGATAAGCGGATGAAGCCACTAGTCCAAGGTGTAAAATCCAATCAACAAGTGAGATGAAGATTCTCTATTTGCGTCCTCATGAGCTAAAACATGGGCGCAAAACAGGTGTAATTTTGAAGGTTTAAAGGTAGCACACAAGCAATTTACTTGGAGTGGCGGCGAAATACCACATATAGGTAGGCATGGTGGACACAAATGGCAAGGTTTTGGGGCTCAAGATTTGGATGCACGAGAAGCATTCCCTCTTAGTATAGGTTTTTGGCTAGCAAGGTTGGGTAGCAAGCATAAGAATTGAGGTAAAACAAACAAAAACATATATTATAAAGTCAATCATGCAATCTTCCTTGAAGGTACAAACAAACTTATTTGAGAATACTAAGCTTATGGGCTAACAAGAAAGAAAGATCATGGAATAATATATCTACATGCAACTCCCTCTTTCTACTTAAGTCTTAACGAATTGTTGCTACTGACCAATGCTAAGTTTGCCAAAACCAACTAGATTAACTTGAAGCTCCAACATTGATACTAATACTAATAACAAGATCAATCACATAACAAAATTGGCAAACTAAAATAAAGTAGATCAAGTAGATGATGAAACTTCTCATTAATATTTCATTACGGCAACTCAAACCAAGGGATACAACGATAACCAACTAAAGAGTGGTACTTCCATACTGCAAACCATACTATATGATATTTTCTCTACTCATGATATGACTCTACTAAAAGGTTAAAAGGTGAAAGATAAAGGTGTGATAATGCGACACTCCCCCAAGCTTGGAACAAGCCAAGGGGATGCAAATACCAATGACGAATCAATTCTTCGGTGGTGGTGGTGAATTCTTCTCAGTGAGCTTATCAATTGATTTCTTCAGATCTTCAATTGCGAACATAATCATACGCATCAATACGGTTTGCGTGCTTGTCATACGGTGAATTCCAGCCATCAAGATTTTTCCCCCACACACCCTTAGGTCGAGAGCTTCCTTCATCTGCACGGTTAGAAAGATCCATATCCCAGCAAGAAGGCAACTTTGCCTCGGGTACTCTCCTAGATTAATACTCATGAATTAAAGTACGGAAAGGTTTCTTTATGCCTGAAAGTGGTGTCCTTGACGCTAAGCAGTGACGTGGGGCCTTCACTCGGTTCTCATCCTCGTCGTTTTCTTGGAAGATTTTGCAACCACTCCAATGCTTGCGATGGTAGCGCGTGGACGCACTCGTGGGTTTTCTTCTACATCTCCTTCAGCTCCACTCTCGATCTCCTCCTCCGGCTTCCAGTCTTGGAGATCATCTTCCTTCGGTCCCTTCCCCTTGTTGTTGTTGGTGGAGACCATGGTGCTTCTAAAACTGAAAACAGATCCTGGCAGAAACAGCTCAAAACAGAAATACGACGAGAAAACGATGTATGGACCCCGGAGGGTCCGGGGGTTATATAGCAAAAATATGCGTAACGAAAGGAAAGTCCAGGTCGAAAACGAGTTGGAGAGGGGCTCTGAAGCGCCCACACCATAGGGTGGCGCGGCCAGGGGTGGGCCCGCGCCCCTGGGTCTTGTGGTGCCTCCGGGCACCTCCTCCTACTCTTCTTCGGCTCGGTATTTTTCATATTTTCCAAAAACCAAAAAAATTATAACTTGGAAGGTAATCCGCGAACCTTTTCTTAACAGAACCGTTACCTATTCCAAAACAGACTCTGCAGATTCTAGAATCTTCTCTCTAATGAACTTCTCCGGAGTCATTACTTGAATAACATCAACATCTTAATCATAAGAATCCCCAGAAATATAATGTTTGAGTCTTTGCCCATTTACCGCTTGTGTAGTGTTATCTTTAAAGGAAGCAATTTTGATTATACCCGAACGATACACTTCTTCAATAATATAAGGTCATTCCCGTCTCGAGAGTAATTTTCCTACAAAAAATCTGAGACGAGACCGATACAATAGAACTTTCTCACCAACATGAAACTCTCTTTTAAGGATTCTTTTATCATGCCTTCCGTTTAACTTTCTCTTTAAAGAGTTTAGCATTTTCATAAGCTTCGTATCTCCATTCATCTAAATGATTCAAATCAAGCCTTCTTTTCTTACCAGCGAGTTTAAAATCTTTATTAAGTTCTTTCACTGCCCAATAAGCTTTGTGTTCTAATTCTAAAGGCAAGTGAAAAGCTTTTACATAAACCATTTTGTAAGAAGACATACCCATATGATTTTTATAAGCAGTTTTATAAGATCATAAAGAATTATTCAACTTATCAGACCAATTCTTCCTAGATTTGTTAACAGTCTTTTGCAAGATAGATTTAATTTCTCTATTTGATAGCTCTACTTGCCCACTGGTTTGAGGATGATAAGCTGAGGCAATTCTATGATTAACATCATATTTATCAAGGGTGAGTTTAGCATTTTCATAAGCTTCGCATCTCCATTCATCTAAATGATTCAAATCAAGCCTTCTTTTCTTACCAGCGAGTTTAAAATCTTTATTAAGTTCTTTCACTGCCCAAAAAGCTTTGTGTTCTAATTCTAAAGGCAAGTGACAAGCTTCTACATAAACCATTTTGTCAGAAGACATACCCATATGATTTTTATAAGCAGTTTTATAAGCTCATAAAGCATTATTCAACTTATCAGACCAATTCTTCCTAGATTTGTTAACAGTCTTTTGCAAGATAGATTTAATTTCTCTATTTGATAGCTCTACTTGCCCACTGGTTTGAGGATGATAAGCTGAGGCAATTATATGATTAACATCATATTTAGCAAGGGTTTTTCTAAAACCACCATGAAGAAAATGAGAACCTCCATCAGTCATAAGATATCTAGGCACACCAAACCTAGGGAAAATAAAATATTTAAGCAATTTTAAAGAGATCTCACCATAATCACTTTTTGTAGGTATAGCTTCTACCCATTTAGTAACATAATCAGCAGCAACAAGAATGTGAGTATAACCATTCGAAGGAGTAAAAGGACCCATAAAGTCAAATCCCCGACAATCAAAAGGTTCAGTAACAAGAGAATAACTCATAGGCATTTCATTACGTCTAGAAATATTACCAACTCTTTGACATTCGTCACAAGATAAAATAAATTTACGTGCATCTTTAAAGAGAGTAGGCCAATAGAAACCTGATTGTAGAACCTTTTGTGCGGTTCTATCTCCAGCGTGATGTCCTCCATAAGCACTACCATGGCACTTATTCAATATTTCTCGTTGTTCATGATCTAGAACACATCTTCTCATAATACCATCTACTCCTTCTTTATATAAGTGTGGGTCATCCCAAAAAAAATGCCTCAAATCATAGAAGAATTTTCTTCTTTGTTGAGTTGTAAATGTTGGAGAAAAATACTTTGAAATAATAAAGTTAGCATAATCAGCATACCATGGACTATCTTGGGATTTTACCTTTATTGCAGCCAACTGTTCATTTGGAAAACCATCGTTAACATGAATAGGGTCAAAAGCAATGTTTTCCAATCTAGACAAGTTATCAGCAACATGATTTTCAGCACCCTTCCTGTCCACAATATACAGATTAAACTCTTGTAAAAGAAACACCCATCTAATAAGCCTAGGCTTAGCATCTTTATTTTCCATAAGGTATCTAATAGCAGCATGATCAGTATGAATAGTAACCTTTGAATCGAAAATATAAGGTCTAAACTTATCGCATACAAAAACTACAGCTAAGAACTCTTTTTCAGTAGTAGCATAACCCTTTTGAGCGGCATCAAGAGTCTTACTAGCATAATGAATAGCATTCAATTTCTTATCTATTCGCTGTCCAAGAACAACACCTACAGCAAAATCACTAGCATCACACATAATTTCAAAAGTAAAATTCCAATCAGGTGGTTGAACGATAGGAGAAGTAGTTAAAGCCTTCTTTAAAGTCTCAAAAGCTTCCTCACAATCATCATAAAAAACGAATGGTACATCTTTTTTAAGAAGATTAGTAAGAGGCTTTGATATTTTAGAGAAATCTTTAATAAACCTCCTATAAAAATCAGCATGACCAAGAACACTACGAATACCTTTAACATCCCTGGGACAGGGCATTTTCTCTATTGCTTCCACTTTAGCTCTATCAAATTCAATACCTCTTTCAAAAAAATTATGTACAAGAACAATTCCTTCATTCACCATAAAGTGACATTTCTCCCAATTAAGAACAAGATTATTTTCCTCGCATCTCTGCAAAACTTTATAAAGGTTGTGCAAACAATTATCAAAAGAAGTTCCATAGACGGAGAAAATGTCCATGAATACTTCCACAATCTATTCACAAAAACCATGAAAAATAGCAGACATGCATCTTTGAAATGTAGCAGGAGCATTACACAAACCAAAAGGCATACGTCTATAAGCATAAGTACCATAAGGGCAAGTAAAAGTTTTTTTCTCTTGATCTTGTTTCCTAGCAGTAATTTGAGAAAACCCAGAATAACCATCATGAAAGCAAAAATGAGTTTTCTTAGACAAATTCTCTAACATTTTATCAATAAAAGGCAAAGGATAATGATCTTTCTTAGTAACTTTGTTAACTTTCCTAAAATCAATGCAAATTCTATAACCAACTACTACTCTTTGAGGAATAAGCTCATTATTTTCATTAGGCACAACAGTCATTCCTCCCTTCTTAGGGACACAATGCACAGGGCTCACCCATCTACTATCAGCAATAGGAAAAATAATACCAGCATCAAGAAGTTTTAATACCTCATTTCTTACCACTTCCTTCATCTTAGGAATTAAACGGTGTTGATGTTCAACTACTGGCTTTGCATCAGGTTCAATATTAATAACATGCTGACATATAGAGGGAGAAATCCCTTTCAAATCATCAAGAGTATATCCAATAGCTCCACGGTGTTTCTTCAATATTCCCAGTAATCTTTCCTCTTCTTCACCTGAAAGTTTAGCACTAATAATAACAGGATATATTTTCTTATCATAAATATAAGCATATTTAAGATCATCAGGAAAAGGTTTTAAATCAAAGACAAGATCCTCCCTGGGTGGCAATGTGGTACCCAAGTCTTCCACAAGTAAATTATGTTTCAGTATCACCGGTTGACGAAGAAGAATATCGTCAATCTCATTTCTCTCTTCCATAAATACCTCACTTTCATGGTCCTCCATATATTGCTTCAAAGCATTGTTAGGAGCAAGATAAATAGAAGCAAGTTGTTCAACTTTAAAATTCTCATCAGGCAATTTAGATTCATAAGGTGTTCTAGCAAATTTGGAGAAATTGAACTCATAAGATTTTCCATCAAATTTAGTCAATATCTTCTGCCTCTTACAATCTATAATAGCACCACAAGTGTTCAAGAAAGGTCTACCAAAAATAATAGGACAATTTTTACTAGCAACCTTACCAAGTATTAGAAAATCAGTGGGATATTTAGTTTTACCACATAAAATTTGCACATATATAACAATACCAACCGGAAAGATAGTTTCTCTATTAGCAAGCTGGATAACCACATCAATATCTTCATGTTCACAAGAACCAATTTCATGCATAATTTCTTTATAAAACTCATGAGGAATAGCACTAAAACTTGCACCAACGTCACACAAACCATAATAGCAATGATCACCAATCTTAACATAAAGCACATGAACACTAGTTTTCTTAGGTCTATGAGGATGGGAAACAATATTAGAAGCATCCTCACAAAAGACAATGTGTTCATCCTCCACATTTCCACAAACAAGATCTTTTATTATTGCTACAGCAGGTTCAACAGTTATTTGTTCATCAGGTTCAATAAATTTCTTAATGCTCTTATTAACTACACTAGCTACAATAGAGTGTTCTTTCACCTTAGCAGGGAAAGACATTTTTTCAATATAAGGCTCAGGAACAACAGGATTAACAACATGCACTTCTATGTTACTAGCATGAACAATATCTTTATAAGGTGCATGGTACTTGCTAAATTCCTTTTTAGGAATATCAAGATAGGAGGCAAAAGCTTTAAGATAGTCTGCAAAGATTTGAGAATCAAGACCACAAACAGCACTAACATTATAGAAATCATCAGTTCCCATAAAATATTTAATGCATTCATAATCATAATTTATACCTGACTTTCTACCTTTGTCATTCTCCCATCCTTCAGTGTTTTCTTGAATCCCATTTAGCTTCTTCCTTCATACGTGTGGATGATCCAGAACAAGAAGTATCCAATAAATCCTTATCATGAAGAGAAAGCATTGCATAAAAATTATTGATAACAATATTGCTTGGGAGCTCGTGAACAGGACATTTAAGCATTAATAACTTTATTCTCCCACCACGCTTGGGCAATACTCTCTCCATCATGAGGCCAGAAATTATATATTTGATTCCGGTCTTTATGAATCTCACTAGGAGGATAGAATTTTGAATAAAAGAGAGAAACAATTTCCTCCCATTCAATAGATTCACCATTCTTCAGTAATTTGAACCATTCAGCGGCTCTTTCTTTCAGCGATAAAGAAAATAATTTCCTTTTAACTTGATCCATTTTAATACATGCACACCTGAATAACTCGCATAATTCATGTATAAAGAGAAAATGATCACCAGGATGGACAGTTCCATCACCATAATAACAGTTATCCATAACACGCCCAACAATTTTCATAGGTATTTTATAAGGATCTAATTCAGCAGATAACGGGTCACCTACTGTCGATTAGTCACATCGGCAAATCCCTTGGATGATTTGCTAGGGCTTCAAGTAAAAGAACAAAGTAGGCGCTGGTGACAACGTCGGCTAACAGGGGGCACGATTTACCCAGGTTCGGGGCCCTTGTATAGGTAAAACCCTTACTCCTACTTGTCTGTCTTTGTATTATGAGGATTGTTACCATGGTGGGTGCCTTGACCGAGAGATTGGATCTCGAGCTATGGCTATGTGGTGGAAAAACTGAGATTAGATGTCCCCCTCGGGTTGCTCTCCTAGCCTTTAAATAGAAGCCTAGGTCTCAAGCCGTACCCGAGGGGGTTATAAACCCTAGCTCTAGTCGGTGGAGGCTTTCCATCTTGCCCCGCAAGTCTTGCGGGTGGGCCGCTGATGGGCCTTATAGAGCTAAGGGGTAGTCCTTTGTGTTGGGCTTCAGTGCTGGGCCATGAACGCTCACCCGATAGGTCCTGTAGTCATCCCCTCGTCAGTAGCCCCCGAGTGGTTGTTCGACTGAGAATAGTCGAGTAAGCACTCAAAATCCGTTTCTGGATCTTATGATTGAGTCAATTGAATACTTGACCTGTAGGGTGTGTACCCTGTGTGAGATGTACTCGAGTATCGAGCGGTAAGTGCGCCTTGCGTTTCGCTTTTTTCGCAGAAGGATATGGCTTAGTCGCTTGGCTCTCCCGAAAGATCAGGGCCAATTAATTGCTTCTCGGGCAAAAACAGTTTTGGCCTACACGAATTCGAGACCTTCGACTCGAACTCGGCGAGGTGATCATTGCGACTGGTCCGTGGAGGTCTTATCGAGTCAAACTTAACCTTAAAGGGGTACCCGACGCGTCCGCTAGGATTTTTCTTCGTGTTGCTGACACGGAAAATTTACTGGAGGACGCAGCTCGAGTGCGATTCCAGGCCCATAGGAGAGATCCTTGGGTCTTACCTTCATACTCGAAGAGCACGGCATCCGAATATTCCTAGTCGGCCGAACGATCCAGGGTGAGATGATGTGTAACTACATCGTGACGAGGAGTTGCGGGAGCCGCGTACTCGCGATTTTATTTTGGATGCACTTCGGGCGCTATCGTCTGTTTCTGAAAAATGACAAGTGTCATTGTTACCATTGTGCGATTTTTCGAGCAAGATAGTATTTTTTCCCTTGATCTGTACGAAAGAAATTTCGTGTCATGAAGTTCGTACGAAAGAAATTTCATGTCAAGATGTTCATACGAAAGAAATTTTGTGTCATAATTCTCATACGAAAGAAATTTCATGTTATGATGCAATGACGTCATTCCGCATTCGCCTACTCCCGATGGGACGTGACGCAGTGGGGCAGGGCACGTGGGGCCCACTCTGACAGCTTTTTGACCGGAAATGAGCCGTCGTGTGCCGGTTTCTCCGCTGGACGTGCAGTAATTACGCACGAACTTGCGTAAAAGATCGTGCGAGGGTAACCGCCCCCCGTCTCCTCATTTGCGCTCCGCACGTGGCGGCGGGGATGAGCGCCACGTCCGTAGATCGACGGCTCACAACGGCTTGGCCCTGTTATAAATAACAAGCCTTAGGGAAATGATCACTTTCCCGACCTTCATTCACTTTCTTCCTCCTCTAGCGCGCTCCTTCCTTTATGCGAGAACAAACCAGGCTCCAATGGCGGGAGGCAAGAAGCGCGGTGCAGCTGCGGCATCTGGCAAGGAAGCAGCCAGCGCCTCCACGGCGACCCCGGTGAAGAGGACGGGCGAGTGGCGCGCGCCCGTCCAACGCGACTAAGAAGAGCATCGTCGAGATACAGAGGGAGGGACTGCTTCCTCCCGAGGACTCCAAGTGCGCCCGGATGTCGGCGAAGAGGGAGGAGATGCCCAATCCACACGCCAACGAACGCGGCGCATTCTCGGAGCATGTTTCCCGAGGTCTGTCGTTTCTTCATTATCCCTTCCTTGTCAGGCTGCTATATGTCTATGGCATACAGCTACATGACCTCTCTCCTAACGTGATACAACACATTTCGTGTTTTATCGTGCTTTGTGAGTGCTTACTCGGCATTCGCCCGCACTGGGGGCTCTGGAAGGCCATCTTCCAGGTGCGGACCTTTCGGGAGAAGCCCCTGCCAGGCGAGAGGGTCGGAGAGACGTTGACGACCGGCGGCTTCGGGATCCAGGCAAACAAGGACTTCTCGTACCTGGAGATGAGCTTTGTCGACTCGGCGCAAGGGTGGCGCCGGAGATGGTTCTACATCAAAGACAATGACGCGGTTGGCATCCCGAAGTTCCATCTATTCGCCATTTTGAAGCGGAGGAAGTCATGGTCGCACGCGCTGGCAGCCGAGGAATCCAAGGTGGTTTCCCCTCTGCTCGCGAAAGTGGCACGTTTCCGCGACAAGGAGCAGGGGACCCCGCTAAATGGGATACAATTGGCGGGTGTGTTTCTGCGCCGGAGGGTCCAGCCACTCCAAGACAGGCCGACCCCATTGTGGGGGTTCACGGGTGTCAATGATCGGAGCCGGACGTGCGACAACGTTCTTTCAAATGCGGAATTCGGAAAGAAGATAGCTGCCATCACCTACTTGAAGAAAGGGGAGAGCTACTCGCCATTCCCTCTCACCCCTTTTGATGCCGAGAACCCTCTGAGTGAGGTAAATATCGTATCCTTCTTCTTTCTTCTGTTTCTTTTCTCTCTATTTTGTGTTTTCATCGATTGAACCGCCGTCTCTTCTTCCTCTACCTTTGTAAAACCAGGATGTGGTGACGTTCTACCTGCCACTTTCTACGGATGAGGGCGCCTCAGATCTTCTGGCAAGCAACCTCGAGGCTCCACCCGAAGCCAACGTTGCGGACGTGGAGTCCAGCGATGAGCGAGAGGAGGTGGAGGAGGAGGAAGAGGAAGAAGAGCAGCCACTTCGCCGCTGCAAGCGCCGCAAGGCGGAGGAAGACGAGGTCACCTCCAAGGATAACTCCTTGAGTGACGATGTGGTTGAGGAGATTAGGCCCATTCGGGCAGCTCCTCTCAATGTACTTCCTTTGGCCATCCACCAGTCGAAGATTCCCACTGCTTGGGACCCGGACAACCTCGATGACGACGATGAGGACAAGTAAGTCCTGTGTTTTCTCCTTTGATATGGTGTTACTTTTTTCTCTTTCGGTTCCGACTTTTGTTTTAGCCTGGTGACCATCAGCGCGGACCAATTCGCGCCCTCTGCCCCGTCCGTGAAGCAGAAGGAGGTTGTTGCGGACCCTGCTCCAGCTCTGAGTTCCACTCGACGACCTCCGAGCCCCGCAAGGGTTATTCCTAGCTTTGCGGGAGGGCAGCTCGAGGATGTCGGAGCGTCTGCGAGCAAGGAAGTTTCGGCTAGCTCGCCTGACCCCTTGTCGACCCCGCAGAGCAAGGTGATGTCCCCTTATCTTTCCGCGCTTTGTCCTTTTGTTTTATAGGGTGCACAGCAGTGCTCCAAATTGGAGTAGCCCCCGAGTCTATGGTCGACTGCTCGCAGTTGACTATAGACTCAAGTCTAGACTTTTCGCTCCATTGTTTGCTTCTTGGTCTTGATTTTATCGGGTGCACGGCAGTGCTCCAGATGGGAGTAGCCCCCGAGGCTATAGTTGACTGTGTACAGTCGTGTATAGGCTCAAGCGGTGACTTTCTAACCCGTAGGGAATTCTGTAGGCTATCCTCGATTCTCTGGCTGGCTTTGGGCGCTGCCTTGTCATGGCCGAGGCGGAGTGCGTTTCTCTTCGGGGAGAGCACGACCAGATTGTTCAGGATGCCCGTTCTTTGCTGGGTAAGTTAACATATGCTCCTTACTTTGGGTTTGTTTCTTCTGGCCACGACTATTGCTTGCCGTGTGCAATTCATGATGTAGACGAGGTGACCCGCCTGAAGCCCGAGAAGGCTGAGGCTAATTCTCGGGTAAAGGATACGGAGAAGGAGCTGGAGTCTACCCGAAAGGAGCTAGAGTCCACTTGCAAGGATGCAGCCGACCGTCTCGCCAAATCTCGTGAGTCCTTGAAGCAGCTCGAGGAGGCGGGTGCGGTGCATGACAACGATTTGGTCGGCATCCTCCGTCCCGTGGCCCAGGCTCTGACTGGTATGTTTTCCACAAGTTTCTTTCGCTTGTAACTTGATTCTTTCTCCTCCCTTCATTGTTTCGCTTCATTTATGTTTTTAGATGCTATTGGAGTTGGTTTGGCACTGCCAGGAGGGGTCCGAGTCGACGCTCTGACTGAAGTGTGCACTCAGCTGCAAGAGCATGGAAACAAGGCCTGCTTCGCCCTACGTAATGCTACCTGAGTGTTGTCGCAGCCGCACTAGTGGTTGCTTGTGGGGCGCCGGTTCCGCCGACTGTTGGGGGCCTCCTGCAAGTCTTCCTTGGCGAAGTTGATCCCCTTCAGGAGTACACCCTCGCGCAGTCCGAGTGTGGAGCCAATACGGCTATCTAGTTTGCCCTGGCGCATAACATCTCTGGTGACCTGGAGGTGTATTCGGAGCTCCCTCGAGATGCGCTGGGCAAAAAGGTAGTGTAACATCCCTGATTTTTGGAAAACTCAAAAATCACTAAAAATTGAAATTTTTTATTTTCATGTATACAAGTCACCGAAAACCAAATGAGAAGCAAGAAACAATAAATATTTCAATGAAATTGAAATTACCAATCCAATTATTCCTCTATTCCATAAACCCTAAAACCCTCTCAAATCAATTTTCTCAAATAAAGAAAACCATTTTATCTTTAACAAACTTTATTACATAAAATGTTTTCAATTCAAATATTACCTTGAAATTGTTTTATGACAACAACAATCAAAGATTTATAACCCTTAATAAAGTTCTAAGCCTCACAAATTTGATGAGAATATAATATTTTAATAATAACTTTTAGTTGCTATTCCAAGTTAAAAACATAAAGGAGTAAATATAAAATGTTTTGCTTTGCAAATAACATAAAGTAAGACTTGAAAACATTATTAAAGCTTGTGGGAGTTTTCCAAATTTTATTAAGCCACTTTTGTATTTATTTAATTTTCTATTTTAATAATGGAATTAAGTTACTATTAGTAAATCACTGAGATGTTAAATTTATGAAATATGAAAGTGAGGTAAAATGACTTTCAAAAATAATATTTGACATGTTTACTGTCTCTGAAATTTTATTTAATCAAAATCTTATTTTCATCATTTTCTAATTTTAAATAACATTAAGCCCTATTAGTGAATTAATTATATTTTCAAAAATATGAAAAGTTAAATGTGTTGAAAAGTTTATAAAAATGTTCTAAACAGAAAGATATTAATTTTACAAATTTTTAGAAACTTAAATGGGGTCATTTGGACATGTATATCAAAAGATATTAAAAACAGAAATAAAAAGAAAAAAAGAAAAAGGGGTGATGACGTCAGCATGACGCCACCCGTCATCAACCTCCCTCCTCTAACGTTTCTTCCCGTTTAAGACATAAATCAATCTCCTTGATTCAGCCGTTTCAGTGCGTGGATTAATTGCCGTGAACCCCGCACCTTATAGCCCCTGATCCCCTCTTCCTTTCCCCTCCCTTTTCTCCCAAAATCGTGCCCCGAGGCCCTTGAAATTTCTCGTCGGAGCCCTCCTGCCCGCCGCCGTTCATCGTCGATCTTGGCCACCGTAGCCCGTCCCAGCCACTCCTCTCTATCTATTTCTGTTCCTCTCTGTCCCGCGAACCATTTTGACGTCTTGTTCGTTTGTTTTTCGCAGCAGGAGAGCCCCGCGGTGCAACCCGAGCTTGCCGACGGCCGTGTCGTCCCCATTTGCACACCGTCGCCGCTCCCGGAAGCGGCAAAGAGCGTCGTGCTCTCCATAGAATTCGCCGCCTCGCGATGCGCGGCCTGGACCCCTTCCCGTGCCCGGACCACCAGAAACGCCTACGGCATCGGCGTTTGCATCTCCCGCCACCGCGCTGCCATTTCCGGCCATCCCTCCGGTGAGGTGAGAACCCTAACCGTCCCTGGCCGTTAGATTTTTTTGTTCGGCTCAGATTAGATTGCTTAACGAAGAGGTATCGTCCAATAGCATAGCGCCACCTGTCAGCCCAGTCAGCGCGTGTTATGTTCCTTATCTGCCTCTCGGCGCATCACATAGCCGGCCCAAGCCCAGTCTCTGTCCGTCGCCTTGCGCGGCAAATAGCAGATCTGAGCCCAGCCCGTCTCTGGAATTAATTCCGAATAAAATTAAAATGTAAATTTTGCAGAAAAGCACCTACACCTTAGATCTATCATAACTTTTGTTCCACTTAGCCAAATTTGATAAACTTGGACTGTTAAATTTCAAAATTGACAAACTTAAATTCATTCAAATTTAAATATGCTTATTTGATGAATTTTGGCATAATTCAAATTCTACAAATCCAAAAATTGCAAATAAAATATATTTGGAAACCTTAGGATGTTTACTTTCATATACTCTGTTCCAAAATATTTTTTTGAACAAGTTAGTTTAGAAATTAGAATTAAGTAGTATATTCAAGTATTTTTGGCATATAATTAATTCTATAAATAATTAGAATATGTTCCCTTAAGCAAAATTGCTCCTTTTGGCAACCTTAATCCATAGAAACCAGTGCCATAGAATTTTGGACACATATGAGCCATACCCATGTATTTTAGGCCAAGTTATCACACACATGTTTCACACCATATTAAAAATGACTTAGAAAATATTTTGCTTAAGTGGTTCTATGTGTGTATTGCTATATGAAACCAAGGCTAAGTCCTTAGTGAAGTTTCAACTTATAGTTAGCCAACAAATGAACCTAAAAACACTAGTACAGATGTTTCCATCAACTTCTTGTCTCCCCATGCTTGCTTCAAGATTTCACCAAGTTGGTATTTGTGAGAACCATGAAGTGCAATGGAGGACTTAACCATCTAGAGATTTTTCAACATGAAGATAGAAGACCAATGAAGGACTTAGCAAATAAAACAAACTTCAGAAGCATCTCCAAGAAGTGGAAGCACTTAGAAGAAAACCAGAGAAACTTCCAGAAGACTAACCCCCTTTCTCTCTAAGTCTTTTTCCTTCCCTTTTCTATTCTTCTCCTTTCAACTTGGTGGCAACATGAAGAGCTACAAGGAAGACCAAATAAGAAGTTTTGAAGAGAAGACTTGGACTCCACAACTAGAAGCAACTCAAAGAAGTACAAGTGTATGAAGAAAATCAAGGAGAAGACATCTACCCCTCTCTTTCTATCCTTTCTATTTGCTTTCTTTCTAATTGACTTAGTGGTATTTGTTCCCATCCCATACCCAAAATAAGTAGTGAAGTGAAAGCCATGAAGATTTATCGAGTTCAAGAGAAGCTTTACAACAAGGAGGAAACTATAATAGAAGCATGAAGATGATCTTCAAGAAGACAAGCCTATGAAGACTTGGAGCCATCCACACAAGTTGAAGAATAACAAGTTGTTTTTTTCCAGCCCTTGACCCAAATGGAAAATACCAAGACTTTAACTTGTTATATCCTTTGTTATGAAGTTAGTTGAACCTTGTCCTAGCCAACTTGGTCCAACTCCTTTGTTATGTTATTTGCTCTGTTTGCTTTCTCCACTTATGTGTTTGATTGCTAGGATGCTTGTTTATTTTGTTATTGTGTTTCCAAAGAATAGATTGTACGGAGAGCAACGATCTTTTGTGAAGAGAGTGTGAATATCTTCACCAACTTCAACAAGGCAAGTAACACACCATCAACTACCCATTATTTTCTATATGAATTAGTTGATTTTGAGTAGTACGCATGATAGGAAATTTTACTAAGTTATTATGCTATGCTATTATCCTAGTAGTGTGTAGCCAACCTCTTTTACCCTTGTTATTTTGATAGCCTTAGAACTTAGTAGATGCTATGCAATGTTACAAATTGTTTTACTAGATGTTGAGGAAAAATTCTAAGTATAACTAATAAATAAACCACCTGGGTGGAAGTGGTAAGACTGGTTTATGTTGAGTGTTGCCTCAGGGCCCTTATGTAAGGGTTATTCCACTTGAGGTTGTCACTTGCGGATGGCCACCCAGGAACAAAGAGATTACTATGTCCTTCTAAGTTTAGTAGCTTCCCGTGCAGCCTTTAGTCATATGGGATCTGTCTTGATCAACTAAGTTGAATGAACTCACTAGACTTACAAGCAGATGTAGCATAATTATAGGTGGAACGGGTAAGCCAAACGGTGGTGGAATTTCTTCTGAAAGATCTCGTCTCAATCTTCTCCTTTCCTTAATGCACTTAGGGTGTATAGGATGTTTGGGCTGATTTGAGTCTGAAGGGTGAAAGTGCACAAACTCTGCAGAGTCAACAAACTAAGATCTTAGCCGTGTCCCCGGTTATGGACAGCTATGAGCAGCTGGACAAGTATTGACGGAAAAATCTCATCATCAATTTCAATAAGTAACATTTTGACCAAGTGAACAGTATTGTGGTGCTTGGATCTTAATCCAATGTTGCCACCCTTTTGAAAAGAAAAGTTGGTTTTACAAAAGTGATAGGAGAAAACTGGCTTTATGCAAGACTTAGCCAAAACTCCACTCAGCCAAATAAGCATGTAGTATTAGTCTTGCCATTTATATCCACCATAGTGTTACTTGCCAATACATTAAATTGTATTGACTCCCTTGTGGCTGCATATTCCATATTGCAGATGTTTCTCAAGACGAGTGAGGATTTCGTTTAGGATCTCGAGACTATCGCCAACATGTTTTGCCTGTGGCACATGAAAAAGATGGGCTCAATGTTATTCATGTTTTCTGCTGTATATCTTTGTTTACTGTTAGTCTTCTAAGACTATGCAAGTTGTAATACTATTTTGTAAAAATTGGATCATGCGATGTAATAGAATTTGATGCATTTGCATGATATTTCATTTTGTACTGTGGTGCTAGCAATTGATCCAGGGACTAGCACAATAACACAGGTGTCCTTACATTATTTAAATGTGGGAACGCTACAAAATGGTATCAGGGCATTGTGTTGCCTGTAGGATTCGAGACCCTTAGGTTTGGAAGCCATTTTTTATCATGTTATAATCTCCTTAGAGTATCTTGAATCCCAGCGGCATAGTGAGATGAAGCAGCCCGGACAACTTTACGTGTCCACGGACACGAGACCGTTCCCTGATTGGCTTGTGGGTTCATTGTCCTTCTCACTATAGTGAATATCCAATTTGCAACAAGTTGTTAATAACCCATTGATCACCCTAGGATTGAAATTTTCCTATGTTCAAACTTTCTAGAAACAAAACAATCATCCTAATCTTTCTCATATCCTCTCATCCATTATTCACCTTCAAAATTTCATTCTCTTATTCTAGATGACCTACCTCTTCAATACCATCAAGACAGGATTGTTGATGACCATACCATGAAGTGCAAGAAGTTTTTTCACCACATGAAGACCTACAGTCAAGACAATTCAAGAAACTTGGAGATATACCTAGACTTTACAACAATCAAGAACACCTCAAGGCATTGAGAGAAGAATCTGAAGAAAACTCAAGAAGATATAGATGAGACCACCAATCTAGTTTGTTAGAACAACGTTCACGTGTTAGTATATTGATCATACTAATGAGTGTGGTATGACAATATTAGTGATTTCAAAAAAACCTTGTTGTTTGGTGTGATGAATGTGTTTGCAAGATGAGTTTCCTTGATCTGCTGTGTTGAAGTAGGAAATTCTTAAGTCTGTTTCTAATCTCTACTCTTTCATGCTAAGCCAAACCAGAAACCCATACCCATTTACCAACCCTATTGGGCTACCCTATGAAGTGCAACAACAAACCTTTCATCCAAGAATGTCATGACTAGTTCTTTATAGAGACACAAGTCATAAAATTGAGGAATGTCACATATTTCAATATCCTTTTGTGTGAAGGAACAATCACGTCCATGATCAATGCCCAATACATCATAAGGAGCGGCAAGAAAATCAACAAGTGAAGAAACACAAGTGAACCCCAAGTTGCATGAGCTATGAGGATTTCAGAGCCAACTACACAAGAGAAGAAACAATGAAGAAACACCACTATCCAGTTTGTGTACATAGGAGTTTTACGCAACCCACTAGTTGAGAAATGATAGTTTAGCTCAAGTTTGTCTTACATATTGGAAACTTTCTGTTAGACAAGTGAGGTGACCTAGTGTTATTAAACAAGATTCATCAATCCAAGTACAAGGTAATGATTGAGTGCAACATGGATTGGCCCCCATGGTGACTACTCACATTATTTACTTTTGCTATGAGGAATGTTCAATCTGAGTGACATACCTATTAGAGAGACGACGATGTTAAACCTGAACCACAGAATGGTAGAATACAATAATGACCCTATGTTAGTGTTGCTGAAAACGTACTATTTTTGGTGAGGATCAAGCCAACCTTGGAGGTATCAAACAAATGGAAGATATTGCGTTCCATCAGAGTTTCGTTAGAAATAGCATGGTGTTTACCTTCAAGGATGACAACAAAAAGATGGAAGATTGCCAAGGACATCAAAAGACCAAGTTGAGAGTGACCCAAAGAAATTTGTTTGACCCAAAGAGTGACCCCTCAGTTTTAAAGGTAGTTCAACATACCTATGTTGGTCTACAGCTCTACCATGAAGGGAAGTTCTACTCAAGCCAATGTGGAATAAGCAACACTCCAATCTAATGAAAATAGACTACCCACAAAAGTTTCTTTTAAGGGTGGTAGCCCACCTAGTTGTTCTGGAACCCAGTTACCTAATCTTTCTTTCTAGCCTTCCCTAATCTCGGGACGAGATTTCTTTTAAGGGTGATAGTCTGTAACATCCCTGATTTTTGGAAAACTCAAAAATCACTAAAAATTGAAACTTTTTGTTTTCATGTATACAAGTCACCGAAAACCAAATGAGAAGCAAGAAACAAAAGGAAACAATAAATATTTCAATGAAATTGAAATTACCAATCCAATTATTCCTCTATTCCATAAACCCTAAAACTCTCTCAAATCAATTTTCTCAAATAAAGAAAACCATTTTATCTTTAACAAACTTTATTACATAAAATGTTTTCAATTCAAATATTATCTTGAAATTGTTTTATGACAACAACAATCAAAGATTTATAACCCTTAATAAAGTTCTAAGCCTCACAAATTTGATGGGAATATAATATTTTAATAATAACTTTTAGTTGCTATTCCAAGTTATAAACATAAATGAGTGAATATAAAATTATTTGCTTTGTAAATAACATAAAGTAAGACTTGAAAACATTATTAAAGCTTGTGGGAGTTTTCCAAATTTTATTAAGCCACTTTTGTATTTATTTAATTTTCTATTTTAATAATGGAATTAAGTTACTATTAGTAAATCACTGAGATGTTAAATTTATGAAATATGAAAGTGAGGTAAAATGACTTTCAAAAATAATATTTGACATGTTTACTGTCTCTGAAATTTTATTTAATCAAAATCTTATTTTTATTATTTTCTAATTTTAAATAACATTAAGCCCTATTAGTGAATTAATTATATTTTCAAAAATATAAAAAGATAAATGTGTTGAAAAGTTTATAAAAATGTTCTAAACAGAAAGATATTAATTTTACAATTTTTAGAAATTTAAATGGGGTCATTTGGACATGTATATCAAAAGATATTAAAAACAGAAATAAAAGGAAAAAAAGAAAAAGGGGTGATGACGTCAGCATGACGTCACCCGTCATCAACCTCCCTCCTCTACCGTTTCTTCCCGTTTAAGAGAGAAATCAATCTCCTTGATTCAGCCGTTTCAGTGCGTGGATTAATTGCCCTGAACCCCGCACCTTATAGCCCCCGATCCCCTCTTCCTTTCCCTTCCATTTTCTCCTAAAACCGTGCCCCAAGGCCCTTGAAATTTCTCGTCGGAGCCCTCCTGCCCGCCGCCGTTCATCGTCGATCTTGGCCACCGCAGCCTGTCCCAGCCACTCCTCTCTGTCTATTTCTGTTCCTCTCTGTCCCGCGAACCATTTTGACGTCTTGTTCGTTTGTTTTTCGCAGCAGGAGAGCCCCGCGGTGCAACCCGAGCTTGCCGACGGCCGTGTCGTCCCCATTTGCACACCGTCGCCGCTCCCGGAAGCGGCAGAGAGCGTCGTGGTCTCCATAGAATTCGCCACCTCGCGCTGCGCGGCCTGGACCCCTTCCCGTGCCCGGAGACCACCAGAAACGCCTACGGCATCGGCGTTTGCATATCCCGCCACCGCGCTGCCATTTCCGGCCATCCCTCCGGTGAGGTGAGAACCCTAATCGTCCCTGGCCGTTAGATCTTTTTTGTTCGGCTCAGATTAGATTGCTTAACGAAGAGGTATCGTCCAATAGCGTAGCGCCACCTGTCAGCCCAGTCAGCGCGCGTTATGTTCCTTATCTGCCTCTCGGCGCATCACATAGCCGGCCCAAGCCCAGTCTCTGTCCGTCGCCTTGCGCGGCAAATAGCAGATCTGAGCCCAGCCCGTCTCTGGAATTAATTCCGAATAAAATTAAAATGTAAATTTTGCAGAAAAGCACCTGCACCTTAGATCTATCATAACTTTTGTTCCACTTAGCAAAATTTGATAAACTTGGACTTTTTGAAATCCCCATAATGTGTAGAATCTTTTAGAACTGTTAAAATTCAAAATTGACAAACTTAAATTCGTTCAAATTTAAATATGCTTATTTGATGAATTTTGTCATAATTCAAATTCTACAAATCAAAAAATTGCAAATAAAATATATTTGGAAACCTTAGGATGTTTACTTTCATATACTCTGTTCCAAAATATTTTTTTTGAACAAGTTAGTTTAGAAATTAGAATTAAGTAGTATATTCAAGTATTTTTTGCATATAATATATTCTATAAATAATTAGAATATGTTCCCTTAAGCAAAATTGCTCCTTTTGGCAACCTTAATCCATAGAAACCAGTGCCATAGAATTTTGGATACATATGAGCCATACCCATGTATTTTAGGCCAATTTATCACACACATGTTTCACACCATATTAAAGATGACTTAGGAAATATTTTTCTTAAGTGGTTCTATGTGTGTATTGCTATATGAAAAAAAAGGCTAAGTCCTTAGTGAAGTTTCAACTTATACTTAGCCAACAAATGAACCTAAAAACACTAGTACAGATGTTTCCATCATCCTCTTGTCTCCCCATGCTTGCTTCAAGATTTCACCAAGTTGGGATTTGTGAGAACCATGAAGTGCAATGGAGGACTTAACCATCTAGAGATTTTTCAACATGAAGATAGAAGACCAATGAAGGACTTAGCAAATAAAACAAACTTCAGAAGGATCTCCAATAAGTGGAAGCACTTAGAAGAAAACCAGAGAAACTTCCAGAAGACTAACCCCCTTTCTCTCTAAGTCTTTTTCCTTCCCTTTTCTATTCTTCTCCTTTCAACTTGGTGGCAACATGAAGAGCTAAAAGGAAGACCAAATAAGAAGTTTTGAAGAGAAGACTTGACTCCACAACTAGAAGCAACTCAAAGAAGTACAAGTGTATGAAGAAAATCAAGGAGAAGACATCTACCCCTCTCTTTCTATCCTTTCTATTTGCTTTCTTTCTAATTGACTTAGTGGTATTTGTTCCCATCCCATACCCAGACTAGGTAGTGAAGTGAAAGCCATGAAGATTTATCGAGTTCAAGAGAAGCTTCACAACAAGGAGGAAACTATAATAGAAGCATGAAGATGATCTTCAAGAAGACAAGCCTATGAAGACTTGGAGCCATCCACACAAGTTGAAGAATAACAAGTTGTTTTTGTCCAGCCCTTGACCCAAATGGAAAATACCAAGACTTTAACTTGTTATATCCTTTGTTATGAAGTTAGTTGAACCTTGTCCTAGCCAACTTGGTCCAACTCCTTTGTTATGTTATTTGCTCTGTTTGCTTTCTCCACTTATGTGTTTGATTGCTAGGATGCTTGTTTATTTTGTTATTGTCTTTTCAATGAATAGATTGTACGGAGAGCAACGATCTTTTGTGAATAGAGTGTGAATATCTTCACCAACTTCAACAAGGCAAGTTACACACCATCAACTACCCATTATTTTCTATATGAATTAGTTGATTTTGAGTAGTACGCATGATAGGAAATTTTACTAAGTTATTATGCTATGCTATTATCCTAGTAGTGTGTAGCCAACCTCTTTTACCCTTGTTATTTTGATAGCCTTAGAACTTAGTAGATGCTATGCAATGTTACAAATTGTTTTACTAGATGTTGAGGAAAAATTCTAAGTATAACTAATAAATAAACCACCTGGGTGGAAGTGGTAAGACTGGTTTATGTTGAGTGTTGCCTCAGGGCCCTTATCTAAGGGTTATTCCACTTGAGGTTGTCACTTGCGGATGTCCACCCAGGAACAAAGAGATTACTATGTCCTTCTAAGTTTAGTAGCTTCCCGTGCAGCCTTTAGTCATATGGGCTCTGTCTTGATCAACTAAGTTGAATGAACTCACTAGGCTTACAAGCAGATGTAGCATAATTATAGGTGGAACGGGTAAGCCAAACGGTGGTGGAATTTCTTCTGAAATATCTCGTCTCAATCTTCTCCTTTCCTTAATGCACTCAGGGTGTATAGGATGTTTGGGCTGATTTGAGTCTGAAGGTGAAAGTGCACAAACTCTGCAGAGTCAACAAACTAAGATCTTAGTCGTGTCCCCGGTTATGGACAACTATGAGCAGCTGGACAAGGATTGACGGAAGAATCTCATCATCAATTTCAATAAGTAAAATTTTGACCAAGTGAACAGTATTGTGGTGCTTGGATCTTAATCCAATATTGCCACCCTTTTGAAAAGAAAAGTTAGTTTTACAAAAGTGATAGGAGAAAACTGGCTTTATGCAAGACTTAGCCAAAACTCCACTCAGCCAAATAAGCATGTAATATTAGTCTTTCCATTTATATCCACCATAGTGTTACTTGCCAATACATTAAATTGTATTGACTCCCTTGTGGCTGCATATTCCATATTGCAGATGTTTCTCAAGACGAGTGAGGATTTCGTTTAGGATCTCGAGACTATCGCCAACATGTTTTGCCTGTGGCACATGAAAAAGATGGGCTCAATGTTATTCATGTTTTCTGTTGTATATCTTTTTTTACTGCTAGTCTTCTAAGACTATGCAAGTTGTAATACTATTTTGTAAAGACTAGATCATGCGATGTAATAGAATTTGATGCATTTGCATGATATTTCATTTTGATCCAGGGACTAGCACAATAACACAGGTGTCCGTACATTATTTAAATGTGGGAACGCTACAGGTAGTGCTTCGACCCTTTGGCGATCGTGCGGGGAAGCTAGCGAAGACGCTCTCCGAGGTAGTTGCTCGCGGCCGTGGTGCAAAGCCTGCTACGAGTGGAGCTACCTCTGGAAAGTCCATAGTTCCTTAGGATGTGCGTCGTTTTTTTCTTTTGTATGCCAATATGTGTAATGAACTTCGGGAAGTATCCCATATTTTTCCTTTCAATCAAGATGTTTTAAAAGTGTGAGCATTTTGTTATTGTGCCTTACTTTGTGTTCTCCAGATGGGAGTATCCCCCGAGCACTCGAAGATGAGTCTTGTTGTGAATCGTCGAGTGGTGTGTGGTTGACTGAAACTGTCGTGTTTCCTTTGTTCTTCCCAGGTTGCAGATTTTGGCAGTGGCTCGTCAAGCGGTGTTGCTCCTTCGACTGAGCCGTTGATTACTTGTCGCACCCGGACTTCTAGGGGACACTCACAGTCCGTTAAACAGTAGATAAATGGCTTACGGGGCATATCGGCACCCGCATCTCAATATGAGCAGGCCAACACGTAAACGTGTGACAACCATTCTCTTACTATTCATCGTCTGCGCAAACCATCCCATAGAAATACAGATACTTCCATTGACGTACTTCAAAACATACACACATGGTACGTCAACGGCATTGGAACAAGTGATATCACAACAGATCTCTACGACACAAAAGATGGAAATAAGCTGCAAATAGCTCTCACTAGAGCAGAGATAGCAAATACAATCATCCAGAGGACACATGTCCCAACATAACATCATTACATCACAGCGGAAGCATTCAACATGTCTGAGTACAGACAAGATCCAAATAGGCCTAAGAGGCCGGAAACGAAAAGACGGAGCCCATCCACGAAGTCTCGGATCCTGCCCGGGTCCGCTATCTACTCGTCAGCAGTCTCGTCATACTCCACGTAGCAGCCACCATGGGGATCCTCGGAAACGTAGTCTGCGGAAACCACAGCCCCAAAGGGGTCAGTACATAAACGTACTGGCAAGCAAGACTCACATTTCACCAAAGTGTAGCCCGTCAACACCAAGCACAGATGCCTTGGGTTCAACGGAAGAAAGGGGATATAAAGGATGCTGCAACTGGCTGCTCTAACCAACTACAGAGGTACTACCACTTCCGGCTAACAGAAAGAAGATAAGATAGCGTATCGTAACCAACTATAACTAACCACCAAACAAACCCATCCTGGATCTCGCCCCTTATCCAAAGAAGCAATCCGAGGATAACTCACACAGTTGGATTAATGATGGTTCAGATTGTTGTGTCAATAAGCCTATTACTAGTCAAGTTATCATTAGTTAGGTGTAAGTTGTTCTGAGTACTTGTTAGCCAGTACTTTCACCAAGTAATCCATAACCGCGGAAAACACGGCTTCTCGAGAAGATTTATCCCTGCAGGGGTGCACCAATTTGGCCGTACACGTAAGAATAACCCGCCAGATGGAATGGCCTTTCCACCAAGCGGGGCACTCAACACAACTCAACTCTTCTTCGCATCAAGCCCAAAGCACCACGTGTTGTGTGTGCACGGCTAATCGAGCCCCACGAAGAAAAGGGGACCCTCATAGCACTGGAAGACCACGCCGCCCTAAATGCCGACTACAAAAGTTCCACCCTGGCCTCGGGTTCGTACCTGCATATGAGTGCATCAAATGGAAAGCCCGAACTAAGTGTGGTGATTTGGACGAGATGCGAATCGAATCAAATTGAGGGGGCGCCCATACACGCTTCCCACATGCGGTTAGTGCGCTCATCATGGATCAGTAGACAAGACCCTTTTCCTAATTAGGGTCGACACTAGCAGGCCTCAAAACCACGTCGGGCCTCCTGCCGGTGCCTTATCAGCAAATTATTATTATCCACAAAATTAACAGGTTGTTGTTTAACATCGAGCCCCAGAACATGATAGAAATAGTAACAGAAAGTAACGGACAACAGACTCGAGCAAAAACAACCCTAAGCATGCTAGTAAGACACGGGCTCAAACAACGGGGTTATGGGAGTGGAGGTGAGGCAATATCAGGGTTAAAGGATACATGTGATAGGTTCGAACAGAAGCAACGATTCATAGGGCTAGCAGAACAGACAACGGAAAGTATCGGTATCCAATGTTGAAAGGAACACAATGGTTCATGTGAGTGAATACTTGCCTGCAAACTCAGCAGACTGGTACTGAGCTAGATCCTTAGAAGGGGTGTCGCAAGTATCGTCGGTCTCAACGTCGTCGTTTATCCGAGAAGAAGCAAACAAACAACGCAGAGAAACAAACAATCAATAACATGGCATAGTGCACAAACATGGGATGATGCATGACCATTTAGTTGATGCATCAAAATAAACTAGTGGACATGGTAACAACATGATTAAATGGACCCACATGCAATTTGGATTGCATATGGAAAGCCCAGGAATTATGGTTGAATTAATTGTTTTACAACTAACCAATAGATGAAAGTGGATTAGCATGATGCATGGATGAGGAAAACAGCAAAATAACAACAATAGAATCAATTGGAAATAAGGTTTACCAATTTTGGAATTTTATTTATTAAGTTATGGAATTTTGGTTCCTTAAAGGTGTCACACAAGCATTTGTTGTTTTCACCAATTTTAATTGTTCAAAATAGATAACAAAGTTCATATTTGAAAAGAACACAAAATTTTAGGTGGAATACATGTTTCACTTGTTGAAAAAGGATTTGGAAATAATTACTTGTGAATTAAACAAGTTTAAACAAGATTTAATTTGAACTTAATTCAAGTATGAATTTATTTGCATTTTTATTTGTTCAAAACATTAAATGAAGTTCATATTTGAAAAGTTTATACTTTTATGGTTGGAAAACATATTTTATATGTCCCAAGAGAATTTAATTTGAGCAAGTTATGAATTTAGCAATATTAAATGATTCAAACAAGGTTTAAATCATTTAACCAATTTTAATTATTCAAAACATGGAACAAATTTTATATTTGGAAAGGTGGTTTAATTTAGCATGGAAAACATATTTTATTTGTGGAAATTGGATTTAAAATGAGCAAGTTATTAATTTGGCAATTTTAAATGCAATAATTAAGAAACAGTTGTTTTCAGCAATTTAAATTATTCAAAACAGCAAACAAAATTGATTGGAAAGTACATGAAAAATTGATTGGAAAACATATTTAGTTTGTTGAATTTGGAATTTTTATGCCCAAGTTATGAATTTTGCAAATTTAAATGAATTCAACAAGGATTCAAATAATTCATCAATTTAAAATATTCAAAACAGTAAACAAAATTTATATTTGGATAGAGAATTCAATTTGGTACAGAAAACATATTAAAAATGTTGGATTTGGAGTTAAGAGGAATTATTTAGGCAATTTACAATATTAAGGTGTAATCTGCCATTTTAATTACATCTAGGGACTTAGAATTAATAGCAGGGATCTAGAAAAGAATTTACAAGGACCTGGATAAAAGCTGACAGGGACCTGGGTGTGAATAGCAAGTTGTGCTGGGCTGTGGAAAATAAAAGGGAAAATGGGGTTTTAATCCCGTGGGGGGTGGGATTCGAACCCACCCCCTCGCTGTGCGCTCAAAGGAGCAGAACCACTGCGGTGGTTCGAATGCTTGTGACAGAAGGGGGCAGCGGGGAAGGATAAGGTGGCGCAGAGGGCGTTAACTGAATTTTGCACGTAAGTTTTCTGAACTGAACATCGACTGAACGAAGAACTGTCGCCGGCGGACAGCGATGCTCGCGTGGTGGCCGTGTGCGACTGTGGCTGCGGCGTGGGGTGTGCGCCGTGGGTGCGGGCTGTGAAGGGAAGGGAGGAGAGCGAGAGGGAAGGGGAGGCGAGGTGCTCACCTCGATGGAAACGGAGGGAGACAGGTCGGCGGCTCGATGCAGATACAGAGAAGGGTCCGGTGGCGGAAGAGGTGATCGCCGGCGTCGATCCAAGGCCCCAGATCTCCTCCCTGGGAGCAGAATCGGAAGAGGACAGTGTGGGGATCTCATTCCCGCCATGGGGAGCTCCCGACAACTACCCCTGCGACCACGCCAACCTCCTCAACATGCGGCCATGGTGGGGGTTCGGGTTCAGAGGAAAAAGGACAGGGAGAAGGGAGCAGAGGGGAGGAGAAGAAAATGGAGGCGGGGAGAGAGGAAGAAGGAGGAAGAGCTAGGTTAGAGGGGCTAGGGCACCCTAGGGTTTAGATATAGGGGAGGGGGAGGTGCCTGCACCGTTGCTGCTCCTCTGATGCAACGTGGCTGCGTGGATGATCGGCCGTACGAAGGTGGAAGACAGAGTGGGGTGGGTCGAAGGGGTACCAGGCCAAGGGGAGATGGGTTGGGCCTGGCTGCCCCTCTCTCCCTTTGCTTGTTTTTTTATTCTTTTTGTTCCAATTTTTTTTTGCTGAATAGGAAAAGAGTAAAAGGGAGGGTTTTTAGGGTTTAGAAAATTAGGTAAATTTTTTGTATAATTGGATTTTTGGTAACAGCAACATGTGCATGTTTTGGTTTTCAAAAAGTTCAAATATTTTGTTGTTGGTAAATTTAATTGAATTTAGATGATTTTGACATTAAGTGAAATAAGGGTGACATTAAGCAATTTAAAAGATTTTGAGTTCAAGTTTATTTGAAACAAAGGATTTAGTTGTTTTATATTATTCATAAAATTCAAAAGGGTTGCTGTTTGGAGATTGTTTGGAGAATTAATTGAATTTGAAAAGGAATTTGAATTAAGTGAATTTGCTATTAAATGAATTGTGGCAACTTAAACAATTTGATGGTTTGAAATTTATAGTTTAATGGAAACACATGATGGAAGTGTTTTGTCATTTTCATAATTTTCAAAAGGGGTTGATGTTTTGGAAATTAATGGAATTTGCAAAGGGTTTGGTATTAAATGAATTTTTGTTAGAAACAAAACAACAGTTTGGAATCACAACTTTTATGGAAACAAATGATTGTTTTGATTTGAAATATCATTTTGGAAATTGTAACATCACAAGTATGAAACAAAGGTTTGAAATTTGAGTTGAAATTCAAATAGAAAACAAAGGAAAACAAAGAAAAACAGTTGGAAAACAAAGCAAAACAGAGGAAAACAAATGGCAAACAAGCAAAACAAATGCAATGAACATGATGTCATAATGCAAAACATAAAATAACAGAGAGCAAACATTCTAATGGCTATTTTTCATACTTTGGATGTTACATTACTGATGCGAGTATGCTTGCCATGCTCCGTGGCCGCGTCGGGGATAGCGAGCATAAACTCAAGGCTCTACAGGGTGTGGCGGATGGTGCCAAGTCCAAGCAGAAGCTTGCTGCAGACCGCGAGCAGTTTGTGATGGAGGAGCTGGCGAGCGTCGCAAAGAGCATTCTTTGTAAGTTCCATAAGCCCCCGAGTGATTTAGGTGTTTTTCTTGCTTGTGGTCTGATGTGTTTTCTGTCCATGCAATTGTTGAACCTGATGGAGCGTGTGAGGGTGACTAGGTGGATAACCATGTTTCTTGTGAATCGAACAGCTCCAAACCTCACGCGTGCAACTTCTGGTCTGACCGCGGCAGGGGTTTTGTCTTGGCTACCCTGCAGTACCGGGTGAGCGAGGCACAAATTTTGTTGAGTCTTGTCGGGATGCCCTTTCTTCGGTCCATCGGGCATTTTACCCTTTCGACGTTGTTCCCGATAGCTTGAGTGGTCTGCTAAGGTTGTTTCGTCGGGTGGAGGATGTTCGCGAGTGTGTGCATCAGCAGCTCATTTGTGGCGCTCAGGTGGCACTCGCCTTTGTGCGTCTATGGCACCCTGATGTTAACTTCAACTCCGTGGAGCAACTTCCTGAGACCCGAGGACCACGTGTGGACTTTGTCCCTCATTATGAGGTTGTGCGACCTGCGGCGGAGCGGATCATTCAGCTGACCACTGCAGAGACCGAGCGACTGCTTCGAGAGGCTGCTGCTCGGCGATAGCTATACTTGATAAGATGTATATACCTTGTATGTTTATTCAAGTCATTTAAGGTGTGTTAAGGTGTGTACCTTGTAACCTTGTATGTTAGTTTAGTCAGTTAAGGTGTTTTTAAGGTGTGTACCTTGTGACCTTGTAAGATATCTGTCGTGTGTAGGCACTCAAAGATTTGTTGATGCTAGTTTGGCGTACCCCCGTGTGTTGGGGTGTAACCGTTTGTTTAGCATGTAAAAGGAAAAGGGAAAAAGAAAAGTAGTCTTTGTGGCTATGGTTGAGAAACCATGTTTGTATTGCGATGGCTGAGAAGCCATGTATTTGCTCGGGTTACAATGTGCCTGGAACAACCTTATTTTGCGAGTAAAGGTACTCTCCTAGGGATAGAATTTCCTCAGGTGCGCCACGTTCCATGAGTTGGAGTAGATGCCGCCTAATTTGGGTTTTTCAGGCGATAGGCACCTCCAGGGATAACCTTGCGTATGATGAAGGGCCCTTCCCATGGTGACTCCAGCTTGTGTCTGCTTTCTTGCTTGAGTCGCAGCACCAAGTCGCCTACTACGAAGGGCGCCATAAACCATGAAGAATGGCATGTAGTTTGTGGATTTGTTTGGGGTTGTTCTCAGCCTCCATAGTACATACGGTAGCTCCTCTGCCAAGTGTCCTGCTGCAGGATGTAGTATGTCGAGTAGGCGTTTCTTAAGGCCGGCCGAAACTAGTCCGTTAGATCTCTCGACTTGTCCGTTTGTTTGTGGGTGTGCTACCGAGGCAAAGCTGAGAGTTATCCCCTTTTCTGCACAGAACGTCTTCGTCTCTTTGGCCGTGAAGTTGGTCCTATTATCCGTGATAATATTGTGAGGGACGCCGAATCTATACACAATTGTTTCGAGGAATTAGACTGCGCGCTTCGCATGCTGCGATGTTACTGGGACCGTCTCGATCCACTTGGTGAATTTGTCGACTGCGACCAGAAGATGAGTGTATCCTCCGGGTGTTGCCTTCCGTAATGGTCCTACCATGCTGAGCCTCCATTGAGCGAATGGCCAGGACAGGGGGGTCATGTGGAGCTCTGTGGCTGGTGCGTGCGGCTTGGGCGAGAAGCGTTGACAATCTTCACACTTGTCGACCAATTCCTTGGCGTCTTTGGCTGTTGTTGGCCAGTAAAATCCTGCTCGAAAAGCTTTGCCCAGTATGGCTCTCCAGCTTGCATGGTGCCCGCGGTCGCCTTGATGTATGTCTCGTAGTAATTCTTTTGCATCCTCGGGTGCGATGCACCGTTGGAGGACTCCTAATATGATTTGTTTGTAGATTTTGCCATTTATCACCTGGAAGGATTTGCTGCTCCGAACGATCTGCCTTGCCTCAGGTATATCCTCCGGGAGCTATTTTCGGATCAAGTAGTCGAGGTACTTGGTCGTCCAAATTGGCTCGACTAGGAAGATTTGCCTTGAGATGTTGTGACCGACTTCGATGATGGCGCATTGTCGACTGTCTTCTGTTTCTGTTGCTGTTGGCACCTCTGTGTGCTTCTTCAGCTCGACCGATCGTTTGATGATCCACTCGAAGTAAATTCCTGGCGGAACTGGTGAAAGGACATTGTTCCTAAATCTTGTTTTTGGTGTTTGATCACAACACGTGGAAGGTCTAATGTTTTCCCTAAGTTTACTCAGAGCCTATCATGGATAAAATGCAATCATATATCTCCTTGGACACTCATACGATGGATAGAAAAAATGGAGAAAATATTAGGGGAAAGGAGGAAAAGAAACAAGGAGAGAGGAAGAGAAAACAGGGGAGGCCGGCCTCCCTGGCCGGCCTGGCCGGGCCCCTAGGCCGGGCTGGTCGGGCGGTGCCCCGGCCCCAGCTCCCCTCCACGCTGGCCCCAGGCCGGGCAGCTCGGGCGGGTACCCGGCCCCAGCTCCTGTTCCACGCTGGCATGGCCGGGCTCCCAGGCAGGACTGGCGCTGCCCCGGCCTCCCCTCGCCGCCAACGCCGGCCCCAGGCCGGGCTATCCCAGGCCGGGGTGGGAAGGCTCCCCGGCCCGTCCGCTGTCCACGCCGGCCCCAGGCCGGGCCCCTAGGCCGGGGTAAGATTTGCCCCTGCCCTGGACGCCCCAGGCCGGCCTGGCCGGCCCCCTAGGCCGGGGTGGGCTGTAGAGTGGAGGATCCACCCTCCAACGACCGTTTTATCGTCCCCCATATAAAAGGAGGGGTTCTTCCTCCTTTAGAACTTGTCAATTACATTCACCTTCTCTCCACCATTGATTGACCAAACTCAAGCTCAAGCAACTCCTCAAATCCCCAACCAAATCTCGTGATACTTTGGGATTTGAAGGAGACACCACCGATCTACAACTCCACCAAGTCGATTAGAAATCCACCCACTCATACTTTAGGGATCTTGTTACTCTTAGTTCATCGGAGTCAAGAATCTTGTTGCTCTTAGCTCATTGGAGCTTGGATCCTTGTTGATATCCCCGGTGCTCTTGTGCTCGTGGATCTTGTTTCTCGGAGTATTGGTGGCTCTCGGGATTCGGTGAGGACCCTCCAATCTTGTGGAGTGTGCTTCATCCTTGTAAAGGTTCTAGTTGTCAACCTCAATGACAACATAGTGATTCGAGCCTATCCACATCTGTGGAAGGACTCGAAGGAGATACGGTGTGCCATTTGAGGGCTGCTCGGTGTTCCACTTTGGTGGCACCGCACCGCTCCAACGGAGATTAGCTTCCATTGGGAAGTGAACTTCGGGATAAATCTCCGCGTCATTATGTTCGGTTATTCCTCAACTTACCTTTACTAGTTACTACTAGCTTAGTCGTATATTCACCTTGTGCTAGTTGTACTTGCTCAACATATAGGATTATTCAACTAGTTGCATAATCTAGATAATCTATATTTGAGCATTACCTTGCTAACTTGAAAAAGAAGCTAAAATTTGTAGTTAACCTATTCATCCCCCCTCTAGTTAACCTCTCGATCATTCAATTGGTATCAGAGCCTCGTCTCTTTATATAGGGATTTACCGCCTAAAGAGGAGGAAAGGATGGCTAATGATCCCGTCACCATGGAGGGGATTCAAAATCTAATCCAAGCTATGATTGATAGCTCTGAGAAAAAGATGGAGGGACTAATAAAAGGATTGACATCCCAATCTAATAAATCTAGAGAGAATGTTACCCTAGATGAACATGGAAACCCCATTCCAACTAAGGAAGGAACCGCAACATCTTCACCTCTAAATGGTAGTGGTGGAAATTCCTTTGGCTATGCTTATAACAATGCTCCTAATGTTCAACATCCACATGTTAATCATCTTGGTCCACCTCCTATGGTGGATCAACATCGTTTTACTAATTGGAAAGCTTCCATGAAGTATTACATGTGCAACTCTTCAATGCAAATATGGAGAATTGTTGAAAAAGGATATGAGCCAAAGGTTCCCGCGAACTTAAGATCAAGTGACATCATAGATGAGCAACTCAACGCTCATGCTTTGCACATGTTGGAGAGGGCAGTGGAAAAGGAAGGAGTTGAGCACATCCGGTCCTTCACAAGTGCAAAGAAAGCATATGATTGCCTTGTTGATATGTTTGACGTCAACGTCAACCTCCAACGATCCAAGAATTCAATCATTCAAAGAAAAGTTGAACACTTTCACTTGAGTGATGGAGAGAACATAGAAGAAATGTTTAGAAGACTCAAGGCTCTCGTAAATGATATGAGAGATTGTGAATTCACGAATTGTACGGAGAATTGGGTCAAGGAGAAATTTTTACTCACCTTGATGCCATACAATGAAAACATGGTGACGAATGTACAAGCAAGGGCCGATTACTTGGACCTATCCCCCAATGATGTTTTGGGTCTCTTTATCACCCTAAAAGTCATGAAGCAAACCTCCGATGATGTCATGGCCCGTGTAAACGGAATGAAGAGACCCTCTCTTGCCTTGAAGGCCAAGGCCATTCCCCATGAAGAAAATGACTCAAGTGATGATGGTGGATCTACTCATGAGGTCTCCGAGAAAGATATGAAGAGATCACATGAAGAATGCTTGGCTCTTGCTCAAAAAAAGTGGTGTAAGAAGGGAGACTTTAGATCCAATTCCACCAATAATAAAGGGGAGGAAGTCTCAAGCATAAAGAAGGCAAGAACTTGCTTCAATTGTGGAGATTCTGAGCACTTTGTTTCCGAGTGCCCCTTCAAGAGTAGAATTGAAAATGGTGGAAGACTCATCAAGAAATCCACTTTCATTCCCAAGTCCAAGAACTTCATCAAGAGAGGCCCTCCTAGGGCATTGATTGCAAAAGAAGTTGAGTACACATCCGGTGGTGAAGAGAGCGATGGTGAAGGGGAACAAGTAGGTATGGCGGCCATGGCTAGGGGCGTCGTACCTCCTAACTTAAGCTCTCTCTTCTCCAACCCAAATGACAACAAGGGTCCTTCGAGTCAAAAGTGATTCATGGCCAAGGGTATATCCCCAAAGGTGACTCCTACACTCAAACATGCAAACTCTTCTACTCCTTCACTATTAAATTGTGTCGAGGAAGACCCCTTGGTAAACTTTGTGGAAAAACTAGAAGGAGAAACTAAATCTATCTCTGTCTCTCTCATGGATCAATGAAGTGAGGCACGAGGAGAGAATAATGTTACTTGAAAAGTTTGCTCGTTATGATGCTAGTAAAATTGAGGATCTTGAGAAAGCTCTAGATGAATCACATTGCTTTAGAGAAAGCATAGAGGAAACATTTGCAGTTGACATGGCTAAAGTAAAACTTGATTGTGAACATGATTTTGCTAAGGTAATGGAATTCATGGCCTTAAATGATGCAACTAACCAAGGTTACAATGAACTCATTAAGGATTTTGATAAGCTTAAAATTGATTATCGAAAAATTTCAAATGAGCTCAAGACCTTAAAAGGGGTAAAAATTGTGAATGAAAACTCTTGTGTTACTAACCATTTGTGTGTCAAGGCAACTCTCATTGAGGAGAACAATAGGTTGAAGGCACAACTCAACAAAGGTCTTGCCACATGCATTCAAGGGCAAAAGAACCTTAATGATCTTTTGAGTAATCATAAGAGAGTTATTGGCAAGGAAGGCCTTGGTTTCGGTTCCACTTCCAAGGTGGCTTACAAGAAGAAGTCAACTCCCTCCACTAACTCTATTGTTTTTGTGAAGGAGGGGGAGTTGGCTAATGATGAAGATGAGTTTGATATTATTGCTAAGAGTATTGTTCCTAGGAACACTACTACTCACAACAACTTTGCGGAAAAGTATAACCCATCTTATGTGCTTCTTAAATCTATTGATGGTCATGTTTATGCAAAATATGCTGGCACCTCATATGGTGATGATTACAAGCATGCTATTTGGGTTCCTAAGACCCTTGTGACTAACAAAAAAGGAACCTTCCAAAAATGGGTACCTAAGACAAGAAGTTGATTCATTGTAGGGTTGTATTTCCGGTGGAACATCATGGATGATTGATAGTGGTTGTTCCGCACACATGACCGGAAGCAAGGAAGTGTTAGATGATTTGAAACTCCAACTTCTCAAATTTTCTCATGTAACTATTGGTGATTGATCACAACTTAAGGTATTGGGACATGTCAAGGTGGTCATTTCTCCGGATTCATCCATTGAGAAAGTACTCCTTGTTGAGTCCCTTGGCTATAATCTTCTTTCCATCTTGCAACTTTGTGAATGCAATTTTACATATGTATTTGGGCATCATCACGTGCTTATCCTTCACACTATTTCTCTTAAGGTAGCCTTTGTTGGATTTGTGGAAAATGGTATGTATATAGTGGATTTCTCGAAAGAAACTACACATATCGCCACATGTCTAATGGCTAAATCCGACGTGGGGTGGCTTTGGCATCGCCGCTTAGGCCACGTCGGTATGAGAAATCTACAAACTCTTGTGAAGGGTGAGCATGTGGTAGGACCAACACGTGTGAATTTTTCCAAAGATCGTCCTTGTAGCTCTTGTATTGCCGGAAAGATGCATGAGAAGAATCACCCCAAGAAATCAATCATCTCCCCAACAAGGCCCTTTGAGCTTATTCACTTGGATCTATTTGGGACTCCAACATATGATAGTCTTGGGGGCAAAAAGTATTGTTTGGTGATTGTTGATGATTATACAAGATACACTTGGGTTTTCTATATCAAGAAGAAGAGTGAGACTCAATAAAGATTCATAACTTGGGCCATCGAAGTGCAACGCCAATATGACACCAAGATCTTGTCTATTAGGAGTGACAATGGGTCCGAGTTCAAGAACTACACCATGGATGAATTATTGAGTGATGAGGGGATAAGACATCAATATTCCGCTGCGTACACCCCTCAACAAAATGGTGTAGCGGAGAGGAAGAATCACACACTTATTGATATGGCAAGAACTATGATGGCCGAGTTCAAATCCCCATGTAAGTTTTGGGCCAAAGCCATCAACACCGCTTGTCATCTATCTAACCGACTCTTCCTTCCTCCGATGATTGGCATGACTCCATATAAGCTCCTAACCGGTAACAAACCCAAACCTCAAATATCTTCGAGTTTTTGGGTGCAAATGCCAAGTCTATATAAAGGGAAGTAGATTGTCTAAGTTCGATTCTAGAACTTTTGAAGGCATTCATTGTGATGATGTAGGTGATGAACCGTCCTCCATAGCCATAGGAAGAATGGGTATAGGTCGACTTATACCCACTGAGGGACACCTTGTGGCAAATCAGGATGGGACTAGCTCTACGCAAGTGGAGCCCTCTACATAAACCACCAATCAAATGGTAGACCAAGAACAAGAACAAGACTTTCAAGTGGATACCACTCATCAATAAAGTGATCAAGGTCCACCCAATGACAATGGTGGAAATGACCTTGGTGATTCGTCACCAAGAACTCCACTCCAGATGGACAATGGTCTTGATGAAGGAAATGATGAGGATATTCCCCCCAATGAGAACCCCGATGATGCACTAGTTCGTATCACAAATCGTCAAGCATCAAGATTGCAACAAAAGTCACTTTACCAAAAGAATATTATTGGTGGCTTGGGAAGAAGTGTCTCCACTCATGAAAAAGTACTCAAGTTTTGTGGTATTCATTCATATGTCTCTCATGTTGAACCTATAAAAGTGTATGATCCTCTTGAAGATGAAGATTGGGTTCAAGCCATGCATGAAGAGCTCCATAATTTTGATAGAAACAAAGTATGGTCACTAGTGGAAAGACCCAAGGATCATAATATCATTGGAACTAAATGGGTGTTCAAAAACAAGCAAGATTCTCATTGGCAAGTGATTCTCAACAAGGCTCGATTGGTTGCTCAAGGCTACTCTCAAGTCGAAGGATTTGACTACGGTGAAACTTTCGCTCTTGTAGCTAGACTTGAATCCATTCGTATATTACTTGCATTTGCCACTAGTCATAACTTCATCTTGCATCAAATGGACGTTAAAAGTGCTTTTCTAAATGGTCCTCTAAATGAAATGGTATATGATGGGGGGATAGTAACCCGGTAGGCCCACTTCAAGATATAATCCGGCCCGAGGTGTGCTGAGCGATATCCGGCTAGGGGTAAAGAGATTACCGGAAGGCCCAAAGGCTTGTGAGATTCGTAACCCGGATTGTGGGCTGCGATAAGGAAAGTTAGGGTTTGTATGTGGAGTTCGAGTAGGACTCAAGATGTGCCTTGAAGGGCAAGTTAGGGGTGTACGGGTGCTTTATAAACCGGCCCCTAGGTTTAGTTTGCCAGAGATTCAAGTCATAGTTGTAACACCTGTTATCGAGTATCTAGCACAATTCATATTGAGATCCGGCGAGTTATTTTCCGGTTCTTAGATTGCTTTCCGCCATGTCTTCCTTCGAGCTAAACCCTCTCCCGAATACCTGTGTCGACTTGCCCCAAGATCAGTTACCCCCGGTAACATCTGCCGTGATTATCCCACGACAGTTGGCGCCCACCGTGGGGCTTGCGTCCAAAGGTGTTTACATCACGGGAGAAGCTCGGAAGGGCATGAAGAACCTCATCGTCGGAGAAGTCTACGTCAACAGCAAAGGAGAGAAGATTGTAGACGATTCTGGCTGGGGGCCAGAGTCGGATCACCTCGAAGCCGGATCCATCGTGACAGTCGGCAGCATCAACGTCTTCGTCGGTATGGTATGTACTTCCAGTTCGAATTGTGATAATAATGGATCTGATTCTGTGTCAGGGGAAGACACGTATGTCCGATCGGAAAAAGAAGAGTCGATTGGAACAACGGGTCGGATAGAGAGGGAGGATGATACCGAGTCTATACGGGATTTGTCGGAGGATCGATATGAAAGGGAAAACAGCGAGGAAGAACAATACGAATCTACACCGGGCATCATGCGCCGGGTTGCAGTTTATGCGGCTCCCGCGACCAATCTCAATCAAGAAAACGCGGCCGCGGCGCCAGTCGGGGCGGCTCAGGCAGTGGCCCAGCAGCAAGGTGCAGTTGACCCGGTCTTGGTCCAGGTCGATGGAGAGTCGGCATCAGTCACCAGTCGCCCAGCAGACGAGGAGCGACACGCAAATATGTTTGGGTTCCAAGCAAACCGGACACCGGGGGCGGGCCCCTCGAATCCGCGCCACCCGGCTCTGTTTGATAATAATTTGATCTTGGACCCCACAGTCTTGGCCACAGTTATTACCCCAGAAAACGCGGCAGAGCGCGTAAGAGACCTGGACGTGGCTCGTCGTGCATTGGAGCAGCAAAGAAGGCAAGTGGAAGCAGAAAGGCAGGGGATGGTCGCGCGGCAGCGCGAATTGGATGATCGAGAGACCCGGCTCCGGGAGGAAACGACAAGGATGCACCAAAGGACCCGAACTATGCTGCCGGCAACAGGAGGGGTTATTAACCCGACTGCCCTGGTGTTCACGCCTCAAGATCAGCCGATTCCACCGGCGAACCAAGGGACCATACCGCGACCGTCAACGGGAGCACATCCGGTAAACGCGCCAGTCGGGTTACCTTTGCCACAGACGGGGGTGACAGCCGGCAATACCATGCCGCCACCACCGTCACGATTCCACACACCAGCAGGTCATTACAACAATCCCATGGACAACGTGTACGCAGCAACGCTCGCATTAAACCAGATTCCGGTGGGAGATTCGCCTCATGCGGAAGGAACCCGACGAGCAATCGATCTGCTGCACACCGCGGTAGCACAGCAAGCCAATTATCCGGATCATAGAAGCGGAATGCATGGGACGCCGTACGCCAGTCAGCAACAGGGCAATGTCCAAGCAAGTGCGGCACGACGAAGGGAAGAGCAGCAGCAAATGCCGCCTCCACCGCGTATCAGACAGTACCAGCAGTATCAGCAGCGCAGGCGGTGGTGGACAGTTCCAGGGCCAGAAGAGCCGGGGCGGGTCTGCTGGGCACGAATTTGCCGGTGGCGCCGCACCTCGAGGCACCCCCCGCCGGGTCACGCGCCCTCCCGAGTAAGACCACCCCCAACCACCCTGGCGGGCCCAAGTGCCTCTCGGACGATATCAGAGCAGAACCCTACCCGTAGAAGTTCAAAGAACCGGGAAAGTAGTAAAATATGAGCCAACAATGGATCAGAAACGTGGCTGAGCAGCTACGAGATGGCGATGTCAATTCGCAAAGCATCCGAGAACCTCCAAGCCAAATTCATGTACTTAATGATGTCAGAAGGAGCAGCAAAGTTATGGTTCACCAATTTACCGGAAAAGTCGATCAAATCGTGGGAGGAGTTAAAGACCGCGTTTATCAAGCACTTTCATGGGACGTGCAGAAAGTTATTTACTATTGATGATTTAGAAAGATGCGTTCAGAAGAAAGGAGAGTCAGCACGCAGCTGGGTGCGCCGGGTTATGGAGATACTCCACTCGTCTACAGATATCCAGCCTAAGGACGCGCTACAAGCTATGGCAAAAACATGTAAGTATGTTCCTTTAGTGCAAAAGCTAACTCGCATGAAATCTAGTAGGAATGCAGCGGAGGTTACGATGGGAGAGTTAATGGATGCGTGCAACAAACACGCTGCAACGGATACCACAGAGGAGGAAGTTGATGACAAGAAGGCAAAAGCGAACACAAGTAGCAGTGGGAAAACCGGCAATGTATCGGCGCCAAACAATAATGGAAACAGCCAGAACAAACGACCGTTTGAAGGGAATTCCGAGTTTGTAGCCAACACGGAGGCCGGGTCTTCAAGACCGAGATCCGAAGGAAATTTTAATGCTGGAAATCACAATGGGGGACACTACCAAGGACCACCAAGACCAAGCAACAGTTGGGACATATTTAGGATGCCATGTCCGAAGCATAGCAGGAACGGCAAGCCAGCCAATCATTCATTGGAGCAATGTGCCGACTTACAAAGGTGGAAGAACGAGGAAGTGAACAGAGCCATGCGAGGTGCAGGCCGAGGAGGAGGCCCGGGCCTAGGTGGAAATTTGGGCAACGGACCGCCCCCAGCTGGCAACCCGCCAGCTGGAAGTCAAGGCAACAATCAAGGAGGAGCGGGAGGTTTTCAAGCTAACCCCAAACAGCTGGGTCAGTATCATGTGCACACTACGGGAGGCTCTAACAAGGATAAGAAGATACTGAAACAAGCAGTTAATTCGGTCTCCTCCGCTGTTCCAAGATATTTGAGGTGGTCAGAACAAGAGGTAACATGGAGCAGGAAGGATCACCCGGACAGAGTCGACCACCCGGGAGTTTTGGCTTTGGTAGTGGCACCACAGGTCAACGGCTACGAGCTGAAAAAAGTCTTGATGGATGGAGGAAGTAGTATCAATATCCTGTACTGGGAAACCTTTTTGCGTATGGGCTTAAAGGAATCGCAGCTGCAAAAGAGTACAACAGTTTTTCACGGGATAGTGCCGGGCCATTCGGCATGCCCCGAAGGAAAGGTGGCACTGGAAGTAGCTTTTGGCGAGTCAAAGGACAATTACCGAGTCGAGTGGCTTACCTTTGAAGTAGTAAAGTTGCGCAGTCCTTATCATGCATTGTTTGGAAGGCCGGCTTATGCCAAGTTCATGGCGAGACTGTGTTATGTGTACCTACAGCTGAAAATCCCGGGTCCTAAGAAGACCATTACAATACACGGAAATCGAGATATAGCAGCTGAATGTGATGAGGGAGATGCGGCAATGGCCGAGCAAGCCTGCAGGAAGGAAGAACTCAAACATTACCGTTCTCAGGTAAACCTAGAAGAGAGGACAACGTCAAAAAATCCAACTCCTGAGGGGGACAAAGCAAAAGTTAGGGCAGAACAAAACCCTAAGATGGTAGGCTTCATCAGGAGCGATCCTTCCAAAACTCCTAGCAGAGAAGAAGAAGACGTACCGCCATCCGCAGCTGATCACGCTTCGAGGACAATATACCCGGATTGGCTAGCAAATCCGGTACTCATTATGAAAGGGCCTAGCAAGTGGAGAATGTGCATCGGCCGTACCAACGTGGGGCCGACTCTCGAGAATAACTAAAGCAGTGTAATGGGCGGCAGGTTTCACACGCACTCTTTTCCTATCCAGGGTACCTAAGGGGACTGGAAGGTTTTTAATGAGGCGGCCTGCTGATTCAAAAAAGAAATTTTTATCAATAAAAGAAGATGGTCTCGAGTCTTATCATGGTCTTTGCTTCAGTTACAAGTAAGTAATGCTTGTTATTATCAATACGTCAATATCATCAAAATACATCACGTGCATATAGGTCTTCGGGGATTGGTGTGCTTAAATAAGTAATCACAAACCCGGAGACCCGGCCTCGATGCCTATGAGTTATGAGGGCTGATTACTCGAAAAAACGGGTACGGCTGCAATCTTATAACCGGACAAAGGAGCCAAATTTCTTGATTATTCTTACTTAAGCTCGATGTGACTCGCGCCAAAGTGGCATGCTCTGTTCACTTACGATTACAATCAAACTATGCAGCCCAATGGGACTTGCTTGACCCTGTTTTTCGTATAGATGTAACAGCATGGTATCCACGCGAAAGCCGGCTTACAGTACAAGATAATCAAAAGGGTCATCTAAACCACAAGTCCATGCAGAGTATAAGGCTCAAATAGCCGGAAACTCAACAAGTATTAAGCATGACTTCAGTATTTATGTGAACAGCTATTGGTCTTCAGCTTGGTAAGGAGCAGTTTGTCATCTGAGAAAGGCCACGCCCCCTTAGCTCGTACTTTGGGTCATGGGGACTGGGGACTTCGACACAGAAACAAACTACTTAACTACTAAAGCTCGTAAACCTTAGTTTCCGAATCTTGGGGACTTAAAGAATGGTCCATCTATCAAAACCTACGATACTCGGTTAGCCGGGTCTCAAAAGGGAATCAAAAGCAAGAGTTCAAAGTATCGAGAATAAGCTTACATGTAACACAAGGATCGAGATTATCAAAAGCCGGGAGAGGCAAAGAGTTATCATAAATTAACAAGCACAAAGTCTTAATATCAGTATCAGTGTTGCACAGGCGCACCGCTAAAAGTCATATCAGTCTCGAGAAACGCAAAAGCATTAGGTATCATCCTACTCGGCATCCCGGGAGTGGTTCTCCGGGTCTTCGTCTTGGACTTGTTCCTTGGCTTTGTCGGCAGTTTTATTCGGACTCTTCACGTCAGGACGGACAGGCGGAGGAACGGCTGGTGTTGAGGTAGACGGCTTTACGCCTAGTTCGGCCTCTCTCTTCGCAGCCTCTTCTTTCCTCCTGGCCAGGTCAGTCGACCACTTTTCCAGCATATCAAAAGGAGGGGGTGCCTCCACCAGAATAACCTTGCCCTCAGAGTCATATGAGCTCATAATTGTGTTTAGATCCATTTTATCTGCCAAAGTTGTGGCCGAGTGACGTACCGAAGATTGTATAGCTTTGAAGTCCTGGGGTTTAAACTTAGACCCGTCAGCCTTGAATTCCGGGAACCCGGATACTACCTTGGCCGGGTCAAGCTTAGGAAAATAAGCCTTCGCCAGCGTCAAAGCCCGGGTCATCCCAATCCGGCAAGACGAACGCTTCAATATTTCAATCCATCCAGGCGCTGTGGACAAGGCCTGCATGAGATTTTCTTCGCCCGGGTATACCTCTGAAGGCCACTTTATAGCATCCAGCAAAAGTTTCGTGCCGGCAAAAAATGTCCGGAGCACAGTCTTCAGAGTTTTAGCCTGAATAACGGTGTTCTCCTCCGGAGCAGCAAGGTTAGCACCTGCAATCGAAACACACAAAAGCATATCAGTAATGTTGGTTATTACAGCGGCAAGATAGAGATACGCAAGATAATCGCAAATAGCAAACTTACTTAGCAAGATACGGTAAGTGTCCGTAATCTGAGTCGACAGGTTATTCAGCGAGGATTGGGCAGCATTGTATTTGTTCTTGTATTTGGAGACATCTTTTTTCAAAGTCTTTATCTCCGCTTCAAGGGTTTCCCTACGCTTTGTTTCCGCAAGCAAGAGCTGCTCAGTTTTAAGTAATGTTTCATCCGACTGAGTTATCTCCGCCTGCAAAGAATGAGTGCAACTGTAAGCCGGATATCGCGAGAATATTTCCTTCTGAGAAAATGATTACAGAAAATTATTATGCGAAGTACCGAGAATAATTACAGAAAATTATGCTCGGAACTTGGGGACTGGATGTATAGTAAGAAGTGTCAAAGAAGATTACCTGATGTGCTGCAGCCATACGCTCTAGGACATTTCCTTCCGAAGCTTTCATGGCGAGAAGAGCGCTCATTAGCTGGTTAAAATCAGCGTTATCCGAGTTAGATGACTCGGGTACCTGGAAAGTGGGAAAAGGAGCTTTTCTTGTAACAGGAGGTGGCACCCGGGTCATCCGAATGTCGGAGTCTGGTCCCCCTCCCACGCTCGAAGCTGCTCCCTTCTCCTTCTCGCCTGCGTGCGAAGCGATTGGATACCCGGCGTCATGCCTAGCTGGCTCCGGTGGCGACGCTTGCTCGTCGCCAACTGTGATGAAGGCATCATCAGCCGGCTCGTTCTCGACCCGGACCTTGGCCTCGGTGTCCTCCTGGTCGCTAGTAACAACCGTGGCTCTGAAGAAGGTGCGAAGGCACAATTAATCTTTGGTTATGAAAAAAGGCGATAAAAGCTCGGTATAATATCAGAAAAAGGCGCCTACCCGGTGTTCACCGGGAAGTCCGAAGGAAAACCGCTGCTAGATCCGGAAGATACTGAAAAATGCCAAGCAAGGTTTGAGATTATGTTGCGAAGGAATGTCCGGAAAGGGTTTTTATTTACGATATAAATACCAGAGTGTCGAGCCGGGGGCGATGAAGTGCCCGGGTTAAGGCCCTCGTTGCCTGGATGGTTCCGGGATTACTCGGCGCCTGGTCGCGGGTGGCTCCTTCATTTATGATCAAAAGGGGTGAAGGTGGGGTTAGCCCCGAAATGATGTTATGGGAACAAAAATTAAAGTGCAAGGGAACGAAATAAAAACCTGGAGGGCGATCCTCTGGGATTTCCTTTTGGATCCAGCTTTGGCGGCCGGCTCCGGCTCGTCCTCCTCGCTGGCGGACTCTTCCCAGCCATCTGTCTCTTCTTCCTCGTCTTGGTCCTCTCGTTCTGAAAGGTATTGAAGATATAGCATAAGGAAAAAGAGGAGACAGGATATAATGTGTGCAAGGGGGTTAAGTATGCACCTTCGTCTGAATTAACGGCGTCATCTTCATCCTCCGCGTCTCCAGAATTGGGAGAAGTATCGATTGTCCAAAAGTCATTATCGGCCTGAGGTGAAAATGCCAGGGTAATGGTTAATATTGAGTCATGAAAAGCGGATAAAGGTAAGCTTGTTAAAATCCAAAATCAAGAGGCAGAAAGCTTACAGCGGGGGCGGGGTTCTCGAGTGTAAAAGGTTCTAACCCGGCTATGCTCCGGATTACCTCGAGCTTCTCTGTTAAAAAACCCTTGATCGTTTTGTTCATGTCATTAGGGGCAAAGGTGCTGGCAGAGTATCGGATCGGGTCCGTGGTTTGACCCGAATATTCACACATCAGCTTCTCACGAATGGAGTTTGGCTGGATGCGGAAGTTAACCCAGGTCTTCACCAAGTTTAGCCCGATGAGGCCTCGGGCTGATAAGATGGAGATCTTAGCCAACGAAGGCAAGATCGCCTCCCTGTCCGAGTCAGAGGCGAAGGCATTGAAAGATTCGGAAATGTCAAGCTGACCCTCCGAGTAACCCGGCAGCTTCTTCTCGCCGGGTGGGGAGGTGTCCTGGCAGTAGAAGTATGAGAGCTGCCAGTGCTTTACATGAGAATTGAGAGTGAGGGGAGGCATCAAGGAATTCTTGCGGCGCTGGATAGAAACCCCGCCGCAAGTAAGAAGTGCGCCGTCACCGCTTTCGCGGCACGGCTTGCACTGAAAGAGTTCAACAAAGAGAGCCAGACTTGGCGGAGTGCACAAGTAAGACTCGGAAAGAACGATAAAGTGGGTGATGTTCAGAACGGAGTTTGGGCCTATATCGAAAATACGGAGGTTGTAGTGATCTAGGACGTCACGAAAGAAAGGGTGACCCGGGGGCCTGAAGCCTCGGGTCACGTGTTCGACGAAACATATTACCTCATCCGTTGCTGGAGAAGGCCGGGTTTCGTTGCCTGGTACTCTCCAGTGGATAGATTTCTGGGGAGGAAGGATTCCAAGCTCGACTAACTCCTCCAGTTTGGCCTTGGTAACGGAGGATCTCCCCCAATTGGCTGAAATGGAGTTAGTGGGCTTAGTTTTAGCCGGCTGTTTCCCCTGCCTCTTGGGTGCCATGGGGTTGACCTGTTAAAACATCAAAGGGAAGGAGGTGAGAAGCGAAAGCTCGGAAATTAATGAATAGTCAATTACTGGTAACTTAAAAATAATCCGGGTATTGCCTTGCCGGATCAAGTGCGATTTGTCCGGGTATCGCATGTCGTTACGGAAGCTGTGAAATCTTTCCGTAAAGTGAGTGTCTGGGGAAGGTAGAAGGATACCCTTATGTCTATTATCAGCAAGTAAGCCGGAGAAGTGAGATTTTCCGGATGATAAGAACAAGGGCGGAAATTTTTGGTGGCCCGAGCCCAGATGGGAAATCCAATTTCTGTATTTAAGGCCAATCTCATGATACTTAGTGGTAGGGGAGTAAGATAAGCTGCGCATCCTATCTATGGGAGTGGTTATGGTAAACACTAGCAAGTCAATTCGGCAGGGCCCGAGAAATTGCAGGCGACTCGATTCAGATCTGATCTAAGGAAAAGCTAAGAGATTGCAAGGTTGGGCTGGAGGATATCAAGAGCTTACCGGAGGAGGTTGAAGTAGGGATTTGCGGAGACAGATGGCGCAAGATTGATGCCCTTTCGCGATTTCCGGCCGGCGAATCGGGGGCTTGGTGGTGGATTTGGGAGCTGGAGTGGGTTGCACGGTGGCGGAGCGCAAGCGACGGCGGATGGGCTCCGGCGATGTGCGTATGGCTTCCGTGGTGGCACTCCGCGAACTCGAGCTTGAGGAGAAGAGGAGTGGGGGAAATGAGCCGTTAGGGTTGAGTTTGCTTCTTGGGGTCTATTTATAATAGCCCGGGTGGAAAAGCCTAACCTAACGGGCGAAACCCGGGAGGTGCGGAGTAATAGTTGGCTATTTTGAAATTTGAAAGACGCGCCTTATGCATAGATCGATATAATCCAGAGAAAAAGGAAGGGGAAATTTCTTTCCTAGTATCAGCGATAGTTATCGAGGAAGATGTGAAATCATCGAGTTTCCTATTAAGACCCAAGTCTGGAAGATTGAGGGGGAGCCTTTGAGGGAGAGCCGGGTTGCTATCTGATCCCCTTGGTGCTAATCCCAGCCATTTGTCAACATATTGTATCTTGATCTTCATGTGTTCTTGTATCCAATATTTCTGCAGGGAATAGCCAGCACTTCGAAGAGTAAAACCTTGGAAGCCCAGGCTATTCTGGGGACTACTGATGGGGGGATAGTAACCCGGTAGGCCCACTTCAAGATATAATCCGGCCCGAGGTGTGCTGAGCGATATTCGGCTAGGGGTAAAGAGATTACCGGAAGGCCCAAAGGCTTGTGAGATTCGTAACCCGGATTGTGGGCTGCGATAAGGAAAGTTAGGGTTTGTATGTGGAGTTCGAGTAGGACTCAAGATGTGCCTTGAAGGGCAAGTTAGGGGTGTACGGGTGCTTTATAAACCGGCCCCTAGGTTTAGTTTGCCAGAGATTCAAGTCATAGTTGTAACACCTGTTATCGAGTATCTAGCACAATTCATATTGAGATCCGGCGAGTTATTTTCCGGTTCTTAGATTGCTTTCCGCCATGTCTTCCTTCGAGCTAAACCCTCTCCCGAATACCTGTGTCGACTTGCCCCAAGATCAGTTACCCCCGGTAACATCTGCCGTGATTATCCCACGACAGTATATGTTAAACAACCTCCGGGGTTCGAGGATCCCAAGTATCCTAACCATGTCTACTTCCTCCATAAGGCTTTGTATGGCCTCAAACAAGCCCCACGTGCTTGGTATGATCATTTAAAGGAGTTCTTAGTGGATCGTGGTTTCGTACTTGGGGTAATTGATCCCACACTCTTTACCAAAAGTGTAGATGGATATTTCTTTGTATGTCAAGTATATGTTGATGATATTATATTTGGATCTTCTAACTTGAGTTTTGTAGACCAATTTGCCAAACTAATGACAAGTGAATTTGAGATGCCTATGATGGGAGAATTGAAGTTCTTTCTAGGTTTTTAGATCAAGCAATATCATGAAGGGACTTCTATTTGTCAAGCAAAATATATTCAAGACATTCTCAAGAAATTTGATATGAACAATGCCAAACCATTACCATATCCAATGCCAACAACCGTGAATCTTACTATAGATCATGAAGGTATACCGGTAGATCCAAAACTTTATCATTCTATCATTGGATCTTTGCTTTACCTTTGTGCATCTAGACCGGATATTATGTTTAGAGTGGGTTTGTGTGCAAGATTTCAATCTAACCCCAAGTAAAGCCATATGATTGCGGTCAAAAGGATTCTTAGATATTTGGTTGACACTCCTACACATGGTCTTTGGTATCCATCAAACACAAATTTTGATCTTGTGGGATATTCAGATGCGGATTGGGGAGGTGACAAAGTGGATAGAAAATCAAACTCGGGTGCTTGCCAATTCCTTGGTAGGTCACTCGTATGTTGGTCTTCCAAGAAACAAAATTGTATTGCCACCTCCTCGGAAGCGGAGTATATTTCCGCCGCTAGTTGTTGCTCTCAACTCTTATGGATGAGGCAATGTCTTAAGGATTTTGAAATTGAGATTAAGAATGCCTCTTTTATGTGGCAATGAGAGTGCTATAAAGATTGGTCACAATCCGGTACTTCATGGCAAGACCAAGCATATTGAGATTCAGTATCATTTTATTCGGGATCATGTGGCCAATGGAGATATCTCACTTTCCTATGTCAACACCAAAGATCAACTTGCCGACATCCTTACGAAGCCTCTAGATGTGAAGAGATTCAAGGAATTGAGGAGTGAGCTCAATGTCGTATGTGCAAGCAACTTTAGTTGATTGAAAATCTTGCATACACACCCCTACTAGACTCTTATTCGGATTCTAGATGTACGCATAGACATAGGGGGGTGTAGCTCAATCAATGAGCGAACACTGCCTCTATAATGCATAAATAAACAAATCATGCATAATGGTCATTTCAAATGACACAATGTGCTTCAATGATGAGTCTCGACAATGCACCCAAGATATATCTTCGTGGTGTCATATCGAACATACTCATACATGGTGGCTAAGGCCACCGCCCAAAACTTGATTGGTTTTCATATTGATGAGACATTTTTGTGCTTCACTCATGTGCATTTCCGTTCTTCACATTTCATTTTGCATCCAATGTTGCTTAATTCACTTTATACCTTTCCCCATTGGATGCAAATGAAAATCATCATACTCATATCATCATACTCATTTTAATTGTGCACATGGTCAAGTAAAACTTGCTAAATAAAAGAATGGTTTGCTAAAACAAAAAAATGAATGAAAATTTACTGTTGTGGCACTAGTCTAAATAAATTTAGATTCAAAATTCTAAGGGGGAAACAAAAAAAATTCGAAAACCGGCCAGGCCGGCCAGCTCGGCCACCTGCCCGGCCTCGTCGCCCTCCCGTGCCGCCCCCCGGCCCCGCCCCCCCCCCCCCACGCCGGCCTGGCCGGCTTCCCAGGCTGGGGCGCGCGCTGCCCACACGCACGCACACAACCGCCCCCTACCCCCACACAACCCCATCCCCACTTCCCCTTCTTCCTCCCACCAACCCCCACCATTGGAGCCCCTCTTGGAGCTCTCATCCCTCCTCCCCCCACACCCTAGCCCACGCCTACCACTCAAATTCACGGATCTGCGCACCCTCGTCCTTCTCCACACCCTCCTCCCCACGGATTTATCTTTGGTGCACTATTGGGGGAGATCGACCCACTTGATTTTGTGTGCATTTTTTTGGAAGATGGCCACCAACTCGGGTAATCTCTTGGGCCTCTACTATCTACCGTGTTTATGTGCTTACTCTCTATTGGTCTACTAGTTTGGTTCATTGTAACATCCAAGTATGAAAACCCTTAGTTGTTTTGCTTGTTGTTTTTATTTAAGCAATGCATCATGTCATCATATCATTGCATTTGTTTTACTTATGTTTGCATTGTTTTCATAATGAATCAAACCTTGTTTTCACACTTGTCTGTTACAATCTTTCAAACAAAGAATTGCAAAACAAAACCTTTCATTGTTTTCCAAATAATTCATTGATGTTCAACTATTAAATTGTTGCCTCAAATCATTCCTTTAATTCCACCAATTAAATTCAAATCATTTCCAAATTCTCAAATCAGTACCTTTTGGAAACCATAAAACTCACCAAACATTTCTTCCCCCTCTAAATCATTCTAAAACCCTAGGGGTAACCCTATTCTTATACATGTTTTTATTAAGGTTTTATTAAACTCAAATCCCTCTATTTTGGATTCAAACACAAACTATAATTTTAAATTTCAATTTTTGAAATCCAAGCTTGCAGGGTGGTTTCTAATTACCTAGAAGGCTTAACCAAATTTTTTCAAATTTTTCTATAAGCAAAACCCTACCTTTTTCTTCCAAAAGCAAACTGCAAAAAAAAAAAAAAAATTAAACAGAAAAGAATAAAAAAGCAGCTAACCTACGCGCGCGCAGCAGGAGACCCAGCTAAGCCTACCAGCGCGCGCAGCCAGCCCAAGTGGCCCTCGTACCGATTCGTCCGCGCCAAGATTCGTGCTGCCCTCTATTCCTCCTTCGTTGCCCCGTACGGCAGAGCATCCGGCGGAGCCACCGCAACCCCGAGCTACTCCGGCGGCTAGGGCAGCGTGCAGGCCCTATAAGTACCTCCTAGGCACCTGGCGCTGTGCCCTAGTGCCTAGGGTTCCGCCTCCACTTCGTATCCGCCGCCAATTCGCCTCCTTCCCCGTCGAGCCCCCTCTCTGCAACTATCCCGCCGGCGAGCTTCTGAAGAATTCAATGGCGCCGCCGCAGAGATCTCCCACCTAGCCACTCACAAGCAGGAATCAGATCGCCGTGGTTTCCTCTTCCCCTTGGACAACCGCAATCGCCACGGTGAGCTTCCGATCGTCGACGCCGTCCCTTCTCCTTTTTCCGGCCACCGTGCCATGTCTACTGAACCCGAGCATCTCGACGCCGTTGCAGAGCAGCACGTCATCGTTTGAGCACGGGCACGAGTTCGCCACCGCACCCTCTGCACGTTGGACACCTCCAGGGAGCCCGCCGTCGACCAGATCCTCGCCGCCGTCCTCCACCTCTCCGCTGCAACCTCGCCGCGCCTCACTGCAACCGCGACGAAACTACGGTGAGCTCCGTTCACCGTTCCCTCCTCCCTCTTCTGCATCCGTGCATCGATCCGTAACGTCCAGCACAGCCACAGCGAGCGCCGCCGTGCCGTTGATCGCCGGCGAGCCCCTCTGTTTTCCTTCTGTCAGTGGAGCACGCAGTGTTTCGTCAGTTAAAAGTTCAGTCTTGCGCGAACTGAAACTATATCCTCTCTGCGTCGCCTCCTCTGTCAGCTGAACGCGAACACCGCAGTGGTACTGAACCTTTGCGCGCAGCGCCTGGGCACGGGTTCGAGTCCCGGAAGCCGCAACCTTTTTTTGGAGATTTTCTCCCACGCGCAGTGGCCCACCAGGCAGTGGCACTGGAAGCCACGCAAGCGTGTGCGCCACGCTGGCCCCTCTGGCCCACTGCGCAGTAGCAGTGGGTAGCGAGAACCTGAGTAACAAAAGGTTTTCTGCGTAATTCAAAAATTCCAAATTCTTTTTTAAATAACAGAATTAAATCAAAACTTTAAAATTCAATATCTCCCATTTTATAAATCCAATAAATACAAACTTTATATCTATTCTGATCCAAATTTTATACTCTTTCCAAATATTCAACTTGTGTTCTGTTTTGAATTTTCAAAATACTTTTAAATTTCAAATTTGAATAATTCAAATGCAAATTGAAATAATTCATAACTAATTCATACTGTTTTCAAATAATTCAAATAAAATATGTTTTTCACACCTTTTTGAATATTCTATTCAAATATAAAATTTGTTTTCTGGTTTGGATAATTTAAATTGCCTAAACAATTTAAATCTTGTTTAACTCAATTAAAACTTGTTTAATATTGTTTAATTCATAACTAAATAATTCAAAGTCCAATTTCAAAATGTGAAACATGTAATCCAACTAAAATTTGATAACCTTTCAAATATAAAATTTGTAAATTGTTTTGCACACCCTAACTTGATGAAAACAATAATTGTTTGTGTACCATGTTTAAGTAACAAAATTCCAAACTTAATAAATGCTTTTCTAAATTGTTAACTATCATTCCAATTGCATTTAAATTGTTATGTTATTGTTATTCATCATGCATGCATCATGATAACAACCAACACCTAATAAATAGTTGTAAATCATTTGTTCCAATTGTTTCAATGGATCCTTTTCCATATGCAACCCTTGCATATGGGTCCATTTAATTTGTGCTATCATGTTAGTCAGTTTATCTAGATGCACCTATTAAATTGTCATGCATCATATTGACTGTGCACAATGCCATGAACATGATTGTTTACATTCCTGTTTTGTCTGTTTGCTTCTTCTCGGTTAGACGACGACTACGTTGAGCCCGACGATCCTTACGACACCACTACTCAGGACCTAGCCCAGTACCCGGCTACTGAGCTGCCAGGCAAGTTATCACTCACATGAATCATCGAGTTCCTTTCCACACTTGTTGTCGATACTATCCTTTTGTCTACTATTGCTAGCCCTATGTATCGTTGCTTGTTCTCCGAACCTATCACATGATACCCTGAACCAATGATACTGCCTCACCTCCATACCTACAGCCTTTGTTTGTGCCTTAGTATTATCTAGCATGCTTAGGGTTGCTTTTACTCGAATCTGTTGTCGGTTACTACTTTTACTATCTTATTATTTGTACCGGGGGCTCGATGTTGATCAATCAATCCTGTTAATTGCTAATGGTAATAATAATTTGATGATAAGGCACCGGCAGGAGGCCCATGAGAGGTTTTGGAGCCTGCTAGTGTCGACCCTAATAGGAAAAGGGTCTTGTCTACTGATCCATGATGAGCGCACTACCCGCATTTGGGAAGCGAGTATGGGCGCCCCCCTCAACTTGACCTGATTCGCATCTCGTCCAAATCGCCTCATTTAGTTCGTGTTTTCCATTTGCCGCATGCATGTTTTTGCGAGCCCAGCGCAGGGTGGAACTTTCGTAGTCGGCATATAGGGGGACACGGTCTTAGAGTGCTATGATGGTCCATTTTCTTCTGGGCTTGATTAGCCGTGCGCCCAAGGTTCTTTGGGCTTGATGCGAAGAATGGTTGGTTGTGTTGAGTGCCCCGCTTGGTGGGAGGCATCCCATCTGGCGGGATATTCATGAGTGTACGGCCAAATTGGTGCAACCCTGCAGGGATAATCTTCTCGAGAAGCCGTGTTTTCCGCGGTTATGGATTACTTGGTGAAAGTACTGGCTAACAAGTACTCAGGACAACTTAAACATAATGATCAAACATGTTACACCCCATGATTAATAACTTGACTAGTAATAGGTTTATTCACACAATAACTTGATTCACCTTTAATCCACCTGTGTGAGTTATCCTCGGATTGCTTCTTTGGATAAGGGGCGAGATCCAGGATGGGTTTGTTTGCAGTTATCTTTCAGTTGGTTACAATCCTCGATCTCATCTTTTCTGTTAGCCGGAACTTGTAGTTATCTTCTGTAGTTGGTTAGAGCAGCCAGCAGCAACTTTTATATCACCCCTTTCTTCCGTTGATCCCAAGCATCAATGCTTGTGTTGACGGGTAACTCTTTGATGAACTGTGAGTCTTGCTTGCCAGTACTTGGATGTACTGACCCCGTTGGGGCTGTGGTTTACGCAGAGTACGACTACGACTACGATGCTTCCCAGGATGGCTACTTTGTGGAGTTCGACGAGACTGCGGACGAGTAGTTAGCTGGACCAGGGCAGGATCCAGAACCTACGTGGATGGGCTTCGTCTTGTTTATTTTTCTCCGGCTTCTTAAGCCATGGATTTGTCTGTACTCAGACTCCTTTGATTGCTTCCGCTGTTGTAATGAATGATATGTTGGGACATGTGTCCTCTGGATGACTGTATTCGATATTTTCTGCCTTAGTGAAGGCCAGTTGCACTTATTTCATTCTTTTGTGTCTTAGAGACAGTTTGTGTTATCATTTCGTTCAAAGCTGTTGACGTACCGTGCGTGTTTGAATATGAAGTACGTCGGCAGTAGTGCCTTAGGTTCCTAGCGGATAGTTTACTTCGACGGTGGAAGCAGGGCTTGTGTTGTCGCGCATAAGCGCAGGCCTACCAGGAAGCTGGGACGTGGGAGCAGTTATGCCCCATAATCCAAGCACCTGACTTCCAGTTCGTGCGAGGAGTATCCTCTAGAAACCTTGGGTGCGACAAATGGTATCAGAGCCTGTCTGCCTGTAGGATCCCTTTTTACTGGTCGCAGTTGAGTCTAGAAACTATTTTGTAGCTATATAGGAAAAATGAAACGTGAGAGTAGGAATTCTGCCATTTTTCTTCTTTCCCCACCCACCCACCCTTTTCTGGTAAGGAAGTGCAACGTTGTTTTCTGTTCTCACCTAAACTTTCAAGCTAGGATTTCACGTGTTTTGGGTTATCTGTAGTACCTCAGGACTTTTGGTCTCGTTTTCCCGATGTTGCTTCGATATCATGTTCTTTTCAACATCCTTTTCGTCCGTTGAACCTTGTTGTTGTTTTCCACATCCTTTTTCATCTACCGGAGTCTAATCAAAACCTTCCAAATAATCTGCAGATGGGTCTCAGCTACTACCCGCAGGTGGTTCGCATGACTCGCTGTGAGAGCACCGCCGGTTTTCCGGAGTTGCTGAGAGACATGGTTACCTATCTGGGGTTCCGTTGGGCACCAGAGTACCAGGTCTACGAGCACCAGCGAGAGTTTGACCAGACTTGCTACCGGGCCATCGTCTACATTCTGTCGGATGATGGCAGGAGCATTGCACACCAGTACGAGGCAGTAGGGTCCACAGTGGATATGGCCGTGCAGCAGGCAGCGTACGTGAGTCTCACCGTCCTCCGTGCTGACTACTGGGGGTTTGATAAGTCCAGTTTTCGTCACATCCCCCGTGGTTACATCACGGCAGCGGGAGTTCACTTCACTGTCCACCGCGACCTGGATACCTACGAGACTGATAGCTCCAGGCTCCAGACCACTGCCCAGTTCGCTAGTCACAGTGATGCCGTTGCTTCCACACTTGCTCAGGAGTTGGCCTCAGTCAGGGAGCAGCTCCACCTTGCTCTCACTCGTCTGGCGACGTACACCACAGACTTTGTTGGAGACGAGCGCTTCGCACGTGTCGTTCAGCCAGCTGGTCTTCCGTTGCCAGATGCTGGAGGTTACGAGCCGATCAGAGGCCCACTTCTCGACCTCGGAGCTGGTTACACAGGGATTCCCCGCTATGGAGCACAGGGACACGACGCTTTCTACTTCACCACACCGAGAGTTGCTCTCAGAGCAGTTCCTATCTACATAGATCGTCGTGATACCTACTTCCGTGGGGTTCCTCCTTACCGTATCTCTCGTCGTACTACTCACTGCCGTCCTGCGTGATGAGCATGGGAGTACCGTTGTATCCATTACTAGCTGTGTCTAGTTTATCCTTTCGTTTTCGAACCATGTATTGGTCTGTTGGATATTCTGATGTATTTGAACATGTGATGATGTACCTGTTGGTTATCTATTCATGCGTCGGAATAATCTATCTTTCGGTTACCAAGTCTATCCTTTTCTGTTGTTGTGCTAAAATGAATTTCTGTTCAGGATGCCTCCAACCAGGAACAACCCCGCCTCCGCCACCACCAATGGGGGAACTGTTGGCTCAGATGACCCAAGTGGTGACACAGATGGCCCAGATCCAGGCTAACCAGCAACACAACCAGAGTGCTCCAAGGGTCACCATCAAGGACTTCCTCAGCTTGGGCCCAAAAGCTTTCGTGGCAACACGTGAGCCCCTGGATGCTGATGACTGGATCCGTGACGTAGCAAGAGCTCTGGAGATTGCTCATGTTGCAGAAGAGGATAAGGTCAAGTACGCCACCTACCTACTGAAGGGTCAGGCAGCTACTTGGTGGGAGAACTACCAGACCATGAGAGCTGGCTATCCTATCACCTGGGGATGTTTCAGAGATGCCTTCCTGAAGCACCACATCCCGGATGGTCCTCATGGAAAGGATGCGTGAGGAATTCTGCTCTCTCAGACAGGGCAAGCTGGACGTTCTCGGCTACAGAACGAGTTCAATCGTCTCGCTCGGTACGCTGGTGACGAAGTGTCCACCGAAGCCAAGAAGATGGCAAGGTTCCGCCGAGGTTTTAACCCGGAACTGAAGTACGCTCTCACAAACATCAAGTGCAAGGACTTCGTGGAGCTCGTGAACACCGCGCTCAATGAGGAGAATGGGCGCAAGGCGTTCGAAGAGTCGCGCAAGCACTCGCGTGAGGGTGGTTCCTCCTCCAACATGACCACCCCTCCGCAGAAGCGCCGCATCTGGGTGCCAAATGGTGCTGTCACTCGGGCTCCAAATGCCCAAGCTTCTCCAAGCTTTGGTCCCCGCCCACCCAACCCATCTCAGATGCAGGGTCAGAGGTTCCCTATGGGGCAGCCAAGGCCAGGTCCTTCTCGTGTCGTCACTTGCTACAAGTGCAAGGATACTGGACATTATGCTGATAAGTGCACTCAGAAGCAGCTACCCCTACCTCCTCGCCCCAACACCAACCAGGCTATGGTTCGTGCTCCCCCGGCTAAAGCCTTCAACTCCAACAACAGGCCTGTCGGGAGGAACGCGAGGGTGAACCATATCAAGGCCGACAAAGCTGAGGAGGCTGCTGACGTCGTTCTCGGTATATTACCCGTAAACTCTATTCCAGCTAAAGTGTTGTTTGATACTGGAGCATCCCATTCGTTTGTGTCAAAGATCTTTGCTACAACGTACAATTTAGCTCTGGTTCCGCTAAGCAATCAAATCTATGTGCACTCTCCGGGAACTAAAATGATTACTTCCAAGATAAGCATGGACAATCAGATCCTAATTGGAGGTCGTGTATTCCTTGCTTCACTCATGTTGCTGGGAAATTCTGACATTGATGTCATTCTGGGTATGGATTGGTTGAAGACCCACAAAGCTAAAATTGACTGTGCTCAAAAGTCAATAACTCTCTCTCACTCTTCAGGCCAGATAGTCTATTCTCCATATGGATCAAGTTCTGTTCAGCTGTTCAGCCTCGATGCCAAACCCCTTCCTGCAATTGAAAATGTTCCGGTGGTTTGTGAGTTCCCTGACGTCTTTCCAGAAGAGTTGCCAGGGATGCCTCCGGACAGAGCAGTTGAGTTCGTGATCGAGCTTGAGCCAGGTACTGCTCCAATCTCTAAGCATCCATATAAGATAGCTCCTCCTGAACTGAAATTGTTGAAGGAGCAAATCGATATGTATATGGACAAAGGTTTCATTCAGCCTAGTTCCTCCGCTTGGGGTTGCCCAACTCTGTTTGTTGCCAAGAAGGATCAAACAAAAAGACTCGTGGTTGACTATCGTCCTCTCAACGAGAAAACCATCAAGAACAAGTATCCACTTCCTCGTATCGATGATCTTTTTGATCAACTTGCTGGAGCCTCAATATTCTCAAAGTTGGACTTGAGGATGGGGTACCATCAGATAAAGATCAGAAAGGAAGATATTCCTAAGACAGCTTTCACCACTCGGTACGGTCTATATGAATACACCGTCATGTCCTTTGGTCTCACCAATGCACCGGCAACGTTCTCAAGACTCATGAATTCTGTCTTCCATGAATACCTCGACAAGTTCGTTGTGGTATATCTTGATGACATTCTAGTCTACTCAAAATCCGAGGAAGAGCATGGAGAACACCTTCGTCTCACTCTCATGAAACTTCGCGAGCATCGTCTGTATGCCAAGTTTTCCAAATGTGAGTTCTGGATTCCAGAAGTTGCATATCTTGGTCATATCATCTCTGCCAAAGGCATTGCCATTGATCCTGAAAAGGTTAAGGCAATTGTTGACTGGAAACCCCCTAAGACGGTGAAGCAAGTCAGAAGCTTTCTTGGCTTGGCTAGCTATTGCCGTCGTTTCGTCCAAAACTTTTCCAAGATTGCTAAACCTCTCACTGATCTCACAAAGAAGGACAAAAAGTTCGTTTGGACTCCACAATGTGATGAGAGTTTCAACCTCCTGAAGACTAAACTCACTTCCACACATGTTCTAGTTGGCCCCGACACTACCAAACCTTTCCAGATATTCTGTGATGCATCTCTCCAAGGCCTAGGAGCAGTTCTTATGCAAGAACGTCAAGTTGTCGCTTATGCTTCACATCAGTTGAACCCACATGAGCAAAACTATCCCACTCATGATCTTGAACTTGCAGCAGTTGTGTTTGCCCTCAAGAAATGGAGACAATACTTGTTGGGTAACAAAACTGAAATCTTTTCTGATCATAAGAGTCTGAAATACATCTTCACTCAGCCAGATCTGAACCTCAGGCAAAGGAGATGGATTGAGAAGATTAAAGACTTTGATCTCACCATTTCTTACACTCCAGGCAAGGCTAATGTTATGGCCGATGCTCTCAGTCGCAAATCCTATTGCAATAATCTCATGATCATGGAAAGCCAACCTCCACTTCATGAAGAATTCCAGAAGCTGAACCTTGGTCTTGTTCCTGAAGGATACCTTGCTAGCTTGACAGCCAGCCCAACTCTCGAGGACAAGATTCATTCTGAACAACTTCGTGATAATGAAATCAAGAAGATTGTGGATCACATCAAGGAGGGCAATGATAAATTCAAGTCCTTCTCAATTGATGACAAGGGAACTGTGTTCTTCGAAGGACGCATTGCAGTCCCTCAGATTCAAAGTCTCAAGGATATCATTCTCAAGGAGGCTCATGAAACTCCTCTATCCATTCACCCTGGAAGTACAAAGATGTACCAGGATCTCAAGACTCTGTATTGGTGGCCTGGCATGAAACGTGAAATTGCTCAATACGTTTCTGAATGCGACGTTTGTCAACGTGTTAAGGCAGTCCATCAGAAGACAGCAGGTCTACTCCAACCTCTGAAAATTCCTGAGTGGAAGTGGGACATGATTGAAATGGACTTCGTTACTGGGTTTCCAAAGTCCAAAAAGGGCAACGATGCAATCTTCGTTGTTATTGATCGTCTCACTAAGGTTGCTCACTTCTATGCTGTAAAGGAAACTATCTCAGCTAGCCAGTTAGCAGAGCTCTACACAGCAAAGGTTGTTCCTCTTCATGGTGTTCCATTGGAAATAAGCTCAGACCGTGGAAGTATTTTCACTTCTCATTTCTGGAAGAGCTTTCAAGAAGCATTGGGCACCAAACTTCTGTTCAGCACAGCTTATCACCCTTAGTCTCAGGGGCAAGTCGAAAGAGTCAATCAGATTCTCGAGGATATGCTCAGAGCATGTGGTCTCTCCTTTGGCATGAAATGGGAGGATTGCCTTCCATATGCTGAATTCTCCTACAACAACAGCTACCAGGCAAGCCTAGGCATGGCACCATTTGAGGCACTGTATGGTCGCAGATGCAGGAGTCCAATCAATTGGTCTGGAGTTGGTGAACGTTCACTTTTAGGCCCTAACATTGTTAAGGAAGCCGAGGAGAAAGTTCGTATCATTCGTGACAATCTCAGGATTGCTCAGTCTCGTCAGAAGAGCTATTATGATAGCAAGCACAGGGATATGGTCTATGCACCTGGTGATAAGGCATATCTCCGTGTAACTCCCCTCAGAGGCACTCATCGTTTTGGTGTGAAAGGAAAGCTTGGACCAAGATACATTGGCCCTTTCAACATCCTCTCAAGACGTGCAGAGAATGCTTATCGTCTTGAACTTCCAGAAAAACTATCCAAAGTGCACGATGTGTTCCACGTGTCACAACTCAAGAAGTGTTTCAAAGATCCAGATCGTGCAGTTGATCATGATTCCATTGAGCTGCAAGATGATCTATCTTATGAGGAGCACCCTATTCGTATTCTCGATGAGACCGAGCGTAAGACTCGCAACAAGAGCACCAAGTTCTTGAAAGTCCAATGGTCGCATCATTCTGATAAAGAGGCAACGTGGGAGACCGAAGAGGATCTTCGCAAGAAGTATCCGGACCTTTTCACATCTCAGTAGGGAATCTCGGGGCGCGATTCCTTCAAGGGGGGGCGTTTTGTAACATCCAAGTATGAAAACCCTTAGTTGTTTTACTTGTTGTTTTTATTTAAGCAATGCATCATGTCATCATATCATTGCATTTGTTTTACTTATGTTTGCATTGTTTTCATAATGAATCAAACCTTGTTTTCACACTTGTCTGTTACAATCTTTCAAACAAAGAATTGCAAAACAAAACCTTTCATTGTTTTCCAAATAATTCATTGATGTTCAACTATTAAATTGTTGCCTCAAATCATTCCTTTAATTCCACCAATTAAATTCAAATCATTTCCAAATTCTCAAATCAGTACCTTTTGGAAACCATAAAACTCACCAAACATTTCTTCCCCCTCTAAATCATTCTAAAACCCTAGGGGTAACCCTATTCTTATACATGTTTTTATTAAGGTTTTATTAAACTCAAATCCCTCTATTTTGGATTCAAACACAAACTATAATTTTAAATTTCAATTTTTGAAATCCAAGCTTGCAGGGTGGTTTCTAATTACCTAGAAGGCTTAACCAAATTTTTTCAAATTTTTCTATAAGCAAAACCCTACCTTTTTCTTCCAAAAGCAAACTGCAAAAAAAAAAAAAATTAAACAGAAAAGAATAAAAAAGCAGCTAACCTACGCGCGCGCAGCAGGAGACCCAGCCAGCCCAGCCCAGCTAAGCCTACCAGCGCGCGCAGCCAGCCCAAGTGTCCCTCGTACCGATTCGTCCGCGCCAAGATTCGTGCTGCCCTCTATTCCTCCTTCGTTGCCCCGTACGGCAGAGCATCCGGCGGAGCCACCGCAACCCCGAGCTACTCCGGCGGCTAGGGCAGCGTGCAGGCCCTATAAGTACCTCCTAGGCACCTGGCGCTGTGCCCTAGTGCCTAGGGTTCCGCCTCCACTTCGTATCCGCCGCCAATTCGCCTCCTTCCCCGTCGAGCCCCCTCTCTGCAACTATCCCGCCGGCGAGCTTCTGAAGAATTCAATGGCGCCGCCGCAGAGATCTCCCACCTAGCCACTCACAAGCAGGAATCAGATCGCCGTGGTTTCCTCTTCCCCTTGGACAACCGCAATCGCCACGGTGAGCTTCCGATCGTCGACGCCGTCCCTTCTCCTTTTTCCGGCCACCGTGCCATGTCTACTGAACCCGAGCATCTCGACGCCGTTGCAGAGCAGCACGTCATCGTTTGAGCACGGGCACGAGTTCGCCACCGCACCCTCTGCACGTTGGACACCTCCAGGGAGCCCGCCGTCGACCAGATCCTCGCCGCCGTCCTCCACCTCTCCGCTGCAACCTCGCCGCGCCTCACTGCAACCGCGACGAAACTACGGTGAGCTCCGCTCACCGTTCCCTCCTCCCTCTTCTGCATCCGTGCATCGATCCGTAACGTCCAGCACAGCCACAGCGAGCGCCGCCGTGCCGTTGATCGCCGGCGAGCCCCTCTGTTTTCCTTCTGTCAGTCGAGCACGCAGTGTTTCGTCAGTTAAAAGTTCAGTCTTGCGCGAACTGAAACTATATCCTCTCTGCGTCGCCTCCTCTGTCAGCTGAACGCGAACACCGCAGTGGTACTGAACCTTTGCGCGCAGCGCCTGGGCACGGGTTCGAGTCCCGGAAGCCGCAACCTTTTTTTGGAGATTTTCTCCCACGCGCAGTGGCCCACCAGGCAGTGGCACTTGAAGCCACGCAAGCGTGTGCGCCACGCTGGCCCCTCTGGCCCACTGCGCAGTAGCAGTGGGTAGCGAGAACCTGAGTAACAAAAGGTTTTCTGCGTAATTCAAAAATTCCAAATTCTTTTTTAAATAACAGAATTAAATCAAAACTTTAAAATTCAATATCTCCCATTTTATAAATCCACTAAATACAAACTTTATATCTATTCTGATCCAAATTTTATACTCTTTCCAAATATTCAACTTGTGTTCTGTTTTGAATTTTCAAAATACTTTTAAATTTCAAATTTGAATAATTCAAATGCAAATTGAAATAATTCATAACTAATTCATACTGTTTTCAAATAATTCAAATAAAATATGTTTTTCACACCTTTTTGAATATTCTATTCAAATATAAAATTTGTTTTCTGGTTTGGATAATTTAAATTGCCTAAACAATTTAAATCTTGTTTAACTCAATTAAAACTTGTTTAATATTGTTTAATTCATAACTAAATAATTCAAAGTCCAATTTCAAAATGTGAAACATGTAATCCAACTAAAATTTGATAACCTTTCAAATATAAAATTTGTAAATTGTTTTGCACACCCTAACTTGATGAAAACAATAATTGTTTGTGTACCATGTTTAAGTAACAAAATTCCAAACTTAATAAATGCTTTTCTAAATTGTTAACTATCATTCCAATTGCATTTAAATTGTTATGTTATTGTTATTCATCATGCATGCATCATGATAACAACCAACACCTAATAAATAGTTGTAAATCATTTGTTCCAATTGTTTCAATGGATCCTTTTCCATATGCAACCCTTGCATATGGGTCCATTTAATTTGTGCTATCATGTTAGTCAGTTTATCTAGATGCACCTATTAAATTGTCATGCATCATATTGACTGTGCACAATGCCATGAACATGATTGTTTACATTCCTGTTTTGTCTGTTTGCTTCTTCTCGGTTAGACGACGACTACGTTGAGCCCGACGATCCTTACGACACCACTACTCAGGACCGAGCCCAGTACCCGGCTACTGAGCTGCCAGGCAAGTTATCACTCACATGAATCATCGAGTTCCTTTCCACACTTGTTGTCAATACTATCCTTTTGTCTACTATTGCTAGCCCTATGTATCGTTGCTTGTTCTCCGAACCTATCACATGATACCCTGAACCAATGATACTGCCTCACCTCCATACCTACAGCCTTTGTTTGTGCCTTAGTATTATCTAGCATGCTTAGGGTTGCTTTTACTCGAGTCTGTTGTCGGTTACTACTTTTACTATCTTATTATTTGTACCGGGGGCTCGATGTTGATCAATCAATCCTGTTAATTGCTAATGGTAATAATAATTTGATGATAAGGCACCGGCAGGAGGCCCATGAGAGGTTTTGGAGCCTGCTAGTGTCGACCCTAATAGGAAAAGGGTCTTGTCTACTGATCCATGATGAGCGCACTACCCGCATTTGGGAAGCGAGTATGGGCGCCCCCCTCAACTTGACCTGATTCGCATCTCGTCCAAATCGCCTCATTTAGTTCGTGTTTTCCATTTGCCGCATGCATGTTTTTGCGAGCCCAGCGCAGGGTGGAACTTTCGTAGTCGGCATATAGGGGGACACGGTCTTAGAGTGCTATGATGGTCCATTTTCTTCTGGGCTTGATTAGCCGTGCGCCCAAGGTTCTTTGGGCTTGATGCGAAGAATGGTTGGTTGTGTTGAGTGCCCCGCTTGGTGGGAGGCATCCCATCTGGCGGGATATTCATGAGTGTACGGCCAAATTGGTGCAACCCTGCAGGGATAATCTTCTCGAGAAGCCGTGTTTTCCGCGGTTATGGATTACTTGGTGAAAGTACTGGCTAACAAGTACTCAGGACAACTTAAACATAATGATCAAACATGTTACACCCCATGATTAATAACTTGACTAGTAATAGGTTTATTCACACAATAACTTGATTCACCTTTAATCCACCTGTGTGAGTTATCCTCGGATTGCTTCTTTGGATAAGGGGCGAGATCCAGGATGGGTTTGTTTGCAGTTATCTTTCAGTTGGTTACAATCCTCGATCTCATCTTTTCTGTTAGCCGGAACTTGTAGTTATCTTCTGTAGTTGGTTAGAGCAGCCAGCAGCAACTTTTATATCACCCCTTTCTTCCGTTGATCCCAAGCATCAATGCTTGTGTTGACGGGTAACTCTTTGATGAACTGTGAGTCTTGCTTGCCAGTACTTGGATGTACTGACCCCGTTGGGGCTGTGGTTTACGCAGAGTACGACTACGACTACGATGCTTCCCAGGATGGCTACTTTGTGGAGTTCGACGAGACTGCGGACGAGTAGTTAGCTGGACCAGGGCAGGATCCAGAACCTACGTGGATGGGCTTCGTCTTGTTTATTTTTCTCCGGCTTCTTAAGCCATGGATTTGTCTGTACTCAGACCCCTTTGATTGCTTCCGCTGTTGTAATGAATGATATGTTGGGACATGTGTCCTCTGGATGACTGTATTCGATATTTTCTGCCTTAGTGAAGGCCAGTTGCACTTATTTCATTCTTTTGTGTCTTAGAGACAGTTTGTGTTATCATTTCGTTCAAAGCTGTTGACGTACCGTGCGTGTTTGAATATGAAGTACGTCGGAAGTAGTGCCTTAGGTTCCTAGCGGATAGTTTACTTCGACGGTGGAAGCAGGGCTTGTGTTGTCGCGCATAAGCGCAGGCCTACCAGGAAGCTGGGACGTGGGAGCAGTTATGCCCCATAATCCAAGCACCTGACTTCCAGTTCGTGCGAGGAGTATCCTCTAGAAACCTTGGGTGCGACATTCATTGATTTAGGGTGTAAACTTTTTCCCTAGTGTTCATGCTAGATTTCACATCGTTCACATGCCCCACTAGCCCTCCCCTAGATTCATTACCTTCATCTAGTGTGCTCCTCACGATGTAGTCTCGTAGCACAATTTTTTTTACTATGCCATGTTATTGTGCTCACTTGCCATGCTATGATAATTCACACTTGCCACTCTCGTACTATCACGCTAAATAAAAAATATAATAAAAAAAAACACAAACACATCACACAACCATGTTCTTTACTTCACACCATGCTATGATGTAGTTAGTTTTTACTCACTAGCTGATTCTTGCTTCCCACCCATAATAATGAAATATTTTTTTTACTTAATTCAACAACGACCATGTGCACTTAACCATAATTGTCCATATCCATGCATCATCTCTCTCAGGTGATTCTGATGCACACCGTAATCTTCGTCCTCGCAAGAAAAGTGCTGCCACTGTCACTGGCTCTACTCCTCGACAGGGTTCTTCCATTCCTGTCAATACAGATGAGCCCGTGGTCAAGAATTGGGGTGGTCTGAGTACCACGGATTTTGAGGCGGCCCGGTTGAAGTTCAACCCATATGCGTTTGGTCAGAGTACTTGTGCTGACCCACGGTTTTTCTGCAAGATGCATCAGGTCATGTATGAGTTCATCCTTGGCAAACTGTAGAACAGCTATGTGGATCATCACTTCTTTGATGTGGATGCTTCCCGCACGCATTGGTCCGGGGTCATGGAGCTTATGGATTTTCACAATCTCACTCCTCTCATGGGTGCTAACAATGCTCACCCATTTTCCCCTGAGTTGCTGAAGGAGTTCTATGCCACTGTTTTCTTCTCCACTACGGGTCCTCATACTTTGACTTGGATGAGTGGTGGTGTTCTGTGTACTGCTACCATGGAGGAGTTTGGTACTCTTATTGGTGTTCCACCAATCATCTTTACTCATCATAGCCACATTCGCATTCATGGTGATCTAAAGAATATTATGAAGGCTAAGGATGGTCTGCGTCACTACTACCGAGAAGGTACCGGATCTCAGCACTATCCCAAGGTCAAGTATTTCTCTGAGTTTTGGTACATTGTCCACACAATTCTCCGGAACACTATCAATGTCAAGTTTGGTGAGAAGGGTGAGGTCCGCAAGTGGTTGATCAATCTTCTCTTTCACATCGGCACTGCTATGAGTAACAACAAGAAATTGGACATTTTGGATTTCATGTGGCATGAGATGAGGACCGTGGTTCGTGACAAGAGGGTACCCATCTATGGATCCTACCTTCAGATCCTCATTGAGTCCAAGATCCCAGTTGGTCTTGTCAACAACTATGCCAAGGTGACTCCTAAGCTGTCTGTTCTTATTTCGGAGGCTGAGGCTGAGTTAGCTGCTGCTCAACGCCCTAAGCGTACCCGCACACTGTCCTCAGCGCCTAGTACCTCTCAAGGTGTCCGCCGTTCACCTTCTCCAGCTCCTACTGGCCCTGCTCCTGACACTTTCAGCATTAAGAGGGCACTCCAGAAGATGAACTGCTTCTTCATTGACAAGCAACAACAGGATTATCAGGCCTATCGCAAGGGCAAGGCCTCTCGTCGAAATCAGCGGGCCATCATGACAGCTCTTCAGCTCCCACTCAGCTCTTCTAGCTCAGATGAGATTCCAGAGGACTGGTGGAAGTCCCAGCACACCTACTGTCTTGGCGATGACGCTTGCTCTCTTGGCTCCTTTTCGCCCCCCCCCCCCTACACTGCTACTGCTAGCTCCAGTCAGGCTCCTCCCGAGGACGTTCCCGCGGCGGATGATGAGATGGAATATGACGAGTGATTGGACTTGCATTGTTTTCTCCCTTTTTGGTGTCTGATGCCAAGGGGGAGAAATACTCACGCATTGCATTGCATTTCATGCATCCATTTGCGTTTTATCCTCGCTATTATTTTCTTTGATCTTAGTTGATGCTACTATTTGTGTGGTTTGTTGAACCTTGGTACTATTGTAAGACTGTGTCTCTATTTACTCATCGTACTATCTATCTATCTATCTATCTATTATGCGACGTGATATTTGAAGTGTTGAAGATCATAGCAAGGCTATTATATTTTCTATCTACTCACTAATTGATGTGATGAAGCCATAATGAGTTTATTCTTTATCTATCTACCACTATGACAAGAATACTATGGTGAGATCTATCTTGTGTACAATACAATCACTCATCTATATATAACATTATGTCTACACATGAATAGTCAATTTTTAGTTCAAAGTTGTTTTCAACAAACACTTTGTCTATACATATGCATCTATAGTGCTAAATCATGTTCGGATAACCCTCACACTTCACATAGGTATATCATGATAACATCACATGCCCTATTGTCCTATAAAACATAGTGTGAAAAGAGAATTATGTTCGTTGCACTCCATATGACTATCAAATATATATGTCTCATGTTTGGGCACACAAATAGGGGGAGTACCACTATAATTTTTGTCTCCTTGCAAATAGCCATGATAAATTTTCCTTTATGAAAATCCGTATGTTGTCATCAAACATCAAAAAGGGGGAGATTGAAAGGACATTGTTCCTAAATCTTGTTTTCGGTGTTTGATCACAACATGTGGAAGGTCTAATGTTTTCCCTAATTTTACTCAGAGCCTATCATGGATAAAATGCAATCATATATCTCCTTGGACACTCATACAATGGATAGCAAAAATGGAGAAAATATTAGGGGAAAGGAGGAAAAGAAAAAAGGAGAGAGGAAGAGAAAACAGGGGAGGCCGGCCGGCCCCTAGGCCGGGCTGGTCGGGCGGTGCCCTGGCCCCAGCTCCCCTCCACGCCGGCCCCAGGTCGGACAGCTCGGGAGGGTACCCGGCCCCATCTCCTCTTCCACGCCGGCCTGGCCGGGCTCCCAGGCCGGGCTAGTGCTGCCCCGGCCTCCCCTCGCCGCCCACGCCGGCCCCAGGCCGGGCTATCCCAGGTCGGGGTGGGAAGGCTCTCCAGCCCGTCCGATGTCCACGCAGGCCCCAGGCCGGGCCCCTAGGCCGGGGTGGGATTTTCCCCTGCCCTGGACGCCCCAGGCCGGCCTGGCCGGCTTCCTAGGACGGGGTGGGCTTCAGAGTGAAGGATCCCCCTCCAACGACCGTTTTATCACCCCCCGTATAAAAGGAGGGGTTCTTCCTCCTTTAGAACTTGTCAATTACATTCACTCTCTCCACCATTGATTGACCAAGCTCAAGCAACTCCTCAAATCCCCAACCAAAGCTCGTGATACTTTGGGATTTGAAGGAGACACCACCGATCTACAACTCCACCAAGTCGATTAGAAATCCACCCACTCATCCCTTAGGGATCTTGTTATTCTTAGTTCATCGGAGCCAAGAATCTTGTTGCTCTTAGCTCATCGGAGCTCGGAGCCTTGTTGATATCCCCGGTGCTCTTGTGCTCGTGGATCTTGTTTCTCGGAGTCTTGGTGGCTCTCAGGATTCGGTGAGGACCCTCCAATCTTGTGGAGTGTGCCTCATCCTTGTAAAGGTTCTAGTTGTCAACCTCAACAGCGTGATTCGAGCCTATCCACATCGGTGGAAGGACTCGAAGGAGATACGGTGTGCCATTTGAGGGCTACTCGGTGTTCCACTTTGGTGGCACCGCACCACTCCAACGGAGATTAGCTTCCATTGGGAAGTGAACTTCGGGATAAATCTCCGCGTCATTATGTTCGGTTATTCCTCAACTTACCTTTACTAGTTAGTACTAGCTTAGTCGTATATTCACCTTGTGCTAGTTGTACTTTCTCAACATATAGGATTGTTCACCTAGTTGCATAATATAGATAATCTATATTTGAGCATTACCTTGCTAACTTGAAAAAGAAGCTAAAATTTGTAGTTAACCTATTCACCCCCCCTCTAGTTAACCTCTCGATCATTCGACTGGGGCGTTTGTTGACCCGATGTTTGCCAGTCTATCAGCTTCTTCGTTATTTGATCGAGCAATGTGCTTCAGTTCGCACCCTTTAAAGCTTCTTTCGAGCAGGTCGTACATGTCGCGATAAGAAATCATGTTGTCTGCGACGGCGTCGCATTCTTTCATTGTTTGCTACATGATAAGGCTGGAGTCTCCGTATATCACCAGTCGAGTGGCGCCGCAGGCGATCACCATTTTCATGTCATGGAGGAGTGCTTCGTACTCGGCGTCGTAGTTGGATGTTGGATCGCCGAGGGGGAAGTCGAGGGGTAGAACGTACTGTAGTTTGTCGCCTCTTGGCGATATGAGAATTATGCCGGCTCCCACCCCTTCTTTCCTTTTCGACCCGTCGAAGTACATGATCCAGGAACTTGTGTACTCTAGGGGTCCTGGAGTTTGCAGCTCTGTCCACTCGCAAAGGAATTCCACGACCACCTGGGACTTGAGGGCGTTGCGTCCTGTGTATATTATGTCCCAGGCGCCTAGCTCGATGATCCACTTTGCGATTCTTCCGGATGCCATGGGGGTTATTCATGATGGTACCGAGTGATGCGTCATTTAGCACCATGACGGTATGCTCCTGGAAGTAATGTTTGAGCTTCCGAGCCGTAAGGACCTCTCCATACGCGAGTTTCTGGTAGTGGGGGTATCGTTGTTTGCACGGCGAAAGTACCTCGCTGAGGTAGTACATTGGTCTCTGAGCACCGTATGCTTTTCCGTCCTCTGGCCGCTCGACGACTATTACCGTACTGACCACTTGATTAGTTGCGGCTATGTAAAGGTAGAGAGGTTCCCTTTCCTACGGTGTTGCCAGTATGCGCATGCTCTGCATCACTCTTTTCAAGTCGACGAACGCCTTTTTTGCTTCTGGCGTCGACTCAAACTTATCCGTTTTCTTCAGCAGTTTGTAGAAGGGGAGCGCCTGCTCACCCAATCTTGCGATGAACCTGCTGAGGGCTGCCAGTTCCCCTGCCAGCTATTGGACTCCGCAGAGATTTGTTGGTTCTTTCGTCGTCAATATTGCTTTAATTTTCTCCGGGTTGGCCTCAATTCCTCGGGCAGAGACCAGATAGTCGAGGAGTTGGCCAACAGGAACCCCGAAGATGCATTTTGTCGTGTTGAGCTTGATTATGTACGCGTTGAGGGCGTCGAATGTCTCCCTTATGTCCTCGAGGAGTGTGTCCTCCACTCGATTCTTGATGACGATATCGGCAACGTACACTTGTACGCCCTTGCCAATGAGCTTGGCGAGGTATTTTTGCATGCAGCGCTGATATGTTGCGCCTGCGTTTTTTAGCCCGAAAGGCATTGTCGTGTAGCAGTATACACCGTGTGGTGTGATGAATGCTGTCTTTTCCTCGTCTTCCTGCTTCATCCTGATCTAGTTGTATCCTGAGTAGGCGTTCAGGAAGGAGAGGTGCGGACAGCCTGCGTTGGAGTCGATAATCTGGTCAATCCGTAGGAGCGGGAAGTTATCCTTGGGGCAGTGTTTGTTCAACGACGTGTAATCGATGCACACGCGAAGGATGTATATGTTTTTCTTTGGGACCAGCATTGGTTTTTCTAACCAGGTGGAAATCTTGATCTCCCTGATGAACTTGGCGGCTAGGAGTCTGTTCACCTCTTCTCCGAGTGCTCTCTGTTTTGGCTCAGAGAAGCGTCGAGTGGTCTGCTTGACCGGCTTTGCGTCTTTAAACACTTCCAATGAGTGCTCGGCGAACTCCCTGGGTAATCCTAGCATATCTGACAACTGCCAGGCGAAAATCTCCTAGTACTCACGAAGGAGTTCGACGAGCGCGCTTTCCTATGCGTATGATAGGGTGGTGGACACGATCGTCTTCTTCGCGGATTCTGTCGGGTGCACTTGATGCTTTCGAGATTTGCTACTCGGGCTGAAATCGAGATCCGGGGAGTTCTTTTTGGTTAGCGGCATCACGGAGTTATCTGTGGTTTTTGCCAATTCTTCTAGCTCCTCTTGCATCCCGAAAGATTTTGCGATCTTATGGAATTCGTTGTCGCACTTGTCTGATTTCTGGAAGTCGCCTTTTACGGTGATTGTACCGTATTCTCCTGGGAGTTTCAGCTTGAGGTAGGCATAATGAGGTACTGCCATGAATCTCGCGAACTTTGTTCGGCCGATAATGGCGTGGTACTGTGATGGCCAGTCGACTACCTCGAAGTCAAGGAATTATCTACTGTAATTGCGCGGATCCCCGAGGATCACCTCCAAGTTAATTGTTTCGAGTGGTCGGAACGCTTTACCCGATACTATCCCGTGGAAGGATGTTTCTGATTCTGCGAGTCCCTCCAAGTTCTTTTTCATTTTATGGAGTGTATCCGCGTATATGATGTTTATTCCGCTGCCACCGTCCATGAACACCCTGGCTAGGTCGTAGTTGCCTATTTGCGCCTGGATGACAAACGCCGCATGCCCCGGTCGATACGCCCGAGGGGGGGTGGTCCTCTCGTGAGAAGGTTATCGGGTGCTCGGACATCTTCAGGTATTCAGCCTTGGACGGTGGTGCTTGCACTGCCATGTTAATGTGGCGTGTGTTGGTCTTCTGAACTCGTCGGGACGGGCAGACTTTCTGTATCATATGTAGGAGCCAGTGGGGGTTTGGGTAGCTGTTTCCTCCTTGATTTGTTGTGGATGGATTAGCTGGTGCAGGAAGGGCGGCTAGAGCCATGTTGTGGTGACCCGCAGGCGGAGGCAAGGGTGGTGGTTGGTGTCCTCCCGGCAGTTGCGGGTATCCCTGGCTGATGGCTGCCCTATGCTTCTTCGTGTACGCCTCGTGGATGCCTTGGAACTTTCGTCAGTCCTTGAGGAGGTGAGTGGCCTTGGTTTTTCCCATGCGCTTATCCGTGTAAACATATGCAGAGAGCAGTATCCATCAAGGTCTTCCTCGGTGGTTTTGTCGTCTGGTTTTGGCTTCCACTCGCGATTTCCGCGGGATCCGCTGTCGCGGTTTCTTGTGAACTCGGCCGCTACCAGTTCCAATTGATCATCCTGGTTGTTGTGTTTTCTCTTCCTCTTCTGGCGGTCGCCGTTGCAGTCCTCGTCATGCGCGGGTGAGGATACTTTTTCGTTGCGCAGGGATTCTTCGTCGTTCGCCCATTTGTCTGCTATCACCATTAATTCTCCGATTGATTTGGGTGCGGATCGCCCGAGTTCTTCTCGGAAGGCGGCGCGTCTAGCGTCCTTGGTGAAGGCCTCGACTGCTATTTCCTCTGATATGTTGCCCTCCGTGTTTTTGAGTGTGGTCCATCTCTAGATATACTCGCGGGTAGACTCGCCGCTTTTCTGCCTGCAGGCTTGTAGTTCCTCGATAGATGCTGGCCGCTTGTATGTTGCCTAGAAGTTCTTCTCGAAGTCGCGGGTGAGATCGTCCCAGGATCTGTAATACACGTGCGGTCTTCCTTCAAGCCAGCTTCGGGCTGCGCCTCGAGGTGCATGTTTAGGTACTGCATGACTGTAATTTTGTTCCCGCGCTGAAACTTCACCGCGGTCAGATAGTCTGAGAGCCAGGTCTTGGGTTCTTGCGAGCTGTCGTACTTCGGGACTTCCTCGTGAGTTTGAACCTCTTGGGCATCGGTGCCTCGCGGATGCTACTGCTGAAGCACATCGCGCCGCAAGCTTCCTCGTAAGAGGAGGTGGATAGCGATCGGGCACGGTTCGTGCGCGCTCGAGCTTTGCCGACCTTGCTTTGCACGATGTATCCACGTGCATCGTATTGAGTTTGATCGTGATTATCTTCCTGCCGCGGTTCCCTGCTGCGATGTCGCGAGCAGCTTCCGTGGTGCCGTGGCTGCTGTCACGATTTCGCGGGCTATCCACATTGCTGCGCGGGCTGTCGCCATGGAGTCTTGCCTCTTTGCCCCTACGACGACGAGGTGATCCTTTATCTCCTCCTTTTGGTGATGTACTCTTGCGTCTGCGAGGTGTTTTGTCCACCCGAGGTGGTTTATTAGCTTCAGGGGTGTCGCATTTTTGCGGTTCTAGGCGGCGATTGCCGCTCCGGCCATGCCTAGTCCCCTCTGGACATGTCGGTGTTGCTCCGCGCGGGGGTCATTTTCGGGTGGCTGGTTTGCCTGCAAGTACGTAGCAGCGGCCAGGACCGCGGTGGCGGGAGTCATCGGCTGCACGTTGCCCTCGTCGTCAACGTGCACGAGGGAGGTATCGAGGGTCTTGCTGACCTCACTAAGGGACCCTTGGTCCATGCGAGCGGTTTTCGAGACATACTTCCCCTTCTTTGGGGGCTGGTTCCCTGTCGAGCGGGTCTAGGAAAGCTCCGCGTGTCGCACTCTTGATTCTTCTGCCGCTTTCTTCCGCAGTTCTAGTTCTTTGCGGGCTTCTGATAGCTGTCGACTTTTCAGCAACAGGTGATAATGGTACGCGGTCAGGTCCTCTTGAGGGGACCCGATTTCTATCGGGTGGCCCGACTGTATCGCTGCCTTCGCTTTGAGCCAAGCAGGTCGCAAAACATTGATCCGTCGTCGCGCTGCTAGGCTTTCCTCCGTTTCGACGGGTTCTTCGGGTGAATCTGCCATGTAGACTTGGGCCAGATATGGCTCGTGAGTCTTTGGCGTAGGTCAGCGGTCCTCGCCGAATTAGCAGGGTTCTTCAGTCGCGACTTTATGGAAGTTGCGTGTGTTGCAGCGGATGGAATCACCGTTGAGCGCTAGGTCGCGACTGGCATCGCCGGATGGCGATTCGAGGGTCGCCGGGCTCGAGATGGACTCAGAGTCCGATCTGTCGAGATCGATCTGGTCGGGGAAGCATAGGATTCCCTCCTTGCTAGCGCGGAAGCGAAGATCGCCGAACGTTATGTTGACGCCTTCCTGGAGTCCGCTGAACGCATGGCGAGATTCCGGCGGGTGGGGCGTGTAGATGAACGACCCGTGCCTGCCGTTCCCACAGACGGCGCCAATTTCGGGTTAGTCATATCGGCAAATCTCTCGGATGATCCGGTAGGGTTTCGAGTAAGAGAACGAAGTAGCCGTTGGTGACAACGTCGGCTAACAGGGGGCACGATTTACCCAGGTTTGGGGCCCTCGTAGATGTAAAACCCTTACTCCTTCTTGTCTGTCTTTGTATTATGAGGATTGTTACAATGGTGGGTGCCTTGGCCGAGAGATTAGATCTCGAGCTATGGCTATGGTGGTGGAAAAACTGAGATTAGATGTTCCCCACGGGTTGCTCTCCTAGCCTTTAAATAGAAGGCTAGGTCTCAAGCCGTACCCGAGGGGGTTACAAACCCTAGCTCTAGTCGGTGGAGGCTTTCCATCTTGCCCCACAAGTCTTGCGGGTGGGCCGCTGGTGGGCCCTCTAGAGCTACGAGGTAGTCCTTTGTGTTGGGCTTCAGTGCTGGGCCATGAACCAGGTAGGCTCACCCGATAGGTCCTAGGGTCATCCCCTCGTCACCTACTACCCTAGCAGTAACGGTAGAAGTACCCTTAAACACATAATCAAAATTATTCTCCATAACGAAATAAAATATCAGACAAAAATAAAAACAACACTCACAGTAAAAGTTTCTCTTACCAATTCCACTTATCAATAGAGCTTCACTCCCCCGCAACGGCGCCACAAAAAAGTATTGATGGCCCACAAGCATAGAGGGTGTATCATAGTACTTTCGATAAATAAGAGTGTCGAACCCAACGAGGAGCAGAAGGTGTTGACAAGCAGGTTGTATAGAGAATTAACCGTAAACACTAGCAACCATGTTTTTGGTTGTTTTGGATATAGCAGATAAATAAAGTGCGAGTAAATAAAGTGCAGTAAATAATATTGCAGCGAGTGGTCCAATCCTTTTGAGAGCAAAGGACAATCCGGTTGTTCTATTTATGATTGCCAAACGTTCTCGAGGACACATGCGAATTTCGTCAAGTGCTTTTGCTTCATTTCGGTTGATTAATATTTATTAGTTCGTGAAGTGTTGTGTGGGTGAACCTATGCTAATGCACCGTCCAACTAGGACTAATACATAATTGTGATTATACCCCTCATAAGAATCCACAATCATAAAAAAGTAATTAAGATAAATCTAACCACAACCTTAAAACTCCGGGATCCTACACTCCCTCGTGCATTGGTTTCCTAACGGGGGTTTAGGTTTCTGTCACTCCAGCAACCCCACAATTAGTAGCCAAACACACAATGCATCCTCCTAGGCCCATAAAGGTGAAGTATCATGTAGTCGACGTTCACATGACACCACTAGAAGAATAGCACCATAACTTAGATACCGAACCACGAGATATTTGATGAGGACATCCCTAGTACATTTCCACTTAAATAAGATGAAGTGAGACTTGGACCTATAACAAGGTCAAGGTCCAAGCTAATACAACAACAGGTGAATTAACTCCTTATTGATTATGATGTTTGTGATAGTGAGAATTTTATACTGCCTAAGTCTATGCATTTATGTATGATCGGGGTTATTGATAACACAAGCATGATGGAAGAAAACAACCAAGAGGAGCTGGAAAACAACATGGAGATGCTGGAAAACAAGACTACAAATGGTGAAAACAAACATACAAGATGGTGAAAACAAGAGAACCATGGTGAAAACAATCATACAAGATGGTGAAAACAATCATACAAGTGTGGAAAACAACTTATAGCTTGTTATTCCACGCCAGGAGAGAGTGAAAACAAGAGGAGGGCACCCCATTGGATACCAATGCGCCATATAAAAATCCTACTCCAAGTAGGTATGGTTTGTATACCATATCTGGCCGAACTCCTTAGTTTGGGTCGGTTTGTATCCTTTCTTCGAGTCCTATTGGGAGTCCTAGTCCAAGGGGGGTTGGTTCTTGCGCAAGGGCCTTGTGGCCGCACCCCTCCCCCTTAAATAGATGCCACCTACGTGTGGAAGAGTAGAACCAGTTTAAACCAAAGAAAACCCTATCCTCTAGATTGTATTGCTGCTAAGCATTCATCTTGAAGTATACCATTGCAAAGTTGCGTGATATCTTGTTATTCCATTGGGAATAGGGGGATACATGACCACTTGTGATCTTTGATTACTTGTGCAAGAGTGTGTAGTTGAGAATATCCAAAGGGCTTGATTGTTGTTGCATTGGCAACAAGGTCATCCAAGTGAGAGGTCTCAGTGTAGCACTAGTTATCACAAAATTCAGAAAAATACCACAAAAAGAGAGAGAGCTCATTAGGAAGAACGGGCCACCCCATATCATCTTGGTATCAGATTCTCAGGTTTACTCGGTGAGCAAAGTTATCCTTAGTTTTAGTTGTTTTTATTCCTATCTAGAAAAAGCAATACAAAAATATTAGGTTTAGATTTTTCCAAAGCCTAGATCAACACCAAATTGCTACTCTAGTTGTTGTTTATTGTTGATTTTTGTTCCTGTTTTTCTGTTTTTAGTTTTTCATCTTTTAGGGTTAGGGTTCATCTAGTTCTTGTCTTTTTTTTCAATACCGAAAAATCCAACAAAAAATAGTTGCTACCGTGTGCTTTATCTCTCGGGAATCAAGACCTACAACTTGCTTTGGTGATTTGATTTTGTTCTCGAGTTGATTTCTACCGCGGGAAAGTGTTTGGAGTTGCCTCGAGTTTATCTCACACAATCACAAAAAAATCCATCACAAAAACCCTCAGGTTCTAGCTCTAATCGGAACCCAATCCGACCCTGCCGTGGAACGCGTTTTCGCGATTCCTCTGCCGCGGTACCGCATCGTCCTCAGATCGGACTCCAACACGCACTTACCAAACCGCGCGTTCGTAACGCTATTTGCTTACCGCGCGCGCGCTCCCGCTCCTACCCGCACTCGGACTCCGAGTCTGTCGCGACACGCGTTTTGCGCGATTCCCTGCCGCCGCTGCCGTACGCGCGCTACACCTAGCCCAACTCGGACTCGATACAGGGGGCATAAAACCCACACCGCACCCGTTGCAAACCACACCGCACCACACCGCATGCTCTGCCGTGACATCGGTTTTCACCGTTTCTCTGCCGTGACCAAAAGCTCTACCGTGAGCTCGTTTTTCGTCTATTTTCATTAGTTTTTCTTTTGTTATTTCCTATTTTATCTCTAGAATTCTGTTCTGATCTTTGATAAGCCCTAGACATAGCCATTCTACAGCAAATTTTAGGTACCTGAAACCCAAAGACTAGCTGTTTTATTGCTCTATAGGCTACCCAATTTGATCAACTTTCTGTCCACTTTTCTGTTTTCCATTTGTTGCTCCTAGTTCATTCAAAGGCCATTGAAAAAAATCAAGGAAATAGAGAAAAGAGAAAAAGTATAAAAAAATAGAAAGAAAGAAAAAGCAAAAAGAGGCTGAGTCATAACTATATCACTAGTGGAGCTTGATACATCATATCTTGGATATTTTTTGTGGACATTTGAGCAATCTTGTGCCTGTTTTCATAGAGTATTTGCTAGTGTCTTTCTAGTTCTTGCAGTAACTCTTTCATATAATTGCTAAGCCACATTTGTCTCCCAGAGTGAGTGTGTTCCTTTAGTGTTTTCATCACATTAGACATCGCAATGGAGTTGTTATTTTGGTGTTGTTAGGATTCCCAACCAAGCCCCACCAAATACCCTGTTTGCATTGTGATACTTGATAGCCTGGTTATTCTCTTCTCACATTTAGCACACTTTTCATTGCCCCTTGTTGGTAAGTCGATCCTATTCACTTTGGAACAGTAAGTGAAGCACATCTTTGCTGGTTTTGAGTGAGTTGTGAGAGAGCACCACAACCCATTGATTATTTTTGTTACTAACAGATTAATCATGAGTTCTTCTAGTGATGTTGCTGTGCATGCAAGGAAGAAACCTGATGAGGTGGTCAAATGGAATGAGTATGAAGCTTTGAGAGATACAATTTACAAAAGAATCACTGCCGAGGTTGATAGAAGTGATGATTCTTTGAGAGAGGAGTTGAGGAACATGGACCTCAAAATTGAAGTTGCGGCCACACAAGAATCTCTTGATGCTATGCAAGAAACTTTGACACGACAAATTGCCAATTTAGCTACATTGGTTGCATGACAACAACAAAGACCTCCAGCAAATGATGATTTGGATGACGGGAGAGGTAATGTACTTGGAGGCCGTGGAGGATATGCAAGGAGAATTCTTGTGGAAAACAATAGAGAGAATGGTGGCTTGGGAAAACCAAAATTCTCTATCCCTAGTCTCACATGTGATGATGAAGATGTGAAAAAATACTTGATGTGGGAGCTGAAAATTGAGAAGTTATGGAGATTACATGAATATCCCGAGGAGAGAAAAGTGAAACTTGCATCTTCTGGTTTTGATGGCTATGCTCTCTTGTGGTGGGATGGCATTAAAATTTTGAGGGAAGAACAAGAACAACCAGAAGTTAACACATGGAGAGAGATGAAGCAATTGCTAAGAGAAAGATTTGTTCCAAGGAATTATATTAGAACTCTCTATGACAAGATACAACAATTGAAGCAAGGTACAAAATCTATGGATGCTTGTTACAAGGAGATGGAATTGATCCTACAAAGGGATCGGATTAGAGAGGAGCAGAACAAACAATGCAAAGATTCTTGTCAGGATTACAATTCAAAATAAGGAGCATTGTGAGGCATGTGCAATATAACAATATGAGTGAAATGTTGCATCAATCAAGAGAAGCTGAGAAGAGGCTGAATGAGGAGGTACAAGTGAGTGCTAGGAGGAGTTTCTCATCTCAAAAATCTGTTTTCACACCACCCACACCTCCAATTGCTGCAACCCGTGGGAGTACAAGTGCTAAAACCGAGACAAACACCTCAAGTGTAAGGAAAACAACATCACCATCTTTGGGTCCTAGTGGTGCTACACCTACCCCACGAAATAGGGACATGACATTCCATACATGTGGAGGAAAAGGGAACTTTAAGAGAGATTGTCCTAACAAGAAAATAATGATTATCAATGCTGATGATGAGTATGAGTCTGGAGATGATGTTGATCCTAATGAGGAGGATACATCTGATGATGATGGTCCTGTTGATGCTTATGCTACAGATTATCCAAACATTGTTTGCACATAAGCTTTGGGTGTTGTTCATAGTGATGAGAGCCAAAGATGCAATCTATTTCAAACCAAGGCAATTGTTGGTGCTCAAATGGCTTGAAAGGTGATCATTGATGGAGGGAGTTGCAGAAATTTAGCAAGCAAGGATTTATGTGCAAATCTCAGATTGAGATATATTCCACACCCACATCCATATTATATTCAATGGTTGAGTGACAAAGAATAAATCAGGGTATGCCAAATTGTGAGAGTGGAATTTCTCATTAGACAATACAAAGATACAACTGAGTGTGATGCGGTTCCCATGTCAGTTTGTCACCTATTACTTGGAAGACCATGGCAATTCGACATGAAGGTTACACACAATGGGAGAGCAAACACATACCAATTGAATTGGAATAATAAGTATATTATCTTGAGGCCTATGACACCACAACAGATTGTGAATGAGTCTAGACAGAAAACTGAAGTGAATCTAGAGAAGGAGAGTGAGAGGGATGCCAAGAGTGAAAACACAAATTATGTGGGTGAAAACAAGCCTAGGCCGAGTGGTAAAAGTAAGGGAGTGAGCCTTTTGACAATGTTAGCCACCAAATTAGATTTGAGAGAGTTTGGAGAGGATCCTAGCTTAGTACCTATAGTGCTCATGCATAAGGGGTAAATTTTAGTTTCTAATGACACGACTCCTCTTTCTATTGGTGTTTCTAATGTTTTGCAGGAGTTTGATGATGTTTTTCCAAAAGAAGTACCCTCAGGGCTGCCACCATTGAGAGGGATTGAGAACCAAATTGATTTAATTCCTGGATCATCATTACCAAACCGAGCTCCCTATAGGACAAATCCTCAAGAGACAAAGGAAATACAGAAACAAGTACAAGATCTTCTTGACAAACGAATCTCATAGTGGTGGATTAATGGGACACTTTGGACGTGAGAAAACATTACTTATGTTGGTTGAATTTTTTTATTGGGCACATATGAGACGTGATGTGTATAGATTTGTGCAACATTGCATCACTTGCAATAAGGCCAGGTCGAAATTGAAGCCCCATGATTTGTATACTCCTCTACCTGCACCAACTACACCATGGGAAGATATCAGTATGGATTTTGTGCTAGCTTTACCGAGGACTAAAAGAGGGCATGATTCTATATTTGTGGTAGTGGATAGATTCTCTAAAATGTCACACTTTATTTCTTGCCACAAGAGCGACGATGCATCGCATATTGCTAATCTGTTTTTCAGGGACATAGTGAGGTTACATGGAGTACCAAGGACTATTGTTTCTGATCGTGATGTGAAGTTTATGAGCTACTTTTGGAAGACACTATGGGGGAAACTAGGAACAAAGCTGTTGTTTTCAACAACATGTCACCCCAAACTGATGGACAAACAGAGGTGGTTAATCGCACATTATCAACATTATTGCGAACCATGATCAAGAAAAATATGCGGGAGTGAGAGGAGTGTTTGCCACATGTGGAATTCGCATATAACAGGGTTGTGCACTCTACTACTCAGCTTTGCCCGTTTGAAGTGGTCTATGGATTCAAGACCATTACACCACTTGATTTGCTACCACTTCCCATACAAGAGAGAATAAATATGGAGGCATCAAAGAGAGCTGATTTTGTGAAGAAGTGTGGTGACCCGACACACCACTGCATGTGTAGTGCGCAAGTCGGTGACATAATACTCACAGAAGGACTTATCCGTGAATATTACATCTCTCAGAGTGGTACATCAGAAACACAGCGGGTCCAAGCAAAGCTATAGGATACAAACTTCATTACAAAATCTTGAGAATCTCTTTGATGAATCAAGAAGTTCTCATACAAATGAAACATCAGAAGAAGTAATACGCAGCTCCAAGCTGGAGAAGATCTCTAGCTCAGAAATAATCCACTACGGCTGATGTCAGCCCTAATTTATGGCTTGAAATAACTAAGTCTAAGAATGGTCTCTAACTACATCTTGATAGCTTGTCCTCCACCAGTGTTGTTGATGACGATGCTTTACCGACTAAGTAGTAGATCACTCCATCTAGATTCATGAGGTAGTGATGGCTTCTCGATGACGACTTCAATAGGGCTTCAACCCTAAGCAGGGGGTCAAACGGGATAGAATGAGTAACGAGCGTTACTCAGCAAGTTCATGATATATAGTGGGTGGTTGATGCACTAACTACAGCTTAAGACTTGAAAGAGTCATAAGCTAATGGAAGGTTTGTAAAACTTTCTTCAAGAGGTTGCTTTTACTTCTGAAAACTATGCCCGCCAGACCATCACAGGAGCTAGAACTTCATGGAGTTGCCTTTCCTGTAGCGTTCGCAGTTCCTTCCCGGAACAAGGGGTAACATGCCACATCCTTTTACACTCTGCAGAGGTGCGTTACTTTACCCATGGAAGACCAAGACCATGTTGCACAACCAGGTGTACATTCCTGTCCACTCCCACTTAGGTGTGGGGCCCGGTTGTTGGTCCAAGCCAAACCGTGCTTCTCCGCACAACACATGCCCACCCATTTCTGCCAGCAGGTTGAACGCCTGATTCCACCCCTCACGATGGATATCTACGCGCCCCTGGCAGACCATCATAGCCCCGCAGAGTCCGTGGGAATTAAGGGATCCCACCCATGTGCATGTAGTCCCGCACTACCTACGCGAGAGTACAGCGTACGTCTCTGGCAGCCCGTTGACATGCGAACGAGAAAAGTATCACGGCTGACTTACTCCCCCCATAGAAGATCCATGGTCAACGCGATATCTACGGCGCACCGAGTTCTGACGGCATTTGTGGTTAATTCCTAGGTAATACTTTCCCATGCAGATGGAACCTTCCTTTGACCTATTCATCTTACCATGGTTCCATCCGCCCACCAAACAGAACACTACCACTCGGGTAGTCATTCAATTAGTCATATCATTATAAAAATAGGATCATGCATTCTTTTTGGAGTAGGTGGTAATACGATAGGGTTTTCGAAAATAGTTGTTATGAAATAATTCAAGGGACATGAGCAAGTGATGAACTTGCCTGAGATTGAAATGACCATAATATTCCATGTCTTCGGGTCAAGGGTCACGTAGAACATCCTGACGTCTGAAAGATAGCAAAGTAGTCCTGGTAAGGACTACAGAAATACTGGCAACATGATACATGCATAGTAATGAGATGCATCGTGAAATACCCTGGAAAATACCCCAGCTTACAAGTGTAAGCCATGTTTGAAACGATAACGTATTCACACAATTGTTAGGTGACTTAGAGTTGTTTCATTACTTGTGGTGATGTTGTTATTTCTTCTTTTAGACTTACATGTGTTTCACTTTTATTTAGCAAACAATGGTTATCTTGTTTAGGTAAAGGTATTTATTACTTGATAAACAACAAAACAACAAAACAACAATACATGGGAAATAATTATTGAACATATAATAGACACATTTTATTTTATGTTCGAAAGTGTAGATCTAATGCCAATGAGTTTAGTTCAAAATGATGAACTAATAAAACTACTCTATCTTTATACAACTTGCTAGTGACAAGTGATGATAAGTTTAGTAGGTGTGAAAACACTAGGGTTTAATTAATAAATGAAATAATGTTGTGGTAATTGTTTTCTGGTTGTAATGGAATACTATCGAATTTCACTAAGCTTTTAGAATCAAGTTTATAACTTCAACAAAAGGTTTTATGTTTGTCATTTTTTAATTGGAAATGCTTTCCTTTTCAATTTGATATAACATTTTATGTTTTTCTGAAATTACTAGAATAAGTTATTTTTTTATGAATTAATTGATTAGGCAAAACATTACACACCTAAAAACTTGATCAAATTACTTTTACACATCATAGATGAGTTGCATTTATCATTTGGAGCATTTTGATATATAACTTGTATTTTTCTGATTTAATGAATTATTTATTATTTTTCCAATATTCATAATTATTCTTATAACTTATTTGATTGTTTTCACAGAAAACATTTGTTAGGGAGTATTTTGAAATGCTCAAAATATCTAATTAATGTTGAAAGAATAATTTACATTTGATTAAATAGTTTTGAATATTTCTTAACCTTATTATCAAAGTTTTATTATTAAAATATTATTTTGTATCATTAATTTTAAGACTATAAGCATTATTGGATTATTTTTCTTAATCTTAATATTCAACCATTTTACTAGATTAAGAATTAGTTGTATTTGTAAAGGTTTGAAATTTTGTAGAATTTTATTTATTGTTTTCTATTATTTTTCTAATTCTTTTATTTAAGATTTTAAGCAATTACTAAAATGCCCCTAGGCTGACAGGTGAGCCAACCCACCAGTGGGTTGGGTCAAACCCACTGGTCTGGTCGGGCCGGACCAGACCAGCCACACCCGCACCCACCCCGCAACCTTATCCCCTCTCCTCCGCGTGAGGCGACGCAGAGGCGACGCGATCCATCGCCTCCGGCGATTTCTTCCGGCCTCCACCGCACACCACCGCCGCCGTGACCTAGCGCCACCCCAGCTCCTCACCGTCTTCCACCACGCCTTCCCCTTCGATCTACTTCTCTCCCCGTGTGGCTCCCGTGGGGATCTTCAAACCCTAACCCTAGGGTTAGGTTCCCGGGGTGCTCCTCCACCACTCCGATGGCCGTGGCTCCACGACGTGGCTCCTGGAGACCCCTGGAGTTGAGGCGCTGATGCTGGTGTTCTGTGGCTTCGCTTTCGAGGACGACGCCGCCGGGATGGTCCTCGGGCAACCGCGGCTCGCCGCCGTGCTTCACTCTCCATCCGGATGTGGTCACCACGATGGTGACCACCTGTAAGTGGCTCTCCCCTTTCTCTGCCCTCCAATCTCTCCTTCTCTCTCACGGATTCCTCCACTCTCCCTTGCTCTGGAGTCTAGCCCTCGAGCTAGCTCGTGCTGTGCCTCCCTGTGATGCTTACTGTGCCCTAATATTTGATTGGTAGCATTGGGTGGTTTTCAAATGCTTTACTGGATGTATGATGCATGAATTACATGCTAGGATCTGTGATGGATAGGAATTTTATTTTGCCCTAATTTATCCTCTGCTGCTATGTGCCGTGAGAAGATAATGGTGATGAATCTGTTGCTGTTAGTGGAGAATTATTTTGGGTTTACTTTCCCATGTTGTTACAGTGTACTGATACACTTAGGGTTTGCCCTCAGTGATGGCTTCCTGTTACTCATTACTGGATAGCAATTCTTATTGCTAAGTACAAAATTCCTAGTGTTCTGTGGATGTGCTAGATAATTTGAGAGGTGTTACTCTGAATTTTATTCAGAGAATATGCCCTCAATATTATTGTCTGTCTATTGATTTTCCTTTCATGCTTCTCTTGGTTCTGGGGTATCAGATCCTTGGATCTGGTGCCCAGCAACCATGTGTGTGTGTGTGACACAACCAGTGCTTCTGGTTATTATTCTGTCACACAATTCCTGTGCTATCCACCTCTCTATCTTAATTCCTGGTATCAGTTGATAAGAACAGAGCACTATTCATGATATCTGTTCCTTCTTTGGTACTGATGAATCAAGAACAGATATTTGCACTTGTTTCCTTTGCCCCAAGCCAATGATGCAATAGTCTGAGGCCCTAATTTTCATAAAAGTACATATACTATGCTTGAGCTAGTTGCAAATCTAAGATGTTGGTTAATTATTGGGCATCTCTATATGCCTACTGTGGGTGCTACTCTGAACCTTAGGGTTTAGAGGATGTGCCACCATGTCCCTCTCATGTTTGTAAGGAATATTTGACTTGGTGAGTTGTGTTTGAGGTACCAATCTTGATGGTTCTGGTGCCCAGCAGCTATACTATGGATTGTTTGGTTATTATATCTGATAAGAACAGATTAATGCTTGTTGTATTGCCCTTAGGCCAATGATGTTGTTCTGAGGCAATTATCTTAAGATAAGAACATTTATTATACTTGTGTTTTAAACCCCTGTGATGGGATTAGCATAGCAATTCTATGCTAGACTGAGGGAAACAAATCCCAGCCCCCTATCTGTGCATAACTTAGCAAGATCCCTTGTTAGGATGTGTGTAGATATCACCTTTTGGTGTTACTGTTGTGGCTGTGATTTCCTGATGGACCTTGACTTCTTGTTCCACTCCCCCTTGAGCTATTTCCCCTGCTCAGCTTGTGATCTTGTTGCTGTTGTGATCCAAGCCTGCTCCTCCAGCTCCAAGCTTGGCCTTGCTGTGATCTTGCTGGATGTATTACCTGTTTACCTTCTCACAACAGGGATTTGGATGGTATGGTTGATGATTATGTGGTTTCCTAGTGATTGGATTAATTTGCGGGGATAGATTGCCGGTGGTGAGATTCCCGGTGGTGGTGTTCTTGTGGTGAGTGCTTGAGCTGTGCAACTCGAGCTGTTGGATAGGAGAAGGAATGGACTTGCTCTCTTGCTGCCCTGCGGTTGTTTGCCTTTTATATGTCTCTTGTAGCTGTGACAGCACAGAGATGTGCATGGTGGTGTAAGTTGTGTGCTTGTGTGTATGGCCCTAGATCTTTTTCTTAACAGATGAGCTCGGTTTGCACTTGGTCTTATCCTGGTGCTGTGTTTATTTTTTCCTGACACTTGTATTACCTGATACTTGCCCATGAGGTTACACTGAGATATTTTTCTGATTTGAACAGATGCTTAACTTGTCTAAGCCTAGACTCGATGATGCGATTAGCAGTGCACCTCACTGCCAAGCTGAGAGTACTAACCCACCCTATTATTATCCTTTTTGTTCTTTGTTTTTCTTGTTTATTTTGCAGGATCCAAAGGATATCAATTGAAGACTTGAAGATTTGCAAGAATTAGATTAGGAATTTCTTTTTTGTATTTGTTCATTTGTAATTCTTCTTATCCTTTCTATTTATTGTAATTTGTAATAACTTTGTAAAATTGTGTTATTATTAATAAAGCTTATTGTTTTTCTATTAATATCTTCTAATAATGAATTTGAATTGAATTAGGCTTTAATTATTAAATGTTTCAAAATTATTTAATTATCAAATAATTCCAATTATCAAATCATTCAAATTAAACTCAAATTCCAGTTACAAACATTATGTGATTTCTAGTGTTGAAGTGAATCCCTTCGATCCAATAACACCAGAGGGCATGTCGAAATTCCACTTTCTTCTAATCTCGATCTCTCTCTCTTTACTAAAACATTGATGAAACCTCGATCACTCCAGGGTATAGTATTTGTGAATAAGTCTCCAATTGCCACTTCTCGTCTGATGATGTCTCAAAGTAAACTACCATCTTGTTCCTGTATAATCTAACCTAATGAAACTCAAGTGTTTAATGCCCTCAGAAATAATCTGTTTACAAGATTGACCAGGTCTTGTACACAAATTATTCTTGTATGGCACCAAACACCAGGGTTTCACCCCCTCGGTTGATATCTTCTTTCTTGGCTCCCTCCTGGGTTGCTTCTCTTGTAGCCATGGTCATGCAGGAATGTAGACAAGAGTTTTGGAAAGATCACAGACAGTGATCAGGGTTTAGTATTGGTTTGAAGAAGGTTTGTTTCTTCGTTCAGGTTCCTCCTTCAGGACTGATAAGATCCTCCAGCTATACATGACTAACTTGCAGGAGTAAGATCATCAACTGTGTGATTTGGCTTCTCACCCCTCTTCGAGTTCTCGATACTTAGTTGATTTCTCTCAGATCCCTTATAGACTTGCAGTTAGGCTTGTTGAGAGTTATTGTTGGTCCCAACCAATTATGGTTTGTGTAACCAGATGATTTGGTTTCTTAAGATACTTCTTATAAAGATCACTCCAATTGTACTCTTGACCAGATGATCTAGTCCTATTTCATCATGTCAAGTGAAACATTGGTCACTTTGGTTTGTTTAAACTTTCGCGCCAAAATTTCCCGTACTTTTAGATGCATGCTTTGCAAATGCACATATTAAATCTAAATCCTTATAACCTCCCAAACACTGGGATGTTACAGTAGCTCCCCCTTAACAAGAACTTCGTCCCGAAGTTCAACCTCTCTCACGTAAAGATAAGTAGAGAGAACTTCTGTAGACCGTTGATTCTTCACAACTGTTTTCTTGTGTTGACCATAGCATGTGTAGCCTCTTTTCTTGATTGTTCACCTTCCACTGTCTTGCACTATGATCTAATACTAAGCCTGTTGCTATGACAACTCTGTTTTGTTACTAGGCCTTCCTAATGGTCTCACGAAGATCACGTGGTATTTCCACCATGTAGTGGATACCAAGTTTCATTCGCCGATGAATGGGTATGGTTTCTTATCTCTCACAATTTTCTGAAGAACATTTGGTACATCCACCGGGTGATGAATAACCAATAAGATTCTTCCGGTACACTGGATACCGTCTATGGTTAGAATTCCATTTGGTCGAATCTAGTGGTCTCAATAGAAAGTCTGATCCAAGAACTTGTACAACATAATGTACAATAACTTAGAATCATCTAATCAGTAAAAATATCTTCGAGTTTTTAACTTTTTCCTACATATGACTATAACCTATTCACTCATTACTTCCTATGGTCCTTCTATATCTTTGGGTCTTGACTTCTACGGGACAACTCTATAAGTTAGCTTATCGAACTTCTATGTAATTCTTTCTAGGATATACTACTCATGTTATCATCTTGGGATCACTTGTGGTATATCTCCATGTGTTGATGAAGTATTTCACCAGCTCCAAACAAAATGTGGAATATGGTCCATTCCCATCGATGCTTTATTGATTTCTGCCTTCTTGACTTCAAGGACTTCCAAAGCTTTGATAGTTGCTTCAATCAGTTGAGATTTCATACCGCTCTCAAACTAATCCTATACCCTCTAGACCAGTAACATCAAGAAAGAACTCAATGTTTGCACATGCATTTGCACATCAAGTTCTAACTTCATGTACAGATCTAGTCAATCAAAGATCCAAATAAGATTCAATAAATCCCAAATGCATTTTTCACTCATGCATCAAAAGCCTGTGAAGTAGAAGTACTTAGAGTAAAACATCTCAAGTACCAAGGCTCTTAAATGCTATACACTACAAGTAGGTATATAGTACCTTATAATCCTAATCTACACAACCACTCTTTGCCCAGGTAATTATTCCAATTGCATGCCTTACTGCAAAGGGATAAACCAAGACAAATTGATCCTATAGTAGTTGTTGTCTAACTTGACTCCATAAAGAACTAAGCACCATATAATTTGATGTACTTTATCTTGATTATGATAAGCTGCCCATGGCATCTGTTGATCCTTCATGTTGTTGATCACATCATAGAAGTAGTAATGTAGCTTCCGTCAATGCTTATGCCTTCTCCTAATTCTATGCTATACTATAATGATTCACCTCTAGACTTGATAACTAAGGATATGGTATATACCCCGTGGTTACCATGGTTTATAATAACTCTTAAGGATTCTCAACATCCATTCTTGAAGACTCCTATACCAACTCAATACCATATTCCACTCCATCCTATTAATTCATAGAATGGGTAATCATAAGTCTGACTTGATCATCTCTGACTATGTCAGAATTCTTTTTCTTAATTAAACTAATACTTACTAAACTTCTACCTATTCATACCTAGGTATTAAGATAATAGATAAGTAGATTTACTCTAGTTGAGTAAGAAAAATTCTATACAAGTATGATTGTATCATTCTCAAGTGAATGATCATCATAGTTGTAGGAAATGTGGTTTAGATAAGATGGGCTTCCTATAATCTTTACCAACATACAGATCTCCTAAGAGGTTTTAAACCTAAGATCGCTTCGCTCTGATACCACCTGTGGTGACCCGACACACCACTGCATGTGTAGTGCGCAAGTCGGTGACATAATACTCACAGAAGGACTTATCCGTGAATATTACATCTCTCAGAGTGGTACATCAGAAACACAGCGGGTCCAAGCAAAGCTATAGGATACAAACTTCATTACAAAATCTTGAGAATCTCTTTGATGAATCAAGAAGTTCTCATACAAATGAAACATCAGAAGAAGCAATACGCAGCTCCAAGCTGGAGAAGATCTCTAGCTCAGAAATAATCCACTATGGCTGATGTCAGCCCTAATTTATGGCTTGAAATAACTAAGTCTAAGAATGGTCTCTAACTACATCTTGATAGCTTGTCCTCCACCAGTGTTGTTGACGACGATGCTTTACCGACTAAGTAGTAGATCACTCCATCTAGATTCATGAGGTAGTGATGGCTTCTCGATGACGACTTCAATAGGGCTTCAACCCTAAGCAGGGGGTCAAACGGGATAGAATGAGTAACGAGCGTTACTCAGCAAGTTCATGATATATAGTGGGTGGTTGATGCACTAACTACAGCTTAAGACTTGAAAGAGTCATAAGCTAATGCAAGGTTTTGTAAAACTTTCTTCAAGAGGTTGCTTTTACTTCTGAAAACTATGCCCGCCAGACCATCACAAGAGCTAGAACTTCATGGAGTTGCCTTTCCTGTAGCGTTCGCAGTTCCTTCCCGGAACAAGGGGTAACATGCCACATCCTTTTACACTCTGCAGAGGTGCGTTACTTTACCCATGGACGACCAAGACCATGTTGCACAACCAGGTGTACATTCCTGTCCACTCCCACTTAGGTGTCGGGCCCGGTTGTTGGTCCAAGCCAAACCGTGCTTCTCCGCACAACGCATGCCCACCCATTTCTGCCAGTAGGTTGAACGCCTGATTCCACCCCTCACGATGGATATCTACGCGCCCCTGGCAGACCATCATAGACCCGCAGAGTCCGTGGGAATTAAGGGATCCCACCCATGTGCATGTAGTCCCGCACTACCTACGCGAGAGTACATCGTACGTCTCTGGCAGCCCGTTGACATGCGAACGAGAAAAGTATCATGGCTGACTTACTCCCCCCATAGAAGATCCATGGTCAACGCGATATCTACGGCGCACCGAGTTCTGACGGCATTTGTGGTTAATTCCTAGGTAATACTTTCCCATGCAGATGGAACCTTCCTTTGACCTATTCATCTTACCATGGTTCCATCCGCCCACCAAACAGAACACTACCACTCGGGTAGTCATTCAATTAGTCATATCATTATAAAAATAGGATCATGCATTCTTTTTGGAGTAGGTGGTAATACGATAGGGTTTTCGAAAATAGTTGTTATGAAATAATTCAAGGGACATGAGCAAGTGATGAACTTGCCTGAGATTGAAATGACCATAATATTCCATGTCTTCGGGTCAAGGGTCACGTAGAACATCCTGACGTCTGAAAGATAGCAAAGTAGTCCTGGTAAGGACTACAGAAATACTGGCAACATGATACATGCATAGTAATGAGATGCATCGTGAAATACCCTGGAAAATACCCCAGCTTACAAGTGTAAGCCATGTTTGAAACGATAACGTATTCACACAATTGTTAGGTGACTTAGAGTTGTTTCATTACTTGTGGTGATGTTGTTATTTCTTCTTTTAGACTTACATGTGTTTCACTTTTATTTAGCAAACAATGGTTATCTTGTTTAGGTAAAGGTATTTATTACTTGATAAACAACAAAACAACAATACATGGGAAATAATTATTGAACATATAATACACACATTTTATTTTATGTTCGAAAGTGTAGAGCTAATGCCAATGAGTTTAGTTGAAAATGATGAACTAATAAAACTACTCTATCTTTATACAACTTGCTAGTGACAAGTGATGATAAGTTTAGTAGGTGTGAAAACACTAGGGTTTAATTAATAAATGAAATAATGTTGTGGTAATTGTTTTCTGGTTGTAATGGAATACTATCGAATTTGACTAAGCTTTTAGAATCAAGTTTATAACTTCAACAAAAGGTTTTATGTTTGTCATTTTTTAATTGGAAATGCTTTCCTTTTCAATTTGATATAACATTTTATGTTTTTCTGAAATTATTAGAATAAATTATTTTTTTATGAATTAATTGATTAGGCAAAACATTACACACCTAAAAACTTGATCAAATTACTTTTACACATCATAGATGAGTTGCATTTATCATTTGGAGCATTTTGATATATAACTTGTATTTTTCTGATTTAATGAATTATTTATTATTTTTCCAATATTCATTGTTATTCTTATAACTTATTTGATTGTTTTCACAGAAAACATTTGTTAGGGAGTATTTTGAAATGCTCAAAATATCTAATTAATGTTGAAAGAATAATTTACATTTGATTAAATAGTTTTGAATATTTCTTAACCTTATTATCAAAGTTTTATTATTAAAATATTATTTTGTATCATTAATTTTAAGACTATAAGCATTATTGGATTATTTTTCTTAATCTTAATATTCAACCATTTTACTAGATTAAGAATTAGTTGTATTTGTAAAGGTTTGAAATTTTGTAGAATTTTATTTATTGTTTTCTATTATTTTTCTAATTCTTTTATTTAAGATTTTAAGCAATTACTAAAATGCCCCTAGGCTGACAGGTGAGCCAACCCACCAGTGGGTTGGGTCAAACCCACTGGTCTGGTCGGGCCGGACCAGACCAGCCACACCCGCACCCACCCCGCAACCTTATCCCCTCTCCTCCGCGTGAGGCGACGCAGAGGCGACGCGATCCATCGCCTCCGGCGATTTCTTCCGGCCTCCACCGCACACCACCGCCGCCGTGACCTAGCGCCACCCCAGCTCCTCACCGTCTTCCACCACGCCTTCCCCTTCGATCTACTTCTCTCCCCGTGTGGCTCCCGTGGGGATCTTCAAACCCTAACCCTAGGGTTAGGTTCCCGGGGTGCTCCTCCACCACTCCGGTGGCCGTGGCTCCACGACGTGGCTCCTGGGGACCCCTGGAGTTGAGGCGCTGATGCTGGTGTTCTGTGGCTTCGCTTTCGAGGACGACGCCGCCGGGATGGTCCTCGGGCAACCGCGGCTTGCCGCCGTGCTTCACTCTCCATCCGGATGTGGTCACCACGATGGTGACCACCTGTAAGTGGCTCTCCCCTTTCTCTGCCCTCCAATCTCTCCTTCTCTCTCACGGATTCCTCCACTCTCCCTTGCTCTGGAGTCTAGCCCTCGAGCTAGCTCGTGCTGTGCCTCCCTGTGATGCTTACTGTGCCCTAATATTTGATTGGTAGCATTGGGTGGTTTCCAAATGCTTTACTGGATGTATGATGCATGAATTACATGCTAGGATCTGTGATGGATAGGAATTTTATTTTGCCCTAATTTATCCTCTGCTGCTATGTGCCGTGAGAAGATAATGGTGATGAATCTGTTGCTGTTAGTGGAGAATTATTTTGGGTTTACTTTCCCATGTTGTTACAGTGTACTGATACACTTAGGGTTTGCCCTCAGTGATGGCTTCCTGTTACTGATTACTGGATAGCAATTCTTATTGCTAAGTACAAAATTCCTAGTGTTCTGTGGATGTGCTAGATAATTTGAGAGGTGTTACTCTGAATTTTATTCAGAGAATATGCCCTCAATATTATTGTCTGTCTATTGATTTTCCTTTCATTCTTCTCTTGGTTCTGGGGTATCAGATCCTTGGATCTGGTGCCCAACAACCATGTGTGTGTGTGTGTGACACAACCAGTGCTTCTGGTTATTATTCTGTCACAAAATTCCTGTGCTATCCACCTCTCTATCTTAATTCCTGGTATCAGTTGATAAGAACAGAGCACTATTCATGATATCTGTTCCTTCTTTGGTACTGATGAATCAAGAATAGATATTTGCACTTGTTTCCTTTGCCCCAAGCCAATGATGCAATAGTCTGAGGCCCTAATTTTCATAAAAGTACAGATACTATGCTTGAGCTAGTTGCAAATCTAATATGTTGGTTAATTATTGGGCATCTCTATATTCCTACTGTGGGTGCTACTCTGAACCTTAGGGTTTAGAGGATGTGCCACCATGTCCCTCTCATGTTTGTAAGGAATATTTGACTTGGTGAGTTGTGTTTGAGGTACCAATCTTGATGGTTCTGGTGCCCAGCAGCTATACTATGGACTGTTTGGTTATTATATCTGATAAGAACAGATTAATGCTTGTTGGATTGCCCTTAGGCCAATGATGTTGTTCTGAGGCAATTATCTTAAGATAAGAACATTTATTATACTTGTGTTTTAAACCCCTGTGATGGGATTAGCATAGCAATTCTATGCTAGACTGAGGGAAACAAATCCCAGCCCCCTATCTGTGCATAACTTAGCAAGATCCCTTGTTAGGATGTGTGTAGATATCACCTTTTGGTGTTACTGCTGTGGCTGTGATTTCCTGATGGACCTTGACTTCTTGTTCCACTCCCCCTTGAGCTATTTCCCCTGCTCAGCTTGTGATCTTGTTGCTGTTGTGATCCAGGCCTGCTCCTCCAGCTCCAAGCTTGGCCTTGCTGTGATCTTGCTGGATGTATTACCTGTTTACCTTCTCACAACAGGGATTTGGATGGTATGGTTGATGATTATGTGGTTTCCTAGTGATTGGATTAATTTGCGGGGATAGATTGCCGGTGGTGAGATTCCTGGTGGTGGTGTTCTTGTGGTGAGTGCTTGAGCTGTGCAACTCGAGCTGTTGGATAGGAGAAGGAATGGACTTGCTCTCTTGCTGCCCTGCGGTTGTTTGCCTTTTATATGTCTCTTGTAGCTGTGACAGCACAGAGATGTGCATGGTGGTGTAAGCTGTGTGCTTGTGTGTATGGCCCTAGATCTTTTTCTTAACAGATGAGCTCGGTTTGCACTTGGTCTTATCCTGGTGCTGTGTTTATTTTTGCCTGACACTTGTATTACCTCATACTTGCCCATGAGGTTACACTGAGATATTTTTCTGATTTGAACAGATGCTTAACTTGTCTAAGCCTAGACTCGATGATGCGATTAGCAGTGCACCTCACTGCCAAGCTGAGAGTACTAACCCACCCTATTATTATCCTTTTTGTTCTTTGTTTTTCTTGTTTATTTTGCAGGATCCAAAGGATATCAATTGAAGACTTGAAGATTTGCAAGAATTAGATTAGGAATTTCTTTTTTGTATTTGTTCATTTGTAATTCTTCTTATCCTTTCTATTTATTGTAATTTGTAATAACTTTGTAAAATTGTGTTATTATTAATAAAGGTTATTGTTTTTCTATTAATATCTTCTAATAATGAATTTGAATTGAATTAGGCTTTAATTATTAAATGTTTCAAAATTATTTAATTATCAAATAATTCCAATTATCAAATCATTCAAATTAAACTCAAATTCCAGTTACAAACATTATGTGATTTCTAGTGTTGACGTGAATCCCTTCGATCCAATAACACCAGAGGGCATGTCGAAATTCCACTTTCTTCTAATCTCGATCTTTCTCTCTTTACTAAAACATTGATGAAACCTCGATCACTCCAGGGTATAGTATTTGTGAATAAGTCTCCAATTGCCACTTCTCGTCTGATGATGTCTCAAAGTAAACTACCATCTTGTTCCTGTATAATCTAACCTAATGAAACTCAAGTGTTTAATGCCCTCAGAAATAATCTGTTTACAAGATTGACCAGGTCTTGTACACAAATTATTCTTGTATGGCACCAAACACCAGGGTTTCACCCCCTCGGTTGATATGTTCTTTCTTGGCTCCCTCCTGGGTTGCTTCTCTTGTAGCCATGGTCATGCAGGAATGTAGACAAGAGTTTTGGAAAGATCACAGACAGTGATCAGGGTTTAGTATTGGTTTGAAGAAGGTTTGTTTCCTCGTTCAGGTTCCTCCTTCAGGACTGATAAGATCCTCCAGCTATACATGACTAACTTGCAGGAGTAAGATCATCAACTGTGTGATTTGGCTTCTCACCCCTCTTCGAGTTCTCGATACTTAGTTGATTTCTCTCAGATCCCTTATAGACTTGCGGTTAGGCTTGTTGAGAGTTATTGTTGGTCCCAACCAATTATGGTTTGTGTAACCAGATGATTTGGTTTCTTAAGATACTTCTTATAAAGATCACTCCAATTGTACTCTTGACCAGATGATCTAGTCCTATTTCATCATGTCAAGTGAAACATTGGTCACTTTGGTTTGTTTAAACTTTCGCGCCAAAATTTCCCGTACTTTTAGATGCATGCTTTGCAAATGCACATATTAAATCTAAATCCTTATAACCTCCCAAACACCGGGATGTTACAGATAGATGAGAGACCAAGGATGGTATAGAGAAGAAAGGGAAATATGTGGCTGAGAGAGTAAACAAGAAGAGAAAGGAGGTTCTATTCCAACCAGGAGATTTAGTGTGGGTACACTTTCGAAAGGACAAATTTCCTAAGCTAAGAAAGTCAAAATTGTTTCCTCGAGGTGCTGGTCCCTACAAAGTGCTTTCCAAGATCAACCAGAATGCTTACAAGATAGACCTTCCAGTTGATGAGTTTGGTGTGAGTAATTCCTTCAATGTTGCTGATTTGACACCATATCATGGAGATGACCTTGATGCGTCGAGGTCGATGCCTTTTCAAGAGGGGGAGGATGATGAGGTCATCCCTAGTACATTGCCACTTAAACAAGATGAAGTGAGACTTGGACCTATAACAAGGTCAAGGTCCAAGCTAATACAACAACAGGTGAATTCTTATTGATTATGATGTTTGTGATAGTGAGAATTTTATACTGCCTAAGTCTATGCATTTATGTATGATCAGGGTTATTGATAACACAAGCATGATGGAAGAAAACAACCAAGAGGAGCTGGAAAACAACATGGAGATGCTAGAAAACAAGACTACAAGTGGTGAAAACAAGAGTACCATGGCGATAACAAACATACAAGATGGTGAAAACAAGAGTACCTTGGTGAAAACAATCATACAAGATGGTGAAAACAATCATACAAGTGTGGAAAACAACTTCTAGCTTGTTCTTCCACACTAGGAGAGAGTGAAAACAAGAGGAGGGCGCCCCATTGGATACCAATGCGCCATATAGAAATCCTACTCCAAGTAGGTATGGTTTGTATACCATATTTGGCCTAACTCCTTAATGTGGGTCGGTTTGTTTCCTTTCTTCGAGTCCTAGTAGGAGTCCTAGACCAAGGGGGGGTTGGTGCTTGCGCAAGGGCCTTGTGGCTGCACCCCTCCCCCTTAAATAGATGCCACCAGTGTGTGGAAGAGTAGAACTAGTTTAAACCAAAGAAAACCCTAGCCTCTATATTGTATTGTTGCTAAGAATTCATCTTGAATTATACCATTGCAAAGTTGCGTGATATTTTGTTATTCCATTGGGAATAGGGGGATACAAGACCACTTGTGATCTTTGATTACTTGTGCAAGAGTGCAGTTGAGATTATCCAAAGGGCTTGATTGTTGTTGCATTGGCAACATGGGTCATCCAAGTGAGAGGTCTCAATGTAGCACTAGTTATCACAAAATCCAGAAAATTAGCACAAAAAGAGAGAGCTCATTGAGAAGATCGGGCCACCCAAGCTTTTTTCTCTCTGGGTTTTTCTGCCCCGAGGCGGCGGCGAAATAATTCTTCGATGATGTCCTGGGGCTTAGGGTTCCCTAGGGGTCAAGTACGCGAAAGGGGGCGCCCATGAGTGGTCCAGGGGTGCCAGACCACCCCCAGGCGCGGCCAGGGGGCCCCGCCTGGTGGTGTGGCCCCCAGGTGGCCCCCTCCGGGTGCCCTTCTGGCTCACTTCCTCCTCGTAACTTCGAAGACTCCTCCGGTATCACCCTCTTCTTCCGATCTTCTGAAATATGGTATCTTGACGGTGCTTTTTTTCCATCAGATTTCTCGTTCCGTTGTTTATTCTCTAAAAATTATAAAACATGCAAAATAAGATAAAATAACATAAGTGATGCATCATAACATGAAACTCCAAATATGATATGAATCAACATGATATGTTGATGTAAGAACATATTAAAAAGAATTGGAGATAAGGGGCTTACCTGATGTATTCCTTAAAAAAAGAATGCATAACTTGATCGATTCTGATCTTTGATATCACTAGCTTCAATCAGATTAAGAAGGCATCATTACCTTGCCCAATATGCGCGCTTAATGTTGAAATGAAAATATGAATATTAATATTAAAAAATAACAAAAAATAACAATATAAAACAGTGATGCAAAATGGACGTATCACAGGCCACATGCAACGACGTAGGGATTGAGTGGCTACGGACTAAGTGTGACAAAGTCAGCACTAAGAAGGTTCATTTTGCAAAGTACTTGATATTACCCAACTTAGTATATTGTAGCTTAAGTTAGATTTTAGCACAAGTTTATTGTCTTTATTTCGTATCCTTATTTTGAAAGATAAACTATGAAGGGACCATTGATCTTAGAATCTAAAAGTTTCTAAAAGAATGAAACTTGATCCTAAGATAGAATACAAAGTAATACTTTGTTGGTTGTTCCAATGTCACATTGGAAATTCTCTTATAAAGCACCACATAAGTAATAATGTTTTGTTGCTAAGAGATATGTGATTCTTAAGGAGATTACCCATTTTTTAATCCAGTGAGAGGATAGCGATTCTTGAAGGGATTGTTGAATCTTCAAAAATTGTTATTGTAATTTTGCAGACGGAAGCAATTTCGGTTGACGATTCTTTTAGATTAATACTAAGAGTCATTTCACTTGAGGCATGACTTCTTGTCAAGAAAAACGCTTAACCAAGAATGCACATAAGGGTTTCGAGGCAACTTAATTAAAGCAAGTGCATAGAAAAGGTAGAGATAATGAAGTGTTGATAGGTCCAAACCTTCATAACTGAGAGTCAAGGTATTTTATACCATTGAGTTCAACTTGAAATTTTTAAGTAATTTTTGTTGGAATAAATGACCATAAAGTTTGTTTTGTCATAAATGGTTTTCTAACAAATTCAAGAGTTGACTACTAAAGATCTTATGATTTGTAGCAAACCTTTTTTGATCCTGATAATAATAATAAGTTTGTGTAAGAGATTAACAAAACAAATTTCTATAAAGGAAAAAATGATAGACAAATTATACAAAGTACAATTCGAGAGTTTTGTTAAATGAATACAATACTGATTAAAATTTAAAAAATACAATACTAATTATAAAAAAGTTAATTTTTTCGCACGAATAAATACTGATTGGTACATAACGTTGGATTGGAAATGTAATTGATGAACTATGCCAAGTGTTGCTTCGAATTCATGAAAAACTACAAAATTCTTATTTTCTTAACAGTAAGTATGAGCTGAACAATGGTATATAGTGTTTAGAAACCATTAAAAAAATTGATGAGATAGATGTATCATTGAAAAATGTTTCTCTATGATACATGTAATATAAAAAAATATCAATTCTCAATGCATTAAATCCTGAATGTGAATCAATATGATGTTATTGAGTGGGAAAACTTTGAAATGAAATTTGAAACTTGTGGGAACTAGGTTCTCAATTGTGAACTCAAATGCAAAAATCTTAACTAGAAGAAGTTGGTGAGCATGATCAAGTGATTGTGATCATTGAAAAAATTCCTTGACTATGAATTTTGTCAATTAAATAAAATATAATTGTTTGAAAGTTGACTTTTTAGCAAAAGTCCATTGACTCCAGTTGTGAAGAATATTCTCTGTAAGGTGTTTTGAAGGTGCTTTCTTCAAAAGGGGAATGAATCATAATGTAAGAGTTTCATTATATGAAGTACTTATGAGATAAGACAAATCAATGATAAAACATGATCTTATGATTTTGTATATAGCAAGAGTTAAAATTCTTAATTCATTTGAGCATAGTTATAAGATATGAACAATACAACAGTATAAGTAAAAGGTGGAGTTTAAATCCTCCTAGCAAAGGTCGTCGGTTCATGGGATGAACTAGGTGTGGGACTTCACAAAAGACACACTATGTTGTGAAAACGGCAGAACTCAAATCTTAGTTGGAGTACCAAGGTTTCACCAAAATTTACATTTAGAATGGTTTGCATTTAGATCATACGCATTCATGGCATCATTTAAAAAGCTTCCGTTTGTTTGTTGCATTTTTAACCCTAAAACAAAATCATGTAAATTTCTTAAAACCCTTATGTAAGGAAATTATATGCCAAACGCAATTTTTGATATTTTTGTTGTCTAAAAAATAGTCTCTATTGTTGGACATATTTTTTATAAATTTTACAAAAAAATGACTCAATTCTAAGTACAAAATCAAAAGCTACAAAATAATTTATAATACAAATAAAGAAAACGAACATAAGGAAAAAAAGAGGGAAGCCAACCGAGCCAGGAAAAGTGGCCCAACCCGACAACGCGTAGCGCGCGGCCGTTAACGGGCCAAATTACGGCCCAACCCGTTTAAAAAGAAGAAGAAAAAATTTATCGACAAGCGGGGTTCGGACCCACCTATCAGTCTCGTCTTCCACCTCAAGACGGAGACCATGCCCACCACGACTCTCCGTCGTCGTGTCCGTCACGGACACGAGTGCCGACAAGGCCTTGCTCTACCCCCTCCTGCACGCCAGCCCTACCCATAAATATTGCCAGCCCTCGATGTTTGTGCCCACCCTGAAACTCCAACCCTAAATCATGCCACCATTGCCTCGATAAAAAATTCCGCCGTCACCGCCATTGGAGCAAGCTACGGAGCTCGACACCACCTTCAAACGGAGCGATGAGGAGGAGAACTGCGACGAGGAGAAGGTCAGGGGGAGCACCGCCGCTTTTTCCACTGTCGCTGCCGCCAGAGGACCACTGCACGATCGCCGTGAACCACGTCCGAGGAGCCGACACCGTCTTCTTCAACCTCTCCGGCGAGGTACAACTGCCCACCCCGCCGATATATTCCTGGTTGTCCGATCCGAATCGAATGGTTTAGATTAGATCCGATCCCCTCCGTGAGCATGCATCAGCGCCCAGTCAACCCGGTCAAAGTTATTTTTTGAAATTAATAAAAATCACAAAAAATCGTTAAACTCGTAAAATTCATATAAAAAGATTTATAAACCCCAAAATAGCAAACAGTATGTCTACAAATTCAGAAAATTGCAATCTACCTAGAACTAAAATAAAATTTTGTGGTTATCAAAGTTATTTACAAATTTTGTTAAAATCTTGTGTTAGAGATTTTTTAGATGATTCAAACTCTGTAACTCGAAATTAATTGAATATTTTTACTATGGTTTTGTATTGACTATATCTATTTAGTTAAATTGATCTCACTATTTTATGATATTTAATTCGAATTGAACCTTGCAAAACGTTGATTAACCTTCATTAAAGTGTTTCAATTGCGAATTAAAATCTTTCACGCATTAAATATATTTCATCATGTGTCATCTGAGTCAAGCAGATAACAATTAAACTTGTGATATTTCATTATTAAATATCCATGAATGCATATGCTGCATATTTTGTCTAGTTATTTATTGCGTGATTCTTGCAACGTGTAGATTGCGAGAGTTGTGATTATTGTTCGTGTGAGAACTGCGTGAACAACTACAGTTAAAGGCAAGTGGTGCACTTGCATGATCATATCTATTTTCCTATTATCCATTAGTGTTTTATTGTATCTATGCGTGTGTAGGAGTTGAGTAAAATATAACTATGCTAGATTACTTCAATGAAACTCAAGTGGAGTAAGCATACATTATACTTAGACATTGATATAAATATGATAGACACCACTCTAATGTCAGAATTTCTTAGCTCTGCTGTAGAAATCGTGGTTGAGATTATCATGTTATATCAGAAATTGTTATTTTAATTACTTATGGGAAACAATGTGATAATCAATCAATCATGGGTAATTTTTATGCTCACCCACGTGTTGTAGAATATTGTTTGGTTATTTGTGTAGTATCTTACTGTCGGTGTATCGGAGAACTTGGCACGGCGTGCGGAGCCATGTCCCAGAGTAGAGACATGGAGATAAACGAAGGGGAAATTCCGGTGGCGGGTACACAGGGGTTTACCCAAGTTCGGGTTAGCCGGCGGCGACTTCCCCTACTTCCAGCAATATGCACTATTGGGGCAATACGCCGAGTTCACGTTACAATTGAGTATCCCTCAGGGTCGTTCCATCCGGCTTTATATAGGCAACCGGATCGGGCTTATAGGAGAGACATGTAAAAGACAAAATTGTGAACCAAATGGTAAAATAGATCACCACTCTCCAAATCAGTTCTGCGTCACGCCATCACGTCATCACAACGGCAGAAAAAGGGAAAAGGGAGCAAAAGAAAGGGGGAAAACCTATGTAAAAACGTGACGAAGGGTGCACCTGGGCCAGAGGAGTAGAGGACCCCCAGATTTGAGCCCAGCGAAAACCGAAACAGAAGCGAAGCAGCGAGCCCCCCCTGCATCCCACCGGCGTGCCACGCCCACGCTCCCCTAGCCTAGAGGCCAGAGCCAGAGGCGAGAGAGAGAGAGGCAGACCGACCAGGCGGCGATGGTGTCGGACTCGGAGCTGGTGGAGCGGCTGCGGGAGGTGCTGCGGGAGTCGGACCTCAACACCACCACCACCGGCGCCCTGCGCCGCCGCCTCGAGGAGGACTTCGCGGTCGACCTCTCCGACAAGAAGACCTTCATCCGGGAGCAGGTCGACCTCCTGCTCTCCGAGTTCGCCGACAAGGCTGAGCCGGAGGATGCGGACGCGCCTGCGGACGGGGAGGAGGATCCGCAGGAGGTGATACTGGAGGCCCGGGGAGAAGAGGGTAGTGGCGCGGAGGGGGCCGAGCAGGAGGAAGAGGAGGAGGAGGAGGAAGAAGAAGAAGAGGAGGAGGAAGAGGAAGGCAGCCGGAAGAAGAAGCGGCGGTGAGGGGCTTTCGCTCTCTGTCTATCTCTCTGCATTCGCTGCTTCGTTTAGGGTTCATTGGGGTGCCCCGTTTCGGTCGATCTGTCAGGGTATGTGGCAGCACTGCGCACTCGCATGTCAATTTTTTTTGTCCCGATAGTAGCAAAGGATTCAGGAACATTCTCGGAGGCTTCTGGGATTCCTTGCCTTGTTTAGGCTGTTGCTGCTACTGTAAAGCTGCTGTCTCATTGGGGAAAATGACGTCTGGTTTATCCTGCCGTTAAAATTCGGTCGGCAAGGCTTTGTTTGCATTTGTTGTAGCTTTTCGATTTGCTCTGACACGATTCGTTTGTTCTGTTTTCTTAGCTAAAGGTTTCTGTTAATGATATCGTGCTGACCTTATTGTGTTTCCTGATTGCTCTTGGTGGTTTCTCCCCTTCTTGCAATGGTTTTCGTTTTACTACATTGTTCTGTTCTTGTTACTGTCATAACTTATGATTTAGGCGGCCTGCTTTCTCTGAATGCTGTGTGCATGGAACACTTTGTGGCTGTATTTGTTGTATTTTTCGTCTATTGGGGTAGCATCATGTATTTTGGTTTAGTGCTTAGATTTGCTGGAGGCTGATGTATCGGTGAGTCTTGCAGGCTCATCAGCTGCAACTTATGGTGATGTTAATGCAATGTGCTGTCCACCTTTCATGCATTTTGAATGGGTTGGCAATTTTGTGGTTGCATTTGCGCTTGGGCTATGCACCACCAAGTGTATACCATCTAAACATGTTGAAAAGCAACATCCATGTATACTCAATGATGCACCTCTTGCGTCAACACAATTACCCGACAATTGGTATTTCTGCTATCATGTGCCTATTTGTTCTATGTTTTGCACTCTTTGATCAATTCGGTGCTGGATAAGCCACTGATATTTGTGAAGGTCCGGTAGGACTGCTCTTTGTGTACATTTTAGGGCTCTGATGTACCTTTTGCCTCCTGATTACTGGTGATATTTCTCTTTATACTGGTTAGGTATTATTACTGCTAAATTGGGAATTTATTTTTTCTTATTACACTTCTTTGAATATATTTCAAAAGGTGGAAATTAGCTACTGAAGATGTCAGTCTATTTGGTTTCTTTAACACATGGTTTTACTACAATTAATAGAAGTTCACACTCTTGTTCACTAGTTCCACTGTCACAATTGGTGAAACCAGTGGTTATTCAGATTAGTAGAACGAAATACTATGGACAACAAGATTCTCTATCTGTTACACAGTTGCACGATCTCTCTTATTGATAATATTTACTCCTTCAAAATTGCCATACCATATCCATAGTCTTGTTTTAAACAAAAATCTTATCAATGTCGTAGGTTGGGTGATGGCAAGAGAAAGGCTGGTGGCTTCACCAAATTATGCAGCATTTCCCCAATACTTCAAGAGTTTGTCGGTGCCCCTGAGATAGCCAGGACAGAGGTAACCTCACTCTCTTATTATTGCAACTTTGAAATCTCATATCAGATGAATGATAGATTCCTCGGTCATGCAATATTTCTTGTCTTATTTCCTGATGCGCTTTCCAGGTTGTCAAGAAGCTTTGGGCATATATCCGTGAAAAAAATTTGCAAGACCCAAGTAATAGAAAGAAGATCTTGTGTGATGAGACATTGAAGAAGATCTTTAACGTCGATTCAATCGATATGTTCCAGATGAATAAAGCTTTGACCAGGCATATCTGGCCGTTAAATTCTGATGGTCTCTCTTTCTCTCTCTGCACGACGGACATTAGAATTATAAAAAAACATCGTCCATTATATTTTAAATCATGTCATACAATACTCGTGCTTGCCTGCTAAAAGAAAGATATGCATGCTAACTCGATCTAAAAACATACTGTTTGTAAGTAGGTATTATAACTCCATTAGTTTCTTGGCAGTATTAGAACATAATATTGTGCATCTTAGTGTAGCAAAAAGGTTTAAATCCTAGCATGGACCTCAGATAGTAGAGTTGCATGCTGTAATGGGCGAAAGAAAAGCCTCAGTTTATTTTGGTATAAGTATCACCGGGTGTATAAGAATGTATCTGTTGATAGTCATATAATCATAACTTTATAACCTTAGTTGGACTATGTTTGTTTGGAACTTGTTAGAAGGACTAAATGCTGTCTGACTTATTAATCATCTTGTGCTTAGTACCTAGGTTAGAATGGTTGGCATTTAACATGTCTGTACAGGAGTAAATGATTTCCATGTGTCATAGTTAGAGTCGTTCACACATTGACATGAATATATCTAAATCATTACTTTCCACCTAACCTAGCTTCGAGGTACTTATTCTCTGTGTTTTGTAGGTCCTGTCTCACCTAAGAAATCGACACCCAAAGCGAAGCCCAAAGAGAAGCCTCAAAAGAGAGACAGAAGCGAAGGTTAATTTTTTTACTTAGCTTTGTACAGCTTGAATTTTTGTACCTATAAGTCTGTTGATATGATGTCCTTTTTCCAGGAAGCAAGCAAAAAGGTGGATCCTCTGGGTCTGCAGCTGGCCTTCTCGCGCCCGTTCAACTTTCAGAAGATTTAACGAACTTTATCGGCACTGGTGAGAGTATGTTGTCACGATCCGATGTTGTGAAGAGAATGTGGGATTATATAAAAAAGAATAACTTGCAGGTAAATGTTCTTTACCTGGATATCACATTACTATTTTTGAAAATATCAATTTGAACTGCTCAGTGGTTTAGCTATTCGTTGATAGAACGGCATATGTAATTGTGCATGTAGAAAATTTTATGTCTGTGGTAAGGCTTATGTAGTTATTGCTGTCGTGTGGTTTTTTACCTGCACTGACTGTTGTTTAAAGTAATCTAACCTGTAACTTTTCGGTACGTCATGGCCAAACGATGCTTGAGGATATGAGCTGGAGAAATAATGTTACTTAATGGATGGTATTTCCCGGATAAACAACTACTAAGTTATAGATTAGCATATGATTCCTTACTACCATAGTCCTGACCAAATATCATCTGGATCACGTACCATCTGTCCACTTAGATTCTTGTGTATTCTGATTCCCACAGCAATGCTTACAGGCTATCTTACAGACTTCCAAGTGTACCTGATAGTATGAGATCCGAGGTATAATTTGGTTAACTGCAAATCTGCAATGTTATCCTGCATCTTCAGGCCTAATAAGTAATTACACACCATAATATTGTACAATTCAGATACTAGTTGGGATGTATGACATGTCTAAACTACAGAAATGTTGTCCTTTATAATCTGGCGTGAGCTTTTGCCTGTCTTTTTCAAATAGCCATTGAAGTATGCTGTAGTGCTTGGGTACTGTTTTGATGTTACTATAGTTTCGAGGAGCCGAGGACTAACTCTGCATTAAAACATGCACATTTTCGACCAGTAGCACTTGTAATCAAATCATTTTTATGGTATGGCGTCCAGTACATTTTTTTTAATCACCTTGTTTTATCAATTTCAAAGTCGTAGAATGGAAATTTCTTTAGGCAAAATATTTTGAGAAAAATGGACCATATTGGATATGTCGTTTTCTATTTTGAGAAAAATGGAGCATCTGCTGGCCTATCCCTCTCGGTGGCCCCTTGGAGTTCAGGACATGGAGTGCGCCGGTCTCGCCCTACGTCTTCGCTGGCTATGGTACAGCCGTATTGACGAGAACAGAGCTTGGCATGGCCTCGACCTCCAGTTCTCCAAGGAAGAGCATGCCCTTTTTTTTGCCTCCACCTCGCTCATCGTGAGGGATGGAAGAACAGGCAAGTTCTGGGAAGACCACTGGATCAATGGCCGCTCTGTCGCTGAGATTGCACCCCAGCTCTACGCCTGCATCGCCAAGCGCCGGCGCAAGCGGCGCACCATCGCGGAGGGTCTGCAGAATCACACCTGGGCGCGTGACATACATGGCAACCTGGGCATCGACGAAATTGGCAAATACCCGCTGCTGTGGCGGGATACCGAGCGCGTCACCCCCACAGAACGTCTAGACCACCTAGTCTGGAAGTGGACCTCGAGCAGCACTTACTCCGCGCACAGTGCGTACCTCGCCACTTTCCATGGCTCTGCTGGCTGTGAGGCTTGGAAGCTGATCTGGAAAAGTTGGGCGCCATCACGAGTCAAATTCTTCATGTGGCTCACCAACCTGGACAGATTGGGCCGCCGCGGCCTCCAACACCACCCCCGCTGCGTTTTGTGCGGCCAGGAACCTGAAACAATGCACCACCTGCTAGTCACCTGCCCCTTTTCTCGGCAGGTCTGGCATGCGACACTATCCTGGCTTCGCCTGACCTGCCGTCCGCCGGACCAGGATGCCACCCTGAACAACTGGTGGCTGCACGCCAAGATAACAACACCAAAGCCCATGCGCAAAGGCCTCGCCACGGCGACTCACCTAACGGCATGGATGCTCTGGAAACAGCGCAACTCCTGCGTCTTCGATGGTGGTCAGCCATCCATCAACCTGCTCACGACAAGGATCAGAGAGGAGGCGACCCTTTGGGTCCGCGCTGGCGCTACTGGCCTTGGGGTGATCATGCCGCAGACCTGGGACGTCCACTAGTTTTTTTTTTTGCATTTTGTCCTCCTTCTCGGAGGCGTGTACTGTTAAAACTCTCTTTCTGTTAATGAAAAGAAACGCAAAGTCTGTGTTTTCTCGAAAAAAAATCTTTAAATTGTTTTGTCAGAAAACTAGGGCATTTCTTTTCGTATTTTCAAATACATCCATTAACTCTTTGGATCGTGTTGAAATTGATCATCTGGAATAATAGCAAAGAAGAGATGATCTGATTTGACTGGCTGCGATTATAGCAACAACTATTGCCACATCAACCTTAAGCTGTTTTCCTCTTTGTTGGTGCTGAAGGATCCTTCTGACCGGAGGAAGATAATCTGCGACGAGAAGCTGAGGGACCTATTCCAAGTTGAATCGTTCACCGGGTTCACTGTCTCGAAGCTGCTCAATCCCCATTTTACAAAGATAAACAGGGAAGGACCCGCGCCACCAGCCTGATCTGTGGAGACCCAGAAGGACGGCAGGGTGATTTTGTTGTCTTTCTGCAGAACGTGTAACCATGGAAAAACATTTAGTAGCTGTCAGAGTAATGTTGGAATTGTAACATGTTTGAATTGCGGAGGGGTGTGTGTGGACTTTCCTCCCACTATCAATAGTAGGGTCTTTTAATGTCCACCGAATTTTTGCGTCTGTGGCTGTGGTTTCGGTCTCTCCAAGAAAATGTTCTTTTTTTTTCGGTCAAACGAGCGTACCGAGTTACAACTTTTTGTGCACTCTTGCTGCTGAAGCTGTGGCCCTCCCATGTTATGCTTGGAGATGACGATAAGATTGGTTGTCTCCTCAGGTGAGTCGTGGCGAACAGACGAATCGGAGAGCCTGCGATTTGATTGTTCCCACCTTTCATACCGGATCTTCACATCCTTTTCAGCTCCTGATATGGACATGTTTGGTGCAGTATATTTGTGCTGCTCTCCTGTACTGTATGAGATATTTGCTGCAACGGTGTCTTTATTCGGGCTTAGTGGCTGAGCTTGACTGGGCGAACGCGGCCAGAATCTGTGGGATCCTTTGTTGTGATGAGGAGACGCACGAGCGCAAATACTTGTGGCAGTGAATCCACGAATGTCAGCGCTGAGTCGATTCCGATTCAGCCGCTGGCAGCTCGTGGCGCTGTCGCCGTCGGTTGGTGGCTGATGCAGCGATCCGTCCGTGTGAAGCGGCTCCTGCAACTTGCAGCCGCACCATGACTCGTTCGCGAACCACCTGAGCCCATCGTGCTAGCTGCTATGACGCCATAAACTTGGAGGCAACACTAGCCTGAGCTCATCGTGTTGGAAGGTGGGCGCCATAGTAGCTGGCCGGGAACGCCAGGAGCAGGGTTGATCAGGCAGTCGTAATTCTTGTCGTGCCGACGTCGCAGTCGACTCGCCGTCACCGCCATCGCGGCGTAAGCATCGCCAAAGATTTGGAGCCGCGCGCGGGTCGCAACCTGACCAAGGCGGGCGCGCGTGAAACATATGCGAAGCGCCGCGCAGGCGAAAGGAAGAAAGATCCGGTGAAGAAGATCGGCGGTGTCCCTGTCGCGCGGGATGGCCTCCGATTTTGCTCGCTCGGTCCATCGCGCGGGACAGCCTTTCGCCAGGGTTTCAGGTCCTCAAAGGTTTCTGCCCCACTGATCGTCTCGCGGCCAAACAGTAACCGAATTTTCTTTTCTTTTTTCTCTCTCAAAGGTTCTTCTTACCTTTTCTTTTCTCAAAGGTATCTTGAAAAATACCCTGGCCAAAGGTATCAAAGAAAAGTAGGAGGAATCTACACTCGAGATATCTTCCGACTTGTCTTTTCTTTTCTTTTCTTACAGCGAAGTCGGAGGTTGGCTATGCCCCAACCTCAAGTGTATGAGTGCTAGCGTTAAAATAATCATTCAAAATGACGTCGAAATCGGTCCAACAGAATAGTCCGGGGCAGCGCCATCCTTTTCTCTGTCAACGATATACGGGGAGCGTGTATAGTGGGGAGGGCTTGATTCATGCCATGACCTTTCTCTCGGTGACTTTGCGCCTCCTACACACCTCTTGAGTACTTGCACAAAAAATATCTGATCTTGGGACCAGGCAGGAAGGAGGGAGGGAGGGAGGAAGGTCAAAACACGAGCGCCTTTAGGCGGGCCGATAAGGATAGAGCGCAGCGCCTCGATCGGTGCGCGCTGCGCGTTGATACCCGCCGCCGTGGAGATCTTTGCTGCCTCCTCCGAAGTCAAAGCCCCTACTACCGATCTTTCCGCATAAACAAAGAAGGAAGAAGAAAACGACTTTTTTTTGAACAGTAAAGTGGCCCCGAAGGACCTGGAAGCTAGATATTCATCAACGGGCTTTTACAAAGAGACCCCCCAAAAGGGGTAATTACAAGAAGGACCTCGCACTTAACAAACCGAACTCTAGAAAGATTGGGGGAAAAGCAATCAAGACCCTGGGACCGGCCACCTCTGCAACCCACGGACCTCCAAGCCCAGGCATCCGCGCCGCCGTCGGGGAGCATGCCACTTGGGGCAACACCGATGATGGCACCCAAGTAGAAGTCGAAGATCCTCATGTTGAGGAAGAAAAGCTGAGCAGAGGAGCCCAGCGAGGAGCGGCTCCATTCGCCTGTCGTAACGTCGGCGCTCTGGGCGCTGCGTTGATGAGCTCCTCCTGTCGAAGTAGCTTCCGATGCGTGCACTGAAGCGCGCGCACGCCTCCGCCGTCGAGCTTCGCAGCCAAGAGCCAAGGAAGCTCCATCTCCCTCCCGTGCATCACCACGAGCACCAGCAGAGAGGAAGAGCAACCATCGCACCCTCCACTCCAAAGCCCCACAATCGAGCTTTATTAAGGGGGTTGCCGAGGATGCGCTGCCAGCCGTCGTCTCCTCCCAGTGGAGCTCAACGAAGCAGATCACCACCTCCGCCATACGCCAGTAGCCGCTCAAGAACCCCGGCGACCGAAACCCCTGCGGTATGAAGCCGAAACTACACAACGGCAAGAAAGCAAAGCTAAACCTAATACTAGAGATGGGCCGGCACCCTAAACCATCACCGCAACCACCAGCAGAGGCGCCGGCGGCCGGGGAGGCCGGAACTCTCGACGGGCGGCGGACTCTCAAGCTACTGTAGCTGGCCTTATCCTAAGGAGAGGAATAAAACGACTTGGAACCAGCAACTTCCCCCTGCATGGTGAAACCCCACTCACACTCCCTTTGCTTGGTCTCTGCCCCGAGCCGGTATATTTTTTTTATTTAGATAAAGTGAATATATTAATAATATTGAAGACATAAATTACGCTCACTCTATGCAACAACAAGTTGTCAGAAAGACCACCCCGGATGCACACAACCAAGAAAAAAAATTAAAAAAGAGAAATATAAAAAAAGCCTCTCTCGAAGTGATAAAACACACCCAGCAACAACACTCTAACCACCACCAAAAACAAGACCCAGACCACATATGAGATTCTTCAAAGACGACGTCTCCAGGAAGGAAACAAAGCACAAGCGTTGTCGTCACCTGATAAAAGATCTTGAGTTTTCACCCTGAAAAAAGTCCGAGCTCAGAAAACAATGTCTTCAAGGAGACCATTGCCAGCCGTAACCAATTAAGGGCAGACCTTGAGCTTTCATCCTTAAACTCGCGACTCGGTACTCGATGAGCATCATCCCAAAAGCAGTTCACCTGTGTTGTCGTCCCCTCTTTCCAAGACCGATGCTGCAGGTGCCCAACACTAGACACCCTAGAAAAACCCTGTGTCGCCATTCTTCATCCCGCCAATACACCTCTCCACCAATACAATCCTCTGATCGAATCCACCATGACTTTCTTCACCTCCGACAATGTCATGAATCTAAATAAGACATGTAACATGACACCGTCAAGAAAGCGAAGTTTCGCGCCACTCCCCCATGCCGGAATTGGCAAAAAATAGGGGAGCGCACGACCAGATCGATTCCAATCTAGATATCCGATGGCTTCGTGCGCCAAACGATGGAATCACTGAGAGAAAGACCGTAACACGTCGACATCTCAATCAAGGAGGCTCGTCTGAGGTAGATCGACGGCATGGCTTTCGAAGGCTTGCAGGATCAACCTCCTTTATTCAGCTATCCAGCTCCGAGCCTGTAGCCCGCACACTGTCGGCCGGCCGCGATCTCGATGGTGGGTTGTTAAGGGGCTGGACCCCCGACCGAAATCCAGATGGAATCTAGGAGGCAGGGCGCCCTGAACCCTCCCCTCCGACGTGGCACCCCACCCCATCCTCACCACCACGCCATCGGGAGTACTCAGACGCCGGCCTCAGACCGCGCCGCACCGTGTCCGCCTTCAGCGCCCCATCGCCTTCATGAGCCGCCACCGCGGGGCACCTCCCCTGCCCGCCGTCTTCAACGATTGGGGCGCCGCCACCGCCGCTGGGACCGTCAACAGAGTCCTTCAATCCGTGGTTGTTCCTGTCTTGTAAGTTTGGGGCGCCCCCGGAGCCGTCGGGAGGGAGGCGGCTCAGGAGGAGGGAAGGGCGTGCGCTCCTCTTGCCACCCTGAGCTGGTATGTATGTCTCCATGGAAAATTCAGGTCAAACGTTTGTTTATGCTGAAGTGACACACGAGTAGATCCCACGAAAGTAGCAGTACGTACTAGTCAGTATATACTCATTAGGCTTGGATCGATGGTTTTGCCCTTTGCCCTTTGGGGCACCAGAATGCATGCATAGGAAAAAATAGTAAACATTTTGTACCAAGCACTAGTAGTGGTGATTATTTATTTGCTGTGAGCCTGTGACTATATATGGCCATCTTGGTATTTGTAATGGAACAACGTGTACGTCTTTTGCACCCAGAATAATGCGTCGACGTCCTTCGTCAAAGGATCCGACTCTAGTAGTAGTATATGTTATCAAGCCCTGGGTCCGGCGAATCTCGCGGATATGTTCTCAGAGATTCCGAGTGCGTGCTCGCCGACTAGAAATAAACATTATCGCCACCATCATTCAAGCCGAGCCCAGAATAGAACAGGCCAGAGGAACCTCACGTTGAAGTTGAACCCCCCAATTTGACAAGAATCCAGGTCAGAGCCGAAGCTTTTCTGCCTGCGCCTGATCGAGCCACGCAGGCCCAACCGAACGCCACCGCTCGAAATGCGTAAACAAATGCGCTGATTCCTCTCCCGGATACCGTGCTAGCTGCGGCGGTCGCTGGGATCAAGCTGTCAACCACGAAGGACACGTCGAGATGAGAAGAAGAAGATGAGGAGCGGCCGTCGCCTTGGCCATGTTGGCATTTTGTTCCTACGGGATTGATTCCCCTTGCCTTCTCGCGGCGACAAAGAGCCGCCTCACGGACGGGCGCGCCCATCGTTTCAGGCAGGAGGATCGATCGAGAGCGCAAGTTCGCCTTCCCAACCTCCATATGGGGCAGGAAACACACAGGACTGTCTCAGGACCGCCATTAATCTGGCCCCCCTTGCATCTGAATCGCAACGGGATATTCCCACCGGCTCACTGCCATCTATGCAAAAAATAAATTAGACAGAGTATCCTCTGAATAATTTGCAAATGGGGACAGGTAGCGATCACGCTAAAGAGGCACCGAATCGGATGGTGTTAATTCCCCGGTCGATGCGAACTGGAGTGGAGTGAAGAGCGCTCGGTGGCCAATCAGGGAATCCCATTCAGCGCTGATAATAATGCCGTCTTTTGGGTTGGCGCGGAGTCTGTTCAATATATTAGCAATTTAGCACATGATTTAATGCGAAATAGCAGCAGATGAATTGCGACAGTAACAAATACAGTAATCATGCAAATATCTAGATCTAGTACAGTAGACAAACTGATCCAATCTATAGCTAGAACTAGACATAAGAATTTCAGGAGTATCTCATACAGATGGAATAGAATTACGTACGATGGAGCGGTAGCGGCACCGCCGTTGTTGTTGTCCACGTCGGCCATGTCGTTGTCGTCGATGAAGAGGTTGCCGATGTCGGGGAAGAAATCGTCGTTGGGGAAGTGGTCGCCGTCAGCAGTCGCGCTCATGCGCTCCCCAAAAACCTGATCGCCCCTCTCCCGTACAGGATCACAAGAGGCGGGGTTCCGGAGGCCTGCTGTCCCTTCTCGCGGTGCACGCCGAAAGGAGGGATGAAGAAGACTTGAATTGGCGGCGCAGTGTTTTGGAACGGTATGACGAAGTGGCGGCTAGGGTTTACCGTATGCGCGTATTTATATGCGGGCTGGGAGAGACGTGGGCGTAACTCCACGTCTGAGTCGGTTCGGATCCACGATCCAGAAAGGAAACGGAAACGGTTTTGGAATTAACGCGTCAAATTAAATGACTCATTAAATTTTCCCAATCGACAAAATAAACGCTCTCGGCTCGGCTCATTCCCGCAACCCGCAACCCGCGGCGCGTCGTGTCGTGACGAGGCGAGGCGTGGCGAGGCGGGCGGCGGAGGAGGAGGAGCGCGCGTGTGGCACACCTCTCCTCTTGCCTTGCCTACTCATACATGAGCTAGAATGGCTCACCTTATAAGGTGCTTCCACTCTCTTCAAACTAGCAATGTGGGACTAAACTTTAGTCCCACTCACTCCACTTATTATTCATGAATGTGCCATGACAATTTCAGGATTTTTAGTGGGCTTAATGGGCTAGCCAAGTGAGCCCATATGATGGAGCCCATGTAAAATTTCAACAATCCCCCACAAAGTGTCATTAGCACATTTCATAAACTCTGTTCCAAAACATTGTTTATATACCGGTGTTAGTGGAGACTGTTAAGTTGAACTTCCACTTAGAACATCATGCTACACTAGTTCACAACTTGAATAGTGGACTACGCCTTGAACTACAAGTTTGCTGTGATACCCGTTTCACACAACGTCTGAACCGATACTAGGCTGCCGCAAGGCTTCCCCGCGGTTTGGAGCGTATGCGTCATACTCCGAAGGCCTTTCATGAGTTTATTAGAGAGCACCCGATTCTCATAGACTGCGACGTTTAACAGTCAGACTCATATAGGTGAGTTCCCCAGGAGATGTTCTGTAGGACACATCTCTGCTTATATAAATAAGCCACTTGGAACACATTAAGACAAATGTCAACCTACCGTACAGATCAGGAGAGTATTGCATCTTTTATGGAGTGGAATAAAATATAAGGATACTCTCCTCTCAGCTGACCAACAGCTTGTCTCCCACTTCTAATTCACAGGATCTCCGATCACATAGAGTGAGTTACCACTGTGGGCAACTCATAACGTGGGTCTCAAACCCATCTCCCTTGATGCATTATCTATCACATTCCGTGATAAACCCTTTGTGAAGGGATCTGCCAAGTTCATGGACGTTTGGATATAATCCAACGCAATAACTCCGGAGTTCTTCAATTTCCTGACAGATTTTAATCTCCTCTTCACATGTCTTGATGACTTTGCATTATCCTTAGAACTGTTCACTTTGACGATCACAGTTTGATTATCACAGTTCATTAGGATTGATAGTATTGGTTTTTCAACCATAGGCAAGTCCATCAAGAGCTCACGAAGCCACTCTGCCTCAACAGTGGCTGTGTCTAATGCTGCGAGTTCTGCTTCCATAGTTGACCTCGTTAAGATGGTCTGCTTGCAAGACTTCCAGGAAACAGCGCCACCACCAAGTGTAAAAACATAACCACTAGTGGCCTTAACCTCATCAGCATCAGATATCCAATTAGAATCACTATATCCTTCCAGAACCCTCAGGTTTCCGGTATAGTGAATTCCATAGCTCGCAGTGCCTTTTAAATAGCGCATAACTCTCTCAAGCGCACGCCAATGATCATCTCCCGGATTGGAAACAAACCGGCTCAATTTGCTCACAGCAAAAGAGATGTCAGGTCTCGTGGCACTCGCCAAATACATAAGCGAGCCTATAATCTGAGAATATCTCAGTTGATCTCTAGTAATCCGTTGATTCTTTCGAAGCACCAAACTAGCATCATATGGAGTTGAAGAAGGCTTGCAGTCACTATATCCAAAGCGACTCAAGACCTTTTCCACATAGTGAGATTGAAGCAGTGTGATCCCACCATTATCATCTCTCAACAGCTTGATGTTCAAGATAACATCAGCTACTCCTAGATCCTTCATCTCAAAGCAGCGAGATAAGAAATCCTTAACTTCCTTGATTAAATCAAGATTGGTCCCAAAGATCAATATGTCATCAACGTATAGACATAGAATAACTCCCTCGCCCCCACCATGGCGATAGTACACACACTTGTCAGCTTCGTTTACAACAAAGCCTTCAGCAGTCAAAGTCCTTTCGAACTTTTCATGCCATTGCTTAGGTGCTTGCTTGAGGCCGTATAATGACTTCAATAACTTGCACACCTTGCCTTCCTGACCGGGTACTACGAAACCATCTGGCTGATCCATGTAAATTTCCTCGTCCAACTCTCCATTAAGGAAAGCCGTCTTAACGTCCATTTGATGAACGAGAAGACCGTGTGAGGCAGCCAGTGATAGTAGCACACGAATAGTGGTCAGTCTAGCAACAGGTGAGTAAGTATCAAAGAAGTCTTCACCTTCTTTCTGGGTATAACCCTTGGCCACAAGCCTTGCCTTGTACTTTTCAATTGTACCATCAGGCCTAAGCTTTTTCTTGAACACCCACTTACATCCTACAGGTTTACACCCATAAGGACGATCAGTGATTTCCCAGGTTCCGTTAGCCAAGATGGAATCCATCTCGCAACGGACAGCCTCCTTCCAGTAGTCAGCATCAAGAGACGCATAGGATTCTGAAATAGTCTTGGGTGTGTCATCCACGAGGTACACAATGAAATCATTACCAAAGGACTTTGCAGTCCTCTGTCTCTTTCTCCTTAAAGGAACTTCATTGTCATCCTCCTCGGGATTCTCAACGTGTTCTATCGGAATGGTGGATTCAGGAATCTCAGCTAATTCCTGACTAGATGAAACAGGTTTCTTCTGATTTGATGAGCTAGACATATCCTTCATAGGAAATATGTTCTCAAAGAAAGTCGCATCATTCGACTCCATAATCGTACCAACATGCATGTCGGATACCTCAGATTTTACTACCAAGAATCTATAACCAATGCTATTAAAAGCATAGCCCAGAAGAACACAATCTACGGTTTTAGGTCCAAGCTTGCGCTTCTTGGGAATTGGTATATTGACTTTCGCCAAACAACCCCAAGTACGTAGGTAGGAGAGTTTCAATCTTTTCCTTTCCCATTCCTCAAACGGAGTAATGGTTTTATTCTTTGTGGGAACTCGGTTTAGGACATGACATGCAGTCATTAGTGCCTCCCCCCACCATGCCTTGGAGAGACCCGAAGTGTCTAACATGACGTTAACCAAATCAGACAACGTTCGGTTCTTTCTTTCAGCCACCCCATTTGACTTGAATTGGAGGCGCAGTGTTTTAGAACGGTATGACGAAGTGGCGGCTAGGGTTTACCGTATGCGCGTATTTATATGCGGGCTGGGAGAGACGTGGGCGTAACTCCACGTCTGAGTCGGTTCGGATCCACGATCCAGAAAGGAAACGGAAACGGTTTTGGAATTAACGCGTCCGTCAATTACCAAATTAAATGACTCATTGAATTTTCCCAATCGACAAAATAAACGCTCTCGGCTCGGCTCATTCCCGCAACCCGCATCGCGTCGCGACGAGGCGGCGGAGGAGGAGCGCGCGTGTGGCACACCTCTCCTCTTGCCTTGCCTACTCATACATGAGCTAGAATGGCTCACCTTATAAGGTGCTTCCACTCTCTTCAAACTAGCAATGTGGGACTAAACTTTAGTCCCACTCACTCCACTTATTATTCATGAATGGGCCATGACAATTTCAGAATTTTTAGTGGGCTTAATGGGCTAGCCAAGTGAGCCCATATGATGGAGCCCATGTAAAATTCCAACAGAGTCCACATTCTTGCTGTTCCGGTCCCTGTCCCGGTCTATCCTATCATCATGTGTGCATTCCTTGTTCGAGGTGGTGGAACGCAGAACAGGAGATTCCTCAGCGCGCGCACGTCGTCCATAGTGCTCGCCTTTTCTTGTCTCCTAGCTTTACAAAGAATCCGACCTTGTTGATAAGGTAAACATTAGGTGGAGACATGCTTGTTTGGTCATCTCATCTGGATTCTATCTTGGCAGCCGCAAAGCTGCGCAGATTATTCACAGTGGATCAAGGTTTTTCTGTACCTGTTTGCAAAGAAGAAGTAAAATGGTTTTTCTGTACCATCGTTTTTCTGCTCGCAAAGATCAATTCTCGAACTTGCTGGGCTTGGCTAAAGGTTTAGATCATATGGACAGTAAAGTTTGTCTCTTGGAACAACATAACTCGTATTTGTGGAATCTTTTGGAAATTGCAGAGATGAATTATGATAATCATGCTTGTGTGAACTGTTTTTTTTTTCCCACATTATATCAGTTTGGTTGTTAATACAAAAATTTCTACGAAAAAAATGGGATCTATGGAAACAAATCTTGAGAACCACTGTTGTGGCCATAACTCAGATGTGATCAAAACCCTACTTATCCATTGCCCGGGCCATGTCTGGCGATCTTGTGTCACTATATCTGAATTGTACAACATCTAGGACTGCATGACGCTTGTAAGAGCGTCTCTAGCGGAACCCCTAAACTGAAAACTGAAAACTTGACTCTAAGTTCGCGTTTTGTCAGATTAAAAACTCACGAACTCCAAGCGCATAGCAAAACCCCTAAATGGAACTGAGAAACTTCATAGATAGGCGCAATGTTCATAGACGAATATCTGCGCGCAAGAGTTTGCATAGATCGAAATACCTACGCACTACGGCGAGCCTACGGACTACGGCGAGCCTAGGAATACGGCGACCTACGGAGGAGGTCGATGGACTCCTTGGCATCGTCCTCCGGCACCTTCTTCCAGTATGACGCGCGCTCCATGTGCGCCGCGTCCGCGGCGAGACCTGCCTGGAGGAGCTCTATGTCCGCCTGGCGCAACTGTTCGAGTTATTTCTCTTCCGTCGCCGTCTGGGCACAGAGGAGCGCGACCATCACGTCCACCTGTTCGTCGGGGACGAAGTCGTCCGTCGAGACAGTGGAGGCGAAGGGCTCCGGCTCGTGCCCATGCGGAGGAGGCTCGCGGATGACGAGGGCGCCGCTGCTCGGACTACGCATCGGAGCGCGCCCTCGGCCGCCGGCGGAGATCCCTTCGCCGCCGTTGGAGCCCCCTCGCCGCGCATCTTCCGGTCGTACTCCTCCACGACGCGGTAGCGGAACTTCTCCGGGATGGGCGCCCCCGCATGGATGAACTTCCACGATCCCCGCTTGCGGGCACTGTCGGAACGGACAAGGAGTTTACGCTCAGGGTCATCCCCGGCGCCGCCGCGGCCTCTCCCGGACCCGCCCGAGCTAGGGATACAAGCCATTGGACGGGGCTTTGCTTGATCTGTTGCCGACGCCGGGTTATTGCTCGCCGGAGGTGGAGATTCGCGTTGGCGAATTGTCATCAGCGGCCGATCTAGGTTTTCGGTCTTGACCCGAAAACGGCTTGCATTGTCGAATAAATAGAGGTCGGGGAGGGGGATTCAGGGGGCTGTAAGCCGTTTTCAGGCCGGGCCGGGTTTTCAGTCTCTGCTACGAGGCAAAAAACGCAATCCAACCCCTAAAGTCATCGGAACTTTATAGTTCTTGCCCTTTTAAGGATTCTGCTATCGATGCTCTAACAAAGGCGAACCTGACCATACCTTTCACCTGATGACCTACATGTTATCGAGGTGACAGAATTTCTGGTCCCTTTAGGCCCAGACTTTCCGTGACGCCCTGATAACATCCCTGAAACAACTACTCCCTCCGCATCAAAATATAAGATGTTTTAGCATTTTGTAGATATAATGTATCTAGACATGTTTTAGTGTGTAGATTCATATGTATCTTACACTAAAACATGTCTAGGTACATATTGTTTAGGAAATGCTAAAACATCTTATATTTCGCTACGGAGGGAGTAGTTTTTTTAGAACTCTATATAAGACTTACCCCTATGTGGGTTCGGCCAACCACTAAGTTCCTCATTTTTCATATATGAGATCCAAAACATCCCACTCCCTCCCACCTTCAATCTTTGATTTCTTAACAGTTTCTATTAACGATACGGGAGAGGAGGTGGTTTGATGATGAACTATGTGATTTGAATAAGAACCTATCTTTCCCTATGATCTTGGCATTGTTGGATTTTGAGGGCTTTTAAGTAGTAGGAGTTATCGGAAGCTTTCAAACATGTGATTTGCTCTAGAAATATGTAAGGGACTGGATATCTCTGTAAGGTCCCCACTCGTGGTTGAGCTCTTACTTTATGGACGAGGATCAAGGAGAATATGTTGGACCTTAACATGCATTTTGTGGGTCTTCCGTGTTAAGCCACATCACTCCAACGGTGAATAAGTTCCCCTCGAGAAAGTGACCATTTGGATAACTCCACGTGTCTCACTTCTTCTATCCAAAATCGTTTCACCTAGTTCTTTAGGATAATTTTATTTATCCTTAAAGTCTAAACTAGTGAAAAAAACTAATATTTGTAAAAACCTATTCACGCCCCGGTTATCCATATTGATCCTTCAATATCCCAGCCATGGTAACAATGGTTTATATGTAGCCCAGGGACGCGTGATGGTTGATTCACTCTATCCAATCTATTGGGTCATGGGCAGAGTCGTCAACCTGGATTATTCCTCCTTGGTTCTCGGTGACATTGATGGCATCGTCAGCGTCGAGATGGGATTGGGTCTCCTTGCCGAACATTTGCTTTCTTCTCTAGATTGACGTTCTATGCTTCCATTGGCTTCACCGGCGGGCAATGTCCCACGACTTCCTGGCTATAGTTACAACGACTCCATTGATCCACGAAACAAAGTGATACATCAAGCTAGACACGGAGCGCGTCATAAGCTTGTGCAGTTGTTTGTAATATATATTTTCGTGGCGGGTATTTTGTAAGACTCAGCAATCGTTAACATATGACTTTAAAAAAATAGGCCTTGCGGTATTTGGCATTAAGAAGAAAGGTGCATACGACACCAAGTGTGAGTTCGAAGTCTCGAAACCGGGCGGGCTAGCACACATCAACGACCAGGCTAAGAGCATCTCCAGCCGTCCCACCCGAGCCGTTTGATACGTCCATTTTGCATCACTATTTCATATTGTAATATATTGTTACTCATCGATATATTTCATAGTATGATGCACTACTTATGTTATTTTATCTTATTTTTCATGTTTGATAATTATTGGAGAATAATCACCGGGACCATAAATAAGCTGGAAAAAGCACCGTCAAGATACCCTATTTCTGAAAACCAGAAGAAGGGGGACATCGGAGAATTCTTAGAACACCAGATGAGGGAGCCAGCCACAAGGGAGCCAGCGGGGGGCCACCAGGGGCCCACACCACCTGGTGGCGCGCCCCTCCCCTTGGCCGCGCCGCCACGTGGTGTGGCCACCCTGGCCCACCACTGGCAGCCCCCTCTCGCGTACTTCATCCCCAGGGAACCCTAAGACCCAGATAACCATCAAGGAAATATTCCGCCGCCTCCTCGGGACGGAAAACAACGAAGAGAGAAAAGCTCTTCGGTAAGGAGAAATCTGTCGGGGAAATTTCTCCCCGGAGAGGGGAAATCATTGCCATCATCACCATTATTGCTCCGGGCATCATCAAGATCATCATCGTCATCGTCCTCACCACCAGCACCATCATTCTCACCATACACCTCCGTCCCGATGTAACAATTAGGGTTCTATATCGTTGTTCTTCACTAGATCTCTCTCCCGGTGTGGATTACTTGTTAGTAGTTGATGCTTACGAGATTTATCGTTGTTTGCACTTTATGACCAGATTGTTATTCATCATTATATCACCTCTGATTATGATCCATATGATGTCTTGTGAGTAGTTTGTTTAGTTCTTGAGGACATGTGAGAAGTCAAGATGTTAGTAGTGGAATTATGTTAAAGTAATATCTAATGGTTTGATATTTAAGTTGTGGTGCTATTCTTCTAGTGTTGTAATGTGAACGTCGACTATATGACACTTCACCTTTATGGGCCTAGAGGGATGCATTGTGTATTTGGATACTAATTGTGGGGTTGCCGGAGTGACAGAAACCTAAACCCTCGTTAGGAAACCGATGGACGAGAGTGTACGATCCTAGAGTTTAAGGTTGTGGTTAGATTTATCTTAATTACTTCTTGTAGTTGTGTATGATTGCAATGGGTTTAATCATAAGTATGTATTAGTCCTAGTTGGGTGGTGCATTAGCATAGGTTCACCCACACAACACCTATCAAAACAATAAATATTAATCAACTGTATGAAACAAAAGCGCTTGACGAAGTTTTCATGTGTCCTCGAGAACGTTTGGTCATCATAAGTAAACCAACCGGCTTGTTCTTTGCTCTAAAAAGGATTGGGACACTCACTGCAATTATTATTACTATCTTTTATTTACTTACGCTTTATTTATCTGCTATCAAAAACCACCAAAAACCTGTTTGCTAGTGTTTACAGTGAATCCTCTATCCAACATGCTTGTCAACACCTTCTGCTTCCCGTTGGGTTCAACACTCTTATTTATCGAAAGTACTATGATACACCCCTATACTTTTGGGTCATCAAGACTATTTTTGGCGCCGTTTCCAGAGAGTGAAGTGCTATTGGTAAGTAGAATTGGTAAGAGAAACTTTTACTGCTAGTGCTGTTTTTATTTCTGTCTGCTGCTTTATTTTATTATGGAGAGTCCATTTGGTTCCCTATTTAGGAGTACTACTTCTACTGCTAATTTAGTAGATGACCCGCTGTCTGCTCAATTGGATCCTTTTAAAATACCTATGAAAATTGTTAAACGTGTTATGGATAACTGCTATTTTGGAGATGGAATTGTCCATCACGGTGATCATTTACTCTTTATATATGAATTATGCGAGTTATTTATGTGTGTAGGTATTACAATGGACCAAGTTAAAATAAAGCTATTCTCTTTATCACTGAAGGGCAGAGCTGCGGAATGGTTCAAAATGCTGAAGAATGGTCAATCTATTGGATGGGGGAAAATCGTACCTCTCTTTTATTCTAACTCCTATCCTCCTAGTGAGATTCGTAAAGATCGGAATCAAATATATAATTTATGGCCTCATGATGGAGAGAGTATTTCCCAAGCTTGGGGGAGATTGAAGTTATTAATGCTCAAATGTCCCATTCATGAGCTTCCCAGTAATATTGTTATTAATAATTTTTATGCAAGACTTTCTCTTCATGACAAGGATTTATTGGATGCTTCTTGTTTTGGATCATTCACACATACGAAAGGAGAAGCTAAATGCTTAAGGATGTTATTGAAGGGAATATGCCCGAGAGGCAATAATAAAGTGTTTATTATGTTATTCCTTATTTATGATGGATGTTTATTCTTCATGCTAGAATTGTATTAACCGGAAACGTTGATACATGTGTGTTTAATAAAAAAAATGGTTCCTAGTAAATCCTCTCTTTTAACTAGCTCAATGATTAATAGATGATCAAGGTTTCGTGATCATGAACATTGGATGTTGTTAATAACGGGGTCATGTCATTAGAAGAATGATGTGATGAACATAGACCCAAATTAAGTATACTAATACGATCAAGTCATTTAGTTTGTATTGTTATATCTTGCATTCGAAATAACCTTATTCCTTAGACAATGAGACCATGTCAATCACTAATACCGAAAGATTACTTTGATGACATCAAAGGTCACACCGTGACAGGGTGACTATAAAGGTAGCGTTAGGTATTCGAAAAGTGTTGAGGCTTATAGATCAAGAGTGGGATTTGTCCATCCAAAATGACATAGAGATATACTATGGGCCCTCTAGGTGATATCACATTGACACCGCTTGCAAGCATGTGACTAGGTCACAAGAATGTCATATCACAGAACGAGTAAACGAGTACTTTTCGGTAACAAGATCAAACAAGTTATGGTTGATACCGATGATCGATCTCGGATAAGTAAAATATCGCGAGAGAAAGGGAATTAGTTACGAGGTTGATGGTTCACACGATCACAAGATTCATTGTTGAATATATAGGAGTCATGACGGATCTCTAGATCCCGCTGTTGATTATTGATCGGAGAGGTGTCTCGATCATGTCTTTATTATTCACGAACAGTAGGATGACACACTTAAGGTTCGATGACGCATTTGAGAGGATACGGAATATCGAAGAATATTTTGGACAACACCGAAATTGTTTCAGGTAAAATTGAAATAGTTCAAGGATTTTTTTTATCTAATGAATGTTAATAGATTTAGCAAATGATTTGCGATGCTATATGCAAATGTTTGTTAAAGAAATAAAAATGTTTTATTTATTTATTAAAGAAAAACCTTTGGATTTTCTAAGTGGGAAATTAAGGAATGATGAGTGGATGTGAGTGGAGCTTCCACTCACATGAAGAGGGGAAGAGGTGGGGGCACCATGTGCTTGGTCGCACCCCACTTGGGTTGCCTCCCCTCCCCTATAAAAGGAGGGTGAGAGCTCCCTCTTCCACACACACTTTTTCCATCTCCCTTCTCTCCACCCGCTGCTCCATTACATGGTCATTTGCTTGGCGAAGCCCTGACCGTGGGATTCTTCAACACACCACATCGTCGTGCTGCTGGAGTTTCGGGGGATCCTCTTCTTCCGCTTCCCTGCCGGACCGAGGGAACAGAGGTTTTCATCGAGCTGAACGTGTGACCGATCACGGAGGCACCGCCGGATTGCGGTGCACATCTTCTCGGTTTTTAGATCAGCGTGAGTACAACTACGCCAACAACGAGGTTCGATCTCGTAATGATTAGAGTCTTCGAGGGTATGTTTTCCTAAGACTCTTTCTCCCTGTTGCCTTTCATCTTCTAGATTAGATCTTGCCCTTCGTTTTTATCTCGCGTAGGAAATTTTTTGTTTTCTATGCAACGTACCCTTCATTTATTTTCCCTAGGTTTGGTGTGCCTAGATATCTTATGACTGATGGAGGTTCTCATTTTATTCATGGTGGTTTTAGAAAAACCCTTGCTAAATATGATGTTAATCATAGAATTGCCTCAGCTTATCATCCTCAAACAAGTGGGCAAGTAAAATTATCAAATAGAGAAAGTAAATCTATCTTGCAAAAGACTTTTAATAAATCTAGGAAAAATTGGTCTAGTAAGTTAAATGATGTTTTATGGGCTTATAGAACCGCTTATAAAAATCCTATGGGCATGTCTCCTTATAAAATGGTTTATGGAAAAGTTTTTCACTTTCATTTAGAATTAGAAAACAAAGCTTATTGGGCAGTGAGAGAACTAAATAGAGTTTTCAAACTTGCCAATAAGAAAATAATGCTTGACTTGAGTTCTTTAGATGAGTGGAGAAGTGAAGCCTATGAAAATGCTAGACTCATTAAAGAGAAAGTTAAAAAATGACATGATAGGAGAATACTTAAGAGAGAATTTCATGTTGGTGAGAAAGTTTTGTTGTATATGTCTCGTCTCAGATTTTTTGCAGGAAAATTACTCTCAAGATGGGAAGGACCTTTTATTATTGAAGAAATGTATCGTTCGGGTGCAATTAAAATTGATTCCCTCAAAGATAACACTGCAGAAGTGGTGAATGGGAAAATATTCAAACATTATATTTTCGGAGATTCTTATGATGAAGACATTGATACTATTCTTATGATTCACTAAGGAGAAGATTCCAGAAACTGCAGAGTCTGTTTTCGAATAGGTAATGGTTTTGGTGGGAAAAAGTTCGCGTTTTATCTTCCAACTTATACTTTTATTGTTTATGGAAAATATGAAACAATATTGAGCCAAAAAAGGGCAGGAGTCAGTGCCCGAGGGCACCACACCACCTGGTGGCGCGGGCCCACCCCTGGCCCCGCCACCACATGGTGTGGGCGCCTTGGAGCCCATCTCCGACCCGTTTTCGCTCTGCACATTCCTTTTGTTACGTAACTTTTTTCTATATAATCGTCCGGATCCCCAGAGGTACGTACATCGTTTTCTCGTCGTGTTTTCGTTTTGATATGTTTTCTACCAGATTTCATCTTCAGATTTAGAGCCACGATGTCCTCTTTTGGACCTCCCAAGGACAGTTTCTTTGTGAACTTCGTCAACCCGTACATGAACGAGTTGAAGATGCATCCCAAGGAGTTGCTGCTCAAGGATGGGGAGGTGCAGAAACAAGATGTTTAGGGTCCTAAAGGAGAAGGCAGTCTAGAATCTAGGATGGAGGAGCTGGATCAAGAAGTCTTTAGGTACAAGAAGATGGCGGAGCGTGAAGTGGACATCATCCATAGAATAAATGCAGAATTCATGGCTGAGCACAAGAAGGAAACTGCCAAGCTTTGGGAGGAAATCTTCTTGCTCCACGAGGCCACCAATAAATTGCAAGCACAACTCTTCGACGTGCAAAATCAAAACTGTGAGTATGAGATCAGGTTTAAACATATGAGTTCTGCTGCCAGTTTCAGGATATCGGAGACCAAGTCATCATTTGTTGATGGAGAGCCCCTACCTTGGAAGTCTAATGATGAGGACACCATCACCACCGAAGAAGTAATTCGTCATCAATATTGGCATCCCCTTAGATTGTTCCAGGCTTGGGGGAGTGTCACGGTATCACACCTTTATCTTTCGACTTTTTACTTTTTAGTAGAGTCATATCATGAGTAGAGAAGTTATCATATAGGATGGTTTACAGTATGGAAGTATCTCTCCTTTAGTTGGTTATCAATGTATCCCTTGGTGTGAGTTGCCGTTATGGAATATTAATGAGAAGTTTTATCATTTACTTTCTATGCACTTTATTTTAGTTTGCAATTTCTGTTATATGATTGATCTTGTTGTTAGTATTGGTATCAATGTGGGAGCATCGAGTTAATCTATTTGGTTTTGGCAAACTTAGCATTGGTCAGTAGCAACAATACTTTGAGGCTTAAATAGAAAAGAGGGAGATGCATGTAGATATATTGTTGCATGATTTTTCTTTCTTGTTGGCTCATAAGCTTAGTATTCTCAAGTTAACATCATTTGTACTTCCAAAGAAGATTGCAAGATCGTTTCTATCACATGTATATTTGCTTGTTTTCCCTCAAATATTATGCTTGCTACCAAGCCTTACTAGCCAAAAACCTGTACTGAGAGGGAATGCTTCTCGTGCATCCAAACCTTGAGCCGAAAACCATGCCATTTATGTCCATCATACCTACCTATATGTGGTATTTGAACGCCACTTCAAGTAAATTTCTCATGTGCTAACTTTAAAACCTTCAACATTATACATGTTTTGTGCCCCTGTTTAGCTCATGAGGACGTAGGTAGACGGTCTTTATTTTACTCGTTGATTGGACTTTACACACCTGAACTAGTGGCACATTCGCTTATCCAATTGCTAGAAGAGCTGGAAACGGGGTTCCCAACCCCAAACTATATTACTATAAATTCTCTTCACTTTTTTTGCCCCTAATTTATCAGTTAAAGCATAATTGTGTAAATAAAAGAGAAGAGGGATGACCTACTACCCCAGTAGCGTCCTTCAATGGGAGCCTCTCTTGTAAGGTCTTGTTGGCTTGTAACTTAATGTACTGTTTGCTTGCTGATTCGTTGACATAGACATACACCTCTCTCAAAATTATTTTCATCACCTCTGTTTATTAAATAAAAAGTTCTAGCACATGAGTTTATCCTTGCTTCCCTCTGCGAAGGGCCTATCTTTTACTTTTATGTTGAGTCAGTAAACCTACTCCTTTATGTGTTAAGCATGCATTTGAGTTGTTGTGATCCAACCATCTATATGTTGATTTCTTCAATCATGTCTTTTATCCTTCCTTGTTTAGTATAATGTTTTTTTGTAAATGAATATCACTTTGAAAGTTATCAATGACTGAAAAGAGACTGTTATGATTGAGCATGTTAAACTCTGCAATATAAGCTCTAATATAAAGACTCTGATTGAAAGATAAGTATAATATGTTAATTGTTCTATGACCAAGAGCACAGTTTTCCATCACCAATTATGATTTCCTTTTCACACCTTCATTGTGAATCCCTCTACTAGTTTCAAGTTAAGTCATATGAGAGGAAGTTGTTGTCTAGAATGACTCGTGAATTGATAAATGTGATTCTTCTTGTCCGTATTTTATTTATCGACACTTCACTCCATAAACATGTGGTCATGTTTACCGAGTTCAGTTTTGGTTGGGGACAAGCGAGGTCTAAGTTTGAGGGGAGTTGATACGTCCATTTTGCATCACTACTTTATATTGAAATTTGCAGTTATTCATTGATATATTTCATAGTATGATGCACTACTTATGTTATTTCATCTTATTTTGTATGTTTGATAATTATTGGAGAATAATCACCGGGACCAGAAATCAGCTGGAAAAAGCACCGGCAAGATACCATATTTCTGAAGATTAGAAGAAGAAGGGTACATCGGAGAAGTATTAGAACACCAGATGAGGGAACCACCAGGGGCCCACACCACCTGGTGGCGCGCCCCACCTTGGTCGCGCTGCCACGTGGTGTGGTCACGCTGGCCCACCACTGGAAGCCCCCTCTCGCGTACTTCATCCCCAGGGAACCCTAATACCCAGAGAACCATCGAGAAAATATTCCGCCGCCTCCTCGGGGTGGAAAACAACACAGAGAGAAAAGCTCTCTGGCAGGGAGAAATCTGCCCGGGAAATTCCTCCCCGGAGAGGGGAAATCATCACCATCGTCACCGTCATCGCTCCGGGAATCATCAAGATCATCATCGTCATCGTCCTCACCACCAGCACCATCATCCTCACCGTCCACCTTCGTCCCGCTGTAACAATTAGGGTTCTATATGTTTTTTCTTCACTAGATCTCTCTTCCGGTGTGGATTACTTGTTAGTAGTTGATGCTTACGAGATTTATCGGTGTTTGCACTTTATGACCAAATTATTATTCATCATTATATCACCTCTGATTGTGATCCATATGATCTCTTGTGAGTAGTTCGTTTAGTTCTTGAGGACATGAGAGAATTCAAGATGTTAGTAGTGGAATTATGTTGAAGTAATATCTAATGATTTGATATTTAAGTTGTGGTGCTATTCTTCTAGTGGTGTCATGCGAACGCCGAGTACATGACACTTCACCTTTAAGGGCCTAGAGGTATGCATTGTGTATTTGGCTACTAATTGTGGGGTTGCCGGAGTGACATAAACCTAAACCCCCGTTAGGAAACCGATGCACGAGGGAGTGTAGGATCCCGGAGTTTAAGGTTGTGGTTAGATATATCTTAATTACTTCTTGTAGTTGCGGACGCTTGTAGGGGTTTTAATCACAATTATGTATTAGTCCTAGTTGGGTGGTGCATTAGCATAGGTTCACCCACACAACACCTATCAAAACAATAAATATTAATCAACTGTATGAAACGAAAGTGTTTGATGAAGTTCCCATGTGTCCTTGAGAACGTTTGGTCATCATAAGTAAACCAACCGGTTTGTCCTTTGCTCTAAAAAGGATTGAGCACTCGCTGCAATTATTATTATTGTCTTTTATTTACTCGTACTTTATTTATCTGCTATATCAAAAACCACCAAAAACTTGTTTGCTAGTGTTTATAGTGGATCCTCTATCCAACCTGCTTATCAACACCTTCTGCTCCTCGTTTGGTTCGACACTTATTTATCGAAAGAACTACGATACACCCCCTATACTTCCAGGTCATCACCATTTTCTCCCACCGGCGCGTCGTTTTTCACCCGGTTTGGGCCAAATTTTTGCCCAGTGCACCCAGGCCAAACCCGGGGGCGCTTGGGGACTTCGGCGGAAGGAAAAGTTACTTGTGGGCCAGCATAGTCAGGCGATAAACGACTTTTCCACGCCCAGATTGCCCTCCCGCGCCGCATCCCACCCCTTCCTGTTCGTCATCCATGGTCCTCTTGCAGTTGTTGATCATCACGTGCCGGCAACATGAAATACATTTGTCGCTATGGGACGAGAGATCCAAGATCCACAAGTGCATCAAGAGCTGCATCATGATCTGGTGGAGCATCTGTGGAGACCCAAGGGCAACGCCTACCCATTTTGCATCACTATTTTATATCATAATTTTCTGTATTCATCGATATATTTCATGTTATGATGCATCCCTTATGTTATTTTTCTTATTTTGCATGTTTTATAATTTTTGGAGAATAAACACCGGGACCAGAAATCTGATGGAAAAAAGCACCGTTGAGATACCATATTTCAGAAGATCAGAAGAAGAAGGGGGACATCCGGGGTTCCTAAAAGTTCAGAGGAGGAACCCAGCCAGAAGGAGAGCTGGAGGGGGCCACCAGGGGCCCACACCTAGGGGTGGCACGCCCCCTGGCTGCGCCACCTAGGGGTGTGGCCACCCTGGCCCACATCTGGGGGGGTATTTTTCGCGTGCTTGGCCCCCAGGGAACCCTAAGCCTCATTCCATCTTCGAAGAATTATTCCGCTGCCGCCACGGGGCGGAAAACACCCGAGATAGAAAAGCTCTCTCGCAGAGAGAAATCTGTCGGGAAAATTCCTCTCCGGAGAGGGGAAATCACCGCCATCGTCACCGTCATCGCTCCGGGCATCATCAAGATCGTCATCATCATCACCACCAGCACCATCACCCTCATCATCCACTGTCACCCCGTTGTAACACTTAGGGGCCTCTATCGTTGTTTTGCATTAGATCTCTCTCCCGGTGTGGATTACTTGTTAGTACTTGATGCTTGTGAGATTTATCGGTGTTTGCACTTTATGACCAGATTGTTATCATCCATTATATCACCTCTGATTGTGATCCATATGATGTCTTGTGAGTAGTTCATTCTGTTCTTGAGGACATGGGAGAAGTCAAGTTGTTAGTAGTGAAGTAATGTTGAATAATATTTAATGTTTGATATTTAATTTGTGGTGTTATTCTCCTAGTGGTGTCATGTGAACGTCGACTACATGATACTTCACCATTTATGGGCTTAGGGGGATGCATCGTGTATTTGGCTACTAATATTGGGGTTGCCGGAGTGACAGAAACCTAAACCCCCGTTAGGAAACCATTACACGAGGGTGCGTAGGATCCCAAAGTTTAAAGTTGTGATTAGATTTATTTCTTAATTACTTTCTTGCAGTTGTGGATGCTTTCAAGGGGTATAATCACAAGTATGTATTAGTCTTGGATGGGACGGTCCATTAGCATAGGTTCACCCACACAACACTTCTCAAAACACCTAACATTATTCAACTGCTTGGAACAAAAGCACTTGATAGAAACCTCCCGTGTGTCCTCGAGAACGTTTGTGAATCATAAGTAAACCCACCAGCTTGTCCTTTGCTGAACAAAGGATTGGGACACTTGCTGCAATTATCACTACTTCATTTTATTTACTCGTACTTTATTTATCTGCGATAGAAAAAATCCCTACAAATATATTTTTCAGTATCTACAGTTATTTCTTCATCGAAACTGCTTGTCAAAACCTTCTGATCCTTGTTGGGTTCGACACTATTATTTATCGAAAGTACTACGATACACCCCCTATACTTGTGGGTCATCAAGACTATTTTCTGGCGCCGTTGCCGGGGAGTGAAGCGCTATTGGGAAGTGGAATTGATAAAGGAAGCTTCTGCTGTAAGTGGTCTTTTTATTACTGTCTACTGCTTTATTACACTATGTTTGGGTCTCCTTTTGAGTCCTTATTTGTGGGCACTGCTACCACTGCTAAGGTAGTAAGTGACCCACCGCATGATGATTTGGATCCTTATAAAATACTTATGAAGATTGATAAACATGTTAGGGATAGCTCCTATTCAGGTGATGGAACTGTCCATCCTGGTGATCATTTGCTCTTTTTACATGAATTATGCGAGTTGTTCAAGTGTGCAGGCATTACAACGAGCCAAGTTAAGAGGAAATTATTATCTATATCATTGACAGGTCGAGCCTCTGAATGATTCAAACTTCTGAAAAATAGCTAAACTATTGGATGGGAGGAAATTGTGCCCCTCTTATTCTAAATTCTATCCTCCCAGTGAAATTCATAGAGAACAGACTTATATATACAATTTTTGGCCTCATGACGAGAGAGTATTGCCCAAGCATGGGGGATATTGAAGCTACTAATGCTCAAATGCCCCGTTCATGAGCTCCCCAGTAATATTGTTATTAATAATTTTTATGCAAGGCTTTCTCTTCATGATAAGGATTTATTGGATGCTTCTTGTTCTCGATCATTTACACGTATGGAAGATGAAGCTAAATGGGATCTTCTTGACCGTATTCAAGAGAACACTGAAGGATGGGAGAATGACAAAGGTAGAAAGTCAGGTATAAATTATGATTATGAATGCGTTAAAACTTTTATGTCATCCGATGATTTTTATAATGTTAGTACTGTTTGTGGTCCTGATTCTCAAGTTGTTGCAAACTTATATAAGGCTTTTGCTTCTTATTTTGATATTCCTAAAAAGAAATGGGACAAGTACCATGCTCCTTATAAAGATACTATTAATTGTGTTCCTGCTAGAGATATAGAAGTTCATACTGTTGATTCTATTGTGCCCGAACCTTATATTGAGAAAATGCCTTTCCCTACTAAGGTAAAAGAACATTCTATGTTAGCTAGTGTGGTTAATAAAAGTGCAAGAAAACCTGTAGACCCGAGGAACAAATAACTGTAGAACCTACAGTAGCAATAGTAAAGGACCTTGTTTCTGAAAACGTAGAAGAGGGTCACATTATATTTTGTGAAGATGCTTCCAATATTGTCTCTCATCCTAGTAAATCTAGGAAACCTAGTGTTCCTGTGCTATCTGTGAGAATAGGTGATCATTGCTATTATGTTTGTGTGATATTGGTACTAGTTCTAGTGCTATTCGTTATGAGCTTTATAAAGAAATCATGCATGAAATTGGTTCTTGTGAACTTGAAGACATTGATGTGATTATTCAACTTGCTAATAGGGAAACTATTTCTCCAATTGGTATTGTTAGAGATGTGGAGGTCTTATGTGGTAAAACTAAGTATCCTCGGATTTTCTAGTACTAGGCACTTCTGCTAGTGATACTTGTCCTATTATATTTGGTAGACCTTTCTTAAACACTTGTGGTGCTGTTATTGATTGTAAAAAGGAGAAAATCCTTACAAAGTTTGATGGAGAGTCTTATGAATTTAATTTCTCCAAATTTGCTAAAGTACCTTATGAAGCTGAATTGCCTAATGAGAACTATAGAGTTGAACAATTGGCTGCTTGTAACATCCCAGTGTTTGGGAGGTTATAAGGATCTAAATATAATATGTGCATTTGCAAAGCATGTATCTATAAATACGGGAATATTTTGGCGCGAAAGTTTAAACGAATCAAAGTGACCAATTTTTCACTTGACATGATGAAATAGGTCTAGTTCATCTAGTCAAGAGTACATTTGGAGTGATCTTTATAACAAGTATCTTAAGAAACCAAATCACTTGATAAGACAAACTATAGTTGGTTATGACCAAGCATAAACTCTCAACAAACTTAACCAAAAGTCTTTAAGTAACTTGGGATAATTCATTAGGTATCTACAACTCAAAGAGGGGTGAGTATCCAAATCACATAGTTGATGATCATACTTTCACAATTGTGTAATGCATAATTGAACCATGTCATCAACAGAGATGCGATCTTCTATAAAAGAACAACCCTCTAAGTTATCAGTTCATTTACCTAACATCTTTCTAAATCATATAATAACTATTAAGTGAATCTCCACAAGTAAATAACAAAGGTTCAATAGAACAAAGGATACAAACAAGTATTAACTTAAACCCCACAAGTGGGAAATGACATAATAATTGTATTAACATATTTATCGAATATGTACATATCTCATCAATCATAAAAGAAGTACCTAATAGAAGAAATAAATCTTCTTGAACTATTGTTACACCTAGATCATTATATATGATCTTTCCAAACCTCTATATTTGCATTGTGAATGACAAAGGTAATAAAGAGAAGAATATAATGTAACAAAATGACATCTGAGAAAACAACTAACAACTATGACATAGATCATTAAACTCCAATAACCTTCATATGCTCATTGTCTCAATCATCTTATACAAGTGAGCATATGAGATATCAACACCTCAATGAACCATTTGATCAACTTACTATTAAGTCATCATTTCAAAAACACTCCACAATTCTATCCAAATCATCCTTCAACAGCTAAAGTATCTCTGGATACAACTAAGGAACAACAACAAGTTATAACCTCTATTAGAGGAAGTAAATTGGAAACTAAGTAAACCAATCATGTATGATATAAGAACATATCTTGTGGGAAACAAAATAACAAGTATATTGAACAAGAATAAAAGCTTAACTAAATCGTAATCAAGATCTTTCTACTTTGCCTAGATTATCTTGTTGTCCAATCCTCTCTGAATCATTCTGCAAGAGAAGCAACCCACAAGAAAGGAGGAACTACCACAGGAAGATCTTCAAGAACATTATTTAGAGTGTGCTATAAGTGCTACTCTAATCTACTATAAGAGTACTTGGAAACTCTTATATCTTGATCTGTTCTTATTAACCTCTTGAAATAGTGTGATATTCCAATGTTAGTGTTATATAGAAGTAGTTTGATAACAAGCCTTGCAGCCTTGTTAACAGATCACTTTTGTATACTCAAACAATTGAGTGTCATACACAAACAAACAGAAGATGATATAACTTGGTACATCTCAGCCTATTGTATATGAGTAGTAATTTGGAGGCAAGACTAGCTACCTTGTTAACAAATTCTTCTTATATGCATAGGACAAATTGATGTCATAAACTACATCTACATTCCTTTTGCAATCAACCAAGATAAAGAATAACACTAAGGAAACAAGAAACCACAATATAATCATCTAAGTTAAATCTTTGCTTGGAATAACCGGTTGTTTTCACCACAAGGGTGAGATAGTTGAATATGGAACTCCAGAGCAGAGATTACTTGCAAGTGACAAAAAGAGTATCTGAAGACAAGTGGCAACTAGAGAGAAGAATATCTAGCAACAGAAGCCAACAAGGAGCAACACTGCCTCAGTAGGGAAGCATAAGAAGGTATCTATTGAATCATTAGGAAATATTAGAGAACTAGAATCTCTATTCCTTGTCAAGCTCATCAGAGATGAGGAACATATAAAAAATCTCTTAAATAGAAACAAGTATCAAGTATGAGATAATAACAAGCCAGTGCATCCAAATGTCTTGTGATATGTGGAGGTTAATGGTAACGAGTTTAACACCTTGTTTTCCATATCCTTTGCATACATAAGACTAACAGATGATAACAAAAATTCATCTATATATAAACATGTAAATGATTACATGTTCTAAAACAACATGAGATAATATCCACATTTGTAAACTGGTGAAAAACAAACAAATAGGTTCCAAAGACACACATGCTTTCCACTTGGTAAAGAACCTAATTTATCAAATAAGGCTTACACCCACCTAAGTAAAATGTCAACCAAAATTGATAAGAGTTCAATTATAAAAAATTATAAAGTTTTACAAAAGAAAACAAGTACATTTACTAACCAAAGTATTTGGTAGGAATTGGAAGAATATTCCATATTTGGTGAATTTTCCATAACACATAAAAACACTACTATGTAGTGTTATCAAACTATTTTACAAAAGGGATTGTATCCAAATTTGTCCAATTATGATACACCACCTTGGTATCCACATTATTGGTGTGTGTACTTTTATTAAACATGCCTAAGCATAATTTTAAAGCCATTAAATAAATAAAATGAAGAGAAAACAATAAAACCACTTAATCTAGCACCCTAAATAAAAATACAGATATTGCTCAATCTAACATCCCAGTGTTTGGCAACTTATAAGGATCCAAATATAATATGTGCATTTGCAAAGCATGCATCTAAAAGTACGGGAAATTTTGGCGCGAAAGTTTAAACAAAGCAAGGTGACAAAAGTTTCACTTGACATGATGAAATAGGTCTAGTTCATCTGGTCAGGAGTACATTTGGAGTGATCTTTATAACAAGTATCTTAAGAAACCAAATCATTTGGTTACACAAACCAGAATTAGTTATGACCAACATTAACCCTCAACAACCTTAACCACAAGCTATTAGTGAATTGGGATAATACACTAGGTATCAGAACTCAAAGATGGGTGAGAATCTAAATCTCATAACAGATGATCATACTTCCACCAATGAGTAATACACAATTGAACCATCTCATCAACAGAGGTGTTATGTCCTCTCAAACAATAAATCCTTAAGTGATCAACCATTCCACAACATCTCTATAAATCATTTCATAACTATCAGGTGAACCATCATAGGTACATAACAAAGAATCAATAGAACACTACTGATACAAACAAGTGTTAACTCAAAACCCACAAGTGGAAAATGATATAATAATTGTATTAACATATTTATCGAATACGTACATATCTCATCAACCATAAAAGAAGTATCTTAAATAAGAAATAAATCTTCTCAAACTATTGTTAAACCTTGATCATTACATATGATATCCAAACCCTTTATGCCTGCATCATGAATACAAATCAAAGATATAAAATCACAACATGACACTCTGAGTAACCAAGTAACAACCATGATCAAAGCCATTAAGTTCAATACCTTTCACATGCTCATTGTTTCAACCATCTTATACAAGTGAACTTATGAAATCTTAACACCTTAATGCACCATTTGATCCACTTACTATTAAGTCATCAGTTCATAAGCATTCCACACTTCTATTCAAATCAACATTCAACAACTAAGGTATCTCTGGATACAATTAATGAATAACAACAAGTTATAACTTCTATTAGAGAAATTGAATTGATAGCTAAGTAAAACCAATCATGTATGAAACAAGTAAATATTTATGGGAAATAAAATAAGAAGTATATGGAAGGATAATAAAAGCATGAACTAACTCTTAATCTAGATCTTGTTATTCTGGCTAGACTATAATATTGTGTTTTCGAATCTTCTCTGAATCATTCTGCAAGAGAAGCAACCCACAAGAAAGGAGGAACTACCAAAGGAAGATCTTCAAGAAGATTATTTAGAGTGTGCTAGAAGTGCTACTCTAATTTACTATAAGAGTACTTGGAAAACCTTATATCTTGATCTGGTCTTATTAACTCTCTTGAAATAGTGTGATATTCCAATGTTAGTGTTATATAGAAGTAGTTTGGTAACAAGACTAATTACCTTGTTAACAGATCACTTTTGTATACTCAAACAATTGAGTGTCATACACAAACAAACAGAAGGTTGAATAACCCAGTACATCTCAGTCTCTTGTATATGAAAAGTAATTTGGGGACAAGCCTTCCAAACTTGTCAACAAATTCTTCTTATATGCTTAAGGCTAATTGATGTCATAAAACAAACTCACCTACTTTTATAATCATCTAAGTAAAATCCTTGCTTGGAATAACTGGTTGTTTTCACCACAAGGGTGAGATAGTTGAAGTTGGAGACCAAGAGATGAACCTACATGCAATGGACAGAGGTGATAACAGAAGATTAGAGGCAACTAAAGAGAAGAACATCAAGCAACAGAAGTCAACAAGGAGCAACACTGCCTCAGTATGAATTATCCAGTGAAGAATTAGTTAACATTAGAGAAACTATAACCTTGTCAAGCTCATCAGAGATGATGAACTCATAATAATATCTTTAATGGAAATAATTAGCAAGAGAGAAAATAATAACAAGCACTTGCACCCATATATCTTGTGGTATGTTGAGGTAGGTGGAAACAAACTAATTCCCTTGTTTTCCAGATATTTCTCATCCATAATACAAATGGATAACAACAAGAATTCATCCATACACCCACATGTAAATGATTACATGTTCTGAAAACAACATGTCATAATATCTATACTTGAAAACAAGGCTGGAAAACAAACATATAGTATCTTGATATTGGGAATCAATGTGAGCATCCTAAGCCACTTATGTTCTCCACTTTATCAAGAACTAAAACAGAAAACTTGACCTACACACACTTAAGTAAAATGTCAACCAAACTTTCTAAGAGTTTCAAATATGAACATAACAAAGTCACACAAAGGAAAGCAAGTCCCTTTGATATCCAACAACATTTGGTATGTCATAGAATAACATTCCCTATTTGTTGACTTTGTTACTATGCATAAAAAAAATTAAAGACTATAAAGTAGTTTTACCAATTGTTTCCTAAATGACTTATACCTAAAAATCCTCAATGGAAAACATACCATTATATCAATAACATGTTAGTGGTGTTGTTTTCATGACATAGCATACACAAAGTAAATTTTAATTCATATGAAATTCAAATAGGGAGAAAATAACAAAACCACTTAATCTAGCACCTAAATAAAAAATATAAATATTCTTCAAATTCACCAAAATAAAAGATGGTGAGATGTAAATTTTGATAAGGAATTCAAATATAATTTTTACTAATTTTTCTGTTCACAAAAAGGGACTGAAACCAAGAGATTCTTCTCAGTTTTCAAGACAGAGGGACCTATTTGTAAATTTCAGAGATTCCAGGGGGTTATCGAAAACGGGCATTTCTTTTCTTTCTTCTTCAACATGTGGCCAGAAGGCCAGAGGCGTGTGACCGCCTCCAATGCCGTGCCACCTCCTCCTCGCCGCTGTTCCACGGGTATAAAGCGTGGGGAGACGTCTGCATCAAGCCCTCTACCCCCTCACGCACGGAATCTGTGTCTCTCTCTCTCTGTGATGGACTCAAACCCTAACCCTAACCCGGTCGAACGTCGGCCGTCGCCGTCGATTCCGACCATCCCAGGAGGAGCTGGGACCACCATCAGGTGCGCGATGACCTCCTCTACCGCTGTGATGAGCCACGTTTGCCGGGATGGCGGGAGGCCGGAGAATTTGGCCAATCCCTTCCTCTCTGCCGCCGGCGACCGTGGACGATTCCCGTCGATTGCGGGCACCCCTTGCTTCCTCGACTCTTCTACGAGCCTAAGGGTGACCCAGGGAACCTCCCGGTACTTTCCGTTGTGTAAATCATGGAATTTTGAGCTTTGGTCGTCGTAGCCGTACTCCGCCACCGGCGACCCTCCGACGAACTTATGGAAGCAGCGCTGCCACCAATCGCCTCCCCTTCGCGCCCTCTCTCGATTGGGAGCAACGGGAGCGTCCATTTCGCGACGAATCGCGTGATTGCGTTTGATCTGTGAGGATCAAGCTCGGGCGATGTCATTGTGACATCACCATGATGTCAAATCTAAATTTCTTTTTCTTTTTCTTTTGTTTTTTTATTTAAAAATCAATATGACAGGTGGGACCCACCTGTCAATTTAAAATAGGGCAGAAATTAATTAAACCTTATTAATTCAATAACTTTAATTCTGTTTATCAAAAAATATGAAATAAATATAGAAATGTTTAGAAAAATACAATTTAAATGTTTAACAACTTTTCAAAAATGTTTAATAAAATTTAAATTTAAATATTTCCTTTAATTAAATTAAATCATTTAAAATTGAGAAAATAATAAATAATTCATAAAATCAGAAAAATACAAGTTATATACCAAAATGCTCCAAATAACATATACAACTCATCTATGATCTTTTGAAAGTCATTTGACCAAGTTTTTATGTGTGCAATGTTTTGCCTAATCAATTAAGTTATTTAAATTTAATAAAATAATAACTTATTCAATTATTCTTAAAGGGCATAAAATGTTATATCAAATTAAAGAGAAAAGCACTTCCAACTCAAATATGTCAAACAGAAAACATTTTGTCTAACTCATAAACTTGTTTCCACACATATACTGGAATTCTATAATATTCCAATATAACCAGAAATAGCTGCCACAACATTATTTTCCTTAGTAATAAAACCCTCATGTTTTCACACCTACTAAAACCTATTATCACAAATCATTATCAAGTATGTGATGATAGAATTAGTTGTATTAGTCCTACATTTTCAATTAAACTCTTTGTCATTAGCCTACACTTTTGAACATAAAATCCAACATGTGTATCATCTTGTCAATAGTTGTTTTCCACCTGTGATTGTTTTCTCGTTCAATCATGTAATAACTATTTATAACCTAAACATAATAACAATGGTGTGATAAGTAAAAGTGAAACCATGTGAGTCTAAAACCAGTAATAACAACATCACAACAATTAATGAAACATTTCACCTAAAAACCGATGTGAGTAGATTATCGTATCAAACGTGGCTTACCCTTGTAAGCTGGGGTGTTTTCCAGGGTATTTCATGATGCATATCATTACTATGCATGTATCATCTTGCCAATGTTTTATGTAGTCCTTACCAGGACTACTTTGCTATCTTTTAGATGTCGGGATTTCCTACGAGACCCTTGAACCCGAAGACATGAATTGTTATGGTCATTTCAATCTCAGGCAAGTTCATCACTTGCTCATATCCTTTGCAGTACTTCATAACAAACTAATTGCAAAAACCCTATCGTCTTATCACCTAGTCTCAATAGAATGCATGATCCTATTTTTTTATAATAATTTGACTAATCGAATGACTACCCGAGTGGTAGTGTTCTGTTTGGTGGGCGGATGGGACCATGGTAAGATGAATAGGTCAAAGGAAGGTTCCATCAGCATGGGAAAGTATTACCTAGGATTAATCACAACTGCCGTCAGGATTCTTGCACCGTAAATTCGCGTTAACCATGGGTCTTCTATGGGGGGAGTAAGTCAGCTGTGATCTTTTCTCGTTCGCATGTCAACGGGCTGCCAGAGACGTACGCTGTAGGTCTTGCGAGACTACATGCACATGGGTGGGATCCCTTAATTCCCCCAGACTCTTTGGGTCTATGATCGTCTGCCAGGGGCGCGTAGATATCCATCGTGAGGGGTGGAATCAGGCATTGAACCTGCTGGCAGAAATGGGTGGGCATGCGTTGTGCGGAGAAGCACAGTTTGGCTTGGACCAACAACCAGGCCCACACCTGAGTGGGAGTGGACATGATCTCGAGCCTGGTTGTGCAACATGGTCTTGGTCGTCCATGGGTAAAGTAACGCACCTCTGCAGAGTGTAAAAGGATGTGGCATGTTACCCCTTGTTCCGGGAAGGAGCTGCGAACGCCGCAGGAAAGGCAACTCCATGAAAGTTCTAATCCTGTGCAGATCTGGCGGGCATAGTCTTCAGAATTAAAAGCAACCTCTTGAAGAAAGATTTACAAAAACCTTACATTAGCTTATGACTCTTTTGAGTCTAAAGCTGTAGTTAGTGCATCAAACTATTCCCTATATATCATGAACTTGCTGAGTAACGCTTGTTACTCATTCGTTCCCGTTTGACCCCCTGCTTAGAGTTGAAGCCTTTGGAAGTCGTCATCGTTAAGCCATCGCTACCTTACGAAGCTACATGGAGTGACCTACTACTTAGTCAGTAAAGCTTCGTCATCAACAACGCTGGTGGAGGAGAAGCTATCAAGGTGTAGGTGAATACCATACTTGGACTTAGATGTTATAAGCCATAGATTAGGGCTAGCATCAGCCGTAGTAGATTTAGTTCTGAGCTAGAGTTCTTCTCCAGCTTGGATCTTCGGATTGCTTCTTCTGATGTTTCATTTGTATGAGATATTCTTTGATTCTTCAAAGAGATTCTCGAGATTTTGTAATGAAGTTTGTATCCTATAGCTTGCCTAGTCCCGCTATGTTTCTGTTGTACTACTCTGAGGGATCTAATATTCACAGATAAGTCCTTCTGTGAGTATTATGTCATCGATTTGCGCACTACACATGTAGTGGTGTGTTGGGTCACCACAGATGGTATCAGAGCGAAGCGACCTTAGGTTCAAAACCTTTTAGGAGATCTGTAGGTTGGTAAATACGATAGGAAGTCATCTTATCTAAACCACATTTCCTACAACTATGATGATCATCCACCTGAGAATGATGCAATCAAACTTGTATAGAATTATTCTTACTCAACCTGAGTAAATCTACTTATCTATTTTCTTTATACCTAGGTATGAATAGTTAGAAGTTTAGTAAGTACTAGTTCCATTAAGAAAAAGAATTCTGACATAGTCAGAGATGATTAAGTCAAAGTAATGATTACCCCATTCTATGAATGTATAAGATGGAGTAGAATGTGATATAGAGTAAATTTAGGAGTCATAAATTAGGATTGTTTGAGAATCCTGAACTGTCATTAAACCATGGTAACAATGGGGTATATACCATATCCTTAGTTATCAAGTCTAGAGGTAATTATAATAATAGTATAGAATAGAACTAGGAGAAGGAATAAGCATTGATGGAAGCTACATTACTACTCCTACGATGTGATCAACCACATGAAGGATCAACATATACCATTAGAATCTGGTCATAACTAAAATGAAGTAATTCAATTTACATGGTACTTAGTCCTATATGGAACCAAGTTAGACAACAATAACTACTATATGATCATTTTTTCTTGGTTTACTCCATTGCAGTAAGGCATGCAATTGGAGTAATTACCTGGGAAAAGAGTGGTTGTGTAGACTAGGATTATAGGATATTGTATACCTACTTGTAGTGTATAGCATTTAAGAGCCTTGGTACTTCAGATGCTTTACTCAAAGTACTGTTATTTCATAGGCTTTTGATGCATGAGTGATAACTGCATTTGGGATTTATTGGATCTTATTTGGATTTTTGATTGACTAGATCTGTGCATGAAGTTGGAACTTGATGTGCATATGCATGTGCAAACATTGAGTTCTATCTTGATGTTATTGGTCTAGAGGGTATAGGATTAGTATGAGAGCGGTCTGAAATATCAGCTGATGAAAGTAACCACCAAAGCTCTAGAAGACCAGAAAGTCAAGAAGGAAGATGACAATCAAGACACTGATGGGAATAGACCACATTCCACATCTTGTTTGGAGTTGGTGAGCTACTACATCAACACATGGTGAGCTGCCACAAGTGACGCCAAGAAAATAACATGAGTAGTTATATCCTAGAAGGAAATAGGTAGAAGTTCGTTAAGTTAACTTATGGAGTCACCCCGTAAAATTCAAAACAAAAAGATGTAGAAGGATCATAGGAAGTAACCAATGGAATAGTTTATAGTCACCTATAGGAAAGAGTTAAAACTCGAGGAAACTCGAAAATATTTACGCTGAATAGATGAGTCTAAATCAATGTACACTACGTTGTACACGTTTCTTTGATCAGGATTCCTCTTGAGACCATTAGCTTGAACCAAATGGAGTCTAATCATAGACACTACCCATTGTACCGGAAGAATATTATTGGTTATTCATCACCTGGTGGAAATACCAAATGTCTTCAGAAAGTTGTGAGAGGTAGGCAACCATACCTATTCATCGAAGAATGAAACTTGGTATCCACTACATGGTGGAAATACCACGTGTTCTTCGTAAGACCATTAGGAAGGCCTAGTAACAAAACAGAGTTGTCATATCAACAGGCTAAGTATTAGATCATTACGCAAGATAGTGGAAGGTGAACAATCCAGACAAGAGGCTACACATGCCAAGGTCAACACAAGAAACAGATGTGAAGATTCAACGGTCTACAGAAGTTCTCTCTACCTATCTTTACGTGAGAGAGGTTGAACTTCGGGACGAAGTTCTTGTTAAGGGGGAGATACTGTAACATCCCAGTGTTTGAGAAGTTATAAGGATCCAAATATAATATGTGCATCTGCAAAGCATGCATCTAAAAGTACGGGAAATTTTGGCGCGAAAGTTTAAACAAAGCAAGGTGACCAAAGTTTCACTTGACATGATGAAATAGGTCTAGTTCATCTGGTCAGGAGTACATTTGGAGTGATCTTTATAACAAGTATCTTAAGAAACCAAACCATTTGGTTACACAAATCAGAATTAGTTATGACCAACATTAACCCTCAACAACCTTAACCACAAGCTATTAGTGAATTGGGATAATACACTAGGTATCAGAACTCAAAGATGGGTGAGAATCTAAATCTCATAACAGATGATCATACTTCCACCAATGAGTAATACACAATTGAACCATCTCATCAACAGAGGTGTTATGTCCTCTCAAACAATAAATCCTTAAGTGATCAACCATTCCACAACATCTCTATAAATCATTTCATAACTATCAGGTGAACCATCATAGGTACATAACAAAGAATCAATAGAACACTACTGATACAAACAAGTGTTAACTCAAAACCCACAAGTGGAAAATGATATAATAATTATATTAACATATTTATCGAATACGTACATATCTCATCAACCATAAAAGAAGTATCTTAAATAAGAAATAAATCTTCTCAAACTATTGTTAAACCTTGATCATTACATATGATATCCAAACCCTTTATGCCTGCATCATGAATACAAATCAAGGATATAAAATCACAACATGGCACTCTGAGTAACCAAGTAACAACCATGATCAAAGACATTAAGTTCAATACCTTTCACATGCTCATTGTTTCAACCATCTTATACAAGTGAACTTATGAAATCTTAACACCTCAATGCACCATTTGATCCACTTACTATTAAGTCATCAGTTCATAAGCATTCCACACTTCTATTCAAATCAACATTCAACAACTAAGGTATCTTTGGATACAATTAATGAATAACAAAAAGTTATAACTTCTATTAGAGAAATTGAATTGATAGCTAAGTAAAACCAATCATGTATGAAACAAGTAAATATTTATGGGAAATAAATTAAGAAGTATATGGAAGGATAATAAAAGCATGAACTAACTCTTAATCTAGATCTAGTTATTCTGGCTAGACTATAATATTGTGTTTTCCAATCTTCTCTGAATCACTCTGCAAGAGAAGCAACCCACAAGAAAGGAGGAACTACCACAGGAAGATCTTCAAGAAGATTATTTAGAGTGTGCTAGAAGTGCTACTCTAATTTACTATAAGAGTACTTGGAAAACCTTATATCTTGATCTGGTCTTATTAACTCTCTTGAAATAGTGTGATATTCCAATGTTAGTGTTATATAGAAGTAGTTTGGTAATAAGACTAATTACCTTGTTAACAGATCACTTTTGTATACTCAAACAATTGAGTGTCATACACAAACCAACAGAAGGATGAATAACCTAGTACATCTCAGTCTCTTGTATATGAAAAGTAATTTGGGGACAAGCCTTGCAAACTTGTCAACAGATTCTTCTTATGTGCTTAAGGCTAATTGATGTCATAAAACAAACTCACCTACTTTTATAATCATCTAAGTAAAATCCTTGCTTGGAATAACTGGTTGTTTTCACCACAAGGGTGAGATAGTTGAAGTTGGAGACCAAGAGATGAACCTACATGCAATGGATAGAGGTGATAACAGAAGATTAGAGGCAACTAAAGAGAAGAACATCAAGCAACAGAAGTCAACAAGGAGCAACACTGCCTCAGTATGAATTATCCAGTGAAGAATTAGTTAACATTAGAGAAACTATAACCTTGTCAAGCTCATCAGAGATGATGAACTCATAATAATATCTTTAATGGAAATAATTATCAACAGAGAAAATAATAACAAGCACTTGCACCAATATATCTTGTGGTATGTTGAGGTAGGTGGAAACAAACTAATTCCCTTGTTTTCCAGATCTTTCTCATCCATAATACAAATGGATAACAACAAGAATTCATCCATGCACCCACATGTAAATGATTACATGTTCTGAAAACAACATGTCATAATATCTATACTTGAAAACAAGGTTGGAAAACAAACATATAGTATCTTGATATTGGGAATCAATGTGAGCATCCTAAGCCACTTATGTTCTCCACTTTATCAAGAACTAAAACAGAAAACTTGACCTACACACACTTAAGTAAAATGTCAACCAAACTTTCTAAGAGTTTCAAATATGAACATAACAAAGTCACACAAAGGAAAGCAAGTCCATTTGATATCCAACAACATTTGGTATGTCATAGAATATCATTCCCTATTTGTTGAGTTTGTTACTATGCATAAAAAAATTAAACACTATAAAGTAGTTTTACCAATTGTTTCCTAAATGACTTATACAACATACCATTATATCAATAACATGTTAGTGGTGTTGTTTTCATGACATAGCATACACAAAGTAAATTTTATTTCATATGAAATTCAAATAGAGAGAAAATAACAAAAACCACTTAATCTAGCACCCAAATAAAACAAAATTCTTCAAATTCACCAAAATAAAACATGGTGATATGTAAATTTTGATAAGGAATTCAAATATAATTTTTACTAATTTTTCTGTTCACAAAAAGGCCCTGAAAACAAGAGATTCTTCTCAGTTTTAAAGACAGAGGGACCTATTTGTAAATTTCGGAGATTCCAGGGGGTTATCGAAAACGGGCATTTCTTTTCTTTCTTCTTCAACCTCTGGCCAGAAGGCTAGAGGCGTGTGACCGCCTCCGACGCCGTGCCACCTCCTCCTCGCCGATGTTCCACGGGTATAAAGCGTGGGGAGACGTCTGCATCAAGCCCTCTACCCCCTCACGCACGGAATCTATGTCTCTCTCTCTCTGTGATGGACTCAAACCCTAACCCTAACCCGCTCGGACTTCGGCCGTCGCCGTCGATTCCGACCATCCCAGGAGGTGCTGAGACCACCATCGGGTGCGCGATGACCTCCTCTACCGCCGTGATGAGCCTCGTTTGTCGGGATGGCGGGAGGCCGAAGAATTTGGCCAATCCCTTCCTCTCTGCCGCCGGACGATTCCCGTCGATTGCGGGCACCCCTTGCTTCCTCGACTCTTCTACGGGCCTAAGGGTGAGCCAGGGAACTTCCCGGTACTTTTCGTTGTGTAAATCGTGGACTTTTGAGCTTTGGTCGCCGTAGCCGTACTCCGCCGTCGGCGACCCTCCGACGACCTTATTGAAGCGGCGCTGCCACCAATCGCCTCCCCCTCGCGCCCTCTCTCGATTGGGAGCAACGGGAGCGTCCATTTCGCGACGAATCGCGTGATTGCGTTTGATCTGTGAGGATCAAGCTCGGGTGATGTCATTGTGACATCACCATGACGTCAAATATAAATTTCTTTTTCTTTCTTTTATTTTTTTGATTTAAAAATCAATACGACAGGTGGGACCCACCTGTCAATTTAAAACAGGGGAGAAATTAATTAAACCTTATTAATTCAATAACTTTAATTCTGTTTATCAGAAAAATATGAAATAAATATAGAAATGTTTAGAAAAATACAATTTAAATGTTTATCAACATTTCAAAAATGTTTAATAAAATTTAAATTTAAATATTTTCTTTAATTAAATTAAATCATTTAAAATTGAGAAAATCATAAATAATTCATAAAATCACAAAAATACAAGTTATATACCAAAATGCTCCAAATAACATATACAACTCATATATGATGTTTTGAAAGTCATTTGACCAAGTTTTTATCTGTGCAATGTTTTGCCTAATCAATTAAGTCATTTAAATTTAATAAAATAATAACTTGTTCAAATATTCTTAAAGGGCATAAAACGTTATATCAAATTAAAGAGAAAAGCACTTCCAACTGAAATATGTCAAACAGAAAACATTTTGTCTAACTCATAAACTTGTTTCCACACATGTAATGGAATTCTATAATATTCCAATATAACCAGAAATAGCTGCCACAACATTATTTTCCTTAGTAATAAAACCCTCATGTTTTCACACCTACTAAACCTATTATCAAAAATCATTAGCAAGTATGTGATGATATAATTAGGTTTATTAGTCCTACATTTTCAATTAAACTCTTTGTCATTAGCCATACACTTTTGAACATAAAATCCAACATGTGTATCATCTTGTCAATAGTTGTTTTCCACCTGTGATTGTTTTCTCGTTTAATCATGTAATAACTATTTATAACCTAAACATAATAACAATGGTGTAATAAGTAAAAGTGAAACCATGTGAGTCTAAAACCAGTAATAACAACATCACCACAAGTAATGAAACATTTCACCTAAAAACCGGTGTGAGTGGATTATCGTATCAAACGTGGCTTACCCTTGTAAGATGGGGTGTTTTCTAGGGTATTTCACGATGCATCTCATTACTATGCATGTCTCATCTTGCCAATGTTTTCTGTAGTCCTTACCAGGACTACTTTGCTATCTTTCAGATGTCGGGATTTCCTACGAGACCCTTGAACCCGAAGACATGAATTGTTATGGTCATTTCAATCTCAGGCAAGTTCATCACTTGCTCATATCCTTTGCAGTACTTCATAACAAACTAATTGCAAAAACCCTATCCTCTCATCACCTAGTCTCAAAACAATGCATGATCCTATTTTTTATAATAATATGACTAATTGAATGACTACCCGAGTGGTAGTGTTCTGTTTGGTGGGCGGATGGGACCATGGTAAGATGAATAGGTCAAAGGAAGGTTCCATCTGCATGGGTATATATTACCTAGGATTAATCACAACTGCCGTCAGGATTCTTGCGCCGTAAATTCGCGTTAACCATGGGTCTTCTATGGGGGGAGTAAGTCAGCTGTGATCTTTTCTCGTTCGCATGTCAATGGGCTGCCAGAGACGTACGCTGTAGGTCTTGCGAGACTACATGCACATGGGTGGGATCCCTTAATTCCCACGGACTCTGCGGGTCTATGATGGTATGCCAGGGGCGCGTAGATATCCATCGTGAGGGGTGGAATCAGGCGTTCAACCTGCTGGCAGAAATGGGTGGGCATGCGTTGAGAGGAGAAGCACGGTTTGGCTTGGACCAACAACCGGGCCCCACACCTGAGTGGGAGTGGACAGGATCTCGAGCCTGGTTGTGCAACATGGTCTTGGTCGTCCATGGGTAAAGTAACGCACCTCTGCAGAGTGTAAAAGGATGTGGCATGTTACCCCTTGTTCTGGGAAGGAGCTGCGAACGCCGCAGGAAAGGCAACTCCATGAAAGTTCTAATCCTGTGAAGATCTGGCGGGCATAGTCTTCAGAATTAAAAGCAACCTCTTGAAGAAAGATTTAAAAAAACTTTGCATTAGCTTATGACTCTTTTGAGTCTAAAGCTGTAGTTAGTGCACCAAACTATTCCCTATATATCATGAACTTGCTGAGTAACGCTCGTTACTCATTCGTTCCCGTTTGACCCCCTGCTTAGAGTTGAAGCCTTTGGAAGTCGTCATCGTGAAGCCATCGCTACCTTATGAAGCTAGATGGAGTGACCTACTACTTAGTTGGTAAAGCTTCGTCATCAACAACGCTGGTGGAGGAGAAGCTATCAAGGTGTAGGTGAAGACCATACTTGGACTTAGATGTTATAAGCCATAGATTAGGGCTAGCATCAGCCGTAGTAGATTTAGTTCTGAGCTAGAGTTCTTCTCCAGCTTGGATCTTCGAATTGCTTCTTCTGATGTTTCATTTGTATGAGATCTTCTTTGATTCTTCAAAGAGATTCTCGAGATTTTGTAATAAAGTTTGTATCCTATAGCTTGCCTGGTCCCGCTATGTTTCTGTTGTACTACTCTGAGGGATGTAATATTCACAGATAAGTCCTTCTGTGAGTATTATGTCATCGACTTGCGCACTACACATGCAGTGGTGTGTTGGGTCACCACACTCAAATTCACAAAACCAAAACATGGCGAGGTTGCAAATTTCATAAGCTTTCCAAATATAATTTTAATAATTTTTCTGTTTACAAAATAGCCCTGAAAACAAGGTTTTCTTCTCAGTTTTAGTAACAAAAGGACTTAGTTGTAATTTGTAAAACCTTCCAGGGGGTTTTCATGGAATTGTTTTATTCCTTTCTTATTCAACCTCGTGCCAGAAGGCAGAGGAGAAGCCGCCGTGTCGACGCCTGCTCTGCCACGTCCCGCTTGGCCGCTCCTCGTCGAGGATAAAAAGGAGAAGACGTCTGCATCGAGCTCTCTCTCTTGCTCACTCTCTCGCTCGTTGCCTCTCTCGCTGTCTCTGAACCGAGCGAAACCCTAACCCTAACTCGTACGGCTGTCGTCCGTCGTCGTCGCCTCTGGCAGCGCCGGAACAAATTGAACCCATCCGGAGATGCCCCATGACCTCCAGTTCCTCCTCCAGTAGTCACGCAAGAAGGGAGGGCTGGAGCTTGCCGAATCGTGGCCGTCTTCCTCACCGAAGCCGTCATCGGAAACTTCTCGTCGCTGGCGATTTCGACCACACCGTACCTCAACGACGACACCACCGCGCTCTGGGTGAGCTTGTGCATCTAGGGGTGCTCCCCGTTTGTTCAATTATGCCCAGAATTTCCTTGTCACCGTGCGCTGCCGTTGGCCGCCGCGCGAGTGGACGCCGGCGCAACTCTTGCGACCATTTGGTCACGCCGCTGCAACCCTTAGCTTCCCCTTGATCTCCTCTAGCCTCCCATGTATTCAAAATTGACCAATTCCAACTAAATCTTCCGATTTGAATTCAAAAGGGAAATTCCCCTCCACTGCTGATGCCATAGTGATGTCATCATGACATCGTAGGGATTTTTCTTTTCTTTTAATTAAATCATTTATGACAGGTGGGTCCCACCTGTCAATTTAAAATAAACAGAAAAGTGATTAAAATGAATAAATCAATAACTTAAAAAATACATATCAGAAAAATGTAAATAAAATATGTACATGTTCATAAAAATAAAATCTATTAATTTATCAAATTTACAAAAATATTTAATAAACTTTAAAATTAAACATTTTCTTTAATTAAATTAAATCATTTAAAATTGAGAAAAATAATAAATAATTCAAAAAATCAGAAAAATACAAGTTATATACCAAAATGCTCCAAATGATAAATGCAATCCACCTGTGATGTTGTCATAGTCATTTGACCAAATTTTCATGTGTGTAATATTTTGCCTAGTCATTTAATTCATTTAAAATTAATAACTTATTCAAATATTTTTAGAAAGCATTGAATGTTATATCAAATTAAAGAGAAAAGCATTTCCAATCCAAATATCTCAAGCACAAAACATTTTGTTTAACTTATAAACTTGTTCCTAAGGGTATAATGGAATTCTAATATTCCATTATAACCAGAAATAATACCACATCATAATTTTCTTTACTAATAAAGCCCTCATGTTTTCACACCAACTAACCTATCATCAAAAATCATTAGCTAGTTATGTAATGATAAAGTTAGTTGTGTTAGTCCTCATTTGCAATTAAACTATTTTTCATTAGTTCTACACCTTTGAATATAAAATAAAATATGTCTGTTATTTTTTTCAATAGTTGTATTTCATGTGTTATTGTTTTGTTATCTAACCAAGTAATAAACACTTCTACCTAAACATGATAACAATTGTTTGTTAAATAAAAGTGTAGCACATGTAATATTAAAAGAAGTAATAACCACATCACCATAAATAATGAAACAATTCACATAAAACCTGTGTGATTAAGTTATCGTATCAAACGTAGCTTACACTTGTAAGCTGGGGTGTTTTCCAGGGTATTTCACGATGCATCTCATTACTATGCATGTATCATCCTTGCTAGTGTTTTCTGTAGTGCTTACCGGGACTACTTTGCTATCTTTCAGATGTCGGGATTTTTCTACGCGACCCTCAAACCCCGAAGACCTGGATTATTATTGTTATTTCAATCTCAGGCAAGTTCATCACTTGCTCATATCCTTTGCAGTATTTCATAACGAATTATTTGCAAAAACCCTATCGTATTATCACCTACTCTCAAAAGAATGCATGATCCTATTTTTATAATAATATGACTACTTGAATGACTACCCGAGTGGTAGTGTTATGTTTGGTGGGCGGATGGGACCATGGTAAGATGAATAGGTCAAAGGAAGGTTCCATCTGCATGGCAAAGTATTACCTAGGATTTAACAACAACTGCTGTCAGGATTCTTGCGCCGTAAATACCGTGTTAACCATGGGTCTTCTATGGGGGAGTAAGTCAGCTGTGATCTTCTCTCGTTCGCATGTCAACGGGCTGCCAGAGACGTACGCTGTAGGTCTTGCGAGACTACATGCACATGGGTGGGATCCCTTAATTCCCACGGACTAGGGTCTATGATGGTCTGCCAGGGGCGCTTAGATATCCATCGTGAGGGGCGGAATCAGGGGTTCAACCTGCTGTGCGAAGAAGCATGGTTTGGCTTGGACCAACAACCAGGCCCCACACCTGAGTGGGAGTGGATAGGATCTCGAGCCTGGTTGTGCAACATGGTCTTGGTCGCCCATGGGTAAAGTAACGCACCTCTGCAGAGTGTAAAATGATGTGGCATGTTACCCCATGTTCCGGGAAGGAGCTGCGAACGCCGCAGGAAAGACAACTCCATGAAGTTCTAATCCTGTGAAGATCTGGCGGGCATAGTTTTTAGAATTAAAAGCAACCTCTTGAAGAAAGTTTTACAAAACCTTGCATTAGCTTATGATTCTTTCGAGTCTAAAGCTGTAGTTAGTACATAAAACTACCCACTATATATCATGAACTTGCTCAGTAATGCTCGTTACTCATTCGTTCCCGTTTGACACCTGCTTAGAGTTGAAGCCCTATGGAAGTCATCAGCGTGAAGCCATCGCTACCTCATGAAGCTAGGTGGAGTCATATAATACTTAGTCGGTGAATCATCATCATCAACAACGCTGATGGAGGAGAAGCTATCAAGGTGTAGGAGGAGTCCATTCTTGGACTTAGCTGTTTCAAGCCATAGATTAGGGCTGACATGAGCCGTAGTAGATTTAGTTCTGAGCTAGAGTTCTTCTCCAGTTTGGATCTTCGAATTGCTTCTTCTGATGTTTCTTTTGCAGGAGATCTTCTTAATTTATCAAGGAGATTCTCAAGATTTTGTAATGAAGTTTGTATCCTATAGTTTTTCCTGGTCCCGCTATGTTTCTGTTGTACTACTCTGAGGGATGTAATATTCACGGATAAGTCCTTCTGGGATTATTATGTCATTGACTTACGCACTACACATGCAGTGGTGTGTTGGGTCACCACACTGCTATTGCTTTTTCTCCTAACAATCCTTTGCAGCAATACATGGAAGACCACGAAAGTGATGTCTTTATGGAAGAAAGAAATGAAATTGACGAGATCTTCTTACATCAGCCAGCGGTGCTGAAACATAATTTACCGGTGGAAGACTTGGGTACCACATTACCACCCAAGGAGGATCCTGTTTTTGATTTAAAGCAACCTCCCGACAATCTTAAATATGCTCATATTGATGATAAGAAATTATATCATGTTAATATTAGTTCTAAACTTTCTGGTGAAGAAGAGGAGAGATTATTGGGAATATTGAAGAAACATAGAAGTGCTATTGGTTATACTCTTGATGATTTGAAGGGGATTTCTCCTACTATATGTCAGCATGCTATTAATATTGAACCTGATGCAAAGCCAGTTGTTGAACATCAACGCCGTTTAAATTCTAAGATGAAGGATGTGGTAAGAAATAAGGTATTAAAACTCCTTGATGCTGGTATTATTTATCCTATTACTAATAGTAGATGGGTTAGTCATGTGCATTGTGTCCCTAAGAAAGGAGGGATGACTGTTGTGCCAAATGAAAATAATGAACTTATCCCTCAAAGAGTAGTGGTTGGTTATAGGATCTGCATTGATTTTAGGAAGGTTAACAAATTTACTAAGAAAGATCATTATCCTTTGCCTTTTATTGATCAAATGTTAGAATGGTTGTCTAAGAAAACTCATTTATGCTTTCTTGATGGTTCTTCTCGGTTCTCTCAAATTGCTGTTAGAAAGCCTGATCAAGAGAAAACACCTTTCACTTGTCCTTTTGGAACCTATTCTTATAGACGTATGCTTTTTACCTTTCAAAGATGCATGTCTGCTATATTTCATGGTTTTTGTGAAGAAATTGTGGAAGTATTCATGGACGATTTCTCCGTCTATGGAACTTCTTTTGATAATTGTTTGCAGAATCTTGATAAAGTTTTGCAGAGATGTGAGGAGACTAATCTTGTTCTTAATTGGGAGAAATGCCATTTTATGGTTAATGAAGGAATTGTTCTTGGACAAAAAATCTCTGAAAGAGGTATTGAAGTTGATAGAGCTAAAGTTGAAGCTATTGAGAAAATGCCCTGTCCTAGGGATGTCAAAGGTAATCGTAGTATTCTTGGTCATGCTGGTCTCTATAGAAGGTTTATTAAAAAATTCTCTAAAATATCAAAGCCTCTTACTAATCTTCTTCAAAAAATGTACCTTTTGTTTTTGATGAAGATTGTAAAGAAGCTTTTGAAATTTTAAAGAAGGCTTTAATATCTGCCCCTATTGTTCAACCACCTGATTGGAATTTACCATTTCAAATTCTGTGTGATGCTAGTGATTATGCTGTAGGTGTTGTTCTTGGACAGCGGGTAGATAAGAAGTTAAATTTTATTTATTATGCTAGTAAAACTCTTGATGCTGCCTAAAAGAATTATGCTACCACTAAGAAAGAGTTCCTAGCTGTAGTTTTTTCTTGTCATAAATTTAGGCAGTATATTGTTGATTCTAAAGTTACTATTCATACTGATCATGCTGCTATTAAGTACCTTATGGAAAAGAAATATGCTAAGCCTAGGCTTATTAGATGGGTGCTTCTCTTACAATAGTTTGATCTACATATTGTGGATAGGAAGGGTACTGAAAATCCTGTTGCTGATAATTTGTCTAGATTAGAAAATATCTCTGATGACCCTATTCTTGTTAATGATAGTTTTCCTAATGAACAGTTAGCTGCAATAAAAGTGAGCTCTCAGGAGAGTCTATGGTATGCTGATTATGCTATCTTTATTGTTTCGAAGTATTTGCCTCCTACCTTTACAGCTCAACAAAGAAGAAAATTCTTCTATGATTTGAGGCATTATTTTTGGGATGACCCACACTTATATAAAGAAAGTTTTGATGGTATTATGATAAGATGTGTTCCTGAAAATGAACAACAAGAGATATTCAGAAAATGTCATAGTAGTGCTTATGGAGGACATCACGCTGGAGATAGAACTGCTAATAAAGTTCTACAATCAGGTTTTTATTGGCCTACTCTCTTTAAAGATGCTAGAAAGTTTGTTTTATCTTGTGATCAATGTCAAAGGGTTGGAAATATTTCTAGACGTAATGAAATGCCTTTGAATTATTCTCTTGTTATTGAACCGTTTGATTGTTGGGGATTTGACTTTATGGGTCCTTTCCCTCCTTCAAAAGGCTACACTCATATTCTTGTCGCTGTTGATTATGTTACTAAATGGGTAGAAGTTATACCTACTAAAAGTGCTGATGGTGAAACCTCAATAAAAATGCTTAAAGATATTATTTTCCCTAGGTTTTGTGTGCCTAGATATCTTATGACTGATGGGTGTTCTCATTTTATTCATGGTGCTTTTAGAAAAACTCTTGCTAAATATGATGTTAATCATAGAATTGCCTCACCCTATCATCCTCAAACTAGTGGGAAAGTAGAACTATCAAATAGAGAGATCAAATCTATCTTGCAAAAGACTGTTAACAAATCTAGAAAAAATTGGGCTAAGAAATTAAATGATGCTCTGTGGGCTTATAGAACTGCTTATAAAAATCCCATGGGCATGTCTCCTTATAATATGGTTTATGGAAAATCTTGTCACTTGCCCCTATAATTAGAACACAAAGCTTATTGGACAGTGAAAGACCTGAATAGAGATTTTAAACTTGCCGGTGAGAAAATGTTGCTTGACTTAAGTTCTTTAGATGAATGGAGGAGTGAAGCATATGAAAATGCTAAGATATTTAAAGAGAAAGTTAAAATGTGGCATGATAAGATAATTATTAAAAGAGAATTTCATGTTGGTGAGAAAGTGCTATTGTATAGGTCTCGTCTGAGATTTTTTGCAGAAAAATTACTCTCGAGATGGGAAGGACCTTTTGTTATCAAAGAGGTATATCGTTCGGGGACAATTAAAATTGTTTCCCTTGAAGACAACTCCTCACAAGTGGTGAATGGCCAAAGACTCAAGCATTATATTTCTGGAGATCCTTATAATGAAAATGTTGATTGTATTCGAGCCATGATCCCGGAGGAATTCATTAAGAAGCATATTTCAGAAACTGCAGAGTCAGTTTTCGAATAGGTATCAGTTTTGGTAAGAAAATGTTTGCGAAACATCTTTCAACTTATATTTTTACTCTTTTTTTGGAAAATATGAAAAATTATGAGCCGGAATCGAGAGGGAGACGGAGCCTGGAGGATCCACACCATAGGGTGGCGCGGGCCCACCTCTGGCCGCGCCAGCCCATGGTGTGGGCGCCCCGGAGCCCCTCTACGACTCGTTTTCGACCTGTACTTTCTTTTTGTTATGAAACTTTTTGCTATATAATCCCCCGGACCCCCCGAGGTCCGTATATCGTTTTCTCGTCGTGTTTCTGTTTAGAGTTGTTTCTGACAGGATCTGTTTTTGGGTTTAGAAGCATGATGGTCTCCGCCGACGACAATAAGGGGAAGGGACCAAAGGAAGATGATACCCAAGACCTGAACCCGGAGGAGGAGATCGAGAGTGGAGCTGAAGGATATGTAGAAGAAAACCCACGAGTGCATCCACGCGCCACCGTTGCAAGCATTAGGGTGGTGGCTAACCCCTTGAAGCTCCAGAGAAACACGCGAATGAGCACCGGAGGGAAGGTTTCACGTCACTCCCTAGCTTCGAAGACACCTGCTGCGGGAGTCAAGAACTACTTCCACACATTAATTCATTATTATCAGTGCAAAAAGGTCCCCAATAGGGATTTACCCTCTATGTGGGATATGAATCGTTCTAACCGTGCAGATGAAGGAAGCTCTCAACCCAAGGAAGAGTGGGGGGGGGGAATCTTGGTGGCTGGGATTCACCGTCGGACAGGCATGCAAACTGTATTGATCGCAATACGGAGGTGATGCGTATGCTTATGTTCGCGATTGAAGATCTGAAGAAATCAATTGATAAGCTCATCGAGAAGGATTCACCACCACCACCACCGAAGAATTGATTCGTCATTGGTTTTGGCATCCCCTCGGCTTGTTCCAAGCTTGGGGGGAGTGCCGCGGTATCACATCACTATCTTTCATCTTTTACTTTTCCAGTAGAGTCATATCATGAGTAGAGAAGTTTTCATATATGATGGTTTGCAGTATGGAAGTGTCTCTCCCTAGTTGGTTATCGTTGTATCCGTTGGTGTGAGTTGCCGGTTTGAAATATTAATGAGAAGTTTCATCTTTGTATGCACATTATTTCAGTTTTCATCTTCTGTCATATGGTTAGCTTGTTATTAGTATTTGGTATCACTCTAGAGATCATCAAGTTAATCTAGTCGGTTTTGGCAAACTTAGCTTCGGTCAGCAGAAATAATAATTTGAGTTGCTAGTATAAGAAAGAGGAATTTGCCTATTAGCTCATAAACTTAGTATTCACAAGTTAAGATCGCTTGGGATTTCAATGAAGATTGCATGATTGATTTCATCATATGTATATTTGTTTGTTTTCCTTTAACTCTTATGCTTGCTACCCAGCCTTGCTAGCCAAAAACCATGTACTGAGAGGGAATGCTTCTCGTGCATCCAAACGTTAAACCCCAAAACCTTGCCATTTGTGTCCACCATACCTTCCTATATGTGGTATTTCACCGCCACTCCAAGTAAATTTCTCATGTGCTACCTTTAAAACTTTCAAATTACTCATGTTTTGTGCTCCTGTTTTAGCTCATGAGGATGCAAATAGAGAATCTTTATCTCACTTGCTGATTGGACTCACACACCTGGACTAGTGGCTTCATCCGCTTATCCAAATGCTAGAAGAGCTGGCAGCGGGGTTCCCAGCCCCAAATAATAATACAAATTCTCTTCACTCTTTTGCCCCTAATTTATCAGTCAAAGCATAATTGTGTAAACAAAAGAGAAAGATGGATGACCTTCTATACCAGTTGCGTCCTTCTATGGGAGCCGCTCTTGTGAGTCTAGTTGGCTTGTGATGTACTGTATTTTCTGTTTGCCATTCGTTGACATAAACATACACCTCTCAAAATTTAGACACTCCTCCACGGTTTGTTATTGTTGGCAGGCAACCGAGATCTGGGGCGGAACCCAATGGGCTATCCCTGATGCACATGAATACGGGCCAATTTCGTTTTTACTAGTACTTTTTTTTCCCAAAAGGCATGTGCATCAGGTTAGGCTGGAATTTGGGCATCAGGGTGGCGGTGGGCTTCAAGGCCCAGCGAAGACGCCGACGAGAACATGCGCTCGGACGCGCCAGTCCGCCAGGCCGCGATACCGATTCCCGATCGTACCACGGTACAGGTTCTATGGCCTCACGTGCTCACGTACGCTACCTAGTCCTACCAGTACCAGGAAACGTTTTCCTCAAAAAAAGAAAAAAGGCTACGCAGTTAGGGCCCTCACGTCATCACGTATTGTAATGCTAAACAGGAAAAAACAAAAGGGCGCACGTTCGCACGAAGCCACTGACTGATCTGTCTCCTGGATCGATCGATCGGAAGACGCAAGAGGCCGGACGAACGCAAGACGCCATCCAATCCCGATCTCGGAAGGCGGAAGCAGTTAGCACCACAGCAGGCGCAGGCGCGCAGCTGATCGCTGGATCGCCTCTTGTTTCACTGCCCACGGTTAGTCTGCCCCGTTTCTTACCCTAGATCAGTTGTTTTTTTAAATCAAAATAGTCCGTACAGCTTACTTCCCTGAATTGTCCCCTGTTCTTTTACAAAAATTGTGGCTAGTGTTTATAGAGGGTATACATCTATGTATTATTTTTTTTTGGTCTAATTTTGGATTCTCATATGAAAAATGTGTTTCTTCAAATGTAGATATATTATGGACAGATTTGTGCTCAAAAGAAAAGCACCTTCACAAGATGTTCCACAAGATATGAATTGGGAAGAGGAGATCCAGTATGATCCAGGCAAGAGGAAATTGATAGAACATTATCATCCTAATTTGAAAGAAGATGTAAGAAAAAGATATTTGGTTAATGGGCCTTGTCAACCCAGGGAATTTAATTTTCCGCATTCGGAGTTTGGGGATAGAAGGAGAAGGTTCCTTCCTTCTTGGTTCGATGAATTTGGAAGTTGGCTCGAATACAGTGAAGAGAAGGACAGAGCATACTGTTTTTCTTGTTTCTTGTTTAGGGACCGTGGCAGCAACAAGGAAGCTGGGTATGAGGCATTTGTTGTGAATGGTTGGAATAACTGGCACATGAAGGCGAGGCTCAAAGATCATGTTGGTGATGTGAATAGTGTACATAATCAAGCAATGAAAAAATGTCTTGCTTTGCTAAAAAAGGATCGACATATTGATGTTGCTATTAACCTTCAAAGTGAAGCAGCTAAGAAGGATTATTTTACTCGACTAAATGGGTCAATTGACACGGCTAGATTGTTGCTCAAGCAAGGGTTACCTTTCCGAGGTCACGATGAGTCGAAGAATTCCTTAAATAAAGGTAATTTCTTGGAATTTCGCGACTTCTTAGCTAAACATGATCCAGTTTTAGGCAAGACTATGGGAAAGGATACTGCAAAGAATGCTATGATGGGGTCTCCGGAGGTTCAGAAGGATATTGCTAAAGGGTTTGCACATGTGATAGTGCAATCTATTCTTAAAGAAGTCCGCAATAATTTGTTCTGTTTGCTTGTTGATGAATCTAGGGATGTCTCTTGCAAAGAACAAATGGCAGTGGCGTTGAGGTATGTTGATAGTTATGGAGATTCTAAAGAAATTTTGTTGGTCTTGTTCATGTGAAAGAAACATCTTCTTCGTACCTCAAGAGTGCAATTGATTCTATATTTACAAAATATAAGTTGAGCTACAATCAAGTTAGAGGCCAAGGATATGACGGTGCTAGCAATATGCGAGGTCAGTTCAATGGGCTCAAATCACTGATAATGAGAGAAAATAGCACCGCTTATTATGTCTATTGCTTTGCTCACCAGCTTCAGTTAATTGTTGTGGCTGTGGTAAGGAAACATAAGGAAGTTAGTAATTTCTTTAGTATGATTGCTGTCTTGTTAAACGTGGTGGGTGGATCTTCCAAGCGAAGGGACATGATTAGAGATACCAATCTTGAAGAAATGAGCAAAGCTTTAGGGTGTGGATATCTTACAACAGTTACAGGTCTAAATCAAGAGCAATGTCTTCAAAGACCTGGAGACACCCGTTGGGGTTCTCATGGTAAAACACTTAAAAGCTTGGTTGACTTGTTCGTTTCAGTTATTAAAGTGCTAGAATTCGTGGGAGTAGAAGACACTGATAGAACGAATAGAGACCAAGCAAATAGTCTTCTAGTATACTTTCAGTCTTTCGACTTTGTCTTTTATTTGCATCTCATATTGACAATTCTTACAACTACAAACACACTGTCATTAGCATTGCAGCGGAAGGATCAAGACATAGTAAATGCCATGAAATGTGTGAAGTCCACCAGAACTGTGTTGAATGAACTTAGAGAAGATGGATGGGACTCTCTACTAGTTGAAGTTCATGGTTTTTGTGAGAAACACGATATTGAAGAGATGGACATGGAAGATGCCTATGTTAATCCAAAAAAGAGAAGACAGCTAACTGGAATTACCAACAAACATCACTATCAAGTTGATTGCTTCAATGATGTTTTTGATTGGCTAGTTCAAGAGCTTGACGGTCGGTTTAGTGAGACATCCTCCAATTTGCTTGTTTGGTCAGCGGCTTTGAGTCCAAGGGACTCATTTCATGATTTTAATTTGGAGAGTTTGATTAATTTGGCCAAACTATATCCTAAAGATTTTGATTCTAGAGAATTGATGGATCTTGATAAGGACCTGCGCCTATATATTGCTGATGTTCGCACAGATGATACCTTTTCAAACTTAGCAACAAGAATTGAGCTTTCCAAAAAAAATGGTGGAGACAAGGAGGCATATTATGTATCCACTATTTTATCGGTTGCTTAAACTAGTAATTGTGTTTCCTGTTGCTACTGCTACAGTTGAGAGGTGCTTTTCAGCCATGAAGCTAGTGAAAACTTTTTTGCGCAACCGCCTCAATGATGACAGTTTGAGTGATGATGTTATTTGTTATGTGGAGAAAGAAGAAATGAATAAAGTCACCAACGAGCAAGTGGTTAAGTATTTCATGGGTTTGAAGAATCTAATATACTAGAAGAATAGAAGGTACCGTGAAAACATTAGCTTCTTGAGTACTATGCGTTTTGTCATTATACTATGTTACACATGAAAAATTAAGTCTACTTTTTATCTTGCAGGTTTGTGCTTGATGATGTATTTTGGGGTTTGAAAATGCAAGTCATCTTTTACAAGTAATTTTCCCTTTGTTTTATTAATATAGTACACATTGTTTTATTTTTGTTCCAACCTCTTCTATATTTATATGTTGTCTCTTAATATGCACATTATATATGTTCAAAGTTACAAATAAAAAATATTATATAGTGGATTGTTTCTTGAAAGATTTACTCCATAGTAAAGTGTGCATCAGAGTGACTCGAGCTCCAGCTCCGCCCCTGACCGAGATTCGGTTAGCCATGGTTTGTGTAAGATGGATGGGAGGAGTGTCATGCATTTTATACCTCTGTTTATTAAAATAAAAGCTCTAACACATGAGTGGTCAATGCTTCCCTCTGTGAAGGGCCTTTATTTTACATTTATGTTGAGTCAATAAACCCACTTCCTTCTGTCTCCAGCAAGCATTTGAGTTGTTGTGATCTCATCATTTATATGTTGATTTATTCAATCATGTTTTCTATCCTTCTTTGTTTAACACATGCTTTATTATCTGAATGTATATTACTTTGAAAGCTATGAATCACTGTAAAAGAGTTGTTATAATTAAACATGTTAAGTTCTGGAATATAATCCTTGTTATAAAGACTTCACCTAAGATAAGTATAATTTCATTAAATGTTCTCTGACCAAGAACGAAGTTTGCCATCACCAACTTTGATTCCCTCTTTTGCATCTTTATTTGTGACTCCCTTTACTTGTTTCAAGTTAAGTTATATGAGAGGAAGTTGATGTCTGTAATAATTGATGAATATATAAATGTGATGCTTCTTGTCCATATTTTATTTATCGACTCTTCACTCCATAAACCCGTGGTCATGTTTTCCGAGTTCAGTTTCGCTTGGGGACAAGCGAGGTCTAACCTTGGGGAGGAGTTGATACGTCCATTTTGCATCTGTAACATCCCAAGTATGAAAACAACCTTAGAATGCTTGCTTCTTGTTTAATTTTAGTTTGCATCATTCCATCATGAGCATTGCATTTGTTCTTAATTGTTTTCACTTGTGTTCCATTTGAAATTCAAACCAAATTTCAAAACTTGGTTCATACTTGGTATGTTCCAATGTTTCAAAAAATAGATTCCAAACAGTAACAATTCTATTGTTTCCAATAAACTTAAATTTTCATATAATTAACTTGCTTAATTTTTCAATATTTCAATTATTGCAAAATTCAACCAAATTCATTTAAATTTCAAACAGCAGCAAAAATTTAAAATTTTGGAAAACAAAAGTTTGTACAACTGGGCTTTTGCAATAAAGAACCTATAAAAAATTATCACAAATTTTTTTTAAACCCCAAAACCCTTTCTTTCTTCTGTTTTCTTTTCTGCAAAAAAAAAAAAAAAAAAAAAAACAGGAAAAAGAAATAAAAATTTGAAAACGGGCTGGGGGAGGCAGCCAGGCCAGCCCAACTCCCGGCCCAGCCACCTACGACCCCAGCCCGCGCAGCCCGCGCGGCCTGTCTTCCTCCTCCGTACGATGACGACGCCCCTGACGCCAGCCACCGCACGCACCTCCCCTCTCCACCTGCTCCCCTCTCCCCTTTTTCTACTCCCCGAGACCCCAAACCCTAGCCAAACCTCCCCTCTTCCTCCCTGCGCCGCCATCTCCACTTCTCCCTCTCGGATCCCCTCCCTTTTCCTGCCTTTTTCTTTCTGAATTTTCTGAACCCTTTGTAACACCTCCATGGCCGGAGCTTGACGGTGGCGAGGTAGAGGCCGTGGTCGTTGTCGCGGGAGTTTCTTGGCAGGGATGGAACCAGGAGGGTTCCATCTTCGTTTTTGCTGAGGGAGGCGCAGCCGGAGAAGGTCTACAGAGGCGACGCCGTCGAGCTCTCCCCGGCGACCTCCTGTCACCGCCACCTCGTCGAGCCCTCCTCCTTCCTCTACTCCCCGGTGAGTGCCATCCTCTTTCCCCTCTCTCTTCCTCTTCCTGTTGCGCGCCCGTACACGCCCCGCACACACCCACGGGCAACAGCCGCAGCAGCGCAGCGCCATTCGCCAGCGATCACCGTCCCGACAGCAAGTTCAGTTAACTGAACTTTTTGTTTCAGTTAAATGACGAAGATGCACCTCAAACCCCCACACGCCCCTGTTCTGTCACGATCCGAGCAACAACCCAGTGGCCAGAGGCACACGCGCGCACGCCCACGGTCACGAGTTCGAACCCCCGCCGCGCGAATAAAAGCTACCTTTTTTTGCACGATGCCACGCAACCATGCGGGCCCCACCTGTCAGCGACGGTGGAGGCCACGCGCGCGCACACCCGCGGGCCACGCAGGGCCAGCTGGGCGCTGGCCCACCGGCCAGTGACCCAGGTCACGCATCCCCTGCGTGACAAAAGTTTCCCAGGGCCTTTTCTGAAAACCTTATTTTCCACTCAGGCCCCTGTAATAACTTTTAAACTTTTAAAATTGCAGAATAGCCCCCAGAATTCAAATTCAAATAACTTTTGCATATTAAATCCAAATCTAATAAATAAAATATGTATTCCATTCAAAATTTCCTAAACTTTTCAAATATGCAATATGTTTACTGTTTTGAATAATTAAAATTATACTATTTTCTGTACCTTAGTTAATTCATTTAAAATTGTTCAAAACATAACTAATTCAAATTAAACTCAAATTTAGTTTGTAAAATATGTTTTCAAACCAGAAAAATGTAATCTTTTAAAATATGAATTTTATTTAATGTTTTGAACAAATAAAATTCAAATAATTTTATACTTGAATTAAATCCATTTAAATCTTGTTCAAACTTGTTTAATTCATAGCTAATTCATTTTAATTCCAAATTCAACAAACTAAATATGTTTTCCATCCCATTTTTCATGAACTTTGCAAATATCAACTTTGTGTTCTGTTTTAAATAAATTAAATTGCTGAAAACAACTGTTTCTTAATTAATGCATTTAAAATTGTCAAATTAATAAGTTGCTCATTTTAAATCCATTTTCAACAAATGAAATATGTATTCCATCTAAAATTTTGTGTTCTTTCCAAATATGAATTTTGTTATCTGTTTTGAACAATTAAAATGGGTGAAAACAATAAATGTTTGTGTAACTCACTTAAGAAGCCAAATTTCATAACTTAATAAATAAAATTCCAAACTTGGTAAACAACATATCAAATTGAAGCTATTGTTGTTTTCCTTTGTTTTCATAATCCATGCATCATTCTAATCAACTTGCACATGATGGTTATTTGTAGATCACTTAATTCAACTTTAATTCTTGGGTCTTTCTATATGCAACCCAAATTGCATATGGGCCCATTTAAATATGTTTACCATGTCAACTAGCTTATCTTTGATGCATCAATTAAATTGTCATGCATCATCCCATGTTTGTGCATTATGCCATGTTATTAATTGTTCGTCTCTCTTTGTTGTTTGTTTGCTTCTTCCCGAATAGACGACGACGTTGAGACAGACGAGGTTTACGACACTACTTCAGAGGAGTTAGCCCAGTACCAGGCTACTGAGTTTGCAGGCAACTATTCACTCACATGAACCATTGTGTCCTTTCCACACTTGATACCGATACTTTCCGTTGTCTAATCTGCTAGCCTTATGATTCGTTGCTTGTGTTCCGATCCTATCACATGTTATCCTGTAACCCTGATATAGCCTCACCTCCACACCTATAACCCTGTTGCCTGTGTCTTACTAGCATGCTTAGGGTTGTTTATGCTCGAGTCTGATATCCGTTATTTCTTTTACCATATTCATTATGTGTTGGGGGCTCGATGTTTTAAACAACAACCTGTTAATGTTCGAGGTAATGCTAATTTGATGATAAGGCACCGGCAGGAGGCCGGGTATGGTTTTGAGGCCTGCTAGTGCCGAACTCAGGAAAAGTTCTTGTCCTCTAGATCCATGATGAGCGCGCTAACCGCATGTGGGAAGCGTGTATGGGCGCCCCCCGCAACTCTGATTCGATTCGCATCTCGTCCAAATCGCCACACTTAGTTCGGCCTTTCCATTTGATGCATGCATATGCAGGTACGAACCCTTGGCGCCAGGGTGGAACTTTTGTAGTCGGCATTTAGGGCGGCGTTGTCTTCCAGTGCTATGAGGGTCCCCCTTTTCTTCGTGGGGGTTCGATTAGCCACGCACGCACATCACGTGGTTCTTTGGGCTTGATGCGAAGAAGAGTTGGGTTGTGTTGATTGTCTCGCTTGGTGGGTTTGATCCCCGTCTGGCGGGATATTCTTACGTGTACGGCCAAATTGGTGCACCCCTGCAGGGTTAAATCTTCTCGAGAAGCCGTGTTGTCCGCGGTTATGGATGACTTGGTGATAGGGCTGGCTAACAAGGATTTGACAACTTACACCTAATTAATAATAATTTTACTAGTAATAGGCTTATTGACACAATAACTTGAACCTTCATTAATCCAACTGTGTGGGTTATCCTCGGATTGCTTCTTTGGATAAGGGGCGAGATCCAGGATGGGTTTGTTTGAGGTTAGTGGTAGTTGGTCCCGATGCGCTATCTTATCCCTTTCTTTTAGCCGGATGTTGTAGCGTGTCTCTGTAGTTGGTTAGTGCAGCCCGCTGCCACACCTTTGTATCACCTATCTCCCGTTGAACCCAAAGCATCTGTACTTCGTGTTGTCGGGTACACTTTGGTATCTTGTGCGTCTTGCTTGCTGTAACATCCCAAGTATGAAAATATCCCTTAGAATGTTTGATTGCATGTTTAATCAAAGTATTGCATCATGTCATCATGTTTATTTAGTTGTTTGCATTTGTTTACTAATTGTTTTGCATCTGTTCTTAATTGTTTTCACATTTGAAATTCAACTTATTTCCAAACTTTATTTCATACTTGCTCTGTTACAACATTTCAGATAAAAGTCTCAAATAAAAACAACCCACTTGTTTTCATATTATTCCATATTGATCAACTAATAAAATGGTGCTTTTTATTTTCACTAATTAATTCCAAATTGGTTTCAAATTCAAAGCAAATCATCAACAGCACATAATTTGAAAGGTATAAAAGTACCACACAAATTATAATCATAATTGTTCTATTTAATCAATAGGGGTCACCCTAATAAAAACCTTGTTTTCAATATTAATTCATTAATTAACAAATTACTCAAATTCAAACCAAAACATTCAAACAGAACCCAATTTGAAATTATAAAAATAATAACCAAAACATTTTATACTCTTTGTTTCCAATTAAATCATTTGGGTCACTCTATTAAAGTGTTGGTTTTAATAATCATTTTAAATATTCAAAATCATCTAAATTTGGTTTATTTCCAAACAGCACAAAAATTTAAATATTTTTGAAATCCAAACTTGGTAATTGGTTGTAATTAACATAATGAGCTCACCCTAATTTTCTAGGATTTTTCCTAACACTAAAACCCTCCAATCTCTCCCCTTTTCTTTGGCTACAAAAAAAAACAGAAAAATGAAAAAAAGAAAAAAAAAAGAAACGCGCGCGGCAGATAGCAGCTACCCGGCCCAGCCCGCAGCTTACCTTAGCCCACCTGGCCCGAAAACGCTTCGCTCAACGCCCCACCTTCTTTTCCAAGTACGGCGCCCCATCCGCCGCGCCACGTCGCCGTACGGCCACCCCCGACGGCCAGGAGAACCCCGCGGCCCCTATTTAACCCCCCTAGGGCACAGCGCCAACCCTAGACCTAGCCTGCCCCTCTCCCCTCGACACCGCCGCCGGAAATCTCTCTCTCGCCGCGATCTCCACTCTCTGTCACCTCACCGGCGCTCCTCCACTGAACCCTCGATGGCAGCTGCCGCTACCGAGCTCCTCCTTCCTCGTTGATCGCGGGAACTAACCCACCTCGACTCCCTCTCGCTGTTAGACACCCTAACTAGCCCAGAGAACCACGGATTCGCCGCCGCCATCTGCGACATCGCCGCCGGTCGTGAACCTCCCCGAGCCTCTGCTTCCCTCTACACCGCGGTGAGCACGCCACCGTCTCCCTCCTCTCTGTCATGCCCGCGAGCACGCCTCTGCACGCACACTACACCACCAGCAGCCGCCACGGTGCCTCACAACCACGGCAGCAACCGCGATCACCTCGCCGCCGACGAGCACCTGTTATCTAACAGAGATTCAGGCGTGTTCTCGTCAGTTAAAGTTTCAGAAGCGCGTGTGTAACCTTATCCTCCCCGAGCGTGGTTAACTGACAACAAACGAGCACACAGCACACTGGTTCAGAGCTAACGAGCGCGCCCGCGAGGTGCAGGGTTCGATCCCTCGCGGCTGCGAATAAACCAACCTTTTTTTTCAGCGCGGCTGACAGGCAGGGCCCGCATGTCAGCCTCCCTGGTAGCCACGCAAGCGCACGGGACCCTGGGCCCCCCTGGCAGTGTCTGGGGTAGGATTCTGTGCGTATAAAAGGTTTAAAACATTTTCTGTAATCAAATCCAAGTCCTTTTATTTAGCAGATTGGTCCCTGGTTTTAAAAACCTTATAACTTTTATTTTATAACTCTAAATAATGAAAATAAAATATGTGTGCTGGTCTAAATTTAATTGTCTACCTGTTGGTATCATTTGTTTCCTGTTTTGAAATTTCAAAATGCAATTCAAATTTGAATTCATATAATTCAATTGCAATTTGCCAAAATTCATAACTAATTCATTCTTAATCCAATAAATGCAACTAAAATATGTTTTCCATACTATTTCAAATAACCTTTTCAAATATAAATTTTGTTTCATGGTTTATATAATTTAAATTGCCTAAATAATTTAATCCTTATTTAATTCATTTAAATTTGATAAAATCATAACTTGCTCCAAATAAATTATTTTTGAACATGCAAAATATGTTTTCAAATTAGAAAAATATGAACTTTTCAAATGTGAATTTGAATTTATGTTTTGAACAAATAAAATTCAATTAAAATTCATGCTTGTTTTAAATTCATTTAAAACTTGTTTAATAATGTTTAAGTCATAATAAATTCACCCTAACTCCTATTTCAATATTTAAAACATGTAATCCAACTAAAATTTGGTATTATTTTCAAATATGAATTCTGTTATTTGTTTTGAGCAGTTTAAGTTGATGAAAACAACAACTACTTGTGTGACATCTTTAAGTAACCAAAAAATTTCCAAACTTAATAACTAATTTCCAAACTTGTTAAATTCCTTTTTCCACTTGCATCTATTGCTGTTATTTTGTTGTTATCATCATGCATGCATCATGCTAATCAAACTTTCCCATGGAAATAAATTATAGATCATTTGTTTCCACTTAATCAATGGACCTTTTCCATATGCAATCCAATTGCATATGTGTCCATTTAAATTGTGTTACCATGTCACTTAGTTTATTTTGATGCATCTATCAAATTGACATGCATCATCCCATGATTGTGCACTATGCCATGATATTGATTGTTTTATTTCTGTCTTGTTTGTTTGCTTCTTCTCGAATAGACGACGACGTTGAGACAGACGATCTTTACAGCACCCCTTCTGAGGATCTAGCTCAGTACCCGGTTGCTGAGTTTGCAGGCAAGTTATCACTCACATGAACCATTGTGTTCCTTTCAACATTGGTTACCGATACTTCCCGTTGTCTATTTCTGCTAGCCTTAGTAGTAGTTATTTCTGTTACAAACCTATCACATGAATCCTTTAACCCTGATATTGCCTCACCACCACTCCTACAACCCTATTGATTGAGCCAGTGTCTTACTAGCATGCTTAGGTTGTTTTGCTCGAGTCTGTTACCCGTTACTTTCTGTTACTATTCCATTATGTTCTGGGGGGCTCGATGTTTAATCAATCAATCATGCTAATGTTATTGTTAAGTAATAATTTGATGATAAGACACCGGCAGGAGGCCCTGTGTGGTTTTGAGGCCTGCTAGTGTCGACCCTAATAGGAAAAGGGTCTTGTCTACTGATCCATGATGAGCGCACTACCCGCATGTGGGAAGCGAGTATGGGCGCCCCCCTCAATTTGATTCGATTCGCATCTCGTCCAAATCGCCTCATTTAGTTCGTGTTTTCCATTTGCCGCATGCATGTTTTTGCGAGCCCAGCGCAGGGTGGAACTTTCGTAGTCGGCATATAGGGGGACACGTTCTTAGAGTGCTATGAGGGTCCATTTTCTTCTGGGCTCGATTAGCCGTGCGCCCAAGGTGCTTTGGGCTTGATGCGAAGAAGAGTTGAGTTGTGTTGAGTGCCCCGCTTGGTGGGAGGCATCCCATCTGGCGGGTTATTCATACGTGTACGGCCAAATTGGTGCAACCCTGCAGGGATAATCTTCTCGAGAAGCCGTGTTTTCCGCGGTTATGGTTAACTTGGTGAAAGTACTGGCTAACAAGTACTCAGGACAACTTAAACCTAATGACTCACAATCTCACCCCATGATTAACAACTTGACTAGTAATAGGATTATTGACACAATAACTTGATTCATCTCTAATCCAACTGTGTGAGTTATCCTTGGATTGCTTCTTTGGATAAGGGGCGAGATCCAGGATGGGTTTATTTGAAGTTATCTTTCAGTTGGTTACAATATTCGATCTTATCTCCTTTTCTGTTAGCCGGAAGTGGTAGAATCTCTGTAGTTGGTTAGTGCAGCCAGTTGCAGCATCTTTTATATCCCCTTTCTTCCGTTGAACCCAAGGCATCTGTGCTTGGTGTTGACGGGCTACACTTTGGTGAACTGTGAGTCTTGCTTGCCAGTACGTCTATGTACTGACCCCTTTGGGGCTGTGGTTTCCGCAGACTACGCTTACGAGGATCCAGGTGACGGCTACTACGTGGAGTTTGACGAGGCTGCTGACGAGTAGTTAGCGGACCCGGGCAGGATCCGAGACATCGTGGATGGGCTCCGTCTTTATTTCAGTTTCTGGCTTCTTAAGCTTATTTGGATTTGTCTGTACTCAGACCCCCTTTGAATGCTTCCGCTGAGATGTAATGATGTTATGTTGGGACATGTGTCCTCTGGATGATTGTATTTGCTATCTCTGCTCTAGTGAGAGCTATTTGCAACTTATTTCAATCTTTTGTGTCTTAGAGATATGTTGTGCTATCATTCTGTTACAAGCCGTTGACGTACCATGTGTGTATGGTATGAAGTACGTCAATGGTAGTGTCCTGATTTCTATGGGATAGTTTACGTCGACGCTGAACAGATAGGGGTTGGTTGTCACACATACGTGTGTTGGCCTACTCGTAAGAGGACGCGGGTGCCGGTAAGCCCCGTAATCCAATCTACTACTGTTCAACGGAACGGCGAGTATCCTTTAGAAGTCCGGGTGCGACACTTGCCAGTACTCGTCTGTACTGACCCCTTTGGGGCTGCGTGTTCTGCAGACTACGTTTCCGAGGATCCCCATGGTGGCTACTACGTGGAGTATGACGAGGCTGCTGACGAGTAGATAGCGGACCCGGGCAGGATCCGAGACTTCGTGGATGGGCTCCGTTCTTTCGTTTCCGGCCTCTTAGGCCTATTTGGATTTTGTCTGTACTCAGACACTTTGGATGCTTCCGCTGTGATGTAATGATGACTTGTTGGGACATGTGTCCTCTGCATGACTGTATTTGCTATCTCTGCTCTAGTGAGAGCTTTTGCCACTTATTTCTATTTCTTTGTGTCTTAGAGATTTGTTGTGATATCACTTGTTCAAATGCCGTTGACGTACCATGTGTGTATGTTATGAAGTACGTCAATGGAAGTATTCGGATTTCTATTGGATGGTTTCACAGACGATGAATAGTAGAAGATGGTTGTCACACGTTTACGTGTTGGCCTACTCATATTGAGATGCGGGTGCGGGTAGGCCCCGTAAGTCATTTGTCTACTGTTTAGCGGGCTGTGAGTATCCTCTAAAAGACCGGGTGCGACAAATGGTATCAGAGCCTGTCTGCCTGTTGGATCCCTTTTACTGGTCGCAGTTGAGTCTAGAAACTATTTTGTAGCTATATAGGAAAAATGAAACGTGAGAGTAGGAATTCTGTTCTTTTATTTCTTTCCCCACCCACCCTCCCTTTTCTGGTAAGGAAGTGCAACGTTGTTTTCTCTTCTCATATAAACTTTCAAGTTAGGATTTCACGTATCCTGGTTTCTCTAGGATGGTTATATCTACTAGACCATGGGAATGGAGGTGGTTGTGACATGATTTTCATGTTGCCTACTCACGATTGAGAACGGAGGCACATAAGCCCCGGAAGCAGATCCTCTATTCCTTAAGCAGTAGATATTGATCCTTTAGAAGCCCGGATGGGGTTTTCCGTAGTACCTCAGGAGTGTTTTGGTCTCGTGTTTCCCAAATGTTGCTTTGATATCCTGTTCATCTCAAGACCTTTCCGTCCGTTGGAACCTTGTTGTTGCTTGCCACTTCAGTTTTTCTACCGGCGTCTAATCAAAGCTTCCCCGATCATCTGCAGATGGCTCTCAGGTTCTACCCGCAGGTGGTTCGTATGACTCGTTGCGAGAGCACTGCCGGTTATCCGGAGATGCTGAGAGACATGGTCACTTTTCTGGGGTTCCGTTGGGCACCAGAGTACCAGGTCTACGAGCAGCAGCGAGAGTTTGAGCAGACCTACTACCAGGCTATCGTCTACATTCTGTCAGATGATGGCATGAGCGTAGTCCACCGCTACGAGGCAGTGGGTTCCACAGTGGATATGGCTGTGCAGCAGGCAGCTTATGTGAGCCTCACCGTCCTTCGTGCTGACTACTGGGGATTTGACGATTCTATCTATCGCCACATCCCCCGTGGTTACATCACTTCGGAGGGATCTCAATTCACTCTCTACGAAAACTTGGATGTTTACGAGCATGATAACTCCAGGCTGCACACCACCGCTCAGTTTGTGAGACACAGTGACGCAGTTGCCCGCACACTATCTCAGGAGTTGGCTTCAGTCAGAGAGCAGCTTTACCTTGCTTTGACTCGTCTGGCGACTTACACCACAGACTTTGTTGGAGACGAGCGTTTTGCACGTTTCGATCAGCCAGTTGGGCGTCGTCTGCCAGATGCTGGAGGTTACGAGCCGATCAGAGGTCCACTCCTTAACCTTGGTGCTGGATACACTGGGATTCCCCGCTTTGGAGCACAGGGAGTCGACGCTATGTACTTCACCACGCCTAGAGTCGGTCTCAGACCACGTCATATCTACGTGGATCGTCGTTCCACCTACTTTCGTGGGCGTGCTCCTCACCGTACCTCTCGCCGTACTCCTCGCCGCCGTCCTGCGTGATGAGCATGGGAGTACCGATGTATCCATTCTTAGCTATGTTTAGTTATCCTTTCGTTTTCGAACCATTTATGGTGTGTTGGATATTCTGATGTAATTGAACATGTGATGGTGTACCTTTTGGTTATCTATTCATGCGTCAGAGTAATCTATCTTTCGGTTGCCAAGTCTATCCTTTTCTATTGTTGTGCTAAAATGCATTTCCATTCAGGATGCCGCCAACTAGGAACAACACGCCTGAACCACCACCGATCACGGAGCTGTTGACTCAGATGACCCAAGTCATGACACAGATGGCTTAGTTTCAGGCTAATCAGCACATCAACCAGACAGCTCCACGAGTGAGCATCAAGGAGTTTCTCAGTCTGGGCCCAAGAGCTTTCGTGGCCACACGCGAGCCTCTGGACGCTGATGACTGGATCCGTGAGATAGCCAAGGCTCTGGAGATTGCACACGTAGCTGAAGAAGACAAGGTCAAGTATGCCTCGTATCTGCTGAAGGGTCAAGCAGCTTCTTGGTGGGAGAACTTCCAGGCCATGAGAACTGGCCTGCCAGTCACGTGGGATCGTTTCAAGGAAGCCTTCCTGAAACACCACATCCCAGATGGTCTCATGGAAAGAATGCGTGAAGAGTTTTGCTCTCTCAAGCAGGGCAAGTTGGACGTCATCGGGTATCAGAGTGAGTTCAATCGCCTCGCTCGATACGCTGGAGATGAGGTGTCCACTGAAGCTAAGAATATGGCAAGGTTCCGCAGAGGCTTTAACCCGGAACTCAAGTATGCCCTCACCAATGTCAAGGCCAACAGCTTCGAGGATCTCATTAACACCGCGCTCAATGAAGAAAATGGGCGCAAGGCGTTCGAGGAGTCTCACAAGCACTCGCGTGAGGGTGGTTCCTCCTCCAACATGACCACCCCTCCGCAGAAGCGCCGCATCTGGGTACCAAATGGTGCTGTCACTCGGGCTCCATATGCCCAAACTTCTCCAGGCTTCGCTCCCCGCCCACCCAACCCTGCTCAGGTGCATGATACAAGGGCTTCAATGGGGCAGCCAAGGCCAGGGCCCCCTCGTGTCGTCACATACTACAAGTGCAAGCAGACGGGGCACTACGCCGACAAGTGCACGCAGAGGCAGCTACCTCCACCACCACCTCGTCCTAACACAAACCAGGAAATGGTGCGCGCTCCCCCGCCTAAGGCCTTCAACTCCAACAACAGGCCTGTCGGGAGGACCGCAAGGGTGAATCATGTCAAGATCGACAAAGATGAGGAAGCTCCTGACGTCGTTCTCGGTACATTTCCCGTAAACTCTAATCCAGCTAAAGTGTTGTTTGATACCGGAGCATCACATTCTTTCGTGTCAAAGATCTTTGCGACAGCAATTAAACTCCCTTTTGTTGGTTTGGGTTCCCCGATAGTGGTCAACTCCCCTGGAGCAACTATGCAAAATTCCAAGATCAGTCACAAAAATCAAATTCTAATTGGAGGCCACATATTCCTTGCTTCTCTCATAATGCTTGGCAATTCTGACATTGATGTCATTCTTGGTATGGATTGGCTGAAGGCCAATAAAGCAAGAATTGACTATGCTCAAAAGTCAATAACTCTGTCCCACCCTTCTGGCCAGATAATCTATTCTCCACATGAATCAAGTTCCATTCAGCTATGCACCCTCAATGCAAAACCTCTACCTTCACTTGAAAATGTTTCGGTGGTTTGCGACTTCCCTGACGTCTTTCCAGAAGAGTTGCCAGGAGTGCCTCCGGACAGAGCTGTTGAGTTCGTGATCGAACTTGAACCAGGTACTGCTCCAATCTCTAAGCATCCCTACAAGATAGGAACTCCCGAGCTGAAGTTGTTGAAGGAACAAATTGATATGTACATGGAAAAAGGTTACATTCAACCTAGTTCCTCAGTTTGGGGTTGCCCAACTCTGTTCGTTGCGAAGAAGGATCAAACAAAGAGACTCGTTGTTGACTATCGTCCTCTTAACGAGAAGACCATAAAAAATAAGTATCCAATTCCTCGCATCGATGATATTTTTGATCAACTTGCTGGAGCCTCAATATTCTCCAAGTTGGACTTGAGAATGGGTTACCATCAAATAAAGATCAGAAAAGAGGATATTCCAAAGACAGCTTTCACCACTCGCTACGGTCTATATGAATTCACCGTCATGTCCTTTGGTCTCACCAATGCACCGGCGACCTTCTCTCGACTCATGAATTCTGTCTTCCATGAATACCTAGATAAGTTCGTTGTGGTATATCTTGACGACATTCTTGTCTACTCAAAATCCGAGGAAGAGCATGAAGAACATCTTCGTCTAACTCTCATGAAGCTTCGCGAGCATCGTCTCTATGCCAAGTTCTCCAAATGTGAGTTTTGGATTTCCGAAGTCGTTTATATTGGTCATGTCATCTCTGCCAAGGGCATAGCCATTGATCCAGAAAAGGTTAAAGCAATTGTTGATTGGAAACCTCCAAAGACGGTGAAGCAAGTAAGAATTTTTCTTGGCTTGGCTAGCTATTGCCGTCGTTTCGTCCCAAACTTCTCCAAGATTGCCAAACCTCTCACTGAGCTCACAAAGAAGGACAAGAAGTTCGTCTGGTGTCCACAATGTGATGAAAGTTTCAATCTCCTGAAGACTAAACTCACTTCTACACCAGTTCTGGTTGGCCCAGATCCTTCCAAACCTTTCCAAATATTCTGTGATGCTTCTCTCCAAGGTCTAGGTGCAGTTCTTATGCAAGAACGTCAAGTTGTGGCTTATGCTTCACGTCAGTTGAACACACATGAGCTCAATTATCCCACTCATGACCTTGAACTTGCAGCAGTTGTGTTTGCCCTCAAGAAATGGAGACAATACTTGTTGGGTAATCGCACTGAAATCTTTTCCGATCATAAGAGTCTGAAGTACATCTTCACTCAACCAGATCTAAACCTCAGACAAAGGAGATGGATTGAAAAGATCAAAGACTTTGATCTTACCATTTCTTACACTCCAGGCAAGGCTAATGTTATGGCCGATGCTCTCAGTCGCAAGTCGTATTGCAATAATCTCATGATCATGGAAAGCCAACCTCCTCTTCATGAAGAATTCCAGAAGCTCAATCTTGGTCTTGTTCCTCAAGGCTATCTTGCGAACTTGACAGCCACTCCAACTCTCGAGGACAAGATTCGTTCTGAACAACTTCGTGATGCTGAAATCAAGAAGATTGTAGAACACATCAAAGCAGGCAATGAGAAATTTTAGTGCTTCTCAATTGATGACAAGGGAACTGTGTTCTTCGAAGGACGCATTGCAGTTCCTCAAATTCAAAGTCTCAAAGATGTCATTCTCAAAAAGGCTCATGAAACTCCTCTTTCCATACACCCTGGAAGTACAAAGATGTACCAGGATCTCAAGACACTGTATTGGTGGCCTAGCATGAAACGTGAAATTGCTCAATACGTTTCTGAATGCGACGTTTGTCAACGTGTTAAGGCAGTTCATCAGAAAACAGCCGGTCTTCTCCAACCTCTGAAAATCCCTGAATGGAAGTGGGACATGATTGAAATGGACTTCGTCACTGGTTTCCCAAAGTCCAAGAGGAGGCAACGATGCAATCTTCGTTGTCATTGATCGACTCACTAAAGTCGCTCACTTCTTTCCTGTCAAAGAGACAATCTCAGCTAGTCAGTTATCAGAGCTCTACACAGCAAAGATTGTTCCTCTTCATGGTGTTCCATTGGAAATAAGCTCAGACCGTGGAAGCATCTTCACTTCTCATTTCTGGAAAAGCTTTCAAGAAGCCTTGGGCACCAAGCTTCTGTTCAGCACAGCTTATCACCCTTAGTCTCAAGGGCAAGTCGAAAGAGTCAATCAGATTCTCGAGGATATGCTAAGAGCATGTGGTCTCTCTTTTGGCATGAAATGGGAGGAATGTCTTCCATATGCTGAATTCTCCTACAACAACAGCTTCCAGGCAAGCCTAGGCATGGCACCATTTGAGGCTCTCTATGGCCGCAGATGCAGGAGTCCAATCAATTGGTCTGGAGCTGGTGAACGTTCACTCTTAGGCCCTGACATTGTTAACGAGGCCGAAGAGAAAGTTCGCATCATCCATGACAATCTGAGGATTGCTCAATCTCGTTAGAAAAGCTACTATGACAGCAAACACAGGGACATGGTCTATGCAGCTGGAGACAAAGCATATCTCCGTGTAACTCTCCTCAGAGGCACTCATCGTTTTGGTGTCAAAGGAAAGCTTGCATCAAGATATATTGGTCCCTTCAACATTCTCTCAAGGCGTGCAGAAAATACCTATCGTCTTGAACTTCCAGAAAAGCTATCCAAGGTGCACGATGTCTTTCACGTGTCACAGCTCAAGAAATGCTTCAAAGATCCAGGTCGTGCAGTTGATCATGATTCAATTGATCTGCAAGAAGACCTCTCTTCTGAAGAGCATCCTGTTCGCATTCTCGATGAGACCGAGCGAAAAACTCGCAACAAGAGCACCAAGTTCTTAAAAGTGCAGTGATCTCATCATTCCGATAAAGAGGCAACGTGGGAGACCGAAGAGGATCTTCGCAAGAAGTATCTGGACCTTTTCTCTTCTCAGTAGGAATCTCGGGGCGCGATTCCTTCAAGGGGGGCGTTTTGTAACATCCCAAGTATGAAAACAACCTTAGAATGCTTGCTTCTTGTTTAATTTTAGTTTGCATCATTCCATCATGAGCGTTGCATTTGTTCTTAATTGTTTTCACTTGTGTTCCATTTGAAATTCAAACCAAATTTCAAAACTTGGTTCATACTTGGCATGTTCCAATGTTTCAAAAAATAGATTCCAAACAGTAACAATTCTATTGTTTCTAATAAACTTAAATTTTCATATAATTAACTTGCTTAATTTTTCAATATTTCAATTATTGCAAAATTCAACCAAATTCATTTAAATTTCAAACAGCAACAAAAATTTAAAATTTTGGAAAGCAAAAGTTTGTACAACTGGGCTTTTGCAATAAAGAATCTATAAAAAATTATCACAAAATTTTTTGAAACCCCAAAACCCTTTCTTTCTTCTCTTTTCTTTTCTGGAAAAAAAAACAGGAAAAAGAAATAAAAATTTGAAAACGGGCTGGGGGAGGCAGCCAGGCCAGCCCAACTCCCGGCCCAGCAACCTACGACCCCAGCCCGCGCGGCCTGTCTTCCTCCTCCGTACGATGACGACGCCCCTGATGCCAGCCACCGCACGCACCTCCCCTCTCCACCTGCTCCCCTCTCCCCTTTTTCTACTCCCCGAGACCCCAAACCCTAGCCAAACCTCCCCTCTTCCTCCCTGCGCCGCCATCTCCACTTCTCCCTCTCGGATCCCCTCCCTTTTCGTGCCTTTTTCTTTCTGAATTTTCTGAACCCTCTGTAACACCTCCATGGCCGGAGCTTGACGGTGGCGGGGTAGAGGCCGTGGTCGTTGTCGCGGGAGTTTCTTGGCAGGGATGGAACCAGGAGGGTTCCATCTTCGTTCTTGCTGAGGTAGACGCAACCGGAGAAGGTCTACAGAGGCGACGCCGTCGAGCTCTCCCCGGCAACCTCCTGTCACCGCCACCTCGTCGAGCCCTCCTCCTTCCTCTACTCCCCGGTGAGCGCCATCCTCTTTCCCCTCTCTCTTCCTCTTCCTGTTGCGCGCCCGTACACGCCCCGCACACACCCACGGGCAACAGCCGCAGCAGCGCAGAGCCAGTCGCCGGCGATCACCGTCCCGACAGCAAGTTCAGTTAACTGAACTTTTTGTTTCAGTTAACTGACGAAGATGCACCTCAAACCCCCACACACCCCTGTTCTGTCACGATCCGAGCAACAGCCCAGTGGCCAGAGGCACACGCGCGCACGCCCGCGGTCGCGAGTTCGAACCCCCGCCGCGCGAATAAAAGCCACCCTTTTTTGCACGATGCCACGCAACCATGCGGGCCCCACCTGTCAGCGACGGTGGAGGCCACGCGCGCGCACACCCGCGGGCCACGCAGGGCCAGCTGGGCGCTGGCCCACTGGCCAGTGACCCAGGTCACACATCCCCTGCGTGACAAAAGTTTCCCAGGGCCTTTTCTGAAAACCTTATTTTGCACTCAGGCCCCTGTAATAACTTTTTAAACTTTTAAAATTGCAGAATAGCCCCCAGAATTCAAATTCAAATAACTTTTGCATATTAAATCCAAATCTAATAAATAAAATATGTATTCCATTCAAAATTTCCTAAACTTTTCAAATACGCAATCTGTTTACTGTTTTGAATAATTAAAATTATATTATTTTCTGTACCTTAGTTAATTCATTTAAAATTGTTCAAAACATAACTAATTCAAATTAAACTCAAATTTAGTTTGTAAAATATGTTTTCAAACCAGAAAAATGTAATCTTTTCAAGTATGAATTTTATTTAATGTTTTGAACAAATAAAATTCAAATAATTGTATACTTCAATTAAATCCATTTAAATCTTGTTCAAACTTGTTTAATTCATAGCTAATTCATTTTAATTCCAAATTCAACAAACTAAATATGTTTTCCATCCCATTTTTCATGAACTTTGCAAATATCAACTTTGTGTTCTGTTTTAAATAAATTAAATTGCTGAAAACAACTGTTTCTTAATTAATGCATTTAAAATTGTCAAATTAATAAGTTGCTCATTTTAAATCCTTTTTCAACAAATGAAATATGTATTCCATCTAAAATTTTGTGTTCTTTCCAAATATGAATTTTGTTATCTGTTTTGAACAATTAAAATGGGTGAAAACAATAAATGTTTGTGTAACTCACTTAAGAAGCCAAATTTCATAACTTAATAAATAAAATTCCAAACTTGGTAAACAACATATCAAATTGAAGCTATTGTTGTTTTCCTTTGGTTTCATCATCCATGCATCATTCTAATCAACTTGCACATGATGGTTATTTGTAGATCACTTAATTCAACTTTAATTCTTGGGCCTTTCTATATGCAACCCAAATTGCATATGGGCCCATTTAAATATGTTTACCATGTCAACTAGCTTATCTTTGATGCATCAATTAAATTGTCATGCATCATCCCATGTTTGTGCATTATGCCATGTTATTAATTGTTCGTCTCTCTTCGTTGTTTGTTTGCTTCTTCCCGAATAGACGACGACGTTGAGAGAGACGAGGTTTACGACACTACTTCAGAGGAGTTAGCCCAGTACCAGGCTACTGAGTTTGCAGGAAAGTATTCACTCACATGAACCATTGTGTCCTTTCCACACTTGATACCGATACTTTCTGTTGTCTAATTTGCTAGCCTTATGATTCGTTGCTTGTGTTCCGATCCTATCACATGTTATCCTGTAACCCTGATATAGCCTCACCTCCACACCTATAACCTTGTTGCCTGTTGCATGTGTCTTACTAGCATGCTTAGGGTTGTTTATGCTCGAGTCTGATATCCGTTATTTCTTTTACCATATTTATTATGTGTTGGGGGCTCGATGTTTTAAACAACAACCTGTTAATGTTCGAGGTAATGCTAATTTGATGATAAGGCACCGGTAGGAGGCCGGGTATGGTTTTGAGGCCTGCTAGTGCCGAACTCAGGAAAAGTTCTTGTCCTCTAGATCCATGATGAGCGCGCTAACCGCATGTGGGAAGCGTGTATGGGCGCCCCCCGCAACTCTGATTCGATTCGCATCTCGTCCAAATCGCCACACTTAGTTCGGCATTTCCATTTGATGCACGCATATGCAGGTACGAACCCTTGGCGCCAGGGTGGAACTTTTGTAGTCGGCATTTAGGGCGGCGTGGTCTTCCAGTGCTATGAGGGTCCCCCTTTTCTTCGTGGGGGCTCGATTAGCCGCGCACGCACAGCACGTGGTTCTTTGGGCTTGATGCGAAGAAGAGTTGGGTTGTGTTGATTGTCTCGCTTGGTGGGTTTGATCCCCGTCTGGCGGGATATTCTTACGTGTACGGCCAAATTGGTGCACCCCTGCAGGGTTAAATCTTCTCGAGAAGCCGTGTTGTCCGCGGTTATGGATGACTTGGTGATAGGGCTGGCTAACAAGGATTAGACAACTTACACCTAATTAATAATAATTTGACTAGTAATAGGCTTATTGACACAATAAGTTAAACCTTCATTAATCCAACTGTGTGGGTTATCCTCAGATTGCTTCTTTGGATAAGGGGCGAGATCCAGGATGGGTTTGTTTGAGGTTAGTGGTAGTTGGTCCCGATACGCTATCTTATCCCTTTCTTTTAGCCGGATGTTGTAGCGTGTCTCTGTAGTTGGTTAGTGCAGCCCGCTGCCGCACCTTTGTATCACCTATCTTCCGTTGAACCCAAAGCATCTGTACTTGGTGTTGTCGGGTACACTTTGGTATCTTGTGCGTCTTGCTTGCCAGTACTCGTCTGTACTGACCCCTTTGGGGCTGCGTGTTCTGCAGACTACGTTTCCGAGGATCCCCATGGTGGCTACTACGTGGAGTATGACGAGGCTGCTGACGAGTAGATAGCGGACCCGGGCAGGATCCGAGACTTCGTGGATGGGCTCCGTTCTTTCGTTTCCGGCCTCTTAGGCCTATTTGGATTTTGTCTGTACTCAAACACTTTGGATGCTTCCGCTGTGATGTAATGATGACTTGTTGGGACATGTGTCCTCTGCATGACTGTATTTGCTATCTCTGCTCTAGTGAGAGCTTTTGCCACTTATTTCTATTTCTTTGTGTCTTAGAGATTTGTTGTGATATCACTTGTTCAAATGCCGTTGACGTACCATTTGTGTATGTTATCAAGTACGTCAATGGAAGTATTCGGATTTCTATTGGATGGTTTCACAGACGATGAAGAGTAGAGGATGGTTGTCACACGTTTACGTGTTGGCCTACTCATATTGAGATGCGGGTGCGGGTAGGCCCCGTAAGCCATTTGTCTACTGTTTAGCGGGCTGTGAGTATCCTCTAAAAGTCCGGGTGCGACAGCATCACTATTTTATATCATAATTTTCTGTTATTCATCGATATATTTCATGCTATAATGCATCCCTTATGTTATTTTATCTTATTTTGCATGTTTTATAATTTTTGAAGAATAAACACCGGGACCAGAAATCTGATGGAAAAAGTACCATCGAGATACCATATTTCAGAGGATCGGAAGAACAAGGGGGACATCCGGGGGTTCCTAAAATTTCAGAGGAGCAACCCAGTCAGAAGGAGAGCCGGAGGGGGGCCACCAGGGGCCCACACCTAGGGGTGGCGCGCCCCCTGGCTACCCTGGCCAACCTCTGGGGGTATTTTTCGCGTGCTTGGCCCCCAGGGAACCCTAAGCCTCATTCCATATTCGAAGAATTATTTCGCCGCTGCCACGTGGCGGAAAACACCCGAGAGGGAAAAGCTCTATGGCAGAGAGAAATTTGCCGGGGAAATTCCTCTCCGGAGAGGGGAAATCACCGACATCGTCACCATCATCGCTCCGGGCATCATCAAGATCGTCATCATCATCGTCATCACCACCAGCACCATCACCCTCATCATCCACCGTCATCCCGCTATAACAATTAGGGGTCTCTATCGTTGTTTTGCATTAGATCTCTCTCCCGGTGTGGATTACTTGTTAGTAGTTGATGCTTGTGAGATTTATCGGTATTTGCACTTTATGACCAGATTGTTTTCATCCATTATATCACCTCTGATTATGATCCATATGATTTCTTGTGAGTAGTTCATATTGTTCTTGAGGACATGGGAGAAGTCAAGTTGTTAGTAGTGAAGTAATGTTGAATAATATTTAATGTTTGATATTTTAGTTGTGGTGTTATTCTCCTAGTGGTGTCATGTGAACGTTGACTACATGATACTTCACCATTTATGGGCCTAGGGGGATGCATCGTGTATTTGGCTACTAATTGTGGGGTTGCCGGAGTGACAGAAACCTAAACCCCTGTTAGGAAACCATTACACGAGGGAGCGTAGGATCCCGCAGTTTAAAGCTGTGGTTAGATTTATTTCTTAATTACTTTCTTGTAGTTGCGGATGCTTGCAAGGGGTATAATCACAAGTATGTATTAGTCTTGGATGGGACGGTACATTAGCATAGGTTCACCCACACAACATTTATGAAAACAACTAACATTATTCAGCTGCATGGAACAAAAGCACTTGACAGAAACCTCCTGTGTGTCCTCGAGAACGTTTGTTAATCATAAGTTAACCCACCAGCTTGTCTTTTGCTGAAGAAAGGATTGGGCCACTTGCTACAATTATTACTACTGCATTTTATTTACTCGTACTTTATTTATCTGCAATATCAAAAACCCCTACAAATATATTTTTCAGTATTTATAGTTATTCCTTCATCGAAACTGCTTGTCAACACTTTCTGCTCCTCGTTGGGGTCGACACTCTTATTTATCGAAAGTATTACGATACGCCCCTATACTTGTGTGTCATCAATGTGTTTTAATTTGCGTTCAAAACTTGTTAAATTATAATCTTATTCCATTGAAATATTTTATTTTTTTCAATTCGTGTGACTAACTTTGTGATAAAAAATTATGTTTTATCAAATTTGTGCCGAAATCATGCCGAATTCGGTTAAATATCATGCTACGCCGAATGTATGCCAAAATTGTGACGGATTTAGGAAAAAAACGAGAAATCTATGCCGAATTTGGGTGAAAAACTAACGGCTAGGACCGGACGCTTCGCGGCTGGAAACCGTTGCGCCCACAGGACGAAAATAGTGCCGACAAGCCTACAAACGGCGCCATTTTTTGTCGAAAAATGGTCATGTGGGGCGAACCGCTAGAGATGCTCTAAGCCTCAGTCCACTAACATATTGACTTTCAGCCTTCAAAACATGTAGACATGCTACATCTTCCATCTGGTTGGGGATAATCATGTAATCCACATTGAACGGTTTGGATAATTAAGGGACCGGTGCACGGCACGACATGATTACTTGTTGCTTTAGCCATCCTATCACGAGACCTAGAAGGGGACATCGACATTTATCCATAGGCAGACAAAAAATGGGAGTAGTAGGAGATAAGTTGATACAGATGAGATCAGGTTGTCCGGTCATATACCAATCGTGCCGAACTTGTCCACCAGATAAAGGATCCTGCTAGTTGACGTACGATGCCCTATCTCGAACAGTGGAAAACAAAGCCAGGAAACAAAACAATTAATCACTTTTGTTTCTCTCATACATTTATTTTTTGAGTGCCAATTTAAATTTGTACCAGGCCACATTCTGTTGCAAATATGTTCGGCAACTAGCTGAGGTGAGTACCATGAAAAATTGAAAAACATTTTCTTATTTAACCGGCACAATTATGTTGAACCTTGTGGCTTTGCAGGAATTATGTTATGTTTGACAAAAAAAAAACACGTTGTTGAGTATTCTCCTGACCAGAAAATGATGAGCTCTTCATGAGAACATTTATCCGAGTGAGCTGGCGGCCTCCTTCCATCGCCTCAGACTGCTTTTCTATCTCATTTTATAAGAGTTTTGTCGAACTTTCTTTTGTTCTTATTTTTTTGGGAGTGTGCATCTATTTATGCAGAGTACGGGGTGCAATTCTCTTGTTCCGTTCGTCTTGATGCGATTTTTGATTTAATAAAATCTCCCTATATAAAAAAGGAAACGAACGTTGCTTGGTAACAGAAAATAGTGTCTAGTCGTGCCGTAACTAATAAGAGAAATGAATTGGAAAGTTCTGAGTAAAACTGAAGGAAAAAAAAGGATACGAAAACGTACGATGCATGTCGAGACATCGTAGTAGTTTTCATAGACTGGGGTGCCATGAGACTACGGTAGAGACGTGGGGTAACGGGATAGCGTAGTAAACACAGAACACGGGATTTTACCCAGGTTCGGTACGTCGCGACAGTACGGCGCACCTACTCCTGCACTTCTCACTATGAGGGACTAAAGCCCGTATAATAAGGTTACAATGTAAGGGAATAGATCTAGCTACTCGTCGAGGATGAACTTCCCGGCGAGTTGCGCAAAGCTTAAGCTAGGACCTAGAACCTTGGAACTAAAGGAACTTATTGAACTTATGAAATCTATCTCCCGTCCGGCTTTATATAATAGCCGGATTAGGGCTTACAGAACCAGAAACCTAGAAGACTACGTTCAACTTGTAACTTGGAAAGTAAGGAATCCGTCTTTTCCTCCAAGCCAGATCACGCGGGCCGTGATCCGGGGTCTTCTAGAATCCGGCTTCTACGCGTTGGACTACTGGGCCGCCCAATGGACCTAAACCCATTACCTTGCAGGCCACCCTGGTAGTCCAGCTCTTTTGTCTACCATCTTCTATACCCCTATTCGGTATATATCCGACAGTAGCCCCCAGGAAGGATCAAAACTCTGAAACTCCGCCTTTCGTCAAATACATTTTGTCCGGGAAACTTGATTCAGCAGTCTTGATTCTTTCTTCTTTCCTTTTGAAGGAGATGGTAACATAAAACTCGGAACTACGAAAATCCGGCTTTTATTCTCGCGATCCTTCGCGGAAAAGGAACACGTGACATCAGCGCTTTAATCATGCTGACGCAAGCGCCGCTTGGTTTCACGCGGGAAACCCTGCAACGTATCTCTGACAGATTCTCACGAGAAACGAGGAGATAGCCATCATTCCTCTGTCGTTCCGTTTCCCGGATTTTCCGGCGAGCGACACGCGTCGAACATCCAACGGTCAAAAGAGCCGTTGGCGCGTATCTAGAGGGTTTTTAGGCTATAAATAGCCGTCTTCGTCCTCCTCATCAACCTTCTTCACTTCCTCACTGCCTTCACCATTGGTGCGAACGCGAGCTCGAGAGCAAGAACAATTCCCTGCCCCGACGAGCCCTTCCCACGCCGGAGCGCACCAACACCACCGAGAAAGATGGCATCTCCGCAATCATCGCCAGCTCGCGCTACCGTCGACGAGCTCTTGAGCGATCTAGATCCCCAACTTGGGTCGCCCAAGCACGCCGGCAGCGAGCTGGAAAAAGCTACGGCGTCCGCAGCGGGCGGAGGAAACGTCTCCGCCACCACAGATGCTGCGGGACCAAACACCACATCGACCCCGCCGTTCGCTCCCGAAACGGCGGAGGAAAAGGTAGAACTCCTCGACGAGCAGCTTGCCGCCGCGAAGGCCGCCACCACCGCCGCCGCCGGAGGAGATGAAGAAGAGGAAACTGCAGGCAACTGGATTGCCTGCAGTATTCCCCCCGGCTCTTCTTCCCAACTTGGAGAAGGAAGGCCTGGTTTTGAAGAAGAAATGGCGGCTCCCGGAAGAGGAGACCGAACCCGCGCCGCAAGAGGGCGAAAGGGTGCTTCTCGCCTCCCACCTTTTACGAGGTATGGGGCTTCCCCTTCTTCTTTCTTCCTCCAAGTTCTAGCTCACTACAACATCCAACCTCATAATCTCCCTCCCAATTCTATTCTGTATATGGCCGGCTTTCAGGCCTTATTCGAGGGTTACCTAGGAATAGAGCCTAGGTTAGATTTTTGGTTGTACTGCTTTGGGGTTAAGCGTAACTCTTCGGAGGGCGCACTCCCAAATTGCGGAACCATTTCCTTTACTCTTCGGAGATTCCGAGAGGATTGGTTCCCCAAAATAAAAACCTCGGAATCCGTCAAATTCTGGACGGGTTCCTTCTTTTATCACCCCGACGTGCCTTTTCCTAAAAAAGCCGTCGGGGTTCCACCTTTTGTGAACTCCGCCGCTGTTCCCAGGATAACTGGGTTACATAGGCCGTCCAGGTTCTGCCTCCAGATCTACTAAGGATCAAGAGGCGCATCGCCAAACTCACTTCCTCCAAACCTCCTTTGACCGGAATGGACACGGTCTTTTGCTGGCTGAATAGGCGGATTCAGCCATTAGCAAACCACGGAGGCCGTCTCCTGTGTGAATACACAGGAGCCAAGGATCCAATGCGGAAAACCGACAAGGATTGGCCCGCAAAGGAGCTCAGGCGGCGCATCAATCAGTTGGTCGCTTCACGCGATCAATACACGGAGAGTCGGCCAATGTACACGGCCGACAACCCCGCGCCTAAGGTAAATTTCCCGGTATTTAGGTATAATATTACTTCCTGGAAAATCTACCTTTCGAATCTGATTGGTTTTTTCCAACAGCTTGTGGATCTTCCAGACTCGGAGTTAGCCTCCGAGGCCGAGCTGGATGCGCTGCGTACCGCCGCTACTGGTGGGCGCAAACGCAAGAAGATAATTTCTTCGGATGAAATTATCGACCTTGACGGAATCCCCGTCGCCACGTCCAGGTTATTTTCTTCCGGGTTTTTTCTTTTATGGGATCCTTTTCGTCCATCTTCGGTGTTTTAACCTTTTCCGGGTTTTTGGTTTTTAGCTTGCCCCCCTCCACCTTGAAGCCGAGAAAGTTGAAGAAGCTCAAAGCTGCTTCCAACCGAGGCAGCCAACCATCTCCCCCCGTCGCCCCGGATACGCCGCAGTCAATGGCGGAAGAACCTACTGCCGTCACCACCACCAAGCCCCCAGAGCCCAGCCAGCCCGTTGTGTCCGAGTCGGACACGAGGGAAAGGGCGGCTCCAGAGGTGGGGAAATCTTCTCGGACTTTCGACGAGGAAATCCCCACCTTTGACAAGGATTTTAAGGCTATAAATGACGGCTTGAACGCGGCCGAAAATCACTTCGCGGAATACGCGAAGGAATTCCGGGAAAACTTAGCAGGTTTGCAACGCATGAGCCAGGTATGTAACTCTAGCCCCCAAGCATTAAACAAAATGCATGCTTTTTTGCTTTGATGTTTTTATTAACCATACTTTTCCTTGCTGTGTTTCAGCAAACCTCCGAGGCCATAAACCTTGAAGTTTTCAGGAAGCTCACTATCAAGAATAAAGAAGTTCGAAGTCTTCTTTCTATTCTTGAGGAGAGAGAGGCGGAGCTGGAATCATCTCAGCTCGCTTTGAAGGAAACGAAAGGTAGGCTTTTTCGTTTTGAAATTTCCGATTTAAGGCTTTGTCTAAGTTTTTTCCCGAGGAAATTGACCAACTCGGATTTTCCCTTGCTTTTCAGCTGCTTTAGCTGAAGCTAAACAAGCAGCGGAAGATTCCGGCAACGCCGAGATTCTCCGCAATGAGAACATTGAGCTTCACAAGAATCTTGTGAAGGCTCAACAAGACCTGGAAGCCAGCAATCTGGCCCTTGGAGTGGCTAACTCCAAGGCTTCCGAGCAGGCGGAGAAAGACAAATCCACCATCCAGGATTTGACTGAAGCTCTGAACCTTCGCCTGGAGGAAGTTTCCGAGATCGATAAACTCATCGGTAAATTTTTTACCCTTGCCTTCATCTTTCCATGTTTTGCTTTCTCTGTTTGTCTCCTTAACCCTTTTGTATGCTTTATCGGATCAAACAGGAGACACCCCAGATGGCACTCGGGCTGCAGGCATCCGAGCTTTCGGGGAGACATGGAACTTGATGAAGGCTGCTGCAACGCAGCTGGTAGGCAAGTTTCTTCCCGAAAAATCTGGGGAATGCTCGGAGGTTGAAAAACTTCCGGGTATCATCATGGAGGTGGCGGAGTCCAAGGAGTCTGTTCTCCGCTCCGCTGCACGGGGTGGTGCGCGTATGGCCTTAGGCCTTATGCGCATGCACTACCCTAGTGCCAAATCCTGGCGTGTGGCCACCGGTGTCCCTCAGGGATACACGGATGCGCAACGATCCACCATCTTTGGTGAAGTTAAGGGCCACGCCACCCAGATTGCCGCCATGGTAAATGTCGGCGTCCACTATCCAGAAGAAGAAGCTCCTCCAATTCCCGATGAAGAAAGCAGCGAGGAGGAGTCGGATTCTTGAAGGGTTACCTGGAACCTGGATAGAAAATTTAGACAATAGGAGCATTACTGTTCTTTCATTTGTAATCCAAAATGTAATGCTTCTTATGTATTAATGAAAATTCCGTCTTTTGCAGTTTAAACTATGAAATTACTTTGCAAGTTGTTTGAATTTTATCACTCCTTTATCTTCTAAGTTCTCTGGTGTGTATGCTTTAACTGTCCTTAGTGTTTGAAATGGCTCAAATAGCATTATGAATCGTTATGCCGAGTAACTGGGGACGAACCAAGCAGTTTTGAAACTCGAAAACATGAATCATGCTAAAGGCATTTTTACTAACTAGTTCCAGTAACCCAGCATACGCACGATCAGATAAGACTTAGAGAAACAAGGAAGGTTTTAAGTGAAACTTGGGCACGCAAGCAATTCAAGTTTCCTTTAGCCGTTAAAAGGCTGAAAAATCATTCAGTTATGTAACGCCGAGTACGCAAGCACAATTCGGGTTAACATTGAGAAATTTGTAAGATCATTGGGAAATAGATGAGACGGAAACACTTTGCACTTATGAGAAAAATGGATGACAGCATTCCGACAACTTTATTTCATGATCTCAAAAGATGTTTACATAGATTTGAACTAAGTACAGAAGGGGACATAACTTGCTAGGTGTTCCCAGGCTTCCGTGATCCACTTGACCTTGTCGAAACTTTTCAGCAGCTTGAAGCATGGTAGGTTCTTAGCCCCCAGCAAACTAAGAAATCTTTTTATGGCTGCGGCGGAACTCGGCAATTCTGGGACACCTTTTTCACACGTAAGTTCCGAGATGTTCGAGATTGCCTGATCTTTTCCGGGTTCACTTCTATTCCTCTGTGAGAAACGATGAAACCTAGAAGTTTTCCTGAGGGAACCCCGAATACGCACTTAGATGGATTCAACTTCATCTTGTAAGTGCGCAAGTTTTCGAAAGTTTCTCGCAAATCCTCAAGGAGTGTATCTTTTTCCTTGGTTACGACAGCAATATCGTCCACGTAAACATGGACGTTTTTTCCAATCTGACTATGCAAACAACGTTGCATGCAACGCTGGTAGGTTGCTCCTGCGTTCTTCAGGCCAAAAGGCATGGTTACGTAGTAATACGTCCCGTACGGGGTTATAAAAGAGGTCTTGATTTGATCTTCCTTTTTCATGCGTATTTGGTGGTACCCGGAGTATGCATCCAAAAAGCATAAAAGCTCAGAGCCTGCAGTGGCATCTATTATTTGATCGATTCGCGGCAGCGCAAACCTATCTTTCGGACATAACTTGTTCAATCCTGTGTAATCTATACACATTCTGAGGGCAGTTGTGTCTTTCTTCGGTACTAATACCGGATTTGCGGACCAGTCAGTATGGATTACCTCCTTGATGAAATCCGCTGCTAAAAGCCGGATAATTTCCTTGCCAATAGCCTTCCGTCTTCTTCCGTCAAATCGACGGAGACCTTGTTTGACGGGTTTTGATCCGGGAATAACCTTGAGTTGGTGCTCAGCAAGTTCCCTGGGTACGCCTGGCATGTCAGCTGGACACCAAGCAAAAATGTCCCAGTTCTCACGGAGGAACTTGATGAGCTCGCCTTCCTATTTGTCGGTCATCCCAGTCCCTACAACGACGAATTTTGTCGGATCTTTGGGATCTAGGATTACCTGTCTTGTATTCTCGGATGCCTTGAAGCTATCTGTTGGCTTCCGAGTTTCTTTTCCTGCCGGCATTTCTTTCGGCGATACCTCCTTGGCTAACTCCTTCAGTTCTTCCTGAGCTATAACTCTCTGAGCGCAAAGGGCGTTTTGCTTCTCCAACTCGTTTGCCAGCTTGAAATCACCGGCAATGGTGATTACTCCTCCTTTGGGTCCTGGCATCTTCAGCTTGTTGTAGATATAGCAAGATCTTGCCATAAACTTGGCGAAAGCCGGACGTCCGAGTATTGCGTGATACACGCTCTCGAACGGCACAACTTCGAAGGATACTTTTTCCTGCCGGAAGTGATCTTTATCTCCGAAGGTGACATCTAGGGAAATTTCTCCTAGGGATCGTGCTTGCCTGCCAGGAACGATGCCATGGAAGCGTATATTGCTGTAGTTGAGCTGGGACTCGGATATCTTCAAGTGCTTCAGTGTATCCAGGTACATTATATTGATGCTGGATCCTCCGTCCATCAGCACTCTTCTTAGCCTAGTGTTTTGAACAATAGGGCTTACAACAAGAGCTTGTGTGCCGGGTTCAGGGATATTTCCGGGATGATCAGACTGATCCCAGATTATCGGTGTGTTGGAATACTTCAAGAATTTTGGGGTTGCAGGAACAACCGCGTTTATTTCTCGAAGTGTCCTTTTGGCCACCTTTGCTGACGGGGTTGCTAGGAAAGTTAGCATTGCTTCTCCGTCAACTCTCGGAAATTTGGGTTCGCCTTTTCGCTGTTGTTCCTGGATTTTATCATCAGTGTCCGATTCACTGTCTTCTTTTTCAGCTTCTGGCTTTTGTTTGGCAGGTTTCCTCTTAGAACCCTTCCCTTTATTTCCGGATCCTGCATTGCCTTTCATATGCTTGTTTAGCCGGCATTGCGCGTTTGTGTGGGTTGGTTTCCCAAACTGAGAGTGGTGGACGCAGGGTTCCGACTTAATTCTCTCCCATTCTTCAGGAGTGTAATTGATGGGATCCGGACTGCGGCCCTTCCACTTGTTCCCTTTTTCTCCTCCAAAGGCTAAGTTAACCTCCTTGGGCTTTGTCGTTGACTCCGGAGTTCCTTTTTTATCAGAACGAGGTGTTTTCTTGGCCAGTATTAGTGACTCAATATTGCCTCCTCTTGCTCTGATATCGTCTTCGGCTGCGGCATGCTCATTAGCGGTTGTAAGCATAGATCCGAGATCTTTGTGCTTTTTAGAGCCAACCATGAACGGTACAAGTCCGGGTTTTAGGCCATTGACGAAAGCATGCATTGCTTGTACGTCAGTTACTCCAGAGCAACTATTCTTCATTGCAGTCCATCTGGAGATGAAATCCACGTATGGTTCGTCTTCAAATTGGGTGCAACGGTTCAGCTGGTTGATGCTATTTGGGCGTTTGTATGTTCCTCGAAAATGCTGAGTAAATACTCTCGCCATATCATCCCAACTGTCGACAGTTCTTGATGGTAAACCATTAATCCAATCTCTGGCTCCGTCGAGCAACATTAGGGGAAGAAACTTGACAGCTTCCAGGTCTGTCCCGTTGTTGATCTGGACGGCTGTGTAATAATCTGAAAGCCAGGTATCCGGGTTTGTACTGCCGGTATATTTTTGGTAGGTTGGACCAACTTTGGCAAAGCCAGAATGCAGGGTTATCCTTCGGATCCTGTCTGTAAAACACTTAGGACCAAAGTATAGATCATCCTTTTCTGCTCTATCAATATGTGCAGAATATCTCCCGGCTGAATGGACAGAAGGGGATCTGCTCCTTTCTTTTCCATTGTTACGCGGACGCGTTTTTCCGAGGTTATCTCTATCTCTTCCGTTGTCACGCCCTCTGGGATTAGGTGGAGTCCTGCTCCTGTACCTTTCCTTATCTTTGGGCGGTGTCCGAGATCTTTCACGCCTGTGAGGTGTATCGTATCTTCCAGCTTTTTCAGCTGGGTTTCTCGGAGGTGGCATTATTTTGCCGTCATTCCGGTGTTTGTCTTCCCGATCGTGTGGTTTATATCCATCTTTCGGGAGATGAGGTCCGGTTCTAGACGCTGCGTCCCGGTTGTCGGGGTTTTTCTTGTCTTTTCTCGGATCCTCTTTTTTATCCGAATCTCCGGGTTCTTCCGGTCCAGGTGCTCCAGCAGCGCAAGTAACAGTTTTGCAGAGGGCGGAATTATCATGCAGCCTCCCTGATCTCTCTTGTCCTCGCTGTTGCTGCTGTAATGCTTTTCCTAGGAAAGCATACACCCCTTGGAGTTTTTCCCCGTTGGAGTACAGATCGTTATTCAGGATGGCGAACGCTGCTTCCGCGTTTTCAGCTGCGGTTTTGTATATTGGTTCGCCCTTGGCATCTTTGCCGTTTAACTGCTTTTGCCAAGATGGGTTATAGAACCTTTCTTTTGGCGGCAGTTCTTCCGGTTTTGTAATTCCGGGTAACCTTGTAGGTTTTAAGACAGATCTGTGCTTTCTCTCGTACTCCTCAATTTCTTCCTTCATAATTTTGATGTCATTATGGGTTTGTTGGAGGTGTTGCCGAGATCTAAGCAGTTGTTGCTGTTGCCGTTGGAAAGCTTGTCTCCTGGCTTCCAGCATCTCAGGGGGTTCATTGGGTCCCACTGGAGTTTGTAATAGTTCTTGCTCTTCCAGTTCTGTCATTGGCGGAGCAGTGATTTCCTTAGATTTCTTTTCCGTAGGCTTTGTGCCACTAATATCTCCGACTTCCAGGTTTTCATCAGCGAGATCAGCTGACTTTTTCTTCCGGAGTTTGTACTGGAGTTTTTTAGAAGCACGGTGCTTTTTCTTGGAAGACGGAGGTTTTTTGACAGGTTCATCCTCTGTCATCTCCTTGACATTAGGAAATATCGGAGAAGTTTCTCCGTCTTCCCTCTCCTCTGCTGGTGGAGGGGTTTTAGGGCTTTCCTGGCTATCGGCACCCGTTGTATCAGCTGGTTTTGCCATTAGCACTTCATGGAATCCCTCTTGAAAGGACTTAACTTTTCTTACGAAGGCATCATCATCTTCGTCTTCGGATTCGAAGTTATCCGATCCGGTTTCCGACTCCAATCTCGCCTCAATGGCGGCAAGCACGGACTCTGTTTCCGAGTTCATCGTCTGGTTGACAGATGTCGGATCTTCCGTCTCTGTGACGGGTATTGGTTCTTCCGTCTCTGAGACGGGTGTATTGTTGTCTGCCTCTTGCACGGGATTTCCGTCATCCGTGTTTTCGGCGATCTCGGATTGCACCATGCCGATAAAGTGTGTATCACCGTTTTGTCGGCGATCTGAGCAAAATCCGGCATCATAGTCGTCTTCGACTGGGTATAGGGCGGGTGGGAGATAATTGCTTTCACCGCAAAACCCCATTGCTTCCGCGGTTAATCCGATAAAGATATTAGCAGATCCAATCGGTAAAACGCAGGCACTTACCAGATGGTTTTGCGCCGGGATGTAGGATCCGTTGTCGAGGAAGCGCCCGACGTCGTTGTCGAATTCCAAGCTTCCGACGGTGATCGATCTTCCGATTCCGCCTAATATCCCAGATCGGAACTTCACGCCTGACGTCGTTTGCCCCACGGTGGGCGCCAACTGTCGAGACATCGTAGTAGTTTTCATAGACTGGGGTGCCATGAGACTACGGTAGAGACGTGGGGTAACGGGATAGCGTAGTAAACACAGAACACGGGATTTTACCCAGGTTCGGTACGTCGCGACAGTACGGCGCACCTACTCCTGCACTTCTCACTATGAGGGACTAAAGCCCGTATAATAAGGTTACAATGTAAGGGAATAGATCTAGCTACTCGTCGAGGATGAACTTCCCGGCGAGTTGCGCAAAGCTTAAGCTAGGACCTAGAACCTTGGAACTAAAGGAACTTATTGAACTTATGAAATCTATCTCCCGTCCGGCTTTATATAATAGCCGGATTAGGGCTTACAGAACCAGAAACCTAGAAGACTACGTTCAACTTGTAACTTGGAAAGTAAGGAATCCGTCTTTTCCTCCAAGCCAGATCACGCGGGCCGTGATCCGGGGTCTTCTAGAATCCGGCTTCTACGCGTTGGACTACTGGGCCGCCCAATGGACCTAAACCCATTACCTTGCAGGCCACCCTGGTAGTCCAGCTCTTTTGTCTACCATCTTCTATACCCCTATTCGGTATATATCCGACAATGCACATTTAACTAAAGGAAAATATCAAAACTAGATCTTGATCTTTGCCGAAAAATAAATAAATATCATTAGTATGGTACACGACAATTGTCGCTTGGTCGCCACCGGGGTGAGCTCCGAAAAAGACGTGGTCCAGGGCCACCCCACGGGTCGGAGAAAAGACCACAAGTCACCACAATCAACACAAGCGTGAATCGACCTCAGGCGCACCAAATGCGGTCCCACCAATGTCAATGTAATTTTTTTTTTGATATATAGTACTCCCTCCATCTCAAATTAAATGTCACAAAGATGGACAAAAATAGATGTATCTAGACATAATTTAGTATTAGATACATCTAATTTTGTCTAACTTTGTGACAGTTAATTTAAGATGGAGGGAGTAATAAAATTCGGCTTAATTTACTCGTAATAGAGCTGGTTTCTACTACTTGCACACGAATAATCAACTCTAAAGGACAACAACAACAACCTCAAAACCATCAGTATGGACCGTGGCATTTTGATGTTGTTCTCTTTATTCAACAACAACGACGACAACAACAACAACAACAACAGCGGTCATTTTAGCAAGACGAAAGTAGTAGATACTTTGGCGCTAGCTAGCTACTTTACAAAAATATTTTGATGCTATAGTTTGTGAGCAAGTAGTTTGGCGCTAACAACAACGGTCATTTTAGCAAGACGAAAGTAAGAAGTTTGTGAGCAAATCTAGATTTAGAAACTTGTCTGGCTTTTTGTAAATGTGCAAACTCCAAGGATCGGTTAGGTGCCAATCCAAAAAGTGCAGCAGTGCCGAGATATATAGGAGTACCAGGTTTAGACACGCATAAGTACGGCGCCGATTAGTACTGCTCAAACGCCACCCCTGAAACGAGTTTGACAGTGGTAGTAAATTATTGTCTGGAGCAGGCAAGTCGGCCGTACAATCTTTATCGAGATTACGATGGATCGCGAGGGAGCGGTGCGGACCAACGGGCGTGCAGCTTCCACTTCCATCTGCCAGGTGAAGAAAAAAAGGCGATCCGCTAGTAAAGTGAGAAAAAGATTTCGGAAGGAACACAGGCAGAGGAGGATAGGCGTGCGTGCGGCTTTCGTGCCGCACTGACAGGCAGAGACGCTGTGTGCACGGCACGACTCGACTCGGTAATCTGCGGAGCGCGCGCGCGGAGACCGTACGTTACCGGATGCGTCGATGCGGAGAATCGATTCCGTCTTCCGTGGAAAAAGTCCATTTTAAACCTTGAACTCGTAGGGGTTGGACGGTTTGAACCCTCAAGTCGAAATCCCTGTCGTTTGTACCCTGAACTTGCGAATCCCGGTCTAAATCAAACCCTGTACCTGTTTGGCTCACCGGGAAAAAGAACAACGCGACCGGGATTAACCATTTGTCTCATTGACAAGATGGTCCCACGTGTCATATTCTTCCCGACTCTCCGTCTTAAATCGAGCTTCCCGCGATGACGGAATAGACACGCACGACAACACGTGGGAAAAGCAGAGGCAACGCACGGGCGCGGAACAAACATACAGGCAGAGCGCGGCCAGGCGACTCGTTCAGGGCGGGAACCCGCGACACAGGTTAAGCTTGGCTAAGCAGGTCATGGACCGCGTCGCAGCCGAGTCGCGGGAGCGGAACCGCTCGCCAGCTCGCATGCGGACGGTATGGCAGGTCTGCAGACACGACGGCTACCGGACGGCACAGTATGCGCGCAGGCATGGTAGCCTGCAGCCCAGCAGGTCCGCTCAGCGCGGCGCGCGACCAATACGCCAGTGTGACGGCTGGCTTCCCGACCATGTCGCCTTCGTCGTGCTCACCAAGATATTCACTCCAACAAATACGCTAGCGCAACGCTGATACGACAGTATTAGGGATGTCGGCCTCGCCCGCCAACTGTTTGTGGAAATGCTGGATTCCGTCGTCGTGACCAACATCATAAGCTACACCATTGTGATTCAGTGCCTTGTGCAAACGATTAGGTGCTTTGTGCCAAGGAAGAAGTTTGGGAGCTAGCGAGTTGACTCGAGCCGAATACGCGCAAGGAGCAGCATACGGATGCGCAGCTGGCTAGCTGAGCTAACACGCACGTTCACTAGCACAGATTGGAGCAACGACTACGAGATGCCTGAGTGGCATGGCAAGCTGCTACTGCCATCCAGCTTCATGTGCGCAAAACGCTTAAAGTAGATATATATATATATATGGAGATAAGATTGAAGATGCATATGACGTGTGGGCCAACATAGTCAGTGAGAGTTTCAATTTGGAAGAAAAAAATTGCTCTGATAAAACAGGTCTAAGGTTTGATTTAGACCGGGATTCGCAAGTTCAGGGTACAAACGACAGGGATTTCGACTTGAGGGTTCAAACCGTCCAACCCCTACGAGTTCAAGGTTTAAAATGGACTTTTTCCGTCTTCCGTCTGTGTGGGGTGAGTGTTGGCCGCGTCACCGCGCACATCCGATAGGCCCCCCGACACACTGCGTAACGCGTGGGCCCGGCCACGGACGGCCTCAATTCTTCCTCGATGGGAAAAGGAGAGAGTATCTCTCGTCTGATCTAACCACCTGGTCCACCACCATGGAATGGAGGAGATCCATCCGCTGGGGATTCTCGCCGCCGGCTGGCCCACATCGGCGACATATCTATCTTGGCCGGGCCCTCCGCCCTCACGGTGCATGAATTCTGCGGTAGGAATGGCGGCCGGTCGTAGGGTTACGTATTCAGGGCAATGGTATTGTCGCGGAGAATTAATTCACGTTCGTTTCGTCGGGCCACGCGCAGATCGAATTGATGGGCTCGTAACGTGTCGTCTCCTTGCGAAGTCAGCTCTCAGCAGGGGCTACACGCATGCTTTGACAGTGTCGTGCACAGCACTGTACAGCTGGAGTACAATACCTAGAGCAGAGTACCGATGAATCCGCATGCACAGCCCTCGAGATCGTCCTCGTAGGAATATCACTGCGTGACGCGCAAGGTAAATTTTACCGCCGCATGCAAGACAAAGACGAGAAGGAAACGCACCCGTTCCGTTGTGATCCTATACTTGGCAAAGTAATTACGAGACGCAAGCAAACTGTTAGAATAAAACGAAGTAGGAGTATTATTAAGATGAAAAAAAAGGGAATAATATTGGGTAGGGGCGTGAGAAGCGGTAGCTCGAGAACGGGCGATGGACGCAGGGGAGTGAGTGCGAGTTTCGCGCTGTGCTGGGCTGGCGACCTGGCGTACGTGAGGAATCGGCAAGCCGGGACGCGGCGCCCCACAGCGTGCGCCCCGCACCCACCCACACCCACCCCACGCGCCGCAGCGCACCACCATCGAACAAATCCTGCGGCCCAGCTCGCAGATTCCACCCCACCGCTCCCCCCTCTATATATGCCCCCACCTCCAGATCCCCCACCCAGACGCCTCTCCTCTTCCTCCATTCCTATCCTAGAGTTTCTTGCGGAACCTGCTTCCTTCCCTGCAAAGATTTCGGACGTAAAGTGCTCGTCCATCCGTCTCTTGGTGGTGTGCGCGTGCTTGCCTGCATGGGGCTGGACGTCGGGGAGATCGGGATGCCCCTCGACCTGGGCCTCGACCTCAAGCTCTTCGTCGCCAGGACCGCCGGCCGCCTCGCCGCCAAGGAGCCGCCCGCCGTCGACGCCTGCATCAGGGGCCTCGAGGAGGAGCGCCGCAAGATCGAGGTCTTCCGCCGCGAGCTCCCCTTCTGCGTCCGACTCCTCGCCGAAGGTCAGCACCCACCCATCCCGATTCATCAATCCATCCATCCATGTAGAATCTTTTATTTTTATTCGTTTAGGAAATTTCTGTTCCGATTTTATTCGTTCGTACGTGCGTGCTGGTTCCTGACGCGCGAGGCTGTCTGGCTGTGCAGTGATCGAGGTCATGAAGGAGGAGGCGGCCAAGCGGAGCGCCGCGGCCAAGGCAGACGACAGCGACAAGAGGAAATGGATGAGCACCGCGCAGCTCTGGGTCGACGCCGATCCCGTGGTACGTTTTCTTTCCGTTTTTATTTTCCTTCCACTTTGATGGATCTTTGTTTGTTATATACGTAGTTACTATACCATCCCTATAAATTTCGAAATTCTGACCGAACCCATTAAATTCTTCGGTTTCAGAAGGAGCAAAACAGCCAGAGCGCCATGCCTAAACCGACGCTGCTCGGCGGTGCGCCCGGCGTGCCATCATCCATGGCGCTCGGCTTCGGCGCAATGCCACCGCCGCCGGCGCCACCTTCGCAGTTCTTCATCAGAGACGACAAGGTTGCTACCGCGGAGGCAGCGCTGCCTGTTCTGCCGATGATGTCTCCGGCGGCTTCCAAGAGACCCTTTTCTCCTCCTGCCGGCGACGACCGTCGCCATGTGAAATTCGCAACCGCCATGCCGCCTCCGGCACTCAGCTTGCAGAATCAGGAGCAGCAGTCCAGGAAGACGAGGCGGTGCTGGTCCACGGAGCTCCACCGGCAGTTTGTCGCCGCCCTGCGCCAACTCGGCGGCCCGCAAGGTACTTCACCGATCATTTCAACTTTTGTTAATCAAATCAAATCGTTAGCTGTAAGTGCTAGCAGGGACATTTGAAAGACATCGGAGTCCTAAAATACTAATTGTTCCGTCATGATTGTCGCAGTTGCCACTCCAAAGCAGATCAGGGAGGTGATGAAAGTTGATGGGCTCACCAACGACGAAGTGAAAAGCCACCTCCAGGTGAGCAAAGCAATAATTCTCTCCTTTTGTGAAATGCAATTTGGTAGTATGTTTTGCTTGTGGATACTAATTTGGGCCATGTTGAATGTTCAGAAATACCGTCTGCACAACAGCAGCCAAAGGCCGTCGCCCGGTTCTTCTTCGTCGAGCCATCCGATCATGCTGGTGGGCGATCTCTGGGCTCATCAGGAGCAGAGCTGCTCGCAGGCCAGGTCCCCCGAAGGCCCCCTTCAGTTCTCCTGCTCGGGGGTGGCCGTCTCGGCGCTCACCGGCAGCGACAGCTGCGAGGACGACGACCGGTCGGAAATGGTCTCCAGGGCTTTGCACCTGTGACAAGACTCAGCATGAGAGAGAGGTAGAGAATAGCTTAATCTGCGGCATCGAATGGCAATAACCCCGGCAGGCCATGGATCCAGGGATTCTGGGCGTCCGAGCGCCCAAGAGATGAACTGATCTCATGGCCTGGTTCTTGCGAGATGTACATGAGAGGTTGGAGAGAGCTGTTACCGGCTCCCGTGCGGCTTGTTTGGTTTTCGGGCAGACCCCCAATTTTCGCCCCGAGAATTATATTATATTACATATACATAATATATGAGAATTCGGATGTTGTTCAGCTATTGCTGTGTTGAGGTGAATAAAGCTTGCTCCAGTTTTTTCTGCTATCAGATTCTTGCTTGCAATAACGCAGGTTTGCCAAACCGCCTTTCTTTCCGAGCAGATGAAAAATGCATCGCCCCTTCTCCTGTTCTGCTAGCAGGAGTGGGTTCGTCGATCTTTTTCTGAACTTTTCAGCAGCAACAGCATTACAACAGGCCAAGGTCCCCTGAACCAAAGCAACTGAAAGGACCATGGAGCGCCATGCCTTTTGGTGATCAGGGCATCATGGTTGTCCTCTTGGTTTTCTCCTTCTCATGGCCGCGTCCCGACTGAATTTGGACACCTTTGTTACCAGTTGGTGCATGCTCACCTAACCCTTTAATCTGTGCCAGATTCCAGAACGCGAGAAGAAGAGTATAATTCTTGGCAAAATTTCATTATTCATCAGACATTCGGGAGAGAAATATCAACGAGATAAGAACACACGGGCACGCTCCGGAATCTGGATCATGATGGTGATTCGTGAGCTGGGGTACCTGCACTACTGATCCCCGATAAGCTGCACGTCCTTGTCCTCCTCCGCGTGCCCTACTCCCCGCGATTGTCATCTCTGTCGCGAGTCAACAACTAATTAACTAGCGCTGCCACCACACCCCCTTGGCCTGTCCGTGCTTATCCACAGCTTACTAGTACTAGTATACGCTAGCTGGCTGCTCGATCGCTTTGAACATGTGGCGATTAGACGGACTGGCAATGTTCGGTGTGGGATTATCTCCGCATAATTATATGCCGTCAACAATTTTACAAATATATTCCGGCCCCGTTTGGTATATGAGATTGGATTATAGACCACCGGATTATTATTCATTATTCTGATGCGCGTCGCTTTGGTCGCAAGAAGGGCTTTCCTTCTCCTCCTTGGCATGCACGCGAATATTCTTGCTGCTGCTTGCAGCATCTCCGTCGCCGTCGTCGTCTGACCGGTCTCCATCCATTTCTCTGCGCGTCCCTTTCGCTGCTGGAACGGATGGGGGGCGTTCAGTTTTGGCCTTTGGGGTCCTGATAAGCTTGTTTAGAACCGTCGGTTTGAGCGCCATTGGTCTGCTAGCTGTTGATGATCCTGTCATCGATCCTGTGATGATTCACGCGTACTGATCTGGATGGAATATCCTCATCTTTATTCTCAATAAAAGTATCTACGTTCATATTCTACCTTTTTTACTGGCACTAGGTTAATTTGTAGGAAGGGAAATTTCGGAAGATTTCCTTCTGCTGCTTGAATAAACAAGAGTTAATTTCAGTTCCATTTTTTTTACCTTCCGATGAGGGCATGTACTCTGTCAGTATGTTGCGGCAAAGAATCTAAGTACTTGGTATTTCATGTATTTGTATTTTTTTGTGTGAGATACCTAGGTGCTTATAAGGATTGATAACAGTTGCTGATCCTTGCTGAAAAAAGAAATGGTGATTGAAGTACCTGAGATGGGCCGATTGCCTCTCTGTGAACGAGCGAACAATAGAATTGCGGCGAGAAACGATTTAGCCCACGCTTTGCTCTCACTTGGGCTGACACGAGGAAAGTAGGACTGCAATTCCTATTGCTAAAAAAAATGGAACTGTGATAGTAGTACAGTTTGTTCACATGAGTCTCAAGAAGAATTTTCCGGGTGCAACAATGAAGCTACATGATTCGAATTTGAAGTATCTTGATGCATTATCTTTCGTATTAGTGTCGCTAGTCATGTTTGTGTCAGTCTGGTGTGTCGTATAAGTTAAAAAAAATGCATAAATAAGGAAATGAGGGTCAGAAATGTATCATTATAAACAAATTATATTCTACGAAATATTGACATTCAGATGGGGTAGAGGAGGGGGAAGGTAAAAACAAAAAGAAGGATGAGATTACATATTGGTGCACGACTGCACGCTACTCAAATTAAGAAGCAAGAAATATGGAAAATATAAGAAAAATAGGAAACACACGCAACTCGTTCCCTTGCGTGACCTGGAGCTATTGTCCGTTACAAAGCAGGTTTTCGTGCCATTCGAGCTAAATCAATTATTACATGATCCATCATATACATTAAAGACACCATTTCATTTCACAGAAAAGATATTATACCACAAATGAAATATTTTAGAATTGACAGTCAATATGGTTTAGGATGGGGTAGGAGAAGGGAAAAGTGAAAGCTAAATGGACAGATGAACGAGGTTGGATATTGTTACGAGGGTCAAAGTACGTCAAAAGAAATAAGGGAAATAACGACAAAAGGATGACGAATCGTGCGACCTGTTTCTTTTGCGTGACATGGTGGTACCATCGGCTTCCGTGTCGTTTGAGCCAAGGCATAAGTTAAAGATACCGAAAAGAAAATCAAAGATACGAAAAGATATTGTCATAAATGATATATTTTGCGAGTTGTTGGCATGCAAATGCGTTGGACGTTGGTGCTACCATCTGTTACTAGCACCGTCGGTTACTAGAGCGATTTCGTGCCGTTCGAGCCGATTCATTTATTACTTGGCGTAGTGCACATAATAAAGGTACGACAAAATATTTGAAGAATATCATACCTACATATATTATAAAATATAATACTAAAATAAACCTTGAAATACAAAAAAGACCCAATATTATACATACACAAAATATTAGTTAGAGTATAATATTTTATAAATAATTGACATTCAAAATTCATCTTTGAAATGAAAAAAAGTTTGGCATCAATACTAGGATAGCACACTGTTGCTTCAGCTTACAAAGAGAGGATTGCATATGATAAAAATAACAAAAAAAAGATGATGAATTGTGCGACCTTTTTTTTTGCGTGACATGGTGGTACTGTCGGCTTCTGTGCCGTTTGAGCCTAGTCATCTATTACGTGGTGTATCACATAAGTTAAAGATACCGAAAGAAAATCAAAGACACAGAAAGATATTGTTATAAATAAAATATTTGCGAATTATTGGCATGCAAACACGTGGACGGTTGTGCTACCATCTGTTGCTAGCACCGTCCGTTACTAGCGGGATCTCGTGTGGTTCGAGCCAAGTCATTTATTACTTGGCGCATTGCATATGTTAAAGCTACGAGAAAATATTTGAAGAATATTGTACGCACATATTATAAAATTAATTATACTTAAAGTAAATCTTGAAATATAAAAAACCACTCAATATTATACATATATATATATATTATTCCAATATTATACATACATAAAATAATAGGTTTTTTTATAATAATTTATAAATGATGGACATTCAAAATTCATATTTGAAATCTGAAAAAAATCGGCAGCAATAAATCAACAAGACTAGATATCACACGGTTTCCATCTTACGAAGAGATGATTGCATATGTTAAACATAACAAAAAAGATGACGAATCGTGGGACCTATTTCTTTTGGGTGACATGGTGGTACCGTCGGCTTCCATGCCGTTTGAGCCAAGTCATCTATTACATGGTGTAGTTAAAGATACCGAAAAGAAAATCAAATATATAGAAAGATATTGTTATAAATGAAACATTTTGCGAATCATTGGCATGCAAACGCGTTGCACATCGGTGCTACCGTCTTTTACTAGCACCGTCGGTTACTAGCTGGATTTTGTGCCGCTCGAGCCAAGTCATTTATTACTTGGCGTATTGCATAAGTTAAAGGTACGAGAAAATGTTTGAAGAATATCATACATACATATATTATAAAATATTATACTCCCTCCGTCCTGGTGTATAGGGCACAATCTCAAAAACATGTAGTCCCATCTATTAGGCATATTTTGCATTAATTCTCTTCTAATTAGTGGATGGTTGGCTTTCTCCACTCCTCTCCACCAATGCATGTAATGTTTAAACCCCAATAAATGACTACCTTGGACCTAGCGAATTGCTATATGGGGCCTATACACCAGGACGGAGGGAGTACTAAAAATAAACCTTGAAATATGAAAAATCACCACAATATTATGCATACATATATTGTTCCAATAGTGTACATATATAAAATATTACTTAGAGTATAATATTTTATAAACGATGGACATTGAAAACTAATCTTTGAAATCTAAAAAAGTTTCGGGAGCACTAAATCAACTAGACTAGGATAGCATACGGTTATATTCGGCTTATAAAGAGAGACTTGCGTGCCGTCTGAGCCAAGTCATCTATTATGTGGTGTAGTTAAAGACACCGAAAAGAAAATCAAATATATGAAAAGATATTGTTATAAATGAAACATTTTGCGAATCATTGGCATGCAAACGCGCTGCACATTGGTGCTGCCATCTGTTACTAGCACCGTCGGTTACTAGCTGGATTTCGTGCCGTTCGAGCCAAGTCATTTATTACTTGGCGTATTGCACCAGTCAAAGATCCGAGAAAAGATTTGAAGAATATCATACATACATATATTATAAAATATTATACTAAAAATAAACTTTGAGATATAAAAAATCACCTCAATATTATACATACATATATTATTCCAATAGTACACATATATAAAATATTACTTGGAGTATAATATTTTATAAATGATTGACATTGAAAACCAATCTTTGAAATCTAAAATTTTTCGGCAGCACTAAATCAACTAGACTAGGATAGCGTACGGTTATATTCAGCTTATAAAGAGAGATTGCATATGTTACCATTTTTTTGTTATTATTTATGCTCTTAAACTTTCGTACTATCAAGCTATACCCCCACCATTTTTGGCCAGTGTAAACTGAACGGCCAACTAACTTCCTTTTATATCATTCGAAAAATAATGAAACCCTACTCCAACTCCACATCACTTGTGACGTAAAAATGCCAAAAGGTGACGTCCAATAAAACCGCTTTCCACGGGAGCGCTTTCATCGGGCACCAAACAAGGCGAGAAGAAAGAGGAGGGGAGAGAGTGATTGAGTGGGCGTTTTACCTTTCTATCCCTCTTGCCGGCCAGTGTCACGAACTCGTCGCGGTGGCGGAGAGAGAGAGAGAGGGAGATAGCGAGAGGGGGCTGAGCTCGTGGTCGATTCGAGAGGCGAGGAGGCGGGGGAGCAGGGAGCGGCCACCTCGGGGGAGCAAAACCTAGCAGCCGCGGAACCTACATCGACCGCCGGCCATGGCAGGGACGGCCCCGGATCGGGCGGCGCTCACGGTGGGTCCCGGCATGGACATGCCGATCATGCACGACAGCGACCGCTACGAGCTGGTGCGCGACATCGGCTCCGGCAACTTCGGAGTCGCCCGCCTCATGCGCGACCGCCGCACCATGGAGCTCGTCGCCGTCAAGTACATCGAGCGCGGGGAGAAGGTAGGCCGCTGCTTCCCCCCCCCACTCCGCCTCTTACTTCTGGAATCGATTCGGCGCCGTTTGGCCCACCTATTGACTTCCTGTGCGCAACCATGGTCGATTCGGGCTCTGGCTAATTCGGACCTGTTCGATTTCAGCTGATTAGTTATAGTGCCGAATCCTTTGACGCCGTGTCGCCTGCTGGGATTAGCGAACCATATATATATTTCAAGGAGAGAATTGCTTCCTTAAGTTATGCATTGCTTGTGATTATGGGATGTATGCATTCTAATTTTCTATACATTTCATGTGATATTCGGTTTAGTATATTCTCGACCTCTAGTGTTCTATTAGTTTTGCTAGGGGTGATGAAACATCTAGGACTGCATTGCTCCAAATATCAATACAATTTAGAAAATAGACCCCAGCTACACCTTGGTTGGCTGGTCATGTGGGTGCGCATGCTACCGCCCGGGTTCGATCCGGGATCAAATGCCATGTGACTCATTTGTATCCTTAAGTCGCAAGGTGCAGCTACACCATAATTTCCAAAATAAACTTCGAAATAGAGAAAATCAATGCCCATCTACTTTGCGTGACCAGTGCTTGGTTGGTCGGTCGAGTGGCTGTACTGCCTGCTGGGCAGGTCTCGATCCCTGGGATTGACGCTTTGTGCCTAAAAATGTGCTAACACTCCATATGCGAAAAAATCCTTAGATCGAACGGAATGGTTTCAAATTTAACCATACATGCAAAACCAACACTACTCAAACGAAGGCTCCACCTGAAATTTATCGAGATACAATAGCTGTACATTTTGGTTTAGGTGCATTTAATAAAATTGTTGTTTATAGGTGGCATGGTTGTGGAAAATAGTTAAACACTCTCACAAGTCGATTTTTGGAAATGAGAGCCTTTTATGATTCTTTCCAAAAGTATCAAGTGGATACACCCACTCAAACAAGTCAAATTGTTGTGGATAAATCCTAAAATGAGTGTTACTCGTAGACAATTCCTTGTCAAATAACCCTGTTATTATCTGCCCGCATAAATTGCATGCTAAAGCAAAGCTAAACAATTTCCGCCCTGTTGTTCTAGAAACTGATCCATCAAATCATATTTGACCATCCATATTTATCCAATTGCTCACGGGTACCGTATATACTGTTAATTCAGATTCAGTTGAGATAATGTGGCTGTATTTGATTGGTAGAGGGATCTCGACTGAGTTTTTTTTTGTCTCTAATCAATGAATGGCCTTGTGCAACTCTTATCACTATGAACTATGCACTATTCCTACTGAGTGCTTAAGTCAAGCTACTAATCTAGGTACATCCGTGTATGCCATCCTTAATTTCAAGAGCAACATTTATTTAGGGACGGCAAACTATTGCTTTACACAATCAGGACAATAAATTATTCATAAAACGTACAATTGTTTAGGGGCAGAAGGAGAAATAGCTAGCACGGTTGGGTTTTGGTGGCTAGTTTGTACTTACTATTGTAAGCATCATAGTATAGATTGGAATGTGGAAAATGATTCTCAATCAACTGTTTCCTGTATCCTGTATCTTTCACATGACAAAGCTTTGAATTGTGTGTGGAAAGATGCTGTAGTGTTATAAGTTGGAAAAGATCACTAGATGTGAAGACCTGCACCCAAAAGGTCACTTCATACTTACCCTGAGTCCTAACCTAAGTTCACAATCTTCAGCTTGTATTGGTGTGAAATGCCCAAGTTTGATTCCGTCATTCCCATTATTGGAGTTAGCTCACTGCGCGATGCTCTTGTGGGAGCAATAAACTTTCATACCGTTGCTTTACTTGCTGCCGTCATTTCTTGAAGTTCTAAAAAAAAATCTTTGGGATATTGGGCCACAACAGTCCATTGATTTTCTGAAGGTAAGGACATTTGAACAGATGGGTTGGCTAATTTTACGGCTCTATTGGCCTTTCCTTCCATAGCAGCTCAGATGAGAGCACATGCTACAGGGCCCAATATTATTTGTGGTCCACTATCAATAGTCAAGTCATTTGTGCTCCATTTAGATGGAAAAAACTTGAGATGGTGAGTGTGTGGGTGCCAGCATGACGATGTTCCCTCCATTGAATATACATTTTGATATTGTCTTGTCCCTTTGATGCAGATACTTAATGATTATGACTGCCTGGTTCTTGTTTTCTTATATTTTATTTTTTCTGTTGTGCAGATAGATGAGAATGTCCAGCGTGAGATAATTAACCATAGATCATTGAAGCATCCCAACATCATTAGGTTTAAGGAGGTAAAACCAGGATCTTCATGATGCATGTTCTCTAATTCACCGTTGCCACCAAAAGAAGATAAAAAAAACAGCCAAGATAACTTCTGTCATGTATTTGTAGGTTATTTTAACTCCGACTCATCTTGCTATCGTGATGGAATATGCATCTGGTGGTGAACTTTTTGAGAGAATATGTAAAAATGTACGATTCAGTGAAGATGAGGTCTGTATTTACTCTCTGGTCACGTTGGTGCATCTTTTTTGTTGACCCATATATTGTTGCATGTGGGACTAAGTGCATCCGTCTTTTGTTAGGCTCGCTACTTCTTCCAGCAGCTTATATCTGGAGTTAGTTACTGCCATTCAATGGTATGATTTGTGACATAACTTATCCTTAAGCCTATTTTTACTATGTGTTCATATGTTACACTGTTACAGTATCTGAACTGTTCCATTTTTCCTTATCTTCAAGCAAGTATGTCACCGTGACTTGAAGCTGGAGAACACACTGTTGGATGGTAGTCCTGCTCCTCGCTTGAAGATATGTGATTTTGGCTATTCTAAGGTACCTACCTAATCCAGTTCGTTATTGTTCTAGATAATGATTTTGTAAAAACATTGCATTTGGCTGCTTTTAAAATGGTCCACAAGAAACTTGGGCCATTCAAGTAGTCACATTTCATGGCTCATAGGTTCTTTCTGATAAACCATGACAAGCATTCTTCATCGTTTGCAGTCTTCAGTTCTCCATTCGCAACCAAAATCAACAGTAGGAACACCTGCTTATATTGCACCCGAAGTTCTGTTGAAGAAAGAATATGATGGCAAGGTACATAACTTCTGAAGCTATTTAATATTTTGGAGGTGTGTACTATAGTTTACTAAAGGCTTTGATGTTGTTTGTTTGTTTGTATTATTGTTTACTGTGTATATAACTTAGTCTGAGGGACATAAACTGGTAAATTGTCTTGCTGTTTGGTGCCTTAATCTGAATTATCGTATATTGTATATCAAAGGTTGCTGCCCTTATAAGTTATATGTTCACCATTAGGCTGATAAACTGAATCCCTTTAGTCAAGATAGTAGCTACACATATGCCAATCTCATGGCCCAAGCTATTGTATGCTAAATTGTAATAGGGTGAAATCATTCCCATGTTCTGAAGGAAAATGTACTAGATATTCAGTGATGTTTTCCCTGTTGCGTTTAATATGCCGGTCCGTTTTTCTGGGACCCTTGCTTGATGTTTTATGATGTGCTTCTAGTATGCTCCTTTCCATGTGTGAAAGTGTGGAAATGTTATACATCCAAGTGTTCGTAAGTTCAGTACAAGGCTGTTACCACTTACTACTCAGTGTTCACTAGTCAGTACTGGACTACTGGTTATTTGTGGTAATCAGTTTTACCTAAACACTGGAGAGGAACCTTAATAGCCAACGACCGGGCCAGGAGCCATCCACAAATTTGCTGCTTTTGATTAGTTTCTGACTTTCTGGGAACTTGGTAGCATTGGTAAGATACAATTTTCCTTTAACATTTCGAAATATTTGAAAACATGCAAACTTAGCCAGGATCGACACAGATTATTCAGATATGAGAGTAGCTTATGGGTTTACAAATAAATACTTGACGGTTGAAGTATAAATAGTCCTTTCTGTTTTCAAAGGACTTGACCCAATGTCTAGTCACTGACCCACTGGTGTTAATTGACTTGTTACCTTCCAAGGCGAGGAACCATGTTCATACTGACTTATTATTCCTAAATGACTAAAACAGATTGCTGATGTATGGTCCTGCGGTGTGACTCTTTATGTCATGGTAGTTGGTGCATATCCTTTTGAGGATCCAGAAGAGCCTAAGAACTTCCGGAAGACAATTCAGGTTATCTTAATTTCTTTTTTCTCTTGTTTTCCCTTTTTAATTACTTCAACTGGCCATTTCTCTAAAAGCTAATTTTATGACGTCACCTTGCAGCGTATCTTGAATGTTCAGTACTCAATTCCAGATAATGTGGATATATCACCAGAGTGCAGGCACTTAATTTCGAGGATTTTTGTTGGGGATCCTGCTTTGGTGAGTCCTAGGATGCTCTGTTCTAAAAACTAGGCTTTGCTATCATACCCTGTATTGTGTGAATGTGTACTGTGCCTCATTTCATATTTATTTTTCTCGAAATTTTACCCGACAATTAAATACTCCCTCTGATCCATATTAATGGTCGCTAAATCGGATGTATCCAGCACTAAAATATGTCTAGATACATCCGATTTAGCGACCATTAATATGGATCGGAGGAAGTATATATAACTAGTAAGAGATACCTGACTCTTTGATGCCCATAAGGGGGTCAGGCAGCTTGAGCTTTTACCATGCAGTAGTGGATTGCACACCTTATGTTCAGAAAATTGTTGTTCAAATACTGCTTGGGGTATATGTGGCGATGTGCATGTGTTTATCATCATAATAAGTTAGGTTGTTTGTGTTTGTGTTTATACTGGTGTAGTTGTGCTGTGTTTGTCATCACTGCTCCGGTTTCTGACGTATGGTTAATAGAATGGTCCATTAGTGTATTCTACATCGTTTAGGCTACTGATATAAGTTTTGGCATACTATAGCACCTTTGAAAGGATCTAGATTTCTATATGGTAATCTTTTCTACCTGTAGTCTACATTGCTACCATTTATATTATCCTTTTCTGTACCTCGACATACTCATGTATTTCATCATATTCATGTGTATACACTGCCTGTGATGATGAATGCAGAGGATAACCATCCCAGAAATCCGGAACCATGGTTGGTTCTTAAAGAACCTTCCCGCTGATCTGATAGATGATGATAGTATGAGCAGCCAATATGAGGAGCCTGAGCAGCCAATGCAGACGATGGACCAGATCATGCAAATTTTAACGGAGGCCACCATACCGCCCGCTTGCTCTCGTATAAACCACATCCTAACTGATGGGCTCGACATGGACGACGACATGGATGACCTTGAATCTGACTCAGATCTTGACATCGACAGCAGTGGCGAGATTGTGTATGCGATGTGAGCTATCTTATTGAGCAACCATAGAATCAGCAGAAGGGCGCAGGGTGATGACCTGATGTTGTACCCTGTCAAAGAACTTGCATCATTTTGTGGGAAAAATAATCTTTCTGTATTTTGCAAGCGGAATCCCAGTCCTGTTCTGGTTGTAATATATATACTGGGGTTAGTCCCTGGAGAAGGACCCTTACTCTTCCTGTTAGTGTGATCCATATGTGCAAGTAGTCAGTACCCCTGTTCATGTGTGAACTTGTGACTCAGACTTAGAATTTTCAGTTTTACTGTATATCTATTGCCATGTTGTCTGGGCTACTTGAAAAAAAGACGCGGGGGAATCTCGATGTACAATAAATAAACACATGAAAAGTAAATAACAAGTACTGCTGCATTTCACATAATTTTTCTATTTAGCATTGTTTTAGCAACACCATACACGCTAATCTAAGTTTTCTCATGGTCTTGCCCATTTTGTTAGTGGTAAGTAGAATTTCCTTTTTAAGCTCTTATTACGAATGGAGGGATACCAGACTTTGTTTTCATGGGTAGAATGGTTTCATTGTTTGGCCGTTTTTATCTTTGATCTTGTCTCGTTGGAGGTTCTACCTTCCCAGACATCATGATTATTCAGCTAAAAAAAAATGTAGCATCATTTCTAAACACAAAATTAGCTTCACTTTAGATCTCTGGAGAAGCAGAACTAGCAAGCCCACGGGCCCAGCCTCCTTTTGTTGCGATCTCTGTCCATCCACGCCCTCGGGCGGCCCGCCTAAGTGTACGTGTTTTAATCATCCTGGTAACCCTGTCGCGCGAGGTAGACGGTGCTTTTTTAGTCCCACCTCGGGGAACCACGAAGTTTTGGCCTTGCTTATAAGGGAGGAGGATGACCATACGTACGTGCTTCTGTTAACACAGAGCACACCAGCTAGGTGGGTAATTTGGTGACCGAGATTGCGTTGTATTGCGCAATTAGCGACTTACACCAATGGATTAGGTTTAATTCGGTTACCATACCATATCCGCCGCCCCACAGCGCATGAAACGTGCGCATGGCAATTTTTTAATGTCCTTGCTAAGTCGCAGTATTTACACATTTTAATGTGGCACATACGCTCAGCCCACTGAAGGCACCAAATTACCCTGAAAAAACTTCCGAAGTCTAATTCTAAATGTGCTAGGGTCTTGATAGCATCATAGAAGCAAAATTTTGAAATTAAGCAAAACTGATATGTATAAGAAGTTTCTAAAAATTACAATCTATACCTAATAATAAAGGGAGTAAGGTTTCTTCCCCCAATCTTTGGTACGTTTTTGGTTTGGTTTCGTCCGTCATGATTTGTCACTTTTACCCTTCGTCCCGTCGAATCGAACAGAATCCAGATTTGTTGGCCCAGGAACAGGAGAACCAGTTCGAATCGAATAGAGTCCAGATTTGTACCCCCTTCCCACGAAAATTCGCCCCAGATAAAGCCCGTATCATCTATGGGCGATTCTCATCGAATCCTAGAAAAATTACTAGCAAATCAATCGCATAAACTCGCCGCGGGAACATGGAGACGGCGATGGTCGGCGTATCGTGCGGGCAAACTAGAGAGCACGTGAGAGATTGTGGAGTGGGGCAGAAGAATCAGCGGCTCGCCAGGACGAAGATGGTGAGTTTATACATGCCCGAGGAGACCGTGTGGGACTCCATGGTCGACGGGGGCATGGCCAAAGCTCACGTACGGGGTGAAGAGGCTTGGGGACGCACAAATTTGGTGCAGGTGCAGACAGTGCACGAATTGCTGAAAGTGTGTTCCGTTGATCCATGATGCGTGGGGAATGACTTTCGTGTGGATCAATTCGGGAAGGGTCAAAGACATGGTGTCGGCATTGCTGTGATGTGCTCTACAGTGAGGTGATTCCGTGAAGAAGAAAGGAGAGATGTGCTGGAAGGGCCGGCTGGTGGGCTGGGCTGCAGGCGTTTGTCTCGCCAGTCGCCACAATCAGATCCGACGAAGTAGTCTCCAGTAATAGTCAGCGGAGGGACGAACAAAATAGCCGTCCTGACAGATCTATTCAGTTCTTAAGCTACCATCAAATCCATTACTGTTTGTACTTCCTAATCACAGAAAATAAACAAAAACCAAGTAGAAAATTAAGAAGTAACAACAAATAATATTTTGCCCATATGAAGTATTTCATAACAGTCCGTATCTTTCCGTATTTTCTGGTTGTTCACTTGGATAATTTTCCAACACTTAAAACTGAAACGAAATTCTTTTCACCGAGCATGTTGCACTAATATTTATGGTTGGGTTTCCATGTTATTGCAGGATGGAGACATCTGATGCAATTTTCTTCAGTATGCACCGTTCATGAGTTTAATGCAGTCCCAGTTTGACCCAAAGCTGCTATTCTGCATTACAATTTTATACCATCAAACATTAGTTTTAATTACTCTGAGATTTTTATGCAAGAAAAAATATTTTCACGAGCCATTTCAATCTACGTATTGAGCAGATTCCTTTTACATTGAACCATTTTAATATGCTTCAATATTGCACATTCTTTTACATCAGTGTGCCTACGATTAATTTGCAGCCATCCTTTTCAATGAACAAAGCTTGATACTACTATTAATTTGTTTTCCTCTTTTTATATTGCCGTTCTTTTTCCCTCAATGAACGAGAGTTACCATGATTACAATCGTAAGGTATGCTACAGAGCTATGCTTGCCCTTGGGTATGATTCAAAAGTTAACATTTTCTTTCTGGATTGGCAAGACATGTATGACAAACAAAAGCATATAAGGATGATCTGCTTTTCTTTTCCTCTATCAGGAGACCTTTATGTATATGCCTAATACTATGCTGACTCCTAAACTTATTTGATGTTCCACCTTCTTCTATTTTACATTGACTCCATGACATTTTTAGTCCTTAAAGTTGGAAAATCCATTTAATACCTATTTTTTGTTCGTATTTCCATTGGTTTTTACACACTATACTTTATGCAAAATATGTATTTATTGACTTATATGTTCCTATTAGTACCTATATAACCTTATGAATAATATACTTAATTTTATTTAACTGATATCTTTAAAAAAAATCTCCGCATGTTTGTTGCATTATTAAATGTAGAACGCACGGGCACATTTGCCATAATATTAAAGGAAATGACATATAAGATGTTTAAATTCTAAAAATTTAATCAATTGTTTTATAGATTTGTCAGCACATGTTGAATTATTTTACAACCGTTGTAACGCACGGGCAATTTTGCTAGTAATATACTCATGGACCTATGTCTTATGTAGGAACTTCTACTGAAGTATGACCAACTGAGATATGTCCCATATTTCACAAAAGAAGTAATTGCACTGTACAAAATATAGTGCAGCTGTGCATGAATATCCATCTAATTGTTTTGGTGTGTGCCCTGAATATTTGGAGGAGAGAAAGAGTGAGAGCAGCCACACCACCAATTTTTACATCGAGCGAGCTCTAACCGTCTTACTAAAAGTTTAGGCTCCGTTTGGTACCGTAGAAATTTTAAAACTGAAGTATTTTGATACCAAAGTATTGTACTGCTTGGCAAACAAATACTGAGTTCTCCTTTCTCAGTTTTAGAAAAAAGAGGGTCTGACCTCTTTCTCCAGTACTTCAAAAAAAATCACTGTTTTGAAGAAGACTTCAATTTTTAAAACAAAGTATTTATGGGACCCAAACGCCTTAAAGTATTCAATATTTCAGTATTTTTTAAAACTAAAGTATTCTCCGCCGCCCCCCAGCGCATGAAACGTGCGCGTGGCAATTTTTTTTAATGATGTGCGCAGTATTTACACATTTTTAATGTGGCACATACGCTCAGCCCACTCAAGACACCAAGTTACCCTGAAAAAACTTCCCAAGTCTTATTCTAAATGTGCTCGGGTAGTCTACTTGATAGCATCATAGAAGCAAAATTTTGAAAATAAGCAAAACTGATATGTATAAAAAGTTTCTAAAAATTACAATAATATACTCATGGACCTATGTCTTATGTAGGAACTTCTACTAAAGTATGACCAACTGAGATATGTCCCATATCTCACGAATGAAGTAATTGCACTGTACAAAATATAGTGCAGCTGTGCATGAATATCCATCTAATTGTTTTGGTGTGTGCCCTGAATATTTGGAGAGAAAGAGTGAGAGCAGCCACACCACCAATTTTTACATCGAGCGAGCTCTAACCGTCTTACTAAAAGTTTAGGCTCCGTTTGGTACCGTAGAAATTTTAAAACTGAAGTATTTTGATACCAAAGTATTGTACTGCTTGGCAAACAAATACTGAGTTCTCCTTTCTCAGTTTTAGAAAAAACAGGGTCTAACCTCTTTCTCCAGTACTTCAAAAAAAAAATCACTGTTTTGAAGAAGACTTCAATTTTTAAAACAAAGTATCTATGGGACCCAAACGCCTTAAAGTATTCAATATTTCAGTATTTTTTTAAACTAAAGTATTCTCTGGAGCTCCCAAACGGGGCCTTAGCAACAAACGCATCTCGCGGGAAACTTGTTAAATGTTAAGTAATACGCCGACGGTGGCGGCGAAAAAAGAGGAGTCCTCCGATTTCCACTGGCATTGGTTTTGTCGGCTCTAAGCAAGCCCACCTCGTGAGGTACTATCTGCATGCATCTCCAAATTTAAACTTAATAGCCCGGTTATATTTACTTACCTAGTTTCTAATGCATATACTCCATATTTCTCTAGTAGACGTCGAGTATAGTGAAACTATTGTAGTTATGAAGCTTGTGCAAGTCTAATGCTTATTTCCCGGCAGCACCCACCAAACGCATAACCAAATCTCACTTCAGCCTGTATAAGGTTAGCATGTCTCAAGTGAGAAATCTATTCTAAGGTGATACTACCAAACACATCTGTATAAGGTGGAAGACGGAGAAGCCAACACTGCCATAGCAAGTCAAAAGACGGGGGTGCTCATCATAATGGCGAGTTGACCTCCGTCAACAGTGCACTAAACTCGACATCATTCACATTTTTCTTTTTTTCTAGAGTTTCACATCAGAAATTGTAATTTTGAATTAGTTTGTGATACGTCTCAAATGTATCTATAATTTTTTGACCGTTTCATGTTTATTACATAACATTTCTACATATTTTTAGTATAGTTTTATTCCATTTTCCGGACTAACCTATTAAAAATACGTCCAGTATCAGTTCAGTTTTTGTTGTTTTTTGAGTTTTAGAACATTTGTGAAAGAAATATTCTCCAAAATACTTGAAAATTTACGGAGCTAGTTTTTACCCGGAACAAAGACGGAGCAATAAGATGACATGGAGAGGGCCCCACAGCTCCCAGACGACTGGAGAGCATGGGTGGGGCCAGGGGCATTCCCTCTTGTCGTCTCCTCCCCTCGTGCACCGCCTCCCGATGCCATTTGGCATATAAAAGCCCGGCGACCTAAAACTTACGAAACCCCGAAGGATTTTCCTAGAAACGAGACAGAACTCCGTCGCCATCAAACCCTAGTTACGAAGGTCAGAAGATCCTATTCCGGCACCCTTCCGGGATGGGAATTGACCCTCGGAGCCATCTCCATTGACCATCCTGCCTCCATGATGGTTCATGAGTAGTTCCCTCATGGACTATGGGTTTATAACAGTAGCTAGTTGGTGCTCTCTCTCCCTTGATGTTCAATACAATGTTCTCATGAGCTTCCCTACATGATTGAGATCTATCGGATGTAATCGATGTTGTGTTTGTTGGGATCTGATGAATTGTTACATTATGATTAGTCACTTATGTTTATGAGTTATTGTTGCTACAACTTGTTATGTTCATCGTTTGTTACTTAGGCCCTGAGTGGCATGATTTCAGATCTGAATCTTTTATGTTTGCATGAATATAATTTTCGTTTTAAATCGTATCTGCAAGTTGTATGCATTTGTTACTTGTCTCGAACCGGCGACCCCAAATGTGACAGCTTGGGATATCAATGGGGATGGCTTGTAACTACAGGTGTATGTTGAAGAATTTAAAAAATTCGCCCAACGTAGCCGCCAAGATCAGCTATGAAGATAACAAGAAATGTACATACATGCGATCATGTAGCACTTACGATTACCGGCAACGGAAGAACGATGTACTCATAGTAGATTCTGAACAATCATAGATCATCACAGCTAGACCTAACTGCAAGGATGTCGCTAAGCTCCCTCGTCAAGGATCACACATGTAACCCCTCTTATAGTATCCACGCATCCACCTCCCTCAACCAGCCATCGCTTCATCGTTCAGGACTCAACACTAACGAAGAGAGAACAACCTTTGGGCGGAGCTTTGGTGGCAGATCTAATCAACTTGATTAGAGCTATATGAGACCGGTGTTCTCAACACATGAGAGAGAATTAGAGATATCTCTAATTTGGTTAGGACACCTCAAAAATCTAATTAGAAGAGTCTTCTCTAATTCTACCATATATATATATATATATATATATATATATATATATATATATATATATATAGATAGATAGATATAGAGAGAGAATATGCACAAAGTCCAATTGATGTATTTTTCCATTGGGGGCGGGGTGGGGTGGGGGTGGGGTGGGGCGGGGTGTGGGGTGTGGTGGGTTGGAGTATATATAGTGTGAGGAAAGGGAAGCTTGCCATATAGGCTAGGTCGTTTTAGGGGCTGGCCACACCCTCCCTTTTCCCAACTTCTTTTTTTTTTTTGTTCTTTTAAATTTTGGTATTTTTCTTTTTCTCCAAAAATTAAACAAGGTATATTTATGGGGAGGTGATGCGCCTTACGTGTGGCCCTTGGACCCACATGGCAGCCACTCAAATACATGGGTGCTACCCCGTCCAACACTTCCCCCCTTCTCGGGTTTTCTCCGAAACTCTTCCCGAACCATATGAACCCTATAGATAAAATCATCGACATTATCTACCATTGTCAAAAATATATTTCTAACATCCTCGGACATATCATAACCTCTGGATCTCTCCGAAATAATTATGCCCTCTTAGTAACTTCACTGAAACACCTATAAATGAATTCAAATTATTCCCGTGACATCAGAATGACTCCGATCTTCCTCAAAACCACTTAGACTAATAAAACAGTCTCAATTGAAGGTTGGCACGGTTTAAGAGTGTGATCCGTAAAGGCTTGACAACACATAGACATGTTCTGAAACTTACCGAACAATAACCAACAACGGAGCCATGGACACCCATGATGGTCGTGTGTGTCACCAAGGACGAGGGAACCTTCAAGTTAATCATTGAACTTATTCCATTAACTAAAAGGTACTAACAATATCAGGAGGTGAGACAATATGCCCTAGTCTGATCAAACCCTTTGATCATCACACATATAAAACTCGTACCAATAATGTTCTCATTTCATATACATATTCTCGATGTCCTTGTGATAAATCACACTGTGTCTGGCCAGATGATTGGTTGATATCGATGATACTGAGAGGTCCCAGAGGATGGATGTCTCCATCGTCTGGAGGAGTTAAGTACTATTCTTGAACGATCTTAGTTCCATTACATATTCTAGGTCATACCCAAATGTCAATGTTATAATCTTATGTTATGGTAGACGTCTGAAGACATCCAAAGCATGACCGTTGATTATGCGATTACTACATATTATCATAGTATAGGAATCCTAGCCAATCAAACCTTCATATTCACTTTGCTAAATCATTGCAATTGTTTGTCTCTTAGCAATATCATATACTTGGCCAGTTCAGTACTATTGTTATTCTAACAATAAACCCTTATGGTTGCTAGAATTAAAGTTCATGATCAGGAAATCGTGATAATCTCACAACACATTAGACAATCTTAAAGACATGATTAGGAACACTTGTTTGTTTGTATCTTCACACCTGCACAAAGATTTTTCTTTGAAAACTCACTTTTCAAGTACTATAGCGGTTATAGCACGATGATATGAAGTTAATAATGAACTTAGAGATAGAATAATAACTGAATATTTTTTGTCTCTAGGGAATATCTCCAACAGTAACTTGAATTGCATGTGATCATTGAGTGTTAATGCTTTGCTCCGATGCTTCGTAAAAGTAGTTCCTTAATTATCATAAGTTGCATGATTGGCTCCGATAAAACATGATAGTAGGACAAAATGTTGTCCAAGTTCTGAGTACAAGCATATACAACTATATATGGAACACATCCCTACATATGATTTATAGACTAAGATGCTTTGTCATAAACTAGTTCAATTATATTAATTGCCCAACTGTAATTTGTTCACCAACACATGTTATTTTGTTTGGAGAGTTACCTCTAGTGAAACTATGAACCCAGTAAATATTTAATCAACATTGCTTCCGTTGTTACTATTACTACTGGCACTTTACTGTTACTGTTGCTTTCAGACTGCTGCTACTTTCACATCAATGTTGCTACTACTGTTTTTACATGTGTGGTTGAATTGACAAGTCAGCTGCTAAGCCTTATAGGTATTATTTGGCTTTCCTTGTGTCAAACCAATAAATTTGGGTATACTACCCTCGAAGTTTGTTGCGATCCCCTAAAATTTTAGGTTATCATTTTATGACTACGGTATAGAGAGCCTGAAGACGGGTGTGATCAAAATAATGGCGAGGTGGCCTCTATCAACGACAATCGTATTTTTCTTGTTTCTAGAGTTTCACATAAGAAATTGGTGTCTTAGTATGTGATACGTCCATTTTGCATCACTGTTTTATATTGTTATTTTCTGTTATTCATCGATATATTTCATGTTATGTTGCATCACTTATGTTATTTTATCTTATTTTGCATGTTCCATAATTTTTGGAGAATAAACACCGGGACAAAAAATCTGATGGAAAAAGCACCGTCGAGATACCCTATTTCAGAAGTTCAGAAGAAGAGTGGGGACACCGGAGATGTCTTAGAAGTTCATAGGATGAGGCTAGCCAGAAGTGGAGCCAGAGGGGGGCCACCAGGGGCCCACACCATGGGGTGGCGCCCCCTTGGCTGCGCCGCCTGATGCTGTTGCCACCCTGGCCCACCTCTGGTCAACCCCTTTCGCGTACTTGCCCCCTAGGGAACCCTAAGCCCCAGGCTATCATTAAAGAATTATTTTTCCGCCGCCTTGGGGGTGGAAAACACCAGAGAGATAAAAGCTCTCCAGCAGGGAGAAATCTGCCGGGGAAATTCCTCTCCGGAGAGGGAAAATCATCGCCATCGTCACCGTCATCGCTCCAGGCATCATGAAGAACGTCATCGTCATCATCATCACCACCAGCACCATCACCCTCATCATTCACCGTCATCTCGATGTAACAATTAGGGGCCTCTATAGTTTTTTTACATTAGATCTCTCTCCCGGTGTGGATTACTTGTTAGTAGTTGATGCTTGTGAGATTTATCGGTGTTAGCACTTTATGACCAGATTGTTATTATCCATTATATCACCTCTGATTATGATCCATATGATGTCTCGTGATTAGTTCGTTTAGTTCTTGAGGACATGGGAGAAGTCATGATGTTAGTAGTGAAGTTATGTTGAAGTAATATCTCGTGGTTCCGTATTTAAGTTGTGGTGCTTTTCTTCTAGTGGTGTCATGTGAACATCGACTACATGATACTTCACCTTTATGGGCCTAGGAGGATGCATTGTGTATTTGTCTACTAATTGTGGGGTTGCCGGAGTGACAGAAACCTAAACCCCCGTTAGGAAACCAATGCACGAGGGAGCGTAGAATCCCGGAGTTTTAAGGGTGTGGTTAGATTTATCTTAATTAATTTCTGGTATTTGTGGATGCTTACGATCACAAGTATGTATTAGTCCTAGTTGGGCAGTGCATTAGCATAGGTTCACCCACACAACACTTCACGAACCAGTGGATATTAATCAACCGTAACGAAGCGAGAGCACTTGACGAAATTCCTATGTGTCCTCGAGAACGTTTGGTAGTCATAAATAATACAACCGGCTTGTCCTTTGCTCTCAAAAGGATTGGGCCACTCGCTGAAATATTATTTACTGTCATTTATTTACTCGCACTTTATTTATCTGCTATATCAAAAACCTCCAAAAACCCGTTTGGTAGTGTTTACAGTGAATCCTCTATCCAACCTGCTTGTCAACACCTTCTGCTCCTCGTTGGGTTCGACACTCTTATTTATCGAAAGTACTACGATACACCCCTTATACTTGTGGGTCACCAAGACTATTTTCTGGCGCCGTTGTCGGGGAGTGAAGCGCTATTGGTAAGTGGAATTGGTAAGGGAAACTTTTACGGTGAGTGCTGTTTTTATTTCTGTTTGCTGTTTCATTTCATTATGGAGTATACGTTTGGTTCTCTATTCAGGGGTACTTCTACCGTTACTACTAGGGTAGTAGGTAACCCGTTATCTGCTGAATTAAATCCTTATAAAATACCTATGAAAATTGTTAGACGTGTTATGGATAACTGCTATTACGGTGATGGAACTGTCCATCCAGGTGATCATTTGCTCTTTGTACATGAATTATGCGAGTTATTCAGGTGTGCAGGTATTACAATGGATCAAGTTAAAAGGAAATTATTTTCTTTATCGCTGAAAGGAAGAGCCGCTGAATGGTTCAAATTACTGAAGAATGGTGAATCTATTGGATTAGAGGAAATTGTTCCTCTCTTTTATTCTAAATTATATCCTCCCAGTGAGATTCATAAAGACCAGAATCAAATATATAATTTCTGTCCTCATGATGGAGAGAGTATTGCCCAAGCGTGGGGTAGAATGAAGTTATTAATGCTCAAATTTCCCGTGCATGAACTCCCGCGTACTATTGTTATCAATAATTTTTATGCAAGGCTTTGTCTTCATGATAATGATTTATTGGATGCTTCTTGTTCTGGATCATTCACACGTATGAAGGAAGAAGCTAAATGGGATCTTCTTGACCGTATTCAAGAGAACACTGAAGGATGGGAGAATGACAAAGGTAGAAAGTCAGGTATAAATTATGTTTATGAATGCATTAACTCTTTTATGGGAACCAATGATTTCTATAATGTTAGTGCTGTTTGTGGTCTTGATTCTCAAATTTTTGCAAACTTTCTTAAATCTTTTGCCTCCTATCTTGATATTCCTAAAAAGTATTATCACAAGTATCATGCAGCTTATAAAGATATTGTTCCTTCTAGTAATGTAGAAGTGCATGCTGTTAATCCTGTTGTTCCTGAGCCCTATATTGAAAAAATTCCTTTACCTGCTAAGGTTAAAGAACACTCTATGGTGGCTAGTGTGGTTAATAAGATTAATAAGAAATCTATTGAACTTGATGAACAAATAACTGCTGAACCTGCTGTAGCAATAGTAAAAGATCTTGTTTGTGGAAATGTGGAGTATGAACACATTGTCTTATGTGAGGATGCTTCTAATATTGTTTCCCATCCTCATATACCTAAGAAAACTATTGTTAATGTGCTTTCTGTTAAGATTGGTGATCATTGTTATTATGGTTTGCGTGATATTGGTGCTAGTTCTAGTGCTATACCTTATGAGCTTTATAGGGAAATTATGCATGAAATTGGTTCTTGTGAGCTTGAAGATATTGATGTGGTTATTCAGCTTGCTAATAGAGAAATTGTTTTTCAAATTGGTATTGTTAGAGATGTGGAAGTTTTATGTGGTAAGACTAAATATCCCACTGATTTTCTAGTACTTGGTAAGGCTGCTAGTAAAACTTGTCCTATTATTTTTGGTAGACCTTTCTTGAACACTTGTGGTGCTATTATAGATTGTAAAAGAGAGAAGATATTGACTAAATTTGATGGAAAATCTTATGAGTTCAATTTCTCCAAATTTGCTAGAGAACCTTATGAATCTAAATTGCCTGATGAGAATTTTAAAGTTGAACAATTTGCTTATATTGATCTTGATCCTAACAATGCTTTGCAGCAATATATGGAGGACCATGAGAGTGAGGTCTTTATGGAAGAGAGAAATAAGATTAACCATATTCTTCTTCGTCAACCAGTGATACTGAAACATAATCTACCCGTGGAAGACTTGGGTACCACATTACCACCCAAGGAGGATCATGTCTTTGATTTAAAACCTTTGCATCATGATCTTAAATATGCTTATATTGATGATAAGAAAATATGTCCTGTTATTATTAGTGCTAAACTTTCAGGTGAAGAAGAGGAAAGATTATTGGGAATTCTGAAGAAACACCGTGGAGCTATTGGATATACTCGATCTGGATGATTTGAAGGGGATTTCTCCTACTATATGTTAGCATGCTATTAATATTGAACCTGATGCAAAGCCAGTAGTTGAACATCAACGCTGTTTAATTCCTAAGATGAAGGGAGTGGTAAGAAATGAGGTATTAAAACTTCTTGATGCTGGTATTATTTTTCCTATTGCTGATAGTAGATGGGTGAGCCATGTGCATTGTGTCCCTAAGAAGGGAGGAATGACGGTTGCGCCTAATGAAAACAATGATCTCATTCCACAAAGAGTAGTAGTTGGTTATAGAATGTGTATTGATTTTAGAAAGGTCAATAAAGTTACTAAGAAAGATCATTATCCTTTACCCTTTATTGATAAAATGCTAGAGAGGCTGTATAAGAAAACTCATTTTTTCTTTCTTGATGGTTAGTCTGGGTTTTCTCAAATTGCTGTTAGGAAGCAAGATCAAGAGAAAACAAACTTTACTTGTCCTTGTGGTACTTATGCTTATAGACGTATGCCTTTTGGTTTGTGTAATGCTCCTTCTACTTTTCAAAGATGCATGTCTACTATTTTTCATGGTTTTTGTGAAGAGATTGTGGAAGTATTCATGGACGATTTCTCCGTCTATGGAATTTCTTTTGACAATTGTTTGCACAACCTTGATAAAGTTTTGCAGAGATGTGATGAAACTAATCTTGTTCTTAATTGGGAGAAATGCCACTTTATGGTTAATGAAGGAATTGTTCTTGGACATAAAATTTCTGAAAGAGGTATTGAAGTTGATAGAGCTAAAGTGGAAGCCATAGAGAAAATGCCTTGTCCTAGGAATGTTAAAGGTATTCATAGTGTTCTTGTTCATGCTAGTTTCTATAGGAGGTTTATTAAAGATTTCTCTTAAATATCAAAGCCTCTTACTAATCATCTTCAAAAAGATGTACCATTTGTTTTTGATGATGATTGTAAGGAAGCTTTTGACACTTTAAAGAATAACTACTGGTCATATTGTTCAACCACCTGATTGGAACTTACCTTTTGAAATTATTTGTGATGCTAGTGATTTTGCTGTAGGTGCTGTTCTTGGAAAGCGCGTAGATAAGAAGTTGAATGTTATTCATTATGCCAATAAGACTCTTGATGCTGCTCAAAAGAATTATGCGACCACAGAAAAAGAGTTATTAGCTGTAATTTTTGCATGTGATAAGTTTAGACCTTATATTGTTGACTCAAAGGTTACTATTCATACTGATCATGCTGCTATTAGATACCTTATGGAAAAGAAATATGCTAAGCCTAGGCTTATTAGATGGGTGTTGCTTTTACAAGAGTTTGATTTGCATATTGTGGATAGGAAGGGTGCTGAAAATCATGTAGCTGATAACTTGTCTAGATTGGGAAACATTACTTTTGACCCTATTCCTGTTAATGATAGTTTTCCAAATGAACAGTTGGCTGCAATAAAGGTAAAACCCCAAGATAGTCCATGGTATGCTGGTTATGCTAACTTTATTGTTTCAAAGTATTTTCCTCCAACATTTACAACTCAACAAAGGAGAAAATTCTTCTATGATTTGAGGCATTATTTTTGGGATGAACCACATTTATATAAAGAAGGAGTAGATGGTATTATGAGAAGATGTGTTCCAGATCATGAACAATGTGAAATATTGAAGAAGTGCCATGGTAGTGCTTATGGAGGACATCACACTGGAGATAGAACCGCACAGAAGGTTCTACAATCAGGTTTTTATTGGCCTACTCTCTTTAAAGATGCACGTAAATTTATTTTATCTTGTGATGAATGTCAAAGAGTAGGAAATATTTCTAGACTAATGAAATTCCTATGAGTTATTCTCTGTTATTGAACCTTTTGATTGTTGGGGATTTGACTTTATGGGTCCTTTTCCTCCTTCGAATGGTTATACTCACATTCTTGTTGCTGTTGATTATGTTGCTAAGTGGGTAGAAGCTATACCTACAAAAAGTGGTGATGGTGAGACCTATTTAAAAATGCTTAAAGATGTTATTTTTCCTAGGTTTGGTGTATCTAGATATCTTATGACTGATTGAGGTTCTCATTTTATTCATGGTGGTTTTAGAAAATCCTTTGCTAAATATGATGTTAATCATAGAATTGCCTCAGCTTATCATCCTCAAACTAGTGGGCAAGTAGAATAATCAAATAGAGAAATTAAAACTATCTTGCAAACGACTGTTAATAAATCTAGAAAGAATTGGTCTGATAAGCTGAATGATGCTTTATGAGCTTATATAACTGCTTATAAAAATCTTATGGGTATGTCTCCCTATAAAATGGTTTATGGAAAAGCTTGTCACTTGCCTTTAGAATTAGAACACAAAGCTTATTGGGCAGTGAAAGAACTTAACAAAGATTTGAAACTTGCTGGTAAGAAGAGAATGCTTTATTTAAATCATCTAGATGAATGGAGATGTGAAGCTTATGAAAATGCCAAGCTCTTTAAAGAGAAAGTTAAACAATGGCACGATAAAAGAATCCTTAAAAGAGAGTTTCATGTTGGTGAGAAAGTTCTATTGTATCGGTCTCGTCTTAGATTTTTTGCAGGAAAATTACTCTCCAGATGGGAAGGACCTTATATTATTGAAGAAGTGTATCGTTCGGGTGCAATCAAAATTGCTTCCCTCAAAGATAACACTTCACAAGTGGTAGATGGGCAAAGATTCAAACATTATAATTCTGGGGATTCCTATGAGGAAGATGTTGATGTTATTCAAGTAATGACTCCGGAGAAGTTCATTAGAGGGAAGATTCTAGAATCTGCAGAGCCTGTTTTGGAATAGGTAACAATTCTGTTAAGAAAAAGTTTGCGGATTACCTTCCAAGTTATAAATTATTGGTTTTTGGAAAATACCGAGCCGAAGAGGAGTTGGAGAAGGTGCCAGAGGCACCACACCACCTGGGGGCGCGGGCCCACCCCTGGCCGAGCCATTCTATGGCGTGGGAGCCTCGGAGCCCCTCTTCGACTCGTTTTTGACTGGACTTTCCTTTCGTTACGCATATTTTTGCTATATAACCCCAGACCCCCGAGGTCCGTATATAGTTTTCTCGTTGTGTTTCTGTTTCGAGCTGTTTCTGCCAGGTTACATGTTCAGATCTAGAACCACAATGTCATCTTGCGGATCTCCCAAAGACAGTTTCTTCGAGAACATCATCAACCCGTACATGAACAAGTTGAAGACGCATCCAAAAGAGTTGCTGCTCAAGGATGGGAAGGTGCAGATTGAAGATGTTCGGGGCCCTACAGGAGAAGGAATTCTGGAAGCTAGGATGGAAGAGCTGGAGCAAGAAGTCTTTAGGTACAAGAATATGGCGGAGCATGAAGTCGACATCATCCACATGATAAAGACATAACAGATCGCTGAGTACAAGAAGGGGACTTTGAAGCTCTGGGAGGAGATCTTCTCACTCACCGAGACCACCAACAAATTGCAAGCACAACTCTATGATGTGTAGAATCAGAAATGTGAGTATGAAAACAGGTTTAAACGTATAAGCTCTGCTACTAGTTTTAGGATATTGGAGACTAGGACATCATTTGTGGATGGAGAGCCTTTACCTTGGAAGTCTGATGATGAGAAGGATTCACCACCACCACCAAAGAATTGAGTCGTCATTGGTATTGGCATCCCCTTGGCTTGTTCCAAGCTTGGCGGAGTGCTGCCGTTCACACCTTTATTTTTCACCATTTTTACCTTTTAGTAGAGTCATATCGTGAGTAGAGAAAATATCATATAGGATGGTTTGCAGTATGGAAGTGTCACTCCTTATGTTGTTATCATTGTATCCCTTGGTTTGAGTTGCCGAAATGAAATATTAATGAGAAGTTTCATCATCTACTTGTTCTACTTTATTTTAGTTTGCAATTTTTGTCATGTGATTGATCTTGTTATTAGTATTGGTATCAATTTTGGATCTTCAAGATAATCTAGTTGGTTTTGGCAAACTTAGCATTGGTCAGTAGCAACAATACGTTGAGACTTAAGTAGAAAAGAGGGAGTTGCATGTAGATATATTATTCCATGATCTTTATTTCTTGTTAGCTCATAAGCTTAGTATTCTCAAATAAGTTTGTTTGCATCTTCAAGGAAGATTGCATGATTGGCTTTATCATATATGTTTTTGTTTGTTTTACTTCAATTCTTATGCTTGCTACCCAACCTTGCTAGCCAAAAACCTGTACTGAGAGGGAATGCTTCTCGTGCATCCAAACCTTGAGCCCAAAACCTCGCCATTTGTGTCCACCATACCTACCTATATGTGGTATTTCACCGCCACTCCAAGTAAATTGCTTGTGTGCTACCTTTAAAAATACAAAATTACACCTGTTTTGTGCCCCTGTTTTAGCTCATGAGGACGCAAATAGAGAATCTTTATCTCACTTGTTGATTGGATTTCACACCCTGAACTAGTGGCTTCATCCGCTTATCCAAATGCTAGAAGAGCTGGCAGCAGGGTTCCCAGCCCCAAATAATAATACATATTCTCTTCACTATTTTGCCCCTGATTTATCAGTCAAAGCATAATTGTGTAAACAAAAGAGAAAGAGGGATGACCTTATATAACAGTTGCGTCCTTCTATGGGAGCCACTCTTGTGAAGTCTAGTTGGCTTGTGACGTACTGTATTTTCTGTTTGCCACTTGTTGACAAAACATACACCTCTCAAAATTAGACACTCCTCCATGGTTTGTGATTGTTGGCAGGCACCCGAGGATTCGGTTAGCCATGGTTTGTGTAAGAAAGGTTGGGAGGAGTGTTAACCATTTTATACCTCTGTTTTGCAAAATAAAAGCTCTAGTACATGAGTGATCCATGTTTCCCTCTATGAAGGGCCTATCTTTTACATTTATGTTGAGTCAGTAAACCTACTTCTTTCGGTCTTAAGCAAGCATTTGAGTTGTTGTAATTCATCCAGGCATATGTTGATTTACTCAATCATGTTCTTTATTCTTCCTTGTTTCTATAAATACTTTTATCTGTCTGAATACCACTTTGAAAGTTACCAATATCTGCAAAGAGACCGTTATAATTGGGCATGATAAACTCTGCAATATAAGCTCTAGTATAAAGACTCTGATCGAAAGATAAGTACACTGTTAATTGTTCTCTGACCAAGAACGAAGTTTGCCTTTACCAATTTTGATTTACTTTTTGCACCTTTATTGTTCCTTTACTTGTTTCAAGTTTGATTATATGATAGGAAGTTGCTATCTAAGATGACTTGTTCTTTGTTAGATGTGATGCCTCTTGTCCGTATTTTATTTTATCGACACCTCACTCCATAAACCTGTGGTCATGTTTACTGAGTTCAGTTTCGCTTGGGGACAAGCAAGGTCTAAGCTTGGGGGAGTTGATACGTCAATTTTGCATCACTGTTTTATATTGTTATTTTCTGTTATTCGTCGATATATTTCATGTTATGATGCATCACTTATGTTATTTTATCTTATTTTGCATGTTTCATAATTTTTGGAGAATAATCACCGGGACCAGAAATCTGATGGAAAAAGCACCATCGAGATACCCTATTTCAGAAGTTCAGAAGAAGAGGGGGGACACCGGAGATGTCTTAGAAGTTCAGAGGAGGAGGCTAGCCAGAAGGGGCGCTAGAGGGGGACCACCAGGGGCCCACACCATGGGGTGGCGCGCCCCCCTTGGCCGCGCCGCCTGATGGTGTGGCCACCCTGGCCCACCTCTGGTCGACCCCTTTCGCGTACTTGACCCCCACGGAACCCTAAGCCCCAGACTATCATCGAAGAATTATTCCGACGCCGCCTTGGGGGCGGAAAACATCAGAGAGAGAAAATCTCTCCAATAGGGAGAAATATGCCAGGGAAATTCCTCTCCGGAGAGGGGGAATCATCGCCATCGTCACCGTCATCCCTCCAGGCATCATCAAGATCGCCATCGTCATCATCATCACCACCAGCACCATCACCCTCATCATCCACCGTCATCCTGCTGTAACAATTAGGGTCCTCAATCGTTGTTTTACATTAGATCTCTCTCCCGGTGTGGATTACTTGTTAGTAGTTGATCCTTGTGAGATTTATCGGTGTTATCACTTTATGACCAGATTGTTATTATCCATTATATCACCTCTGATTATGATCCATATGAAGTCTTGTGAGTAGTTCGTTTAGTTCTTGAGGACATGAGAGAAGTCATGATGTTAGTAGTGAAGTTATGTTGAAGTAATATCTCGTGGTTCGGTATTTAAGTTGTGGTGCTATTCTTCTAGTGGTGTCATGTGAACGTCGACTACATGATACATCACCTTTATGGGCCTACGAGGATGCATTGTGTATTTGGCTACTAATTATGGGGTTGCTGGAGTGACCGACACCTAAACCCCCGTTAGGAAACCAATGCGCGAGGTAGCGTAGAATCCCAGAGTTTTAAGGATATGGTTAGATTTATCTTAATTACTTTCCTGTATTTGCGGATGCTTACGAGGGGTACAATCACAAGTATGTATTAGTCCTAGTTGGGCGGTGCATTAGCATAGGTTCACCCACACAACACTTCACGAACCAATGGATATTAATCAACCGTAATGAAGCGAGAAAACTTCATGAAATTCCCATGTATCCTCGAGAACGTTTGGTAGTCATAAGTAATACAACCGGCTTGTCCTTTGCTCTCAAAAGAATTGGGCCACTGGCTGCAATATTATTTACTGTTATTTATTTACTCGCACTTTATTTATCTGCTATATCAAAAACCTCCAAAAACCCGTTTGCTAGTGTTTATAGTGAATCCTCTATCCATCCTGCTTGTCAACACCTTCTGCTCCTTGTTGGGTTCGACACTCCTATTTATTGAAAGTACTACGATACACCCCCTATACTTGTGGGTCATCAGTATGTAACTAATATATATAACTAAGGTGACGAGATTTTTGTACCGTTGCCGATGTTCACATGAGTAACTAGATAGTGAAATGGTTCCTTTGGGTTCCCACATGAGTGAGAGTATCCTAGCAACATAGGATGTATCCGTTGACAATGTGGATTCTGAACCGTGTCTATATGGTTGTTCTTTAGAACGTGTTTTTTAATATTTCTAGTGTTTCACATCCAAAATTGGTGTTTTCAAGTAGTTTGTTGATGCGTGTAAAACATACGCATTATTATCCATGTTTAAACTGTATATTTGTCAAAAAATTATGATATATTACTCTATACCTGCCACTAATCACTAATGTGCAGACCAATTGAAAATCTCCATGTATTTATTTTTTATTGTATTATTGGACGTGGAAATCACTGGAATCAAGACTAAAAGGAAGGAAATGATCAAGGTTGGAAAAATCAATTCAAGATCCACTCGCGAGAGCTTTAATGACCAGCGGTGGTCGCACACGACCATACCAGCCACCGAACCAGATTCCATTCTGTCGGTTTGATCAAACCGACTAAAAGTCATCAAAGGTCTCTGTCGTTGGGGGGGGGGGGGGGGGAATTAACCTGTGGCGAGACCCCGGACCCAGAGTTATACATAGGACGTGTTTGGTTTGCATGTTTCGTCCGGTTATTCAATTACGCTGCAATATGTTACCCTTAATTCTGTTTGTTTCATTTTCCCCGTAACCAAATACAGTGTAAACGGGTTACAGAGTAAGTCAAATGTGTTACCGGCCACACCCCACCGGAAACGGATCGCGTTACCACGAGCGAGCTGAGGAGACCAACCCATCGATCTCTTGTTCCCAGATTTACGGTCGTCCGCCAAGTTGCGACGCCGGCCACAGCGGAAGTCGTTGTGTCGGCGGCAGCGCCGTTGACGCTTTATACTATGGCGGCGTCGGGCCTACGGCCACCAATCCCGTTGCTTGACGTCCTTGTCCAAGCGGGTCTAGGGGCAGTGATGTCATGCTTCAGCGGCGGGCCGGCAAGCCGACATCTATTAATCGCCTTCACTGCTTGATGTGCGAATATTCATATCTCAAACGACCGTGTTCTTCTCTTTCTTCCTTTCCATGGCTTGTTCGGATATCTGTGCTAAGCATTCCATTTACATTACCTGTATGAACCAAACTAATCTGAAAATTTCTCATTACATTTCTATTACCTTCGGTTATCTGATTCCAATACCGTTTACATTAGCATAGATGAACCAAACACATCCATAAGTGTTATGCGCTAGTAGTCATTGACCCACAAGGGCTTTGGGGTTACCAGCCCCGGCCATAGCACGCAATGGTAGATTGACCGAAATCACCGAGGTGCAAGCCGGAAACACATCGGTACTACTGCTCCTCGTGTCCATGCTAGTCATAACCAAGTATGCATATCAAAGAATCCAAGAGTCTAATGAAACTGTCAGAACGGGACCAAAGCTATACAAAGATGCTATGTGTCACAAGAAGTGCTACACATGTCGAGGGTTACTGAGGTTACCAATTCCAGGCCGAATAAACATCAGTAGGCGTGCTCAGTATGGATCATCGGCACCACAACCCCTCGAATGCGACAATCAACGCATGCATAGCCAAACTGTATAACGATGAGCTTGAAACCAACAACCGATCAAAGCAGTAACTCTAGAGATGAAGCTGTATTAAATAGGTATTACTAGAGTATAGCTTACACACAAAGGTCACATGACCCAACATTACATCAGAAAACGGAAGGAAAATTGTGTTGCTAGTCAACAAGATACCAAAAGTTCTAAGAGGCCGCAACATAAGGCGACGTCCCAGCCCATAGATTCTAGCCTGTTACCTAGGAACCACCAAATTACTCGTGGATGTCCATGATAAAACCACCACTGTAGCAAGAACTTAACCTGAACCAAATTTAAGAAAACCTGAGTATGGGAGGTACTCAACAAACTTAGTTAACCTATTATATATCTTCTGTTTTCAGACAGGGTTTTATGAAGGTGAATTTGCATAAATAAATCTTGATTTTCCGAATCAAGGAAGAAAAAACATGTCTCATGGGGTATTTTTGAAAGAGATGAGAAAGTGACTCAACTACTGAAATTATCATCATTTTATTCCACCAATTCATTTACAACATCCCATGCTACAAGAATCACCCCTCTCAACATCTTCGAGGAGGCACCCTTCATTCATTATCAACAAGTTTTAGGCTTTCAAATTATCTATGATCACGTGTATTCCTCCAAGTAGTTCTTAACCTACTTTTTGAAAAGATTGCCCTGCAGGGATGTACAATTTACCCACACGTACCCTCCTATTCTTAAGGCCACATGTACGCTATTCCTTGGAGCGCGACAGAGGGTGGTTGTCCACAACATTTACCTTGCTCGACCTATCCATGAGTCAACCTAAGAAAGGGCCACCCCGTGAACAGGGAGTTGGCCATCCTCCTGACGACACCTGTCTCTGTGAATCGGGGGACAAGATCCGGGTACGTCCATCACTTGGCCTCGATCACGACCTAAGGTTTCTCCATATCGTTTTTTGAATCACACCCAAATGGAAAGCACAGACTACGTGACTCATGGATGTGGCCAAACAAGTTAGTTGGCCGAGCGGGGTACATTGGCCCGCGTGTGGTTGCACGTTTAGTCTTAGCTTCTATGGCGAGACCGTAATCCTAGGGTTGGCAAGTGTAGGACAAACACCTACTTCCCAAGTGGTCTCCAATCCAAGCATTAATCAAATTAACCACACACTGCTCATCTTTCCACGTGATCATATCATACTAGGTTCTCGTAGCTCTGATTCATCAACCATGTGGAGGAGGGCTAAACAAACATAATGGCTAAGTGCAAAAGATGTGAGGCTCTGTGATGCGCACAAGCAAACCTATGGCGGCTAGGAGTAGTGGATCAGGATATTTAGGCTATGAAGTGTATAGGAGAACTCTACTCACTGACACCAAATACATTGAAATCAGATGCAATATACGAGAATCAAAAGTCCTTCAAAACATATACGGGAAGATAATTGGCTATTCTTGTGGAGAGGTAGAGAAGAAGATGGCGGTGCTTGTGGTGTCCTCAATTCGTCCAGTGGTGGTCGGAGACGGCGGCGCGAGGCAGCGGACGGAGCGGCGCTAGGGTTTGCTTCGGGGGAGACAACACAACGCACGATGAAGAATGGGAGGGGGGTGGAAAGAGAGAGGGTGAGTTGGGCGTCCGCGTGGTCGTCTTATGCACGACTGTCTCCCGAAGCAAGTGGTGGCATTGGCGACGAGTCTGGCGACACGCAGCTGCGCTACTTTCTGGTCGGAAGAGGAAGAAAAGAAAAGGATATTTCCCCAATAACCCCTTGCTTTTCTAGAACTATAAATTAGTCCTGTTCTTTTTGAAACAAAAAGTTCTTTGATGAGTTTGAGGGACCTTTTGCAAGTAATAAATTTGGCAAAAAATATATTCGGGTTCTTCACAGAATTTTATAACCTCCACATATTTTGTTTTCAATTTTTAACCAATTTTGAAAGCCCATTTTGAAATGGCATGGCATTTTGTAGAAATTCCTTTTCCCATTTAAAAATGCAATTTTTCTTAGGACAAAAATACATGCATGCCATGACATGAGAAACTCTATTTGGTCTATTGAGAAAACATGGGATCTTTTAGTACCATGGCATCCATGCTTTTTGGGTTAGGGTTATGTAGGGATATGAGTGGTGGTGGACTAGTAGGGTTGACAGGACTCGAGGGGCACGATTTGCCCAAGTTCAGGGCCCTTCGGGAAGGTGAAACCCCTACTTCCTTACCGTCTCTTTATTCCGACGAGTAAGATCTACGGGTGCCTCAAAAAGGCGGAAAGAAGCAACCAAAACATCGTGCTTCATACGAACACGCATGGCTAAGCGCATACGGGTGTACCTAGGATTTTCGTCCACCTGCTGGCTGGTACCGCCGCCCGCCTGCCGGCTGGCCAGCCGGACGAAGGCCCCAATTGGATGGTCGCAAAGTCATACAGTACAGGGAGGTATGGCGAAACACGCCAACTCCCTAGGCCCACGCAGGCCACAGTGCCTCTCTACATCACGCGGTACACCTACTCGCCGGTTGCTCGGGGTACTCAGGGATGGGCTCAACCGTACCCGCGTACGGTTGACTGTACTTCTATTCGAACTAGCCGACACCAGCCTACGACCTCTAGTACCCGCTGCATGGGGTCGGGGTACCCGGCGCACGGCTCAGGTATGACAACATGGGCGCTCGGGCAGCCGGGAGTGGCTGCCGGGTACGTAGGGATGGGCTCGATCCTGCCACAGTACAGCACCCGGGTACGACACCCGGATTCGAAGGGCGCAAGGACACGAGGCGCTTGTCCAAGAATCTCCCCGGTTGGTCTTGTACCAGCTGGCCCCCACCTGTAAGCTGGCCAGTCCACCAGTATATAAGGACCGGACCAACACCCCTAGAGGGGCATTGAAGATCGAACAAACACATTCTCATCCACTTTCCCACTCAAACACAGCTCCAGGAGCAACATTGTAACTTGTGCATCGATAGTAGAGAGACAGAAGTAGGAGTAGGGGTTGTATCTCACCGTGAGGGCCCTGAACCTGGGAACATCGTGTGTCTACATGCTTGATACCCAATCCCGCGCCAACGCCACCGTTTTCTAGCTTGTCTTCTCTTTAAACACCATTGGAACACCTTTGGTGCTGTCGTGATTAACACCCACGACAGTTGGCGCCCACCGTGGGGCAAGTGGCGACAGATGGGTTGGTGTTCTGCACGGGACCACCTTCGTCCTAGTCCGGGGGATGCGTCCTCACCGGACTCATGATGACCTTCGGCACCGTTGACTGCATGATCAACAACACCGGACCCATCGAGGGCTCCGCTCTTCTGGACAACGGCTCCGTTGTCCACTTTGGAGAGCATAGCGTCTTCGTCACCGTCGTCCCCGAGTTCCCCGCCAAGGTACAGGCCTGCTCCGACCGCCTCTGCAAGAAGGTGGTTGACGTCGAAGGCGGCAACGGATCGCAGGACTATGCGGAGTGCATGGCCACCCACCACCTGGACGAGATCCCTGAGGGAAGCCGAAACGCCGCTGCACGCGTTTCTGTCGAGGACATCCTCAAAGACCTCGCCGCGCCCATCAGATCGGACGCGGACCCCAACGAAGTGGCCGCTGTGCTCGAGGAGGCGCGCCATCGCCTCATTGACGACGCCAAAAATGTTGCCTCTACCCAACGCCGGGTAGAGTCCTAGGTACGCGAGTTCAACGCCGTCCACAACTTCATTCCTGTGCCGGTTGAAGCCAGCCGCATGGGGGCGGTACGCCAGCGCGGGGGAAACCTTGTGCACGAGCTAGGGATCACCGCCGACCCGGCTTCTGCCAGCCGGTCTACAACACCCCCGCCAAGAACATGAGGGCCGCGGAAGCCGCCGCGGCCGAACTACACGGCCTCCAAGGCGAAGACCTGCTACGCCAGCAGCGCTGCTTGCAGGACCTCCTCATCGCGGACAACTAGCAGGTGGCGGCACAGAGCCGCCTGGCCACAACAAGAACCCCAAGTCTGGCTGCCGCGGCCAGACTGGGAAGCGCCGCCCAGCCGGACGCACGCGACCCCGACCAGCAGGTGGCTGGGGCCACTCACGTCGGCCGACATGCGTCATCGCCAAACCCGCACCACGTGATTCCGCGAGGCGACGACAACGTCAAGTCCGGCTACCACCCGAGATGCCACACCGAACCGGCTGTAGGAGGCAGCCAGTACCGCGACAACGACAACCGGCAGCCGGGCCACTACGACCGGCAAGATACTATCAGCCGCCTCCTCCAGGAGGTTACCAGCCGGCCACTCGAGGCGAGCACTTACCAGACATCAACGAGCACTAGCCAGCTCGCGCCGCCTCGCACGCCGGCAACCGGTAGGCGGAGCCAGCTACCCGGGCCCCCCTCACCAACGTTCGCGATCGCCTGGGCGCGTTCTGTAACATCCAAGTATGAAAACACCATAGTTGTTTTATTTCTTTGTTTAATTTATGCAATGCATCATGGCATCATCCTCATTTTTTATTTTTTGTTGCATTGTTTTCATAATAAATCAAACCTTGTTTTCACACTTGTCTGTTACAATCTTTTCAAACAAAGAATTGCAAAACAAAACCTCCCTTGTTTTCCAAATAATTCACTAAGTCTCACTTCTCAAATTGTTGGTTTTAGTCAAACCAATATTTCAATCAATTAATTCAATCAATAATTCCCAAACCATCTTTAAAATCCCAAACCAAGTTCAAATCAGTACCTAATTGAACCCATCAAAATTCACCACATTTGTGATCCTAAAAGTCATTTTAAACCTAGGGGTAACCCTATTCAAATGCTTGTTTTAATAAGGGTTTATAAACATTAAAAATCTCCCAAATTGGTTTCAAATACAAACCCCATTTTAAATTACAACTTTTGAAATCCAATCTTACAATGTGGTTTCTAATTAACAAAATAGCTTAACTAAATTTTTCTGGAATTTATTTTAACCAAAACCTTATCTTTTTCTTCCCATTTTGATTTCAGCAAAAAAAAAATATAGAAACAGAAAAAAAATAAAATAAAAGAGAAAACGGGCGGCAGCACCTAATCTACCCCTAGCCCAGCCTGTTTTCCCTCCTTGCGCCAGGCCCAACCCACCCCAGCGTAACTTAACGCTTTGAAGATCGTGCGCTCGATCTTTCTCCTGTACGGTGGGAATCCACCGGTGCCACCGCGGCAGAATTCTCCTCCGACGGCGATCCAGGCCTCCGATGGCCTATAAAACGCGCTCTAGGGTTCCTGGAGCCTAACCCTAGCTCCCTAGATCTTTTCCCTCGCCCGCCGTCGTTCTTTTCCCTCACGATGGCCGCTCTCGCCACTGTTCTGAACCACTCCGGCGGCTATCTCTGAATCCGATCACGGCGCCGCCGATCCAGTCCACCACCACACCCACCTGCACCGGGAATCGAAAGCCCACTGTCTCCTCTCTCGTTTTGACACCAGAGCGACGCCGCGGAGCCACCACAACTTCGCCGTGATCATCACCGTCTCCGCCGCCGTCCAGGGCTTTGTCGTCGTCGATCTCCGTCGAGCCTCGGCCACGTCTGCAACGTTGGTGAGCCAGCCCCTCCTCCTCCTTTTCCTCTGTGGCATCGACACGTTGCGCTCACATCCAGCAGCGCCGCCGTCCACATCACCTCGCCGCCGACGATTTTTGTTGCGGACTGAGAGAGTTCAGTGCATGTTTCCGTCAGTTAAAAATTTCAGTATCGCGTGGTACACCACTTCCTCTCTGCGTCGCCTATTCTGGTAACAAGCGAGCAGCAGCGCAGATGGTTTAGCCTTGCGCGCAGCTGCGAGTGGTCGTGGGTTCGAGCCCCCGCCTCGCCTTTTCTTTTAGGATTTTTCATCCACAGCACGCGGCCCCACCTGGCGGTGGCCTCCCCTGCCACGCCAGCGCGCTGCGTCCACGCTGTCCCCGCGGGCCCACAGGGCAGTGCCTGTGGGTACGTTCCAGTGCGGTAGAAAAAATTTAAAAACTTTTCTGTTAATGAAAATTCCAATCCTTTTAATAACAGAATAAATCCATAACTCTAAAAATCAATAACTTTTAAACCCTAAGTCTAATAACTAAAACTTGTATATGTTTATTGCTCCAAATTTCATAACCTTTCCAAATATTCAACTTGTGTTCTGTTTTGAGTTTTCAAAGTTCTTTTAAATTTCAAATTTGAATAATTCAAATACAAATTGAAATAATTCATAACTAATTCATACTGTTTTCAAATAATTCAAATAAAATATGTTTTTCACACCTTTTTGAATGTTCTATTCAAATATAAAATTTGTTTTCTGGTTTGAACAATTTAAATTGCCTAAACATTTTAAATCTTGTTTAATGCAATTAAAACTTGTTTAATAGTGTTTAATTCATACCTAAATAATCCAAAGTCCAATTTCAAATTGTGAAACATGTAATTCAACTAAAATTTGATAACCTTTTCAAATATCAATTTTGTTATTTGTTTTGCACCCCTTTAATTTGATGAAAACAACAACTACTTGTTTAACATCATTAAGTAACCAATAATTTCCAAAACTTAATAATTGTTTTCTTAACTTGTTAACCCTCATTACAATTGCAACTAATATTGTTATGTTATTGTTATTCATCATGCATGCATCATGTTTAACTACTTACACTTGTTAATCAAATGTAGTTCATTGCTTCAACCTAAACAATTTGCATCCATATGCAATTCACTTTGCTTATGGGTCCATTTAATTTGTGCTATCCTGTTAGTCAGTTTATTTTGATGCACCCATTAAATTGCCATGCATCATATTGACTGTGCACAATGCCATGAACATGATTGTTTACCATTCCTGTTTTGTTTGTTTGCTTCTTCTCGGTTAGACGACGACTACGTTGAGGCAGACGACCTTTACAGCACCCCTTCCGAGGATCTAGCTCAGTACCCGGCTGATCAGTTTGCAGGCAAGTTATCACTCACATGAACCATCGTGTTCCTTTCAACCCTGGTTACCGATACTTTCCGTTGTCTATACTTGCTAGCCTTAGTGGTAGATGTTTCTGTTACGAACCTATCACATGAATCCTTTAACCCATGATATTGCCTCATCACCCCTCCTACAACCCATTGATTGAGCCAGTGTCTTCCTAGCATGCTTAGGTTGTTTTGCTCGAGTCTATTACCCGTTACTTTCAGTTACTATATCTTTATTATGTTCTGGGGGCTCGATGTTTAATCAATCAATCAATCATGCTAATGTTATTACTGTTAATAATAATTTGATGATAAGGCACCGGCAGGAGGCCCATGAGAGGTTTTGAGGCCTGCTAGTGTCGACCCTAATAGGAAAAGGGTCTTGTCTACTGATCCATGATGAGCGCACTACCCGCATGTGGGAAGCGAGTATGGGCGCCCCCCTCAATTTGATTCGATTCGCATCTCGTCCAAATCATCTCATTTAGTTCGTGCTTTCTATTTGCCGCATGCATGTTTTTGCGAGCCCAGCGCAGGGTGGAACTTTTGTAGTCGGCATATAGGGGGACACGGTCTTAGAGTGCTATGAGGGTCCCTTTTCTTCGGGGCTTGATTAGCCGTGCGCCCAAGGTGCTTTGGGCTTGATGCGGAGAAGAGTTGAATTGTGTTGAGTGCCCCGCTTGGTGGGAGGCATCCCATCTGGCGGGTTATTCATACGTGTACGGCCAAATTGGTGCAACCCTGCAGGGATAATCTTCTCGAGAAGCCGTGTTTTCCGCGGTTATGGATTACTTGGTGAAAGTACTGGCTAACAAGTACTCAGGACAACTTCAACATAACGATCAATCATGTTTCACCCAATGATTAATAACTTGACTAGTAATAGGTTATTCACACAATCAACTTGATTCATCTTAATCCAACTGTGTGAGTATCCTCGGATTGCTTCTTTGGATAAGGGGCGAGATCCAGGATGGGTTTGGTTGAAGTTATCTTTCAGTTGGTTACAAACCTCGATCTTATCCCCGTTCTAATAGTTGGATATGATAGAATCTCTGTAGTTGGTTAGCGCAGCCAGTTGCAGCATTATTTTATATCCCCTTCCTTCCGTTGAACCAAGTCATCTGTGCTTGTGTTGACGGGCTATACTTTGGTGAACTGTGAGTCTTGCTTGCCAGTACTTGGATGTACTGACCCCGTTGGGGCTGTGGTTTACGCAGACTACGACTACGGCTACGATGACCACCAGGATGGCTACTTTGTGGAGTTCGACGAGACTGCAGACGAGTAGTTAGCTGGACCAGGGCAGGATCCAGAACCTACGTGGATGGGCTTCGTCTTATTTATTTTCTCCGGCTTCTTAAGCCTGTTGGATTTTGTCTGTACCCAGACAACTTTGATTGCTTCCGCTGATGTAATGAATGTTATGTTGGGACATGTGTCCTCTGGATGACTGTATTTGTTATTTCTGCCTTAGTGAAGGCCAGTTGCAACTTTATTTCTATCTTTTGTGTCGTAGAGATAAGTTGTGATAATCATTCGTTCAAAGCTGTTGACGTACAGTGCGTGCTTGTTATGAAGTACGTCGGCAGTAGTGCCTGTGACTCCTAATGGATAGTTTACATCGACGGTGGAATAGTAGGGCTTGTGTTGTCGCGCATAAGCGCAGGCCTACCAGGAAGCTGGGACGTGGGAGCAGTTATGCCCCATAATCCAAGCACCTACTATCCAGTTCGTACGATGAGTATCCCTTAGAAGCCAGGGTGCGACAAATGGTATCAGAGCCTGTCTGCCTGTAGGATCCTTTTTTACTGGTCGCAGTTGAGTCTAGAAACTATTTTGTAGCTATATAGGAAAAATGAAACGTGAGAGTAGGAATTCTGCCATTTTTCTTCTTTCCCCACCCACCCACCCTTTTTCTGGTAAGGAAGTGCAACGTTGTTTTCTGTTCTCACCTAAACTTTCAAGTTAGGATTTCACGTGTTTTGGGTTCTCTGTAGTACCTCAGGACTTTTGGTCTCGTTTTCCCGATGTTGCTTCGATATCATGTTCTTCTGAAGAACCTTTCGTCCGTTCAAACCTTGTTGTTGTTTTCCACATCCTTTTTCATCTACCGGAGTCTAATCAAAACCTTCCAAATCATCTGCAGATGGGTCTCAGCTACTACCCGCAGGTGGTTCGCATGACTCGCTGTGAGAGCACCGCCGGTTTTCCGGAGATGCTGAGAGACATGGTTACCTATCTGGGGTTCCGTTGGGCACCAGAGTACCAGGTCTACGAGCACCAGCGCGAGTTTGACCAGACCTGCTACCGAGCCATCGTCTACATCCTGTCGGATGATGGCAGGAGCATTGTCCACCAGTACGAGGCAGTAGGGTCCACAGTGGATATGGCAGTGCAGCAGGCAGCGTACGTGAGTCTCACTGTCCTCCGTGCTGACTACTGGGGGATTGATAAGTCCAGTTTTCGTCACATCCCCCGTGGTTACATCACGGCAGCGGGAGTTCACTTCACTCTCCACAGCAACCTGGATACCTACGAGTCTGATAGCTCCAGGCTGCAGACCACTGCTCAGTTCGTCAGGCACAGTGATGCCGTTGCTTCCACACTTGCTCAGGAGTTGGCCTCAGTCAGGGAGCAGCTCTATCTGGCTTTGACTCGTCTGGCGACGTACACCACAGACTTCGTTGGAGACGAGCGCTTTGCACGTTTCCAGCAGACACTGGGTTTTCCTCTGCCAGATGCTGGAGGTTACGAGCCGATCAGAGGCCCACTTCTCGACCTCGGAGCTGGTTACACAGGGATTCCCCGCTATGGAGCACAGGGACACGACGCTTTCTACTTCACCACACCGAGAGTTGCTCTCAGAGCAGTTCCTATCTACATGGATCGTCGTGATACCTACTTCCGTGGGGTTCCTCCTCACCGTATCTCTCGTCGTACTACTCACCGCCGTCCTGCGTGATGAGCATGGGAGTACCGTTGTATCCATTCCTAGCTATGTTTAGTTATCCTTGTCTTTCGAACCATGTATTGGTCTGTTGGATATTCTGATGTATTTGAACATGTGATGATGTACCTGTTGGTTATCTATTCATGCGTCGGAACAATCTATCTTTCGGTTACCAAGTCTATCCTTTTCTGTTGTTGTGCTAAAATGAATTTCTGTTCAGGATGCCTCCAACCAGGAACAACCCGCCTCCGCCACCACCAATGGGGGAACTGTTGGCTCAGATGACCCAAGTGGTGACACAGATGGCCCAGATCCAGGCTAACCAGCAGCAAAACCAGAATGCTCCAAGGGTCACCATCAAGGACTTCCTCATCTTGGGCCCAAAATCTTTCGTGGCAACACGTGAGCCCCTGGATGCTGATGACTGGATCCGTGACGTAGCAAGAGCTCTGGAGATTGCTCATGTTGCGGAAGAGGATAAGGTCAAGTATGCCACCTACCTACTGAAGGGTCAGGCAGCTACTTGGTGGGAGAACTACCAGACCATGAGAGCTGGCTTTCCTATCAACTGGGGATGTTTCAAGGATGCCTTCCTGAAGCACCACATCCCGGATGGTCTCATGGAAAGGATGCGTGAGGAATTCTGCTCTCTCAGACAGGGCAAGCTGGACGTTCTCGGCTACCAGAACGAGTTCAATCGTCTCGCTCGGTACGCTGGTGACGAAGTGTCCACTGAAGCCAAGAAGATGGCAAGGTTCCGCCGAGGTTTTAACCCGGAACTGAAGTACGCTCTCACAAACATCAAGTGCAAGGACTTCGTGGAGCTCGTGAACACCGCGCTCGATGAGGAGAATGGGCGCAAGGCGTTCGAAGAGTCGCGCAAGCACTCGCGTGAGGGTGGTTCCTCCTCCAACATGACCACCCCTCCGCAGAAGCGCCGCATCTGGGTGCCAAATGGTGCTGTCACTCGGGCTCCAAATGCCCAAGCTTCTCCAGGCTTTGGTCCCCGCCCACCCAACCCATCTCAGATGCAGGGTCAGAGGTTTCCGGTGGGGCAGCCAAGGCCAGGTCCTCCTCGTGTCGTCACTTGCTTCAAGTGCAAGGAGACTGGACACTATGCTGATAAGTGCACTCAGAAGCAGCTACCCCCACCTCCTCGCCCCAACACCAACCAGGCTATGGTTCGTGCTCCCCCGGCTAAAGCCTTCAACTCCAACAACAGGCCTGTCGGGAGGAACGCGAGGGTGAACCATATCAAGGCCGACAAAGCTGAGGAAGCTGCTGACGTCGTTCTCGGTATATTACCCGTAAACTCTATTCCAGCTAAAGTGTTGTTTGATACTGGAGCATCGCATTCGTTTGTGTCAAAGATCTTTGCTACAACGTACAATTTAGCTCTGGTTCCGCTAAGCAATCAAATCTATGTGCACTCTCCGGGAACTAAAATGATTACTTCCAAGATAAGCATGGACAATCAGATCCTAATTGGAGGTCGTGTATTCCTTGCTTCACTCATGTTGCTGGGAAATTCTGACATTGATGTCATTCTGGGTATGGATTGGTTGAAGACCCACAAAGCTAAAATTGACTGTGCTCAAAAGTCAATAACTCTCTCTCACACTTCAGGCCAGATAGTCTATTCTCCATATGGATCAAGTTCTGTTCAGCTGTTCAACCTCGATGCCAAACCACTTCCTGCAATTGAAAATGTTCCGGTGGTTTGTGAGTTCCCTGACGTCTTTCCAGAAGAGTTGCCAGGGATGCCCCCGGATAGAGCAGTTGAGTTCGTGATCGAGCTTGAGCCAGGTACTGCTCCAATCTCTAAGCATCCATATAAGATAGCTCCTCCTGAACTGAAATTGTTGAAGGAGCAAATCAATATGTACATGGACAAAGGTTTCATTCAGCCTAGTTCCTCCGGTTGGGGTTGCCCAACTCTGTTTGTTGCCAAGAAGGATCAAACAAAAAGACTCGTGGTTGACTATCGTCCTCTCAACGAGAAAACAATCAAGAACAAGTATCCACTTCCTCGTATCTATGATCTTTTTGATCAACTTGCTGGAGCCTCAATATTCTCAAAGTTGGACTTGAGGATGGGTTACCATCAGATAAAGATCAGAAAGGAAGATATTCCTAAGACAGCTTTCACCACTCGTTACGGTCTATATGAATACACCGTCATGTCCTTTGGTCTCACCAATGCACCGGTCACGTTCTCAAGACTCATGAATTCTGTCTTCCATGAATACCTCGACAAGTTCGTTGTGGTATATCTTGATGATATTCTAGTCTACTCAAAATCCGAGGAAGAGCATGGAGAACACCTTCGTCTCACTCTCATGAAACTTCGCGAGCATCGTCTGTATGCCAAGTTTTCCAAATGTGAGTTCTGGATTCCAGAAGTTGCATATCTTGGTCATATCATCTCTGCCAAAGGCATTGCCATTGATCCTGAAAAGGTTAAGGCAATTGTTGATTGGAAACCCCCTAAGACGGTGAAGCAAGTCAGAAGTTTTCTTGGCTTGGCTAGCTATTGCCGTCGTTTCGTCCAAAACTTTTCCAAGATTGCTAAACCTCTCACTGATCTCACAAAGAAGGACAAAAAGTTCGTTTGGACTCCACAATGTGATGAGAGTTTCAACCTTCTGAAGACTAAACTCACTTCCACACCTGTTCTAGTTGGACCCGACACTACCAAACCTTTCCAGATATTCTGTGATGCATCTCTCCAAGGCCTAGGAGCAGTTCTTATGCAAGAACGTCAAGTTGTGGCTTATGCTTCACGTCAGTTGAACCCACATGAGCAAAACTATCCCACTCATGATCTTGAACTTGCAGCAGTTGTGTTTGCCCTCAAGAAATGGAGACAATACTTGTTGGGTAACAAAACTGAAATCTTTTCCGATCATAAGAGTCTGAAATACATCTTCACTCAGCCAGATCTGAACCTCAGGCAAAGGAGATGGATTGAGAAGATTAAAGACTTTGATCTCACCATTTCTTACACTCCAGGCAAGGCTAATGTTATGGCCGATGCTCTCAGTCGCAAATCCTATTGCAATAATCTCATGATCATGGAAAGCCAACCTCCACTTCATGAAGAATTCCAGAAGCTCAACCTTGGTCTTGTTCCTGAAGGATACCTTGCTAGCTTGACAGCCAGCCCAACTCTCGAGGACAAGATTCGTTCTGAACAACTTCGTGATAATGAAATCAAGAAGATGGTAGAGAAAATCAAAGAGGGCAGTGATAAGTTCAAGTCCTTCTCAGTTGATGACAAGGGAACTGTGTTCTTCGAAGGACGCATTGCAGTCCCTCAGATTCAAAGTCTCAAGGATATCATTCTCAAGGAGGCTCATGAAACTCCTCTATCCATTCACCCTGGAAGTACAAAGATGTACCAGGATCTCAAGACTCTGTATTGGTGGCCTGGCATGAAACGTGAAATTGCTCAATACGTTTCTGAATGTGACGTTTGTCAACGTGTTAAGGCAGTCCATCAGAAGACAGCAGGTCTACTACAACCTCTGAAAATTCCTGAGTGGAAGTGGGACATGATTGAAATGGACTTCGTTACTGGGTTTCCAAAGTCCAAAAAGGGCAACGATGCAATCTTCGTTGTTATTGATCGTCTCACTAAGGTTGCTCACTTCTATGCTATAAAGGAAACTATCTCAGCTAGCCAGTTAGCAGAGCTCTACACAGCAAAGGTTGTTCCCCTTCATGGTGTTCCATTGGAAATAAGCTCAGACCGTGGAAGTATTTTCACTTCTCATTTCTGGAAGAGCTTTCAAGAAGCATTGGGCACCAAACTTCTGTTCAGCACAGCTTACCACCCTCAGTCTCAGGGACAAGTCGAAAGAGTCAATCAGATTCTCGAGGATATGCTCAGAGCATGTGGTCTCTCCTTTGGCATGAAATGGGAGGATTGCCTTCCATATGCTGAATTCTCCTACAATAACAGCTACCAGGCAAGCCTAGGCATGGCACCATTTGAGGCACTGTATGGTCGCAGATGCAGGAGTCCAATCAATTGGTCTGGAGCTGGTGAACGTTCACTTTTAGGCCCTGACATTGTTAAGGAAGCCGAGGAGAAAGTTCGTATCATTCGTGACAATCTCAGGATTGCTCAGTCTCGACAGAAGAGCTATTATGATAGCAAGCACAGGGATATGGTCTATGCACCTGGTGATAAGGCATATCTCCGTGTAACTCCCCTCAGAGGCACTCATCGTTTTGGTGTGAAAGGAAAGCTTGCACCAAGATACATTGGTCCTTTCAACATCCTCTCAAGACGTGCAGAGAATGCTTATCGTCTTGAACTTCCAGAAAAACTATCCAAGGTGCACGATGTGTTCCACGTGTCACAACTCAAGAAGTGTTTCAAAGATCCAGATCGTGCAGTTGATCATGATTCCATTGAGCTGCAAGATGATCTATCTTATGAGGAGCACCCTATTCGTATTCTCGATGAGACCGAGCGTAAGACTCGCAACAAGAGCACCAAGTTCTTGAAAGTCCAATGGTCGCATCATTCTGATAAAGAGGCAACGTGGGAGACCGAAGAGGATCTTCGCAAGAAGTATCCGGACCTTTTCGCATCTCAGTAGGGAATCTCGGGGCGCGATTCCTTCAAGGGGGGGCGTTTGTAACATCCAAGTATGAAAACACCCTAGTTGTTTTATTTCTTTGTTTAATTTATGCAATGCATCATGGCATCATCCTCATTTTTTATTTTCTGTTGCATTGTTTTCATAATAAATCAAACCTTGTTTTCACACTTGTCTGTTACAATCTTTTCAAACAAAGAATTGCAAAACAAAACCTCCCTTGTTTTCCAAATAATTCACTAAGTCTCACTTCTCAAATTGTTGGTTTTAGTCAAACCAATATTTCAATCAATTAATTCAATCAATAATTCCCAAACCATCTTTAAAATCCCAAACCAAGTTCAAATCAGTACCTAATTGAACCCATCAAAATTCACCACATTTGTGATCCTAAAAGTCATTTTAAACCTAGGGGTAACCCTATTCAAATGCTTGTTTTAATAAGGGTTTATAAACATTAAAAATCTCCCAAATTGGTTTCAAATACAAACCCCATTTTAAATTACAACTTTTGAAATCCAATCTTACAATGTGGTTTCTAATTAACAAAATAGCTTAACTAAATTTTTCTGGAATTTATTTTAACCAAAACCTTATCTTTTTCTTCCCATTTTGATTTCAGCAAAAAAAAAATATAGAAACAGAAAAAAAATAAATAAAAGAGAAAACGGGCGGCAGCACCTAATCTACCCCTAGCCCAGCCCGTTTTCCCTCCTTGCGCCAGGCCCAACCCACCCCAGCGTAACTTAACGCTTTGAAGATCGTGCGCTCGATCTTTCTCCTGTACGGCGGGAATCCACCGGTGCCACCGCGGCAGAATTCTCCTCCGACGGCGATCCAGGCCTCCGATGGCCTATAAAACGCGCTCTAGGGTTCCTGGAGCCTAACCCTAGCTCCCTAGATCTTTTCCCTCGCCCGCCGTCGTTCTTTTCCCTCACGATGGCCGCTCTCGCCACTGTTCTGAACCACTCCGGCGGCTATCTCTGAATCTGATCACGGCGCCGCCGATCCAGTCCACCACCACACCCACCTGCACCGGGAATCGAAAGCCCACTGTCTCCTCTCTCGTTTTGACACCAGAGCGACGCCGCGGAGCCACCACAACTTCGCCGCGATCATCACCGTCTCCGCCGCCGTCCAGGGCTTTGTCGTCGTCGATCTCCGTCGAGCCTCGGCCACGTCTGCAACGTTGGTGAGCCAGCCCCTCCTCCTCTTTTCCTCTGTGGCATCGACACGTTGCGCTCACATCCAGCAGCGCCGCCGTCCACATCACCTCGCCGCCGACGATTTTTGTTGCGGACTGAGAGAGTTCAGTGCATGTTTCCGTCAGTTAAAAATTTCAGTATCGCGTGGTACACCACTTCCTCTCTGCGTCGCCTATTCTGGTAACAAGCGAGCAGCAGCGCAGATGGTTTAGCCTTGCGCGCAGCTGCGAGTGGTCGTGGGTTCGAGCCCCCGCCTCGCCTTTTCTTTTAGGATTTTTCATCCACAGCACGCGGCCCCACCTGGCGGTGGCCTCCCCTGCCACGCCAGCGCGCTGCGTCCACGCTGTCCCCGCGGGCCCACAGGGCAGTGCCTGTGGGTACGTTCCAGTGCGGTAGCAAAAATTTAAAAACTTTTCTGTTAATGAAAATTCCAATCCTTTTAATAACAGAATAAATCCATAACTCTAAAAATCAATAACTTTTAAACCCTAAGTCTAATAACTAAAACTTGTATATGTTTATTGCTCCAAATTTCATAACCTTTCCAAATATTCAACTTGTGTTCTGTTTTGAGTTTTCAAAGTTCTTTTAAATTTCAAATTTGAATAATTCAAATACAAATTGAAATAATTCATAACTAATTCATACTGTTTTCAAATAATTCAAATAAAATATGTTTTTCACACCTTTTTGAATGTTCTATTCAAATATAAAATTTGTTTTCTGGTTTGAACAATTTAAATTGCCTAAACATTTTAAATCTTGTTTAATGCAATTAAAACTTGTTTAATAGTGTTTAATTCATACCTAAATAATCCAAAGTCCAATTTCAAATTGTGAAACATGTAATTCAACTAAAATTTGATAACCTTTTCAAATATCAATTTTGTTATTTGTTTTGCACCCCTTTAATTTGATGAAAACAACAACTACTTGTTTAACATCATTAAGTAACCAATAATTTCCAAAACTTAATAATTGTTTTCTTAACTTGTTAACCCTCATTACAATTGCAACTAATATTGTTATGTTATTGTTATTCATCATGCATGCATCATGTTTAACTACTTACACTTGTTAATCAAATGTAGTTCATTGCTTCAACCTAAACAATTTGCATCCATATGCAATTCACTTTGCTTATGGGTCCATTTAATTTGTGCTATCCTGTTAGTCAGTTTATTTTGATGCACCCATTAAATTGCCATGCATCATATTGACTGTGCACAATGCCATGAACATGATTGTTTACCATTCCTGTTTTGTTTGTTTGCTTCTTCTCGGTTAGACGACGACTACGTTGAGGCAGACGACCTTTACAGCACCCCTTCCGAGGATCTAGCTCAGTACCCGGCTGATCAGTTTGCAGGCAAGTTATCACTCACATGAACCATCGTGTTCCTTTCAACCCTGGTTACCGATACTTTCCGTTGTCTATACTTGCTAGCCTTAGTGGTAGATGTTTCTGTTACGAACCTATCACATGAATCCTTTAACCCATGATATTGCCTCATCACCCCTCCTACAACCCATTGATTGAGCCAGTGTCTTCCTAGCATGCTTAGGTTGTTTTGCTCGAGTCTATTACCCGTTACTTTCAGTTACTATATCTTTATTATGTTCTGGGGGCTCGATGTTTAATCAATCAATCAATCATGCTAATGTTATTACTGTTAATAATAATTTGATGATAAGGCACCGGCAGGAGGCCCATGAGAGGTTTTGAGGCCTGCTAGTGTCGACCCTAATAGGAAAAGGGTCTTGTCTACTGATCCATGATGAGCGCACTACCCGCATGTGGGAAGCGAGTATGGGCGCCCCCCTCAATTTGATTCGATTCGCATCTCGTCCAAATCATCTCATTTAGTTCGTGCTTTCTATTTGCCGCATGCATGTTTTTGCGAGCCCAGCGCAGGGTGGAACTTTTGTAGTCGGCATATAGGGGGACACGGTCTTAGAGTGCTATGAGGGTCCCTTTTCTTCGGGGCTTGATTAGCCGTGCGCCCAAGGTGCTTTGGGCTTGATGCGGAGAAGAGTTGAATTGTGTTGAGTGCCCCGCTTGGTGGGAGGCATCCCATCTGGCGGGTTATTCATACGTGTACGGCCAAATTGGTGCAACCCTGCAGGGATAATCTTCTCGAGAAGCCGTGTTTTCCGCGGTTATGGATTACTTGGTGAAAGTACTGGCTAACAAGTACTCAGGACAACTTCAACATAACGATCAATCATGTTTCACCCAATGATTAATAACTTGACTAGTAATAGGTTATTCACACAAACAACTTGATTCATCTTAATCCAACTGTGTGAGTATCCTCGGATTGCTTCTTTGGATAAGGGGCGAGATCCAGGATGGGTTTGGTTGAAGTTATCTTTCAGTTGGTTACAAACCTCGATCTTATCCCCGTTCTAATAGTTGGATATGATAGAATCTCTGTAGTTGGTTAGCGCAGCCAGTTGCAGCATTATTTTATATCCCCTTCCTTCCGTTGAACCAAGTCATCTGTGCTTGTGTTGACGGGCTATACTTTGGTGAACTGTGAGTCTTGCTTGCCAGTACTTGGATGTACTGACCCCGTTGGGGCTGTGGTTTACGCAGACTACGACTACGGCTACGATGACCACCAGGATGGCTACTTTGTGGAGTTCGACGAGACTGCAGACGAGTAGTTAGCTGGACCAGGGCAGGATCCAGAACCTACGTGGATGGGCTTCGTCTTATTTATTTTCTCCGGCTTCTTAAGCCTGTTGGATTTTTCTGTACCCAGACAACTTTGATTGCTTCCGCTGATGTAATGAATGTTATGTTGGGACATGTGTCCTCTGGATGACTGTATTTGTTATTTCTGCCTTAGTGAAGGCCAGTTGCAACTTTATTTCTATCTTTTGTGTCGTAGAGATAAGTTGTGATAATCATTCGTTCAAAGCTGTTGACGTACAGTGCGTGCTTGTTATGAAGTACGTCGGCAGTAGTGCATGTGACTCCTAATGGATAGTTTACATCGACGGTGGAATAGTAGGGCTTGTGTTGTCGCGCATAAGCGCAGGCCTACCAGGAAGCTGGGACGTGGGAGCAGTTATGCCCCATAATCCAAGCACCTACTATCCAGTTCGTACGATGAGTATCCCTTAGAAGCCAGGGTGCGACAAATGGTATCAGAGCCTGTCTGCCTGTAGGATCCTTTTTTACTGGTCGCAGTTGAGTCTAGAAACTATTTTGTAGCTATATAGGAAAAATGAAACGTGAGAGTAGGAATTCTGCCATTTTTCTTCTTTCCCCACCCACCCACCCTTTTTCTGGTAAGGAAGTGCAACGTTGTTTTCTGTTCTCACCTAAACTTTCAAGTTAGGATTTCACGTGTTTTGGGTTCTCTGTAGTACCTCAGGACTTTTGGTCTCGTTTTCCCGATGTTGCTTCGATATCATGTTCTTCTGAAGAACCTTTCGTCCGTTCAAACCTTGTTGTTGTTTTCCACATCCTTTTTCATCTACCGGAGTCTAATCAAAACCTTCCAAATCATCTGCAGATGGGTCTCAGCTACTACCCGCAGGTGGTTCGCATGACTCGCTGTGAGAGCACCGCCGGTTTTCCGGAGATGCTGAGAGACATGGTTACCTATCTGGGGTTCCGTTGGGCACCAGAGTACCAGGTCTACGAGCACCAGCGCGAGTTTGACCAGACCTGCTACCGAGCCATCGTCTACATCCTGTCGGATGATGGCAGGAGCATTGTCCACCAGTACGAGGCAGTAGGGTCCACAGTGGATATGGCAGTGCAGCAGGCAGCGTACGTGAGTCTCACCGTCCTCCGTGCTGACTACTGGGGGTTTGATAAGTCCAGTTTTCGTCACATCCCCCGTGGTTACATCACGGCAGCGGGAGTTCACTTCACTCTCCACAGCAACCTGGATACCTACGAGTCTGATAGCTCCAGGCTGCAGACCACTGCTCAGTTCGTCAGGCACAGTGATGCCGTTGCTTCCACACTTGCTCAGGAGTTGGCCTCAGTCAGGGAGCAGCTCTATCTGGCTTTGACTCGTCTGGCGACGTACACCACAGACTTCGTTGGAGACGAGCGCTTTGCACGTTTCCAGCAGACACTGGGTTTTCCTCTGCCAGATGCTGGAGGTTACGAGCCGATCAGAGGCCCACTTCTCGACCTCGGAGCTGGTTACACAGGGATTCCCCGCTATGGAGCACAGGGACACGACGCTTTCTACTTCACCACACCGAGAGTTGCTCTCAGAGCAGTTCCTATCTACATGGATCGTCGTGATACCTACTTCCGTGGGGTTCCTCCTCACCGTATCTCTCGTCGTACTACTCACCGCCGTCCTGCGTGATGAGCATGGGAGTACCGTTGTATCCATTCCTAGCTATGTTTAGTTATCCTTGTCTTTCGAACCATGTATTGGTCTGTTGGATATTCTGATGTATTTGAACATGTGATGATGTACCTGTTGGTTATCTATTCATGCGTCGGAACAATCTATCTTTCGGTTACCAAGTCTATCCTTTTCTGTTGTTGTGCTAAAATGAATTTCTGTTCAGGATGCCTCCAACCAGGAACAACCCGCCTCCGCCACCACCAATGGGGGAACTGTTGGCTCAGATGACCCAAGTGGTGACACAGATGGCCCAGATCCAGGCTAAGCAGCACCAAAACCAGAATGCTCCAAGGGTCACCATCAAGGACTTCCTCATCTTGGGCCCAAAAGCTTTCGTGGCAACACGTGAGCCCCTGGATGCTGATGACTGGATCTGTGACGTAGCAAGAGCTCTGGAGATTGCTCATGTTGCGGAAGAGGATAAGGTCAAGTATGCCACCTACCTACTGAAGGGTCAGGCAGCTACTTGGTGGGAGAACTACCAGACCATGAGAGCTGGCTTTCCTATCAACTGGGGATGTTTCAAGGATGCCTTCCTGAAGCACCACATCCCGGATGGTCTCATGGAAAGGATGCGTGAGGAATTCTGCTCTCTCAGACAGGGCAAGCTGGACGTTCTCGGCTACCAGAACGAGTTCAATCGTCTCGCTCGGTACGCTGGTGACGAAGTGTCCACTGAAGCCAAGAAGATGGCAAGGTTCCGCCGAGGTTTTAACCCGGAACTGAAGTACGCTCTCACAAACATCAAGTGCAAGGACTTCGTGGAGCTCGTGAACACCGCGCTCAATGAGGAGAATGGGCGCAAGGCGTTCGAAGAGTCGCGCAAGCACTCGCGTGAGGGTGGTTCCTCCTCCAACATGACCACCCCTCCGCAGAAGCGCCGCATCTGGGTGCCAAATGGTGCTGTCACTCGGGCTCCAAATGCCCAAGCTTCTCCAGGCTTTGGTCCCCGCCCACCCAACCCATCTCAGATGCAGGGTCAGAGGTTTCCGGTGGGGCAGCCAAGGCCAGGTCCTCCTCGTGTCGTCACTTGCTTCAAGTGCAAGGAGACTGGACACTATGCTGATAAGTGCACTCAGAAGCAGCTACCCCCACCTCCTCGCCCCAACACCAACCAGGCTATGGTTCGTGCTCCCCCGGCTAAAGCCTTCAACTCCAACAACAGGCCTGTCGGGAGGAACGCGAGGGTGAACCATATCAAGGCCGACAAAGCTGAGGAAGCTGCTGACGTCGTTCTCGGTATATTACCCGTAAACTCTATTCCAGCTAAAGTGTTGTTTGATACTGGAGCATCGCATTCGTTTGTGTCAAAGATCTTTGCTACAACGTACAATTTAGCTCTGGTTCCGCTAAGCAATCAAATCTATGTGCACTCTCCGGGAACTAAAATGATTACTTCCAAGATAAGCATGGACAATCAGATCCTAATTGGAGGTCGTGTATTCCTTGCTTCACTCATGTTGCTGGGAAATTCTGACATTGATGTCATTCTGGGTATGGATTGGTTGAAGACCCACAAAGCTAAAATTGACTGTGCTCAAAAGTCAATAACTCTCTCTCACACTTCAGGCCAGATAGTCTATTCTCCATATGGATCAAGTTCTGTTCAGCTGTTCAACCTCGATGCCAAACCACTTCCTGCAATTGAAAATGTTCCGGTGGTTTGTGAGTTCCCTGACGTCTTTCCAGAAGAGTTGCCAGGGATGCCCCCGGATAGAGCAGTTGAGTTCGTGATCGAGCTTGAGCCAGGTACTGCTCCAATCTCTAAGCATCCATATAAGATAGCTCCTCCTGAACTGAAATTGTTGAAGGAGCAAATCGATATGTACATGGACAAAGGTTTCATTCAGCCTAGTTCCTCCGGTTGGGGTTGCCCAACTCTGTTTGTTGCCAAGAAGGATCAAACAAAAAGACTCGTGGTTGACTATCGTCCTCTCAACGAGAAAACAATCAAGAACAAGTATCCACTTCCTCGTATCGATGATCTTTTTGATCAACTTGCTGGAGCCTCAATATTCTCAAAGTTGGACTTGAGGATGGGTTACCATCAGATAAAGATCAGAAAGGAAGATATTCCTAAGACAGCTTTCACCACTCGTTACGGTCTATATGAATACACCGTCATGTCCTTTGGTCTCACCAATGCACCGGCAACGTTCTCAAGACTCATGAATTCTGTCTTCCATGAATACCTCGACAAGTTCGTTGTGGTATATCTTGATGATATTCTAGTCTACTCAAAATCCGAGGAAGAGCATGGAGAACACCTTCGTCTCACTCTCATGAAACTTCGCGAGCATCGTCTGTATGCCAAGTTTTCCAAATGTGAGTTCTGGATTCCAGAAGTTGCATATCTTGGTCATATCATCTCTGCCAAAGGCATTGCCATTGATCCTGAAAAGGTTAAGGCAATTGTTGATTGGAAACCCCCTAAGACGGTGAAGCAAGTCAGAAGTTTTCTTGGCTTGGCTAGCTATTGCCGTCGTTTCGTCCAAAACTTTTCCAAGATTGCTAAACCTCTCACTGATCTCACAAAGAAGGACAAAAAGTTCGTTTGGACTCCACAATGTGATGAGAGTTTCAACCTTCTGAAGACTAAACTCACTTCCACACCTGTTCTAGTTGGACCCGACACTACCAAACCTTTCCAGATATTCTGTGATGCATCTCTCCAAGGCCTAGGAGCAGTTCTTATGCAAGAACGTCAAGTTGTGGCTTATGCTTCACGTCAGTTGAACCCACATGAGCAAAACTATCCCACTCATGATCTTGAACTTGCAGCAGTTGTGTTTGCCCTCAAGAAATGGAGACAATACTTGTTGGGTAACAAAACTGAAATCTTTTCCGATCATAAGAGTCTGAAATACATCTTCACTCAGCCAGATCTGAACCTCAGGCAAAGGAGATGGATTGAGAAGATTAAAGACTTTGATCTCACCATTTCTTACACTCCAGGCAAGGCTAATGTTATGGCCGATGCTCTCAGTCGCAAATCCTATTGCAATAATCTCATGATCATGGAAAGCCAACCTCCACTTCATGAAGAATTCCAGAAGCTCAACCTTGGTCTTGTTCCTGAAGGATACCTTGCTAGCTTGACAGCCAGCCCAACTCTCGAGGACAAGATTCGTTCTGAACAACTTCGTGATAATGAAATCAAGAAGATGGTAGAGAAAATCAAAGAGGGCAGTGATAAGTTCAAGTCCTTCTCAGTTGATGACAAGGGAACTGTGTTTCTTCGAAGGACGCATTGCAGTCCCTCAGATTCAAAGTCTCAAGGATATCATTCTCAAGGAGGCTCATGAAACTCCTCTATCCATTCACCCTGGAATTACAAAGATGTACCAGGATCTCAAGACCTCTGTATTGGTGGCCTGGCATGAACCGTGAAATTGCTCAATTACGTTTCTGAATGTGACGTTTGTCAACGTGTTAAGGCAGTCCATCAGAAGCAAGCAGGTCTACTACAACCTCTGAAAATTCCTGAGTGGAAGTGGGACATGATTGAAATGGACTTCGTTACTGGGTTTCCAAAGTCCAAAAAGGGCAACGATGCAATCTTCGTTGTTATTGATCGTCTCACTAAGGTTGCTCACTTCTATGCTATAAAGGAAACTATCTCAGCTAGCCAGTTAGCAGAGCTCTACACAGCAAAGGTTGTTCCCCTTCATGGTGTTCCATTGGAAATAAGCTCAGACCGTGGAAGTATTTTCACTTCTCATTTCTGGAAGAGCTTTCAAGAAGCATTGGGCACCAAACTTCTGTTCAGCACAGCTTACCACCCTCAGTCTCAGGGACAAGTCGAAAGAGTCAATCAGATTCTCGAGGATATGCTCAGAGCATGTGGTCTCTCCTTTGGCATGAAATGGGAGGATTGCCTTCCATATGCTGAATTCTCCTACAATAACAGCTACCAGGCAAGCCTAGGCATGGCACCATTTGAGGCACTGTATGGTCGCAGATGCAGGAGTCCAATCAATTGGTCTGGAGCTGGTGAACGTTCACTTTTAGGCCCTGACATTGTTAAGGAAGCCGAGGAGAAAGTTCGTATCATTCGTGACAATCTCAGGATTGCTCAGTCTCGACAGAAGAGCTATTATGATAGCAAGCACAGGGATATGGTCTATGCACCTGGTGATAAGGCATATCTCCGTGTAACTCCCCTCAGAGGCACTCATCGTTTTGGTGTGAAAGGAAAGCTTGCACCAAGATACATTGGTCCTTTCAACATCCTCTCAAGACGTGCAGAGAATGCTTATCGTCTTGAACTTCCAGAAAAACTATCCAAGGTGCACGATGTGTTCCACGTGTCACAACTCAAGAAGTGTTTCAAAGATCCAGATCGTGCAGTTGATCATGATTCCATTGAGCTGCAAGATGATCTATCTTATGAGGAGCACCCTATTCGTATTCTCGATGAGACCGAGCGTAAGACTCGCAACAAGAGCACCAAGTTCTTGAAAGTCCAATGGTCGCATCATTCTGATAAAGAGGCAACGTGGGAGACCGAAGAGGATCTTCGCAAGAAGTATCCGGACCTTTTCGCATCTCAGTAGGGAATCTCGGGGCGCGATTCCTTCAAGGGGGGGCGTTTGTAACATCCAAGTATGAAAACACCCTAGTTGTTTTATTTCTTTGTTTAATTTATGCAATGCATCATGGCATCATCCTCATTTTTTATTTTCTGTTGCATTGTTTTCATAATAAATCAAACCTTGTTTTCACACTTGTCTGTTACAATCTTTTCAAACAAAGAATTGCAAAACAAAACCTCCCTTGTTTTCCAAATAATTCACTAAGTCTCACTTCTCAAATTGTTGGTTTTAGTCAAACCAATATTTCAATCAATTAATTCAATCAATAATTCCCAAACCATCTTTAAAATCCCAAACCAAGTTCAAATCAGTACCTAATTGAACCCATCAAAATTCACCACATTTGTGATCCTAAAAGTCATTTTAAACCTAGGGGTAACCCTATTCAAATGCTTGTTTTAATAAGGGTTTATAAACATTAAAAATCTCCCAAATTGGTTTCAAATACAAACCCCATTTTAAATTACAACTTTTGAAATCCAATCTTACAATGTGGTTTCTAATTAACAAAATAGCTTAACTAAATTTTTCTGGAATTTATTTTAACCAAAACCTTATCTTTTTCTTCCCATTTTGATTTCAGCAAAAAAAAAATATAGAAACAGAAAAAAAATAAATAAAAGAGAAAACGGGCGGCAGCACCTAATCTACCCCTAGCCCAGCCCGTTTTCCCTCCTTGCGCCAGGCCCAACCCACCCCAGCGTAACTTAACGCTTTGAAGATCGTGCACTCGATCTTTCTCCTGTACGGCGGGAATCCACCGGTGCCACCGCGGCAGAATTCTCCTCCGACGGCGATCCAGGCCTCCAATGGCCTATAAAACGCGCTCTAGGGTTCCTGGAGCCTAACCCTAGCTCCCTAGATCTTTTCCCTCGCCCGCCGTCGTTCTTTTCCCTCACGATGGCCGCTCTCGCCACTGTTCTGAACCACTCCGGCGGCTATCTCTGAATCCGATCACGGCGCCGCCGATCCAGTCCACCACCACACCCACCTGCACCGGGAATCGAAAGCCCACTGTCTCCTCTCTCGTTTTGACACCAGAGCGACGCCGCGGAGCCACCACAACTTCGCCGCGATCATCACCGTCTCCGCCGCCGTCCAGGGCCTTGTCGCCGTCGATCTCCGTCGAGCCTCGGCTACGTCTGCAACGTTGGTGAGCCAGCCCCTCCTCCTCCTTTCCTCTGCGGCATCGACACGTTGCGCTCACATCCAGCAGCGCCGCCGTCCACATCACCTCGCCGCCGACGATTTCGTTGCGGACTGACAGAGCTCAGTGCATGTTTCCGTCAGTTAAACATTTCAGTATCGCGTGGTACACCACTTCCTCTCTGTGTCGCCTATACTGGTAACAAGCGAGCAGCAGCGCAGATGGTTTATCCTTGCGCGCAGCTGCGAGTGGTCGTGGGTTCGAGCCCCCGCCTCGCCTTTTTCTTTTAGGATTTTCATCCTCAGCACGCGGCCCCACCTGGCGGTGGCCTTCCCTGCCACGCCAGCGCGCTGCGTCCACGCTGTCCCCGCGGGCCACAGGGCAGTGCCTGTGGGTACGTTCCTGTGCGGTAGCAAAAATTTAAAAACTTTTCTGTTAATGAAAATTCCAATCCTTATTAATAACAGAATAAATCCATAACTCTAAAAATCAATAACTTTTAAACCCTAAGTCTAATAACTAAAACTTGTATATGTTTATTGCTCCAAATTTCCTAATCTATCCAAATATGCAATTTGTGTTCTGTTTTGAATTTTCAAAGTTCTTTTAAATTTCAAATTTGAATAATTCAAATACAAATTGAAATAATTCATAACTAATTCATACTGTTTTCAAATAATTCAAATAAAATATGTTTTTCACACCTTTTTGAATGTTCTATTCAAATATAAAATTTGTTTTCTGGTTTGAACAATTTAAATTGCCTAAACATTTTAAATCTTGTTTAATGCAATTAAAACTTGTTTAATAGTGTTTAATTCATACCTAAATAATCCAAAGTCCAATTTCAAATTGTGAAACATGTAATTCAACTAAAATTTGATAACCTTTTCAAATATCAATTTTGTTATTTGTTTTGCACCCCTTTAATTTGATGAAAACAACAACTACTTGTTTAACATCATTAAGTAACCAATAATTTCCAAAACTTAATAATTGTTTTCTTAACTTGTTAACCCTCATTACAATTGCAACTAATATTGTTATGTTATTGTTATTCATCATGCATGCATCATGTTTAACTACTTACACTTGTTAATCAAATGTAGTTCATTGCTTCAACCTAAACAATTTGCATCCATATGCAATTCACTTTGCTTATGGGTCCATTTAATTTGTGCTATCCTGTTAGTCAGTTTATTTTGATGCACCCATTAAATTGCCATGCATCATATTGACTGTGCACAATGCCATGAACATGATTGTTTACCATTCCTGTTTTGTTTGTTTGCTTCTTCTCGGTTAGACGACGACTACGTTGAGGCAGACGACCTTTACAGCACCCCTTCCGAGGATCTAGCTCAGTACCTGGCTGATCAGTTTGCAGGCAAGTTATCACTCACATGAACCATCGTGTTCCTTTCAACCCTGGTTACCGATACTTTCCGTTGTCTATACTTGCTAGCCTTAGTGGTAGATGTTTCTGTTACGAACCTATCACATGAATCCTTTAACCCATGATATTGCCTCATCACCCCTCCTACAGCCCATTGATTGAGCCAGTGTCTTCCTAGCATGCTTAGGTTGTTTTGCTCGAGTCTATTACCCGTTACTTTCAGTTACTATATCTTTATTATGTTCTGGGGGCTCGATGTTTAATCAATCAATCAATCATGTTAATGTTATTACTGTTAATAATAATTTGATGGTAAGGCACCGGCAGGAGGCCCATGAGAGGTTTTGAGGCCTGCTAGTGTCGACCCTAATAGGAAAAGGGTCTTGTCTACTGATCCATGATGAGCGCACTACCCGCATGTGGGAAGCGAGTATGGGCGCCCCCCTCAATTTGATTCGATTCGCATCTCGTCCAAATCATCTCATTTAGTTCGTGCTTTCTATTTGCCGCATGCATGTTTTTGCGAGCCCAGCGCAGGGTGGAACTTTTGTAGTCGGCATATAGGGGGACACGGTCTTAGAGTGCTATGAGGGTCCCTTTTCTTTGGGGCTTGATTAGCCGTGCGCCCAAGGTGCTTTGGGCTTGATGCGGAGAAGAGTTGAATTGTGTTGAGTGCCCCGCTTGGTGGGAGGCATCCCATCTGGCGGGTTATTCATACGTGTACGGCCAAATTGGTGCAACCCTGCAGGGATAATCTTCTCGAGAAGCCGTGTTTTCCGCGGTTATGGATTACTTGGTGAAAGTACTGGCTAACAAGTACTCAGGACAACTTCAACATAACGATCAATCATGTTTCACCCAATGATTAATAACTTGACTAGTAATAGGTTATTCACACAAACAACTTGATTCATCTTAATCCAACTGTGTGAGTATCCTCGGATTGCTTCTTTGGATAAGGGGCGAGATCCAGGATGGGTTTGGTTGAAGTTATCTTTCAGTTGGTTACAAACCTCGATCTTATCCCCGTTCTAATAGTTGGATATGATAGAATCTCTGTAGTTGGTTAGCGCAGCCAGTTGCAGCATTATTTTATATCCCCTTCCTTCCGTTGAACCAAGTCATCTGTGCTTGTGTTGACGGGCTATACTTTGGTGAACTGTGAGTCTTGCTTGCCAGTACTTGGATGTACTGACCCCGTTGGGGCTGTGGTTTACGCAGACTACGACTACGGCTACGATGACCACCAGGATGGCTACTTTGTGGAGTTCGACGAGACTGCAGACGAGTAGTTAGCTGGACCAGGGAAGGATCCAGAACCTACGTGGATGGGCTTCGTCTTATTTATTTTCTCCGGCTTCTTAAGCCTGTTGGATTTTGTCTGTACCCAGACAACTTTGATTGCTTCCGCTGATGTAATGAATGTTATGTTGGGACATGTGTCCTCTGGATGACTGTATTTGCTATTTCTGCCTTAGTGAAGGCCAGTTGCAACTTTATTTCTATCTTTTGTGTCGTAGAGATAAGTTGTGATAATCATTCGTTCAAAGCTGTTGACGTACAGTGCGTGCTTGTTATGAAGTACGTCGGCAGTAGTGCCTGTGACTCCTAATGGATAGTTTACATCGACGGTGGAACAGTAGGGCTTGTGTTGTCGCGCATAGGCGCAGGCCTACCAGGAAGCTGGGACGTGGGAGCAGTTATGCCCCATAATCCAAGCACCTACTATCCAGTTCGTACGATGAGTATCCCTTAGAAGCCAGGGTGCGACACGTTCGTCCCAGCAACCGGCATCGACGCCCGCCAGCGCATCAACACCCTCGAAGCGTCCAGAATCCTCGAGGTGGATGACATGGCCGGTCACCAGTGCCTTGGGCCACGCATAACGACGGAACCTTTCCCGAGGGGTTTCCAGCTCCTGAGAGACACACCCAAGAACGATGTCACGACTAAGCCGCAAGACTGGCTTGTCGACTATGTCACCCGGGTGGCGTAGCCGATGGCAACCGGAGAGTGGCGGTGCGCTATGCACCGCTCATGATGAAGGACGCGGCGCGCACGTGGGTGAATAGCCTACCCGCTGCGAGCATCGACTGTTGGCTAGACTTCAAGAAAGTATTTCTCACCAACTTCGCCAGCACGTACAAGCGGCCCGGCTGGCAACAACATCTGGTCAGCTGCGTCCAGCGCAAAAGCGAGAAGGACCGCGACTACCTGACGCGGTGGTCCAACCTGCACAACACATGCGAGGGGGTGCAAGAGCACCAAACCATCACCTGCTTCATCAACGACTGCCTAAAAGGTACCATGCTCAAATACAAGCTCTTCCATGCAGAGCCGAAGTACATGGAGTTCCTCATGCTCATTGCCGACAAGTACGCCACGAAGGACTCATTCACGAAGATCCCGATCCGGCTAGACGCGAATGACGCGTTAACTGCCAACGATCCGGATAGAGCAGATGGAGCCAGCCCGAGCCACCCGTCCGGTAGGCCCAACGGTCGGGAAGGACGAGACCGTCCCTGCCACGACAACCGGGACACCCAGAAAAGGAGTGGGGCGATGGCGGCTGAACGCTACGGCACGGCGCAAGCCGTGAACGCCGCGGAGGCTGACCAGCTAGCTGCGACTGGCGAAGGACGATACCCCCGCCCGAGGCAAGACGGCGGCCAATGGGCTGACAAACCCAAGTACACGCTGGAGGCCATGCTGAGCCAACCGTGCAAGTACCACTCCACCTCCCGCAAGCCAGCCACACACACGACTGCCAAGTGCAGCTGGACCATCCGGCTGGCAAAGGGCGAGGGGCTGTCGCCTAGGGGAGGTCCACCACCACCCCCACCATAAGCCGGCGCACCGGCTAACACCATCGTCAACAACAAAAACCGCGCGGAGCGACCACGACCGCCTCCGGCTGACACAGCCGGGGGATCATGCGATAACTCCCACATAACCACGAGACAAGAACAACGAAAACCGTCGATATGCCGAGGTGAACGCAACCGCATTGGCGGTCCGCCAACCCATGGACTGGTCCATGACCTGCGTATCATGGAGCCCGGCTGACCAACCAGACGTACTACCCTACCCGGGCTCGTACACCCTCCTCCTCGATACCATCATCGTCACCGAGAAGACGACCTGCACCTTCTCCCGGGTGCTGATCGACGAAGGAAGCAACATCAACATCCTGTACAAGGACACAACAGATAAGCTCAATATCACCGAGCACCAGCTGGAACCGAGCCGGACGACTTCTCACGGCATCGTCCCCGGCTTAAGCTGGGTTCCACTTGAAACGGTCCGGCCCGACATCGTATTCGGTGACATCACCAACTATCCCCGGGAGATCATCACTTTCGAAGTGGTGGACCACCGCAACGCGTACCACGCCATCCTAGGGCGTCCTGATCTCGCCAAGTTTATGGTAGTACCCCACTATGCGTACCTCAAGATGAAGATGCTGGGACCCTTCGGCACCATCACTGTCGCGGGCGACTACCGACTGTCGATTGACTGCGCTTCAGTCGGCTCGCACATGGCGCAAGCCTTGATGTTGGCACATGAGCTCAAGGAGATTAAGCAAAAGATAGCGGCCGAGCAGCCGGAGATCCCGGAGGGGAAGAGGCCCATGGGAGAGGCGCAGTTCCAGGCCTCCCGCGACACCAAGAAGGTCCTGCTGAACCCCAACCAGCTGGACGGAAAGTTCCTCACCCTCGAGGGAGCACCCAACCAGAAATTGGAAGACGAGCTCACCAGCTTTCTCCGTGAGAATCGGGACATCTTCGCATGCGAGCCAAGGGACATGCCGGGTGTACCGAGGGAGCTGGCTGAGCACTCTCTCCACGTCAAGCCAGACAGAAAGCCGATTACGCAGCCGCTCCAAAGATTCGGAGAGGAAAGAAGAAGAATCATCGGGGGAAGAAATCGCCCATCTGCTAGCAGCCGCCTTCATCACCGAAGTCTACCACCCGGACTGCTGGCTAACCCAGTCCTGATCCTAAAGAAAAACGGCACATGGCGCATGTACATCGACTAGACCAGCCTCAACAAGGTATGCCCGAAGGACCCGTTCGCCTTGCCCAGGATCGATCAAGTAATCGAATCCACCGCCGGCTGCAACCTACTCTCCTTCCAAGACGCCTATTCCGGCTTCAACCAAATCCCGTTGAACCCGGACGACCAAATCCGGACAGCGTTCATCACCCCGTACGGGGCCTACTGCTACATCACCATGCCTTTCGGGCTCAAGAACGCCGACGCCACCTATCAAAGGTGCATGCAGAAGTGTCTGCATGAGCAAATCGGCCGCAACATCCACGTATACATGGACGACATCATCGTAAAGACGAAGGAGAGGCGCACTCTGCTCGACGACCTCAACGAAACCTTCGCAAACTTGAGGCGCTATGATACGTCATAAACGTATCCTTAATTTCTGATGTTCCATGTTGTTTTGATGCCATATGCTACATGTTTTTCTTACACTTTATGTCGTTTTTATAGATTTCCCGGGACTAACCTATTGACAAGATGCCACAGAGCTAGTTCCTGTTTTCTGTTGTTTTTAGTTTCAAAAAAGTTGTTCTGGAAATATTCTTAGAATTGGAAAATTCGAAGCCCGGAAGTCTTAAAGTTCCTGAAGATTCCACGGAGTCCCGAAGAGGCCCGGAGGGGGGCCACACCATAGGGAGGCGCGCCCCATTGGTCGCGCCTGGGGTGGTGTGGGCCCCTCGGGCGCCCACCGCCATCGCGCTTTCGCCTATATATTCTCCCCGATGCGTGAACCCTAAATATATACCACTTTTCCACGAAAAACACCCGAGGCTGCCGTCATCGTCAACCTGAGATCGGGAGGGTTCTGGAGTTTTCCCCGACACCCTATCGGCAGGGAAAATCATCACCGGAGGGCTCTACACCACCATGCCCGCCTACGGAGTGATGCGTGAGTAGTTCATCCTTAGACTACGGGTCCATAGCAGTAGCTAGATGGTTGTCCTATCCTTTTTATGCGTCATCTTTAGATCTTGTGAGCTTTCCTACATGAGAGAGGTCGTCTTATTGTAATGCTACATGTTGTGTTTGCTGGGATCCGATGATTATTGAATGCTATGTCTCTTGATTATCAATCTATCATGTTGTCTTCATGTGTATGTTATTTATGATCTTGCATGCTCTCCGTTGTTATTAGATGCTCTGGCCAAGTAGATGCTAGTGACTCCAAGAGGGAGTATGTCGCACCCGGACTTCTAGAGGATACTCACCGTACGAACTGAGCAGTATTCTGATGGGATTACGGGGCTTACCGGCACCCGCGTCCTCTTACGAGTAGGCCAACACTTATGTGTGACAACCCATCGCTACTGTTCACCGTCGATGTAAACTATCCCGTAGAAATCAGGACACTACCATTGACGTAGTTCATACCATACACACATGGTACGTCAACGGCTTTGAACAAAAGGATAACACAACATGCCTCTAAGACACAAAAGATTGAAATAAGTTGCAAATGGCCCTCACTAGGGCAGAGATAGCAAATACAATCATCCAGAGGACACATGTCCCAACATAGCATCATTACATCTCAGCGGAAGCATTCAAAGGGGGTCTGAGTACAGAAAAATCCAAATAGGCTTAAGAAGCCGGAAACTGAAATAAAGACGGAGCCCATCCACGATGTCTCGGATCCTGCCCGGGTCCGCTAACTACTCGTCAGCAGCCTCGTCAAACTCCACGTAGTAGCCGTCACCTGGATCCTCGTAATCGTAGTCTGCGGAAACCACAGCCCCAAAGGGGTCAGTACATAGACGTACTGGCAAGCAAGACTCACAGTTCACCAAAGTATAGCCCGTCAACACAAGCACAGATGACTTGGGTTCAACGGAAGGAAGGGGATATATAAGATGCTGCAACTGGCTGCGCTAACCAACTACAGAGATTCTATCACTTCCAACTATCAGAAAGGGGATAAGATCGAGTAGTGTAACCAACTGAAAGATAACTTCAAACAAACCCATCCTGGATCTCGCCCCTTATCCAAAGAAGCAATCCGAGGATAACTCACACAGTTGGATTAAAGATGAATCAAGTTATTGTGTCACTAATCCTATTACTAGTCAAGTTGTTAAACATGGGGTGTGAGATTATGAATCATTAGGTTTAAGTTGTCCTGAGTACTTGTTAGCCAGTACTTTCACCAAGTTAACCATAACCGCGGAAAACATGGCTTCTCGAGAAGATTATTCCTGCAGGGTTGCACCAATTTGGCCGTACACGTATGAATAACCCGCCAGATGGGATGCCTCCCACCAAGCGGGGCACTCAACACAACTCAACTCTTCTTCGCATCAAGCCCAAAGCACCTTGGGCGCACGGCTAATCAAGCCCCGAAGAAAAGGGACCCTCATAACACTCTAAGACCGTGTCCCCCTATATGCCGACTACGAAAGTTCCACCCTGCGTTGGGCTCGCAAAAACATGCATGCGGCAAATAGAAAGCACGAACTAAATGAGATGATTTGGATGAGATGCGAATCGAATCAAATTGAGGGGGGCGCCCATACTCGCTTCCCACATGCGGGTAGTGCGCTCATCATGGATCAGTAGACAAGACCCTTTTCCTATTAGGGTCGACACTAGCAGGCCTCAAAACCACACAGGGCCTCCTGCCGGTGCCTTATCATCAAATTATTATTAACCATAATGATGGGGGGATAGTAACCCGGCAGGCCAACTCCAAGGTGTAACCCGGCCCAAAGGATGTTGCACAGGATCCGACTAAGGATAACGAGACTTCTGGAAGGCCCAAAGCTTGTAGGCCTCGTAACCCGGATTGTGGGTTGCGGTAAGGAAAGCTAGGGTTTGTAAGCAGAGTTCGGGTAGGACTCGAGCTGCGCCTTGGAAGGCAAGTACGGGGGGGGTACGGGTGCTTTATAAACCGGCTCCTAGGCTTAGTTTGGCAGAGATTCACGACATAATCATATCACCTGTTATCGAGTATATAGTATAAATCGAGAGCCATATTCGAGACTCGGCGAGTTGAGTGCCGATTCCTAGATCGCTTATCACCATGTTCTCTTTCGAGCTAAACCCTCTCCCAAATACCTGTGTCGACTTGCCCCAAGATCAGTTACCCCTGGTAACATCTGCCGTGATCATCCCACGACAGATGGCGCCCACCGTGGGGCCTGCGTCCAAAGGTGTTTACATCACGGGAGAAGCTCGGAAAAGCATGAGGAACCTCGTCGTCGGAGAGATCTACGACGACCACAAAGGAGAGAAGATGGTGGACGACTCCGGCTGGGGGCCAGAATCGGATCGCCTCGAATCCGGATCTGTCGTTACAATCGGCCGGATCAGCGTCTTCATCGGTATGGTATGTTCCTCTGGCTCGGCTCCTGACGATGTTGGATCTGATTCTGTGTCAGGGGAGGATGCTTGCGACCAATCAGATAGAGAAGAATCAGTTGGAGCAACAGACCAGATAGAAGAATCCATCGCGCAGTGGGAACAGCCGGAGGAGCCGGCATGGGCCCCGCGTGACCCGGACGACGGAAAGGACGATACTGAATCTATACGGGACCTGCTGGAAGACCGGTACGGAGAAGACAACAGCGGAGAAGAACAGCATGAACTCACAACATGCGTAATACGCCGAGCGGCGGTCTACACGGCTCCCGCAGCCAACCTTAATCAAGGAAACATCACCACGGCTCCGGTCGGGGCGGCTCAGGCATTGGCACAGCGACAGGACGTGGCTAACGGAAACCCGATCCCGGCCCGGGTCGACGGAGAGTCGGCATCAGTGACTAGCCGTGCGGCGGATGAGGAGTTGCACGCGAATACGTTCGGATTCCTGGGAAACCGGACACCGGGGGCGGGTCCGTCAAACCCGCGCCACCCGGCCTTGTTCGACAACAATCTGATCCTAGACCCCACTGTCCTCGCTACGGTTATCACTCCGGAAAACGCAGCTGAACGTGTCAGGGACCTGGATGTGGCTCGCCGCGCGCTGGAACAACAAAGAAGGCAAGTGGAAGCAGAGAAACAAGGGATGGCTACGCGTCAACGCGAGCTGGATGCATTGGAAACCCGGCTTCGAGAGGAAACATCTAGAGTACACCAGGGACATCAAACTACACTACCGGCCACGGGTGGGGTCATTAACCCGGCAGCTTTGTTTATTACGCCTCAGGACCAACCGATCCCAGCTGTAAACCAGGGAACTGCGCCTCAGCCGGTGACAGCGGAAGCCCGCGCGGCAAACGTGCAGGCCGGGTTACCCCCACCACGAACCAGAGTCACAACCGGCATCGAGTTGCCGCTGCAGCCGCCGTCACGGTTTCGCACACCAGCAGGCCACTACAACAATCCCATGGACAACGTGTATGCAGCAACGCTCGCATTGAACCAGATCCCGGTAGGAGAATCGCCCTATGCAGAAAGGACCCGGCAAGCGATCGATCTACTGCACACTGCAGTGGCGCAGCAGGCCAATTACCCGGACCACAGAAGCGGGATGCATGGGACGCCATACACCAGTCAACAACAAGGGAATATTCAAGCAAACTCGGCGCGGCGGAGGGAAGAGCAGCAGCAAATGCCGCCTCCTCCCCGTGTTCCGGTAGCATGGGTGGCGCAGGCCGTTGTGGATAGCTCCAGGGCTCGGAGAGCCGGGGCCGGGTCTGCTGCACATGGGCTGCCTGCAGCACCGCGCCCCGCTACGCCCCCGGCTGGATCGCACGCTTCCCGAGTAAGGCCAGTCTCAACCGTCCTCGCAGGGCCCAAGTGTCTCTCGGATGACATCAGAGCTGAACCTTACCCGGAAAAATTCAAAGAGCCGGGAAAAGTAGTGAACTATGAACCGACCATGGATCCGGAAACATGGTTGAGTAGTTATGAGATGGCAATGTCAATCCGCAATGCATCCGAGAATCTTCAAGCCAAGTTCATGTACTTGATGATGTCAGAAGGAGCAGCAAAGTTATGGTTTACCAACCTGCCAGAAAGATCGATCAAGTCTTGGGAAGAACTAAAGACCGCGTTCGTCAAGCACTTTCATGGGACGTGCAGAAAGCTATTCACTATTGATGATTTAGAGCGATGCGTTCAGAAGAAGGGAGAATCAGCACGCAGTTGGGTACGCCGGGTTATGGAGATACTTCACTCATCCACAGAAATTCAGCCCAAAGATGCGCTACAAGCTATGGCAAAAACATGCAAGTATATTCCTTTAGTACAAAAGTTAACTCGCATGAAGTCCAGTAGGAATGCATCGGAGGTTACAATGGGAGAATTAATGGATGCATGCAACAAACACGCTGCAACAGACACTACAGAGGAGGAAGTTGATGACAAGAAAGCGAAGGTGAACACCAGTAACAGTGGAAGAACCGGCAATGGATCAGCACCGAGTAATAACGGAAATAGTCAGAACAAGCGCCCATTTGAAGGAGGTTCCGAGTTTGTAGCTAATACTGAAGCCGGGTCTTCGAGACCCAGATCTGAAGGGAATTTTAATACCGGAAATCATAATGGAGGACACTATCAGGGACCTCCGAGGCCGGGCAACAGTTGGGATATATTCAGGATGGCGTGCCCGAAGCACAGCAGGAACGGCAAGCCGGCTAATCACTCCTTGGAGCAATGCGCCGACTTACAGAGATGGAAGAATGAGGAAGTAAACAGAGCCATGCGAGGAGCGGGTCGGGGAGGAGGCCCGGGTCCAGGTGGAAATTTGGGCAATGGTCCACCCCCAGCCGGTAACCCGGCAGCAGGAAATCCGGGCAACAATCAAGGGGGAGCGGGAGGTTTTCAGGCTAACCCCAAACAGTTGGGTCAATATCATGTGCACACTACTGGAGGCTCTAACAAGGATAAAAAGATATTGAAACAAGCGGTTAATTCAGTCTCTTCCGCTGTTCCGAGGTATTTGAGGTGGTCAGAACAGGAGGTAACTTGGAGCAGAAGGGATCATCCGGACAGGGTCGATCACCCGGAAGTTTTAGCCTTGGTAGTGGCACCACAGGTCAATGGGTATGAGCTGAAAAAAGTCTTGATGGATGGAGGAAGCAGCATCAATATCCTGTACTGGGAAACTTTTCTGCGCATGGGCCTCAAGGAATCTCAATTGCAAAAAAGTACAACAATTTTTCACGGGATAGTGCCGGGTCATTCAGCGTGCCCTGAAGGAAAAATGGCTTTGGAGGTAGCTTTTGGGGAATCAAAGGACAATTATCGGGTTGAGCGGCTTACTTTTGAGGTGGTTAAGTTGCGCAGTCCCTATCACGCATTGTTTGGAAGACCGGCTTATGCCAAGTTCATGGCAAGACCGTGTTATGTGTATCTACAGCTGAAAATCCCGGGTCCTAAGAAGACCATTACCATACACGGAAATCGAGATATAGCAGCTGAATGCGATGAAGGAGATGCAGCAATGGCTGAGCAAGCCAGTAGGAAAGAGGAGCTCAAGCATTACCGATCGCAGGCGAACCTGGCGGAAAGGGCAACGTCAAAAAGGCCGACCTCTGAAGGGGATAAAGCAAAAACCAGGACAGAACAAGATCCTAAGATGGTGGCCTTCGTCAGGAGCGGTCCTTCCAAGCCCCCTGGCGTAGAAGAGGAAATCACACCGCTATCTACAACTAGCCGCGCTACAAGAACGACACACCCGGATTGGCTAACAAACCCGGTACTCATTATGAAAGGGACTAACAAGTGGAGAATGTGCATCGGCCGTGCCAGCCTGGGGCCGATTCTCGAGAAGAACTAAAGCAGTGTAACGGGCAGCAGGTTTCATACGCGCTCTTTTCCTACCCAGGGTACCTAAGGGACTGGGAGGTTTTTAATGAGGCGGCCTGCTGGCACAAATTTTTTCGTATCAATAAAAGAGATGGTTTTCAAGTCTTATCATGGTCTTTGCTTCAAGTACAAGTAAGTGATATTTGTTATTATCAATACATCAGTATCATCAAAATACGTTGCACGTACATGAGTCTTTGGGAATTGAACTGCTTAAATAGTAGTCACAAACCCAGAGACCTGGCCTTGATGCCTATGAGTTATGAGGGCCGATTACTTGCAAGACGAGTACGGCTGCAATCTTATAACCTGACGAAGGAGCCAAATTTCTTGGTTATTCTTACTTAAGCTCGATGTGAATCGCACCAAAGTGGCATGATCTGTTCGCTTACGATTACAATCAAACCATGCAGCCCAATGGGACTTGCTTGACCCTGTTTTTCGTATAGATGTAACAACATGGTATCCACGCGAAAGCCGGCTTACAGTACAAGATAATCAAAAGGGTCATCTAAACCACAAGTCTATGCAGAGTACAAGGCTAAATAGCCGGAAACTCAACAAGTATCAAGCATGACTTCAGTATTTACGTGAATGGCTATTGGTTTTCGGCTTAGTAAAGAGCAGTTTGTCATCTGAGAAAGGCCACACCCCCCTGGCTCGTACTTTGGGTCATGGGGACTGGGGACTTCGAAACAGAAACAATCTGTTTATCTATTGAAGCTCGAAAAAACCTTGGCTTCCGAGTCTTGGGGACTTAAAGAAAAGTCCGCTTATCAAAGCCCACGATACTCGGCTAACCGAGCCTCGAAAAGGGAATCAAAAGCAATCGGGTATCGAGAATAAGCTTAAAAACAAGGGTCGAGATTATCAAAAGCCGGGAAAGGCACAAAGTTATCACGAGTTAAAAGTACAAAGTGACAGTACCAGTATCAATGGCGCAACAAGCGCATCATCAAAATCATACCAGTTTTTTACAAGACATCATCCTACTCGGCATCCTGGGAATGGTCTTCCGGGTCTTGGTCTTGGACCTGCTCCTTAGCCTTTCCAGCAGCATTACCCGGACTTTCCACATCAGGACGGACAGGCGGAGGAACAGCCGGCGTAGAGGTAGACGGCCTTAAGCCTAACTCGGCCTCTCTCTTAGCAGCTTCTTCTTTCCTCCTGGCCAGGTCAGTCGCCCATTTTTCCAGCATGTCGAAGGGAGGGGGTTCCTCCACCAAAATGGTTTTGCCTTCAGCGTCGTACCAACTCATGATTGTGTCCAGTTCCATCTTATCGGCCAAGGCAGTAGCCGAGTGGCGTACGGCGGATTGTATAACTTTGAAATCCTTGGGCGTAAACTTGGAGCCGTCAGCCTTGAATTCTGGAAACCCGGATATTACCTTTGCCGGGTCAAGCTTAGGAAAATAAGCTTTCGCCAGCGTAAAGGCCCGGGTCATACCGACTCGGCAAGACGAGCGCTTCCATATTTCAATCCATCTAGGCACCGTCGAAAAAGCTTGCATAAGGTTTTCTTCGCCTGGGTATACCTCGGAAGGCCATTTCACGGCATCCAATAAAAGCTTTGTGCCGGCAAAAAATGTTCGGAGCACAGTCTTTAGCGTTTTAGTCATAGCAACGGCATCGTCCTCTGGAGCAGCAAGGTTAGCACCTGCAATTGAAATAAAATAAAGCATATCAGTAATCTTGATTATTATAACGATAAGATAGAGGCATGTAAGTTAATCGCGAACAAAGCTTACTTAGCAAGATGCGATAAGTGTCCGCAACCTGGTTCGACAAGTTTTTCAGCGTAGATTGGGCAGCATCGTATTTCTTCTTGTATCTGGAGACATCTTTTTTCAAAGTCTTCACCTCCGCCTCAAGGGTTCTCTGCGCTTTACTTCAGCAAGCAGGAGCTGCTCGGTCTTGAGTAATACCTCGTCGGACCGAGTAATTTCCGCCTGCAAGGAACGAGTAAAACTGTAAGTCAGATATCATGACAAGCCGAATATTGTATGAAGTACCGAGCACAACTTCAGCAAGTTATGCTCCGAACTTGGGGACTGGGTGTGTAGTAAGGAATATCAAATAATGTTACCTGATGTGTTGCGGCCATACGCTCCAAGACATTTCCCTCTGAAGCTTTCATGGACAGGAGAGCACTCATCAGCTGGTTAAAATCATTGTTATCCGAGTTAGAAGACACGGGGGCGTGGAAATTTGGAGGAGAAGTTTTCTTCGTAACAGGAGACGGCACCCGGGTCATCCGAATGTCGGAGTTTGGCCCTCCTCCCGCGCCCGCAGCTGCGCCTTTTTCCTTCTCTCTTGCGTGCGAGGCTATTGGATACCCGGCTTCTTGCCTAGCCGGGTTCGCTGGTGACGCTTGCTCATCACCAGCTGTGGTGAATGCATCGTCAGTCGGTTTATTCTTACCCCGGTCCTCAACTTCCATGTCTTCCTGGTCGCTAACAACGACCGTGGCTCTATAGAAAGTGCAAAGGTGCAGTTAGCGCATAAGTCATGAAAAGGGCGATAAAAGTTCGGCATAACATCAGGAAAAGAACTTTACCCGGGGTTCACCGCGAAGTCCGAGGGAAAGCCGCTGCTGGACCCGGAAGATACTGAAAAATACCAAGCAAGGTGTGAGATTACTTTGTGAGGGAATGTTTGGGAAAGATTCTTGTGTATGGTGAATACCAGTATGTCGAGCTGGAGACGATGAAGTACCCGGGTTAAGGGTCTCATTACCCGGATGGTTCCGGGTCACTCTACGTTTGGACGCAGGTGGCTCCTTCAGTTATGGCCAAAGGGGTGATGACAGGGTTAGCTCATGAATGATATCACGGGAACGCAAATTAAGCACAAGGAAATGAAATGAAACCTGGAAAACGATTCCTTGGGGTTTTCTTTTGGATCCGGCTTTAATTGCTGGCTCCGGTTCATCTTCATCACTGGCAGACTCCACCTTGCCGTCCGTTTCTTCCTCCTCGTCTTGGTCTTCTTGTTCTGAAAGTAATCAAGATTATAGTATGGAAATGAGAAGTAGGGCATGACGTATTCAAGGGGACTAAGTATGTACCTTCGTCCGAGTTAACGGCCTCCCCTTCCTCTTTCGGGTTTCCGGAGTTAGGAGGAGTATCCGCCTTCCAGAAGTCACTGTCGGCCTGAGGTGGAGACACCAGAGCAAGGATTAACAGTTGTATCAAGAGGAACGAATAAAATTGAACTTGTTAGAATTAGGTCCTTACCGCGGGGGCCGGGTTCTCGAGGGTGAAAGGTTCTAATCCGGCTATGTTCCGGATCACCTCGAGCTTTTTCGTCAGAAAGCCCTTGATTGTTTTGTTGGCATCGCTAGGAGCGAAATTGCTGGTGGAGTATCGGATCGGGTCTGTGGTTTGACCCGAGTATTCGCACATCAGCTTTGCGCGGATGGAGTTGGGTTGGATGCGGAAATCGACCCAAGTCTTCACCAGGTTGAGCCCGATGAGGCCTTGGGCTGATAAGATGGAGATTTTAGCCAATGAAGGCAGGATTGCCTCCCTGTCTGAGTGAGGGGCAAAGGCGTTGAAAGTTTCAGAGATATCGAGCTGACCCTCCGAGTAACCCGGCAATTTCTTTTCGCCGGGTGGGGAAGTGTCCCGGCAGTAAAAGTATGAGAGCTGCCAGTGCTTTACGTGGGAGTTGAGGGTGAGAGGAGGCATTAAGGAGTTCTTGCGGCGTTGGATGGAAACCCCGCCGCAAGCAAGAAGTGCACCGTCGCCGCTTTCGCGGCACGGTTTGCACTGGAAGAGTTCGACGAAGAGGGCCAGACTTGGCGGAGTGCACAAGTAAGACTCGGAAAGAACGATAAAATGAGTGATGTTTAGAACGGAGTTGGGTCCTATGTCGAAAATGCGAAGGCCATAATGGCTTAAAACGTCGCGAAAGAAAGGATGACCCGGAGGCCGGAAGCCCCGGGTCACATGTTCAACAAAACAGATTACCTCATTTTCTGCTGGAGTGGGCCGGGTCTCATTACCCGGTACTCTCCACTGGATAGTCTCCTGAGGGGGTAGAACCCCTAGTTCAACCAGTTCCTCTAGTTTGGCCTTGGTGACGGAGGACCTCCCCCAGTTGGCGGATATGGAATTTGTGGTTTTGGCCTTAACTGGCTGCTTTCCCTGCTTCTTGGGCGCCATGGGGTTAACCTGAAAAAGCGTACAAGGAAAGGATGTGAGAAGTGAAAACTCGGAAATTGTCAGTTGAGCAAGTGTTGGTAAGTTAAACATGATCCGGGTATTACTTTGCTAAGCCAGGTATGAGTTGTCCGGGTATCGCACATTATTACAAAGGTTGTGGAATCTTATGCATAGATAAGTGTTCGGGGAGGGTAAATGGATGCCCGTACATCTATTATGAGCAAATGAGCCGGAGAGGAAAGACTTTCCGGGTGATAGGAGTAAAGGCGGAAAATTTAGACGACTCCAGCCCAGATTGGGAATCTCATTTCTGGATTTGTGGCAAAATTAGTGATTACAAGTGATAGGAGAGTGAGTTAAACTGTGTATCTTATCTATTGGGTGAGCTAGAGCAAACACTAGTGACTTGATTCGGCATGACCCGAGAAATCGTGGGCGGCTCGGTTCAGATCTAACTTGAGGAGAAACTAAGAAATTACGAGGATAAGTTAGAGGATGTAGAAGACTTACCGAAGGAGATTGAAGCGAAGCTTTGCGGAGTCAGATGACGCAAGCTTGGTGCCCTTTCACGATTCTTGGCGGGCAAATCGGAGGTTTGGTGGCGGATTTGGGCGGTGGAGTGAACCGCGCTGTGGCGGAGCGCAAACGGCGGCGGATGGGCTCCGGTGACGCGCGCGGGGCTTCCGTGATGGCGCTCTGTGGGCTCGAGCTTGAAAGGAGGAAGGAAGAGGAATGGGGAAAATAAGCCGTTGGAGCTAGGGTTACTTCCGAGGGCTTATTTATAACGGCCAGGGTGGAAAAACTTAGCCCAACGGGCGGAACCCGGGAAATACGGGGTAATGGCTGTCTATTTCGAAATTTGCGAGATACATTTTTAGCATGGAGGGAGGTGTTCAGATAAAAAAGGAAGGAAGATCTTTTCCTTGGTATCAGGATTAATTATCGAGAAAAGTGTAGAGTCGTGGAGTTTTTATTAAGACTCAGACCTGGAAAATTAGGAGAAGCATTTGGAGGAGAGCCGGGTTATTGCATGGTCACCATGGAGTTGGACCCAGCCATTTATCAAAGCATTGTAACCCGGCCTCCATACGCTTGAGCGTTTGATATTTTTGCAGGGAATAGCCAGCGCTTCAAGGAGGAATCCAGGAAGCCCAAGCTATTCTGGGGACTACTGATGGGGGGATAGTAACCCGGCAGGCCAACTCCAAGGTGTAACCCGGCCCAAAGGATGTTGCACAGGATCCGACTAAGGATAACGAGACTTCTGGAAGGCCCAAAGCTTGTAGGCCTCGTAACCCGGATTGTGGGTTGCGGTAAGGAAAGCTAGGGTTTGTAAGCAGAGTTCGGGTAGGACTCGAGCTGCGCCTTGGAAGGCAAGTCAGGGGGGTACGGGTGCTTTATAAACCGGCTCCTAGGCTTAGTTTGGCAGAGATTCACGACATAATCATATCACCTGTTATCGAGTATATAGTATAAATCGAGAGCCATATTCGAGACTCGGCGAGTTGAGTGCCGATTCCTAGATCGCTTATCACCATGTTCTCTTTCGAGCTAAACCCTCTCCCAAATACCTGTGTCGACTTGCCCCAAGATCAGTTACCCCTGGTAACATCTGCCGTGATCATCCCACGACACATAATATTAGCATGATTGATTGATTGATTAAACATCGAGCCCCCAGAACATAATACAAGATATAGTAACTGAAAGTAACGGGTATCAGACTCGAGCAAAACAACCTAAGAATACTAGTAAGACACTGGCTCAATCAATAGGGTTGTAGGAGGGGTGGTGAGGCAATATCAGGGTTAAAGGTTTCATGTGATAGGTTCGTAACAGCAACAACTACTATTAAGGCTAGCAGAAATAGACAACGGAAGTATCGGTAACCAGGGTTGAAAGGAACACAATGGTTCATGTGAGTGATAACTTGCCTGCGAACTCAGCAGCCTGGTACTGAGCTAGATCCTCAGAAGGGGTGCTGTAAAGGTCGTCTGTCTCAACGTCGTCGTCTATTCGAGAAGAAGCAAACAAACAAAACAGGAATGTAAACAATCATTATCATGGCATTGTGCACAATCAAGATGATGCATGACAAGTTAATGGTTGCATCAAAACAAACTAGCTAACATGATAACACAATTTAAATGGACCCCTATGCTATTTTGAGTGGCATATGGGAAAGGGTCCATAATTTAGTGGAACAAATGATTTACAATTAATTATTATGTGAAAGTTGTTAGCATGATGCATGCATGATGGTAACAACAAAATAACAACAAATAACATGCAAGTGATAAAAGGATTTAACAAGTTTTGGAAATCATTTATTAAGTTTGGAAAGTTTGGTTACTTAAACATGTCACACAAACAATTATTGTTTTCATCAATTTAAAGTGTGCAGAACAATTAACAAAATTTATATTTGAAAAGAACATCAAATTTTAGTTGGATTACATGTTTCAAATATGGAAATTTGAATTAGGATGAATTTATTAGGAATTAAACAATATTAAACAAGTTTTAATTGAATTTAAGACAAGTTTGAATATTATTTGAATTTTATGTGTTCAAATCATAAATTCAAATTCACATTTGAAAAGTTCACACTTTGATGGTTTGAAAACATATTTTGCATGTTCAAAAAATATTTTATTTTGAGCAAGTTATGATTTTTATCAAATTTAAATGAATTAAACAAGTATTAAATTATTTAGGCAATTTAAATTATTCAAACAGTGAAACAAATTTTATATTTGAATAGGATATTCAAAATGGTATGAAAAACATATTTTATTTGCCTTATTTGGAATTAGTATGAATTATTTATGAATTATTGGAAATTACATTTGAATTATTCAAATTTGAATTTTATATGCATTTTGAAAATTCAAAACAGTACACCAATGGGATAATTGGATAGACAATTAAATTTGGAGCCATAAACATATACAACTTTTATTAATTGGACTTATAGATTAAACGTTATTAAAGATTGGGTTTTAGTGTTTTATTCTGCCATTTAAAAGAAATAGAAAATAAAACAGATTCGTTTTAAATGTTTGTTACGGGCCAGCACCCTAGCCGCAGCCACTGCAGGGTGGGCCACGGGCCCTGGTGTGCTGGCGTGGCAAGGGAGAGGCTGACAGGGGGCCCTCCCTGTCAGCGCTCGGCTGCAAAAAGTTGGGATAAATCCCGGGGAAGCGAGGGATCGAACCCAGCACCCCTCGCTCGCGCGCGTTGGACTGAAACCACTGCGGTGTGTTTCGCTCGTTTGACAATACTAGCGATTCAGAAAGGATATTGTTCAGCCCCCAGCGTTAACTGACGAAATTGACGAGCAAATGTTTCCTCGACTGAACAGAACAACGTTGATCGCCGGCGGGGAAACACGGGCCCGTGCTCGACGTGGTGGTGCGGCCGTGTGCTGGAAGCGTGCGCAGCTGCTGGTGCACGCAGAGGGTAACAGAGAGGGATAGGTGGTGGCTCACCACCGGAAGTAGCCGATGCGGAGGCTCGGTGACGTGCGGTGACGGAGGCGACGGCGGCGTGGTCGGAGGCGACGGCGCGGATCCAGTGGCCCTTCTTGCTCCCTCCGGTGTCCAACGTGTAGAGGAGGAAGAGGTGGCTCGGTTCCAGTAGATAGATGGCTAGGTGGGGCTAGGAGGTGGCGGCGCCATCGGAAAATTCAGAGTTGCTGTCGCCGGGGAGGAGGCAGTGAGGAATTCCGGCGAGAGGGAGAGGAGTGGCGGCGGATCCGAGGGGGAATAGGAACCCTAGGCTCTAGGGCATGGCGCCAGGGGCCTAGGTGGTACTTATAGGGGGTCGGAGCGCCTCCTGGCCGTCCGGCGCCGCCGTACGCCGACGTGGCGTGCCCGGATGGCCGCCGTACTCCAAATAGATGGATCGCACGCTTTTCGAAGCGGTACGCGCGCGCGTAAGCGGGCTGGGCTGCGCGCTGGTTAGGGTTAGGTGGGTTTGGGCTGGTTAGCTGCCGCGCGCGCAGCTGGCTTGCTCCTTTTATTTTTTTCCTTTTCTGTTTTTTTTGTAGTGTTTGGTTTTGGAAGAAAAAGGTAGGTTTTATTCTAGTAAAAATTCCAGAAAAATTAGGTTAAGATTGTTAGGTTAAAAGAAAACATTAGCCAAGTTTTGTTTTCAGAAAACTTTAAATTTGCTTGATGTTTGTTTGTAATTCAAATTTGGATGCCTTTCTTTAATTAAGTGATCATTTAATAAAATCAAACTTTGAATAGGGGAACCCTTATGATTTAAAGTGATTAAAATTAGTTGATTGGCTTGTTAATGTTTATAAGTTCAAAAGTGGTTCTGTTTGATGCATTTGATTTGAAATTGAAATTTTATTTGGATTTAATTGATTGAATTAATTGTTTGATTAAAACCAACAATTTAAGGAGTGATCAACATGGAATAAAATGGAACAATTTGGTTGTTTTCATTTGTGATTTTTATTCCAAAAGTTGTAACAGAGCAAGTATGAAAAACCATTTAAATTTGTTTGAGTTTCATTATGAAAAACAAGATAACACAGATGCAAAACAAATAGTAACAAATGCATCAAATAAGTAAACATGATGATATGATGCAATACTTGAATTAAAACAATATATCAAACATTCTAAGGGATATTTCATACTTGGGATGTTACAGAGTATTTATGCTCGATAGTGGGTTCATGCCTCCTTTGCATCTGTGCTCGAGTGACAGAAATGTGACGGATGGAGGATGTGTTGTTGCCATTAGGGAGAAAACAACGATTCTTACTTTGTTTACATTACACACTTTGCTTACGGCAATTATCTCTTGCTTGCAACTTAATACCCAACGTTTGTTCGGATGATATTCGGAGGGTAGTGATAGATGTAGTTGGATGACGGTCTATGTATCTTGTTGTAATGCACGCATGAATCTCATAGTAATCATCAGGTCATATGCATGTTTCATTATCTATCAATTGCCCAGCTGTAATTTGTTCACCACACATGTTAGCTATCTTTTATGGAGAGACACCACTAGTGAACTGGGGACCCCGGTCCATTTTCTCATAGTGATAATACATACATTGCTTCCACTGTTTTCATATTGCTAGTGTTGTTTTCATATCGTTCCCATACTATTTTCCTCACCATACGTTTAACCTCTTTGTGTTCAACAAAACCGGTGAGATTGACAACCTTCCTGCTTCGTTGGGGGCAAAGTGAATTGATTGTGCTGTGTAGGTTCCATATTGCCGCTGAACCAGTAGTGCGCCCTACCACCTCAGCTGCATCAACCTTCGAAAGTTGCTTCTTTCTCCTACTGGTTGATTCAACATTGGTTTCTTTTCTGAGGGAAACTTGCTGCTGTGCTCATCAAACCTTCCTCTTGGGGTCTCCTAACGGGTGCAAGACCTGCACCATCAAGCTCTTTTCTGGCGCCGTTGCCGGGGAGGAAGAGAATATCTGCAAGGGGAGTCTCTCACTTCCAATCTCTTTATTGTGTTATTGTTTTGCTTAGTTTATTTTATTTTGTCTTGTTTGCTTCTATTTATAAACAACACAAAAAATAGTTCTTATTCTAGTTGTTGTTTTATCCTGTTTTTAATCTTGATAAAACGAGTACCCCTGAGAACACTAAGCGTTGTGACTTTACTAGCACCAACAACAATGATTTCATTAGCACACCTATTGCTCCACCTGCTCCTACTGCTAATTTTTATGAGATAAAGCCCGCCCTGTTAAATCTTGTTATGAGAGAGCAATTTTCTGGTGTTAGTACTGATGATGCTGCTGCCCATCTTAATAATTTTGTTGAACTATGTGAGAAGCAAAAATATAAAGATGTAGATGGAGATATTATTAAATTAAAATTGTTTACTTTATCTTTGAGAGGAAGAGCTAAAGAATGGTTGCTATCTTTGCCTAGAAATAGTATTGATTCTTGGACTAAATGTAATGATGCTTTCATTGGAAAATATTATCCTCATGCTAAGATTATATCTTTAAGAAGTACCATTGTGAATTTAAGCAACTTGATAATGAGCATGTTGCTAAAGTTTGGGAAAGAATGAAATCTTTAGTAAAGAATTCTCCCACTCATGGATTGACTACTTGGATGATCATCTAAACCTTTTATGCAGGTCTGAATTTTTCTTCAAGAAACCTTCTGGATTCAGCTTCTGGAGGAACCTTTATGTCCATTACTTTGGGGGAAGCAACAAACCTTCTTGATGATATGATGGTAAAATATTCTGAATGGCACACCGAGAGAGCTACAACAGGTAAGAAGGGAAATTCTGTTGAACAAAACTCATCTTTGAGTGATAGACTTGATGCTATTGTGTCTATACTTGTGAATGGCCATGCTCCTATTGATCTAAACAATGTTCCTTTAGCCTCTTTGGTTGCTCAAGAAGAGCATGTTGATGTGAAATTCATTAAAAATAATAATTTCAACAACAATGCTTATAGAAATATATTTTTGGCAATAATTATAGGCCATATCCTCCCAATAATAATAATGGTTATGTAAATTCTTATGGTAATTCCTACAACAACAATAAAAGTGTACCCTATGATTGATGACCCAAAAGTATAGGGGGTGTATCGTAGTACTTTTGATAAATGAGAGTGTCGAACCCAACAAGGAGCAGAAGGTGTTGACAAGCAGGTTGGATAGAGAATTCACTGTAAACACTAGCAAACAGGTTTTTGGAGGTTTTTGATATAGCAGATAAATAAAGTGCGAGTAAATAAAGTGAAGTAAATAATATTGCAGCGAGTGGACCAATCCTTTTGAGAGCAAGGGACAAGCCGATTGTGTTACTTATGACTACCAAACGTTCTCGAGGACACATGGTAATTTCGTCGAGTGCTTTCGCTTCATTATGGTTGATTAATATCCATTGGTTCGTGAAGTGTTGTGTGGGTGGACCTATGCTAATGCACTGCCCAACTAGGAGTAATACATACTTGTGATTATACCCCTCGTAAGCATCCGCATATACAAGAAAGTAATTAAGATAAACTAACCACACCTTTAAACTCCGGGATTCTACGCTCCCTCGTGCATTGGTTTCCTAACGAGGATTTAGGTTTCTGTCACTCCACCAACCCCGCAATTAGTAGCCAAATACACAATGCATCCTCCTAGGCCCATAAAGATGAAGTATCATGTAGTCTACGTTCACATGATACCACTAGAAGAATAGCACCACAACTTAAATACCGAACCACCGGATATTACTTCAATATATCTTCACTACTAACATCATGACTTCTCCCATGTCCTCAAGAACTAAACGAACTACTCACAAGACATCATATGGATCATAATCAGAGGTGATTTAATGGATGATAACAATCTGGTCATAAAGTGCTAACACCGATAAATCTCACAAGCATGAACTACTAACAAGTAATCCACACCGGGAGAGAGATCCAATGTAAAACAACGATATAAGCCCCTAATTGTTCTAGCGGGATGACGGTGGATGATGAGGGTGATGGTTCTGGTGATGAGGATGATGATGACGATGATCCCGATGAATCTCGGAGTAATGACCGTGACGATGGCGGTGATTTCCCCTCTCCGGAGAGGAATTTCCCCGACAGATTTCTCCCTGCCAGAGAGCTTTTCTCTCTTGGGTGTTTTCCAACCCGAGGCGGCGGAGGAATAATTATTTTGTGATGGTATGAGGCTTAGGGTTCCCTGAGGGTCAAGTACGCGAAAGATATCCCCAAGAGGTGGGCCAGGGTGGCCACACCACCTGGTAGCGCGACCGGGGGGCACCTCATGGTGTGGGCCCCTGGTGCCCCCCTCTGGCTCCCCTTCTGGATGGACTCCTCCTCTGAACTTCTAAGACCCCTCCGGTGTCCCCCTTCTTCTTCCGATCTTCTGAAATAGGGTATCTCGAAGGTGCTTTTTCCATCAGATTTCTGTTCCTCGTGTTTATTCTCCAAAAATTATGAAACATGCAAAATAAGATACAATAACATAAGGGATGCATAGATGAAATATATTGATGAATAACAGAAACTAACACCATAAAACGATGATGCAAAATGGACGTATCAATGATCTTGAAAACATGCTTAAGAATTTTATTAGTACACAAACTGCTTTTAATAAATCTGTTGAGGAAAAGTTTGGCAAAATTGATGTTCTTGCTTCTAAAGTTGACAGCCTTGCTCTTGATGTTGATTTTCTGAAATTAAAGGTTATGCCTCATGATGTTACATAAATAAAAACTCTAAATGCCATTCAAATTCAAATTGATGAAAATGTTAGTATGTTAGCTGAATTGCATGCCAGATAAGAAAGAGAAGATGAAATAGCTAGGAAAAATAATATAGATAATGTTTGCACCATTACCACCACTAGTAAAACTGAAGCTTCTCGTGCTAGTAAACCTTCTACTATCAATGGTAAAGTAACTGATGTTGGCAATACTCCCACTTCTGCTATTAAAAGTGCAAAACTGCCTGAAACTGCTCAAAATGTTCCTGATGAAAGTGCTAATTTTTTTAGAAACATTGGAGACAATGGCCCCATTACCTTTGATAAAAATGATCTTGACTTTGATGATTGCAACATAAATTAACTGATTAAGTTCCGACAAAAGCTTGCTAGTTGTACTAATGCTAGTACTATGAATATGGCTTTCAGAAAACATATTAAAAATGCTCTCATGCAAATTAGAGAAGACGAATTAAGGTGTGAAACCACTATCCCTAGGAAGTTAGATTATGGTTGGGAACCCATCATTAAAATGAAAGTGAATGATTTTGATTGTAATGCTCTATGTGATCTTGGTGCTAGTATCTCTGTTATGCCTAAGAAACTTTATGATATTCTTGATCTACCACCTTTGGAGCACTGTTAGTTAGATATTCGTCTTATTGATAATGTTAGAAAGAAACCTTTGGGGAGAGTTGATGATGTTCTTATCATGGTTAATAATGACCTTGTCCCCGTTGATTTTGCTGTCATGAATATTGAATGCAATGCTTCTTGACCAATTGTTTTGGGAAGACCTTTTCTTAGAACTGTTGTTGTTGTTATTGATATGAAAGAGGGGAATATTAAATTTCAATTCCCGCTCAAGAAAGGTATGGAACACTTTCCTATAAAGAGAATGAAGTTTCTTTTTTATTCTATTATTCGAACAAATTACAATTTGGATGCTTCACCACTTGAAAACACTTGATTCCACTTTTCTGGGCCTAGCTAAAAGGCGTTAAAGAAAAGCACTTCTTGGAAGATAACCCATGGTTTTATTTTTTGCTTTGTTTTTCTCTGTTTTCTTTGAGTAAAGGGGTTGTATACTTCTGTAGAAACTCCTTTGTATATTCATTTTAATGTACTAGTTGTGCCAAGTAAATTTCTAGCGAAAGTTGGAGTTGGTTTTGGATTTCTGCGCAGGGAACAGATTTCTCCTGTCCAGCGTAAAAAATCGTATAAATTCCAGAAAGATCAAAATGACCTGAACTTTTTGTGCTTATTCCTCAGCTAATTCGTAAACTTTTTTGTTCTTTATGTTTTTTATCTCAGCAACATAAGTGCCCCGAAAAATTTCGTATTTACAAACTTTTCTGGTTGTGGCAGATTCTGCCATTTTTCTTGCATTTGCTCTTTTACTATGTCAAGTTGATTTCTTTGCTTTACCAAAACATTAGTGGCTGTAGATAATGTTTAAAAGTATCAATAGCACTTGTGCCCATGCAGAACCCATGAATTTTTTATTGTTGCACTAACCCTCTAATGTGAATTACTTTGAGTGTGGTGTGAAGGAAGTTTCAAGGGTCAAGAGAAGAGGGTGATATAATGTGACCAAGAAGAGTGCAAGGTCAAAACTTGGGGATGCCCCCGTGGTTCATCCCAGAAAATTCTAAGAAGATTCAAGCGTCTAATCTTGGGGATGCCCAAGGCAGCCCCTTCTTCATCAACAATTTATCAGGTCACTTCTAGTGAAACTATATTTTTATTCGGTCACATCATATGAAGTTTACTTGGAGCGTCTGTTTGTTTTTATTTTGTTTTCCTTACTTCATTAATAAATTTGGACCCTATCATTCTTTTTTGGGGAGAGATACACGCTCCGCTTTTTCGTTTGAATACATGATATGCTAGTATTCTTAGTTTTTCTTCTAGCTGCTGCAAAAATTCCTGTTTAGCTCTTGTTTTCATTGCATATCTTATTTAGAGTTGTTAGTTTTAGTAGTTTTATGTGAGTTCTCTCATGTTTGCTTTCTATAGCATTTAGAGAGTTTTTGTTAAAGCATGATTTGTATGGTGCTTGTTGGGAAAAGAAACTGCTACTTGAGGTAGAATTTTTAATGGTGCAAGCAGAAGCTTATATAGACTGTGGCTAGAACTTTTTCATGTCATGCTAGATGTTATTTTAGTTTTAAAGAGTTGTGGTTATTGAATAGCATGATTAGCCTCAAATAGCTGAGAGTGTTTGATTTTCCATTGAAAGAATCATGAGTTGTTCTTGTCATATTGAACATAAATTTGTGGTGTTCTCCTTTGAATGTTTTATTTGGTTGACTTGGCGCATGCTCACACCATGTTTATGACTATGAAAAAGTCATGAATAGCCTCCATGATCATTTAGTTTTTGAACTTGTGGTACCACTTATGCTTTTATTAATGATGTTTATGTCGCTATGGATGATTATGGCTCTTATGCTCTCTTGATTTGTCGCTCCCAGTCTTTTACTAGCCTCCACCTGTACAGAGTATGAGCTCTACTCGTGCATCCAACTCCCTAAAACCAAAGTTTTCCCATTCCACCATACCTACCTACATGTGGTATTTAACCGCCACTCCAAAGTAAATTTCTCATGTGTTACCTTTAAAACTTTCAAAATTACTCCTGTTTTGTGCTCCTGTTTTAGCTCATGAGGATGTAAATAAAGAATATTTATCTCACTTGTTGATTGGACTTTCACACCTTGGACTAGTGGCTTCATCCGCTTATCCAATGATAGAAGAGCTAGCAGCGGGGTGCCCAGCCCCTAATTAATAACACAAATTCTCTTCGCTATTTTTGCCCCTGATTTATCAGTCAAAGCATAATTGTGTAAACAAAAGAGAAAGAGGGATGACCTTCTACCCAGATGTTTCCTTCTATGGGAGCCTCTCTTGTGAAGTGTAGTTGGCTTGTGACGTACTGTATTTTCTGTTTACCATTCGTTGACATAAGCATACACCTCTCTTAAAACATATACACTCCTCCACGGTATGTGATTGTTGGCAGGCACCCGAGGATTCGGTTAGCCATGGTTTGTGAAAGATGGCTGGGAGGAGTGTCAAGTTTTCAATACCTCTGTTTAACAAAATAAAAGTTCTATCACATAAGTGATCCATGCTTCCCTCTGCGAGGAGCCTTTATTTTACTTTTATGTTGAGTCTCCACCTTCTAACTTTATGCACAGTTGAGAGAGCATTTTTATCATTCTGAGTTTTATGTGCATTTGTCCCAGAAACATTATTAATTTATTCATGATGTGTTATTGCTTTTTCTCTAATTATTTATTCTAGTCTTCCTCGTGAACTTTGAAGGTGTCCTGGCATTTATGTTTTGCCCCACTCTTAAGGACTAGTGATATATCACTTTGACATGTTTTCTCTATACTTGAAACAAACGTATATCTTTCTTTGCATTGTTATTCATGTTCTTTTATTTGAGTTACTTCTCATGATGCAAAGTGATTGCTATGCTTTATTATTAAAGTTTTATTTATCATGCTTGTGTTTAAGTTCTATGATCTCATCTTACTTATGCTTTTACATTATTGATGATCAAGTTTATGTTGGTAGCATGTCACCTCAGAAATTATTGTGTTTGTATCGTTTACCTACTCAAGGATGAGTAGGAACTAAGCTAGGGGATGTTGATACGTCATAAACGAATCCTTAATTTCTGATGTTCCATGGTGTTTTCTTATTGTTTCCCACATATTTTCTATACACTTTATGTCATTTTTATCGATTTTCCGGACTAACCTATTGACAAGATGCCACAGATCCAGTTCCCTTTTTTCTGCTGTTTTTAGTTTCAGAAAAGTTGTTCTGGAAATATTCTTAGAATTGGAAAATTCGAAACCCGGAAGTCTTAGAATTCCCGAAGGTTCCACGGAGTCCAAAAGAGACCCGGATTGGGGCCTCAGGGGGCCCACATCATAGGGCAACGCGCCCCCTGGCCGCGTCGGGAAGTGGTGTGGGGCCCCAAGCCTCCATCGCCTTTGCCCTTTCGCCTATTTAATCCCCCCGAGACATAAACCCTAGAAATATCCCACTTTTTTCCGAGAAACACCCGAGGCCGCCGTCACCGTCATCCCGGGATCGGGAGGGTTCTAGAGCTCTCCCCAGCACCCTGCCGGAGGGGGAAATCATCACCGGAGGGGTCTACACCACCATGCCCTCCTCCGAAGTGATGTGTGAGTAGTTCATCCATGGACTACGGGTCCATAGTAGTATCTAGATGGTTGTTCTCTCCACTTTGTACCTCATGTTTAGATCTTGTGAGCTTCCTAACATGATGAAGATCATCTTTATGTAATGCTACATGTTGTATTTGCTGGGATCTGATGAATGTTGAATGCTATGTCTTCTGATTATCAATCTATCATGTTATCTTCATGCTTATGTTATTTATAATCTTTTATGCTCTCCGTTATTAGTAGATGCTCTGGCCAAGTAGATGCTAGTAACTCCAAGAGGGATTATTTATGCTCGATAGTGGGTTCATGTCTCCTTTTCATATGTGCTCGAGTGACAGAAACATGACGGATGGAGGATGTGTTATTTCCATTAGGGAGAAAACAACAATGCTTTGTCTAAGGATGATGTTATTGTTTACATTACACACTTTACTTACTGCGATTATCTGTTGCTTGCAATGTCGAGACATCGTAGTAGTTTTCATAGACGGGGGTGCCATGAGACTACGGTAGAGACATGGGGTAACGGGATTGCGTGGTGGACAGTGAACACAGGATTTACCCAGGTTCGGTACGTCGCGACAGTACGACGTGCCTACTCCTGCACTCTCACTTATCAGGGCTAAAGCCTGTGTATAGAATTACAATGTGAGGTTTAGATCTAGCTATTCGCAGAGGATCAACTTCCCGGCGAGTTAGCCTATAGCTTCTTCTCTGTTATCCATTATCAAACTTATCTCCCGTCCGGCTTTATATAATAGACGGATTAGGGCTTACAGAATAGGAAACCTAGAAGACTACGGTAACTACAACTTGGAAAGTAAGGAATCCGTCTTCTCCTCCAAGCCAGATCACGTGGGCCGTGATCCGGGTCCTTCTAGAATCCGGCTTCTGTGCGTCGGGTTACTGGGCCGCCCAATGGACCATAGTCCACTACCGCTTGGGCCACCCTGGTAATCCGGCACTTTGACTACCATCTGATATACCTGTAAGGACCCCAGACCGGCAGTCTGAAACCCTACGTATGCATACATTCACGATCCCAGAAAGATCAGTCGTGAACAACATACACAGTTGGCACACAGAAATACATCATCCATTACACGAATACATAAAGGTATTACATAAAAGATCACATGATCAAGTTTAGCACAACTGCCAAAAGGGCAGGCACTTAACAAACACAGCGGAAGACAAATAAAACACAACGTAGTTGAGCCCAAGTCACGCCTTAACCTACAGGCTGCTGACCCGGAGACAATCCTAGTTCGCAAAGCCGTCAACTCCGTACTTCTCTTCATAGATATCCTTCGGAGGTTCCTTCTCAAAATCTGATAAGTAGATACCAGGGGCGAAACCATAATGAGTACATTTGAATGTACTCAGCAAGACATCCATCATGTCACTTACCAACATGCAAATATGCTTATATGGTGGAATAGGTAGGCTATAAATATGGTTCACTATCAATGGTGTTCATATATGATGACACCACAGTTGCAGTCAGGTTAATCTGTATCTTCGTTGAAGAAGATACTTCAGAATAAAATAATATAGTTTTATTTCTCTTGTAGATATCACATGTACAAGAGGTTTTGTAAAGTTTTGTTAAAGAATATTTTCTCTTTGCAAAACTTCTTGGAATCAGTTTCCAGAATTCTTGCTTAGAGTAGAAAAGGTTTTCTTTGCAAAACATTTTGTTTTGTATCACATCATCTGGCTTTTCATCATCGACGATACCTCCACGGTATACGTCTTCCTTTCCGAACTTCACAAGTTCAACAATTCCTTTCCAAAATTTCCCTTTCAAAAACTTCCTTTTTGAAAACATTGACACAATGCTAGCTACATGGCCATTCAACTGTCCATATCCGAGGACGCGGCTTCTTCGAAAAAGTTGTACTCTGCAGAGGTGTACACATCCACCAGATCCAGTACACCTCCCGTGAACAATCACGGACTGTAACAACAGTATGTAAACATCAGGTATCTGATCATAACCATCCACTATGTTCAAGCTAGTATATGCCTATCTCTCGATTGAGGTTGTTCTCCCCGGCATCAAGTCCCACCCTGCCTAGCCAGGAGCCTCAATGAATGCATCCGGAGGGAAAATTAATCCCACACTTTATATGCCTCAACATTGGGAGTTTTGACGACATTCGGTTCGAGGGTACGACGCCCCTTATAGCAAGTGAGATAGCACACACTAATAAGAACAAACTTCAAGTTAAGCCCCGTGCCCATGTTGGGGTAGGGTGGCAGTACGGTAAAGGTTGTCCGGCGAAGACTAGGTTATGTGTCATTTTTGAAAACACCACTTTCTCAAAAATGACCACTTCCACATTCCTCCGGAGAACAAGGATCCGCCTTTTCTCCGGGTTTTTCCGTAAAGCCTTTGTTTCGTAGAATCACAATTTTAGGGTGTCCACTTAGGGACTAGTATATTTGATGGTAATAAATACCATATGGTGGCCTATGGGCTTGGTATTACCAAGTTTTAACTACTGGCATGATAATAACCTATAATATAGTATAGTAGTAATTTCCACATCAAAAATAGTTTTGATAATCAAGTTTTGGTAAAACTTCAGAGGTAAAACATGCATGATATATAATGATAAGTATTGTATCAGCAAGCATCAGGATGGCTTGCCTGGTATCTCTTGTGTCCCTGGTGTTGGAGTGACTGGAACTTGAAACAGAGCTTCACGACACTTCCTTCCTCTTCGTTTTCTAACGTCGTAAAAGGAATAAAGGACACACATTCAGAACCAATCAAGGCAAGCAACCATGCATAACCATACATACAGCAAGGAAATCTAATAATAACCAATCACACAATTATTAATGGAGACAAACAATCAAACAATCCTACTTGGCAGAAATGCCATTTAATAAGACAACTTAAGGTTGGAGGAACATATCTCACAACCTCAATATCATGGATTCAGTGGGTGTGCCACTCTCATACCAAGATATTAATAAACCCAAAATATACTTAGTTTCACAAGGGTGAGACTACTAAAAGTATATAAAACATGCACCACATTAATCATGGCAATGGTTCTATCAACCAAACCAAAAAAAAGAAAAAGGTAGCTATCCTACTAAATCTAATTTCACACCAAGAATAAATAAGGCACATGATTTGCAAAAGTTACCTTTACAAATCAGTGAGCCTACACAAGTGTAACAAGGTAATAGACTCATCACAAAACACACAATTTCTCATAGTGAGAACAATAGAAACAATGGCTAAAAAGGAGGAATCCTAGTGACATGTTTCTACTAAAAGTTTGCTATGCAAGCATGCATAATAAGTAAAGTACTAAAATGCAAACAAGGAACCATGTTATCATTATGGGAAATGAAAACATGTCCTCATTCAAGGATACACAAATATCTACCAAACACAAGTTGGCAGGAAAAATAATTCAACACAAAAACTGCTAAGGAAACTAGTACTACTTAAACAAGAAGAATCAATGGATGCATTTCAATCAAGTAATTGAAATACAACCAGAGGGTTCATGTCATAAAAACAGTAGTGAAAAACATATATACTTTGTATAACAAAAATATCCCATTTGATAAAACAAGTCCTCCATTTTCAGGGCAACTCCTACATACTAGTGGTAATAAAAAGGGCATTACTAGGGGAATCAAACAACACTCCAAAGAATGTATTTTTCCTAGCAAGCCACACATGATTACAACCACTTACAAACAGAAGCATACCCATTTTTGTTTAGCACAAAAATTCCCAAAGCAAAAATACTAGGCACTCAATAGTTATGAAACTATATAAAAGAAACACATCTAGTGTGGGGGAAATAATGTTTCCACCACAAATGCAATGAAACCAGTGGGTGTTCCACTAGCATAACAAGGCATTAAGAGGTCACAATGCCTCTGGTCTATTTGCTAAAAATTAACAAAAAAAACTAAACTAGCACCTAGTGCATTAACAATACTAGCAGAAAATAATAGGGTGCTTAAATAAGCAAGGTAATGATACTCATGCTATTGTTTTCACACATGTGAAAACTTTAGGGGTCAAGTACTCATAATAATATAATCAAAATGCTACTGGACCTATGGTTACAACACAAAATTATGTGGCTAAACAATCACAAATGTTCATGTCAAAAATTCCACACATGAGGGAATTTTTCCATAACAATCTCATAGCCATCACAAAGCTACTCATGCTTTTCTACCAACTCAAATGAAAGATAGCAGAGGTGATAACCACACAATATAAGTATCCACATGGTACTGGATACAATCAACAATCCAAGTATTTGCACACAATTTCATCACCCAAAATTCCTATGCAAATATTTACTAGAGAATAAACATATGATAATAACAAAATCATATTTCTTCTCCACTCAAGTCCACACGTTCTAACATGCTAAAATAGTTAATTAAACCTTATAAAACAAGTTCACACAACTTATACATGCTAGAAAACAATATTGTAACACAAAAATATATTCAAACAATTTAAATAGCTAAAATGCCAAAATGGCAGAAACATGCAAATCAAAGATCTGTCCACCAAATTTTCTAGGATGCTCTAAAAATTAAACCCTTCTAGGTTTAGATAGCCCTAAACATATACAAGACCATCCAGTTGAGTTTGCATCAAAAATCATTTTTAATTATTTTATAAAAATCACCAAAGTGCTCACTGGTGTTTTACCAAATTGCATGCCATTTCAAAAATACAATGAATTTGGAAACGAGGTTAAATGCTCCTGTTAGGAAATTTCAAGGGCTTTCCAATGCAATTGGCCTCACTTCATTCTGAGTTGTAAAATAAAAATGGTGCTCATTTTGGTGTTTCTGGTACCTGTTGCCAAATCATTTTTAATTTCAAAAATGTTCATCCAAAAGTAGATCTACAAGTTGGAGGTGGTTTAGAATTAGTTTAGGTACCACTGTGATTTTTGGCTTGGTCAAAATCATCTTTTAGATATTTATTTAGAGCCCAAAGCAATCATGTTCAATTTCTGTTAAGAATTAAAAGGAAAAAGACTTGACTGGGCCAGGTCTAGTTTTCTTGGGCCGGCCAGATCTTTCTCACCGCGGGCAAATCGAGCCAGAGAGGCTGACTCGTGGGCCAGGGCGCCACGGGGGCAGCCACGCAAGCAAGACCGGCCCACGCGCCAGTTTGACTGCATCCACGCGGGGTCAAGGCGCTGACGCGAGCGTGACCTCGCTGTGATGTCACTCGCCGGCGGGAGACAACTCCGGCGAACTCGTACCTAGCGAATCCGGCCACCAAAAATCCAAATAAAAATACCTACACGCTTCTCTCGACGAGGGGAATCATCCAGGGGTGGCCTCGCTTCCCGGGAGCGGCCGGAGAGGAGCCGGCGACGGCGCGCGGCGGCGGCCGGACCGCGGCCACGACACGGCATCGAATTCGTGGGCGAGGGAGGGGGAAAAGTGTACCGGGAGACTCGCCCGCTTACCCTGGACGCGATGGGATGAGCGGAGAGGGCGGAGGAGGGGCGACATGGCGGGAATAGCTCGCCGGAGCTCCTCCGGGCTCGGAGAGGAAAGCGGACGGCGCGGCCTCCTCGAGCCGTCCCACCTCGATTCCTCCTGCAGGGAGGTCAAGTACGACGTGGCGGAGACTATGGGGACCATGGCTGCCGGCGGCGAGCACCGCAATGGCCCAATCGACGGCAACCTCAAATCGGCTAGGGTTTCGGTTTGCAAAGAAAAATAGAGAGAGAGGGAGGCTAGCTCGAGTTGGGGGGGAGATAGAGGGGGGCATGTGGGCAGACAAGCACATGGGGGGCCTCTTATCCCCAAGGGTTGCTTCGAATCGAAGCAATGGGTAGGTCTCCTGTAACTACAGCATGGCTAGAGGTAGGAGATGACTGGGATTTTATTTAGGTCCCTGCGATTTTACAAACAGGTCCCTGTCTTTTCTGAAAAAGCTTGTTTTCACCAATCAAACAAAGTCAAAAATTAAAATCCTTTTGCCCAAAATTCTTATTTGTTGAGATGCACAACATATGTGAAAATTGGATCAATTAGATAAACTTCATAATTCAAAGTTGTTCAAATTTGAATTCTGACATAAATGGACATTGAATTTATTAGGCTACTTAGGAGCTTCCAAAAATGATAATTTTTGGCACACATTCCTTATTTGATGTGTTACTTATGTGGTATAAAATTCAAGTCATTTTGAGTTAATTCATAGAACAAACTTGTTCCAATTTTAAAAAGGTGCTGTCAAGAAAACAGGGGTTTTTGGCAACTTAATCAATTCAAAAACTTGTGCCCTTTTGGTTTTCATCCTTATTTAGGATATAGATCATGTGGTATTTATTTCATGGCATTTGGAAAATGTTTGTAGAACAAACTTGTTCAAAATCCCAAATGTTGCTGTGGAGAAAATTCATGTTTTCAGGGCTTTAATGGAATCAATTTTTGGTCTCCTCTTGTGTGTGTTCCTTATTTGATATAAGGAAGCAATGGTATGAATTTCAAATCATTTTAAGAAAGTTTCCAATAGTAACTTGTTTTAGTTTTCTGTTTCTGGAAATATTGGAATTTCTATTTAATAAAGCACTTGGCTTTTCTTTAGCAATGCTTTGCCAAAATATTTATGTGACTAGAGATAGCAAGTAAATGCTCTCTAATACTATTGTGTTTAATCTTCCAAGGTTGGAAAAACATTTGATAATATTTTGGTGAAGCATTTAAGAATGCCTCTTTTTCTGATAATCCTTTATGGAAATTTATTAAGTGTTTTCCTCTTTCTTAATTTAGGCCTTGGAATAATATTCAACAAGTATGAGTTTCATAACATAGTTTTTGGAAAACTCTTTGATCAATATTTACTTTAGAAAATATTGCCAAAGTCATTGGAACAATATGTTGAATATTTTTATCATTAGAACAATATGTTGAATATTTTTAGTTTACTGCTTTGCTATCCTTTTTAAGTTTGCTTTCAATTTCTTAGCCATGTAAGATTATATAACTAGTTTGTTTAGTTGCACTCAAACAAACACAATCAAAGTTTAATTGTCAAGCAATTAGCAAAACAACTGTGTTAACATGTATTCCAAAATTGGGATGTGACAGGTCTTCCCCCCTTAAAAAGAATCTCGTCCCCGAGATTCACAAGCGAGGACTAAGGGAGGGCCAACAAACACAATGTTAGTGTTGGAGTGCCGGTGCTTCCCCCCTTTGACTTTTCTTGGGAGGTGGGGTACATCCCTAAATTAGTGAATTCACTATTAATAGAAGTACACCAGTACTTGTTTTAGGTCCAAAACTTTTGTTTCCTAGTTTGAACAAAAATTAAGGTTAGTGCAGAACTACCTGGAAATGTACCGTCAATTTTTTTTATGTGTTCCTAGCTATAACCCACTTCTTACATAACACATATGGAGTGGTGTACCACTCTCATAATAAGGTATATAAGAAGCTAAAAATATAGCTTGTGGGTGCAAAGGTTAGGTTGCTAAGGTAAAACAAATAGACAGAACAATACCCATGGCAGTGGTTATTACCCACCACAAGCAACTATCACTTAATGTGTTCATGATTTTAGTTGGATGTTTTAGATTCTTAAGATACTCTTAAGCACAATCATAACACAAGTATAAACTCATGCTAAGGTAAAACATTTAAACAAAATCCAAAAAGCAAGCAAACAACACCACAGATGAATAGACTATTTATTCACTAGGTTATTGTTTATTAGAGGTTTTGGAATCCATCAATCATGAACAATTAGCAAACAACCAGTAGCTAAAAACCAATGAATACAATCATAAAGGTACTTCTAAAACACCATCTTTACACAAGATAAAAACTCCTATTACATAGGCATAAAAATTCAGGACTGCGCAAATAACACACTAGTATGAAAAATCTACACCAGCATGCTATAAGAGATAATCATATCCTATAACCATAGAACATGAAACTAAATAATTCATGGCATGATAACAGAAGTAATAACTTCCTAAACATGCTATATCAACACAAATACTCATAAAATAAAAAGAGGGTAATACTAGAGCAAAAATCACCATTTTCTAGTGGTGAAACTAGTTTCACTCTAGAGAAGCAAACAATGCTATCATGATGTTTAAACTTAAACAAGCAAGTCATGACTATAAGTGTACCTAATAACAGTACACAAAACTTACTCATGTTAGTAAGCACAAACATCAAAACAATCCCATGATACAACTATTAAACATGCATAAATTTCTTCTAGCAATTTATGTTTTTCTTAAACAATTACTAGCAAACAAGCAATGTATAATTCACACAACCAGTAGCTATGCAATTAATGAAAATTGATCTAAACTTTTTCAAAAATCCATACACTCAATTTAAAATTATTCACAAACAACCTACCAATCAAGAGGAATTTATCTTATTTGCGAACAATTTAATTTTTGCACACGATAGTGAAACATTTCTTAACATGATACCCCTAAGGAATATTATGCTAACAAAAGGATCACACCTAAACATATTAGTATTTACTAATAAGAAATAAACTTCTCACTTGCATAGGTGAGAACAAACAATTATATTTTCCATAGTGGAAAATAGAAATCAATCACATAGTGAAACATGCTTTTTTTCACACATGTGTATGGTTGGGGATTTTCATCCTCAAGCTAAAATACAATGGGACCAGTGGGCTATGGCCTACTAATACCAAGTAAAAATAGGTACTAAACCTCTGGTTACTCATGAAAAACTTTGCATACTAGATAAAAATATAATGCTATTTAATCTAGTGAAGCAATACTAGTGCATACTGATAGTAATGCTTACACATGCTTTACTATTAAGAGACATGCAAGCTAACATAGGTACAAGCATCAAAATATCAGTACCTAAATGGTACTGGACTCCAATAAACATAGCACAAAATCTACTAAGAAAGCATACACAGATCTAGTTCTCACAATATTTCCAAATAATAAACTAGAAGGTAACAAATGCTATTTAATTTTTATTCGAGTTTTCAATCATGCACACACTTTCTAGGGTAGATTTATTGTAATAAAACAATATAATAACAAGCCCTAACAACTCCATGTAAGTTAGGAAGCAAGATTGAATAATACACAAATTTATTTCAATCAAGAGCACACAAAGAAACAAGAACAGGAACACTGCTGTTTTCTAGATCTATCATATCCATTCCATCGTTCACTTTATTTCTAAACCTCGAATTTCATAGTACTTACCATGTCTACTAAGATTTGGTTTCCAAAGTAGATACACATGATATCCTATTTACTAGTAAACGAATAGGTCATCATTTTATTTTCTCGTGACTTCTCCCTTTTTACCAACTAGATAAAAAGGTGTCTTAAGCCACTTAATTCTTTGGTTTAGAAAGAGTTGTCAGTAGTTCACATGCTTTGGTTAGGTGTCAACCTAAGATTAGACAAAGCATGTTAGTCTTGTTAGCTTTCTATTAAATAATGTTTGTCCGACAAAATACGACTAGTGTCATCGTACGTCGAATATTTAATTGTGCTCTTTTGATTGGCTTTTTAGGGGGTTGCGCATCAAGGCATGTGAAAACTTCTCTTGCACCTTTCTCCAGAGGAGGGAGGTATATAACTTTTAAAAGGGGATCTCTTTAGTTTGGTCTTTTAAAAGGGAACATAAACAAGTGCAACATTTAGCCAACATGGTAGAAAGAGTCTTTTGCACACACACAAACATAGAGGTTTTGGTCAGTATTGGTTGGTTCATTCACGCCTTTTCTTCTTTGAGGGTTGTCGTTGTTGGAGCTTTATCAGTGGGAGTGCATCACTGGTAGCAACGCTATCAGCTCGTGTGGCTTGATGGTCCTCTAAAATTAGGCACAACGGTGCTTTTATTGATGGTGGGGAAATGGTGGTGGTTCACGACGGGTCGCATTATGAAGCGAAAATAAGTATAAGTCTAAGCAACAAATTCTTGTTTTTGAATGCTATACAAACATTTTTGCTTGCAAAAACGTAACAAGAGGCGATTCAAAAACAAGAGCGGGGCAATCACAAATCTGCAAATTTTGAGCACCCCACAAACATATAGAAGCCTAGATGAACCAAATTCTACACCACACAATAGCACAAAGTCCTACGGACACACATAAGCAAGCCAAAACACACAAGCAAGGCTCCATTGGAGCTACGTCGGGGGATGATCCAAAAATCCTAGAAGTGGCTGAAGAACTATATCTACTTCTGACCATCAAAACTGTAGAGCTAGGCAATTATTTTGGTCTCTCGGGACATCGGCAAGTATAAAAGTTTTTGTATGGAAACAAGATAATAGAAGTAAAGTTTTCGAGAAAACTTTATGCAACAATCTGTTTTTGAACCTCCAACTATTTTCTGGACAGAAAACTTCAAAGACGAGAGATGTTTCAAAAACAGAGCGGAGCAGTTGCAAACAAGTAAGAAATAAACTCTTAACCGAGAGAGATACTAACTCTGTAAGGCCCGCCCTTCGAACCACTGTTCAAGGACGCCCTTCATATGCATTTAGAATCTTTTGAAAAGATAATAAGGAGGGGAAAATATACTAAAATTCCCTTAGACAAAAATGATTTAGATTGTAACTAGGTTTTTACTCAAAAATAATTTTCTTTCCTATCTGACGTCCATGCTAACTAAGGTCTCCTAAGGTCAGGATGGCTCTGATACCAACTCTGTAAGGACCCCAGACCGGCAGTCTGAAACCCTACGTATGCATACATTCACGATCCCAGAAAGATCAGTCGTGAACAACATACACAGTTGGCACACAGAAATACATCATCCATTACACGAATACATAAAGGTATTACATAAAAGATCACATGATCAAGTTTAGCACAACTGCCAAAAGGGCAGGCACTTAACAAACACAGCGGAAGACAAATAAAACACAACGTAGTTGAGCCCAAGTCACGCCTTAACCTACAGGCTGCTGACCCGGAGACAATCCTAGTTCGCAAAGCCGTCAACTCCGTACTTCTCTTCATAGATATCCTTCGGAGGTTCCTTCTCAAAATCTGATAAGTAGATACCAGGGGCGAAACCATAATGAGTACATTTGAATGTACTCAGCAAGACATCCATCATGTCACTTACCAACATGCAAATATGCTTATATGGTGGAATAGGTAGGCTATAAATATGGTTCACTATCAATGGTGTTCATATATGATGACACCACAGTTGCAGTCAGGTTAATCTGTATCTTCGTTGAAGAAGATACTTCAGAATAAAATAATATAGTTTTATTTCTCTTGTAGATATCACATGTACAAGAGGTTTTGTAAAGTTTTGTTAAAGAATATTTTCTCTTTGCAAAACTTCTTGGAATCAGTTTCCAGAATTCTTGCTTAGAGTAGAAAAGGTTTTCTTTGCAAAACATTTTGTTTTGTATCACATCATCTGGCTTTTCATCATCGACGATACCTCCACGGTATACGTCTTCCTTTCCGAACTTCACAAGTTCAACAATTCCTTTCCAAAATTTCCCTTTCAAAAACTTCCTTTTTGAAAACATTGACACAATGCTAGCTACATGGCCATTCAACTGTCCATATCCGAGGACGCGGCTTCTTCGAAAAAGTTGTACTCTGCAGAGGTGTACACATCCACCAGATCCAGTACACCTCCCGTGAACAATCACGGACTGTAACAACAGTATGTAAACATCAGGTATCTGATCATAACCATCCACTATGTTCAAGCTAGTATATGCCTATCTCTCGATTGAGGTTGTTCTCCCCGGCATCAAGTCCCACCCTGCCTAGCCAGGAGCCTCAATGAATGCATCCGGAGGGAAAATTAATCCCACACTTTATATGCCTCAACATTGGGAGTTTTGACGACATTCGGTTCGAGGGTACGACGCCCCTTATAGCAAGTGAGATAGCACACACTAATAAGAACAAACTTCAAGTTAAGCCCCGTGCCCATGTTGGGGTAGGGTGGCAGTACGGTAAAGGTTGTCCGGCGAAGACTAGGTTATGTGTCATTTTTGAAAACACCACTTTCTCAAAAATGACCACTTCCACATTCCTCCGGAGAACAAGGATCCGCCTTTTCTCCGGGTTTTTCCGTAAAGCCTTTGTTTCGTAGAATCACAATTTTAGGGTGTCCACTTAGGGACTAGTATATTTGATGGTAATAAATACCATATGGTGGCCTATGGGCTTGGTATTACCAAGTTTTAACTACTGGCATGATAATAACCTATAATATAGTATAGTAGTAATTTCCACATCAAAAATAGTTTTGATAATCAAGTTTTGGTAAAACTTCAGAGGTAAAACATGCATGATATATAATGATAAGTATTGTATCAGCAAGCATCAGGATGGCTTGCCTGGTATCTCTTGTGTCCCTGGTGTTGGAGTGACTGGAACTTGAAACAGAGCTTCACGACACTTCCTTCCTCTTCGTTTTCTAACGTCGTAAAAGGAATAAAGGACACACATTCAGAACCAATCAAGGCAAGCAACCATGCATAACCATACATACATCAAGGAAATCTAATAATAACCAATCACACAATTATTAATGGAGACAAACAATCAAACAATCCTACTTGGCAGAAATGCCATTTAATAAGACAACTTAAGGTTGGAGGAACATATCTCACAACCTCAATATCATGGATTCAGTGGGTGTGCCACTCTCATACCAAGATATTAATAAACCCAAAATATACTTAGTTTCACAAGGGTGAGACTACTAAAAGTATATAAAACATGCACCACATTAATCATGGCAATGGTTCTATCAACCAAACCAAAAAAAAGAAAAAGGTAGCTATCCTACTAAATCTAATTTCACACCAAGAATAAATAAGGCACATGATTTGCAAAAGTTACCTTTACAAATCAGTGAGCCTACACAAGTGTAACAAGGTAATAGACTCATCACAAAACACACAATTTCTCATAGTGAGAACAATAGAAACAATGGCTAAAAAGGAGGAATCCTAGTGACATGTTTCTACTAAAAGTTTGCTATGCAAGCATGCATAATAAGTAAAGTACTAAAATGCAAACAAGGAACCATGTTATCATTATGGGAAATGAAAACATGTCCTCATTCAAGGATACACAAATATCTACCAAACACAAGTTGGCAGGAAAAATAATTCAACACAAAAACTGCTAAGGAAACTAGTACTACTTAAACAAGAAGAATCAATGGATGCATTTCAATCAAGTAATTGAAATACAACCAGAGGGTTCATGTCATAAAAACAGTAGTGAAAAACATATATACTTTGTATAACAAAAATATCCCATTTGATAAAACAAGTCCTCCATTTTCAGGGCAACTCCTACATACTAGTGGTAATAAAAAGGGCATTACTAGGGGAATCAAACAACACTCCAAAGAATGTATTTTTCCTAGCAAGCCACACATGATTACAACCACTTACAAACAGAAGCATACCCATTTTTGTTTAGCACAAAAATTCCCAAAGCAAAAATACTAGGCACTCAATAGTTATGAAACTATATAAAAGAAACACATCTAGTGTGGGGGAAATAATGTTTCCACCACAAATGCAATGAAACCAGTGGGTGTTCCACTAGCATAACAAGGCATTAAGAGGTCACAATGCCTCTGGTCTATTTGCTAAAAATTAACAAAAAAAACTAAACTAGCACCTAGTGCATTAACAATACTAGCAGAAAATAATAGGGTGCTTAAATAAGCAAGGTAATGATACTCATGCTATTGTTTTCACACATGTGAAAACTTTAGGGGTCAAGTACTCATAATAATATAATCAAAATGCTACTGGACCTATGGTTACAACACAAAATTATGTGGCTAAACAATCACAAATGTTCATGTCAAAAATTCCACACATGAGGGAATTTTTCCATAACAATCTCATAGCCATCACAAAGCTACTCATGCTTTTCTACCAACTCAAATGAAAGATAGCAGAGGTGATAACCACACAATATAAGTATCCACATGGTACTGGATACAATCAACAATCCAAGTATTTGCACACAATTTCATCACCCAAAATTCCTATGCAAATATTTACTAGAGAATAAACATATGATAATAACAAAATCATATTTCTTCTCCACTCAAGTCCACACGTTCTAACATGCTAAAATAGTTAATTAAACCTTATAAAACAAGTTCACACAACTTATACATGCTAGAAAACAATATTGTAACACAAAAATATATTCAAACAATTTAAATAGCTAAAATGCCAAAATGGCAGAAACATGCAAATCAAAGATCTGTCCACCAAATTTTCTAGGATGCTCTAAAAATTAAACCCTTCTAGGTTTAGATAGCCCTAAACATATACAAGACCATCCAGTTGAGTTTGCATCAAAAATCATTTTTAATTATTTTATAAAAATCACCAAAGTGCTCACTGGTGTTTTACCAAATTGCATGCCATTTCAAAAATACAATGAATTTGGAAACGAGGTTAAATGCTCCTGTTAGGAAATTTCAAGGGCTTTCCAATGCAATTGGCCTCACTTCATTCTGAGTTGTAAAATAAAAATGGTGCTCATTTTGGTGTTTCTGGTACCTGTTGCCAAATCATTTTTAATTTCAAAAATGTTCATCCAAAAGTAGATCTACAAGTTGGAGGTGGTTTAGAATTAGTTTAGGTACCACTGTGATTTTTGGCTTGGTCAAAATCATCTTTTAGATATTTATTTAGAGCCCAAAGCAATCATGTTCAATTTCTGTTAAGAATTAAAAGGAAAAAGACTTGACTGGGCCAGGTCTAGTTTTCTTGGGCCGGCCAGATCTTTCTCACCGCGGGCAAATCGAGCCAGAGAGGCTGACTCGTGGGCCAGGGCGCCACGGGGGCAGCCACGCAAGCAAGACCGGCCCACGCGCCAGTTTGACTGCATCCACGCGGGGTCAAGGCGCTGACGCGAGCGTGACCTCGCTGTGATGTCACTCGCCGGCGGGAGACAACTCCGGCGAACTCGTACCTAGCGAATCCGGCCACCAAAAATCCAAATAAAAATACCTACACGCTTCTCTCGACGAGGGGAATCATCCAGGGGTGGCCTCGCTTCCCGGGAGCGGCCGGAGAGGAGCCGGCGACGGCGCGCGGCGGCGGCCGGACCGCGGCCACGACACGGCATCGAATTCGTGGGCGAGGGAGGGGGAAAAGTGTACCGGGAGACTCGCCCGCTTACCCTGGACGCGATGGGATGAGCGGAGAGGGCGGAGGAGGGGCGACATGGCGGGAATAGCTCGCCGGAGCTCCTCCGGGCTCGGAGAGGAAAGCGGACGGCGCGGCCTCCTCGAGCCGTCCCACCTCGATTCCTCCTGCAGGGAGGTCAAGTACGACGTGGCGGAGACTATGGGGACCATGGCTGCCGGCGGCGAGCACCGCAATGGCCCAATCGACGGCAACCTCAAATCGGCTAGGGTTTCGGTTTGCAAAGAAAAATAGAGAGAGAGGGAGGCTAGCTCGAGTTGGGGGGGAGATAGAGGGGGGCATGTGGGCAGACAAGCACATGGGGGGCCTCTTATCCCCAAGGGTTGCTTCGAATCGAAGCAATGGGTAGGTCTCCTGTAACTACAGCATGGCTAGAGGTAGGAGATGACTGGGATTTTATTTAGGTCCCTGCGATTTTACAAACAGGTCCCTGTCTTTTCTGAAAAAGCTTGTTTTCACCAATCAAACAAAGTCAAAAATTAAAATCCTTTTGCCCAAAATTCTTATTTGTTGAGATGCACAACATATGTGAAAATTGGATCAATTAGATAAACTTCATAATTCAAAGTTGTTCAAATTTGAATTCTGACATAAATGGACATTGAATTTATTAGGCTACTTAGGAGCTTCCAAAAATGATAATTTTTGGCACACATTCCTTATTTGATGTGTTACTTATGTGGTATAAAATTCAAGTCATTTTGAGTTAATTCATAGAACAAACTTGTTCCAATTTTAAAAAGGTGCTGTCAAGAAAACAGGGGTTTTTGGCAACTTAATCAATTCAAAAACTTGTGCCCTTTTGGTTTTCATCCTTATTTAGGATATAGATCATGTGGTATTTATTTCATGGCATTTGGAAAATGTTTGTAGAACAAACTTGTTCAAAATCCCAAATGTTGCTGTGGAGAAAATTCATGTTTTCAGGGCTTTAATGGAATCAATTTTTGGTCTCCTCTTGTGTGTGTTCCTTATTTGATATAAGGAAGCAATGGTATGAATTTCAAATCATTTTAAGAAAGTTTCCAATAGTAACTTGTTTTAGTTTTCTGTTTCTGGAAATATTGGAATTTCTATTTAATAAAGCACTTGGCTTTTCTTTAGCAATGCTTTGCCAAAATATTTATGTGACTAGAGATAGCAAGTAAATGCTCTCTAATACTATTGTGTTTAATCTTCCAAGGTTGGAAAAACATTTGATAATATTTTGGTGAAGCATTTAAGAATGCCTCTTTTTCTGATAATCCTTTATGGAAATTTATTAAGTGTTTTCCTCTTTCTTAATTTAGGCCTTGGAATAATATTCAACAAGTATGAGTTTCATAACATAGTTTTTGGAAAACTCTTTGATCAATATTTACTTTAGAAAATATTGCCAAAGTCATTGGAACAATATGTTGAATATTTTTATCATTAGAACAATATGTTGAATATTTTTAGTTTACTGCTTTGCTATCCTTTTTAAGTTTGCTTTCAATTTCTTAGCCATGTAAGATTATATAACTAGTTTGTTTAGTTGCACTCAAACAAACACAATCAAAGTTTAATTGTCAAGCAATTAGCAAAACAACTGTGTTAACATGTATTCCAAAATTGGGATGTGACAATACCCCTATTTGGTATATATCCGACATGCAAATTAATACCGAACGTTTGTTCGGATGATATTCGGAGGGTGGATTTTTAGTTATAGATGCAGTTGGATAACGGTCTATGTATGTTGTTGTAATGCCCGGATGAATCACATAGTAATCTTTATGTCTTGCATATGCACTACGGTGCAGCCTTCATTTCTGTCAATTGCCCAGTTGTAATTTGTTCACCACACATGTTATTTATCTTTCTTGGAGAGACACCATTAGTGAACTGGGGATCCCGGTCCTTTTTCCTCATACTGATAAATCACCTACTGCTTTCATAGTGCTCGCTTACTGTTCCTAATGTTTTCCTACTGTTTTCCACACCATACGTTTAACCTCTTTGTATTCAGCAAAACCGGTGAGATTGACAACCTCACTGCTTCGTTGTGGCAAAGTGATTTGATTGTGTTGTGTAGGTTCCACGTTGTTTCTGAACCGGTAGTGCACCCTGCCATCTCAGCTCCTTCACCTTCTGAAGTTACTCCTTCCTTCTACTGGTCTATTCAACCTTGGTTTATTTCTGAGGGAAAACTTGCCGCTGCACTCTTCATACCTTCCTCTTGGGGTCTCCCAACGAACGTGTGATCACACGCATCACCAACTATAGCGGCCGACGCCGAGGATCAAGGATTGCAACGGCTGCCACCGTTTTCGAACGCAAAAGCACACGCCAAGCACGACACTCAGAACCATCCCCATAACCTGGCCATTTGCCGTGTGGGGAATGTTCATGGTGGGCCCGTTCAAGACGGCCTGAAGCGGCATGACCCACTTACTGGTCGTCGTGGATAAGTTCGCCAAATGGATTGAGGCCAAGCTGATCAAGAAGCTAGACGGCCAGACCTTCATCACCTTCTTTAAGGACATCATCTACCACTACGGCTACCCGCACAACATCATCACCGACGACGACACAAATTTCGACAAGGGCGTTTTCGCGCAATTCTGTGAGGACCAGGGGATCCGGCTGGACTTGGCGTCCGTCGCACATTCCCAGTCAAACGGCCAGGTGGAGAGGGCAAACGGCCTGATCCTAGCCGGCATCAAGCCCCGACTGGTAGACCCGCTTGAGCCGGCGCCCGGCTGCTGGATCGAAGAACTGCCCTCCGTCATGTGGAGCCTCTGGACAACGCCCAACCGGTCCAATGGCTACAGGCTCTTCTTCCTCGTCTACGGCGCGGAAGCCGTCCTCCCGGCTGACATCCAGTTTGATTCGCCCCGAGCCATCATGTACACAGAGGAGGACGCACGACGAGCAAACCAAGACGGGGTAGACCTGCTTGAGGAGGCGCATGATCTGGCCTTGTCTAGATGGGCTATCTACCAACAAGACCTCCTCCGGTACCACAGATGGCGGATCTGGCCGCTCGCCTTCAGAGAGGGCGACCTCGTGCTATAGCTGATCCAGGACACCAAGGGACTCCACAAGCTATCCTCCCCATGGGAGGGCCCATTCATCATCAGCCAAGCATTGAGCAACAACACATACTACATCATCGACATGCGCGATCTGCACAAGAACAAGGGGGACACCTCCTACGATGAGACGGAGCGCCCGTGGAACGCAGAACTGTTGTGCTCGTTCTACATTTAAGTGTAACACCCTGTATCCCCCATCTATTAATAAAACTAGCCGGCGCTTCTAAGCATAACACTCGGGAGGGCCGCCCTTTGCAACATATCCATTGCACTTCCTTTACAAACTGGCAAAAGCAGCTGGCTCACGCCAAAAAAATTAGATGGGTAAGTAGCGTACCCTGCGCCAAAGGCCCACTCTGCGGATCCGCCTACAGACCGCAACCCGGAAGTTCAGCCGGCCAGAGCAAAAGCTAGAGGCCCACACGCGAAAAACAACTAAGGCCTGAGACACAGCCGGTTGCCCAGCAAGAACGTGTAAACTTCGCTCGAATTCGATTATTCAAAAGTTCGCAACTGTGTCCCCGATAAGACGGGCCCCTCTTCGGTTCCAGCTGCAGACCGCAACCCGGCTGACACGTTGGCAAGAGCAAGGACCAAACGGCAAGGGACACAAACGCTAACCTAGTCAGCCGTACTAACGTGAACTACCGCTCAACTAAGTAAAAATGGCCAAGCAAAAGTGCGTACTAAGTTTTTCGTTTTAATAGACTAACGATTTAACCACGAAGACAGGAGGTGACAAAGTGGATAGAAAATCAACCTCGCGTGCTTTCCATTTTCTTGGTATGTCTCTTGTGTGTTGATCTTCCAAGAAACAAAATTGTATTGCCACCTCCTCCACTGAAGCGGAGTATATTGCCGCCGCAAGTTGTTGCTCTCAATTATTATGGACGAGGCAATGTCTTAAGGATTTTGGAATTAAGATAAAGACAATGCCTCTTTTATGTGACAATGAGATTGCTATAAAAATGTCCCATAATCTGGTACTTCATGGCAAGACCAAGAATATTGAGATCCGGTATCACTTCATCCGTGACCATGTGGCCAATGGAGACATTTGCATCTCATATGTCAACACCAAAGATCAACTCACTGATATTCTCACCAAGCCTCTTGATGAGAAGAGATTCAAGCAATTGAGGAGTGGGATCAATGTCGTATGTGCAAACAATTTTAGTTAATTGGAAATATTGCATACACACTTGTACTAGACTTCTATTTGGTTCTTAGATGTACGCATAAACATAGGGGGAGTATAGCTAAATTAATGAGTCAACACTACTCCTATAATGCATAAATAAACAAATCATGCATAATGGTCATCTCTATGACAAAATATGCTTCAATGATGAGTTTCAACAATGCACCCAAGATATATCTTCGTGGTGTCATATCGAGCATACTCATACATGGTGGCTACGACCACCATCCCTATCAAGGGATTTGAGTTTTGATGAATTGTCTTGGAAAGTCATTTGTTTTTTATTCATATGCATATTTGATTTTCATATTCCATATCACATCCCTTGTTTCTTAATTGGACTTTCATCTTTCCCCATTGGATGTGTGTAGGAAATCATCATGCTAACAAATTTGTTCACATGTGTCTATAGTCATTTCCTAGTATTCCTCTATCTCTCTAAGTATTTCATTTATATTTGTACATGGTCAAATTTTTATTCCGGTACAAAAATGTAGAACACTCATTGATGTGAGGAAACAAGAAATAGAAATCTCGGAAAACAAACTTGGGAAACATCGAGACAGAAAATTGCAGAAAACCCGTCCTGAGGTCGGCCTAGGCCGGCGTGGAGGCCGGCTCGCTCTGTTTGGTGCCTGGCCTGGGGCGCAGGCTCCCTGGCCTAGGCTGGCTCCTAGGCCGACCGGTTCTTGTAGCATTGCCACATTTAAATTATGCAAGAACACTTGTGTTATTGTGCTAGTCCATGGATCAATTGCTAGCACCACATTATAAAATGAAATATCATGCAAATGCGTCAAATTCTGTTACATCGCATGATCCAGTCTTTCAAAAATAACATTACAACTTGCATAGTATTAGAAGACTAGCAGGATACAAAGTATTATAGCGGAAACATAGAACATCATTGAGACCCGTCTTCTTCATGTGCCACAAGCAAAACATATTGGCGATAGACTCGAGATCCTAAACGAAACCTCACTCGTCTTCAGATTCATCTGCATGATGGAATATGCAGCCACAAGAGGGTCAATAAAATTTAATGTATTGGCAAGTAACACTATGGTGGATATAAATGGCAAGACTATATCTACATGCATATTTGGCTTGGTGGAGTTTTGGATAAGTTTGCATAAAGCAATTTTTCTCTTATCTCTTTTGTAAAACAAACTTTTCTTTTCAAAGTGTGGCAACATTGGATTGAGATCCAAGCACCACATATACTGTTCACTTAGTCATAATTTTACTTATTGAAAATGGTGTTTAGATTCTTCTGCCATTCCTTGTCCACCAGCTCATAGTTGTCCATAACCAGGGACACGGCTAAGATCTTAGTTTCTAACTCTGCAGAGGTTGTGCACTTTCACCCTTTGTCTTCAATTAGACCAAATATCCTATACACGCAGAGTGCATCAAGGAAAGGAGAAAATTGAGACGATATCTTTCAGAAGCAAGAATCCAACCCACCAGCAAGACTCATTCCACCTATAATTATGCTACATATGCTTGTCAAGCACGGGCTGAATTCTCACAACTTAGTTGATCAAGACAGACTCCATATTGTCAAAAGGCTGCACGGGAAGCTACTAAACTTGGAGGGACATAGTAATCTCTCTGTTCCTGGGTGGCCATCCGCAAGTGACAACCTCAAGTGGAATAACCCTTAGACAAGGCCCCCGAGGTAACACTCAACATAAACCAGTCTTTCCAATTCCACCCAGGTGGTTCATTTATTAGTTATACTTAGAATTTTTCCTCAACATCTAGTAAAACAATCTTAAATCATTGCACATAATCTACTAAGTTTAATAGATACAAAGTAACAAGGTAAAAAGGGATGTCTACACACTACTAGGATTATAACATAGTGCTATGTGTTGTTGGGAACCCCAAGAGGAGGGTGTGATAAGCACATCGGTAGGAGTTTTTCCCTTAGTTAAGAACCAGGGTTATCAATCCAGTAGGAGAAAGAGAATCTTCGGAAGGTTGATGCCACTGACGGTGGTGCTGGCGCTTCACCGGTGTTAGCAACAACGTGGAACCTGCACACAACACAACCAAAATACTTTGCCCCAACGGTACAGTGAGGTTGTCAATCTCACCGGTCTTGCTGAAAACAAAGATTAGTCGTATAGCGTGGAAAAACAGTGTATGCTTGCAGTAAGTAAAGAAAGCACGAAATTTTTGTGGTTTGTTTAACAGTGTGGAAAATGGACCGGGGTTCATAGGTTCACTAGTGGTGTCTCTCCATAAAAGATAGCATGCTAGGTGAACAAATTACAGCTGGGCAATTGAAAAATAGAGGTTGCACCGTAGTGCACAATATGACATGACGATTACTATGGTAATTAGTGCGGGCATTACAACAAGATACATAGACCGACATCCAACTGCATCTATGACTAATAATACACCCTCAGGTTATCATCTGAACCCCCTTAGGTATTAAGTTGCAAGCAACAGATAATTGCATTAAACAAAGTGTGTAATGTAAGCAATGATTATGCATGCGGGAACTCTCACCGCTATTTTCTCCCTAATGGCAACATCACATCCTCCCCCTTCACGTTTCTGACACTCGAGCAAGGCAACAAGGAGGCATGAACCCACTATCGAGCATAAATACTCCCTCTTGGAGTCAATAGCAACTACTTGTCTAGAATAACCACTAGCAACAGAGAGAATGCAAGATCACAAATAACATATGCAATAAAGACTATAATCAACTTGGCATAAGGTCGATATTCATCGGATCCCAGCAAACACAACATAGAGAATTACATAAGATCAATCTCGATCATGATAGGCAGCTCACGAGATCTAAACATGGAGGCATATGAGGAGAAGACAATCATCTAGCTACAGCTACGAACCCGTAGTCCAAGGATGAACTACTCACACATCACTCCGGAGGCAGGCATGGTGATGTAGAAGCCTCCGGTGATGATCTCCTCTCCGGCAGGGTGTCGGAAATAGTTTCAGAACCCCCTCTGATCTGGGGTTGACGGTGACGGCGGCTGCGGAACTTTTTCAGGGATTTTGATCAGGTGTTTAGGGTTTTCCATCCAGGGGGCTTAAATAGGCGAAATGGCAAAGGCGGTGGAGGCCGGGGGGCCCCACACCCATAGCTGGCGCGGCTAGGGGGCCGCGCCACCCTATGGTGTGGCCCCCTGCTGCCCCTCTTCGACTCCTCTTCGGTCTTCTGGATGCTTCCGGGGAAAATAGGACTTCCGGGCTACGCATTTTCCAATTCCAAGAATATTTCCAGAACAACTTTTCTGAAACTAAAAAAACAGCAGAAAACAGGGAACTGGCTCTCTGGCATCTTGTTAATCGGTTAGTCCGGAAAATCGATAAAAATGAAGTAAAGAAGGGAGAAAAGATATAGCAATTGGCATAATATCATCATGGAGCATCAGAAATTAGGGATACGTTTATGGCATATCAAGCATCCCCAAGCTTAGTTCCTACTCGTCCTCGAGTAGGTAAACGATAAAACAATAATTTCTGAGGTGACATGCTACTAACATAGACTTGATCAATCTAATGTAAAAGCATATGCACGCTGAGATCATAAAAATTTAAACACATGCATGATAAATAAAACTTTAATAATAAAGCATAGCAATTACTTTGCCTCATGAGGAGTAACTCAAATAAAGGATCATGAATAATAATGCAAAGAAAGGTAAATGTTTGTTTCAGGTATAGAGAAAGCATTGCAAAGTGATATTTCGATAGTCCTTAAGAGTGGGGCAAAACATAAATGCCAGGACACCTTCAAAGTTCATGAGGAAAACTAGAACAAATGATATCACATCATGAAGTAATTATTGATGCTTATGGGACAAATTCACATAGAACTCAGAATGGCAAAAATGCGCTCTAGACTTTGCATAAAGTTAGAAGATGGGGACTCAACATAAAAGTAAACGAAAGGCCCTTCGCAGAGGGAAGCAGGGATCACTCATGTGCTAGAGCTTTTATTTTATGAAATATAGGTATTAAAAGTTTGACACTCCTCCCATCCATCTTTCACAAACCATGGCTAACTGAATCCTCGGGTGCCTGCCAACAATCACATACCGTGGAGGAGTGTCTATATTTTGGGAGATGTATGCTAATGTCAACGAATGGTAAACAGAAAATACAGTACATCACAAGTCAACTGGATTCACAAGAGCGGCTCCCATGGTGAAAGACACAACTGGTGTAGAAGGTCATCCCTCTTTCTCTTTTGTTTACACAATTATGTTTTGACTGATAAATCAGGGGCAAAAATAGTGAAGAGAATTTGTTTGCATTAATTTGGGGCTGGGCACCCCACTGCTAGCTCTTCTATCATTTGGAGAAGCGGATGAATCCACTAGTCCAGGGTGTGAAATCCAATCAACAAGTGAGATAAAGATTCTCTATTTACGTCCTCATGAGCAAAAACAAGAACATAAAGCAGGAGTAATTTTGAAGGTTTTAAAGGTAACACATGAGCAATTTACTTGGAATGGAAGTTAAATACCACATGTAGGTAGATATCGTGGACACAATGGGATTTTTTTTGGGTTAATGGAGTTTGGATGCACGAATAGAGCTCATACTCAGTACAGGTGGAGGCTAGCAAAAGACTTGCAGCGACAAATCAAGAGAGCATAAGAGCCATAATCATGCATCGCGACATAAGCATCATTAATTAAAACATAAGCAGTATCACAAGTTCAAAAACTAAGTGGTCATTGAGGCTATTCGTGACTAGTTTGTAGTCATAAACATGGTGTGAGCATGCGCCAAGTCAACCAAATAAATCATTCGAAAGAGGATACCATATATTGATGCTTTACTATGACAAGAACAACTCATGAATCTTTCAATACATATTAAACACTCTCAGCTATTTGAGGCTAATCATGATACTCAATAAACACAAGTCTTTAAAACTAAAATAACATTTAGCATGGCATGAAAAAGTCCTAGCCACAGTCTATACAAGCTTCTACTAGCACTGTTATAAATTCTACTTCAAGCAGCAGTTTTCTTTCTCCCAACAGGCACAATACAAAAAATGATTTAACAAAATTACTCTTTATGATACAGCAAGAAAACATGAGATTACTCAAATATTACTACTAAAACTAACAGATCTAATAAGAGATGCATGCAAAACAGGAGCTGAATAAATGCAGCAGCCAAACAGAGACTAAGAATACAACGTATTCTCATGAAAAAGCGGAGCGTGTCACTCTCCAATAAAAGAATGCTGGGGTCCAACCAAGCTTATTATTAAAGTAAAAACAAACTGAAAGCAAAAGCAAACTGAAAACAAAAATAAAAGACGCTCCAAGTAAAGCACATAAGATGCGACCGAATAAAAATATAGTTTCACTAGAAGTGACATGATAATTTGTTGATGAAGAAGGGGATGCCTTGGGCATCCTCAAGCTTAGACGCTTGAGTCTTCTTGGAATTTTCTTGTATGTACCACCGGGGCATCCCCAAGCTTAGGCTTTTTACTCTTCTTGATCACATCATATCATCCTCTTCTCTTGACCCTTGAAAACTTCCTTCACATCAAAATTCTCACAATCTTCATTAGCAACGTTAGTGCAATTGAAATAATAACTTCACATGGTTCAGTTTCAACACAAGTCTAACACTCAAAAACACATTATCTACTATCACAACTTCTTTCAAAACTCTTTTTCTCAAAAGAACACCAAAAGAAAGAGATTAAGATGCAAATGCGATAAATGGCAAAAATCTGTCAAAACAGATCAGCAGGTAAAGATCGATTGTTTCAAAAATCTTCTGTTACGCAAATCAAAAAGTGGTCTTCTAAGAAAATTTGCATATATAACTTAGGATTAGGCGCAAAAAAGGTCAATTCATTTTGAAGTTTCTGTGATTTTTAACGGAATTAACTGTGGACAGCAGAAATCTGTTTCCTGCGCAGAAATCCGAAATATAGGCTCAAGTTTCCACTAGAGGCTTTACTTGGCTCAACAAAAACTCAAAAGAAAAGATACAGCGGGGTTGCTAAGGATATATACAACACCTAGGTGCAAAACACACCAAAGAAAACGAAAGAAAAGGAGCTGAAAAGAGCAAAGTAAACTGGGTTGTCTCCGGGTAGCGCTTTTATTTAACGCCTTTCAGCTAGGCAAAGAAAAATCAAATCAAGTATTTTCTAGTGAGGCATTCAAATCAAGATTTGGCAATTCTTTAATAACGCATTGTATTTTATCTAAGTGAGTTTCATAGGCTCCTCTCTTAGTACTTTTAGGCTTACTATCTTCATCAAATAAATTCTCAGGAACAATCCAATCAAAATTCTTTTCTTGGGCTTCGTGCAGAGCTACTAATTTAAAGGGGATTGGTATTTTATCCTCGTTTTCATTATTAGATTAAGTTTTTTTAGAGCACCAACAATTTCTACACATGAGCCAAGCATATTAAAACGATCAAAAACATTTCTAGCTTCTATAACAATATCCCCAAATTCTTAAGCATAGTTTCTAAGATGAAGTTTCTTTTCTCAACATCTTCAATGTTATTCAAGTTGAGGAACATATGTTGCATTATGGGATGGAGGTTAACAAACCTAGCTTCTAGCATGTGACCTAAAGAAGTTGCAGAAATCTCGTAATTGGGAACAAGTTCTACTATGGATTTTTTCTTAAAGTTATCATGCTTACTAACATGATCAAAGAATTCTTTAACATTGTCCTTTCCAAGTATAGAACCACTTCCTACCGACAAATATTTCAAGGTAAACTAAGGGATCAACATGATGAGAAATAAAAACATAGAGACAAAAATAACAACGATGAAGTAAACTCATTTTTTTGTGTTTTTGATAAAGGGAATCAAAACAAGTCAAAAATAAAAACAAGACAATAAACAAAATAAAGAGATTGAGAGTGACAGACTCCCCTTTCCATAAGACTTCCTTCTCCGCGGAATCGGCGCCAGAAAAATCCTTGCTATGTGTTGTTGGGAACCCCAAGAGGAGGGTGTGATGAGCACAACGCTAGGAATTTTCCCCTTAGTTAAGAACTAGGGTTATCAATCCAGTAGGAGAAAGAGAATCTTCGGAAGGTTGATTCCACTGACGGTGGTGCTGGCGCTATACCGGTGTCAGCAACAACATGGAACCTGCACACAACGCAACCAAAATACTTTGCCCCAATGGTACAGTGAGGTTGTCAATCTCACTGGTCTTGCTGAAAACAAAGATTAGACGAATAGTGTGGAAAAACAGTGTATGCTTGCAGTAAGTAAAGAAAGCAGGAAATTTTTGTGGTTTGTTTAACAGTGTGGAAAATGGACCGGGGATCATAGTTTTACTAGTGGTGTCTCTCCATAAAATATAGCATGCTGGATGAACAAATTACAGCTGGGCAATTGACAAATAGAGGTTGCACCGTAGTGCACAATATGACACGAAGATTACTATGGTATTTAGTGCGGGCATTATAACAAGATACATAGACCGACATCCATCTGCATCTATGACTAATAATCCACCCTCAGTTTATCATCCGAACCCCCTTATGTATTAAGTTGCAAGCAACAGATAATTGCATTAAACAAAGTGTGTAATGTAAGCAATGATTATGCACGCGGGCACTCTCACCGTTGTTTTCTCCCTAATGGCAACAACACGTCCTCCCCCTTCACGTTTCTGTCACTCGAGCAAGGCAACAAGGAGGCATGAACCCACTATCGAGCATAAATACTCCCTCTTGGAGTCACTAGCAACTACTTGGCCAGAATAACCACTAGCAACAAAGAGCATGCAAGATCACAAATACCATATGCAATAAAGACTATAATCAACTTGGCATAAGGTCAATATTCATCGGATCCTAGCAAACACAGCACATAGAATTACATAAGATCAATCTCGATCATGATAGGCAGCTCACGAGATCTAAACATGGAGGCATATGAGGAGAATACAACCATCTAGCTACAGCTGCGAACCCGTAGTTCAAGGATGAACTACTCACGCATCACTCCGGAGGCAGGCATGGTGATGTAGAAGCCTCTGGTGATGATATCCTCTCCGGCAGGGTGCCGGAAACAGCTTCAGAACCCCCTGATCTGGGGTTGACAGTGATGGCGGCTGCGGAACTATTTTGGGGATTTTGATCAGGTGTTTAGGATTTTCCATCCGGGGGGGGGGGGGGCTTAAATAGGCGAAAGGGCAAAGGCGATGGAGGCCAGGGCTGTCAAATATGCATCTCAACAAGTCCCTTAGGTGAACCGATAGGGTTTCGAGTAAGAAAACGAGTAGGTGCTCGTGATAATTGTCGGCTAACAGGGGGCAATATTTACCCATGTTCGGGGCCCTCGTAGAGGTAAAACCCTTACTCCTGCTTCTGTCGATCTGTATTAGATCAATAGATCGGTTACAGTGGGGGTGCTCAAGTAGAGAGTAGATCTCAATCTCAAGGCTTAGGTGGTCTGGTATTGCTTGGTCCCCCTACCGGTGGTTCTCCTGGCTTTATATAGGTAGCTAGGTCTCAAACCGTTTCCGGGGGGGGGGATACAAACCCTAACCAAAAGTCGGTTACAGGTTTCCTTTCTTAACCCGCAAGGCTTTGCGGGAGGGCCTTGATTGGGCCTTCTAGAACTGTCCACGGTGTCTCCCTTGGAGCTTGGGTCTTGGGCCTTGGACCGGGTAGGCTCACCCGAAAGGTCTAGGATCCATCCCTCCGTCAGTAGCCCCCGAGCTTTTACTCGGCTGAGAAACTGTCGGGTAGATGCTCAAAGTTCGTCTTGATTTCTTTTCGACTGATGGCTTCAATCGTTTGAAGAGGGTGTGTACCCTGTGTGCGATGCATTTATTGTACTCGAGTATCGAGAAAATAAAAGTGCCTGTGTGTTGGCTGTTTCCGCAGAAAAATGTGGCTCAGTTGCTTGGCTCTCCCGAAAGCTCAGGGCCAATGAATTGCATCTAGGGCAAAAAACAGTTCTGGCCTACGCAGACTCGAGACCTCTGACTCGAATCTGGCAAGGTGATCATTGCGACTGGGCCGTGGAGGTCTTACCGACTCGTATTTAACCTATAAGGGTACCCGGCGCGTCCGCTAGGATTTTTCTTCGTGTTGTTGACACGGAAATTTGCCAGAGGACGCAGCTTGAGTGCGATTCCAGGCGCTCAAGAGAGATCTTTTGGGTCTTACCTTCGTACTCGAGAGAATACGACATCTGGATGTGCGTAGTCGGTCGAACGATTCAGGGGAGGGATGCGTGTACATCGTATGACCGAGTGGCAGGAGCTGCGTACTCGTGAGTTTTGTCTTCAGATATTTCGAGTAAAGAAATTTCCCTTGTTTTTATGCACAAGGACTTTTGCATTTTGTAGTTTTATGTCCACACGAAAGAGTTTTCGTGACTGGAAGCTTTGTTGTGCCCATACGAAAGAAAATTTCGTGTCTGGGGCTTTGTTGTGCCCATACGAAAGAAAATTTCGTGTCTGGGGCTTTGTTGTGCCCATACGAAAGAAAATTTCGTGTCTGGGACTTTGTTGTGCCCATACGAAAGAAAATTTCGTGTCTGGGACTTTGTTGTGCCCATACGAAAGAAAATTTCGTGTCTGGGATCCTACCCGAGGGAATTCTCGGGTTTGATGAGGTACACAATGATGTCATTATGCACTTTGTTCGTTCTGACTCCTCCCGATGGGACGTGACGAAGTGTAAACAGGGCACGGTGGCCCACCTTGTCAGCTTTTTGACCGGAAATAAGACGTCGTTTCCCTTTTTTCTGCGAGCCACGCGCAGTAAATACGCACGATCCGCTGTTAAGATCGTGGCATAAAACAAATTTTCACCGCCGCTTCGTTTCCACTTCACGCGTGGCAGCCGCGATGGGTGCCACGTTGCTTGATCTCTGGTCCAGATTGGCTTGGCTTGTGTATATGTATCCACCGTTAGGCGAAAAGTATAAAGTTCCCGGTCATTTGATTCCCTTTGTTCTTCCTCACGCACATCTCCTCCTCTGCAAGCACTCACGAGCTCTCATGGCGGGAGGCAAGAAGCGCGGCGCTGCTGCTTCGTCTTCGAGGGCGACCGAGGATGTCCACGTGCTACCCGCCGCGAGGACGGGCGACTGGCGTTCCGCTAACACCACCAACAAAAGCATCAAGGAGATGTAGAGGGAGGGGCGGATGCCCCCCGATGGCGACAAGCGTGTTCGCTTAGGCAAGAAGGAAGAGGTACCGAATCCTCGCGCGAACGAGCGCGTGATCTTTGCAGATCACGTCTCGCGCGGCCTCTCCTTTCCTCTTCATCCCTTCCTCCTTGGACTGCTGTATGTCTATGGCATACAGCTCCACGATCTGCCTCCAAATGCGATTCAGCACATCTGATGCTTTATCATACTTTGCGAGTGCTTCTTAGGCATTCGCCCGCACTAGGGCCTTTGGAAGGCCCTATTCAAAGTGCGGGTCTTCTGTGAGAAATCGCGGGTGGAGAACCAACTTGGAGAGACGCTGCGCACCGGCGGCTTTGGAATCCAGGCGAAGACGAATAACTCCTACTTGGAGATGCACTTCATCGACTGCGCGCAAGGATGGCAGAGGAAGTGGTTTTACATCGTCGACAACAGCGCGGGTGGAGCTCACGAATTCCACTCGTTCGCTGTTTTGAAGCGACGGAAGTCTTGGACGCATAAGCTCTCAGCCGAAGAAAACCGGACCGTCGCTCCGCTACTCGCGAAGGTGGCAATTCTTCGCGACCAGACAACAGGGGTCGCGCTGAATGGTTTGCACCTGGCGAGCGTCTTCCTCCGGCGTAGGATCGAGCCTCTTCAAGAAAGGCCATCGACTATGTGGGACTACCAGGGCATCCAAGACCCTAGCCGTATGTGCCAAGATATCCTCTCGAATGCCGAATTCGAGAAGAAAATTGCGGCTATCACCAAGCTAAAAGTAGGCGAGCCCTTTGCTGCTTGCCCTCTTGAACCATTCGAGGCTTCGAAACCTCCTCCAGCCGATGTAAGTTTTCTTCTCTTCTCTGCTTTAATCTTTTGCCACCCGAGAATCTGTCGACTGGGTTTTCTCTTCTTTTCTTCTTCTTCTCTTGAAGAGTTTGAAAATAGCAACGCGCTACCCGCCAGTCTCGGCTGAGGATGCCTCGGACCTCCTAGCGAGCAATGTTGAGGCTGCTCTCGACACCAGTGTTGCTGAGGCCGACTCGAGTTCCGAGCACGGCTCTTCAGATGACGTGGAAGAGTCGGGTAGCGATCTCCATCACCGCAAGCGACGAAGGCAGGGGGACGATGAAGCTACTTCCAAAGATAGTTCTTTGGGTGGCGGATCTGGCAAGGCGACAGAGCCTCTCGTGGTGACGCCTCTGAATGTGCTTCCTCCTCCAGCCCCCAAGTCGAAGGTCAATACCGCCTGGAATGCGGATATGCTGGATGATGACGAAGACGATGAGTGAGTTTTTTCTTTCGCATTATCCTTTAGTCGAAAGTTTTCTCCTGTTTCCCTTATTCCTTTGTTCGATCCTTCCTTTCATGACAGGCTTCAAACCATCAGCCCTGGCCAGTTTGCTTCTTCTATTCCTTCTGTGAATAGAAAAGAAGCAACTGTGGGTGAAACTCCAGTTGTTAAGGCTACCCAGAAGTCTCCGAGCCCAGCACCGGCCATTGCGACTCCAGATTATAGGTTGCCTAGCTTCGCGGGTGGAACCTCGGCGAGCAAAGAAGTTTCGGGTAGCTCGGGGACCCTCTGTGCACCGCTCAGGGCCAGGTAAATCTTGTCACCTCTCTTGTATCTTCTGCGTCGTCTGTGTATGTTTTTTATCGGGTGCCCGACAGTGCTCCCAATGGGAGTAGCCCCCGAGGTCGTGGTTAATCGCTTGCGATTGGCCACAGACTCAAGTTTTAGCTTTTTTTTCTTTCTTTGATTTTATCGGGTGCACGACTGTGCTCCCGATGGGAGTAGCCTCCGAGGGTATACTCGAATGTGTACAGTCGTGAATAGGCTCAAGAGATTTTTTTCCTTTAACTTGAACTTTGTCTTGTGCTTTTGCAGTCTCTTCTTGACTCCCTTGCCGCCATTGGTCGCCGCGTGCTTTCGGCTGAGGCAGATTGTGTTTCCCTTCGGGTGGATCATGATCGACTCGTCGAGGACAGCCAAACTCTCCAAGGTAGGTTAATCCGTTCCATTTTTTATTGTTCCCTCTGATCGTACAAATTTGCTTAGGCTGAATTTATTGCTCTGTAGCTCAAGTCGATCTCCTGAAGGCCGAGAAAACTGAAGCTGTCACTCGGGTGAAAACCCTTGAGGCCGAGTTGGAGTCCACCCGAAAGGAGCTGGAGTCCTCTCGCAAGCATTCAGCTGATTTTGAGGGGAAGCTCGCCGAGGCCCTAGAGGCGTTGAAGCAATTGGAAGAGGCTGGTGCTAAACATGATAACGATCTTGTTAGCATCATCCGCCCTCTGGCTCAGCAATTTGCGGGTAAGTTGCACTTGACTTCTGTTGTGACGCAATCTAATTGACTATCCCGGGAATTTATGTTGTCCTTTTGTAGATATCCTTGGCATTGCACTGGAGCTATCTGGGAGCCGACGATTGGATGCCTTGACGGATTCTTGCACACAGCTCCAGAAACACGCGAGTGGGATCTGCTCCCTCGTTGGCGAAGCCATTCGAGTGTTGACGCAATTCCACGAGCGCCTTCTGGTGGATGCTGTGGTTCCGCCTATGCTGGGCGGCCTTCTGAAAGTTTTCCTGGAGGATGAAAATATCCTTCAGGATTATTCAGTCGCCCAGTCTGAATGCGGGGATAGGCTGCTATCTAGTTTGCGTTGGTGCACGAGTCGCGGACCTGGAGAAGGCGTACTCGAGCCTTCTCTACGACGCCGCCACAGGCAGAAAGGTAGCACTTCGTCCTTTTGGCGCTCCGGCTGAAGCCCTTGCCAAGAAGCTATCTGAATTTCTTGCCCGCGCTGGCCGCAAGGGGCATCCCGCTACGAGTGGCAATACCTCTGCAGTTCCAATCCGATCCGAATTAGGCCAGCCATCGTCGCGCCCCACTCGCCGGAATCGCGCCCGGCGTTCAGCGACCTGGAGAAAAGCGTCACCCTGACGTTTGGGAGCTTCAAATTCTACACCAATAAAGAGGGCACCACGCGCTTTCCCGAAAAAACCGAGCTCAAAGGATCGGACTCTGAGTCGGTTTTGAAACCTGAAGCCGTCGATACGCTACTTAACTACGCGAATCGCGACCTAGCGAAAAGCGGCGAGTCCATCCGCCCGAACACTCGCAACTTCCACACCATCTCCGCGGAAGAACCTTCTCGGGTTGGGAAAGCTCTCCAATCCACGCCTAGGACTCACGGGCCATATCTGGCTCAGGTCTGCATGGCAGGATCAACTGACCCACCCGAGACACAGAAGAAAGCGCAAGGGAACACGAGCACATCAAAGTGTCGCGAGCAGCCTGGCTCAAGGCAAAAGCGGCCGTGCACTCATCCAAGCCGATTGAAGAAGGAGCCCCTCAGGAAGAGCTAACCGCATACAACTACCATCTAGTGAAAGCGGCAACTTTAATCAAAGAAGCTCTCAAAGATCTGGCTGAGCAGAAAAGACTGGCGGATGAATCAAGCCAGCGTTGTGCAGCGCTCTCCAAAACACACTCGGTGGGGAACCAACCCGCGAGGAAAAGACATGTCTCAAAGACCACGACAATGGATGACGAATCCCTGACCAGGATCAGTAGGTCACTCGAAGCCTCTCTTATGCGCGTCGACAAAGACGGCAATGTATACCCAACGACTCTAGCCGCCGGAGTCTTGGCTGCAGCCACTTATCTGCAGAGGAACTAACCAGGGGAGAACGACCCCCGTGCGGAGCAATACAGGCAAGTCCAGAAAGGGTTATGCACGGCAGCCGCAAGACTCTCCTCCTATGACCATAAAAAAGCAACTGCGCCAAAAGACAAAGAAACACCCCGCGGACATAGGAGTACATCACCCAGGAAGGAGAAATCACCTCGTCGTGCGCTAGGAAAAGGAGCTCGATGGCGTGGAGATAGCCCGAGCAGCGGCGATGACAGCCCGAGGGGTAGAGATCCCAGCCCGCGACATTGCAGCAGCCGCTCGCGACACTGCAGCAAGGAGCCGCGGAAAGATGTCAATCGTGACGAGCCTGGGTACAACGCGCGATCAGACATCGCTCAGCACAAGGTTGACAAGGCTCGAACGGCCAGGAACCGCGCACGCTCTCCATCTACCTCTTCCGACGAAGAGGCCTGCGGCGCATTATGCTTTACTCGCGACATCCGCGAAGCGCCAATGCCCAGGAGGTTTAATATCACTACGGAGGTGCCAAAATACGACGGTTCGCTGGAGCCGCAATCCTAGTTGTTAGATTACCTCACGGCAGTAAAATGCCAACGTGGGAACAAGACTACAGCTATGCAGTACCTTAACCTACATCTCGTAGTCACTGCGCGCAGCTGACTCGAAGGAAGACCGAAGGCATGCTACGGGTCATGGGACGATCTAACCTTCGACTTCCGCAAGAACTTCCAGGCGACATACAAAAGACTTGCGACCATCGAGGAGCTGCGGGCTTGCAAGCAGAAAAATGGCGAGACTACTCGCGAATACATTCAGCGATGGACCACACTTAGGAATATGGCAGGAAATATATTAGGAGAAGTTGCAGTCGAAGCTTTTGCCAAAGGAACTCGGCGAACCGCCTTCCGGGAAGAACTGGATGGGCCGCACCCAAAACAATTGGAGATCTGATGGCTATAGGCGACAGATATGCCAACGGCGAAGACTCGGTGCGCAACGAGAAAGCATCTTCACCAGCACCTGAAGACGACCGCCATGGTCGAAAGAAAAGGAGAAAGCATTACGATCACGATGAACGGGAAGAACCGGTGGCAGCATAATTCACAAGAAATCGCGACAGCGGACATCACGGAAATCGCGAGTGGAAGCCGAAGCCAGAGGATAAAACTCCCGAGGAGGACTTTGATGGCTAATGCACGCTACATCTATTTACAGATAAGCGCACTGGAAAAACTAAGGCAACACACCTTCTCAAGGATTGCCGAAAGTTCCTTGACATACACGAGGCCTTCTCAAAGAAAAACAGAGCGGCAGTTAACCAGGGCTACCCGTAGCTCCCGGGAGGAGGAACCCAAGGATTCCACCCACCGCAAGCCCTACCTCCACCAGGAAACCAAAACACGGTGCTCGCCGCGCTACCAGCGCCACCCGCCGCAAACCTGGGAGCCAATGGGTACCCGAACCCAGCAGGACTCCTAGGAATGACACAGAAAGTTTGCCCGTCCCACTGGGCACAGAAAACAAACACTCGACAAGTATTCATGGTCGTCCAAGCCCCACCGTCCAAACCCGAGTATCTGAAGATGGCCGACCAGCCGATAATTTTCTCCAAGGAGGACCATCCCCCCCCCCCCGAGTCTATCGACTAGGGTATGCCGCACTCGTCATCCAGACGCAGATAGGCAACTACGAACTTGCCCGAGTGTTCATGGACGGAGGCAGCGGGATCAACATCATTTACGCGGACACACTCCGCAGGATGAATAGGAACCTGGATGGACTCGCGGAATCAGAGAATCTTTTCACGGGATAGTACCAGGGAAGGCAGTCCGCCCACTCGAAACAATAAACTTGGAGGTGGTGCTCGGCAACAGAAGCAATTACAGACGAGAATTCCTCGACTTCGAAGTAGTCGACTAGCCCTCACAGTACCACGCTATTCTTGGCCGAACGACATTCGCCAGATTCATGGCAGTACCACACTACGCCTACCTGAAGCTCAAGCTACCTGGGTAACATGGCACCATCACCATCGACGGTGATTTCCAAAAATCTAGTAAATGCGACATCGAGTTCAACGAGATCGCCAAATCCTTCGGGATGCAGGAGGAGATGGAAGAGATAGCAAAAACCACTGATCACTCTGTGATGCCTCTCACCAAAAAGATCGCCCCTGAGCTCGAGTTCAGCGCAAACAGCGGCACTCAAAACATCAAGTGCACCCAACGGAGCCTACGAAGACGGCGATGGTGTCCACCACTCTCTCGCCAGCATAGGAAGGCGCGCTCGTCGAACTCCTCCGTGGGTACTTGGAAATTTTCGCCTGGCAACCTTCAGATATGCCAGGGATAACCAGGGAGTTCGCCGAGCACTCACTTGAAGTTTACAAAGACGCCAAGCCTATCAAGCAGACAACCCGACGGTTTTCAGAGCCAAAGCAAAAGGCACTTGGAGAAGAAGTGAAGAGATTACTCGCAGCGAAGTTCATCCGCGAGATAAAGATCTCCACCTTGTTAGCAAACCCGGTGCTGGTCCCGAAGAAAAACACTGACATCCTTCGCGTGTGCATCGACTACACGTCGTTGAACAAACACTTCCCCAAGGATAACTTCCCCCTACCACGGATCGACTAGATCGTGGACTCCACAGCAGGCTGCTAGCGCCTCTTCTTCCTGGACGCCTACTCGGGATATAATCAGATCAGGATGAAAAAGGAGGACGAGGAGAAGACATCGTTTATCACACCTCATGGTGTCTACTGCTACACGACAATGCCCTTCGGTCTAAAGAACGCAGGCGCAACATATCAGCGCTGCATGCAAAAATGCCTCGCCAAGCTCATTGGCAAGAATGTACAAGTGTACGTTGACGACATCGTCATCAAGACTCGAGTGGAGAACACGCTCCTCGACGACATCAGAGAAACATTCGACGCGCTAAACGCATACCGAATCAAGCTCAACCCGACCAAGTGCGTTTTTGGCGTCCCTACAGGACAACTTCTCGGGTACCTGGTGTCTGCTCGAGGAATTGAAGCCAACCCGGAGAAAATTCAAGCAATCCTGACAATGAAGGAACCAACCAATCTCTGCGGTGTGCAGCAGCTCGCAGGACGACTAGCTTCTCTAAGCAGATTCATTGCGAGGCTAGGCGAGCAAGCATTGCCCTTCTAGAAGCTACTGAAGAAAACGGATAAGTTCGAGTGGACATCCGAAGCACAAAAAGCATTCGCAGACCTCAAGCGAGCACTGCAGAGTAGGCATATCCTGGCAACGCCACAAGAACAGGAGCCACTGTACTTATACCTAGCCGCAACAAATCAAGTCATCAGCACAACGATCGTGGTCGAGCGGCCGGAGGATGGCAAGGCGTATGGCGTCCAAAGACCAATATATTACATCAGCGAGGTGCTTTCGCCTTGCAAACATCGATACCCTCACTATCAGAAGCTCGCGTACGGCGTGGTACCCACAGATCAAAAACTCAAGCACTACTTCCAAGAACATACCGTCACGGTGCTAAACGACGCATCACTCGGTACTATCATGAATAATCCCATGGCATCCGGAAGAATTGCAAAGTGGAGTATCGAGCTCGACGCCTGGGACATCATATATGCAGGGCGCAAATCTGTGAAATCACAAGTACTCGTGGAATTCCTGAGCGAGTGGACAGAACTGCAAACACCAGGCCCACCAGAATACACGGTCAACTGGATAATGTACCCGACATCAAACAACGACGCAGAATACGAGGCCCTCCTTCACGGCATGAAAATGGCGATCGCCTGCGGAGCCACCTGACTGATGATTTATGGCGATTCAAACCTCATCATACAACAGACAATGAAAGAGTGCGACGCTATTGCAGATAACATGGTCGCCTATCGAGACATGTATAACCTGCTCGAAGGAAGTTTCAAAGGGTGCGAACTAAAGCACATTGCACGATAACAACGATGAAGCAGATAAACTGGCAAACATAGGGTCTACCAACACGCCCATACCACCTGGAATAATCTTCGAGCGGATGATCAAGCGTTCAGTCAAGGTGAAAAAGCCAGCAGAAGCACCTGCAGCATTGTTGACGGACGTCAGTCCGCAAACCGCTGTTATTGAGCTCAGCCACAACATTTCAAGGCAAGTTTTTCTGGTCGAGCCAGTCTAGACGCAGAAATCCCTCGACTACTTGTCCAACAAGCAGCTCCCAGCCGACGTTTGCGAGGCCCGACAAATAGTACGACGCAGCAAAACCTTTCGGGTGCTCAATGGAAAGTTATATAAACATAGTATATCAAGAATATTGCAGCAATGCATAGCACCCGAGGATGGCAAGGAGCTGCTACGAGACATACATCAAGGAGATTGCGGACACCACGCCAGCTGGAAGGCAATCGTGGGCAAAGTTTTCCGGGCAGGATTCTACTGGCTCACGACGGCGAGAGATGCAAACGACCTAGTCGACAAGTGCAATGCTTGCCAACGTTTCGCGCCCAAGCCACACGCCCCTGCCACAGAACTACACATGATCCCAATCGCCTGGCCCTTTGCACAATGGGGGCTAGACATGGTGGGGCCGCTACGCAAGTCGACACCCAGAGGATATACGCACTTGCTCGTAGCAGTCGACAAATTCACGAAGTGGATCGAGGCTATGCCAGTCACCTCCGCCAGCGCCCAATGCGCTGTGAAATTCCTCGACTCCATTGTGTGCAGGTCTGGCATACCACACAACATCATCACCGACAACGGCATCAACTTCACAACGAAGGAAACACAGGAATTCTGCGAGCAAAAAGGAATCACTCTCAGATTCGCCTCTGTTGCTCACCCGCAAACTAACGTTCAAGTCGAGCGATCCAACGGACTAGTCTCAGCTGGCCTAAAGAAGCGGCTACTCGATCGCCTAAACCCAGCAGCAGGGCATTGGGCAGAGGAGTTACCCTCGGTACTGTGGAGCCTTCACACAACGCCAAATAGTTCAACAAGCTATACACCATTTTTCATGGTCTACGGAGCCGAGGCCGTCCTACCCGAAGACGTCAAATTCAGCGCTCCCCGAGTTGTCGCGTATAGCGAAGAAACCTCGAACAAAGCTCTCGCAGAAGACGTGGATGCACTCGATCAAATTCGCGACATTGCACTTGCAAGATCGGCGGTATACCAGCAATCACTGCGTAATTACCACAGTCGTCGCATACACCATAGATCTTTCGTGGTAGGCGACCTGGTGTTGTGGCTCAAGCAAAAGGAAGGACACAAGCTCGAGCCACCATGGGAAGGACCCTTCATAATACACGAAGTTATCCCAGGCGGCGCATATCGATTGAAGAACCCGGAGACCGGTGGCATTTACTCCAATCCATGGAACGTTGCGCATCTCCGCAAGTTCTATCCTTAGGATTATCCTATTCGCAAAAATAAGGCTATACTAGCCATCTTGTAGCTCGAGGAAATACATGGCTTCTCAGCCATATCAATAAAAACACATGGTTTTTCAACAATAGCTATTCACATTTCTTCATTTTACATGCTAAAACAACATGTATACCCCAAACACATGGGAGCTACGCCTAACTAAGCATTAGAGGAAAATTTACAAAAGGTACAAACAAGGTTCACGCCTTATAAAACACTTTATAAAATCTCGAGTGAAATATACAAGGTAACAGGATATCTACATCCTACGATTACACCGGACGGTGAGCAGTCCTTTCGGCCAGCATTTGGTCAACCTCTTCAGATGTCAGTCGAATGATATCCTCCGCCGCAGGTTGAACGACTGCATAATGAGGAGTAAAATCGACTGGAGCATTGGGAAGTCTAGCCACAGAGTTAAAATTGACCTCAGGATGCCACACCCGAACAAAAGCAAGCGCTACTTGAGATCCGTAGATAAGCTGCTGGCGGACACACTCGCACACTTCCCCTACCCGACCAAAGATTCTTAGCAGTTTGCTCAAACCTTCTGGAACTGCACCCAGCGGATAAAAAGTCTTGTGCACAGATGTTAGAGCTTCACGACAAGAATCAACAAGCATCTTTGCCTGGCCAATTCGATACTTCAAAGTAGCCAAGATAAAGCCTCGACTGCGGTCAGACCAGAAGTTGTTCGCATGCGGCTTTGAGCTACCCGCTTCATGGGCAATATGATTATCCACCCAATGCGTTTCACAAGGACCGCCAGGCTCAACAACTACAAAAATACCATAAATGGTTAAAAGTAAAAAGGAGGCAAACAACGAAGTGCTAGGGGCTCGCAAGCTTACAAAGCATGTCTTTGGCAACAACTGCCAGCTCCTCCATCACGAACTGTTCACGCTCAGCCGCAAACTTTTTCTTTGACTTAGCCACATCAGCCACTCCACGCAAAGCCTTTAGTTTGCGTTCTCCATCAGCAACACGGTCACGAAGCGAGGCAAATGTACTAGGAGCAGCAACAAGGGGATCCACTCGCGCAGCAGATCCACTCGAAGATTCTACGCCAGGACCCACTACCTGGAAAGAAATGAAGCAAGTTAATACACACTCCAAGACCCCATTCAAGAAACATACCACCTAGTTATCAGGTGCTCGGGGGCTACTCCCATCGGGAGCTCATAACAGTTCAATCGCAACAATCAGACATTTTAGACATCAAAGAACACTTCGATTAAAAGAAAAATACGGGAATACATCCCAAGGTTCAGTACATCGACGGACAAAGTAAAAAATAGACTATCATGTTGGAGTCGAAGTTCCGGGGCTCCAGCTGAATTTTGGCGATGATGAGGCCGAAGATGCCTCAGATCCAGCGCGCGCCGTTCCCACAGACGGCGCCAATTGTCGAATATGCATCTCAACAAGTCCCTCGGGTAAACCGATAGGGTTTTGAGTAAGAGAACGAGGAGGCGCTGGTGATAATCGTCGGCTAACAGGGGGCAAGATTTACCCAGGTTCGGGGCCCTTGTAGAGGTAAAACCCTTACTCCTACTTCTGTCGATCTGTATTAGATCAATAGATCGGTTACAGTGGGGGTGCTCAAGTCGAGAGTAGATCTCAATCTCAAGGCTTAGGTGGTCTGGTATTGCTTGGTCCCCCTCCCGATGGTTCTCCTGGCTTTATATAGGTAGCCAGGTCTCAAACCGTTCCCAGGGGGGATATAAACCCTAACCTAAAGTCGGTTATAGATTTCCTTTCTTAACCCGCAAGGCTTTGCGGGTGGGCCTTGATTGGGCCTTCTAGTACTTTCCACGGCGTCTCCCTTGGAGCTTGGGTCTTGGGCCTTGGACCGGGTAGGCTCACCCGATAGGTCTAGGATCCATCCCTTCGTTAGGGCCCCACACCCATAGCTGGCGCGGCCAGGGGGTGCGCCACCTTATGGTGTGGCCCCCCTGCTGCCCCTCTTTGACTCCTCTTTGGTCGTCTGGATGCTTCTGGGGAAAATAGGACTTCCAGGCTTCGAATTTTCCAATTCCGAGAATATTTCCAGAACAACTTTTCTAAAACTAAAAAAATAGCAGAAAACAGGGAACTGGCTCTGTGGCATCTTGTTAATAGGTTAGTCCGGAAAGTCGATAGAAATGACATAAAGAAGGGAGAAAACATGTAGCAATTGGCATAATATCATCATGGAGCATCAGAAATTAGGGATACCTTTATGACATATCACATAGCATAATACTTAGTAAAATTTCCTATCATGCATACTACTCAAAAATTAAATAATGCATATAGAAAATAATGGGTAGTTTATGGTGTGTTACTTGGCTTTGAAGTTGGTGAAGAACAATCACCTTCTCCTCACAAAATAGAACGTTCTCTCCGTACAATCTAAACAATACAAGTAAACAAAAATAAACAAACAATCATAAGAAAAAGAATAAAGTATAACGATCAACAAACTTAACAAAACAATACATTCTACCAAAGCAATTATTATGTTTGGGGTTTACTGTATAGAAAAAGACTAAGGAATTGTCAAGGATTGGGTTTGAAAAGTTCAAACTTGAATGATCATGCTTGTTAAGGAAGTTTCCAAGAGTTTCCACTAAGTATTATCACATTTACTCTAATATGCAAAACGAAAGCTTGTTATTTTAATACACAAGGAGAAATTAAGTAATTTTAGTTAGTGTTTGACATTTGTAACCAAGGGTTGGCCTTTGATAAAAAGATCACGCAAGTTCTAATCTATTTCTGTCTTGTATTATTCAAGTCTCATTTTTCCTCCTTGGGTTGCTTTTTATGAATAAGTCTTTTTGCAGGTTTCTTCAATGGCTTGCTTGTAGTCCTCCTTATTGAGTCTAGGGACTTAGTCATATATAATAAGAGAGGTAGATGAGATTGTTATAGTTCCTTTAGAAAAGACTTGTAAAATATTCTCTTCTTCTTCATCTTCTGGTCTTGAGTTGAAGTTGGCTTCCTGTTGAAATTGTTCTTCTCGATGAAAAGCTCCTTGTTGAAGTCTTGGTCAAAAACTCTCATCTCACTTGGAAAACAAAATCTAAGTCTTGGGCAAAACACACTAATTATCTTGAAAAAAATTATAAGTCTTGGAAAATAAAATCCTAAGTCTTCACATGATTGGTATAATCTTCAGTATCCTTTGTAGTTTTCTCCTTGGTGTTATGGCTTCATTGGATTTTGCAACACTTTATGGTTTTGGTACAAACTATGGCTGGTCTTATCTAACTTAGACACACCATAAATTCTAAAGGAAAAGGAAAGAAAGGGTAGAAGGACTCAGAGAAAAAGATGGGTTCGTCTTCTTGAAGTTCCTCTTTATTTTCTTGTAAGTGCTTCTACTTCTTGGAGATGTTTCTGAAGTTTCTTTTCTTGGCTAATTCCTTCATTGTTCTTCTAGATGCTGGTTGACTCCAAGGATAACAAAGGGGACTTTCTTCAGTCCATGGTTTTCACAATTCCAGACTTAGTGATTTTCAACTAAGAGGGACAGCTAGCACAAATTTACATAGACATGGTTTCAAGGTATCCAGGGGCTTTGGTTTTGGTCTCTCTAGTCTATGGTTAGTACTTAGAGCAAAATTGCTGAAGAACACATATTGAAAATATTTATAGAATTTAAACTAAGTGAATAACACTAAAAAAGGCCAAACAATTCTAAATTCAATTTTAGTTGATTCAAAAATTATTTTGGGACAGAGAATATGAAATTATACATCCTAAGGTTTCCAAGGATATTTTATTTGCAATTTTTAGATTTATAGAATTTAAACTATGCCAAAAATCACCAAACAAGCATATTTGAATTTGAACAAATTTAAGTTAGTAAATTTTAAATTTGAACAGTGCTAAAAGATTCTACATGTTCATGGCTTTTCAAACAGTCCAAATTTGTCAAATTTAGAGTTATAGATTAAAAGTTATCTACAAATTAAGATTTGCAAAGATATACAAATAACAAATGTGTGCACATATCAAAAGTACAATTTCTTGATTCTAAAGTGTTCTACACATCCTGCTGATTTCAAAAAGTACAAAGTCATCTAATTTCGATTTGTGGTTCAAAAGTTATTGCAATCCTAAGTTGGGGGGCATTTCTGCAAAATTACTGGGGCTAAACTGTTTAAAAGAAATAGGGCAATCCGGGGGATATTAAACATCGGCTCCTGATTGGTCCATACCGTTTTGGTGTGGATCTGTGTTGCGATCCGTTGGATCTAAATGACGATGGACGTGCATGATTCACCCGTACATGGCCTAATCTCGTGCGTGCGACCAGATCTAACGGAGGAAATCAAAGGGACAGGGGGAGGCGGCGTTGCTCACAGGGGAATGGCTACGCGGCGGCCAGCGTTGCGGATTCTTCATCAACGTGGATGGTCCGGTGGTTTCGGGCTCTCGGTGGACACCAGGAGGCGCGGCTCAGCGAGGGGATCCTGATGGAGTCGACGACACGTCTTGTGACAATCCCAGTCGACGGCGCCGTGCATTTCCGGTGACGATGGAGAGGTCCGACTCCGGCGAAGCTCTGCGCGTCGAACGGCTGCACAGGAAAGCATGGGAGGTCATTAGGGGATGCGCACGATAGTGCAGGAAGAGATGGTGGCCACGTAGGGGGGGTCACCTGGTGGCTAACCGTGCCGAATTTGAAGGGAGACGACGGCGAGCGGTAGATCTTCGGTGAGGGATTTTCTAGCATCCTGGCGGTGTCCAGATGTGAAAATTGGGGCTAAAGAAAGAGGAGGGAGAGGCCTATTTATAGAGGGAATCAATGCGAGGATTAGGGTTTTGATTCAGACGAAAATCATGGAAGAAATCCCGTCTGTTTCGGTCTCTCTTTTCTTGTGCGGGAGGTAGAAGGAGGGTGACCTCACTGCTTGCGTCACGTAGGATCCACCTTGAAGTGAGGAAATAGAGAGAGGGACGTGGGATGGGCCTCTGCTGCTTTGGTGCGCAAGAGAAAGGGGGTGAGGGAATGGGCCTGGCTCGGCGCTGAGCTGGTGGGCCTAAAGTGGGCCACTAGCTGCTGCGCGCGTGGAAGAAAAAGGCCAGGGGGAGGTTGGGCTGTTGTGCTCTTTTTTTGTTTTCCATTTTTTTTCCTTTTTCTATTTTATACTTTAAATCATAACTTTTGATTCAATAAACCAAATAGCCTCAAATAAAATTCTATAGTTTTGTTAAATATTTCCATTTCAAATGAAAACATATAGGTGTTGTTATTAAACTACTAATAGCCACTTAATATCATTTTAAAAATAGCAAATAATTAATTGAATACATGGACAAATAAAATTCAGATACATTATATATTTGAAATTATTATTTTTCCTAAGTTGTTTACTCATTTTCATAAGAAGGGTTTTATTAAAATATTTTATTACTTAATACTTAATTTAGTAATTGAAAGATGACTTGGCTTTGAAAATATTTTATTAATCCAATGATTGAAAGATGAATTATTATTGATGGATAGAAGTGAATTTTTTTTTTGGGTAAACACATAGATAAGAATACCATTTTATGTTCTTAAGGTTTGCAAATAGGAAAACAATTTATTCACATACTTATTTATTTTGAGGATTTTGGATTTTAGAAAATAGAGGCATTTGGATTATCATTTCCAATTACATTGGAATAACATCTAATATTTCCTTTGTGGTTGAGTTTTATTGGTTTTTGCTGGCTTGCATTAGTGGAAAACAAAAGTTTTGACTTTTTGTGATTTTTGAGTTTGTCCAAAAATCAGGGATGTTACAGACTACCACCCTTAAAAGAAATTTCGTCCCGAGATTTGGGAAGGCTAGAAAGAAAGATAAGATTGGTTTACTTGGGTTCCATTTCAACTGGGTGGCTACCACCCTTAAAAGAAAATTTTGTGGGTAGTCAAAACACATGGGTTGTTGTTTAGCTTGTCTCCGGATGGCTTGAGTAGAACTTTCCTTCGAAGTAGGGCTGCAGAGTAACTCGTGCTTCTTGAACTTCATTTGACAATGATGTGTCACTCTTTGGGTCAATCAAAAGTCATCAGTTCACTCTCAACTTGGTCTTTTGATGTATTTGGCCATCTTTCATCTTGTTGTGGTCTTCTCATGGTAGTTGGCATTCTAGCTAGGTATCTGGTTGAGTTTACCATAGATGAGCAATCGCTCATCGTGGCGGCTACCCACCACGGTGAAAAAAGGTAGTTACTTGTCTATCTCAATGTAATGAACAAAGTCACTTAAGTCTTCATACTACTACTGCTCCTTCTTACGAGATTCAGAAAGATCTAAGGAAGATTCCTTCCTCAACACAACAGATCAAGGAAACTCATCTTACAAACAATAACTAACAATCATTCTTCACACCAAACAACAAGGTTTTCGAAACAACTAATATTTTCATATCACACTTATTGGTATGATCAATACACCAACACGATAACGTTGTTCTAACGAAGTAACTAGATTGGTGGTCTCATGTATATCTTCTGGAGTATATTCAAATGTGTTGAGGTTTTTCTGATTGTTGGGGGGTCTGAGTTCTTCTCTAATTTCTTTAGTGATATTCTCTGTAGTACATCAGGTTGTGTGAAGGATACTTCTTGCACTTTAGGGCATGGTATTCACCAAAATTGTCTTGATGGTATAAAGGATAGGTCATCTAGAATAAGAGAAGAAAAAAATGGAAGGTGGATAATAGACGAGAGGATATGAGAAAGATTAAGATGAGGTGTTTAGTTTCTAGAAAGTTGAACAAAGTAGATTTTTCAATCCTAGGGTCTTTTTCCAAATTAGGGTCTCGAATCCTACACGCAACACAATGCTCTCATACCATTTTGTAGCGTTCCCACATTTAAATAATGTAAGAACACCTGTGTTATATTGCTAGTCCCTGGATCAATTGCTAGCACCACATAATTTCATGCAAATGCGTCAAATTCTGTTACATCGCGTGATCCAGTCTTTACAAAATAACATTACAATTTTCATAGTCCTAGAAGACTAGTAGGATACAAAGTTTTACAGCGGAGACATATAACATCATTGAGCCCCATCTTCTTCATGTGCCACAGGAAAAACATGTTGGAGATAGACTCGAGATCCTAAACGAAACCTCACTCGTCTTCAGATTCGTCTGCGGGATGGAATATGCAGCCACAAGGGGATCAGTACAATTTAATGTATTGGCAAGTAACACTATGGTGGATATAAATGGCAAGACTATATCTACATGCATATTTGGCTTGCTGGAGTTTTGGCTAGTTTGCATAAATCAGGTTTGCTCCTATCTCTTTTGTAAAACAAACTTTTCTTTTCAAAGTGTGGCAACATTGGATTAAGATCCAAGCACCACATATACTGTTCACTTAGTCAAAATTTAACTTATTGAAAATGGTGTTGAGATTCTTCTGCCATTCCTTTTCCAGCTGATCATAGTTGTCCATAACCGGGGACACGACTAAGATCTTAGTATCTAACTCTGCAGAGGTTGTGCAGTTTCACCATTTGTCTTCAATTAGCTTAAACATCCTATACACGCGGAGTGCATCAAGGAAAGGAGAGAATTGAGACGAGATCTTTCAGAAGCAAGTTTCCAATCCACCAGCAAGACTCGTTCCACCTATAATTATGCTACATATACTTGTCAAGCACGGGTTGAATACTCACAACTTAGTTGATCAAGACATAGCCCATATTGTCAAAAGGTTGCACGGGAAGCTACTAAACTTAAAGAGACATAGTAATCTCTTTGTTCCTGGGTGGCGATCCGCAAGTGACAACCTCAAGTGGAATAAACCTTAGATAAGGGCCCTGAGGCAACACTCAACATAAACCGGTCTTTCCACTTCCACCCAGGTGGTTCATTTATTAGTTATACTTGGAATTTTTCCTCAACATCTAGTAAAACAATCTTTAATCGTTGCATAGCATCTACTAAGTTTAATAGCTACACAATAACAAGGTAAAAAAGGATGGCTACACACTACTAGGATAATAACATACCATAGTACTTAGTACAATTTCCTATCATGCATACTACTCAAAAATCAACTAATGCATATAGAAAATAATGAGTAGTTGATGGTGTGTTACTTGCCTTTTAAGTTGGTGAAGAACAATCAACTTCTCTTCACAAAACAGAACGTTCTCTCCGTAGAATCTAAACAATACAAGTAAACAAAAATAAACAAACAATCATAAGTAAAAGTACAAAGTATAACAATAAACAAACTTAACAGAACAATCTATTCTACCAAAGCAATTATTGTGTTTGGGTTTTAGTGTATAGAAAAAGGCTAAGGATTGGTCAAGGATTGGGTTTGAAAAGTTCAAACTTAATTGATCATTCTTGTCGAGGAAGTTTCCAAGAGTTTCCACTAAGTATTATCAAATTTACTCTAATATGCAAAAGGAAAACTTGTTATTTTAATACACAAGGAGAAACTAACTAATTGTAGTTAGTGTTTATCATTTGTGACCAAGGGTTGGTCTTTGATAAAAATATCACACAAGGTCTAATCTATTTCTGCCTTGTTTTCTTCAAGTCTTCTTTTTCCTCCCTGGGTTGCTTTGGATGACTAAGTCTTTTTGCATGTTTCCGCAATGGCCTTCCTTGTAGTCCTCCTTATTGAGTGTAGGGACTTAGTCATATAGAATAAGAGAGGTAGATGAGATTGTTAGAGTTCCTTTACAAAGGACTTGTAAAATATTTTGTTCTTCTTCATCTTCTGGTCTTGAGTTGAAGTTGGCTTCTTGTTGAAATTGTTCTTCTTGATTAAAATCTCCTTGTTGAAGTCTTGGTCAAATACTCTCATCTCACTTGGAAAACAAAATCCAAGTCTTGGAAAAAACACACTAATTATCTTGAAAACAAACTATCCTAAGTCTTCACATGATTGGTATAATCATCATGCTCCTTTGTAGTTTTCTCCTTGGTGTGATGACTTCATTGAATTTTGCAACACTTCATGATTTTTCTACAAACTATGGCTAGTCTTATCTAACTTAGCCACACCACAAATTCTAAGGGAAAAAGGGAAGGAAGGGTAGAAGGACTTAGAGAAAAAGATCGGTTGGTCTTCTTGAAGTTCCTCTTGATTTTCTTTGAAGTGCTTATACTTCTTGGAGATGTTTCTGAAGTTTGTTTTCTTGGCTAATTCCTTCATTGGTCTTCTAGCTTCTTGTTGACTCCAAGGATAAAAAAGGGGACTTTCTTCACTCCATGGTTTTCATTTCAGACTTAGTGGTTTTCAACTAACGGGGCCAACTAGCAGAAATTTACATGGACATGGTTTCAAGGTATACAGGGGCTTTGGTTTTGGTCTCTCTAGTCTATGGTTAGTACTGAGAGCAAAATTGTTGAAGAAAAGATATTGAAAATATTTACAGAATTTAAACTAAGTTAGTGACACTCAAAAAGGCCAAACAATTCTAAATTCACCTTTAATTGGTTCTAAAATTATTTTGGGACAGAGAATATGAAATTATACATCCTAAGGTTTCCAGAGATATTTTATTTGCAATTTTTAGATTTATAGAATTTAAACTATGCCAAAAAATCACCAAACAAGGATATTTGAATTTGAACAAATTTAAGTTAGTAAATTTTAAATTTGAACAATGCTAAAAGATCCTACATGTTCATGGCTATTCAGAAAGTCTAAATTTTTCAAATTTAGAGTTATAGATTAAAAGTTATCTACAAATTAAGATTTATAAAGATATATAAATAACAAGTGTGGGCACGTATCAAAAGTGCAATTTCTTGATTCTAAAGTGTTCTACACATCATGCTGATTTCAAAAAGTTTAAAATCATCTAATTTGGATTTGTGGTTCAAAATTTACTGCAATTCTAAGTTGGGGGATTTTCTGCAAATTTATAGGGGCTAAACTGTTTAAAAGAAACAGGGCAATCCGGGGGATATTGAAAGAAGACTCCTGATTGGTCCATACCGTTTCGGTGTGGATCGGTGTTGCAATCCGTTGGATCTAAAGGACGATGGACGTGCGTGATTCACCCGTACGTGGCCCAATCTCGTGCGTCCGACCAAATCTAATGGCGGAAATCAAAGGGTTATGGGGAGGCGGCGCTGCTCACCGGAGAATGCTACACGGCGGCCGGCATTGAGGATTCTTCGTCGACATCGATGGTCCAGCGATTTCGGGCTCTCGGTGGACACCAGGTGGCGCGGCTCGGCGAGGGGATCACGATGGAGTCGACGACATGTCCTGTGACGATCCCAGCCGATGGCACCGTGCGTTTCCGGTGATGGTGGCGAGGTCCGACTCCGGCGAAGCTCTGCGTGTCGAACGGCTACAACGAAAACATCGAAGGGTATCACCTGGTGGCTAACCGTGCCGGATTTGGAGGGAGACAGCTGCGGGCGGTAGATCTCCGGCGAGGGATTTCGCAGCATCCTGGCGGTATCAAGATGTGAAAATCGGGGCAAAAGAAAGAGGAGAGTGGCCTATTTATAGAGGGCATCAATGCGAGGATTAGGGTTTTGATTCGGACGAAAATCACGGGAGAAATCCCATCTGTTTCGGTCTCTCTTTCTTGTGCGGGAGGTAGATGGAGGGTGACCTCACTTCTTGTGTCACGCGGTCTACACCTTGAAGTGAGGAAACGGAGAGAGGGACGCAGGCTAGGCCTCTATTGGTTCGGTGCGCAAGAGAAAGGGGGTGAGGGAATGGGCCTGGCTGGGCGCCGGGCTGCTGGGCCTGCGGCGGGCCACTGGCTGTTGCGCGCGCGGAAGACAAAGGGCGGGGGGAGTTTGGGCTACTGTGCTCTTTTTTTTTACTTTTTCTATTTTGTACTTTAAATCATAACTTTTGATTTAATAAACCAAATAGCCTTAAACAAAATTCTATAGTTTTGTAAAATATTTCCTTTCAAATGAAAACATATAGGTGTTGTTTTAACACACATAAAACAATTGTATTTTCAAAATATGATTAAACTACTAATAGGCACTTAATATCATTTTCAAAATAGAAAATAATTGATTGAATATATGGCCAAATAAAATTCAGATACATTATATATTTGAAATTATTGTTTTCCCTAAGTTATTTACTCATTTTCATAAGAGGGGTTTATTAAAATCTTTTATTACTTAATACTTCATTTAGTAATTAAAAGATGATTTGGCTTTGAAAATATTTTATTAATCCAATAATTGAGAGATGAATTATTATTGATGGATAGAACTGGAAAACAGCATTTGGGTAAACACATAGATAATAATACCATTTTATGTTCTTAAGGTTTGCAAATAGGAAAACAATTTATTCACATACTTATTTATTTTGAGGATTTTGGGTTTCAGAAAATAGAGGCATTTGGATTATCATTTCCAATAAGATTGGAATAACATATAATATTTCCTTTGTGGTTCAGTTTCATTGGTTTTTGGTGGCTTTCATTGGTGGAAAACAAAAGTTTTTTTTTTGTGATTTTGGAGTTTCTCCAAAAATCAGGGATGTTACAATTCTGTTAGGGTCCTCAGCTCGACCTCGGCCTTGACGCCGGCTCGCCTGGGAGGCCACCTAAAGACTGCGTGGGGGGCTATTTCCAAACACCCCCATCTTCCCCAACCTCTCTAGCCTGAAAAACCACCATTAGAGCCCTCCTCCTACATTATCCCACCCCTTTCCCACCATCCTAGCCCCTCCCTACACCTCAAGCCCACAGATCTAAAGGCCACCTCTCTGATCTCTTCACTCCTCCATAATGATTCACCATTGGTGAAAGATTCGATGTGCTCCCCTCCATTGTTGGTGCTCTAGGGGTATCTGCCCTCCCTTGAGTTCCTAGGTGCATTCTCCACCAAGTTAGGGCAAGGATGTCGTCATCGGGTATGTTTTCGGTCTTCTCCCTCTCAAATCCCCTCTTTCTTTCTGGCTAGCCATCAATTTTTTGATTTGTGAGTTCCTCGTGCTAGGGCTCAAGTTCATGTGCTATTCCACTCTATTACTAATAGCACAAATTCACCTTGGGTAATCTAGAGATGTTAGTTAGTGTAGTTTGGTGACTAGATTTCCTAGAAATACTCAATCCATCACCAATTTATGCTCCCTAAGATCCCTAGTGTTTCCCTAATTTTCATTGCCACACATAGGATTTTTTTTCGTGACCATGTACACTTATTCTGCATACCCATACCTATGCTCTAAATGTCAAAGGTAGTGGTGATGATTCTCAAGAAAAGTTCAAAGGCAAAGATTCCGCAACATATGTTCGCAAGAAAGGTAGTGCATCTCAAGTTTGTGGATCCACCCCTTCTCAGACGAAGAAACTTCCAATCAATCAAAAGGAACTTGTTCGTGCATCTTGGAAGAAGCTCCTCACAATAGTCTTTGAGGAATCTTGGTTCAAGTTCAATCCATTTGACTTTGGGCAACGCACATGCATGGACAACCGTTTCTATTGCAAAATGCATCAAAAAATGTATAAATTTTCCATCGGATCCTTGAAGAATCTCTTTGTGCCTCAAAATTTCTTTGATTTGGATGAAGCAAGGAATAAATGCTCTCATGGAATAAATTGCCAGCTGTCATAGAGTTGATGGAATTTCATGGAATAAGTGCTCTCAAGAAGATTGACCGCCCCTTTGCTCCCTAGCTTCTTCGGGAATTCTATGCTACCGTTTTCTTCTCCGAAGGGCCTCGGTTAATGACTTGGATGAGCGGGGGTATCAAGTGTACCGCCACACTTAGTGAGTTTGCGGGTCTTCTCGGACTCGAGGAATTACCCTTCTCCCCTATGGTTTACACTCAGATCCATGGTGAGACTAGGCATCTGATGAGGGCCGCGGAGGACATTCGCCATTGTTATCCTCTAGAGATTGGGTCCAAATACATTCCCAAGTCTTCTTACTTCACCGACTTTTGGTATGTCACCCATACCATTATGAGGAACACTATAAATGTCAAGTTTGGCGAGAAGGGCGAGGTTTGCAAATGGCTTGTCAATCTTCTCTATCACATTGCCCTCGAAAAGACCTTCAACAAGAAGCTAGACATCATGGACTACATGTGGAATGCGATGAAGACAATGATCCGTGAAGGCAAGGTTCTTATTTATGGTCAATACCTGCAAGTGCTATTTGAGTCCAAGATACCTGCTGCTCTCATTTCTAACTATGAGATGACCACTCCCACCCTTCTCCCTCTCAATGGCCCTTCCCATGATGCTGCACAACACACATCCAAGAGGGCTCGTACCGCTGTGTCTGAGGATATTTCCAGCTCTCCCTTTGTTGATGGTGCCACTGACACCGATGTTCCAGTTGCTAAACCCCAGAAGTTTACCATCAAGGCTTCCCTTCAGAAGATGAACGATTTCTTCATTTATCACGAGTCCAAAGCATATAAGAAATATAAGAAGGATAAGCTCTCATGCCGCAACAAAAGGCTCATAATGGAGAAACTTCATGTTCCTCTTGAGGCTAGCTCTAATGAGCTCTCTGAGAAGTCTTGGATGTCTAAGTACATGTATTGGGTTGGCGATGATGCCTCTTCCCTTGGGAAGTTTTGGTCTGGCAAAACCGCAGAGGCTAGCTCTAGTAGGGATGTTATTCCACAAGGTGACGATGGTGACCAAGATGATGAGGAAGAAATGGAAAAGGCCGGAGATGATGATAATGATCAATATGATGGGGACGATGACTTTGATGAGGACTTCATGGCGTGTTCCCGTTGGTGCATTATTTCCTCTTTCCCTTTTTGGTGTCTTGATGCCAAGGGGGAGAAAGATAATTTAGTCTTTCGGGGATTTGCATTGGGAGGGCATTGCATCATCCATTTGCGTCTTCTATTTGAAATTTTCTTTGATATCTTAGTTGAACTCTATTCGTTTTTATGTGTTGTGGAACTCCATTATCCCTATAATATTATAAGACTATGTCATCTCGAGGATTATCCATATATATTATGAAGACTATGGTAGCTTAAATCTTCATTCATCTAGGGTACCTATGATATGCTAACTCATTTACATGTACGCATTGTCTTCATATCTATAGGACTAGCTATTTTTGAGAAAATAATGATGTATAACTCATTTAAGGAGTTATCATATCTATGTTTGTGTGCCCCTAAATCTAAATGAATTGTTAAAAATTGGTCATGCACCAAGGGGGAGCTAGGAAAACTGCAAATCTTAAAATTATATATTTCTAATTGCAAATCCATGTATTATCATCAAACATCAAAAAGGGCATTGTCCCTTAATCCTATTTTAATGTTTGACCACAACACTCGGAAAGTCTAACGATTTATTTGAATTGTTTGGAAAATACACAATGTTGCAAATTGGTGAAATAATCTCTCTCAAAGAACGAAAGAATCAAAGGAATTATTGGAAGAGAGAAAGAAGAAGAAAACAAGGAAGAAGTGTGTGGTGAGGCCGGCCTAGAGGTTGGAGGACTTTGTTAGTGCGCCGGCCCCTGCGCTGTAAAGTCGGCCTAGGACGGGCCTCTCTTCTCGCTGTCGGGTGCTCTGACAAGCCAACCTAGCCGGCCTGGAGGCCGGATGCCTTTGTTAGTGCGTCGGCCCCTGCGGTGTAAAGCCGGCCTAGGCCGGGCCTCTCTTCTGGCTGTCGGGTGCTCTGACAAGCCGACCTAGGCCGGGTCAAGGCGAGGGCCCGAGCCCGGATGCCTCTCTTACCTCGCTGTCCTGCACCCCGTGCAGCCAGACTAGGCCGGGATCTCTGTCTCGAGGCCGGGTCTCCTGGCTGGACGGGCTGCCTGCCTGATCCACGGGCTACCGTCCTTCAAGTCGGCCTAGCCGGCCCCAAGGTCGGCTTTTCTGTGAAAGTCAACATACCCCCTCATATGTCATAAACGTATCCTTAATTTCTGATGTTCCATGTTGTTTCCTACATGTTTTCTATACACTTTATGTCATTTTTATCGATTTTCCGAACTAACCTATTGACAAGATGCCACAGAGCCAGTTCCCTGTTTTCTCCTGTTTTTAGTTTCAGAAAAGTTGTTCTGGAAATATTATCGGAATTGAAAAATTCGAAGTCCGGAGGTCCTAGAATTCCCGAAGGTTCCACGGAGTCCCGAAGAGACCGGGAGGGGGGACATAGGGGGCCCACACCATAGGGCGGCGCACCCCCTAGCCGCGCCATGGGGTGGTCTGGGGACACCAGTCCCCCATCACCTTTGCCCTTTTGCCTATTTATACCCCCCGACATATTAACCCTAAAAATATACAACTTCATCCCGAGAAATACCCGAGGCCGCCTTCATCGTCATCCCGAGATCGGGAGGATTCTGGAGCTCTCCCCGGCACCCCGCCGGGAGGGGTCTACACCACCATGCCCTCCTCCGAAGTGATGCGTGAGTAGTTCATCCCTGGACTACGGATCCATAGTAGTAGCTAAATGGTTGTTCTCTCCACTTTGTACCTCATGTTTAGATCTCGTGAGCTGTCTGACATGATCGAGATCATCTTTATGTAATGATACATGTTGTGTTTGCTGGGATCTGATGAATGTTGAATGCTATGTCTTCTGATTATCAATCTATCATGTTATCTTCATGCTTATGTTATTCATGATCTTGCATGCTCTCCGTTATTAGTAGATGCTCTAGCCAAGTAGATGCTAGTAACTCCAAGAGGGAGTAATTATGCTCGACAGTGGATTCATGCCTCCTTTGCATCTGTGCTCGAGTGACAGAAACGTGACCTATGGAGGATGTGATGTTGCCATTAGGGAGAAAACAACGGTGTTTAACTAGTTTACATTGTTTACATTACACACTTTTTTTACTGCGATAATCTGTTGCTAGTGTCGAGACATCGTAGTAGTTTTCATAGACGGGGGTACCATGAGACTACGGTAGAGACCTGGGGTAACGGGATCGCGTGGTAGACAGTAAACACAGGATTTACCCAGGTTCGGTACGCCGCGACAGTACGACGTGCCTACTCCTGCACTTCTCACTAATCAGGACTAAAGCCTGGAAACAGGATTACAATGTGAGGTTTCGATCTAGCTACTCGCAGAGGATCAACTTCTCGGCGAGTTGGCCTATATCTTCTCTGTTATTCGTTTGTTCTTTTGTTTATCTCCCGCCCGGCTTTATATAATAGCCGGATTAGGGCTTACAGAATAGGAAACCTAGAAGACTACGGTAACTATAACTTGGAAAGTAAGGAATCCGTCTTCTCCTCCAAGCCAGATCCCATGGGCCGTGATCTGGGTTCTTCTAGAATCCGGCTTCTGTGCGTCAAGTTACTGGGCCGCCCAAGGGACCATAGCCCACTACCACTTGGGCCACCCTGGTAACCAGGCACTTTGACTACCATCTTATATACCCCTATACGGTATATATCCGACAGTAGCCCCCAAGAAGGATTAAAACTCTGATTTGCCGTCTTTCGCCAAATGTGCTTTGTCCGAGAAATTTCAATCAGCAGTCTTGATTCTTCTTATTCTCCTTCTTTTGAAAGAGATGGTAACGTGAAACTCGGAATCCTGAAAATCCGGCTTTTCTCTCACGATCCTTCGTGGAGAAGGAACTTCTTACGTCAGCGCACTTAATCATGCTGACGTAAGGGACGTTTGGGTTTCACGCGGAAAACCCAGTAACATATCTCTGACAGATTCTCACGGGAAACGAGGAGATAACCATCATTACCCTGTCGTTTCATTTCCCGGATTTTCCGGCGAGTGACACGCGTTGATCATCCAACGGTCAAAATAGCCGTTGGCACGTATCTTGACGGATTTCTAGCTATAAATAGCCGTCTTCGTCCTCGCCAAAAACCTTCCGCACTCTCACTGTCCACGCCATTGCCGCGCAGAAGCTCCCGAGCGAAGAACCGCCCCGAGCGCACGGAACGCACCCAGAGCACCAGCGCAACGCGCCGCCACCAAATGGCATCCTCGCCGTCGTCCCCCACTCGCTCCGCCGCGCTCACCGTTGACGACATCATCAACGACTTGGATCCGCAGCTTGGATCCCCAAAGCACGCCGGCGACGAGCCGGAAAAGACCGCGGCCTCTGCGGCGGGCGGAGAGGATCTTTCCGCCGCCGCGAACGCTGCGGGCTCGAGCTCCGCACCTTCCCTGCCGTTTGCTCCCGAAACGGCGGAGGAGAAGATCCAGCTCCTCGGCGACGAGCTCGCCGCTGCGGAAGCCGCCGCGTCAGCCGCCGCCGGAGCGGATGAAGAGGTGGAAACTGCAGGCAATTGGATTGCCTAGAGCATTCCGCCAGCCCTCCTCCCAAACCTGGAAAAGGAGGGTCTGATTCTTAAAGGGAAATGGCGGCTCCCTGAAGACGAGAACGAGCCAATGCCGAAAGACGGCGAAAGGGTCCTTCTTTCCTCCCATCTCCTAAGAGGTATGGGGCTTCCGCCTTCCGCTTTCTTCCTCCAAATCCTCTCCCACTACAACATCCAACCTCATAACCTGCCACCCAACTCCATTCTTTATATGGCCGGGTTCCAGGCCCTATTTGAGGGTTACTTAGGTTTAGAACCTAGGTTAGATTTTTGGATGTATTGTTTCGGGGTTAAGCGGAACTCCTCGGAGGGCGCACTCCCGACTTGCGGAACCATCTCCTTTACTCTTCGGAGGTTTAGGGAAGATTGGTTCCCCAAGATCAAGACATCAGAATCTGTCAAATTTTGGACGGGTTCTTTCTTCTACCATCCCCATGTGCCTTTCCCAAAAAAGGCCATCGGGGTTCCACCTTTCTCCAACACTGCTGCCATTCCCCAAGACAATTGGGGAACGGAAGCCGTCCAGGTTCTGCCGCCTGATCTTCTAAGGATCAAGCGGCGCATCGCCAAGCTCACCTCCTCCGATCCACCTCTAACTGGCATGGACACGGTCCTTTGCTGGTTAAATAGGCGGATCCAGCCGTTGGCCAATCACGGTGGCCGCCTCTTGTGCGAATACACGGGTGCCAACGACCCAGTGCGGACATCCATCAAGGATTGGTCTCCAAGGGATCTTCGACGGCGCGCAAACCAGTTGGTCGCATCTCGCGACCAATACGAAGCGAGTCGGCCGATGTATATGGCCGACAATCCGGCTCCCAAGGTATTTTTTCCGTCATTTGGGTAGAGTTTTAACATTCTTTCTCGGATTTTCCTGCTACTAACTCTGATTTGTTTTTTCGACAGTTCGCTGAACTTCCAGACTCGGAGTTAGCCTCCGAAGCTGAGCTGGATGCCTTGCGTACTGCCACTACAGGTGGGCGCAAACGCAAGAAGATTTCTTCCTCTGAGGAAGTTATCGACCTTGACGGAATTCCCGTCGCCACTTCCAGGTTCTTTCTTCTGGGTTCTTTTCTTTCATGGAAATTTTTCTTCCGTCTTCGGAGTTTTAACTTTTCCGGGTTTTTTGTTTTTAGCCTGCCTCCCTCCTGCCTAAAGCCGAAGAAGCTGAAGAAACACAAAGTTGTTTCCAGCCGAGGCATTCAACCTTCTCCCGTCATCGCCCCAGATACACTGTCCACGATGGCGGAAGAGCACGCTGCAGCCCCCAACACCAAGCCACTAGAGCCCAGCCAGCCCGTTGTGTCGAACACGGACACGAGGGAAAGGGCGGCTCCAGAGGTGGGAAAACCTTCTCGGACATTCGACGAGGAGATTCCCACCTTTGACAAGGAATTCAAGATTATCAATGACGGCCTAAGCGGCCGGAACCCTTTTGCGGAATACGCAAAAGGGTTCAATGAAAACTTGGCGGGTTTGCAACGAATGAGCCAGGTATGTAACTCTAGCCCCCAAGCATTAAAAAAAATGTATTCTTTTTTGCCTTAATGCTTTTAGTAATCATTCTTTTCCTTGCTATGTTCCAGCAAACCGCCGAAGCCATTAACATGGAAGTTTTCAACAAACTCTCCATCAAGAATAAAGAGGTTAGAAATCTTTTTTCTATTCTTGAGGAGAGGGAGGCGGAGCTGGCATCGTCTCAGCTCGCTTTGTCGGAAACAGCAGTTAAACATTTTTCCTCAGAAGTTTTCGATTCAACTTTTTTGTCTAAGTACTTATCCCGGAAACTTTCTAAACTCGGAATTTTCCTTGCTTTCCAACTGCTTTGGCTAAGGCCAAGCAAATAGCTGAAGATGCCGGCAATGCCGAGAATCTCCGAAAGGAGAATTTGGATCTTCAATAGGATCTTGTGAAGACTCGAAAAGATTTGGAAGCCAGCAATCTGGCCCTTGAGGTTGCTAATTCCAAGGCTTCCGAACATGCGGAGAAGGACAAATCCACCATTCAGGATTTGGAAAACGCCCTAAACCTTCGCCTGGAGGAAATCTCCGAGATTGACAAGCTTATCGGTAAGTTACTGATACTTTTACCATTTTTCCATGTCTTGCTTTCCTTCTCTGTTTTTCACCTAACCCTTTTGGTTGTTTTGTTGGAAAAACAGGAGATACCCCAGATGGCACTCGGATTGAAGGAATCCGAGCCTTTGGGAAGACATGGACTTCGATCAGGGCTGCTGGAATGCAGCTGGTCAATAAGTTCCTTCCCGCAAGGACTGGGGAGTTCTCGGAGGTTGAAAAACTTCCGGGTGCCATCATGGAGGTGGCGGAGTCCAGGGAGTCCACCCTACGTTCCGCTGCACGGGGTGGTGCGCGCATGGCACTCGGCCTTATGCGTATGCACTACCCTAGTGCTAAATCTTGGCGCGTGGCGTCCGGTGTCCCTCAAGGATACACGGATACTCAGCGAAATACCATCTTGGATGAAATCAAAGGCCACGCCACCCAGATTGCCTCCATGGTAAATATCTCCGTCAATTATCCAGAAGAGGAGATCCCTCCAATCCCCAAGGACGACAGCAACGAGGAGGAGTCGGATGCTTGAAGGGCTACCTTGAACCTGGATAGTGAAAGTAGACAATAGGAGCATTACTGTTCTTTCAATGTAATCCAAAATGTAATGTTTCTATTTGTATGAATGAAAACTCCGCCTTTTGCAATCTTAATTATGAAATTCTTTGCAAAGTTTTCGGATTTTATTATTCCTTTATCTTCTAAGTTCTCTGGCATATGTGTTTTAACTGTCCTTAGTGTTTGAAATGGCTCGATAGCATTATGAATCGTCATGTCGAGTAACTGGGTATAACCAATCAGTTGAAACTCGGAAACATGGATCATAGTAAAGGCATTTTTACTAACTAGCTCCAGTGACCCAACATATAAGCAATCAGAAAATGCTTAGAGAAGCAACAATTTTTTTAAATGAAACTTGGGCACGCAGGCAATTCAAGTTTCCTTTAGCCGTTAGCAGGCGGAAAAATCATTCAGTTTCTTAACGCCGAGTACGCAGGCACAATTCGGGTTAACATTGAGTATTTTGTAAGATCATTGGGAAATAGATAAGGTGGAATCATGCTTTATACTGAAAAAACATGGATACCAAAATTCCGACAACTTTATTTCATGATCTCAAAAGATGTTATCCCAGATCGGAAATTCTTCAATGAACTCGGAAATTTGCTTCCACCGCAAAACCCCATTGCTTCTGCGGTTAGTCCGATAAAGATGTTAGCAGATCCTATCGATAATATGCAGGCACTTACCAGGTGGTTTTGCGCCGGTATGTAGGATCCGTTGTCGAGGAAGCGTCCGACATCATCGTTGAATTCCAAGCTTCCGACAGTGATTGATCTTCCGATTCCGCCAAGTATCCCAGATCGGAACTTCACGCCTGACGTCGTTTGCCCCACGGTGGGCGCCAACTGTCGAGACATCGTAGTAGTTTTCATAGACGGGGGTACCATGAGACTACGGTAGAGACGTGGGGTAACGGGATCGCGTGGTAGACAGTAAACACATGATTTACCCAGGTTCGATACGCCGCGACAGTACGACGTGCCTACTTCTGCACTTCTCACTAATCAGGACTAAAGCCTGGAAACAGGATTACAATGTGAGGTTTAGATCTAGCTACTCGCAGAGGATCAACTTCTCGGCGAGTTGGCCTATATCTTCTCTGTTATTCGTTTGTTCTTTTGTTTATCTCCCGTCCGGCTTTATATAATAGCCGGATTAGGGCTTACAGAATAGGAAACCTAGAAGACTACGGTAACTATAACTTGGAAAGTAAGGAATCCGTCTTCTCCTCCAAGCCAGATCACACGGGCCGTGATCCGAGTTCTTCTAGAATCCGGCTTCTGTGCGTCAAGTTACTGGGCCGCCCAATGAACCATAGCCCACTACCACTTGGGACACCCTGGTAACCAGGCACTTTGACTACCATCTTATATACCCCTATACGGTATATATCCGACAGCTAGCAACTTAATACCCAACGTTTGTTCAGATGATATTCGGAGGGTGGATTATTAGACATAGATGCAGTTGGATGACGGTTTATGTATTTTGTTGTAATGCCCGCATTAATCACATAGTAATATTTATGTCTTGCATATGCACTACGGTCCAGCCTTCATTTCTGTCAATTGCCTAGTTGTAATTTGTTCACCACGCATGTTATTTATCTTTCACAGAGAGACACCACTAGTGAACTGTGGACCCCGGTCCATTTTCTCATACTGATAATACACACACTGTTTTCATACTGCTGCTACTGCTTTCATACTGTTTTCCTACTGTTTTCCACACCATACGTTTAACCTCTTTGCGTTCATCAAAACCGGTGGGATTGACAATCTCACTGCTACGTTGGGACAAAGTGAATTTACTGTGTTGTGTAGGTTTCACGTTGCTGCTGAACCGGTAGTGCGCACTGCCACCTCAGCTGCATCAACCTTCAAAGATTGCTTGTCCTCCTACAGGTCGATTCAACATTGGTTTCTTTTCTGAGGGAAAACTTGCTGCTGCACTCTTCACACCTTGCACCTGGGGTCTACCAACGTTAGTCATCACCCCCCAAACGGCCACTTATTGGGACACACTATAAAAAGGGATCTTGTTCTTCCTTGAGCTCTTGTCACTTGTAGCATCTCTATCCACCATTTTTTACCACTCTAAACTTCAAGGATCTCCACAAAATACCGAACCAAAGCCCTTGATCTCTTGGGATACGGAGGACAAGCACTAGACCTATATCTCCATCAAACCGATTCATCACCACCCCACTTATCCCTTAGGGATCTTGTAGTTCTTGGTTCATTGGAACATAGAGCCTTGTTGTTATTAGCTCATCAGAGCTTGGAGCCTTGTTGGTGTCCCCAAAGCTTTGGATCTCATGGATATTGTTGCCCGGGGTTTTGGTGACTCCCGAGATTTGGTGAGGACCCTCCAAGTTGTGGAGTGTGCCTCGTCCTTGTAAATGTTCTAGTTGTCAACCTCAACGACAACATAGTGATTTGATCCTCTCCACATCGGTGGAAAGCCTCGAAGGAGATACGGTGTGCCATTTGAAGGCTACCCGGTGTTCCACTTTGGTGGCACCGCACCTATCCAACAGAGACTAGCCTCCATTAGGAAGTGAACTTCGGGATACATCTCCACGTCATTATGTTCGGTTATTCCTCAACTTACCTTTACTTGTTGCTACTAGCTTAGTTTTATAAATATCTTGTGCAAGTAGTATTTTGCCATCATATAGGATTGTTCACTTTGTTACATAATCTAGACAATCTATATTTAAGAATTATCTTGTTAATTAAAAAAGAAGTAAAATCTGTAGTTGACCTATTCAGCCCCCCTCTAGTTAACCTCTCGATCCGTTCAGTTTGAAACAATCCACACTCAAGTGACAATTTTTATAAAACATGCTACTGTATAAATGGAGACATAATAAAAGTAGCAAAACACCCTATACATGCTAGGAAATAACTTTCATACAAATAAACACAAAAGAACACAAGATACCACTATCTCTACTATATAGTATGGCTTGACGACCGTAGGTACGTCAAGAAAATCGGTAGATCGATCTCATCTCGCTAAATAAACCGGGAGGCACGATCCGAAAAAACCAGCATGCACCGACGATTAAAAAACCAGCACGCACGATCGGAAAAAGAGCCCGTACACCAGGAGGCACGATCCGCAAAACGCGATAAAACCGTATGCCCAAGTGAGGCGGCCCAGCCTGGTGCTACGGTGTTAGGGCATCTCCAGCCGTCCCCCCAGAACCCCCCCAGGGGGTTTTTTTCGCGGCGGAAGCGGCGAATAGCGCCGCTTCTTCACCACTCGGCCCCCCCAGCGGCCCAAATAGCGCCGTTTCGGCGCTAAATAGCGCCGCGGCACCCAGGCCAAACCCAGGCCGCTGGGTTCGGCCTGGGGGGGCGAAACTGCGCGGCCGCGCGCGTGGGCCAGCCCTGTCAGCGACGCGACGAGAAAAGCGCGGGAACAGAACCGCCTGTGATCGTCTTCTCGGCTACCGCGCGGTCAAAGGCTACCGGCGTTTATGGCGTGGCGGCCGCCCAGTGCATGCGCCCCGCCCAAAGGCTGCCGGCGTAATGGCGTGGCGGGCGGCAGCGAGGGGACGCACGCGCGCAGTAAATGCCCGGCCGCTCGCCGCGCTATAACCCCCCCCCCCCCCCCGCCGCGCACCGCGCCACACCATTCTTCACACCGACGAGCTCTCCTCTCCCTTCTTCCTTCTCCCTTCTCTCCACGACAATGTCCGACGGAGCGGCGGCGAACGGTTTCCCACGCCACAACCTGCGCCGGGGCCAGGCGATGGCGCTGTACCGCGCGGGCTATCCATGCCCGCCGGACATGCGCCTCCCTAGCTCCGCCGCGGGGGCGAGCCGCTGGGCACTCAGCACCGGCGGGGTCCCGGTCCCTCCCCTTCCCTCCTCCGACGCCGAATTCCGCCGCGCCATCCACGAGATGCGCGCCGGGATGGAGAACCCCCAGAACTTCCCGCTCACCGGCGTGGACCAGTTCTGGTGGGATCGGCTGACGGCACGCCGCGCCCGGGAGCTGGACTCCCTGAACGACAACGGCCCTGTCGAGGGCCGTTTCAACGCGCACGGGCGGCGCCGCTGGTGGAGTGCCCCTGGCAGGACCCTCGACGAGGTCCTCCAGCACATCCACGCCGGCAACCAGCCGCGCCTGGAGATGCCGCCGCCGCAGGCCACCCAGCCGTGGGTGGCGCGGCGGACCGGCGCGTCTTCCTCGTCCGCGACGTCGAGCTCCTCCGCCGGACACTCCAATTCCACCTCCCCCCCCTTTCTTAACGCCGGTGCGCCCGCCCGCAGGCGCAGCGGCGGCGCGCTCCGCCTCGGCGAGCCACGCTTCGAACGCGTGGTTCGCCCGAAGACGGAGAGCGGCGACGACGACGACGAGGGCGAGTGGCCCGACCAAAAGGTCGCGGAGCAGCTGTCGCTGAACACGCTGCAGCCGCTCGACGTCGACGCCGCCGCCCAGTGAAGCCTGCGCGACACCACCGAGGCCGAGCTCGCCCTTCAGCGCCGCCTGCTGGCTGAAGCCGAGCAGCGCAAGGTGGCGCGCGAGCGTGAGGCCGCAGCCAACGCGGCCCGCCTCCGAGTCCCTCCCCCACCGCCGCAGAAGGAGAACGTGTACATCGTTCTCGACGCCTCCGACTCCGACGACGACGGCGTGATCCAGCAGGCGCTCGAGGTGAGCAGGTGGGATTGCGGCGGCGGCGACGAGGGACAGGGGGGAAGCAGGCGCCCCGGCGACGCCCCCAGCGACGACGACGACGACGGCGGCGACTACAGCCAGGCGATCGCCGCCAGCCTCGGGCTTAAGTAGTTGTTTAAATTTTTAGTTTAAATTTTTCGTACTAGCTGTAAATTCGCGCCGAATATGTACGCAGTTTAAAAATTTCAATAAAATTTCGTCTCTTTCAAATTTGCGTTTGTTTGGGCCGATTCTTGGGCTCGGTACGCGACTGGGAAACGCGCCCCCCCAGGTTCCAGAATAGCGCCGTTTAGCGCCGCGGCGGCACCAAAACGGCGGCGTTTTGGGCCTGGGGGGGCGCAACGGCTGGAGATGCCCTTACTCATCGCCAACATCTGCCTCCCGTCCTCCTCTACGGCTTATACTTCGTGCCGCCTTCGTCCTCCTCAGAATGGCCGACTCGACCCAGTTCAACGGCGCCCAACGTTGCTACCTCCAGATCCGGGAGGCCTACATCACGGCGTTGTGCAATGAGGCGCTCTAGGCTGTCTCTAACCGGCGGCCGTGACAAGCATGACGGAGCGCATGTGCTGTCTCATGTGAGTGGGGCCGGTACCACTATGCTCACGCTCGCCCCGTCGTCGCCTTCGCTTCCCACGTGTGCGGTGTAGACGGTGACGCTCTTGCTGACGCAAAGTAGACGACGGTCAGCGGCAGAGGATAGATTAGAAAGATTAGCACAGTACGGCTCGGCACGGCACTGGGGTGGTCGAGGAAGTGCTGCCGATCATTTAGCTGAACATGCTGCGCCAATCACGATGCGCCCAGCTGCGCTGTGTCCATATGTTGGAGTCTCTAATGAACATGATTTCTGTCAGTTCACTTACAAACTAGCTTGACCGGAACCATAAGCTAATCCTGTTCCGAAGAAAAGGACTGCTCTTGATGCCGACCACAGGAATGTTACGCAACCCCACACGAGGAACGTGCTTGAGTAGCAACTTGCAGTGATCAAGATTTCAAGTACCTACAATTTTTCTTAGCCCGTTTGCATCATAAGAAAAGGTGGCCACTCATAGGAGTGATCTAAGAGGGATATTGGTGATCAGGATTGTAGTTCAGGCCAATTGCAAGAACGAATATGTCATAGTAGAAGATTCAAGCGACGCATGTGCATTATATAATTTTTTAGCACGGCACTTCATCGTTCGGTGCCCATAGGTTACTGTTATGTCCTTAAAATTTGATGCATCTATTTTCATGGTTCTTGGCAATTGAAAGGTCAACTGTAAAGCATGCCAACTCCTACACTCATGGCTTCTCGCCAACGACAACATGGAATGGTCCGGACAAACGTTTCCGAATTAGAATAGTATTTTGTTATCCCGTGGCAACGCACGGGTATTTTGCTCGTAACAATAATAAGCAGAAAAGTTTTAAACAAGAAAATAAACATGCAGACCATTATGCAGCTCCTAGAATCATATAAAATTAAGTATAGTATGTGGGAGTCAATATGGGCATCCATGGCTCCACAATTTATTATGGAAAAGGAAAGGGTTTCCAGTTTCATGTCTATACACTATCGAATCTTTAGGGGAAACACACTTAAGTTAGGGCTGGTTTATGTGTGTATTGGTAGGTCCGGATCAATAAGGAGTATCATCGTAACGGTGTTTCTACATGATAGATATATTTTATATATCGGAGAGAAATTATATTTATGGCATTAGATTTCCCAAACTGATAGAAATAGGTGAGGGTGGTCTTCTCGAATATCATCCTCCCGCTCCCATGTAGCTTCCTCCACAGTGTGGTGACTCCACTGAACTTTGCAGAACTTGATGGTTTTGGTATGAGTAAATCTTTCTGCGGTCTCTAATATCTTGATTGGTTTCTTTTTGTAGGTCAGGTTACTCTCCAATTGTACTTCCTCAAGAGGTACATTATCCTTCAACAGAGTTTCCATCATCTCAGGGTGGCACTTCTTCAACTAACTAACATGAAACACATTATGAATCACTGATAAAATCTCAGGAAGTTCCAACTCATAAGCTACTTCACCTTTGCAGGAGAGAATCTTGAATGGTCCAATGAATTGAGGTGCTAATTTTACTTTGATTCCAAATCTCTTGCCCCCTAAGAGGTGACACTCTTAGGTAAGTTCTATCACCAACTTCATAAGTGACGTCCCTACGTTTGTTATCAGGGTAGCTCTTCTATTTTGACTGGGCTATCTTGAGTCTATCCTTAATCAATCTAACTTTCCCTTCTACTTCTTGGATTATATCAGGACCAAAGAAATTTCGTTCTCCTACATCACTCCATAGCAATGGTGTAGTGCACTTTTTCCCATATAAGGCTTCAAACGACGCCATCTCAATACTTGCATGGTAACTGTTGTTATAAGAGAATTTTGCGTAAGTCAAGTTATCATCCTAGCTAGATCCATAGTCTAATGCACATGCTCTCAGCATATCCTCTAGTATTTGGTTCACTCTCTCAGTTTAACCATCGGTCTGAGGGTGAAAAGTTGTGCTGAATTCCAGTCTGGTTCCTAAGGATTCATGTAACTGCTTCTAGAAATGAGATGTAAAATGGGTACCTCTATCAGATACGATACTCGTGGGTACACCATGTAGGCACACAATCCTCTTCATGTAAATATCTGCTAGCTTAGCACTAGTGTAGGTGGTCTTTACTCGTATGAAATGAGCTACCTTTGTCAAATGATCAACCACTACCCAATTAGAGTCATAACCAGACTTAGTCCTGGGTAGTCCAGTAATGAAATCCATACCAATTTGTCCCCACTTCCAATATGGCACCTTCAATGGTTGTAATAGTTCGGTTGGCTTCTGATGTTCTGCTTTCACTCTACTACACACATCACATTTTGCTATAAACTCTGGGATGTCTCTCTTCATGTTATTCCACCAGAATCTTTCCTTCACATCCATGTACATCTTGGTATTACATGGATGTATATAGTAGGGTGTTTAATGGGCTTCTTGCAGAATCAAATTTCTAAGATTAGGGTCATTAGCTACACAGACACGCTTCTTGAACCACATGGTTCTTTGCTCATCTTCATGAAATCCCTTAGCTTTTCCTGCTCTTAGGTTGACTTTGAGTTCTCCTATATCCTTGTCTCCCTTCTGTGCTTCACATATTCAGTCCGTCAAAGTTGGTTGTACCACCAATGAAGCTACAAAACCTTCGGGTACTAGTTCCAGTTTGAGATCCTTAAATGCCTTGCATAGACCCTCGGGTAATTCTCCCGCTGTGAGGCCATTCACATAAACCTTATGGCTCAGAGCATCAGCTACTACATTAGCCTTGCCAGGATGATATTGCAAACTCAGATCGTAATCCTTCATAAGTTCTATCCATCTCCTTTGTCTCATGTTCAAATCCTTTTGTGTGAATATGTACTTCAAACTCTTGTAGTCTGTGAAGACTTCACATCGTTTCCCCATCAAATAGTGTCTCCAGCTCTTCAAGGCATGGACTACTAAATTTAACTCTAGATCATGTTGGGATAGTTGACTTCATGTTTCTTGAATTGCCTGAGGCATATGATGCCACTTTTCCTCCTTGTATAAGAATACTTCCAAGTCCTTGGAGCGAGGCGTCACAATAAACTTGGAATTCTTTCTCTAAATCTGGTAAGCATAGGACAGATTGCTGATGGGTGCTAACGTTGGTAAACCCCAAGAGAAAGGTTGTGAAGAGTGCAGCGACAAGTTTTCCCTCAGAAAAGAAACCAAGATTGAATCGACCAGTAGGAAGACAAACAATCTCTGAAGGTTGATGCAGCTGAGGTGGAAGGGCGCACTACCGGTTCAGCAGCAACATGGAACCTACACAACACAATCAAATCACTTTGCCCCAACGAAGCAGTAAGGTTGTCAATCTCACCGGTTTTGCTGAACACTGATGGTGCAGATCTTGCACTCGTTGGGATACCCCAAGAGGAGGGTGTGATGAGCACATCGGTAGGAAGTTTTCCCCTTAGTTAAGAACCAGGGTTATCAATCCAGTAGGAGAAAGAGAATCTTCGGAAGGTTGATGCCACTGACGGTGGTGCTGGCGCTTCACCGGTGTCAGCAACAACGTGGAACCTGCACACAAAACATCCAAAATACTTTGCCCCAACGGTACAGTGAGGTTGTCAATCTCACCGGTCTTGCTGAAAACAAAGATTAGACGTATAGTGTGGAAAAACAGTGTATGCTTGCAGTAACTAAAGAAAGCACGAAATTGTTGTGGTTTGTTTAACAGTGTGGAAAATGGACCGGGGTTCACAGTTTCACTACTGGTGTCTCTCCATAAAAGATAGCATGCTGGGTGAACAAATTACAGCTGGGCAATTGACAAATAGAGGTTGCAGCGTAGTGCACAATATGACATGAAGATTACTATGGTATTTAGTGCGGGCATTACAACAAGATACATAGACCGACATCCATCTGCATTCATGACTAATAATACACCCTCAGGTTATCATCCGAACCCCCTTAGGTATTAAGTTGCAAGCAACAGATAATTGCATTAAACAAAGTGTGTAATGTAAGCAATGATTATGCACGTGGGAACTCTCACCGCTATTTTCTCCCTAATGGAAATAGCACATCCTCCCCCTTCACGTTTCTGTCACTCGAGCAAGGCAACAAGGAGGCATGAACCCACTATCGAGCATAAATACTCCCTCTTGGAGTCACTAGCAACTACTTGGCCAGAATAACCACTAGCAACGGAGAGCATGCAAGATCACAAATAACATATGCAATAAAGACTATAATCAACTTGGCATAAGGTCAATATTCATCGGATCCCAGCAAACACAACATAGAGAATTACATAATATCAATCTCGATCATGATAGGCAGCTCACGAGATCTAAACATGGAGGCATATGAGGAGAAGACAATCATCTAGCAACAGCTACAAACCCGTAGTCCAAGGATGAACTACTCACGCATCACTCCGGAGGCAGGCATGGTGATGTAGAAGCCTCCGGTGATGATCTCCTCTCCGACAGGGCTCCAGAAACAGCTTCAGAACCCCCCTGATCCGGGGTTGACGGTGACGGCGGCTGCGGAACTTTTTCGGGGATTCTGATCAGGTGCTTAGGGTTTTCCACCCGGGGGGCTAAAATAGGCAAATGGGCGAAGGCGGTGGAGGTCGGGGGGGCACACCCATAGCTGGTGCGTCCAGGGGGCCGCGCCACCCTATGGTGTGGCCCCCCTGTTGCCCCTCTTCGGCTCCTCTTCGGTCTTCCGGATGCTTCCGGGGAAAATAGGACTTCCGAGCTTCAAATTTTCCAATTCTGAGAATATTTCTAGAACAACTTTTCTGAAACTAAAAAACAGCAGAAAACAGGGAACTGGCTTTGTGGCATCTTGTTAATAGGTTAGTCCAAAAAATCGATAAAAATGACATAAAGAAGGGAGAAAACATGTAGCAATTGGCATAATATGATCATGGAGCATCAGAAATTAGGGATACGTTTATGACGTATCAAGCATCCCCAAGCTTAGTTCCTACTCGTCCTCGAGTAGGTAAACGATAAAACAATAATTTCTGAGGTGACATGCTACTAACACAAACTTGATCAATCTAATGTAAAAGCATATGCACGGTGAGATCATAAAACTTTAAACACAAGCATGATAAATAAAACTTTAATAATAAAGCATAGCAATTACTTTGCATCACGAAGAGTAACTGAAATAAAGGATCATGAATAATAATGCAAAGAAAGGTAAACGTTTGTTTCAGGTATAGAGAAAGCATGGCAAAGTGATATTTCGATAGTCCTTAAGAGTGGGCAAAACATAAATGCCAGGACACCTTCAAAGTTCAAGAGGAAGACTAGAACAAATAATTTAAGAACAAATGATATCACATCATGAAGTAATTATTGATGCTTATGGGACAAATGCACATAGAACTTAATATGGCAAAAATGCTCTCGCAACTGTGCATAAAGTTAGAAGTTGGTGAATCAACATAAAAGTAAAAGAAAGGCCCTTCGCAGAGGGAAGCAGGGATCACTTATGTGCTAGAGCTTTTATTTTATTAAACAGAGGTATTAAAAGTTTGACATTTGTGGAGGAATGTCTATATTTTGGGAGATGTATGTTAATGTCAACTAATCGTAAACAGAAAATACAGTACGTCACAAGCCAACTGGATTCACAAGAGCGGATCCCATGGTGAAGGATGCAACTGGTGTAGAAGGTCATCCCTCTTTCTTTTTTGTTTACACAATTATGCTTTGACTGATAAATCAGGGGCAAAAATTGTGAAGAGAATTTGTATGCATTAATTTGGGGCTGGGCACCCTGCTGCCAGCTCTTCTATCATTTGGATAAGAGGATGAAGCCACTAGTACAGGGTGTGAAATCCAATCAACAAGTGAGATAAAGATTCTCTATTTACGTCCTCATGAGAAAAAACAGGAACATAAAGCAGAAGTAATTTTGAAGGTTTTAAAGGTAACACATGAGCAATTTACTTTGGAATGGCAGTTAAATACCACATGTAGTTAGGTATGGTGGACACAATGGGAAAAACTTTGGCTTAAGGGAGTTTGGATGCACGAGTAGAGCTTATACTCGGTACAGGTGGAGGCTAGCAAAAGACTGAGAGCGACAAATCAAGAGAGCATAAGATCCATAATCATGCATAGTGACATAAGCATCATTAATTAAAACATAAGCAGTATCAAAAGTTCACATGGAGGCTATTCGTGACTGGTATGTAGTCATAAACATGGTGTGAGCATGCGCCAAGTCAACCAAATAAAACATTCGAAAGGGAATACCATATATTGATACTTTACTATGACAAGAACATCTCATGAATCTTTCAATACATATTAAACACTCTCAGCTATTTTAGGCTAATCAGTAACCACAAGGTTTTAAGACTAAAATAACATTTACCATGGCATGAAAAAGTCCTAGCCACAGTCTATACAAGCTTCTACTAGTACTGTTACAAATTCTACTTCAAGGAGCAGTTTTTCTTTTGTTTCTCCCAACAAGAACCATACAAAACATGCTTTAACAAAAATACTCTTTACGATACAGCAAGAAAACATGAGAGTACTAAAATAATACTACTAAAACTAACAGCTCTAATAAGAGATTCATGCAAAAACAGGAGCTGGATAAATGCAGCAGCCAAACAGAGACTAAGAATACAACGTATTCTCAAGAAAAAATGGAGCGTGTCACTCTCCAATAAAAGAATGCTGGGGTCCAACCAAGCTTATTATGAAATTAAAAACAAACTAAAAACAAAAATAAAAGACGCTCCAAGTAAAGCACATAAGATGCGACCGAATAAAAACGTAGTTTCACTAGAAGTGACCTGATAATTTGTTGATGAAGAAGGGGATGCCTTGGGCATCCCCAAGCTTAGACGCTTGAGTCTTATTTGGAATTTGCTTTGGATATACCACCGGGGCATCCCCAAGCTTAGGATTTTCACTCTTCTTGATCACATCATATCATCCTCTTCTCTTGACCCTTGGAAACTTCCTTCACATCAAAATTCTCACAATCTTCATTAGCAACGTTAGTGCAATCGAAATAATAAATTCACATGGTTCAGTTTAAACACAAGTCTAACACTCAAAAACACATTATCTACTGTAACAACTTCTTTCAAAACTCTTTTTCTCAAAAGAACACCAAAAGAAAGAGATTAAGATGCAAATGCGATAAATGGCAGAAATCTGTCAAAAACAGAACAACATGTAAAGATGGATTTCTTCAAAATTCTCTTGTTGCTCCAATCAAAAAGTGGTCTTCTAAGAATAGTTCCGTACTAGAAGGGGTTGGCGCGCTTTGCCGCGCCTGATGGAATTATTGCGATGATCAGTAGTTGACATGTTGGTTTGAGGAGATGCTTATTGGTTTTCATAAATTATAAACCCCTAGTAATTTTACGATTTACGAAAAGGGTGTAACACTACTCTAGTCCAGGTCATACTAATTACGTAATATGTATCCTTCATAGCTTCACTCATGTGTAAGTAGCAAAAATCAGGCTTACTCACATGCAACTCTAAATATGCTAGTATGAATGTATCATGACATGTCTACCCGTGGAAGGTTATATCATGCCAGCGAAGACACTAATAGTGTTGACTGTTGAACTATGCAACCACTGTTAGAAAAAAGAAAACCGGAGGCGTACGTGAAAATCTAATGTGATAGACCTCGTCTTGCACACAAGGGAAATAAACAAATGTGGAGATTAAGGAATATGTATACCACAAACTCAAATCACAAGGGCACATGACAAATTCAACTCTAAAGTATATGGAAAATTAAGGCACACCGGGACTCTTGGTCTAAGATCTTAAATAAATATTGCTCAAAGGTTAAAGGGATAAGTGCATTATTTCTGCAGTTCCTTGTGTATAAAAACAACATCACAAAATGTTGCATTAAATCAAAATGATACAAGTGAAGCTGAAAAAAGGTATATTGCAGTTGCATGAAATCATCTTGCGAGCCACACAACAAAATATTGTATCACTGAGGTATATACGTGATTGTCAATGTGGAAGGGACTAAATTGATGATTACCTCCAGCCAGGAAACAAAGAGAATGGCTATGATCTTGACAACGATAGATTTTCAATGATAATTTCACCACGACTTATTGACCATGCATATATTATGTCGATATTTTCTTAAAGGTGATGAATACCTATTCCATGTTATCAAAATTCCAAGGGCAAAGTTAATAAATTATAGATAGAGAACCAGGAAAAATATAGCCTTCCCAAAGACAAAGTTGTTGTGTCCCTTGGTAGCTCCCTGAAATTGAAAAGTTAGATACATCACATTGACAATCGAAAGGGAAAAAAGAGAGGGTTGAAACTGAAGAAACTAAAATGCAATATTGGAAAGCAAGGCAAAATGTACTGGGGAACTGGAATGTTTACTGAATGTAATGCAAATCTTTTAAAAGGTTAAGCAGGGAAGATATTTAATCATTTAGCCAAACATGTACATGCCTTCTCTCACAAATCCTTCAAAATTGCAGATATCTTTGTTTTCTCACACAATCAGTAAATTTTGGAGTTTCCTATACATTTTTTCATGTCTTTTCGTTACACAGAAATTCAGTTATGGAAACATACAAACAAAGACATATATTAATCGCAAGATATATATAAGAATTATGGCTGGTCGAGAAAACCTACGGTTATTGGTGATTTTAATCAACTTTAGTTCTCCCTTTTCTACCTCTCTTGTGCAAACTTTAAATGATCAGACAGAAGACAAATGTACTATATCATCTAAAGAAGATTCGGAAAAATAAATTAAATTACTCTGTCAATCTTTCAAGAATCCTAGAAGGTAATCCTAATAAGTTGCTGACTAAACATCTCTCCTTTTATTTGCAGGGCAAAGAAAGTAATTATTGAGCAGAGCATTAGAAAAAAAAAAGGTGAGAGAGGAAGGGAGGGACTGCACTGGTCAGTGGAGGGGAAAGAAGAAAAGCAAGGAACAAGGCACCGGCATTTTGGTCCTACATTTTCCATAATGCCAAATGTAGGAGTATAAATTTGTAGTGGCATTTTCCATTGAGTTAAACTGTAAGGCGTTTCTCTGAATCGCCAATATTGCAATGGCATATATCTAACTTTTCCCCATTAAGATATCAAACAACAGAACTTTGGATCTGACCAAGCAACATTTAATCAGAGCAGGGCGGTGCATTGGAAGACATGATTCTACTAAAGAGGGTTTCAAGTTAACCAGGAACCCCGTCAAAATTCTGGTTAACCCGAGAACTAACACAGCTATGATTTATATCACAAGTACATATTTGCCTAAAAACTTCAGAGACAAAGCAAGACCTATTTAATTACCACCGAATAGAGAACATAGGAAATTAAGATAATAAATTGATGGTTACAAACATATTTTGTGCTGCTGATACTTCGTATTGTTTGCATGTATGATAAGATTATATAGTCCGTCTCACACTACTGACCTTCCAAGCCATAAGTAAGCACTATATTAAGTACAGATGAAACATATTTACCTGATGGCATGTTCAATGTAGACTGTGTCCAGCTTTATCCCAATCTTCATGTACGTCATTGTCATGGACTTCTTGATCCGCTATAGATGCTCTGTATTGATTACTGGAGAAACACCAAGATTTGAGAATATTTATTGCGATACAAAGACATCTACATCTGCAATAAGTTTTCTATACTGAAAATTTCATTTGGCTCCAACTTAGCAACTGAGAAAAATAAATAGATAAAATAATTAGGATATAATCGCCTAGGTTACAGCTAGTTACTACAGTTATTTTTCACAATCAGCTAAAACTGAACAACAAAACAGTTCTTCCAAACTAAACAAGGGACTGACTACTACTAAAGCTAGCTTTCACAATATTGGCTACAACAGAACATTAAATGTGTTCTTCAGAATTAAACAGTGACTGATCATGAGCAAAACTAACCAACGGACTATGGTTTGGTATTCGGCAAAGGCAGGACATGTCAGCAGCGCCGTGTTTTTAGTAGTGATTAGTCACCCTATTATCCAAATACATGGCCCCTTCTTAAAATGAGAGATTTCCCGAGACCTTTAAATATTAACAAAGGGCAGATATACCATGGTCATTTTTTAAACGACGTGATTAGTTCCCTATATATGCACTTGGGCCAACAAAGACGAACCCATGATGAAAGCATTGTAAATATTAGAGTAAAACTTGCACATTTTTGAGGTGCCGAACAATAGATAGCAGATAAATATACAACAACCGAACTTATTAAGCAACCTGAGTACCTGACAGCGTAATACATAATCAAATAGGATAGAAATGTGACCATGTGAGTGTCTTCTACATGTATAATCTCCACGTCATAAACCGTGCCTAGCAGCTAGTTCTACAGTATCACAGACAATAATATAGGATGCAAGACTAAGTACCATATGCGGTTATGAACGAATTGTGACTCTTATCTTTGAGCAATGGAATTCCTTCTTTGAGGCAAAATAAAAAATCTCATGAGCAATTTGACATTGTTATCTAATAAATGTCTGCCTCTGAGTCCGAAAAAACATGACGAAAACTGGGAGCCGCCTCCCGGCTTCAATTCCATTAGCTGCTGCAAGGGGGAGCAGGAACAACGAAGAGCATTACCTGCCGAGGTAGTTCAGCCGGCGCTCCCTTCCCCTCAAGGCTCACGCTGGCCAGCCTAACCTCGCCGCCATATATTCATTCAAGATCCTACTCCGTTGCCTCCTCAACTCAATGCAAGAGTTCCGACTCCGTCCATACCTTCTACCTAGATCATCTCCAGAGCAGAACGGATTAGACCAACCAAGAACCTAGAACAACAGGAGCACACATACATTGCATCGCGAGAGAGAAACTTGAAAATAAGATAGAACACATATGGTAGGAAGACGGTGCTGCACGAAACCCTGGCCATAGGGACGAACCCTAGATCGAATCCAGAAGAGGAACATAGATCCCAGCCAAGAAGTTTCCACGCGGGCCTGAAACCTCCCAAAAAAAGGCTATGACATAGACCCCATCAAAGGACAAGCTGCGATGAGGATGGAACGCCCCAATCCTTGACCGCCACCTCCGCTGCGTCATTCCCCGTCCCAAGGAGTGAGGAACAGCTGCCGCGGACCACAGTACCGTCAAGTCGAATACAAAATTAAAAGAGGACATAGGCGGAGACTCCCAAAACAAGGGAGGAGTCATTGTGGACAACCTGGAGAAGGGGACGACGCCGCTCCGTCGGCCACCAGACCGAAACTTGCACACCCGAGCGTCCACTATCCCGGGAACGAACATCGCCGGCACAACTGCAAGTGGAGCGCAATGTGAGCAATCAGTAACCAAAGCAGACCTAGCTACGCATCAGCGAGGAGTCCGGCGCAGGGACGTACCAGGAATACCCAAATCCGACGGCGCCAACACGCTGCCACAAATCGTGAACATCAGAGGAAACCAAGGCCAACAAGAAAAGAAAAGCATAGGAGACAAGAGGTGGTATACACAGTACAGCGAGCCAGAACACGCATCAGAAACGCAGAGAAGCGGCCAATCCCACCACTTCCCCAAAATCGACAGCAACAGAGGCAACAACCCAAAAAACGCACAGATGAAGCACACCGCATACACACCACAAGATCCACCGCCGAACCAACCAACGAAATCACCGTAACAAGCAAGATCTAAAAAAATCCCCAAGCAAATCCCCCAGTTAGACACCCACCACAATGCACACAAAATCATACAACACAAACAAACCGAGCAGTAGAACAGAGGAACACCTGCAGATCGTAGCCGGCCCCGGCAACGCCCCACCACCGGACCGAGCAGAAACGTCAACGCCTCCGAATCCCAGAGGACCCGTTCAGCGACCGGCCGGAGCCTCGCTTCATCGAGCTGCCCAGCGGCAGCGTGCTGCCTACAGACACACACGACCAAGCAATCCGCCGAGGGAGCCTGCTGCCTGACGCTGAGGGCAACGTGTGGTGGATGCAGGCACCTGCCATGTACCGGCACGTCGCCGGAGACAGGCTTGGTGCGCTCGCGAGGGCGGGGTCATGGGAGGCGACGGCGTGCGGTGAGGCGCCGGCCGGTTTGACTCGACGGCGGAAGAGGAACCCTAGCAAGCGGGTTCCCTCGAGCTCGGGAAAGGAAGGCACGTTTCCTCTCCTTCCGGAGCCCTATTTACCTTCTTTTTTTTACTTATGCAGGTAACGACTCGGAAACGCGCACCATACAAACAGTGACCGACTGGCGGGACCCACCCGAGGACGCATGACAGGCCGGGAATTCCTCCCCAATTAGAGATGAAGAAGATATAACTCAGTATTAAGCAAAAAAAAGCTCAGGTCATTTTGAATTTTCTGTGATTTTTAACGGAATTAACAGTGGACAGCAGAAATGTGTTTCCTGCGCAGAAATCCGAAATATAGGCTCAACTTTCCAATAGAGGCTTTACTTGGATCAATAAAAACTCAAAAGAAAAAGGTACAGCGGGTTTTCTAAGGAAATATACAACACCCAGGTGCAAGCACACCAAATAAAACAAAAGAAAACTGAAAGAAAACAGAGAAATAAAACGGGTTGTCTCCCTGTAGCGCTTTCCTTTAAAGCCTTTCAGCTAGGCATAGAACAATCAACTCAAGTAATTTCAAGTGAGGCATTCAAATCAAGATTTGGCAAATCTTTAATAATGCATTGTATTTTATCTAAGTGATTTTCAGAGGCTCCTCTCTTAGTACTTTTAGGTTTACTATCTTCGTCAACTAAATTCTTAGGAACAATCCAATCAAAATTCTTTTCTTGGGCTTCGTGCAGAGCTACTAATTTAAAGGGGATTGGTATTTTATCCTCGTTCTCATTATTAGATTCAGTTTTTTCTAGAGCACCAACAATTTCTACACATGAGCCAAGCATATTAAAACGATCAAAAACTTTTCTAGCTTCTATAGCAACATCCCTAAATTCTTTAAGCATAGTTTCTAAGATGAAGTTTCTTTTCTCAACATCTTCAATGTTAATCAAGTTGAGGAACATATGTTGCATTATAGGATGGAGGTTAACAAACCTAGCTTCTAGCATGTGAACTAAAGAAGTTGCAGCAGTCTCGTAACTGGGAGCAAGTTCTACTATGGATTTTTCCTCAAGCTTATCATGCTTACTAACATGATCAAAGAATTCTTTAATAGTGTCCTTTCCAAGTATAGAACCACTTCCTATCGGAAAATCTTTAAAGGTAAACTTAGGGAAAACATGATGAGAAATAACAATGTAGAGACAAAAATAAAAACTATGAAGTAAACTAATTTTTGTGTGTGTTTTTGATATAGAGAAATAAACTATTTTTTTGTGTGTTTTTGATATAGAGGAAAAAAATACAAAAATAAAAAAAAGACAATAAACAAAATAAAGATATTGAGAGTGAGAGACTCCCCTTGCCAGAATACTTCCTTCTCCCCGGCAACTGCGCCAGAAAAAGTCCTTGATGGTGCAGATCTTGCACGCGTTGGGATACCCCAAGAGGAGAGTGTGATGAGCAATGTGGTAGGAAGTTTTCCCCTTAGTTAAGAACTAGGGTTATCAATCCAGTAGGAGAAAGAGAATCTTTGGAAGGTTGATGCCACTGACGGTGGTGCTGGCGCTTCACCGGTGTCAGCAACAACTGTCACACCCCAGTTTTTGGAACCTTGTACCGTAGTTCAAGGAGACAAAAATTAGGGTCAACAATTTTTTTTTCTAACAATGATTGTTTTATCCAACATGTGTTTATGATCTTGACCACATTTGCAATGCAAGTTTTATTCCATTTGGAAAACCATCACAAACTTTTCCTGAAAACAATTCTATTATTTTTCCTGATGTTTTCCCTAATGTTGTTTGAATGGTTGTTATTCCAAGACTTGGATCATTCTTGATTTCATGTTTAAATAAACTTTTATCTTTGTTGGATCCAAGAAAACAAAGTTTCAAAATGATTTGTGGAAGTTTTGTTTTAAGTTTTCTATAGAAACTATTCCCTGAAAATATAGCCAAGTACATGTTTTCCACCTTTGTTTTCACTGGGCTATAAAATGTTATTTTATGTTTTCTTGCCTTTTATTTGTTCCTTGATTTATGGACTACAAATCCATAAGCTTGGTTTAATTTTTGGAGTACTAAAAATGATCTTTTGTTTTCACTGGGCTATAAAATGTTATTTTATGTTTTCTTGCCTTTTATTTGTTCCTTGATTTATGAACTACAAATCCATACGCTTGGTTTGATTTTTGGAGTATTAAAAATGATCTTTTGCTTGTTGTTTTTGTGGAAGAAAAATAAGGCAGAAAGTTGCATTTTTAGAAAACAGAGAAAAACAGAAATTACACATGTTCCCACTATGTTTTCATAGCCTTAAACTATTTCAATTTTGTTTTCAAAAGATGTTTCTGAAAGTTTAAAACATTTTTAACAAGTTCCTACTTGGAAAACAAAAATTGGAATCCATTTGGTCTCTGAAAACAATCCAAACTTTTTGCTCATTCTTCTGTTTCCAACACTTAGAAAAATTCCTAAGTGTTAACTGAATTTTTGAACAGTGGCAGATAAACTTTTGGACAAATGTTTTCTTTGCCTTCTCTAGTGTGTTGACCTTGTTATGTACTCGACCTAGGATGTTTTTCTTTGCTTCTCTAGAAGCCTTGTGGAGAAAGGAAAGGATTGAGAGAAGGGGGGAACAAGATGAGGTGGCCTGGTATGGGCTTCCATACCTTGGCTCCTGTAATCACCTCTTGCCTCTCCTCCACTCAAAGAGCCAAGTTTGACTTGCCCCTTGCTTTCCTTGGCCCTTGGCACAATGCCATGTTTTCCAAAGTCCAAAACACCGCCCTTGCCAACCCTTGGCACTAACCCGAGCCCATCCCCTAGCCTTGCCCTCATACCCGTGACTATAAGCCACAAGACTCGAGTCCCTTTCTCCATTAGCCACCCCACACCCTCCACTCACTCCCACAAGCCAAAGAAACGGAGACGATGGCCCCTATGAGCGTGCACGAGCCGTAGCTCACCGTCGGTCACCGCCAGTAGACCGATTTGGTGCCCCTCTTCCCGTGCGCTCCGATCCCTCTCTGCCGCCCTGGTTGAGCTCCCCGTGAAACCACAACCTTGCCTGACCCCTCCCCGTGGCTTGGTTGCTTGCAGATCGCCACCGCTGTCCGAGTCGCCGCCGCGGGAGCCCGGCTGCGCGCCGCCTCCTGAGGCCACGCCCAACGCCAACGCCGGCGCCCCTCGACTCCCCTGCGACCCTACACCCTCCCCGAGCCCGCGACGCCCCTCCCCGAGCCCCACAGTGAGCACCCTGGCCCCGCCGTCGTCTAGCCTGTCCGGATGAGAGAGAGAGGAGAGGAGAGGAGGAAGAACCGCCGTGAGGCGTCGATCCTGTGATAGACAGCCCCTGTTGAACGCGGGTTTTCCCGCGCGTGACCATGCGCGTGCCGTGCGCTTGGGCCGCGCCTGGCACCTAGATGGGCCGCGCCGTGGAAACCCCAGCCCGCCCCTCTGTTTCCTTTTATTTTTAAAATCAGCAGATAAATGCTTGTTTGCTTTCGCCCCGTTTAAAATGGAGTTCATGCAAAATAAAATCAACAAAATTCACAGCAGTAGATCTATGTTTTCGTAACCATATCCCGTTGGGAGATCTAGATTTATACCTTTATTTTTGCCATAGTAGTTGATTTGCCACAGACTGTCTGTGGGACCATTTTGGACATAACTTTTTTTTTGTGTCTCCATTTTTGTCAAATAAAATTGTTTTGGATAGCTAGTGAGTAGATCTATCATTAGGACTTTCCCTCACATCAAAGTGAGTTACCAAATGGAAATGCCGTCCATTTTGGTAAATGACCAGTAAGCATTTCTAGGATTTTTTGAAGGAGTTTAAAATTTATTTTTGAGGTGAATCCAATTTTATGAGTTTGTGTTTGTCTAGATATATCTAATCCTAGCTTGGCTTAATTTTTAGATCCCTAGATTAGTTTTGGTGAGCCTTTTTAGATACAACAGTTTTTCTGTTTTCTTGTTTATGTGTGTATTTGATTGAAATAAAATGTTTGATTGTGTGAGACTTGTTTCCTAGCATGCATAGATGTGTTACTACTTGTTATTAGGTTGTTTCCTTGCAGTACATATACCTTATAAAGTGTGTGCATGTTTGGAAATCATTTGGGAATAGAAATAGCCTTGTGTTGTTTTCTAGTATTTATTTTTGACTAGTTTGTGTGAACAAATCTTTGTGTGCTTGTTACCTAAGTTTGTGCTATGATTGTGGTGAGTCCAGTACCATTTTGGTACTGTTGTTTTGATGTTATCACCTCTATTATCTTGCACTTTATTTTATAGATATGCATGTGTAACATTTGTTGTTTGTTTTCACTAGTATGAATATCCATGACGTGTTTGCTTGGTTAATTTATTTTTTCATGTGTGAACAGAGGCTTTTTTACCTCTTAATGCCTTGGTATTAGTGATCCCATAACCCACTGGTCCCATTGCATTTTGGTTAGGGATGCAAATCCCCTACCATACCTTTGTGTGTGAGTAGCATGTATTACTATATGTTTGCTTAGCATTTTCCACCAAGGGAAAATGGTTGTTTGTTTTACTTGCTTGGTTGAAGTGTTTAGTGGGTTATTTGTGAATCCTAGTATGTTTAGTTGTGGTACATTTTTAACATAATATTCCCCTATGTGTATCATGTTAAGAGGTTTTCACTATTGTTTGATTTAGATTGGGTATTGTTTTGCAAATAGAATGTTTTCCTTGTGATTGATAAATTATTTGTGAATAGTTTTCATTGATTGTTTGGCTTTTTGAAAGTGTTTAGTTAAGCTTGTATGGAGTTCATAGCTACTGGTTGTATAGCATGTACCTTGGTTGCTTGTTGATTGATTGATATAAAAGCAGGAATTGTTAGAATTGAGTGATTCTTATTAGTAGTTGTTTCCATAGGATTATTTTAGTGTTTTTGCTTACTAGAATTAGTAAGGTATGGTGTGTTGTTAGTAGGTTTTTACCTTCATAACTTTCTTGTTTGGAGTCATGCATCCCTGTAGTGTTGTTTGCATCTCTAGTGATGAACTAGTGTCACCACTAGATATGGTGAATTGCTCTAGTATTGTTGTCTTTCATTTTATGAGTGTTTGACTATTCTAGCATGTTTAGGATTTGGTTACTTCTGTTATTATGACATGACTTTTGGAGTTTCTTGTTGCTATTAGTTGTAGAAGGCAATTATTTCTTATAGCATGCATGTGTAGAATTTTCATACTAGTATGCTATTAGTGGACTCCAGTGGATGTGTTATTTTCTAGCTTTGTTATATCTTGTAGTGGTTGTGTTTTAGAGTACATCTCATGACTTGTTACCTTTGGTTGAGCTACTTATTTGCTTACTTATTTTCATGATTTATGGATTCCTTAGCTTTGGAGTAGACATAAGCATAGTCAGTAGCTAGCTTATTCATTTGTGGTATGTTTGTCTGTTGTTTGAAGATTGTCTGAGTATTTACCTTAGCATGAGTATTGTACTTATGTTATTGTTTTGCTAGTGTTGTTGTTGTGCTTAGTAGTATCTTGTTATCTATGCCTTATTTTAGTCATGAACTTGTTTGGTGATGATTGCTGGTGTGTTGCTAATACCCACTGCCATAGGTATTGCTTTGATTGATTGTTTTTATTTTAGTAATCTCACCTGTTGTGCCCACAAGCTATATTTTTAGCTTCTTGAATATCTTATTATGAGAGTGGTACACCCACTCCATATATGGTATGTAATATGTGGGATATGGTTTCTCAACCATATATTTGTTTGACGGCAGTCTTGTACCGTGAGAGTTTGTGAGATAGTTTTCTCGATAACGTTTGAGTGATTGCGCTAGTATAAGTTTTCTTCCTTTATGTGTTGCTTTGTTTAGATGGTTGCCTCTTTAGTTCTGAGTGTGTGTCCTTTATTCTTTTACGACGTTAGAAAACAAAGAAGATGAAGAAGAAGTTGTGGAGCTGTGCGTCAAGTTCAAACTACTTCAAGGCCAGGGAAATTAAGAGGTTTAAGTCAAGCCATCCTGATGCTTGCTGTTACTACACTTATCATTATCTATCATGCATGTTTTACCTCTGAAAGTTTTACAAAACTTTGATTACCAAAAACTATTTTTTTAGTGACCACTATTATTATATACTATTACTATGCTCGTAGTTGATACTTGGTGTTACCAAGCACATAGCGACCTTATGGTATTTATTACCATTAAAATTATAAGTCCCTAAGTGGACACCCTAAAAATATGTTTTTGCAAAACAAAGGCTTTATGGAAAACCCGGTGGAAAGGTGAAGCCTTATCCACCGGAGGATTGTTGAAGTGGTCATTTTTGGGAAAATGGTGTTTTACAAAAATGACACATGGGCACCCTACCTCAACATGGGCACGGGGCTTAACTTGAAGTTTGTTCTTGTTAGTGTGTGTTCTACCTCAATTTGCTATAAGGGACGTTACTTCACTCGAACCGAAATGCCGACAGTCATGAATCAAATAGGCATATAAAGTGTGGGATTAAGTTTCTCTCCAGATGCGACAGTTGGGTCTCCTGCCGTGGCGATGTGTGACATGTTGCCGGGGAGAACAAACCCAATTGAAGAGATAGGCATATTCTAGCTTGAACATAGTGGATGGTTAGGATCGGTTATCTCATGTTTACATACTGTTGTTACAGTCCGTGGTTGTTCACGGCGGATGTACTGAATCTGGTGGATGTGTACACCTCTGCAGAGTAGAACTATTTGGAATAGCCGCGTCCTCGGATATGGACAGTTGAATGGCCATGTAGCTAGCATTGTGTCAATGTTTTCTAAAAGGAGTTTTCAAAACGAAGTTGGAATTGTGAAGTGTTGGAAAGGAGGAACTTTGTACCTTTTAGGTACTGTTTACGAAAAGCCAGAAGTTGTTTATACAAGAAGTTTTGCAAAGAGAAAACTTTCTTTTAACAAAAGTTTTACAAAACCTCTTGTACATGTGATATCTACAAGAGAAAGAAAACTATATTATTTCCTTTTGAAGTATCTTCTTCAACAAAGATACAGAGATTTTCAAAATCAACTATGATATATATTCCATATATCATGGATAGTGAACCCTATGTATAGCCTACCTACTACACCATATAAGCATACTTGCATTTGGAAAGTTACATGATGGGTGCCTTGCTGAGTACATTAAAATGTACTCATATTGGTTTCGTCCCTAGTATTTATTTGCCAGACTTTGAGAAGGAGCCTCAGAAGGAGATCTACACGGAGGAGTACTGATGGAGGGATGATAACCCGGTAGGCTAACGCCCAGGTGTAACTCGGCCCAAAGGGCGCTGCGCAAGATCCGGCTTAGGGAAAAGGAGTTTCTGGAAGGCCCAAGAGTGTAGGCCTCGTAACCCGGTTTGTGGGTTCCGATAGGGAAACTTAGGGTTTTGTAAGCAGTGTCCGGGTAGGATTCCGAGTATGCCTTGGATGGTAAGCCAGGGGATCCGGGTATTATATAAGCCGGGCCCTAGGGTTAGGTTAAGCAGGAAATCATACAATCGCGAGATATTCGAGTATCCTTTGTAACACGAGAGTTGAGATAATATATTCAGATCGGAGACTCGGCGACTCGATTGCCGGCTACCAGATCGCATATCATCATGGTTTCCCTCGAGCTAAACCCTCTCCCAAACACCAGAATCGAATTGCCCCAAGACAAGTTACCCCCGGTAACGTCTGCCGTGATTATCCCACGACAGTTGGCGCCCACCGTGGGGCCTACGTCCAAGGGTGTTTACATCACGGGAGAAGCTCGGGAGAACATGAAGAACCCCGTCATCGGCGAGATCTACACCAACCCCGACGGAGAGAAGATGGTGGACGATTTTGGCTGGGGGCCAGAGTCGGATCTACTCGAATCCGGATCTGTCGTGACAATCGGCTGGGTCTACGTCATCATCGGCATGGTAACGTGCGTCCGGTTCAATCCCTGACGATTTTGGATTTGATTCTGTGTCAGGAGAGGCCACCCACGTTCAGTCGGACGGAGAAGAATCGGTCGGGACGGAGATCCGATAGAAGAGCTCACCACGAAGAGGGAACAGCCGGAGGAGCCGGCATGGACCCCGCGTGGCCGGGTCATGAGAGAAGATGATACCGAGTCTATCTTGCACCTGCTGGAGGACCGGTACGAGGAAGATAGCTGTGATGAGGAGGAGTATGAATCTTCGCCAAGCATTGCGCGCCAGGTCGCGGTCTACACGGCCCCTGCAACCAACCTCAATCAGGGGAACGTGACTACAGCCGCGGTCGGAGCGGCGCAAGCATTGGCCCAGCAGCAAAATCCGGCTGACGGAAATCCGGTTCTGACCCGGGTTGACGGAGAGTCGGCTTCAGTCACCAGCCGAGCGGCGGATTGCGAGCTGCAGGCAAATATGTTTGGGTTCCTGGCTAACAAGACGCCAGGGGCGGGTCCTTCGAATCCGCAACACCCGGCCCTGTTCAGCAACAATATGGTCTTGGACCCAACCGTGTTAGCTACTGTGATAACCCTGGAAAACGCCGCGGCGCGTGCCAGGGACTTGGAGGTAGCACGCCGCGCGCTGGAGCAACAAAGAAGGGATGTGGAAGCAGAAAAGCAAGGGGTAGCCACGCGCCAACGGGAACTGGACGCGCTGGAAAACCGGCTCCGGGCTGAGACAAGTAGGGTGCATCAAAGATACCAGACAAGATTACCGGCGATGGGTGGAGTCATAAACCCTAATGCACTATTCATCACACCCCAGGACCAGCCGATTCCGGCTGTGAATCAGGAAACTGTGCATCAGCCGGCAACTGGAGCAGGACAGTCGGCAAACGTACATGCCGAGTTACCCACATTGCAGACTGGGGCCCCTGTCGGCAACACGACACCACCACCACCACCATCACGATTTCGTACGCCATCAGGTCACTTCAATAACCCCATGGATAACGTGTATGCCGCAACGTTAGCATTGAATCAGATCCCATAAGAGAGTCACCCCATGCGCAGCAGACCCGGCGGACGATCGATTTGCTGCATACGGCAGTGGCTCAGTACGTTAATTACCCAGATAATAGGGGTGGAATGCATGGAACACCTTATATCAGCCAGCAACATGGCAATGCCGGCAATATCCAAACAAGTTCAGTGCGGCGGAGAGCAGAGCAGCAGCAAATGCCGCCTCGTCCCCGCGTTCAAGCGGCACCAGCAATATCAGCAGCACAAGCTATTGTGGATAGTTCCAGAGCCAGGAGAGCCGCGGCCGGGTCTGCGGTGCACGGACCAGCAGTAGCGCCACTCCAGCCGTACCCCCCGCAGGATCGCATGTTTCCCGGGTGAGGCCAGTACCGACTAATCTCGCCGGGCCCAAGTGTCTGACGGATAACATCAGGGCTGAGCCTTACCCGGATAAATTCAAGGAACCGGGTAAAGTAGTGAATTATGAGCCGACTATGGATCCAGAAACATGGTTGAGCAGTTATGAGATGGCTATGTCGATTCGCAACGCATCTGAAAATCTTCAAGCCAAGTTCATGTATTTAATGATGTCAGAAGGAGCAGCAAAGTTGTGGTTCAACAATTTACCGGAAGGATCTATCAAGTCGTGGGGTGAGTTGAAAACTGTGTTTATCAAGCACTTTCACGGAACATGCAGGAAGTTGTTTACTATCGACGATCTAGAACGGTGTGTGCAAAAGAAGGGAGAGTCGGCGCGCAGCTGGGTGCGCCGGGTTATGGAGATACTTCACTCATCTACAGATATCCAGCCAAAGGACGCATTGCAAGCTATGGCCAAGACATGCAAGTACACGCCTTTAGTGCAGAAGTTAACTCGCATGAAATCTAGTCGGAATGCTTCAAAGGTTACAATGGGAGAGCTAATGGATGCATGCAACAAGCACGCTGCAACGGATACCACGGAAGAGGACGTTGATGACAAGAAAACAAAAGCAAACACGAGCAATAATGGAAGAGCCGGCAACGGATCTACGCCGGGTAACCATGGAGGTAACAATGGGAACAACCAGAACAAGCGCCCGTTCGACGGGAATTCCGAGTTTGTTGCCAGCACAGAAGCCGGGTCTTCGAGGCCCAGAGCAGAAGGAAATTTCAACGCAGGAAATCATAACGGAGGAAATTATCAAGGGCCACCAAGGCCGGGTAACAACTGGGATATCTTCAGAATGGCGTGCCCGAAACACAGCAGGAACGGAAGGCCGGCTAACCACTCATTGGAACAGTGTGCGGATTTGCAGAGATGGAAGAACGAGGAAGTAAACAAGGCTATGCAGGGGCAGGCCGGGGAGGAGGACCGGGTCCGGGTGGAAACCCGGGCAACGGCCCACCCCCAGCAGGCAACCCGGGAGTTGGAAATCCGGGTAATAACCAGGGAGGAGCTGGAGGCTTCCAAGCCAACCCCAAGCAATTGGGCCAGTACCACGTTCACACCACCGGAACTTCTAACAAGGATAGAAAGATACTAAAGAAGGCCGTAAACTCGGTTTCCTCGGCTGTCCCGAGATACCTGAGGTGGTCGGAACAAGATGTAACATGGAGCAGAAGAGATCACCCGGAAAGGATAGAACATCCGGGAGTCCTAGCATTGGTGGTTGCTCCACAGGTTAATGGTTATAAGCTGAAAAAGGTCTTAATGGACGGTGGAAGCAGCATCAACATCTTATATTGGGAAACTTTTCTATGCATGGGTCTCAAGGAGTCTCAGCTACAGAAGAGCTCAACAGTTTTTCACGGGATTGTGCCGGGTCACTCAGCGTGCCCTGAGGGAAAGATCACTCTGGAGGTTGCTTTTGGAGAATCAAAGGATAATTTCCGGGTGGAGTGGCTCACGTTCGAAGTGGTGAAGTTGTGCAGTCCTTATCACGCGCTATTTGGGAGGCCGGCTTACGCCAAGTTCATGGCCAGGCCGTGTTACGTGTACCTACAGCTAAAAATCTCGGGTCCTAAGCAGACCATCACCATACATGGGAGCCGGGATATAGCGGCTGAGTGCGACGAAGGAGATGCGGCAATGGCAGAACAAGCATGTAGAAAGGAGGAGCTCAAGTATTATCGGTCTCAAGTAGACCCGGATGATAGGACAGCGCTGAAGAGGCCAAATACGGAGGATGAGAGAGCAAAATTCAAAGCAGCACAAGATACCAAGATGGTGGCCTTTGTCGAGGGTGATCCCTCTAAGCAATTTGCTATAGGATCTAACTTGGACGATGAGCAGGAAAAAGCACTTGTGGAGTTTATTCGTTCGAATCAGGATGTGTTTGCTTGGACGCCTAGCGATATGCCGGGTATCCCCACAGAGTTGGCAGAGCACAGCTTGCATGTTGACCCCAAATCCAGGCCTGTGAAGCAGGGCCTGAGAAAGATGAATGAGGAAAGAAGAAGAGCTATAGGAGAAGAAATCGCTCGGCTGTTGACAGCCGGCTTTATCATGGAAGTATTTCACCCGGACTGGTTGGCAAATCCGGTTCTCGTGATGAAAAAGACTAACGAGTGGAGGATGTGCATCGATTATACGAGTCTCAACAAGCACTGCCCCAAGGATCCGTTTGCACTTCCAAGGATAGATCAGATCATAGACGCAGTGGCTGGAAGTGACCTATTATGCTTCCTGGATGCATATTCCGGGTATCATCAGATCAAGCTCAAGAAGGAAGATTGGGAGAAAACATCGTTCATAACCCCTTTTGGGGCCTTTTGTTACAAAACCATGACTTTTGGATTGAAGAACGCCAGCGCAACCTATCAGCGGTGCATTCAGAAGTGCTTTGAGGACCAAATTGGACGCAACGTTCATGCTTACGTGGATTATGTGGTGATCAAGAACAGAAAAGCGGAGACATTTATTGATGATCTGAAGGAAACATTCAAGAACCTGAGAAGATACCAAATGAAACTTAACCCGACAAAGTGTGTATTTGGAGTCCCATCAGGGAAGTTACTCGGTTTTATTGTTTCAGAGAGAGGGATTGAAGCAAACCCGGATAAAATCAAAGCTATCCAGAGTCTGAAAAAGCCGGAAAACCTGAAGCATGTTCAGAAGCTTACGGGGTGCATAGCAGCGCTGAGCCGGTTTATATCAAGACTCGGAGAGAAGGCAATACCCTTGTACCGGCTCTTGAGGAAATCTGATAAATTCGTTTGGGACCAAGAGGCGGATGAGGCGTTCGAGGCACTAAAGAAGCAGCTATCTGAGGCACCAGTCCTAGCAGCCCCGGGTCCTAAAGAGCCCATGTTACTATACGTTGCAGCGGGGCCCCGGGCGGTTAGCGCAGTGGTTGTCGTTGAGCGCAAGGAGGATGGAAAAGATCACCCGGTTCAGAGGCCGGTTTATTATGTCAGCGAGGTGTTATCAGAAGCAAAGCAGCACTACCCACATTGGCAGAAGCTGGTTTTCGAGGTCTTCATGGCCAGCCGGAAATTGAAGCCGTATTTTCAGGAACACCCCATAACAGTGGTTAGATCTATACCAATGTCGGATATCATCAGAAACTCGGATGCAACAGGTAGAATAGCCAAGTGGGCGATCGAGATGGGAGATTATCACATCAACTACGAGCCCAGGTCAGCAATCAAATCTCAAGCTCTAGTTGATTTCATTAATGATTGGACTCACACAGGCATGCCCACAATGACTCCAAATTCCGAGTCTTGGATAATGCACTTTGATGGTTCCAAGCAATACGAGGGATCGGGAGCTGGAGTGGTGCTCACATCACCCAAAGGAGACAAGTTGAGCTACGTGTTGCAGATTCACTTTGATTGTTCCAACAACGTGGCCGAGTATGAGGCATTATTGCATGGATTGAAGATAGCCAAGGAGATGAACATTAAGAGGATACGATGCTATGGAGACTCGGACCTTGTGGTACAGCAGGTCTCGGGAACTTGGGATAGAAAAGATGCAACTATGGCAGCATACCGCAGAGAGGTGGACAGGGTTGCCGGGTGTTTTTCCGGGTATGAGGTGGAGCATGTAGATAGAAGAAAAAACGAGGCAGCAGATGCACTCGCCAGACTCGGCTCGCGCAGAGAGCCGGTTCCACCCAATGTGTTCCTGGACGAGCTATGGAGGCCATCAGTTAAAACCGAGTCTGGGGAAGAAGTGGCTAACAAAGACCCGGATTTGGAGCTCGTGGCAACAATACGCACTGTTCCCGAGTGGACAGAGCCGTTTCTAGCTTACCTATCACGGGGCGAGTTACCACAACAAGAGGTACTAGCAAGGCAAATTCTGAGGCGAGCAAAAGGGTATTCCATCATCAACGGGGAGTTATATAAAAGGAGTGCTGCAGGAGTATTTTTGCGCTGTGTGGCACCAGAAGAAGGCCGACAAATCCTGAAAGAGATCCACGAAGGCGACTGTGGGCATCACGCATCCACAAGGTCCCTTGTGGCCAAAGCATATAGGCACGGTTTCTTCTGGCTCACAGCCTTAGCAGATGCGGAACGCTTGGTGGCAAGGTGCGATGGATGTCAAAGGTATGCCCGCCAAATCCATGTGCCGGCTATGGAGTTGCAAACAATTCCTTTGACCTGGCCTTTTGCCGTTTGGGGTATGGACATGGTTGGCCCCTTTCACATGTCACCTTGCAAAAAGACACATCTCCTGGTGGCTATCGATAAATTTACCAAGTGGGTTGAAGTTATGCCTGTTACCAATTGTGAAGCGATTACGGCAGTTAAGTTCCTGAAAAGGATTATCTACCGGTTCGGGTATCCTCACAGTATAATTACCGACAATGGAACCAACATGTCCCTTGGCGATATGGAAAAATTCTGTGGTAACAACGGAATCCGTCTTCACATAGCTTCCGTAGCTCATCCACAAGCCAATGGACAAGTGGAGAGGGCAAATCAGGAGTTACTTCGTGGATTAAAGCCACGATTGCGAGTCCCATATATCAGAGCTGCTGGAGCATGGGTTGAGGAGTTACCTTCAGTGGTTTGGGGTATCAACACTACACCTAACAGATCTACTCAGATGACACCGTTTTTCATGGTTTATGGTGCAGAAGCGGTGCTGCCGAGTGATATCATCCATGACTCGCCTCGAGTATCGGCTTACGTTGAGGTGGAGAACGAGAAGACCCGGCAGGACGCCGTGGATATGTTAGAAGAACACAGGGAACAAGCTTTGGAGAGATCAGCCATATACCAGCAGGACCTGAGGAGATATCACAGCCGGAGAGTCAAAACCCGGGTCTTCCAGGAAGGAGACCTGGTTCTGCGCCTGGTACAGTCAATGGAAGGAAAACACAAGTTATCCCCGCCGTGGGAGGGACCGTTCATCATAAGCCGGAATCTGCACAACGGATCATATTACTTGGTAGATGCAAGGGAAGAGTCGGCTACTGTTAATGACACCGCTCATACCACTTCATCTATGCAAGAAAGAGAAAGACCATGGAACGTAGCTCAGCTGCGTCCCTACTATACCTAGTTAGGGCTAGATTCACAAGTGGAAGTACACGATGTAATAGGCAGCAGGTTTCAGACGCACTCTTTTCCTATCCAGGGTACCTAAGGGGACTGGAGGGTTTTTAATGAGGCGGCTTGCTGACCTAACTTTTCTCATATCAATAAAGAGATGGTTAAACAATATATTGTCCCGTTTTCGCGTATCAAGCTTTTTCTGTTTCTGTTATGTCTTATTTTTCTTCTAGGTAAGCATTATTCATTGCTTTTAGTATATTAGTTTTTTTCTCGTAAATTGCATATATATAGGTCTTGGGGGCTGATTGCTTGAATAGCACAGTTGCAAACTCAAAGACCCGGACACGATGCCATTGAGTTATAAGGGCCGATTACTTGTAATAAGTACGGCTGCAAGCTTATAACCGGACAAAGGAGCCAAACTTTCTTGACTTTTCCTGCTTAATCTTGATGTGACTCGCACTAAGTGGCATGCTTTGCTAGCGTATGATTACAATCAGTCATGATGCCCAATGGGACTTGCCTGACCCTGTCTTCGTACAGCTGTAGCAACATTGATTATCCACGCGAAAGCCGGCTTACAGTAGAAGAAGGTCAAAAGGGTCATCTAAACCACAAGTTATGCAGAGTACAAGGTTAATAGCCGGAAACTCAAGGTATATTAAGCATAACTTCAAATCCTATGTGAAATGGCTCTAGGTTTTGGGCTTAGCAGTAACAATTTGTTCCTTTCGAAAGACCCAAACACCCTAGACTCGGAATTTCGGGCCTTGGGGACTTGGGAATTTGAAAACAGAAACAAATTATCTAGCTATTCAGCTCAAAAACCCAAAAATCTGAGTCTTGGGGACTTGGGGACTTAGAAAAAAAAAGTCCACTAGTCAAAACTCACGAAACCCGGAAACCGAGTCTCACAAAAGGAACCATAGCAGAAAGTCGGAAAATCAAGGATGAAAAAGCTCAAAGTTAAGAAATATCAAATTCAAGCAAAAGGCTAGAAGGGCCACGAGATATATTAAGGTTTTAAACGTATTACAAGCCACGACAGTAGTATCAGAAAGTGCACAGGCGCACTATCAAAAGAATAATTTTTTTAAAGGCCATCGGCCGAAAAAAGTGCTTGAGATGGTTGCGGATGAAGGTTTACTCGGCCTCCTGAGTCGGGTTTACAGCCTTCCCTTGTCTTTCGGGTCTTGGTCCTGGTTTCGCTCCTTAGGGGCCTTCCCAGCGTCGTCACCCGGATTGGCAACGTCAGGACGAACAGGCGGGCAGACAGCCAGAGTAGAGGTGGTAGGCGCAGACTCAAGCTCGGCTTTCCTCTTTGCAGCCTCCTCCTTTCTCTTGGACGACTCTGCGTTCCACTTCTCTAGGATATCAAAGGGCAAGGGCATATCTTCCTTCACCGGTTTATCTTCGGCATCATATGGAGACGCAAATCTATCCAGGTCCATAGTACCAACAATTACAGACGCCGAGGGGCGCACCTCATGATGTATAGCCTTGAAGTCCTTAGCGGAGAATTTGGAGCCATCGACCTTGAATTCTGGAAACCCGGCTACCAGCTTTGCCGGCTCAAGCTTAGGAAAGTAAGCCTTAGCCAGCATAAGCCCCCGGGTCATCCCAACCCGGCATGCCGAGCGCTTCCAGATCTCAATCCATGAGGGGACTGTGGAGCACGCATGGATCAAGGTGTCCATACCCGGATATCCATCAGCCGGCCACTTCACGGCGTCTAGGATCCATTTAGTGCCGGCGCAGAACCTCCGGAGCACGGTCTTCAAATTCTTTGCCTTCTGGATATCATCCTCCTCTGGGGGCGCAAGACCAGGGCCTACAGCATAAACAACAAAGGCTAAAGCAAAAATCCCGGGGTATCATGGATCAGGAAGAAACTGAGTTACAAAATAGAAAGTGATAAAATCTTACCAAGTAGGACACGATAAGTGTAGGCAACCTGAGCTGATAATTTCTTCAGGGCAGCTTGAGCGGTGGTGCATTTCTTCTTGTACTTCGCGACATCCTTGTTAAGCGTTTCCACCTCAGCCTCAAGCGCCTCGCGCAGCTTTGCCTCAGTCTCCAGGAGTTGATTGGTCTTGGCCAAAATTTCCTCGGACCTGGCCATCTATGCCTATAAGGGAAGGAAAAGTGAAGTTTAGCCGGATATAACAATAAGCCGAGTATCAAAGGAAGTACCGAGTAAAACTTTGACAAGTTAGACTCGGAACTTGGGGACTAGGTGAGTACTATGAAATATCAATTAGCGTTACCTGGTGTTCAGCAGCCATGCGCTCCAATATATCTTTCTCTGTGGCTTTCATGGCGAGGAGGGCGCTCATCATCTGGTCAAAGGAGCGGTCGCCCAAACCCAGATTGGAAGACCCGGGATCCTGGTCAACCGGAGAAGGAGTTTTTTCCTTCATGGGGGAAGGCATCCGAGTCGCTTGAGTATCGGAGATTGGCTCGCTCCTCCCTGTGCCCAGGATTATGACCTCCTCTTCCTCACGTGCATGCGAGGCCATCGGATACTCGGCCTCTTGATCGGCCGGGTCTTTCAGTGGTGCTTGTTGTTCTCCATCGCCGCCAGCCGCGGCCATCACATCATCAACCGGGTCTTCTTTGGCTGGGTCATCCGTCTCCATATTATCCGGGTCACTGGTTGTGACCTTAGCTCTAAGAAAAGTACAAGCAAACGGTTAGTATATGACTAAAGAAAACTATGGAAAAATGTTAGAATAACAGGAAAGGTATCTTACCCGGAGTTCACCATGAAGTCTGAGGGGAACTCGCTGCTAGACCCGGATGAGGCTGATAAAGAATGAGAAAGTGAGACTCGGAGTTTTCCACGTAAAGGGTGATTGGGAGAAGGAAATCTTTGAGATAGATGGGAAGGTTGAGATTGAGAAGTACCGGCGCGCCGGGTTGGAGATGAGGGTATACCCGGGTTGAGTGCGGTTTCACCCGGAGAGTTCCGGGTCACCCTGCGAATGACCATGGGCGGCTCCTTCAAGTGTGGCCAGTCGGATAATTCTCGGTTTAGCTCGCACATATTAGCAAAAGTGTATGGTTTGGAAGCGAGGGAGCGATATGGAACCTTAAAAACAACCCCTTGGGCTTTCCTCTTGGCTCCGGCCTCGATGACCGGTTCTGCTTCGCTCTCATCACTTTGGGTTTCCTCCTCATCTTCCGGATCTTCTTTTTCTTCCTTGTCCTCCCTGTCGTCCATTCCTGAGTAAACATAGCATACAGTCAGAAAAGGATAAAGTGTGGGGAAACAAGTTAGCAGAAATTGGGTTGGGTGAAACCCGGAAAGTACCTTCCTCCGAGTCAACGGCCTCCTCGTCCTCCTCTGGATTCCCGGAGTTGGGCGGGGTCTCGATATTCCAAAAAGCGTTATCAGCCTGAGATAAAGGCAAAAAAGGGAGAGTTACTAGTTGTATCAAGTAAAAGTGCAAGAATAAGTGAATGAGTGTCGGATCTCACTGCTGGAACCGGGTTGTCCCGAGTGAACGGTTCTAACCCGGCTATATTTTTCATCACTTCCATCTTCTCAGTTAGGAAGCTTTTGATGGTCTTGTTGGTATCGCCAGCCGGATAATTCTTCGAGGAGTAGCGGAGCGCGTCCATGACGTGTCCCGAGTATTCGCACATCAGCTTTGAGCGAATGGAGTTGGGATGGATCCAGAAATCTACCCAGGTTTTAACTAGGTTGAGCCCAAGGAGACCGTGGGCGGAAAGGACGGCTATCTTAGCTAGCAAAGACTGGATGGACTCTCTGTCCGACTCTAAGGCAAATGCATTGAAAGTGTCGGAGAGGTAAAGGAGACCCTCCGAGAAACCCGGCAATTTCCTTTCGCCGGGTGGGGAGGTGTCCCGGCAGTAGAAGAAAGATTGTTGCCAGTGCTTAACATGCGAGTTAAGATTCAGAGTCGGCATAGTCGAATTTTTACGGCGTTGTATAGAAACTCCGCCGCAGGCCAAGAGGGCCCAGTCACCGCTTTCGCGGCACGGTTTGCATTGGAATAGTTCAATAAATAAAGCCAGATTTGGTGGGATGCACAAGTAGGATTCACAAAGGACTATGAAATGGGTGATGTTCAACATAGAGTTAGGCCCTATGTCGAATACCCGGAGGCCGTAGTGGCGGAGGACTTTGCGGAAAAAAGAGTGACCCGGGGGACGGAATCCCCGGATCACATGCTCTACGAAACATATTACCTCATTTTGATTCGGGGATGGCCGGGTCTCATCGCCCGGAACACGCCAGTGGATCTCCTTTTGAGGAGGAAGAACGCCTGACTCGGCGAGCTCCTCCAGCTTGGCCTGGGTCACGGTGGACCGTGCCTAGTTGGCGGAAATGGCCTGAGTCGGCCTAGCCTTGGCCGGCTGTTTCCCCTTGTTCTTGGGAGCCATTTGTTCAGTCTGCAAATATAGGGCAAAGAGTACAAAACATGAGTAATTAAGACCCGGAAACTACAGGCTACCCGAGTATCAATAAGCAATACGGAAACTATCAGTTATCCGAGTATCAATAAGCAATACGAAACCTACCGGTTATCCGAGTATCAGTAAACAGTATGGAATCCACGAGTTATCCGAGTATTAGTAAACAGTACGGAAGCTATAAGTTATCTAAAGTATCGATGAGCAACTATGAAAAGGAGTTGATTGTCTGGTTAACTGGTGAAGATCCGGAAATAAAGAATTGTCCGGGTATCGAAGAACAACTGCGGAAATCTTAGACGGACTACGTCTAGATTGGAAAATTTCCAGAGATATTCGCGGACAAATTTGTGATTGCGAGTAATAGGAGAGTGTAATTAGATCTATTATTGAGCGATTAAGCAAGCAAGGATGAAGTTGAGTAATCTAATTCGGTATGGAGCAAGAAACTAGCCCGCGGGCAAACCTAGATAGGAAGCTCACCGGTGCGGATTGAAGGATGGCGCGACGGCGGCAGATGACGCAGCTGTGGTGCCCCTTTGGAACTCCCGGTGGGCAGATCGAGGGCGTGGCGGCGGAAGCTAACGGCAGCGCGGTACGAGCCGTAGACGAGCGCAAGTGGCGGCGGCTCGGCTCCGCTGGCGCGTCCGTGGGCTCCGTGGCGGCGCGGCTGCGGGTTCGAGTGAGATGGCACCGGAGAGGGAGAAGATGGATAAGAAATGAGGTGTTAGGTTTAGGTCACCCCCCAAGGCCCTTATTTATAGATACGGGTGGGGAAACCTAGGCCGGCGAGCGGGAACCAAAAATTTCGGGATAAGGGATATCTTTCCGGATTTGTTGGGATAGGCAGTTAAGTGCCTGTGCGTGATATCCGGAAATTATGAGAGCAAATCATTCCCGCGATATCCGGGCTAATTAACGAACGAAGTGAGCCGGATCTTCTGTGTTCTCTTCGGAATGTTGACCCGGAAAGATGGAGATGAATCCGGAGAAAGCCGGGTTATTATATGGACCACCAATGGAGTTAGGCCTAGCTGGTTATCAAAGCAACCTAGCCCGGCCTCTATGAACTTGTATGTTTGTTATTTTTTGCAGGGAATAGCATGTGCTTCAAGGAGGATCCCGTGAAGCCCAAGCTATTCTGGGGACTACTAATGGAGGGATGATAACCTGGTAGGCTAACGCCCAGGTGTAACTGGGCCCAAAGGGCGCTGCGTAAGATCCGGCTTAGGGAAAAGGAGTTTCTGGAAGGCCCAAGAGTGTAGGCCTCGTAACCCGGTTTGTGGGTTCCGATAGGGAAACTTAGGGTTTTTCCGGGTAGGATTCCGAGTATGCCTTGGATGGTAAGCCAGGGGATCCGGGTATTATATAAGCCAGCCCCTAGGGTTAGGTTAAGCAGGAAATCATACAATCGCGAGATATTCGAGTATCCTTTGTAACACGAGAGTTGAGATAATATATTCAGATCGGAGACTCGGCGACTCGATTGCCGGCTACCAGATCGCATATCATCATGGTTTCCCTCGAGCTAAACCCTCTCCCAAACACCAGAGTCGAATTGCCCCAAGACAAGTTACCCCCGGTAACGTCTGCCGTGATTATCCCACGACAAGTACTGCACTGATGGACTTGCGAACTAGGATCGTCTCCCAATCAGCAGCCTGTAGGTTAAGGCGTGACTTGGGCTCTACTACATTTGTGTGTGTTAGTCTTCCGATGTGTGTGTTGTGTGTTTGCCCTGCGTGGCAATTGTGTTAGACTTGGTCATGTGACCATGTTCCTTTTGTAAGTGTTTGTGTAATCGTGTAATGGATATTGTATCTGTGTACCAACTTGAAATGTTGTTCACAACTGGTGTGATCTGGGATCATGAATGTATGCATATCGGAGGTGTCCTTGAAAAGTGGTTCTGGGGGACCTTACAGAGTTGGTATCAGAGCTATCCTGACCTTAGGAGACCTTAGTTAGCATGGACGTTAGCTAGTACTCAACAATAAAAGTTAATAAAACCAGGTCACTAAGATGACTATGTACTAAAATATTCTATATAACCCATCCCCTCTGTGTTTTTGAAAACTCTACTTACACTAAGTTACAATGAAGCATCTTAAAATTTTGCACACTGTTACCTAACATAAACTACGCTAAAATTTTGTGTAGATGGCAGTTGTCTTCACCGAGTCCTTCCAGCTGGGTATGCATGCACCTTGCTACCGCCGCTTTGAGGAGGATTTGATCAAGATGACTCGCCTTATCGGTCGTCCACTACCTGAGTTGAAGGGATCCCAGATTCACCATGATGGACGAGAATTGTCCTGGTTGGTGGTCTGTACCATCCGTGCACCGTTGCTAGCACTGTTAACCCCAGAGATCACTTATGAAGTGGTGGAGAACAGTTGGGAAAATGGTATCCTTAGAGTGATGCAGCTGACCATTGCCAAGCTCGCGAACTTCTTTCGCCGCAAGTTTGAAGGCACCCCCTATAGATACTATGGAAGACGTGTCGAGGATGACAAGCCGTTAGAGGTCACTGGAGACTTTGTCTTTGCTCGTCATTTCCAGCATATGGAGGGACAGCTGTACAACACCTAGTTCTCCCTTGATAAGCTTAGAGAAGATTACGACCTCCGAGGCAGGGAGATAGACCAGTTGGAGAAAGACCTGAGTGTTTCTTGTGCTACAGAGTGTCGTCTCAAAGTACTTAAGAAAACCATGAAGTACGTTGACTCCCAGCATCATGCACATGTGAGAGACCTTCAGCTTCAGCTTGCAACTAGCAAGACATGAGTTGAAGAGTTGGAGGAACAGATACGCGCATCCTCAATCCCTTAGGATTGCCGCAGGATATTAGGAGTTGTGTTACTCCCACCCCAGACGCTTGTTTGTGTTTGTGTTTGTGTTTGTGTTGTGTGAACTCTGCTAAAGAGCTTTGTGTGTGCTAGACGTGTTGTAAGCCTTATGTTATTGTCATGTGAACCCTAAGCTGTGTTATGCTTGTTAAGACTCTGTTTCGTGCGTATGAGTAGTCTTTGTTTGTGATTGTGATTGCTTCTTAGATGCTTGTTTGTTGTTGTGTTACCTACCGTTCTCATCTCTGTTATGAGCCGGTATGTTTCAGAAGTTTTCAAAACAAAACCACCCTTTTGTTTGCTCTCGTCTTATATCGTTCTTTTTCTTCAGCATGGCCAGCGATCTACCTCCACCACCGGAGCCGACAGTTTCTCAATTGTTTGCTCTGCTGAAGGAAAAACGTGAAGCCGCTCGTGCTGAACACATAGCCACCTATGCTGCCCTGGAGCATTTGACTCAGCTTGTCACCACCAACGCTGAGAATAATGCTATCCTTTTGAGAGAATACCAGCGCCTGCTCGCTAGAGAGAGTCGCAAAAGGAAGATAGTGACGCTAGGAGAACCTAGTGCACCTGTGGCTCGCAGTACCTTGCCTGCGATGCCACAACCTCCAAGGAAGCCTGTGAACGTCAGGCCTAGGACCAAGGGATGCTTTGCCTGTAGGAAGGAAGGGCACGTTGCTCGCGAGTGTCCCCAGAAAAATCGTGTTCTAGTCCATCCTGATGAAACCCAAGAGACCCAGGGTCCAACCCAGAAGAATCGCAAGAGTCTGATGAGTGGACCCCAAGACCATGATGATGTTGCAGAAGCACCTGCGACTCATGACATAGTTAATGGTACGTTTTCGAACCAAACTTGTGACCCCTATAGTTGCGTTTGACTTTGTACCCTGAGAAATCCGACGTAAATGGAACACTAGAAGTGTCACGTCGGACTAGAAAACGTATCTTTTAAAGTAACAATACTAACGTAAGTTCATCTAAGTTTAGCTTAACACCTAACACCTGTTTTAAAAATTTCTAACCAACTTGAGAAAAGTGCCTTAGGATGTTTGATACAGCTGTTGACAGAAAGAGGAAGTTGAAGGGAATATTGGATTTGTGAGCCATGATTTTACTAGGCAATAAGATCCTTCATGTGTATATTTTGGAGGAAACAGATTTCTGGAAATAAGATTTGTGGAGACTTATTTGAGGTTTAGCTTAGGAGTGAAAGTTTGAGGATCACATGAATAAATAGATGGGTTGAATTACAGTATATATTATTCGGGGCTAACCAGTTGTGGACCCCCAAAACTTGGAAGTTATCGGTAACTAAGATTTGTAGTTTTGAAGAAGTGATTTGACGTTTAGAAATATTCGTGAAAACTATTGGATCCTTAGGAAACACTTGATATATAAGGATATTGGATTTATTAGAAGTAGTGTGTTGAGAATGATTTGTAATGTTGGAATGATGGTGATAATGGTTTGCATAGGTGATTCGTATACTGGATTTTAGTGGAAATCTTGATTTGAGTGTAAAGAGTATGTTGAATTGGGATAGATATTCGATTTTGATAAAAGATGGATTGGAGAAATATTGGATTTGATATAGGAAGTAATTGGTGGACATAAAGCAATGATTTTTGTATTTTAGGAAAATCAATGTGGCTTGGATTTAGTAGATGATTATTCTTGGTGATATATTCTCGGAGCTTGTCACGCTCCATAGAGATTGTTTTGGGGAAATGATTTAAATTTTGATCATGAAATAGGAGTTTGGAGAGTTTGAAATGATTTATAGAAGTAGTACATAGTTGGTATGTGATTGTTGGATTTGTTGGTTTAGCTTTGGCATCATGATAGCTGAGAAAATAACTTTGATGGAGACAAATGATTTGAGACTTGATTATATTTAAATTAAGAGGAGATAGTGGATTTCCTGGATTTTAGTAAATGAGCACTGGAAGGCTCATGTTTAAGAGATATTGGTGGATATCCGATTGATAGATCTATATCTTGATGAGAGAGTTTTATGCCCCAAAGGAGAGATAGTGGTATGATAATCTTACTAGAATGGAAACAAGTAGACCTTTGTCTGAATGGTAACCTCTAGATTGATATTATGGTTTTGAGGAACATTGAGTTCGAGGTTTAGAACATGGCACCCAGACCTTTGGAAAAACTAACTTGCCGGTGGATTTTGGTAAGATTAATCAAAGGGGGGAAGCACATGTGTTTAATGTTACCAACCACCAGCACATGTTTTTGTAACCAAATGATCTAACATTGTTGTTTTTACCACACCCTCTTTTCGCTTGCTGGCGAATCTCCGGACGAGATTCTTTTAAGGGGGGAAGGTTTGTCACACCCCAGTTTTTGGAACCTTGTACTGTAGTTCAAGGAAACAAAAATTAGGGCCGACAATTTTTTTTCTAACAACATGATTGTTTTAGCCAACATGTGTTTATGATCTTGACCACATTTGCAATGCAAGTTTTATTCCATTTGGAAAAACATCACAAACTTTTCCTGAAAACAATTCTATTATTTTTCCTGATGTTGTTTGAATGGTTGTTATTCCAAGACTTGGATCATTCTTCATTTCATCTTTAAATAAACTTTTATCTTTGTTGGATCCAAGAAAACAAAGTTTCAAAAATGATTTATGGGAGTTTTGTTTTAAGTTTTCTATAGAAACTATTCCCTGAAAATATAGCCAAGTACTAATTTTCCACCTTTGTTTTCACTAGGCTATAAAATGTTATTTTATGTTTTCTTGTCTTTTATTTGTTCCTTGATTTATGGACTACAAATACATAAGCTTGGTTTGATTTTTGGAGTATTAAAAACGATCTTTTGCTTGTTTTTTTTGTGGAAGAAAAATAAGGCAGAAAGTTGCATTTTTAGAAAATAGAGAAAAACAGAAAGTACACCTTTTCGCACTATGTTTTCATAGCCTTAAACTATTTCAATTTTGTTTTCAAAAGATGTTTCTGAAATTTTAAAACATGTTTAACAAGTTCCTACTTGGAAACAAAAATATGAATCCATTTGGTCTATGAAAACAATCCAAACTTTTTGCTCATTCTTCTGTTTCCAACACTTAGAAAAAATTCCTAAGAGTTAACTGAATTTTTGAACAGTGGCAGATACACTTTTGGACAGATATTTTCTTTGCCTTTTCTTGCAAGTTTTGAAGTAGTACCTTGTCTAGTGTGTTTACCTAGTTATGTACTCGACCTAGGATGTTTTTCTTTGCTTCTAGAAGCCTTGTGGAGAAAGGAAAGGAGTGAGAGAAGGGGGGGGACAAGATGAGGTGGCACGGTATGGGATTCCATACCTTGGCTCTTGTGATCACCTCTTGCCTCTCCTCCACTGCAAGAGCCAAGTTTTACTTGCCCCTTGCTTGCCTTGACCCTTGGCACAATGCCATGTTTTCCTAATTCCAAAACACCCCCCATGCCAACCCTTGGCACTAACCCGAGCCCATCCCCTAGCCTTGCCCTCATACCCGTGGCTATAAGCCACAAGACTCGAGTCCCTTTCGCCACTATCCACCCCGCACCCTCCACTCACTCCCACAAGCCAAAGAAACCGAGACCTTGGCCCCTGTGAGCGTGCACGAGCCGTAGCTCACCGCCGGTCACCGCCAACAGCCCGAGGTGGTTCCTCTCTTCCCGTGCCCTCCCATCCCTCTCTGCCGTCCTAGTTGAGCTCCCCGTGAACCCACAACCTTGCATGACCCCTCCCCGTGGCTTGGTTGCTTGCAGATCGCCGCCGCCATCCGAGTCGCCGCCACGGGCGCCCGGCCGCGCGCCGCCTCCTGAGGCCACGCCCAACGCCAACTCTGGCACCCCTCGACTCCCCTGCGACCCTACACCCTCCCCGAGCCCGCGCCTCCCCTCCCCGATCCCCACGGTGAGCACCCTGGCCCCGCCGTCGTCTAGCCCGTCGGGGTGAGAGAGTGGAGAGGAGAGGAGGAAGAACCGCCGCGAGGCGTCGGTCCTATGATCGACGGCCCCTGTTGAACGCGGGTTTTCCCGCGCGTGACCGTGCGCGCGCCGTGCGCTCGGGCCGCGCCCGGTGCCTAGATGGGCCGCGCCGTGGAAACCCCAGCCCGCCCCTTTGTTTCCTTTTCATTTTAAAATCAGCAGATAAATGCTTGTTTGCTTTTGCCCCGTTAAAAATGGAGTTCATGCAAAATAAAATCAACAAAAATTCACAGCAGTAGATCTATGTTTTCCTAACCATGTCCCGATGGTAGATCTAGATTTGTACCTTTATTTTTGCCATTGTAATATGATGCATCCCACCCAAGTCCACCAAGTGCACCGATGAAAAGATCACGAGCAAAGGCCATACATGACAAGGTGAACTTGCTCCTCTCGCTCCATACTTTCGGTGACTTGGAGGATGGTGCGCTACCTCATAGTTCAACCCTTTGTGTGCTCAGGTTCGAACCCACCACGGAGGTCCCGGAAAGCACCAAAGACGATGCGCAAGAAGCTACCAAGGAGGGAGGAGAAGACGGCATTGAGAAAGGAGCCATGACGGAGAAGATAGGGGGGAAACAGCCCCCCCCCCCGGCCTCAAGACCCAGCCAGGCCGGCCTCCCCCCTCTCCAGGCCGGCCACCAAGTAGAGGATCCCGGCCCCAGGCCGGCCTCCCTCCTCCTCAGGCTGGCCACCAGCTCGAAGGCCCCGGCCTCCACCCCGGCCCCAGGACGGCCCCCCCAGGCCGGCGCCCCCCTCAAGCCGGCGCCCCCCTCCTCCACCTCGGCCCCAGGCCGGCCGGCTCATCCTGGGGCGACCCCTGCTCCCACCCCGGCCTCAAGGGCCGGCCAGGCCGGCCTCCCAGGCCGGCGTGCGTGAAATGCACGCAAAAGCTCGGATTTCGCCCCCGTTTTCACCTACTTCGACCCCTTCTATATAAGTACTTCCCCAAGCTAGATCTAGGGTTATAGTTGAATTTAGAACATTGAGCTTCGCTCTCTTGTATCCCTCTTTGAGGAACTACTCCTACGGTGTGTACATAGGAACGTATCAAGGCTACTCCCACGACTTCATCTAGGACTGTATCAAGATTCTCCCAAATACTTGTCCTCTCCCTTTGGGTTTCAGTCAAGAGTTGTCCAATCTTTCTCTCGTAAATCCTTGAGGTTCTATTGGCGTAGTGGACCGGCTACGGGTGTGAAACGGTTTGTATCAAGGTGAGTTCAGTTGGATCGATCGTTCCGTAGGCGACCCTCGGGGATTAGTTGACGGGAGGTTTGGGATCTTTCGGTTCTCGCAATTTACCCCCCTTTGTGTTTCCCCGTGTTTGCACATGTTTCCCCCTCGTTTCCCCCTCTCGTGTTCTTCGTGTTCTTCGTTCGTTCTTGTCGATTCGTGAAGATCGGGCCAATCTAGGAGTAAACCTCCATATCATCTGGTATCCAGAGCTAGATTGACACGAATCCGACACCCACTCCCCTCCTTTTCCACCAATTTTTCTTCTACCACCATAAATTTCGAAAATCTCACCAAAAATAGCCAAAAGGGATTTCGACCGATCTGTTGATTTGTTGAGTTTTTCGTGGATTTGATCCATGGATTTGTTGCCTAAGACCGTTCCCCACCTTTCTATTCAGCCATTTTCCCCAATTTGTCCAATTTTTTTCTTGATTTTGAAGGAACTTCGAATTTGAGCAAAAATCACAGAAAATCTCTGCTCTTCAATTTCTGGACAGATTTTGAAACTTGTTTTTCTTTGTCGTTTTTTATCCGAATTGAGTGCAACAAGTTGTCACGTGACGCCCACGACACCATCTACGCTTCCACATCAACGGATCGCCACGCCAACGACTTCCACTGGCCGCAAGTCCGTGATCATCAATAAGAGAGGTATAACTTGCTTCCGCTTGACCCAACCCATCCATTGTGTACCTTACCTATTCGGACCAGTTCTTTTACACCGCTTGGCATAGCATTTGTGGCACCGAGAGTGCGAGTTTGGCGCTTGTGAGAGATTAGCTACGAGTAGGCATTGGCATTTTGGAATCCATCAAAAAGACAAAACAAAAGGAGAAAAGAAAAAAAGAAGCAAAGGATCGATGCCAATTTCTATCCATTGTAGGAACATATCGCTACGCGTCGCAAAAGAGAAAGAGTGACTGGTTGCCATGGTGCGAATCTTGTTTCCTTCTCAAGTTTGCGCTTTGAGCTAGCGTCCTCCTTGCGTTAGTGTGGCCTTGAGCTTTAGTCTTCGTTAGGAACATTTCGTCTTCGCTCGTCCATTGGCCGCACTAACCCCATTTATCCTTTGTCTGTGTGTGTTCCACCATATTTCCATCCACTAGGTTTGGTTTTTGTGCTAACTTTTCTTTGGTTCTTCTCCATGTTTGACAACAAACTTTTCTTCGGTTTTGTCAATTTTCCTCACACTTTCCTAACCCATTTGCGGTTTCTTTTGATCTTTTTTGGATTCGCTCTTGACATACCTCCCTACACCTAGGCTCGTCCACTAGCCTCAATACGACCAAAAAAGGTAACGTTGGGTAAGTGAGACATCCATTACTTCAATATCACCCTTGTGTGTTTTTGAGATGGCTAGGGAAGGAGTATTCACAAGTCCGATCTCGGAAGATGAAGGAAACCCTTTCTTCAACGACAATGCTTACGCCAACTTCGTCACCCACAATGACCATTTCCAACTTCGTGAACTCGTCAAGGACGGGTTACAACGCTATGAGCGTCGACTCCAAGAGCAAGAGGCTAGATTGAATGATAAAATTATGCGCATCAACATCAACTTGGCAAATCTTGCCAACCGCTGTCATTCATCATCATCCTCAAGGTCTCGTCGCTCAAGCCACACAACTAAGATCTTCACCAAGCTCGTCGCCACGACTGCCATGATCGCCATGATCGCAACAACAACATGGAGGATGGTGGACAACCTCAACAACCACAACCACCTCCTCAACAACCACAACAACCCCCGCGACGACATTGGTATGAAGATAGCTCGCCATCACCACCTCCGCGACATCGCCAAGGCCGTGGTGACCCTCTTCAACAACCGCAACGCCCGGACCTTCGACAACATCATCATCCACCTCCACAAGGCCATGCTCAAGACTATGGCCACAATGATTTCGTGGAAGATGCTCGTCAACATCGAAGGCCACCAAGGCGCAATGCGCGTCCCAACAACAATGACCGCCAAGAACATGATCGTCCTCAACACCCTTGAGATGAACAAGTGCTTCCGCAACGCCCTCACCAAGAACAAGAACGTCCTCGACACCAACACAGTGACAATGATGATAGTGAACACCGTGAAGCAAGACTCCGTCACCGCCAACAACCACCTCCTCATGACCACCGGCGTCATCCTCCCCATCATGATCGCCACCACCAAGACAATGAGGATGACCCATATGATGATTCACCACCCGTCTATGATGAAGATCCTCATGAGCGACCCCATCACCAACAAGAAGATAACAACATGAGTGCCCTTCATTTCAAAGTCCCAAAGTTCGATGGTGAGAATGACCCCGAAGAATATCTTGCTTGGGCTCTCAAGGTGGACAAGATCTTCGGCATTCACAACTTCACCGACAAGAAAATGGTTGCCTTGGCATCTTTGGAATTCGAAGGCTATGCACTCTTATGGTGGGATCGTCTACAAGCCGAAAGAGTCCACAACCGCATTGCTCCTATTGCCACTTGGAATGAGATGAAGCAATTCATGCATGCTCAGTTTGTTCCTCCACACTACAAGCGTGACCTCTTCAAGAAGCTTCAAGAACTTCGTCAAGGTTTGAAGTCCGTTGATGAGTACTACAAGGAAATGGAGACATCTTTGATTCGCGCTCATGTGATGGAATGTCAAGAACAAACAATGGCCCGCTTCCTCAATGGCCTCAACTATCCTATAAGGAAGATCGTCGAGTATCAACCGTATGACAACATTGTGGCCCTTGTCCACCAAGCTGTCAAGGCCGAACGTCAAATTGCGGAAGATCTCAAGTACAACAATCAAAAGGCTTTCTTTAACTCAAGACCTTCTTCTTCGTCTCCAATGACACAAGTTCCTACTCCTACCAACAACAATTAGCGCCCCTCGAGCATCTAGTGCTACCAACAAGTCTCCACAACCATTCAAGAAACAAGTGCCTACCACCTCTTCATCACATACTCCTAAAGTCTAGTCGAGTACTATCACTTGCTTGAAGTGTGGTGGTAGCAGACACAAGTCCTTTGAGTGTTCCAACAAGATGATCATGATTGTTAACCAAGACGGCGAACATGATTCCATGAGTGAAGGAAAATACTATGTCTTGCATCAAGTTGCTCTCAACTCTTTGGACATGCCCAATGATGATGAAGAAAGTGTATATTGCGACGAGGACAAGAATCCATCGCTAGTGGTGAGAAGAGTCCTTACTACTTCTCCTCAAGATGAGCATGATCAACGGTGCAATATCTTTCAAACTAGAGCCGGTATCAATGGCAAATCAATCAAGGTCATCATCGATGGTGGAAGTTGCCACAACTTAGCTAGCAAAGAGCTTTGCAACAAACTCCAATTGACTTACAAGCAACATCCTCATCCATACCATGTCCAATGTCTTAGTGACTCCGGAACCTTCAAGATTCAACATATGGTTTCCGTGCAATTCAAGATTGGTCCCTATGAAGACACGGTGGAGTGTGACTTTGTTCCTATGACCGTGTGTCATCTTCTACTTGGACGACCTTGGCAATATGACAAGAGTGCTATTCATGATGGCGTACCAATCACTATAGCTTCAAGTGGAATAACAAGACATTTGTGCTTCTTCCCATGTCTCCTAGCCAAGTGATCGCCGACAACGCAAAGACTCTTGCACGTAAACAAGAAGAGCTCAAGTCTCGTGAGATGAGTGGTGAGAGAGTGGTCCACAAAAAAGAGAGTGAGAGCCACAAGCCAAATATGAGTGGAAAAACTTCGAGTGTTCCCAAAGGCCTTGCCTTACTTGCCACCAAAAGGGAGATGCAAGAGTTACGAGATGACCCAACCATTCTCCACTTTGTCGTAGTGTGCAAAGGGGAAGCACTTGAAACTAACGACATGACAAATTTTCCTCCATCTTTTTGCCTTTGTTGCAGGAATTTGAAGACGTCTTTCCCGATGAATTCCTCCGGGCCTTCCTCCCCTACGAGGAATCGAGCACCGCATTGACCTCATCCCGGGCGCGCCCCTCCCCAACCGTGCTCCTTACCGCACAAACCCCGAAGATACTAAGGAGATTGAGCACCAAATTCAAGAACTACTCGACAAAGGTTTTATCCGCGAATCTCTTAGACCTTGTGCCGTGATGGTTATCCTTGTTCCAAAGCAAGATTCTACTTCCCGCATGTGTATGGATTGCCGACCTATCAATGCTATCACCGTTAGTTATAGACATCCCATTCCTAGTCTCGATGACTTGTTTGATGAATTAAGTGGTGCTACTATCTTTTCCAAAATTGATCTTAAAAGTGGTTACCATCAAATTCGCATGAGTATAGGTGATGAATGGAAAACGGCTTTCAAAACAAAACTTAGTTTGTATGAATGGCTTGTCATGCCCTTTGGTCTTTCGAATTCCCATCTACCTTCATGTGCCTCATGAATGAAGTTTTGCGTCCTTTCATTGGAAAATTTGTTGTGGTTTACTTCGACGACATCCTCATTTATAGCAAGTATTTGGAAGATCATATTGATCATGTTTCACAAGTGTTGTTGGCCCTTCGCAAAGCAAAACTTTTTGCCAATCTTTTGAAATGAAATTTTTGCACCAACAAGCTTTTTTTCTTGGGATTTGTGATCTCTTCCAATGGTATTGAAGTCTACAACAAGAAAATCTAGGCAATTAGGAATTGGCCCAACCCTACTTCCGTGGGTGAGATAAGTCGCTTTCATGGCCTTGCCGGTTTCTATCGCCGCTTTGTCAAAGATTTTTCAACAATTGCTTGCCCTTTGAATGAACTTACCAAAAATAATGTACCTTTTGTTTGGGGCAACGCGCAACAAAAAGCTTTTGACAAACTTAAGAAATGTTTGACCGAAGCTCCCTTGCTTGTCTTGCCGGATTTTGAGGAAACTTTTGAGATTGAGTGTGATGCTAGTGGTATAGGAATTGGTGGCGTTCTCATGCAAAATGGATGCCCCGTTGCATATCATAGTGAAAAACTAGATGGCGCTAAACTCAACTACCCAATCTATGATAAGGAATTATTTGCTTTGGTCAGAGTGTTAGAAGTTTGGCAACACTACCTTTGGCCTAAAGAATTTGTCATTCATTCCGATCACGAATCATTGAAGTACTTGAAAAGTCAATCTAATTTGAACGAAAGGCATGCTAAATGGGTAGAATTCATTGAATCTTTTCCTTATGTGATTAAGTACAAGAAAGGTAAAGAAAATGTTGTGGCGGATGCCTTGTCTAGAAAAGAGTGCCTTCTTACACGTCTTGACATCAATGTGATTAGTTTGGATGAGATCAAAGACTTATATGCTTCCGATACTTTCTTTGGTCCTATCTTTGAGAAATACTTGCCTAACCGAGGTTTTGATGACTACTATATTCACAAAGATTTCTTGCTTAAGGCTACCAAATTGTGTATTCCCGAGTCCTCTCTTCGCTGTTGTTATTGAAGGAATCACATGAAGGAGGTCTCATGGGACAATTTGGACGCGACAAGACCTATGACATGCTCTCAAACTACTACTATTGGTCCAAGATGAAGCCTCAAGTTGAAAGACATGTCAAGCGATGTTCTACATGCCTCCGAGCTAAGTCTACTTCCAACCCCCATGTTATTTACATGCCATTACCTATTCCACATGCACCTTGGAGTGATATTAGCATGGACTTTGTGTTAGCACACCCACGAAATAAAACCAATATGGACTCAATCTTTGTAGTTGTTGATCGTTTCTCTAATACGGCACATTTAATTCCTTGCAACCGAACCGACGATGCTTCACATGTTGCTACCTTGTTTTTCAGAGAAATTGTGTGTCTACATGGTGTGCCCACTTCAATTGTGTCGGATCGGGATGTCAAGTTCACCTCATACTTTTGGAAGACATTGATGGCCAAGCTCGGCGTCAAGATACTATTCTCCACCGCCTACCACCCACAAACGGATGGAAAAACTGAGGTCGTAAACCGCACACTATCTTCACTCCTTTGAGCATTGATCAAGCCCAACCTAAACAATTGGGAAGAATGCATCCCACATGCCGAGTTCGCCTACAATCGAGCACTACACCAAGCTACCAAGAGAAGCCCCTTCGAGATTGTTTACGGCTTCAACCCCAACTCCGCGCTCGACATACTACCTTTGCCTCTCCGCGAGCAAACCAACATGGACATTGACAAGCGCACCGACTACATCAAGAAGCTACATGATTCCACAAGAGCTACGCTTGAGAAGCATTCCGAGAACCGAGCCTCTGTCATGAACAAGAACAAGAAGTCAATGGTGTTCCAAGAAGGTGACCTTGTTTCGCTACACTTGCGCAAGGACCATTTTCCCGAAGAGCGCAACTCCAAGCTCAATACAAGAGGCGACGGCCCTTTCAAGATCATCAAGCGCATCAACAGCAACTCCTACAAGCTCGACTTACCACAATCCAAGTACCTCGTCCACAACTCCTTCAATGTCAAGGACATATCTCCCTTCCATGGATACCCAAGTGATGAAGACGATGGCGAGTCGAGGTCGACTCTTTTTCAAGGGGGGGAGATGATGCAGCCCACCCAATTCCACCAAGTGCACCGATGAAAAGATCACGAGCAAAGGCCATACATGACAAGGTGAACTCGCTGCTCTCGCTCCATACTTTCGGTGACTTGGAGGATGGTGCGCTACCTCATAGTTCAACCTGTTGTGTGCTCAGGTTCGAACCCACCACGGAGGTCCCGGAAAGCACCCAAGACGATGCACAAGAAGCTACCAAGGAAGGAGGAGAATACGGCATCAAGAAAGGAGCCACGCCAGAGAAGATAGGGGGGGGGGAAACAGCCCCCCCGGCCTCAAGACCCGGCCAGAGCGGCCTCCCCCCTCTCCAGGTCGGCCACAAGGCAGAGGAGCCCGGCCCCCACCCCGCCCCCAGGCCGGCCACCAGCCCGAAGGCCCCGGCCTCCACCCCAGCCCCAGGACGGCCCCCCCAGGCCGGCGTCCCCCCTCCTCCACCTCGGCCCCAGGCCGGACGCCACGTCAGCCCTAGGCCGGCGTGCCCTAGGGCGACCCCTGCTCCCACCCCGGCCTCCCAGGCCGGCGTGCCCTGAAATGCACGTAAAAGCTCAGATTTTGCCCCCGTTTTCACCTACTTCGACCCCCGCCTATATAAGGACTTCCCCGAGCTAGATCTAGAGTTATAGTTGAATTTAGAACATTAAGCTTCGCTCTCTTGTATCCCTCTTTGAGGAACTACTCCTACGGTGTGTACCTAGGAACGTATCAAGGCTACCCCTATGACCTCGTTTAGGACCGTATCAAGATTCACCCAATTACTTCTCCTCTCCCTTTGGGTTTCAGTCGGGAGTTGTCCAATTTTCCTCTCGTAAATCCTTGAGGTTTTATTGGCGTAGTGGACCGGCTACGGGTGTGAAACGGTTTGTATCAAGGTGAGTTCAGTTGGATCGATCGTTCCGTAGGCGACCCTCGGGGTTTAGTTGACGGGAGGTTTGGGATCTTTCGGTTCTCGCAATTTATCCCCCTTTGTGTTTCCCCACGTTTGTGCATGTTCCCCCTCGTTTCCCCCTCTCGTGTTCTTCACGTTCTTCGTTCGGTCTTGTCGATTCGTGAAGATCGGGCCAATCTAGGAGTAAACCTCCATATCATAATAGATCTGCCACAGACTGTCTGTGGGACCGTTTTAGACATAACTTTTTGTTTGTGTCTCCATTTTGGTCAAATCAAATTGTTTTGGATAGCTAGTGAGCAGGTCTATCATTAGGACTTGGCCTCACATCAAGGTGAGTTACCAAATGAAAATGCCATCCATTTTGGGCATTTCTAGGATTTGTAGAAGGAGTTTAAAATTGATTTTTGAGGTGAATCTAATTGATGAGTTTGTGTTTATGTATATCTATCCAATCCTAGATTGGCTTAATTTTTTGAGCCCTAGATTATTTTTGGTGAGCCTTTTTAGATACAACAGCTTTTCTATTTTCTTGTTTATGTGTGTATTCGATTGAAATGAAATGTTTGATTGTGTGAGACTTGTTTCCTAGAATGCATAGATTTGTTACTACTAGTTATTAGGTTGTTTCCTTGCAGTACATCTACCTTAGAAAGTGTGTGCATGTTTGGAAAGCATTTGGGAATAGAAATAGCCTTGTGTTGTTTTCTAGTATTTATTTTTGACTAGTTTGTGTGAACAAATCTTTGTGTGCTTGTTACCTAAGTTTGTGCTATGATTGTGGTGAGTCCAGTACCATTTTGGTACTGTTGTTTTGATGTTATCACCTCTGTTAGCTTGCACTTTATTTTATAGAGATGCATGTGTAACATTTGTTGTTTGTTTTCACTAGTATGAATAGCCATGACTTGTTTGCTTGGTTAATCTATTTTGCCATGTGTGACCAGAGGCTTTGTTACCTCTTAATGCCTTGGTATTAGTGGGCCCATAACCCACTGGTCCCATTGCATTTTGGTTAGGGATGCAAATCCCCTACCATACCTTTGTGTGTGAGTAGAATGTATTACTATATGTTTGCTTAGCATTTTCCACCAAGGGAAATGGTTGTTTGTTTTACTTGCTTGATTGAAGTGTTTAGTATGTTCTTTGTAAATCCTAGTATGTTTAGTTGTGGTCCATTTGTTAACATAATATTCCCTTAGGTGTATCATGTTAAGAGGTTTTCACTATTGTTTGATTTAGATTGGGTATTGTTTGCAAATAGAATGTTTTCCTTGTGATTGATAAATTATTTGTGAATAGTTTTCATTGAGTGTTTGGATTTTTTAAATTGGTTAGTTAATATTGTATGGAGTGCATAGCTACTGGTTGTATAGCATGTACCTTGGCTGCTTGTTGATTGATTTATAGAAAAGCAGGAATTATTAGAATTGAGTGATTCTTGCTAGTAGTTGTTTCCATAGGATTATTTTAGTGTTTTTGCTTACTAGCATGAGTAAGGTATTGTGTTCTTTTAGTAGGTTTTTACCTGCATACCTTGCTTGTTTCGATTCATGCATCCTTGTAGTGTTGTTTGCATCTCTAGTGATGAACTAGTGTCGCCACTAGATATGGTGAATTGCTCTAGTATTGTTGTCTTTTATTTTATGAGTGTTTGACTATTCTAGCATGTTTAGGATGTTGTTACTTCTGTTATTATGAAATGACTTGTGGAGTTGCTTGTTGCTATTAGTTGTAGAAGGCAATTATTTCTTATAGCATGCCTGTGTAGAATTATGATACTAGTATGCTATTAGTGGATTCCAGTGGATGTGTTATTTTCTAGCTTTGTTATATCTTATAGTGGTTCTGTTTTAGAGTACATCTCATGACTTGTTACCTTTGGTTGAGCTACTGATTTGCTTAGTTATTTTCATGATTGATGGATTCCTTAGCTTTGGAGTAGACATAAGCATAGTCAGTAACTAGCTTATTCATCTGTGGTATGTTTGTCTGCTGTTTGAAGATTGTCTGAGTGTTTAGCTTAGCATGAGTATTGTACCTACGTTATTGTTGTGCTAGTGTTATTTTTGTTCTTAGTAGTATCTTGTTATCTATGCCTTAGTTTAGTCATGAACTTTTTTGGTGATGATTGCTGGTGTGTTGCTAATACCCACTGCCATAGGTATTGCTTTGATTGATTGTTTTTATTTTAGTAATCTCACCTGTTGTGCCGACAAGATATCTTTTTAGCTTCTTGAATATATTATTATGAGAGTGGCACACCCACTCCATATATGGTATGTAAGACGTAGGATATGGTTTCTCAACCATATATTTTTTTGACGACAGTCTTGTACCGTGAGAGTTTGTGAGATAGTTTTCTCGATAACGTTTGAGTGATTGCGCTAGTATAAGTTTGCTTGATTTATGTGTTGCTTTGTTTAGTTGGTTGCCTCTTTAGTTCTGAGTGTGTGTCCTTTATTCTTTTACGACGTTAGAAAACAAAGAAGACGAAGAAGCAGTTGTGGAGCTATGCGTCAAGTTCAAACTACTTCAAGGCCAGGGACATTAAGAGATTTAAGGCAAGCCATCCTGATGCTTGCTGTTACTACACTTATCATTATCTATCATGCATTTTTTACCTCAGAAAGTTTTACAAAAACTTTGATTACCAAAAACTATTTAATTTTAGTGACTACTATTATTATTATATACTATTACTATGCGAGTAGTTGATACATGGTGTTACCAAGCCCATAGCCACCTTATGGTATTTATTACCATCAAAAGTATAAGTCCCTAAGTGGACACCCTAAAAATATGTTTTTGAAAAAAAAAGTCTTTATGGAAAACCCGGTAGAAAGGCGAAGCCTTATCCACCGGAGGATTGTTGAAGTGGTCATTTTTGGGAAAATGGTGTTGTACAAAAATGACATATAACCTAGTCTACGCCGGACAACCTTTACCTTACAGCCACCCTACCTCAACATGGGCACGGGGCTTAACTTGAAGTTTGTTCTTGTTAGTGTGTGTTCTATCTCGATTTTCTATAAGGGACGTGACTTCCCTCGAACCGAAATGCCGACAGTCATGAATCAAATAGGCATATAAAGTTTGGGATTTAGTTTCCCTCCGGATGCGACAGTTGGGTCTCCTGCCGTGGCGATGTGTGACATGGTACCGGGGAGAACAAACCCAATTGAAGAGATAGGCATATTCTAGCTTGAACATAGTGGATGGTTAGGATCGGTTATCTGATGTTTACATACTGTTTTTACAGTCTGTGGTTGTTCACGGCGGTTGTACTGAATCTGGTGGATGTGTACACCTCTGTAGAACTATTCGGAATAGCCGCATCCTCGGATATGGACAGTTGAATGGCAATGTAGCTAGCATTGTGTCAATGTTTTCTAAAAGGAGTTTTCAAAACGAAGTTGGACTTGTGAAGTGTTGGAAAGGAGGAACTTTGTACCTTTGAGGTATTGTTGACGAAAAGCCAGAAGTTGTTTTTACAAGAAGTTTTGCAAAGAGAAAACTTTCTTTTAACAAAAGTTTTACAAAACCTCTTGTACATGTGATATCTACAAGATAAAGAAAACTATATTGTTTTCTTTTGAAGTATCTTCTTCAACAAAGATATTGTAACATCCATGTTTTTTTGGAAAAACTCAAAAATCACAAAAAATTGAAACTTTTGTTTTCATGTCAATACAAGTCACCAAAAACAAATAAAATTCAACACAAATGAAATATTAGGTCCTATACCAAGTATACTGGATTTGGAAGCCCAGTTATGGCCTTGTTCCATAAACCCTAAAACCTTATTCAAAAATAAGTTTCTTTATATAAAGGGAATATGTTTTTATTAACAAACCTTTACCCAAAATATTTACAACTCCAATATTAAATTTGAAGATATTTTATGGCAAAAAAATCAAAGATTTATAACCCTTAATGAAGTTCTAAGCCTCAAAAGTATTTGATGAGAATACACTTTGCTAATAATAACTTTTAGTTGTTATTCCAAGTTTTAAACAATAAGGTGTGAAAATAAAATGCATTGCTTGAAAATAACATAATATAGGAATTCGAAAACAATATTATGACTTGTGGTTTTATTCTAAATTTTATTGATCAACAATATTAATTATTTGATATGAACTAATTAAATAGCATTAAGTTACTATTAGTAAATCCTTCATATCCTAAAATTATAAAATGTGAAAATGGTTTAGAAATGGCTTTCCAAAAATATTATATGACGTGTAAAATGTCTCTGAAATTTTATTCAGACAATAACATCAATTTATTATTTTCTAAATTTTAAAATGGCCTTAAAGTCTATTAGTGTTTTATTTATATTTTCAAAATATAAATTGTGAAAACAAGATGAAATGACTTTCCATTTTTTTTTTCAACATTTAGAATGTCACTAAAATTTTAATTGACCAATAGCTATGTTTTATAAATTTTTAAATTAAAAATCACATTTAGTAATTGTTAAGGAATTATTCAAATTTCAAAAATTCAAAAATAAAATATGTTGATTTGTTTACAAAAATTGTATTGTTGGAAAGTATTTCAAATTGGATTGTTGGAAAGAATTAAGAAATTTGTATTGTTGGAAAGAATTTAGAAATTGTATTGTTGGAAAGAATTTAGAAATTTGTTTCATGTTAATTGGATTTATCAAACAAAATATATAGTTAAATCAATTAAACAGAAAAAAAAAAAACTTTGATGACGTCACCATCGTCTCCTTCCTCTCGCTGAAATCACGCCCGAGACAGAGGATTTTCAATCCGTTGATTTCTCGCGATTGAATGCACGAATCAATGTCGTGATCCCTGCCCTATAAAGCCCCTTTACCCCTCCTCCTCTCTCTAGTCGTGCCTCGAGGCAGGAGAATTTCCTCGCCGGAATTCTCCTCTGCCGCCACCGTTCAAGCTCGATTCCGGCGAGGTGAGCTTATCCTCGAACCCGTGAGCACCTCCTTTCGACTCCCTGTCCTTGCGCGCCCGTAGCTAAGCCCTCTGGCTGTGTTTCTCTACCACAGGATCCCCGCGCCGTGCGTTTTTTAGGTTGCCGGAGCTGCGCCGTCTCCGTTCGCTCCACCTCGTCGTCCCAGCAAGCGAGAGCCCGCGCCACAGCCTCCATCGACTCCGATGTGCCGCGTGGAGCGACGTGGTGTCTTCCCCGTGCCCCGGAACCCTCCGCAGCGTCGTCGCCCTCAAGACGCTGCCACTCCGACCACCGCAGCGCCATCTCCGGCGATTTTCCGGTGAGGTAAACCCTAACCCGCCCCTCAGATCTAATCTGCACTGCTAGATCTAGATCTAACGTCCCAGCTTAAACCACTTAACCGAACAGGTACCAGCCAATCAGAGAGCGCCACCTGAGCGCACAGTCAGCAGCGCATTATGTTATTATTTGTCGCCCACCGCAGCACGTAGATGGCCCAGGCCCACTTCCTGTCTGTCGCACCGCGCGGCAAATAACCATTTTGAGCCCAGCCCATCTCTGGAATTAATACCGAATAAAAATAGATTAGCAGTTTTGCAGAAAAGCCCCTGCAACTTCAAATCATCATATCTTTTCAACCACTTAGCCAAATTTAGCAATCTTAGACTTTTTGAAAAGCCCTTGACATCTAGAAACTTTTGGAACTGGCCAAATTAAAATTTGACAAACTTAAATTTGTTCAAATTCAAATATGCTTGTTTGATGAAATTTGGCATAATTCAAATTCTACAAATCCAAAATTTGTAAATAAAATATATTTGGAAACCTTAGGATGTGTACTTTCATATCCTCTGTCCCAAAATAAAAATTGAATAGATTAAAATTGATTTTAGAATTATATGGCCATTTGAGCAAATTTGACTTAGTTTAAATTCTATAAATAATTTTAATATGTTTTCTTAAGCAATGTTGCTCCATATGGCAACCTTAATCCATAGAAACCAGTGCCATAGAATTTTGGACACATATGAGCCATACCCATGTATTTTAGGCCAAGTTATCACACACATGTTTCACACCAGATTAAAAATGACTTAGGAAATATTTTGCTTAAGTGGTTCTATGTGTGTATGGCTATATGAAACCAAGGCTAAGTCCTTAGTGAAGTTTAAACTTATACTTAGCCAACAAATGAACTTAAAAACACTAGCACAATTGTTTCCATCAACTTCTTGTTTCCCCATGCTTGCTTCAAGATTTCACCAAGTTGGGATTTGTGAGAACCATGAAGTGCAATGGAGGACTTAACCATCTAGAGATTTTTCAACATGAAGATAGAAGACCAATGAAGGACTTAGCAAATAAAACAAACTTCAGAAGCATCTCCAAGAAGTGGAAGCACTTAGAAGAAAACCAGAGAAACTTCCAGAAGACCAACCCCCTTTTTCTCTCTAAGTCTTTTTCCTTCCCTTTTCTATTCTTCTACTTTCAACTTTATGGAAACATGAAGAGAAACTAGGAAGATCATTGAAGAAATGACTTAGGCTCCACAACAATCTGAAGCATACTCCATCAAGTGCAATTACATGAAGAAATGAAGAAGAAGACTACACCTCCCATTCTATCCTCTTGTCTCATTTCTCCTCTATTTTGACTTAGTGATATTTTCACATTTGTTAAATAAAACACTTAGTTGTGATCACACCACTTGGGAAACAACTAGTGAGAAAACCATGAAGACTATCAAGACCAAGAGAAGCACTACACCAAGGAAGGAAACAACTTAGATGGCATGATGATTATCTTCAAGAAGGCAATCACATGAGGACTAGAAGCAATTCATACAAGGATAACATGTTGTTTTTGTCCAACCATTGACCCAAATGGAAAACCAAGACTGAGTAATATTTTCCCTTTGATGATGAAGTTAGTAGACCTACCCTAACCACAATGGAAAATACTAACATAGTCACTCAAATATTTTTGAAGGTGAATATGACCAAGTGTTTGCATGTATTACTTTAGTTGAAGAAGTAATATGTTTATCCTTGGTGAACTCTTGGAACTTCCTCGACAAGTATGGTTATAATAAAGTTTGATCACTACAAACTCAACCTAGTCCTTCCCAAGTAAACCATTGTGACCATTAGAGAATGAACCTTTCAACTCAAACCTTGACCTTGTCCTAACCAACTAGGTTAAACTCCTTTGGCTATGTTATTTCTTTGTATGATCTCTTCACTTGTATGTTTGCTTGATAGCATGTTTGCTTATTTTGTTATTGTGTTTTCAATGAGTAGATTGTACGGAGAGCAACGATCCTTTGTGAAGAGAGTGTGATATCTTCACCAACTTCAACAAGGAAAGTAACAAGAAGAGAGTGTGATACCCATTATTTTCTATATGCATTAGTTGATTTTTGAGTAGTATGCATTGATAGGAAATTTTACTAAGTTATATTATGATATGCTATTATCCTAGTAGTGTGTAGCCATCCCTTTTATCCTTGTTATTTATAGCCTTAGAACATGATAGATGCTGTGCAATGTGACAAATGATTTTTACTTGATCTTGAACTACCTGGGTGGATTTGGTTGTTTGGCTGATGAGAGTTGAGTGTCTCCCCGAGGGGTGTTCACTTGAGGAATGCCACCCAGGAAAAAAGTGATTATGATGTTCCCCAAGTTTAGATTGCTTCCAGTGCAGCCTTTAGTCATATGGGCTCTGTCTTGATTAATTAAGTTGCGAGGGTTCAGCCTGGGCTTGACAAGCAGATGTAGCATAATTATAGGTGGAACGGGTTTGCCATTAGGTTGAATTCTTGCTTCTGAAAGATCTCCTCTCAATCTTCTCCTTTCCTTAATGCACTCAGGGTGTATAGGATGTTTGGGCTGATTTGGGTCTGAAGGTGAAAGTGCACAAGCTCTGCAGAGTCAACAAACTAAGATCTTAGCCGTGTCCCCGGTTATGGACAACTATGAGCAGCTGGACAAGGAAGGACGGAAGAATCACATCACCATTTTCAATAAGTAAAATTTTGACCAAGTGAACAGTAGTTGTGGTGCTTGGATTTTAGTCCAATGATGCCACCCTTTTGAAAAGAAAAATTTTCTTTTACAAAAGAGATAGGAGAAAACTGGCTTGATGCAAACTTAGCCAAAACTCCACTCAACCAAATAAGCATGTAGTATTAGTCTTGCCATTTATATCCACCATAGTGTTACTTGCCAATACATTAAATTGTATTGACTCCCTTGTGGCTGCATATTCCATATTGCAGATATTTCTGAAGACGAGTGAGGATCTCGTTTAGGATCTCGAGACTATCGCCAACATGTTTTGCATGTGGCACATGAAGAAGATGGGCTCAATGTTGTACTATGTTTTCCGCTGTGTTTCTTTGTTTTCTGCTAGTCTTCTAAGACTATGCAAGTTGTAATACTATTTTGTAAAGACTGGATCATGCGATGTAATAGAATTTGATGCATTTGCATGATATTTCATTTTGTACTGTGGTGCTAGCAAATGATCCAGGGACTAGCACACTAACACAGATGTTCTTACATTATTTAAATGTGGGAACGCTACAGATACATATATTTTCAAAATCAACTATGATATATCTTCCATATATGGTGGATAGTGAACCCTATGTATAGCCTACCTACTACACCATATAAGCATACTAGCATTTGGAAAGTTACATGATGGGTTCTTGCTGAGTACATTCAAATGTACTCATATTGGTTTCGTCCCTGGTATTTACTTGTCAGACTTTGAGAAGGAGCCTCAGAAGGAGATCTACGAGGAGGAGTACTGCACTGATGGACTTGCGAACTAGGATCGTCTCCCGGTCAGCAGCCTGTAGGTTAAGGCGTGACTTGGGCTCTACTACGTTTGTGTGTGTTAGTCTTCCGCTGTGTGTGTCGTGTGTTTGCTCTGCGTGGAAATTGTGTTAGACTTGGTCACGTGACCATGTTCCTTTTGTAAGTGTTTGTGTAATCGTGTAATGGATATTGTATCTCTGTACCAACTTGATATATTGTTCACGACTGGTGTGATCTGGGATCGTGAATGTATGCATATCGGAGGTGTCCTTGAATAGTGGTTCTGGGGGACCTTACAACAACGTGGAACTGCACATAACACAACCAAAATACCTTGCCCCAACGGTACAGTGAGGTTGTCAATCTCACCGGTCTTGCTGAAAACAAAGATTAGACGTATAGTGTGGAAAAACAATATATGCTTGTAGAAAGTAAAGAAAGCAGGAAATTGTTGTGGTTTGCATAACAGTGTGGAAAAATGGACCGGGGTTCATAATTTCACAAGTGGTGTCTCTCCGTAAAAGATAGCATGATGTGTGAACAAATTACAGTTGGGAAATTGACAAATAAAGGTTGCACCGTAGTGCACAATATCACACGAAGATTACTATGCTATTTAGTGCGGGCATTACAACAAGATACATAGACCGACATCCATCTGCATCTATGACTAATAATCCACCCTCAGGTTATCATCCGAACCCCCTCAGGTATTAAGTTGCAAGCAACAGATAATTGCATTAGACAAAGTGTGTAATGTAAGCAATAATTATGCATGCGGGCACTCCCACTGCTGCTTTCTCCCTAATGGCAACAGCACATCCTCCCCCTTCATATTCTTGTCACTCGAGCAAGGCAACAAGGAGGCATGAACCCACTATCGAGCATAAATACTCCCTCTTGGAGTCACTAGCAACTACTTGGCCAGAATAACCACTAGCAACGGAGAGCATGCAAGATCCCAAATAACATATGCAAATAAAGACTATAATCAACTTGGCATAAGGTCAATATTCATCGGATCCCAGCAAACACAGCATAAAGAATTACATAAGATCAATCTCGATCATGATAGGCAGGTCACGAGATCTAAACATGGAGGCATATGAGGAGAAGACAACCATCTAGCTACAGCTACTAACCCGTAGTCCAAGGATGAACTACTCACGCATCACTCCGGAGGCAGGCATGGTGATGAAGAGGCCTCCGGTGATGATCTCCTCTCCGGCAGGGTGCCGAAACAGCTTCAGAACCCCCCTTATTTGGGGTTGACGGTGACGGTGGTTGCGGAACTTTTTCGGGGATTTTGATCAGGTGCTTAGGGTTTTCCATCCGGGGGGCTTAAATAGGCGAAAGGGCGAAGGTGGTGGAGGCCGAGGGGCCCACACCCATAGCTGGCGCCGCCAGGGGGGCCGAGCCACCCTACGGTGTGCCCCCCTGCTGCCCCTCGTCGGCTCCTCTTCGGTCTTCTGGATGCTTCCGGGGAAAATAGGACTTCCAGGCTTCGAATTTGCCAATTCTGAGAATATTTCCAGAACAACTTTTCTGAAACTAAAAAACAGCAGAAAACAGGGAACTGGCTTTGTGGCATCTTGTTAATAGGCTAGTCCGGAAAATTGATAAAAATGACATAAAGAAGGGAGAAAACATGTAGCAATTGGCATAATATGATCATGGAGCATCTGAAATTAGGGATACGTTTATGACGTACCAAACACAAAGAGGTTAAACGTATGGCGTGGAATATAATATGAGAACGATATGAAAATAGTAGCGGAAGTGTGAAAACAGTGGGAGCAGTGTGTGTATTATCAGTATGAGAAAATGGGCCGGGGTCCACAGCTCACTAGAGGTGTCTCTCCATAAAAGATAGCTAACATGTGTGGTGAATAAATTACAGCTGGGCAATTGACAGATAAAGAACATGCATGACATAAAGATTACTATGAGATTCATGCGGGCATTACAACAAAATACATAGATTGTCATCCAACTGCATCTATGACTAATAATCCACCTTTCGAATATCATCCAAACAAACGTTGGGTATTAAGTTGCAAGCAACAGATAATTGCATTAATCAAGGTGTGTAATGTAAATCAAGTAAACATTGTTGTTTTCTCCCTAATGGAAATAGCACATCCTTTATCTATCGCTTTTCTGTCACTCGAGCACATATGCAAAGGAGGCATGAACCCACTATCGAGCATAAATACTCCCTCTTTGAGTCACTAGCATCTACTTGGCCAGAGCATCTACTAACAACGGAGAGCATGCAAGATCATAAATAACATACACATGATAGATTGATAATCAACAGACATAGCATTCAATAATCATCGGATCCCAGCAAACACAACATGTAGCATTACAAATAGATGATCTCGATCATGTGAGGAAGCTCACGAGATCTAAACATGAGGTATAAGATGGAGAGTACAACCATCTAGCTACTGCTATGGACCCTGTAGTGTAGGGATGCTACTCACGCATCACTCCGGAGGCGGGCATGGTGGTGTAGACCCCTCCAGTGATGAATACCCCTCCCGACAGGGTGCCGGGGGAGCTCCATAGCCCTCTCGATCTCGGGTTGACGATGACGGAGGCCTCCGGTGTTTCTGGGAAAAAGTGGTATATTTTTAGGGTTGACGTGTCGGGGGGATTAAATAGGCGAAAGGGCGATGGCGATGGACGCCCAAGGGGCCCACACCACCCCCAGGTGCGGCTAGGGGGCGCGCCTCCCTATTGTGTGGCCCCCTTGTGCCCCCCTCCGGGCCTCTTCGGGACTCCGTGGAACCTTCGAGAATTCTAAAACTTCCGGGCTTCGAATTTTCCAATTCCGAGAATATTTCCAGAACAACTTTTCTAAAACTAAAAACAACAGAAAACATGGAACTGGCTCTGTGGCATCTTGTCAATAGGTTAGTCCCGGGAAATCGATAAAAATGACATAAAGTGTAAGGAAAACATGTAGCATAAGGCATGAAAAAAACATGAAACATCAGAAATTATGGATACGTTTATGACGTATCAGCTGCTCACATCAATCGTTTCGTCAACTCTTGAAAGCTAGTTTCACATGCATCAGAAATTCTTAATGAACCTCCGGTAATAACCTTCCAAACCTAAGAAACTACGAATCTCCCCAAAATTCTTGGGTGGTTCACATTCCATTAATGCAGCTACTTTGGAAGGATCAACAACAATTCCTTCGTTTGACATGATGTGTCTAAGAAATCCCACTTCACTAAGCCATAACTCACACTTACTAAACTTGGCATAAATTCTGTGCTCTCTAAGCTTCTCCAAAATCAAACAAAGATGATCCTCCTGTTCTTTGGTGCACTTAGAATCGATTAGTATGTCATCAATGAAGACTACGACAAAACTGTCTAGAAATTTCATGAACACTTTGTTCATCATATTCACGAACTATGAAGGTTCATTGGTTAATCCAAATGGCATCACCGTATACTCATATGAACCATATCTTGTGACAAAATTGGAAATATCCAGACCGAAGATCAATCTTGGAAAATACACATGCTCCTTCCAATTGGTCAAACGGGTCATTTACCCTTGGCAAAGGATACTTGTTTTTTATGGTTACTTCATTTAGAGAACGATAATCCATAACCAATCTCTGACTCATGTCCTTCTTCTCCACAAACAGAATTGGTGCTCCCCATGGTGATGAACTTTCACGGATAAAACCTTTTCCAAGTTGTTATTCTAGTTGCTTCTTAAGTTCCTTTAATTCATCAGTGGACGTGCGGTAAGGTCTTTTTTCTATGGGGCTAGTGCCTGAGAGTAGATCAATGAGAAACTCCACATCTCTATCAGGTGGCATTCTGGGTAACTCCTCGGAAAAAACATCAGGGTATTCCGTCACTATGTATACTTGATATAGGCTAACCACCTTAAGAGAATTGAGCCTAATCCCTTTTATCTCAATATTAGATTTGAATCTAATCCTTTTACCTTTTGGGGTGGTGAGTGTAATGGCTCTATTTGCACAGTCTATGACTCCTCCAAAAGTGTCCATCCAATCTATCCCCAAAATAACATCTAGTCCTTAGGATTCCAGAATTACAAGATGGGCTGGAAATTTATATTTACCAATTTCTAAGGAAAGTTTCCTGCATCCGGCATTGACGAGCATTTCTCCACCCGGGGAGCTTCCTCTAATGGTTTTCCCTATCGTTTCAGTGGGTATCCCATTTTTATTGACAAGTGCTCTTGATATGAATGAATGAGATGCTCCACGATCAAACGAAACCAACATTGTAAAAGAGTTGAGTAGAAATGTACCAATCACAGCATCAGGTTCATCCATCACTTCTTCCACATTGACGTGGTTCACATGTCCCTTTTGAAAGGGGTTGGGCTTGGTAGAGTCATCAGCTTTCTTCTCTGTGCAATCAGATGCATAGTGCCCCTACTTTGTACACTTGAAGCACGTCACCTAGAACAGGTCCCTCTTTCCCTCAGAGTTGTGGCGATGTTTTCCATTGCCATGGTTATGTCCATTGTGATTGTTTCCTTTGAATCCTCCATTTTTACCCTTTATCCACCATTGTGGTTATGTCCATGATGATTATGGCCATGACCATTGTTGTGGTGGTTCCCAAGATTTGTGGCCACTACCTTCAGAAAAATGGTGCTTCTTGTGTGAAGACTCAGAGTGAGTTTTACTAACACCAAAGTTCTTCTTTCTGTTCTCTTCCTTCCTCACATTGTTATCTAGAGTGATGGCTTGGTCTAGTAGAGTTTGGTAGTTTGGAGCATAAGCCACAGACAGAGGTATCTTCAGCTCTCCCTTGAGTCCACTGAGGAATTTGTCCTTCCTCTTAGAATTAGTATCTATACCCTCTGGTGCATACCTTGACAAGGTGTAAAAGTCATCCATGTCCTCTTTCAGAGTCCTACCTCCCTGTTTCAGACCATGAAACTCACCCCTCTTCGTATTCATTATGCCAGAGAAAATGTGAGAATCGCGAAATGCTCCTCTAAAATCATCCAAAGTCATTCCCTCTAGAGGGTGTGTCACCTGATAAGTCTCCCACCACATTGCAGAGGGTCCTTCAAGCAGGTGAGCAGTGAACCTCACCTTCTCAGTGGCAGTGCATTCACAAGTCACCAAGTCCTTGTTAATAGAGCAGAGCTACTCATGTGCCACTATTGGTTCTATAGCAAAGGAGAACTTGGTAGGTTTAAGCCTCAAGAATCTGCAAGTCTGTCCACTAGGGGTGGGAGTGGTGGTAGATTGTTTTTGTTATTATTTGCTGCCAGCATCTGAGTCACCATTTGCATTAGCTGTGCCTATGCTGCCATCATCTGTTGCATTGCACCATTGTTGTTTTTGTTCTCGGGGTCGCGACGAGGAGGCGTCTGTGGGAGTTTTCAGCATGGATGTGTAAAAGATAGACAGAACTAAGGAGAAAAGACTCCTACCCATGCACAAAACAACAACTTAAGTAGAAGGATGGCTTGATAACTTTGAGAGACTTGGTTTGCAACTCAAAACACTCCAGTACTGCCATATTAGAAACTGATAGGTCAATACTTACTACGGTTGAAAAACGTAAATAACATCATGGTGGTCAAACTACTAAGTCTAATCTTCAACCATGATGTCTTCTTCCTCTTCAAATTCTTCAATCGTGATTCCTTCCCCCGCAAGAATTTTCTTGAGTTCCTACACTTCCTTCTGTAGGGTGTCATTTGTTTCCTGTAACTTTCTCTTCTCACCATGTAGCTTTCCTATCAACTCATAATCAGCCTCTAAGTAAACTTTGTTGTCTTCTAGCTCCGACTTCAAGTTTCTAATCTCTAAGTTATTCGCCTTGATTCTCTTTTCTTGACTTAGCAGCTTCTTGTCTTGGGCCGTGAGCTTCTCCTCCTGAGCGTTCGCCACCTCCTCCTGAGACATGATCTTCTCTTTTGTCTCCTTGAGTTGGTCGAGTAGCTTGTCCTTCTTCAGCAGCTCAGTTTACCTATCTTCCTCGAGATCCTCGGTATGATTCTCTAATTTCTAAAGATATTGGCGAACTGGGCTAGCTTTGGTCTCCGGAGCTAAGATGAAAGGATCCCCATCTTCATCATGTCTTCCAAAGAATGAGAGTAGTGATTCTTCATTTCCCAATGATGTTTCCCACAGAGACGCCCTATCAGCTCCTGCATGATGAGGTTGAGGCCCTTCTCCATGGAGTCGTTGAGCACCTTGATTGTGATGTCTTCGGTCTTGGGCTCAGTCTGGTGTCCAAGTTGAAGAAGTCTGACTCCTCAGCAACCTTCCTTGCTAAATTTGTTCAGATTTTTTCCTCTGATGGTGGGCGTGGGCAGCGTCAGCAGTGCAACTATCTCGAGAAGATAACCTCCAAAGCGAGTGTTCTTGTAGTCCTTGGCGGTGTCAAAGTTGAAGATCTCCATCTTTAAGTCATAAGAGTAAAAAGAATATAAGTTGTAATACATAAGGTAAAGAAGTACTAGATTTGAAGTGAGTAAATACTTAGAAAATACCAAAACTTTCTCTATGGTGATCAATGGGTTATTAACAACTTGTTGTAGATTGGATATTCACTATAGTGAGAGAGACTACACCCGCAAGCCAATCAGGGAACATGTCTCATGTCCATGGACATGTAATGTTTGTCCGGGCCATTTCATCTCACTATGCCGCTAGGATCCAAAATACTCTAAGGAGGTAATAACATGATCAAAAGGGTTTCCAAACCTAAGGGCTCAAACCTACAGGCAACACTTTGCTTTGATACCATTTTGTAGCATCCCACCTTTTTAGTAAAGGTAGAATACATGTGTTATGTGCTAGTACCTGGATCAATGTTTGCACCACAGTAGAAAACTTAAGTTATCGTTGCATACGATTCAAAATTATTACATTGGAATCCAGAGTAGCCAAGTATAACTTATTACAAGGTGCATAGCCATATAGGATAGCAAAACATCAAGAGTTCAAAAGCAGCAAAAACAAAGTAAAATGGAGCCTTCATCTTCAATCATGCGCCACATGCAGACATGTTGGGTGTAGACTCGAGACCATAAACATCTTCATTCCTCATCAGAATAGGCTGCATGCTGGAATATCCAGCCCTCGAAGGAGGTTAGTACAATTTGATGTACTAGTAAATGATACCTTTGGTGGATATAAAAGGCAAGTCTAATACTACATGAATATTATGGCTAGGTGGAGTTTTGGGCTATTTGCAAAAGGCCAATTTTCACCTAAATCTTTTGTAAAGTCATTTTGTTTTCAAAGGGTGGAAACATTGGAATAAAATCCAAGCACCACATATACCGTTTGCTTAGTCAAAATTTTACTTATTGAAAATGGTGATGTGATTCCTCCGTCCATCCTTGTCTAGCTGCTCGAAGTCGTCCATAACCGGGGACACAGGTAAGATCTTAGTTTATCATTCTACAGAGGTTGTGCACTTTCATGCTTCTACTAGATTCACCCGAGCATCCTATACATGCTGAATGTATTATGGAAAGGAGAGAATTTGAGTCGAAGTATTTCAGAAGCATGAAAACTACCATCTGGCAATATGCACCTATAATTCATCTACATCTGCTTGTCAAGCGACAGGTCAAGTCCATGCAATTTATTGTGGGGACCCAGACTAGCAGTCCAAGACCTCTAGTATGCATACATTCACGATCCCATGATCAGTTAGGCGTGAACTACATACTCGAGTTGGCATTGCAGATTACAACATCCACTACACGAATACACGTCATACACACAACTGGTGTTATGACTCGGTCGAAAACAATTGTCACGCAGGGCAGGAAACACACTAAACAGCGGGAAGTCTTCAAAACACACTTGTGGTAAAGCCCAAGTCACGCCTTGTCTACCTACATGCTACTGACTGGGAGACGTTCCTAGTTCGCACAGTCGTCAGCGACACCATCTTCGTAAGGTTCTTTGGAGTGCTGCTCGAAATCTGGCTAAGCAATAGCGAGGGAAGAAACCAATATGAGTACATTGGATTGTCCTTGCAAGTCACCCCAAAAGAAAACTAAAGCATGCAAGTATGCAAATATATAGGTGGTAGGAAAGGTTGTAATTAGGGTCCAACTAGTCGTGATGAATTGAAGAACCATCATGGTTGGTCAAGTTTTAGATTTTCTTGTGAAGAACAAACTTCAAAAGATATTTAGTTTCTATTATAGACATTGCATGTCCACAAGGTTTTGATAAATATTCTAAATAAAAGAAAAACTTTCTTTGCAAAACTTCTTGGAAGATCACATCTTCAAGATCAACATTTTTCGGTACCTCAAAGGTACGATCATTCCCTTTCCGAGTACCTCCCAGGTACAATACTGAAAACACTTTTCAAGATTTTTGAAAACATTGGCACAATGCTAGCTACATGGTCATTCAACTTTCCATATCCGAGGAATCAGCTATTCTGAATAGTTTTACTCTGCAGAGGTGTACACAATTCACAAGATCCAGTACATCTGTCGTGAACAACCACGGAATGTCCGAGACAGTATGCAAACATCAGATAATTGGTCATAACTATTCACTATGAAAGTGCTAGTAAATTACTACCTCTTCAACTGGGTTTGTTATCCCCGACATCGAGTGAGTCAGCTGTATCGATCCGGTTTCCCCTGACAACACACCACCATGACAGGAGATCCAACTGTTGCAACCGGTGGTGAACTTAATCCCACACTCTGAATGTACCATTATTCCTTTCTGGCGACAATTAGGTTCAGGGGACTCTAACCCCTATAGCACATTGAGGTAGACACGAACTAACACCGACAAGCTTTTAGTTAGACCCCATTCCCATATTGAGGTAATGTGTCAATACGGCTTAGTTGTCTGGCGAAGACTAGGTTACGTGTTATTTTTGGAAAACAACTTGAAAACATTTCCTCCTTCACATACCTCCCTCGGACAAGGTCCCACCTTTCCTCGGGGTTTTTCTAAAGATTTTGTTTTCCAAAAACATCAAGTTAAAATGTCCACTCAGAAACTTAAGTAGATTAAGTGGTGACACTAAAAATTCTAAAGGGCTTGGTAACACCATGATTATATAGTGGCTAATGCTTTGGCTTTTCACTCTTCTTGATCACATTATATCATCCTCTTCTCTTGACCCTTGAAAACTTTCTTCGCACCAAACTCGAAGTAATTCTCATTAGAGGGTTAGTGCACAATCAAAAACTCAAATGTTCTGGATGGACACAAGCATTATCAATACTTTCTAAACATTAGCTACAGCCACTGATGTTTTATGGAGCAAATAAATCTACTCAACAAAGTAAAAGAGAGAATGCAAAGTATAAATGGCAGAATCTGTCAAAACCACAGCAATATGTAAAGACGACTTTTTTTGATACACTTATGTTGCTCAGATCAGAAAACTCAGAACTAAAAAAGGTTTCGTAAATAGCCGAGGATTAAGCAGGATAAAATTTCAGGTCGTTTCTATTTTTTTGAAAATTATACGAATTAAATAGTGGACAGAAAAAATTTGTTCCTGCGCAGAAATCCAAATCTAGTACCAACTTTTCACTAGAGACTTTACTTGGATCAAAAATTCAAAAAAGGTAAGATACAAAGGAGTTGCTACAGAAGTAAACAACACCTTGACTCAAAGAAAACAAATGAAAACATTGCAAAGATAAAACATGGGTTATATTCCAAGAAGTGATTTTCTTTAACGCCTTTCAGCTAGGCACAGAAAGCAAGGAGATGCTACGTGAGCCGGAAGGGGGTAGCAAAGTGGAACCAACTGCTTGGTTGTGTTAGGTTAGGCCCAATGAACACCCAAGACAATGGTAGGGCCCACCTCTTGGCAAGATTCCCCGATTTCTGTCAGTTTCGGGAGTTTCGGGCTCTAAGTAGTCCTCGAACCCGCCAGAGAGAATCTGACGCGCCGATTAAGCCATAACAGAGAGAGAGGGAATCTTGGGCATCCAGGACCCATGACACACTATACACACACATGGTATGGCATACCATGGTGTATTTGGTGGCATTCAGACGATCTGGAGGCCCCTCTCCAGAGAAACCATATTAGATACATAATAAAGATAGTGGTATAGTCCACTTAAGAGAATAGTTTGTGCATAAAACTTTTTAAAACTTTAGAAGTAAAACATGCATGATAGATAATTATAAGTAATCAACAATCAAGCATTTAGAGTGGCTTGCCTTGGCACTGGTCTTGGTCTTGCTCTTGAAATAAACAAGAGTTGCAAATAAAACCTCCTCAGGAATAATACCGTCTTCGTTATCTAACGTCGTAAAATAAAAACGAAAACACCCAATCAGAACCAAACAAAGGCAAGCACTTGATAACAAGCTAAACATACATCAAGCAATTCATCAAATAAATACACTCAAATACAAAAGCACTAGGGTACACACCAACAATAAAAACATGCGCATACAATACACATGAATAACACTAGAACAGATGTTATGGATCCTCAACCAAAATAGCATGAGTCCAGTGGGTGTGCAACTCTCATAACATGTCCATATAAGGTTAGATGACTCTCTGGTCATTCATGAGGATGAACAAAATAATAAGAAAACAAACTAGAAACAACTACAAATGCATAAGGAAATAGAAACAAGCAATACTACAAGGATAGAGTAACACATGCGTTTCTATACATGGAGAATTAATATAACCAGAGGCTAAGCAGCCTTATAATAGAGACATATCAATAGTAAACATGTCATGGCATTGATGTGTGTGAACACCCATTCGTTGGTAGACCCCAAGAGGAAGGTATGAAGAGTGCAACAGCAAGTTACCCTCAGACAGAAACTTCAGAAGGTTGATGCAGCGGATATGGTAGGGCGCATTACCGGTTCAGCAGCAACATGGAACCTACACAACACAATAAAATCACTTTGCCCCAACGAAGCAGTGAGGTTGTCAATCTCACCGGTTTTGCTGAACACAAAGAGGTTAAACATATGGTGTGGAAAACAATATGATAACATTATGAAAATAGTAGCAGTAGTGTGAAAATAGTGGAAACAGTGTGTGTATTATCAGTATGAGAAAATGGACCGGGGTCCACAGTTCACTAGTGGTGTCTTTCCGTAGAAGATAAATAACATATGTGGTAAACAAATTACAGCTAGGCAATTGACAGAAATGAAGGCTGCACCGTAGTGCATATGCAAGACATAAAGATTACTATGTGATTCATGCGGGCATACAACAAGATACATACACCGTCATCCAACTGCATCGATGACTAATAATCCACCCTCCAAATATCATCCGAACAAATGTGGGGTATTAAGTTGCAAGCAACAGATAATCGCAGTAAGCAAAGTGTGTAATGTAAACAAAGTAAACATCGTTGTTTTCTCCCTAATGGCAATAGCACATCCTCCATCCATCACGTTTCTATCACTCGAGCACAGATGCAAAGGAGGCATGAACCCACTATCGAGCATAAATACTCCCTCTTGGAGTTACTAGCATCTACTTGGTCAGAGCATCTACTAATAACGGAGAGCATGCAAGATCATAAATAACATATGCATGAAGATAACATGATAGATTGATAATCAGAAGAAATAACATTCAACATTCATGGGATCCCAGCAAACACAACATGTAGCATTACATAAAGATGATCTCGATCATGTACGGCAGCTCACGAGATCTAAACATGAGGCATAAAGTAGAGAAGACAATCATCTAGCTACTTATATGGACCCGTAGTCCACGGATGAACTACTCACGCATCACTTCGGAGGAGCGCATGGTGGTGTAGACCCCTCCGGTGATGACTTTCCCTCCAGGCAGGGTGCCAGGGAGAGCTCCAGAACCCTCCCGATCTCGGGATGACGATGACGGATGCCTCGGGTGTTTCTCAGGAAAAAATCGTATCTCTTTAGGGTTCACGTATCGGGGGGTTATATAGGCGAAAGGGCGATGGCGGTGGACGCCCGAGGGGCCCACACCACCCCTAGGCACGGCCAGGGGGCGCGCCGCCCTATGGTGTGACCCGCCTGTGTCCCCCCTCCAGGCCTCTTCGGGGCTCCGTGGAACCTTCGGGAATTCTAAGACTTCCGGACTTCGAATTTTCCAATTCCGAGAATATTACCAAAACAACTTTTCTGAAACTAAAAACAACAGAAAAAAGGGAACTGGCTCTGTGGCATCTTGTCAATAGGTTAGTCCGGAAAATCGATAAAAATGACATAAAGTGTATAGCAAACATGTAGGAAAAAACATGAAAACAACATGGAACATCATAAATTAAGGATACGTTTATGACGTATCATAATCCCCAAGCTTAGTTCCTACTCGTTCTCGAGTAGGTAAACTATAAAAACACATAATTTCCAAGGTGACATGCTACCAACATAAACTTGATCATCAATAATGTAAAATCATATGAGCTGAGATCATAAAACTTCAACACAAGCATGATAAATAAAATTTTAACAATAAAGCATAGCAATCACCTTGCATCTATAGAGAAAACATGGCAAAGTGATATTTCGCTAGTCCTTAAGAGTGGGGAAAAACATAAATTCCAGGACACCTTCAAAGTTTATGAGGAAGACTAGAACAAATAATTAGAAAACAAACAATAACACATAATGAATCAATTAATAATGTTTATGGGACAAATGCACATTAAATTCAGAATGGCAACTATGCTCTCTCAACTTTGCATAAAGTTAGAAGATGGAGACTCAACATAAAATTAAAAGAAAGGCCCTTCGCAGAGGTAAGAAGGGATCAACTCATGTGCTAGAGCTTTTATTTTATTAAACAGAGGTATAGAATGTTTTGTAGAGAGGTGTATGCTTATGTCAACGCATGGTAAATAAAATACGGTACGTCACAAGAAAACTAGACTTCACAAGAGAGGCTCCCATAGAAGGACACATATGGGTAGAAGGTCATCCTGTTTCTCTTTTGTTTACACAATTATGCTTTGACCGATAAATCAGGGGCAGAAATAGTGAAGAGAATTTGTTGTTATTAATTTTGGGGTTGGGCACACCGCTGCCAGCTCTTATATCGATTGGATAAGAGGATGAAGCCACTAGTCCAGGGTGTGAAAGTACAATCAACAAGTGAGATAAAAAATTCTCTATTTACGTCCTCATGAGCTAAAACAGGAGCACAAAACAAGAGTAATTTTGAAAGTTTTAAAGGTAACACATGAGAAATTTACTTTGGAGTGGCGGTTAAATACCACATGTAGGTAGGTATGGTGGACACGTTTGTCATACTTTGGTTTTTGGGAGTTGGATGCACGAGTAGAGCTCATACTCAGTACAGGTGGAGGCTAGCAAAAGACTGGGAGCGACAAATCAAGAAATCATAAGAGCCACCATCATGCATAGCGACATAAACATCATTAATCAAAGCATAAGTGGTACCACAAGTTCAAAAACTACATGATCATAGAGGCTATAAGTGACTGGTTCATAGTCATAAACATGGTGTAAGCATGCGCCAAGTCAACCAAATAAAATATTCAAAGGAGAACACCACAAATTTACGCTTGAATATGACAAGAACACCTCATGATTCTTTCAATGGCACATTAAACACTCTTTAGATATTTGAGACTAAACATGCTACTAAATAAACACTAGGTTTTAGAATTAAAATAACATCTAACATGAGACGAAAAAGCCTAGCCACATTCTATACAAGCTTCTACTTGCACTAATTCTATTTCAAGCAGCAGTTTCTTTTCCCAACAAGCACGATACAAAATAGGTTTTAACAAAAACTCTCTAAATGATACAGAAAGCAAACATGAGAGTACTCATATAACACTACTAAAACTAATAGCACTGAATAAGAGATGCAAAGAAAACAAGAGCTAAACAGGAAAAAAAATGCAGCAACTAGAAGAAAAACTAAGAATACAAGCATAACGAGTATTCAAACGAAAAAGCGGAGCGTGTCTCTCTCCCAAACAAGGAATGATAGGTTCCAACTATATTATTGCAGCAAAGAAAATAGAAGAAAACAAAAGAAAAACAAACAGATGCTCCAAGTAAACTTCATACGATGTGACCGAATAAGAATATAGTTTCACTAGAAGTGACCTGATAGATTGATGATGAAGAAGGGGATGCCCTTGATGATGAAGAAGGGGATGCCTTGGGCATCCCCAAGCTTTGACCTTGGACTCTTCTTGATCACATATATCACCCTCTTCTCTTGACACTTGAAAATTTCCTTCACACCACACTCAAAGAGTAGTTCGTATTAGAGGGTCAGTGCAACAATCAAAAATCAATGGGTTTTGTATGGGCACAAGTGATATTGATACTTTTAAACATTAGCTACATCCACTGATGTTTTGTGAAGCAAATAAATCCATTTGATATCGTAAAAGAGCAAATGCAAGAAAAATGGCAGAATACGTCAAAACCAGAACAATCTGTAAAGACGAATATTTTTGGGGCACTTAAGTTGCTCAAATCGAAAAACTTAAAGAACAGAAGAGTTGCGGAATTAGCTGAGGAATATTCACAAAAAATTCAGGTCATTCTGATTTTTCTGTACTGTTTTTTACGGTGGACAGCAGAAATCTGTTTCTTGCGCGGAAATCCCAAAACCAACTCCAACTCTCGTCAGAAACTTTACTTGGCACAACTAAAACATGAAAATAAAGATACAAAGGAGTTTCTAGAGAAGTATACAACCCCTTGACTCAAATAAAACAGAAAAAACAAAGCAAAAATAAAACCATGGGTTATCTCCCAAGAAGTGCTTTTTCTTTAACTCCTTTTAGCTAGGCCGAGAAAAGTGGAATCAAGTGTTTTCAAGTGAAGAAGCATCCAAATTGTAATTTGTTAGAAAAATAGAATCAAAAGGCAACTTATTTATATTTCTAGGAAAGTGTTCCATACCTTTCTTGAATGGTAACTGAAATTTAATATTCCCCTCTTTCATATCAATAACAACACCAACAGTTCTAAGAAAAAGTCTTCCCAAAACAATTTGACAAGAAGCATTGCATTGAATATTCAAGAAAACAAAATCATTGGGGAAAACATTATTATTAACCATGATAAGAACATCATCAACTCTCCCCACAGGTTTCTTTCTAACATTATCAATAAGACGAACATCCATATAACAGGGTTCCAATGGTGGTAAATCAAGAATATCATAGAGTTTCTTGGGCATAATAGAAATACTAGCAGCAAGGTCACATAGAGTATTGCCATCAAAACCATTCACTCTCATTTTAATAATGGGTTCCCACCAATAATCTAGCTTCCTAGGGATAGAAGCTTCACATCTTAATTCATCCTCTCTAATTTGCATGAGAGCATTTGTAATATGTTTTGTGAAAGCCATATTCATAGCACTAGCATTAGGACAAATAGCAAGATTTTGTAAGAACTTAATCACTTAAGTTGTGTTGCAATCATGAAAATCAAGATCATTTTTATCAAAGATAATGGGACCATTGTCTCCCAGGTTTCTAAAAATTTCAGCACTTTTATCAGGAACATTTTTAGCAGTTTAAGGCAGATTTGCATTTTTAATAGCAGAAATGGGAGTGTTTACAACACCAATTACTTTACTATTGATAGTTGAAGGTTTACTAGCATGAGAGGCTTAAGTTTTACTAGTGGTGGTAATGGTGCAAACATTACCTATATTATTCTTTCTAGCTATTTCATCTTCTCTTTCCCATCTAGCATGCAATTCAGCTAACATCCTAACATTATCATAAATTTGAATTTGGATAGCATTCAAAGTTTTGCTTTCTTTAACATCATGAGGAATGATCTTTAGTTTCAGAAAATCAACATCAAGACCAAGGCTATCAACTTTAGAAGCAAGAACATCAATTTTGCCAAACTTTTCCTCAACAGATTTATTAAAATCAGTTTATGTACTAATAAAATTCTTAAGCATGTTCTCAAAATCATAGTTTACACTTTTATTGTTGTTGTAGGAATTACCATAAGAATAACCATAAGCATTTATACTATTGGGAGGATATGGCCTATAATTGTTGCTACCAAAATTATTCCTATAAGCATTGGTGTTGAAATTATTATTTTTAATGAAGTTCACATCCACATGCTCTTCTTGAGCAACCAAAGAGGCTAAAGGAACATTATTTTGATCTATAGGAGCATGGACATTCACAAGCATAGACATAATAGCATCAAGTCTATCACTCAAAGAGGAGGTTTCTTCAACAGAATTTACCTTCTTACTAGTTGTAGCTCTCTCGGTGTGCCATTCAGAATAATTTACCATCATACCATCAAGAAGCTTTGTTGCTGACCCCATGGTAATGGACATAAAGCTTCCTCCAGCAGCTAAATCCAGAAGGTTTCTTGAAGAAAATTTTAGACCTGCATAAAAGGTTTGGATGATCATCCAAGTAGTCAGTCCATGAGTGGGACAATTCTTTACTAAAGATTTCATTATTTCCCAAGCTTTAGCAACATGCTCATTATCAAGTTGCTTAAATATCATAATGCTACTTCTTAAAGATATAATCTTAGCAGGAAAATAATATTTTCCAATGAAAGCATCTTTACACTTAGTCCAAGAATCAATACTATTTCAAGGCAAAGATAGCAACCATTCTTTATCTCTTCCTCTCAAAAATAAAAGAAACAATTTCAGTTTAATAATATCTCCATCTACATATTTATATTTTTGCATCTCACATAGTTTAACAAAATTATTAAGATGGGCAGCAGCATCATCAGTACTATCACTAGAAAATTGCTCTCTCATAAAAAGATTTAATAGGGCAGGCTTTATCTCATAAAAATCAGCAGTAGGAGCAGGTGGAGCAATAGGTGTGCTAATGAAATCTTTGTTGTTGGTGCTAGTAACAACTTAGTGTTCTCGGGAGTAGTCATTTTAACAAGGCTAAAAACAGGAATAAAACTACAGCTAGAATAAGAACTAATTGTTTTTGTGTGTTTTTGATAAAGAGATGCAAACAAGACAAAATAAGATAAACTAAGCAAAAAAAAAACAAAGTAAAGAGACTGGAAGTGAGAGACTCCCCTTGCAGAAATTCTATTCCTCCCCGGCAACGGCGCCAGAAAAGTTGCTTGATGCGTGTGAACGCACGTTCGTTGGGAGACCCCAAGAGGAAGGTATGAAGAGTGCAGCACCAAATTTCCGCCAGAAAGAAAATAAGGTTGAATCGACCAGTAGGAGGAAGGAGTAACTTCAGAAGGTTGATGCAGCAGAGATGGCAGGGCGCACTACCGGTTCAGCAGCAACGTGGAACCTACACAACACAATCAAATCACTTTGCCCCAACGAAGTAGTGAGGTTGTCAATCTCACCGGTTTTGCTGAACACAAAGAGGTTAAACATATGGTGTGGAAAACAGTATGAAAACAATATGAAAGTAGTAGTAGCAGTGTGAAAACAGTGGAAACAATTTGCGTATTATGTGATTCATGCAGGCATTACACCAAAATACATAGACCGTCATCCAACTGCATCTATGACTAATAATCCACCCTCCGAATATCATCCGAACAAACGTTGGGTATTAAGTTGCAAGCAACAGATTATCGCAGTAAGCAAAGTGTGTAATGTAAACAATGTAAACTAAGTAAACACCGTTGTTTTCTCCCTAATGGCAACAACACATCCTCCATCTGTAACGTTTCTGTCACTCGAGCACAAATGCAAAGGAGGCATGAACCCACTATCGAGAATAAATACTCCCTCTTGGAGTTACTAGAATCTACTTGGCCAGAGCATTGATACGTCATAAACGTATCCTTAATTTTTGATGTTCCATGTTGTTTTCTTATTATTTCCCACATGTTTGCTATACATTTTATGTCATTTTTATCGATTTTCTGGACTAACCTATTGACAAGATGTCACAGAGCCAGTTCCCTGTTTTCTGCTGTTTTTAGTTTCAGAAAAGTTGTTCTGTAAATATACTCGGAATTGGAAAATTCGAAGCCCGGAAGTCATAGAATTACCGAAGTTCCACGGAGTCCCAAAGAGACCTGGAGGGGGGCTTAGGGGGCGCACACCAGAGGGCGGCGCCCACCTGGCCGCACCATGGGGTGGTGTGGGCCCCCGGCCTCCACCGCCTTTGCCCTTTCTCCTATTTATACCCCCCCCCCCCCCGAGACGTAAACCCTAATGATATTCCACTTAGTCCCAAAAACACCCGAGGCCGATGTCATCGTCATCCCAAGATCGGGAGGGTTCTCGAGCTCTCCCCGGCACCCTGCTAGGAGGGGAATTCATCACCGGAGGGGTCTACACCACCATGCCCTCCTCCGAAGTTATGCGTGAGTAGTTCATCCCTGGACTACGGCTCCATAGAAGTAGCTAGATGGTTGTTCTCTCCACTTTGTACCTCATGTTTAGATCTTGTGAGATGCCTAAGATGATCAAGATCATCTTTATGTAATGCTACATGTTGTGTTTGCTGGGATATGATGAATGTTGAATTCCATGTCTTCTGATTATCAATCTATCATGTCATATTCATGCATATGTTATTTATGATCTTGCATGCTCTTCGTTATTAGTAGATGCTCTGTCCAAGTAGATGCTAGTAACTCCAAGTGGGAGTATTTATGCTGGATAGTGGGTTCATGCCTCCTTTGCATATGTGCTCGAGTGACAGAAACGTGAAGGATGCAGGATGTGTTGTTTCCACTAGGGAGAAAACAACGGTGTTTACTTAGTTTACATTGTTTGCATTACACACTTTTCTTACGGCGATAATCTGTTGCTTGCAACTTAATACCCAACGTTTGTTCGGATGATATTCGGAGGATGGATTATTAGACATATATGCAGTTGGATGACGGTCTATGTATTTTGTTGTAATGTCCGCATGAATCACATAGTAATCTTTATGTCTTGCATATGCACTACGGTGCAGCCTTCATTTCTGTCAATTTCCCAGCTGTAATTTGTTCACCACATATGTTATTTATCTTTCACGGAGAGACACCACTAGCGAACTGTGACCCCGGTCCTTTTTCCTCATACTGATAAAACACCTACTTCTTTCATACTGTTCCTACTATTTTCCTACTGTTTTCCACACCATACGTTTAACCTCTTTGTGTTCAGCAAAACCTGTGAGATTGACAACCTCACTGCTACGTTGGGGCAAAGTGATTTGATTGTGTTGTGTAGGTTCCACGTTGCTACTGAACCGGTAGTGCGTCGTGCCATCTCAGCTGCATCAACCTTCAAAGATTGCTTGTCCTCCTACTGGTCGATTCAACCTTGGTTTCTTTTCTGAGGGAAAACTTACTGCTGCACTCTTCACAACCTTTCTCTTGGGGTTTACCAACGTCAGCCACCAACAAGTTTTCTAGCGCCGTTGCCGGGGAGGAAGAGAATTTATGCAAGGGGAGACTCTCACTTCCATTATCTTTACTTTGTTTTTTTTTGCTTAGTTTATTTTATTTTGTCTTGTTTGCTGCTCTTTATCAAAAACACAAAAAAATAGTTCTTATCCTAGTTTTAGTTTTATTCCTGTTTTTTGTCTTGTTAAAATGACTACTCCTGAGAACACTAAGTTGTGTGACTTTACTAGCACCAACAACAATGATTTCATTAGCGCACCTATTTCTCCACATGCTCCTACTGCTGGTTTTTATGAGATAAAACCTGCCATGTTAAACCTTGTTATGAGAGACCATTTTCTGGTGTTAGTATTGATGATGCTGCTGCCCATCTTAATAATTTTGTTGAACTATGTGATATGAAAAAATATAAAGATGTAAATGGAGATATTATTAAACTGAAATTGTTTCCTTTCTCTTTGAGAGGAAGAGCTAAAGAATGGTTGCTATCTTTCCCTAGAAATAGTATTGATTCTTGGACTAAGTGTAAAGATGCTTTCATTGGAAAATATTATCCTCCTGCTAAGATTATATCTTTAAGAATTAGCATTATGAATTTTAAGCAACTTGATAATGAGCATGTTGCTAAAGCTTGGGAAAGAATGAAATCTTTTAGTAAAGAATTGTGCCACTCATGGACTGACTACTTGGATGATCATCCATACCTTTTATACAGGTCTGAATTTTTCTTCAAGAAACCTTCTGGATTCAGCTTCTGGAGGAACCTTTATGTCCATGACCTTGGGGGCAGCAACAAAGCTTCTTGAGGATATGATGGTAAATTATTCTGAATGACATACTGAGAGAGCTACAACTGGTAAGAAGGTAAATTCTGTTAAAGCAACCTCCTCTTTGAGTAAAAGACTTGATGCTATTATGTCTATGATTGTGAATGGACATGCTCCTATTGATCCAAATAATGTTCCTTTAGTATCCTTGGTTTCTCAAGAAGAGCATGTTGGTGTGAACTTCATTAAAAATAATAATTTCAACAACAATGCTTATAGGAATAATTTTGGTAGCAACAATTATAGGCCATATCCTCCCAATAATAGCAATGCTTATGGTAATTCTTATGTTAATTCCTACAACAAAAATAAAAGTGTACCCTCTGATCTTGATAACATTCTTAAGAATTTTATTAGTACACAAACTGCTTTTAATAAATCTGCTGAGGAAAAATTTGGCAAAATTGATGTTCTTGCTTCTAAAGTTCATAGTCTTGCTCTTGATGTTGATTTTTTGAAACTAAAGGTTATGCCTCATGATGTTAAATAAAGTAAAACTTTAAATTCCATCCATATTCGAATTGACGATAATGTTAGGATGTTAGCTAAATTGCATGCTTGATGGGAAAGAGAAGATGAAATGGCTAGAAAGAATAATATAGCTAATGTTTGCACCATTACCACCACTAGTAAAACTGAATCTTCTCATGCTAGAAAACTTTATAATATCAATGTTAAAGTAATTGGTGTTGGAAACACTCTCACTTATGCTAGTAAAAATGCAAAACTGCCGGAAACTGCTAAAAAATTTCCTGATAAAAGTGCTGAAATTTTTAGAAACATGGGGGACAATGGTCCGATTATCTTTGATAAAATGATCTTGACTTTGATGATTGCAACATAACCGAAGTGATTAAGTTCTTACAAAATCTTGCTAGTTGTCCTAATGCTAGTGCGATGAATATGGCTTTCACAAAACATATTACAAATGCTCTCATGCAAATTAGAGAGGACGAATTAAGATGTGAAGCTTCTATCCCTAGGAAGCTAGATGATTGCTAGGAACCCATTATTACAATGAGAGTGAATGGTTTTGATGTCAATGCTTTATGTGACCTTGCTTCTAGTATCTCTGTTATGCCCAAGAAACTCTATGATATTCTTGATTTACCACCATTGGAACCCTGTTATATGGATGTTCGTCTTATTGATAATGTTAGAAAGAAACCTGTGGGGAGAGTTGATGATGTTCTTATCATGTTTAATAATAATCTTTTCCCCTATGATTTTGTTTTATTGAATATTCAATGCAATGCTTCTTGTCAAATTGTTTTGGGAAGACGTTTTCTTAGAACTGTTGGTGCTGTTATTGATATGAAAGAGGGGAATATTAAATTTCAGTTCACTTTCCTAGAAATATAAATAAGTTTCCTTTTGATTCTATTTTTCTAACAAATTACAATTTGGATGCTTCTTCACTTGAAAACACTTGATTCCACCTTTCTCGGCCTAGCTAAAAGGAGTTAAAGAAAAAGCACTTCTTGGGAGATAACCGATGGTTTTATTTTTGCTTTCTTTTTTCTGTTTTATTTGAGTCAAGGGGTTGTATACTTCTGTAGAAACTCCTTTTTATCTTTTTTTTCATGTTTTAGTAAATCCAAGTAAGGTTTCTGGCGAGAGTTGGAGTTGGTTTTCGGATTTCTGCGCAGGAAACAGATTTCTGCTGTCCACTGTAAAAAATTGTATAAATCATATAAAAATCTGAATGATCTGAAATTTCTTGTGCTTATTCCTTGGCTAATTCCTCAACTTTTTTGTTCAAGTTGTTTGATCTGACCAACGTAAGTTCCTTGAAAAATTTGTCTTTAAATACTATTCTGGTTTTGAAAGATTCTGCCATTTTACTTGCATTTGCTCTTTTGCGATGTCAAGTGGATTTCTTTGCTTCACAAAACATCTGTGGCTGTAGATAATGTTTAAAAGTATAAATAGCACTTGGGACATAAAGAACCAATGGATTTTTAATTGTTTCACTAACCCTCTAATGCGAATTACTATTTGAGTGTCGTGTGAAGGAAGTTTTCAAGGGTCAAGAGAAGAGGTGATATATGTGATCAAGAAGAATGCAAGGTCAAAGCTTGGGGATAACCCCCATGGTTCATCCAAGAATATATTTAGACGACTGAAGCATCTAAGCTTGGGTATGCCCAAGGCATCCCCTTCTTCATCAACTATTTATCAGGTCACTTCTCGTGAAACTATATTTTTATTTGATCACATCATATGAAGTTTACTTGGAGCGTCTGTTTGATTTTATTTTGTTTTATTTTGTTTTCCTTGCTGCAATAATATAGTTGTATCCTATCATTCTTTGTTTGGGTGAGAGACACGCTCCGCTTTTTTGTTTGGATACTCGTTAGGCCCGTATTCTTAGTTTTTCTTCTAGTTGCTGCAAAAATTCCTGTTTAGCTCTTATTTTCATTGCATCTCTTATTCAGTGTTGTTAGTTTTATTAGTGTTATGTGAGTCCTATCATGTTTGCTTTCTTTAGCATTTATAGAGTTTTTGTTAAAGAATGTTTTGTATGGTGCTTGTTGGGAAAAGAAACTGCTGCTTGAGGTAGAATTTTTAACGGTGCAAGTAGAAGCTTGTATAGAATGTGGCTAGACTTTTTCATATCATGCTAGATGTTATTTTAGTTCTAAATCCTTGTGGTTATTTATTAGCATGATTAGCCTCAAATAGATGAGAGTGTTTAATGTTTCATTGAAAGAATCATGAGTTGTTCTTGTCATATTGAAGCATAAATTTGTTGTGTTGTCCTTTGAATGTTTTATTTGGTTGACTTGGCACATGCTCACACCATGTTTATGACTATGAACCAGTCACAAATATCCTCCATGATCATTTACTTTTTGGTACCACTTATGCTTTGATTAATGATGTTTATGTCGCTATGCATGATTATGGCTCATATGCTCTCTTGATTTGTCGCTCCCAGTCTTTTGCTAGCCCCTACCTGTATTGAGTATGAGCTCTACTCGTGCATCCAACTCCCAAAATCCAAAGTTTTCCCATTGTGTCCACCATACTTACCTACATGTGGTAATTAACCGCCACTCCAAAGTAAATTTCTCATCTGTTACCTTCAAAACTTTCAAAATTACTCCTATTTTGTGCTCCTGTTTTAGCTCATGAGGACGTAAATAAAGAATATGTATCTCACTTGTTGATTGGACTTTAACACCCTCGACTAGTGGCTTCATCTGCTTATCAAACGATAGAAGAGATGGCAGCGGGGTGCCCAACCCCAAATTAATAACACAAATTCTCTTCACTATTTTTGCCCCTGATGTATCAGTCAAAGCATAATTGTGTAAACAAAAGAGAAAGAGGGATCACCTTCTACCCAGATGCGTCCTTCTATGGGATCCGCTCTTGTGAAGTCTAGTTGGCTTGTGACGTACTGTATTTTCTGTTTACCATTCATTGACATAAGCATACACCTCTCTTAAAATATAGACACTCCTCCACGGTATGTGATTGTTGGCAGGCTCCCAAGGATTCGGTTAGCCATGGTTTGCAAAAGATGGTTGGGAGGAGTGTCGATTTTTTATACCTCTACTTAATAAAATAAAAGCTCTAGCACATGAGCGATCCATGCTTCCCTCTGCGAAGGGCCTTTCTTTTACTTTTATGTCGACTCTACATGTTCTAACTTTATGCACAGTTGAGAGAGCATAGTTGCCATTCTGAGATTTATGTGCATTTGTCCCAGAAACATTATTAATTGATTCATGATGTGTTATTGCTTGTTCTCTAATTATTTGTTCTAGTCTTCCTCGTGAACTTTGAAGATGTCCTAGAATTTATGTTTTTCCCCACTCTTAAGGACTAGCGAAATATCACTTTGACATGTTTTCTCTATACTTGAAACAAACGTATATCTTTCTTTTTATTGTTATTCATGATATTTTATTTGAGTTACTTCTCATGATGCAAGGTGATTACTATGCTTTATTATTAAAGTTCTATTTATCATGCTTGTGTTAAAGTTCTTTGATCTCAGCTTACTTATGCTTTTACATTATTATTTATCAATTTTATGTTGGTACCATGTCACCTCAGAAATTATGTGTTTTTATCGTTTACCTACTCGAGGACGAGTAGGAACTAAGCTTGGGGATGTTGAAACGTCATAAATGTATCCTTAATTTCTGATGTTCCATGTTTTTTCTTATTGTTTCCCACATATTTTCCATAAACTTTATGTCATTTTTATCGATTTTCCGGACTAACCTATTGACAAGATTCCATAGAGCCAGTTCCCTGTTTTCTGCTGTTTTTAGTTTCAGAAAAGTTGTTCTGAAAATATTCTCGGAATTGGAAAATTCGAAGCCCTCAAGTCTTAGAATTCCCGAAGGTTCCATGGAGTCCCGAAGAGACCCGGAGGGGGGCCTCAGGGGGCCCACACCATAGGGCGGTGCGCCCCTGGCCGCGCCATGGGGTGGTGTGGGCCCCCCGGCCTCCACCGCCTTTTCCCTTTCGCCTATTTATACCCCCCGAGACGTAAACCCTAAAGATATTCCACTTCATCCCGAAAAACATCCGAGGCTGCCATCATCGTCATCCCGAGATCGGGAGGGTTATGGAGCTCTCCCCGGCACCCTGCTGGGAGGGGAATTCATCACCGGAGGGGTCTACACCACCATGCCCTCCTCTGAAGTGATGCGTGAGTAGTTCATCCCTAGACTACGGGTCCATAGCAGTAGCTAGATGGTTGTTCTCTCCACTTTGTACCTCATGTTTAGATCTTGTGAGCTGCCTAAGATGATCAAGATCATATTTATGTAATACTAATAATGGATATCATGCAAGATCATAAATAACATATGCATGAAGATAACATGATAGATGGATAATCAGAAGACATAAGATTGAACATTCATTAGATCCCAGCAAACACAACATGTATAATTACATAAAGATGATCTCGATCATGTAGGGAAGCTCATGAGATCTAAACATGAGGTAGAAAGTGGAGAAGACAACCATCTAGCTATTGTTATGGACCCGTAGTCCAGGGGTGAACTACTCACACATCACTTCGGAGGAGGGCATGGTTGTGTAGACCCCTCTGGTGATGAATTCCCCTCCTGGCAGGGTGCCGGGGAGAGCCCCAGAACCCTCCCGATCTCGGGATGACGATGACGGCGGCCTCGGGTGTTTCTCGGGACGAAGTATTATATTTTTAGGGCTGACATATCGGGGGGTATAAATAGGCGATTGGGCGATAGCGGTGCAGGCCCGAGGGGCCAACACCACCCCCAGATGCGGCCGGGGGGCGTCGCCCTATGGTGTGCCCCCCTGTGGCCCCCCTCCGGGCATCTTCGGGACTTCGTGGAACCTTCGGGAATTCTAAGGCTTCCGGACTTTAAATTTTCCAATTCCAAGAATATTTCCAGAACAACTTTTCTGAAACTAAAAACAGCAGAAAACGGGAAAACTGGCTCTGTGGCATCTTGTCAATAGGTTAGTCCGGAAAATCGATAAAAATGACATAAAGTTTATAGCAAACATGTAGGAAACAACATGGAACATCATAAATTAAGGATACGTTTATGACATATCAGGCATCACTCAAATACATGAAAATAATCATGGGGGCAAAACAACTACTAAAACTAGACATGGAAAATGAATATTTAGACATGCATACATGCATAACCATAATAGAGCATTAAACAAGGTTTAATCTCACATGATATATCTATAAGATAGCATCCATATAACAGAGAAAACAACATCTAGACATGCTAGTAATATCAAAATAACAACCTAATCAATGTATCAGTAGTTAAGCAAACAAGTAACAATTATGGCAAAAAACGCCTAAAACTATCATTGCATGTCAAAGATTATCTAGATCTTCTAAAATCATTTAAGAAAGTATAATATGCCACAATGTCAGAATCTATATTACGACAAACAATGCTAAATCAATCAATCAAAATACCTTACTAACATAATAAAATAACAAGGGTAACTTCTAATTATTAGGAAAACAATACATAAGGGGTGAAACCCTATACAACCAAGACAAGCACTTAATTATCCTAACATGCTAGTAGCTTTACATAAAGCACATAAAAAAGATGGATTACTACTCTACATATGCTAGGAAACATATTTGTAAGAATAAAATCATAACACAACAATTAATAAAGGCATAACAATAAATGGCAGAAAAGGGCTAAACACTAGATAATTCACCAAACCTATTCTGTAACTCCTAAAATCATGAAAACCTAGGATTAGGTGCTCCTAGTCACTATAAAACCAACACAATTGAGTTCACATCAAAATTAATCACCAATAAAATGAAATAAATCACAGAAGTGCTCTCTAGTCCTAAAACAAACATGCATGGCATTTTCACACAACAACTCAAGTCAACACAAGGTTAATTTCTAGAGATAGGTATCAACAAGGGATTTCTAGAACAGTTTAGTTTACAAGATTTGGACACATGAAACTCAATTTATGATTTAAATGGTGAAAAAGAGTGGATATGGCATTTATTTAATTTCTCCTAATATACATCACAAAACATAGATATACAAGTTGGATGTGGTTAAGAAATTGTAGATCTACCATTGGTAACCTTGGTTTGGACAAACAATTCATTTAACTATTTTATTTTGATTTAAAGTAATCACCAGAAAACAGATCCGCAGAAAAAGAATTAACCTATAGAGAAAAATGTGAAAGGGCCAGACATGGAGAGGGATGGGCCAAGCAGAGGTAGGACGGCCCACTGGCAAGCGAGCGTGTTCCAAACCGGTACATCGTCGTCCGCTCGATGATCGACACCTAAGACTGAAAAGGCCATGGTTCAAGGAGGTTTGTCATATCCGGATCTGACGGTCGCGTCTGCACCAGCCGGCGATGACCATTCTCTGGCGGCGGAAACAGAGGAAACGGCGGCCAGGGGCGGAGGCTCACCGGAGCATCGCCGTAGGACGCTCCCGGAGTCACCTGGAAATGAGGAAGGCACTGGAGGGCTCCAAATCACCTCGTCGGTTGATTGCCCGCACCAGGTTGGAAAGGGGATGGCCCGAGTAGGCTTCTTGGTGGGGTGCGGCCGCCACAGACCTAGGTCGAGCACGGTCCTGGACCTGCAAGGGATGGGAAATCAAATTGAAGGGGGTTGAGCCCTAAGGAAGCAAGGGGAATGCAGAGGAAGAAATGGGAGAGGTCTGGGTGCTCTGTAGCTATCCTACGACGAGCACGGCGAGCTGCGGCCATGGCGGCCCGGGATGAGCTCAACCTCGATGAAAACAGAGATCAAAATCGTGCGCAGTCGGTAGGGCACATAGAGGAGGTCATCCCGGTGTGAGAGGAGGCAGGGAGAAGGAAAGGAGGGGGCGGAATCGCTCGGTTCAATTTCGCTCCTGCGGTGTTCGACACCGAACCAAGGAGTAGGGAGGCCAGAGGGGCAAGTGAGGGCCACGGTTATGTTGCTGGAGAGCATGTGGAGCTGGTTGACATGGCTCCGAGCTCAGGCATGCGCCCCAGGTGTCGGAACGCGAGGGACGTGGCGAGCGAGTGTTGGGCACCACGGCCAGCTCACGGGTAGGGAAGAAGGGGACAAGGAGAAGGAAGGGGGTTTCACCAGAGAGTCACGGGGTGCAATAGGAGGCTCCTCGCGCAAGGAGTTCTCCTAGTATGGACTATGGTGAAGGCTTGAAAAAATGGAGGGTAATCAATACTTGTCCACTAGTTGGTGGATGTGAGAAAGAGCGACATGTGCAGGTAGACCATGTCCAGGGGGTTAAGGGGGATGGTTTCTATCTCTCAGAACAAGAGAGAGGTAGAGGGAGTGAAATGATTGACCAGGAAGTACATGAACTCAACAATGTCCAGGAATAACAGAAATGGTTTTTAATTGTTTTCACAAGTATTTTTAATGGAACCCATGTGAAATATCATGTCCATTGGATAGAGAATGAAAAATTGAGTCTAGGGGTGGTGGTCTCAAGGTTCTCTAAAAACATTTGTTTCACAAATTGTTGAAAATACAAAAAGTGCTGAAATTATTTTTAAATGTTTTCTTCAAAAATTTCAAAACAACTTGCAAAAGTTTTTTTTATAAATAAGTCCCACATGACCATAGGCATGTTGGGTAATTTTTCCAAGAATTTAGGAAACACTTTTATTCAGAAAATATTTAAAAGTCCATTTCTGGCCTTTTGGAAAATGAAATATAATAAGTAGCAAAAGCCTTCCAAACAAATATTTTTGAGTTGGGATGAGAGAGTATATAATATAGGTATCAAAAGTGTTTTTTAATAAATAACTCTTTTGAAAATATTTGAGGCTCCAAGTGAAAAAGGGTGAAAACAGGGGTTTATTTAATAGGCCAAAAACCCCGAGAGAAGAATAATTAAATGGCCATTGAAAAATAAATAGACCAACTAGATGTGATGTATAAGTCCCGTGGATGGGTAGGGTAGGTTATGGAGCTTAAAAATAATGAGTGATTTTTAGTAACATAGCCAAAGTGCATCAAGATAACAGGGATATGATCCTTATTTTGGAATGCCTTAAAAAATACTTTGAAAGAAGATGCAGAAGGGTTTTAATATCCAAATGAACCACTTAGGTGGAAGGTATAGATATGGGCTATTATATCCATGTGGTTGCAGTGATTAATCGATCAAGATTTTATATAGATGCATGTCTCCAAAGTTTGGAAGATTTAAAGAAAACAAAAGATGAAATAGAAATAGGATAGGATCTGATATTGATGCCTGGTTTTGTTATTTATATATTTTATCCATTTAAAACAAATCACATTCATAATTAAATAGATGTAAACACTTCAAGCAAAACACAATATAAGATCACACAATAACCAGATAATAACAAGACTTAACAAGTTCACTCAAGCAAGTGAGTTCTTCAATTCAATTTCCAGGGTGTTTTCTCAAGTGTTAGTTAGAGGTAGTAATCAAGCCACACCACGGCAAGAGTATTTTGGAAAAGAGTTCAACACAAAGCTTGTTATTTTCAACAGAACATAATTGAGGTAAAACACAAAGGTAATATAGTTCCCTCTTATAGTTTTTGCAAAGAAGGAAGTGAGATGGGGTTTTTGAAATACTTGCAAAAATGTCTTGGTTGAAAACGGGTAGGAGATGATTACCTCCAAAATACTTTTTATATAGTTTTGGAAAATACCCTTTGTTTTCTCAAAGTCTTGGCCTTTGGGATGTTGTTAAAACCAAATAATTTTCAAAAGGGTTTGGCCAAAATAGGGTGATAGATGAAGGCGATAAGTTTTCTTGTCATGACTTGATCACAAGGGTTAAGTTTTCGGTAGGTTGGGAACATTGGTTTTATGCTTAGGTGTTATCAAACACAAACAACAAGGAAATATAAGTGAAACACAAGCATAATTCAAGCATTTCAAAAAGTTTTTGTTGGTCCTGATTTCTGGGTTATTGAAAACAAGTTTTTCATGTCTTCCAAAAATTGGGTTGTTACACTTATTCAACTAAGACAGAGCCCATATGAACAAAGACTGCACTGGAAGCAATCTAAACTTGGGGGGACATCATAATCACTTTGTTCCTCGGTGGCATTCCTCAAGTGAACACCTCAGGAGATTAAAGGCCCTCAGGGACACTCAACTATTGACAGCCTTGCACTACCAATTCCACCCAGGTGGTTCATTGAGGTTATATTAAGTTTTCCATCAACCACTTAGTAAAACCAAAATATAAGCATGGCTAAACATAAACTAAGCTTGATGGCTACAAAATAACAAGGTTAAAAGGGGTGGCTACACACTACTAGGATATAGCATAACATACTGCTTTATAAAAAGATCCTATCATGCATACTACTCAAATCCACTAATGCATAGTGAAAATATGGGAAATGGATGGGGTGTCACTTGACTTGAAAGCAGGAAGAATAGGAACAACAAACACAATTGTAGAATTTCTCCTCCTCACAGTCTAAACAATCAAAATAACAACACATAAACAAACAATAAGAGAAAACATTACATAGACATGTATTCATGATATGCAAAGAAGAAAAATGCACAAATGCAACAATGATTATGTAAGAAAGTAAAAATGTTGTTCTCTGGTTTCATAACATGTACTAAACTTAGGGAAACAAATTAAGTAAAAAAAATTATACCTAAAACATTTTTAATACCTTCATAAAGGCCTAAAACCAAAAATATAACTTCTGTTACTGAAGTGGTCTAAATGTTGTTATTTTCCACTCTATTGATAGAATACAACAATACAAAACTATGGCAATTGGATTTACTCAAAAAGGAGTTACATAACTAAAGTTATGAGCAAAATAAAAAAATATAAATATTTGTAAATAAAAAGTTTGTGCACGTGTCAAAAATAAAATTTTATTGTTTCAAAGTGTTCTACTCATCTTTCTGATTTCAAAAGGTATAAAATTATTGAATTTGGAGTTACAGAGCAAAAGTTATTTAATTTACAAGTTTTAATACGTTTCTGTTTTTTTCCAGCATAATCCGAGGGAGTTGAAACAGGGCCCTCAGATTGGTCGATACCGCTTCACGCGGATTGCGCTCCTCGGCCGCTAGATCTAATTAGTGATGTACGTCCAGGAATTAAAATACCGCTTCGTTTAGCCGCATCTAAAATAGGCCCTAGGATTCTAATCCTATGGTTGAGATCTAATCCACGCGACTGCGGCGCTGGTCACTGGAATAACCCACCGGAAAACATGGCATGCGGTAGAGGCGTACCGGGAGCGCACAACACGGTCTACCTATGGGCCTAGGGGCTAAACGAGACTCACCACGGGGCTCCACCGGGGATGACGAGGTTGATGGCGAAGAAGATGGTGCTGTGGTCGTTTCCTCCTCGCGGAATTCCTCGCTTGAGTTTACCCGAGGCGTCGGTGATCGTTGTCGAGGACGGTTCCGCCAACCTAGAGAACAAGGGTAAGGCACATGATGTCAAAAAGATGTACGACGATAAAATAAGATGGAAGATAGAGGAGAGGGGTCCCGGGATGGACGGTACTCGTCGGATAACCTTAACCTCTCCGGTGGCGAAGGCGAGATCCCAAGCAAGAATGCCCACGGCCTGGTGGCTCCTAGTCTGCATGGTGTGAGGTTAAAAGAAGAGGAAGAGTAGGGGATTATGTAGGTGCAAAGAGTGGGGGGACGAGGGCTTTAATCGTCGAAATTACGTCGGCATTCATTCGGGCTTTTCCCGTCCATTTCAACGCGGGTGGAGGAGGTTGAAGACGAAGCTTGCTGGTGCTGACGTGTGGGGCCGCGGGGCCACATGGAAGTGAGAGAGAGAGAGAGGGCGGAGAGAGGGGCGCCCGTGGCCTTCTACGCTTTTCTTCGCGGGTTGGCCTGCTGGGCTTTCACGCTGGGCTGGGCCGGCTACTGCACGCTGCGTTGCTGGGTTGGGTTGCTGCGGTGCGCGGTTGATAGGTTTTCTCCTTTTTTTTGTTTTCAATTTTCCCTTTTGATTAATAAATTAATTCAAAAACCACTAAAACTCATCATAAAAATTCATAAAAAAATGTTTTGAAAATCTTGTTATGTAAGGATTCTTTTGGTTCATTCTTTCCCAAAAATAAAATAGTTTCACAAGGGGTAACATGGTGATTTCAAAATTCTATTTTATTCCTTATTATGGATAAAATGGGTTTAGGGTTTTGGAAAAGATGGAAACAAGGTGAAAACATGCAATAATTCCATGATGCTTATGTATGCATGATGTTATTTTGAATTTTGAAAACCTGGGATGTTACAGGAGGGGTGCCGTAGGAGGGCAGGAATGCCCCCACATGGCCGCGCCCATATTTTGGGGGCTACCAGGTGGGCGCCAGGGCATCCCATATGGCGCACCACCCTCCGAGCATTTTCCCCGAGTTTAATTGGAGAGAAAAGGAAGAGGAAAAGGGAAAAGGGGGAAAAGTAAAAAAGGAGGCGGATTTGGACTCCACAAGAGGAGTCCTATGTGAATCCTCCTAGGAGGGAGGAGGGGTGGGGCCACCTCTTCTAGGTTGATTCCCCCTTAGTGGATTGAGGGAGGGACTCCTCCCTCCCAAGGAAGGTCTCCCCCCTCATCCAACAATATAAAGGACCCCAAGGCTCTATGCAAAACACACAATTGGCTCTGAAGCCTCTCTCTCTCTCTCTCTAGTCTAATTAAAAGGTCTAATTAGACCCGCTCTTAGAGATTCTTTTAATTGGAGTTTGATACATTGCAAACGTATCTATAATTTTTTATGCTCCATGATTGTTTTCTACCAATAACTTTTGTTTTGCACATGTTTTCTATTCCCTCCGATCTGGATTAAGTGTCATAGAAATATGACTAACCACGTACAAACTTTAGCTTGTCTTGCGACAGTCTTTTAGGACCGGAGGGAGTATCATTTTCCGGATGTTTTCGTAGACTAATCTATTAATAAGATGCCCCAGGATAGTTGTTGTTTTCTGCAGTTTTCTATTTTAGAAAAGTTCTTAAGGAAATGTTCTCGGAAAGGGCTGAAAATCCACGAGATCAAATTTTACATGAAACGAAAACTAAGTCCAAAGGAGAGATGGAGGGGAGCCAGGGGGCCACTAGGTGGGCACCAGGCATGACCTCTTCCTTGGTCGCGCCTCGAGGGCTCCTGGGAGCCCTGTCCACCACCTCACGTCCCCCCTTTGCCTATAGATTACCTTTTACCCTAAAATGACGCGGATGGAGCTATTTTCCACGAAACATACAGAGAGGCGTCGTCATCTCGAAATTCCAATCTAGGGCTTATGGAGCCCTGCTCCGGCACCCTGTCGGAGGGGGGGGGAATCATCACCGGAGGCCTCTTCATCGACATTGTTTACTCCCACGATGATGCGGGAGTAGTCCCGCCATGTTGCTAAGGGCGTGTGCTATTAGATATGTGGTTATCTCTCTCTCTCTCATGATGTGATTTTGATTGTGATTGTGTGCTATGTTATCATTGTTGAATCTGTGATGTTTCCCTTTCATTATGTAATGGACCGTATGTACTCAATTGGTTTTATCTAGTATAATTCTCCGGAGTCATCTTTGTTCCACGGTGCCATGGTGACAGTGCAGGTGCCATGTGTGACTCTATGGACAATGGATTAGAGGGATACTTATCGTGAAGTTTGATACGTCTCAAACGTATCTATAATTTTCGATGCTCCATTCTTGTTTTCTATCCAATACATTTATGTTTTCACATGTTTTCCTTCATTTTCCGGACATTTTCATGGACTAACCTATTGACAAAATACCACAGATCCAGTTCCTGTTTTCTGTTTTTTTTTGTTTCAGAAAAGTTGTTGTGGAAATATACTCGGAATCGGATGAAACAAAAGCCAAAATTCTTAGAATTCCCGACACGTCAACGGAGTCCAAAGGAGACCCGGAGGGGGCCTCGAAGGCCCCACACCATGGCTGGGTGCGGGTCCCTTGGCCATGCCTAGAGGTGGTGTGGGCCCCTCGGGCGCCCACCACCATCACCCTTTCGCCTATATAATCCCCCCCAATGCATAAACCCTAAATATATCGGTCTCCTTCCACGAAAAGTTTCGTACCTCCACCGCCACCGCCGACAAGTTTCGGGAGACATAAATCTCTGTTCCGGCACCCTTCCGGGACGAGGAAGTGCCCCCGGAGCCATCTCCATCGACTCCACCGCCATCTTCATCGCCGTTGTTGTCTCCTATGCTGAGGAGGCAGTAGTTCTCCCCCGGGGCTAAGGGTTCTACCTGTAGCTATGTGCTTCATCTCTCTCTCCATGGTGTGATCTTTATGTGATCATGAGTTTTGTAATCTAGTTGAATAAGTAGATGTTACTCTTCATCTGTTATGCTACTCAAGTGGTTTTTTATGAGATCTTCATAGACACTTTGATCACGGTGTAAAGGTGACAGTGTGTGCACCGTGTGGTTTAGCATGATATTTATATTTTGTGTTGGATGACCCTATGTGATGGAAGGATGATAACCCGGTAGGCCAACGCCAAGGTGTAACTCGGCCCAAAGGACACCGCGTGAGATCCGGCTAAGGATAAAGGAACTTGTAGAAGGCCCAAGTTTGTGGGCCTGGTAACCCGGATTGTGGGTTACGGTAAGGAAAGTTAGGGTTTTGTGTGCGGTGTCCGGGTAGGATTCGGGGTGCGCCTTGGAGGGCAAGCCAGGGGGTCCCGGTGCTTTATAAGCCGGCCCCTAGGTCTAGTTCAGGGAGATCCAAGAGTTCGAGCAATATCGCTAGGTATCGAGTATCCAGTGTAACACGAGAGTTGAGATTAATATATCGAGATCGGAGACTCGGCGACTTGCTTGCCGGCTACCAGATCGCATATCATCATGTTTTCCTCTGAGCTAAACCCTCTCCCAAACACCAGTGTCGTCTTGCCCCAAGATAAGTTACCCCCGGTAACGTCTGCCGTGATTATCCCACGACAGTTGGCGCCCACCGTGGGGCATGCGTCCAAAGGTGTTTACATCACGGGAGAAGCTCGGAAGAACATGGAGAATCTTGTCATCGGCGAGATCTACACCGAACGCGAAGGAGAGAAGATGGTGGACGATTCCGGCTGGGGGCCAGAGTCGGATCACCTCGAATCCGGATCTATCGTGACAATCGGCCGGATCAGCGTCTTCATCGGCATGGTACGTACTTACGATTCAAGAGGACAATATCATGTGCATGCTACAGGAACTTCTAACAGGGATAAAAAGATACTGAAACGAGCGATAAACTCGGTTTCCTCGGCTGTTCCGGAATACCTGAGATGGTCAGAACAGGATGTAACATGGAGCAGAAGAGATCACCCGGAAAGGATAGAACACCCGGGAGTCTTGGCGCTGGTAGTCGCACCACAAGTTAATGGTTATGAGTTGAAAAAGGTCCTAATGGACGGTGGAAGTAGCATCAATATCTTATACTGGGAAACCTTTTTACGCATGGGTCTCAAGGAGTCTCAGCTACAGAAAAGCTCAACAATTTTTCATGGGATAGTGCCGGGTCACTCAGCGTGCCCCGAGGGAAAAATAGCATTGGAGGTAGCTTTTGGAGAGTCAAAGGACAATTATCGAGTTGAGTGGCTCACTTTCGAGGTGGTCAAGTTGCGCAGTCCTTATCACGCGCTGTTCGGAAGTCCGGCTTATGCTAAATTCATGGCTAGGCCGTGTTATGTGTATCTACAGCTAAAAATCCCGGGTCCTAAGCAGACCATCACCATACATGGAAGCTGGGATATAGCGGCTGAGTGCGATGAAGGAGATTCAGTAATGGCTGAGCAGGCTTGCAGAAAGGAGGAACTCAAGTATTACCGGTCTCAAGTAGACCCGAATGACAGAACAACATTGAAAAGGCCGAATACCGAAGATGAGAGAGCAAAATTCAAAGCAGCGCAGGACACCAAGATGATAGCTTTTGTTGAAGGTGACCCCTCTAAGCAGTTTGCTATAGGGTCTAACTTGGACAGCAAGCAGGAGAAGGCACTTGTGGAGTTTATCCGTTCGAATGCGGATGTGTTCGCCTGGACGCCCAGCGACATGCCGGGTATCCCCACAGAATTGGCAGAGCACAGTTTGCACGTAGATCCCAAGTCCAGGCCTGTGAAGCGGGGCTTGAGGAAGATGAATGAGGAAAGAAGGAAAGCAATAGGAGAAGAAATTGCTCGTTTGCTAATAGCCGGCTTTATCATGGAAGTATTTTACCCGGACTGGTTAGCGAATCCGGTTCTCGTAATGAAAAATACCAATGAGTGGAGGATGTGCATTGATTACACGAGTCTTAACAAGCATTGCTCAAAGGATCCGTTCGCGCTACCGAGGATAGATCAGATCATAGACGGAGTGGCTGGAAGTGACCTATTATGCTTTCTGGACGCATATTCCTGGTATCATCAGATCAAGCTCAAGAGGGAGGATTGGGAGAAAACATCATTTATAACCCCTTTTGGGGCCTACTGTTACAAAACCATGACATTTGGGTTGAAGAACGCTGGCGCAACTTATCAACGGTGTATTCAGAAGTGCTTCGAGGACCAAATTGGACGCAACGTCCACGCTTATGTGGATGATGTGGTTATCAAGACCAGGAAGGCGGAGACATTCATCGATGATCTAAAGGAAACGTTCAAGAACTTGAGGAGGTATCAGATGAATCTTAATCCGACAAAGTGCGTGTTCGGAGTTCCAGCTGGGAAATTACTCGGCTTTATCGTTTCCGAGAGAGGAATTGAGGCAAACCCGGATAAAATCAAAGCTATCCAAAGTCTGAAAAAGCCGGAAAATTTGAAGCATGTTCAAAAGCTCACGGGCTGTGTAGCAGCCTTGAGCCGATTTATATCCAGACTCGGAGAAAAAGCAATACCCTTGTACCGGCTCTTGAAAAAGTCCGATAAATTCGTGTGGGATCAGGAGGCGGATGAGGCGTTCGAGGCACTAAAGAAGCAGTTATCTGAAGCACCAGTCCTAGCGGCCCCGGGTCCTAAGGATCCCATGTTGCTATATGTAGCAGCTGGACCCCGAGCCGTTAGCGCGGTAGTTGTTGTGGAACGTAAAGAGGATGGGAAAGGTTACCCGGTTCAGAGACCGGTCTATTACGTCAGCGAGGTATTATCAGAGGCAAAGCAGCGCTATCCGCATTGGCAAAAGCTGGTTTTCGGGGTCTTTATGGCCAGCCGGAAACTAAAGCCATATTTCCAGGAACACCCCATAACAATGGTTAGTTCGATACCGATGTCGGATATCATCAGAAACTCGGATGCAACAGGAAGAATAGCCAAATGGGCAATAGAGATGGGGGATTACCACATCAACTACGAGCCCAGGTCAGCAATCAAATCTCAGGCTCTGGTCGATTTCGTTAACGATTGGACGCACACAGGCATGCCCACCATGGCTCCAAACTCCGAGTCTTGGATCATGCACTTCGATGGATCCAAGCAATACGAGGGATCAGGAGCTGGAGTGGTGCTAACATCACCCAAAGGAGACAAATTGAGTTACGTGCTACAGATTCACTTTGATTGTTCCAACAACGTGGCCGAGTATGAGGCCCTATTGCATGGCTTAAAGGTAGCCAAGGAAATGAACATTAAGAGGATACGATGCTTCGGGGATTCGGACCTTGTGGTACAGCAGGTCTCAGGAACATGGGATAGAAAAGATGCAACTATGGCAGCATACCGCAGGGAAGTTGATAGAGTTGCCGGATGTTTTTCCGGGTATGAGGTGGAGCACATAGACAGAAGAAAAAATGAGGCAGCAGATGCACTCGCCAGACTCGGCTCGCGCAGAGAGCCGGTTCCACCCAATGTTTTCCTGGATGAACTATGGCAACCATCAGTTAAAACCGAGTCTGAGGAAGAACTGGCAAATCAAGACCCGGATTTGGAGCTCGTGGCCACAGTGCGCGCTGTTCCCGAGTGGACAGAGCCGTTCTTGGCCTACCTATCACGGGGCGAGTTACCACAGCAGGAGGTATTAGCAAGACAAGTTTTGAGGCGAGCAAAAGGTTATTCTATCATCGATGGGGAGTTATACAAGAGAAGTGCAGCAGGAGTGTTTTTGCGCTGTGTAGCACCAGAAGAAGGCCGACCGATTCTCAAGGAAATTCACGAAGGCGATTGTGGGCATCATGCATCCACAAGATCCCTTTTGGCCAAAGCTTATCGACATGGATTCTTCTGGCTCACAGCCCTAGCAGATGCGGAGCGTTTGGTGGCGAGGTGTGACGGATGTCAAAGGTACGCTCGCCAAACCCACGTACCGGCTATGGAATTACGGACTATTCCGCTAACTTGGCCGTTCGCTGTTTGGGGTATGGATATGGTTGGCCCCTTTCACATGTCACCTTGCAAGAAGACACATCTTTTGGTGGCTATTGATAAGTTTACCAAGTGGGTTTAGGTTATGCCAGTTACCAATTGTGAAGCAGTTACAACTGAAGGGGAACGTAGCATAGAAAACAAAAATTTTCCTACGCGAGAGATACCCGAAAGGCCAAGATCTAATCTAGGAGACGAAGTGCAACGGGCAACAAGAGGGTTAAGGAGAACACATACCCTCGAAGACTCAAAGTGGTACGAGATCAAATCTCGTTGTTGGCGTAGTCGTACTCACACCGATCCCGATAGCGAGAAGATGGCACCGCAATCCGGCGGTGCATCCGTGATCGGTCACACGTACGGTTGATGACGACCTCCGTTCCCTCGTTCCAGCGGGGCGCGGAAGTAGAGGATCCCTCGGAACTCCAGCAGCACGACGACGTGGTGTGGTGGAGAAAAACATTGCTCAGGGCTTCGCCAAGCGCACGAACAAGTGGTGGAGCAGCGGCAGGAGGGAGGAAGAGATGACACAAGTGTGTGTAGTGTGTGGGAGAGGGAGCTCTCACCCCTCCTTTTATAGGAGGGGATGGCAGCCACGAATTTTAGGCTGCCTCCACCTCTCCCTCATCATGTGAGTGGAGTCTCCACTCAACCCACTCATTCTTCCATGAATTCCCACTCAAAATCCCAAGGGTTTTCTTTAATAAATAAATAAAACAATTTTATTTCTTTATTTTAATATTTGTTAATTCCATTAACAAACATTAACATATAATCCCTTGAGTTAGTTGTTAAATCTATTAACAACCATTTGATAAGAATCCCCTTGAACTATTTCAAAATTACTCGAAACAATTTCGGTGACTATTTCAATATTCCCCGAAACAATTTCGGTGCTGTCCAAACTTTTCTCCGATATTCCGTATCCTCTCAAATGCGTCATCGAACCTTAAGTGTGTCACCCTACGGTTCGCGAATAAGATAGACATGATCGAGACTCCTCTCCGATCAATAATCAACAGCGGGATCTGGAGATCCGTGATGACTCCTATATATTCAACGATGACTCTCGTGATCGTGTGAACCAACAACGCCGTGAACTATTCCCTTTGTCTCGCGATATTTTACTTGTCCGAGATTCGATCATTGGTATCAACCATACCTTGTTCAATCTCGTTACCGACAAGTACTCTTTTCTCGTTCCCGTGATATAACATCCTTTGTGATCATATCACGTGCTTGCAAGCGGTTTCGATGTGATATCACCGAGAGGGCCCAGAGTATATCTCTCCGTCATTTGGATGGACAAATCCCACTCTTGATCCATGATCCTCAACTAATACTTTACGAATACTTAACGACACCTTTATAGTCACCCTGTTACGGTGTGACGTTTGATGCCATCAAAGCACTCTTCCGGTATCAGTGATTGACATGATCTCATGGTCTAAGGAATAAGTTACTTCGTATGTTTGATATAACAATGTAAACTAAATGACTTGATCGCATTGCTATATTATCTTTGGGTATATGTTCATCACATCATTCTTCTAATGACATGACCCCGTTATTAATAACATCCAATGTTCATGATCAGGAAACCTTGATCATCTATTAATCAACGAGCTAGTTAAAAGAGAGGCTTTACTAGGAACCATTGTTTGTTTATTAAGCACACATGTATCAACGTTTCCGGTTAATACAATTCTAGCATGAGAAATAAACATTCATCATAAACAAGGAATAAGATAATAACCATTTTATTATTGCCTCTCGGGCATATTCCCTTCAGTCTCCCACTTGCACTAGAGTCAATAATCTAGTCTGTAAGCACTTTAACACATATGGTGTACCAGTGTTATTACCATGCTTCGCATGCGGTAAACATCATCAAAAAGATCTGAATTGTTCAGGTCCTATTGTATTTGCATGTTCTTTGCGTCTAGACGCATCACTCATTCTCTAATGAGATGGCTTTGTATATATATAGTCAATTCGTGAAAACTTAATTCCTCAGCTTAAACTGATGTCACTAACATTGTGAAAATGTAGCTTCATAGTGTTAGCATTCTTGGAAACTCACCAAGTTCCGGTGATACCTTAATTCCTCAGCTTAAACTGATGTTACTAACATTGTGAAAATGTAGCTACATAGTTTCAGCATTCTTGGAAATTCACCAAGTTCAATAAAGAACTCCTTGACACAAAATACGCTTATAATTAGTTGTCAACACAACGATATACTTTAGCCTTTGTTGTAGTATCTGTCACAATATTTTAATTTTGAAACTCTTTCAAATCCAGCATGGAACTTTCTTCCATCCTATTGTGCTACCCTTCATCACATATTTTAATTGAGATAAAATTACTTGAATAAATGACAAGACTATTAGTGTAACATATTACAACTATTATTTTGTCATTACTATATAGGAAAACATGTCCTTAGCATTTCTAAAATGACACAAGGATCTCTCCCACTGTTGTCTAATCATCATATGAATTATCCTACTATAACATTTTATAGCATAGGACTCATCTGGTTGTGTACATAGCATGGAAACATGACTTAGAAATCTCAATTTCAATGATGCTCATCATGTGTCAAAACACATGAATCTTGCTCAATTATTTTCCATGTGACAAGAACTCCTTCTTATCAATTGTATATTGACTTACTTCAATATTTCATCTATGTAATTTGGCTTCAATCATATCAGGCGCTTCAATCCATCTTTTATAGATATCGATGCCCAATATCTTCTAAGCCTTTCATCAATATGAAATCTTAACCGTGTTAATTTAAAATACATATTTTCCAATCAACCATATGTCATCTACATAAAGTATTGGAAATATGTCATAACGCTCCCACTTAATTTCTTGTAACTCTACAAGCATCTTTATCATTCATGATGGAATCAAACTCTTTTGATAACTTCATTAAGGTAAAGATTTCAACTTCGTTATGCTCACTTCAACCATTGAAGTGCGCATGCCTTTCTAGCAACCTTTTGAATTTTACAAAACTCTCAGACTGTGTCAAGTACACATCCTTGAACAAACTTCCTCGAGAGGAGAATTGGTTTTGTTATTCAACATCCATATCATAATATGTAACTTTGCTAGAACTATCTGCAAAGACTAAGCATCACTACGGAAGATCAAAATCTTGTAGTAGTGAACTCTTTGAACTTCGTCGAAAACAACTTTTCGATAAGTATCCATGTCTTTGTCGCTATATAGACCCTTTTGCTATCGTTAGGCATCATTCCTATTGAAAGGACTACCAAGTCACATACTTGATATTCATACAAGGATACTATGGCGGATATAATGACTCATAGTCAATTTTACTAAGTCAGTGCCCATCATTTGCTTCCTTTATAAGGTCCAGGTCCTTTGTTGTCAAAACAACACTTTATACTTAAACCACAAGTTGTTCAAAGTACAAAGTTTTTGGACTTTTCTGCTACAGTTCGCAAACACATTTGAAGTATCTACAACATTTGTAGTGTCTTCTACTTAGTCAAAATAGTAAACCCCGGAACAACTTCCAGTGCTGCGCTACTCTTGACATGATAACGGAGATTCTGTAATCTTGTTGAGTTTGTACCGTGCTCCCACTCACTTGTTTCGCAAGAACTACTTTCTCGAGAAATCAACCCTTTCTGACAAACAACATTTGTCTTTTGGTTCGGTGATAGGGGAAATACCCAATGTTTTATTTGGGATAACCTTATAAACATATATTTATCCTATTTTGGTTGTAAACATTTTACACATGCTATGCATACCAAAACTTAAGAAAGTGACAATTCGGGTCACTACCCAAACCATATCTTATATGTTGTCAATTTCAGCGGATCATGATGGTGCTCTTTTCAGTGTAAAAGCGGTTGTCCTTAATGTATAAACTACAAACATATAATGGCAATTTTATTAATCTTACCATGTCAAACAGGGTTTGATTTTGTCTTTTGAATACTCCAATCTAATGTGGGGTATTCGAGAAGTATAAGTTGTAGAACAATTTTGCAACTTCTCAGATGTTTTGCTAAACTTGTAACTCAAACTTTATCCTTTATGATCCAATCATAAAAACTTTATTATCTTGTTACATTGATTTTAACTTCATATTAACAACATTTTGAACCAATTCAAAATGTCAAACTCTGTTCCCTTTAAATAGATATACTCACATATCTACTTAAATCGTCGACAGAATTTTATGAAGGAAAAATTAATCCACCATACATGACTACACATAATGGACTATATACATCAATATGTATAATCTCCACTAAATTAGTCGTCCATTCTACTTTGGCCTATGAACGGAATTTTAGTCATCTTTTGGAAGAGGTCTCACAAGCGTCAATTTATTCAAAATAAAAATGACTCCGGAAGTCCATCAATATGGAGTTCCTTCATATTTTCCTTTCCGATATGAACTAAAATGGTGCTGTCACAATTTAAGTGAAACTCTTTCACGTCTTGCAACGTTTAGCATTTAGTTTTATAGATGTTTACTTTACCAACATGATTTATATTAACATATCCATCAATTATGGAATATGGTCATAGTTTGAACAATCTCATTTGTTCTCACAGAGGACTAGAACAAAATAACAATTTATTAAGTTCTTAAAATAAATCTTGAATGTTTGGTTCGATACGACAATGAACAGAATAACACTTATATTCTTGTCATAATCGATTCGACATCTATTACTAGTTCCTTTTAGGCCCTTGTATTTCTTGCATTGTGTTGCTTTGTATGACAACTCATACCAACCAATGTGGCATCAAAATACCAAAAAATACTTTGTTAACTAGTAATACATCTATAACTTGTATATCAAGTATATACTCCTGAGCTGGACTTTTCCAGTTATCTTCTTTTCTGCCATATATCTATTTGTAATTCTATTTTCAATATTCCCTTCCCTTTATAGAAGAATCATTCAACATCAAACAATGCTAGTCTTACTAGCTCATTTTCTTTGGCGTGTTAGTCATATACTATCACCCACCATACTTTGAGTTTGATTGTACTACTAATATCACCATATTAATAGTATTCTTCTAGATTCCACTCTTAGCAATTTCCAAGTAAGGTAAACTACTTTACCCATACTTATAATCCATCCCATCATAACAATTTTATGATTAAGCTACTATAGCTCGAAGGAAGGGATTTAGAGGATTTTTTTTTTTTTTTTTTTTTTTTTTTTTTTTTTAGCGCCCAACTTCTTGGAATATTCAAACTCCTAGCGTCTTCAATCATTGCATATATTCAGATAATATAAGCAAACATTGTCACGCTAAATTTGCATATATTCAGATAATATAAGCAAACATTGTCACGCTAAATTATACTCAGTCATGTTGCTACAAATAAGTTTCTAGATATCAATATATCTTTCACTTGATTGTTTCTGAAAACAACTCTTTTCAGTCCCTAAATCACCTTGATCAACAAAACATTCTTTTGAAGATAAAGTAATACGGAAGCAACCATGACTCTGGATTCTAAGTAGGAATTATTTGCTCTCTAGATTAATCAATCATTAACCACATGGAGCTAGGTAGGAAATACCAAAAATTTACAATAGGACTCAATTTTAAATTTCACTAATACGGTACCAATCTTAAATGGTATTTACCAGATCATAACAGTTATATCTCAATTAACAATCTAAGTGTAAGATAGTTATGAGGATGCCAATGACTACTACAAGTTGTGCAAATTCACTTTGATTTGTTGTTCATGATAAATAAGTTCAAGTTAATTCAAATTAAGCCATGAACTCCCACTCAAAAACAACATCCCTCTTAGTCGTCTTTAGTGATTACACGAACCAAATTCACTACACCAAAACCGATCATCACGTGAGATGATGTAGCTTCAAAGGCGAACATTGACATGTTCATCATATCATCCATATGACTCATGCTTTACCTTTCGGTTACGTGTTCCGAGGCCATGTCTGTACATGCTAGGCTCGCCAAGTAGAACCGTAGTATTGCGTGTGTTTCAAGGCCATGTCTGTACATGCTAGGATTGAAAACACCCGTTGTATGCGAACGTTGAGTCTATCACACCCGATCATCACGTGGTGTCTCGAAACGACGAACTTTCTTAACGGTGCATACTTAAGGAAGAACACATTATTATCTTGATATTAAGTGAGAGGGATCATCTTATAATGCTACCGTCTCTATCTAAGCAAAACAAGATGCATAAAAGGATTAACATCACAAACATCACATGTAAGGATAACGTGATATGATATGGTCCTCCTTGCACTTGATCTCCATCATGTGCATCATGGTATGATCTCCATCATTCCACCGGCGTGGTACCAAGTACCATGGCACCCAATCCTTATTGTCCATCAAGAAGAAGACAATCATATGGATACCTTCCGGTATATCAATAATTTACAAAATAGATCATCTCATAATCAAATTTGTAATATTGACCATATCACATCACATGCCCAGCAAAAACTAGTTAGACGCCTCTAATTTATTTTTGCATATTTTACGTGGCTTAGGGCTTTCGATGATAGAACCGTTCATACCTACGAACATCAACCACAACGTTGATAAACACATTTTTAGCAACCCTTCTAAGATTAGATCTTAACTATAGTAGGAGAAACGGACACCCCCTCAGTCACAAGTGAGACAATTCTCGCGTACATGGTACACGTAAACTTAGTCCGGGGCAGCTTCATCCTACTATGCCACTAAGATCATAAAATACTCAAGGAGGCAATAACATGATCATCAACGCCCACATACTCATATGTGTTCTACCCGTACAAAACATCTACGCATAGATCCGGCTCTGATACCACTGAAGGGGAACGTAGCATAGAAAACAAAAATTTTCCTACGCGAGAGATACCCGAAAGGCCAAGATCTAATCTAGGAGACGAAGTGCAACGGGCAACAAGAGGGTTAAGGAGAACACATACCCTCGAAGACTCAAAGTGGTACGAGATCAAATCTCGTTGTTGGCGTAGTCGTACTCACACCGATCCCGATAGCGAGAAGATGGCACCGCAATCCGGCGGTGCATCCGTGATCGGTCACACGTACGGTTGATGACGACCTCCGTTCCCTCGTTCCAGCGGGGCGCGGAAGTAGAGGATCCCTCGGAACTCCAGCAGCACGACGACGTGGTGTGGTGGAGAAAAACATTGCTCAGGGCTTCGCCAAGCGCACGAACAAGTGGTGGAGCAGCGGCAGGAGGGAGGAAGAGATGACACAAGTGTGTGTAGTGTGTGGGAGAGGGAGCTCTCACCCCTCCTTTTATAGGAGGGGATGGCAGCCACGAATTTTAGGCTGCCTCCACCTCTCCCTCATCATGTGAGTGGAGTCTCCACTCAACCCACTCATTCTTCCATGAATTCCCACTCAAAATCCCAAGGGTTTTCTTTAATAAATAAATAAAACAATTTTATTTCTTTATTTTAATATTTGTTAATTCCATTAACAAACATTAACATATAACCCCTTGAGTTAGTTGTTAAATCTATTAACAACCATTTGATAAGAATCCCCTTGAACTATTTCAAAATTACTCGAAACAATTTCGGTGACTATTTCAATATTCCCCGAAACAATTTCGGTGCTGTCCAAACTTTTCTCCGATATTCCGTATCCTCTCAAATGCGTCATCGAACCTTAAGTGTGTCACCCTACGGTTCGCGAATAAGATAGACATGATCGAGACTCCTCTCCGATCAATAATCAACAGCGGGATCTGGAGATCCGTGATGACTCCTATATATTCAACGATGACTCTCGTGATCGTGTGAACCAACAACGCCGTGAACTATTCCCTTTGTCTCGCGATATTTTACTTGTCGAGATTCGATCATTGGTATCAACCATACCTTGTTCAATCTCGTTACCGACAAGTACTCTTTTCTCGTTCCCGTGATATAACATCCTTTGTGATCATATCACGTGCTTGCAAGCGGTTTCGATGTGATATCACCGAGAGGGCCCAGAGTATATCTCTCCGTCATTTGGATGGACAAATCCCACTCTTGATCCATGATCCTCAACTAATACTTTACGAATACTTAACGACACCTTTATAGTCACCCTGTTACGGTGTGACGTTTGATGCCATCAAAGCACTCTTCCGGTATCAGTGATTGACATGATCTCATGGTCTAAGGAATAAGTTACTTCGTATGTTTGATATAACAATGTAAACTAAATGACTTGATCGCATTGCTATATTATCTTTGGGTATATGTTCATCACATCATTCTTCTAATGACATGACCCCGTTATTAATAACATCCAATGTTCATGATCAGGAAACCTTGATCATCTATTAATCAACGAGCTAGTTAAAAGAGAGGCTTTACTAGGAACCATTGTTTGTTTATTAAGCACACATGTATCAACGTTTCCGGTTAATACAATTCTAGCATGAGAAATAAACATTCATCATAAACAAGGAATAAGATAATAACCATTTTATTATTGCCTCTCGGGCATATTCCCTTCAGTCTCCCACTTGCACTAGAGTCAATAATCTAGTCTGTAAGCACTTTAACACCTATGGTGTACCAGTGTTATTACCATGCTTCGCATGCGGTAAACATCATCAAAAAGATCTGAACTGTTCAGGTCCTATTGTATTTGCATGTTCTTTGCGTCTAGACGCATCACTCATTCTCTAATGAGATGGCTTTGTATATATATAGTCAATTCGTGAAAACTTAATTCCTCAGCTTAAACTGATGTCACTAACATTGTGAAATATGTAGCTTCATAGTGTTAGCATTCTTGGAAACTCACCAAGTTCCGGTGATACCTTAATTCCTCAGCTTAAACTGATGTTACTAACATTGTGAAAATGTAGCTACATAGTTTCAGCATTCTTGGAAATTCACCAAGTTCAATAAAGAACTCCTTGACACAAAATACGCTTATAATTAGTTGTCAACACAACGATATACTTTAGCCTTTGTTGTAGTATCTGTCACAATATTTTAATTTTGAAACTCTTTCAAATCCAGCATGGAACTTTCTTCCATCCTATTGTGCTACCCTTCATCACATATTTTAATTGAGATAAAATTACTTGAATAAATGACAAGACTATTAGTGTAACATATTACAACTATTATTTTGTCATTACTATATAGGAAAACATGTCCTTAGCATTTCTAAAATGACACAAGGATCTCTCCCACTGTTGTCTAATCATCATATGAATTATCCTACTATAACATTTTATAGCATAGGACTCATCTGGTTGTGTACATAGCATGGAAACATGACTTAGAAATCTCAATTTCAATGATGCTCATCATGTGTCAAAACACATGAATCTTGCTCAATTATTTTCCATGTGACAAGAACTCCTTCTTATCAATTGTATATTGACTTACTTCAATATTTCATCTATGTAATTTGGCTTCAATCATATCAGGCGCTTCAATCCATCTTTTATAGATATCGATGCCCAATATCTTCTAAGCCTTTCATCAATATGAAATCTTAACCGTGTTAATTTAAAATACATATTTTCCAATCAACCATATGTCATCTACATAAAGTATTGGAAATATGTCATAACGCTCCCACTTAATTTCTTGTAACTCTACAAGCATCTTTATCATTCATGATGGAATCAAACTCTTTTGATAACTTCATTAAGGTAAAGATTTCAACTTCGTTATGCTCACTTCAACCATTGAAGTGCGCATGCCTTTCTAGCAACCTTTTGAATTTTACAAAACTCTCAGACTGTGTCAAGTACACATCCTTGAACAAACTTCCTCGAGAGGAGAATTGGTTTTGTTATTCAACATCCATATCATAATATGTAACTTTGCTAGAACTATCTGCAAAGACTAAGCATCACTACGGAAGATCAAAATCTTGTAGTAGTGAACTCTTTGAACTTCGTCGAAAACAACTTTTCGATAAGTATCCATGTCTTTGTCGCTATATAGACCCTTTTGCTATCGTTAGGCATCATTCCTATTGAAAGGACTACCAAGTCACATACTTGATATTCATACAAGGATACTATGGCGGATATAATGACTCATAGTCAATTTTACTAAGTCAGTGCCCATCATTTGCTTCCTTTATAAGGTCCAGGTCCTTTGTTGTCAAAACAACACTTTATACTTAAACCACAAGTTGTTCAAAGTACAAAGTTTTTGGACTTTTCTGCTACAGTTCGCAAACACATTTGAAGTATCTACAACATTTGTAGTGTCTTCTACTTAGTCAAAATAGTAAACCCCGGAACAACTTCCAGTGCTGCGCTACTCTTGACATGATAACGGAGATTCTGTAATCTTGTTGAGTTTGTACCGTGCTCCCACTCACTTGTTTCGCAAGAACTACTTTCTCGAGAAATCAACCCTTTCTGACAAACAACATTTGTCTTTTGGTTCGGTGATAGGGGAAATACCCAATGTTTTATTTGGGATAACCTTATAAACATATATTTATCCTATTTTGGTTGTAAACATTTTACACATGCTATGCATACCAAAACTTAAGAAAGTGACAATTCGGGTCACTACCCAAACCATATCTTATATGTTGTCAATTTCAGCGGATCATGATGGTGCTCTTTTCAGTGTAAAAGCGGTTGTCCTTAATGTATAAACTACAAACATATAATGGCAATTTTATTAATCTTACCATGTCAAACAGGGTTTGATTTTGTCTTTTGAATACTCCAATCTAATGTGGGGTATTCGAGAAGTATAAGTTGTAGAACAATTTTGCAACTTCTCAGATGTTTTGCTAAACTTGTAACTCAAACTTTATCCTTTATGATCCAATCATAAAAACTTTATTATCTTGTTACATTGATTTTAACTTCATATTAACAACATTTTGAACCAATTCAAAATGTCAAACTCTGTTCCCTTTAAATAGATATACTCACATATCTACTTAAATCGTCGACAGAATTTTATGAAGGAAAAATTAATCCACCATACATGACTACACATAATGGACTATATACATCAATATGTATAATCTCCACTAAATTAGTCGTCCATTCTACTTTGGCCTATGAACGGAATTTTAGTCATCTTTTGGAAGAGGTCTCACAAGCGTCAATTTATTCAAAATAAAAATGACTCCGGAAGTCCATCAATATGGAGTTCCTTCATATTTTCCTTTCCGATATGAACTAAAATGGTGCTGTCACAATTTAAGTGAAACTCTTTCACGTCTTGCAACGTTTAGCATTTAGTTTTATAGATGTTTACTTTACCAACATGATTTATATTAACATATCCATCAATTATGGAATATGGTCATAGTTTGAACAATCTCATTTGTTCTCACAGAGGACTAGAACAAAATAACAATTTATTAAGTTCTTAAAATAAATCTTGAATGTTTGGTTCGATACGACAATGAACAGAATAACACTTATATTCTTGTCATAATCGATTCGACATCTATTACTAGTTCCTTTTAGGCCCTTGTATTTCTTGCATTGTGTTGCTTTGTATGACAACTCATACCAACCAATGTGGCATCAAAATACCAAAAAATACTTTGTTAACTAGTAATACATCTATAACTTGTATATCAAGTATATACTCCTGAGCTGGACTTTTCCAGTTATCTTCTTTTCTGCCATATATCTATTTGTAATTCTATTTTCAATATTCCCTTCCCTTTATAGAAGAATCATTCAACATCAAACAATGCTAGTCTTACTAGCTCATTTTCTTTGGCGTGTTAGTCATATACTATCACCCACCATACTTTGAGTTTGATTGTACTACTAATATCACCATATTAATAGTATTCTTCTAGATTCCACTCTTAGCAATTTCCAAGTAAGGTAAACTACTTTACCCATACTTATAATCCATCCCATCATAACAATTTTATGATTAAGCTACTATAGCTCGAAGGAAGGGATTTAGAGGATTTTTTTTTTTTTTTTTTTTTTTTTTTTTAGCGCCCAACTTCTTGGAATATTCAAACTCCTAGCGTCTTCAATCATTGCATATATTCAGATAATATAAGCAAACATTGTCACGCTAAATTTGCATATATTCAGATAATATAAGCAAACATTGTCACGCTAAATTATACTCAGTCATGTTGCTACAAATAAGTTTCTAGATATCAATATATCTTTCACTTGATTGTTTCTGAAAACAACTCTTTTCAGTCCCTAAATCACCTTGATCAACAAAACATTCTTTTGAAGATAAAGTAATACGGAAGCAACCATGACTCTGGATTCTAAGTAGGAATTATTTGCTCTCTAGATTAATCAATCATTAACCACATGGAGCTAGGTAGGAAATACCAAAAATTTACAATAGGACTCAATTTTAAATTTCACTAATACGGTACCAATCTTAAATGGTATTTACCAGATCATAACAGTTATATCTCAATTAACAATCTAAGTGTAAGATAGTTATGAGGATGCCAATGACTACTACAAGTTGTGCAAATTCACTTTGATTTGTTGTTCATGATAAATAAGTTCAAGTTAATTCAAATTAAGCCATGAACTCCCACTCAAAAACAACATCCCTCTTAGTCGTCTTTAGTGATTACACGAACCAAATTCACTACACCAAAACCGATCATCACGTGAGATGATGTAGCTTCAAAGGCGAACATTGACATGTTCATCATATCATCCATATGACTCATGCTTTACCTTTCGGTTACGTGTTCCGAGGCCATGTCTGTACATGCTAGGCTCGCCAAGTAGAACCGTAGTATTGCGTGTGTTTCAAGGCCATGTCTGTACATGCTAGGATTGAAAACACCCGTTGTATGCGAACGTTGAGTCTATCACACCCGATCATCACGTGGTGTCTCGAAACGACGAACTTTCTTAACGGTGCATACTTAAGGAAGAACACATTATTATCTTGATATTAAGTGAGAGGGATCATCTTATAATGCTACCGTCTCTATCTAAGCAAAACAAGATGCATAAAAGGATTAACATCACAAACATCACATGCAAGGATAACGTGATATGATATGGTCCTCCTTGCACTTGATCTCCATCATGTGCATCATGGTATGATCTCCATCATTCCACCGGCGTGGTACCAAGTACCATGGCACCCAATCCTTATTGTCCATCAAGAAGAAGACAATCATATGGATACCTTCCGGTATATCAATAATTTACAAAATAGATCATCTCATAATCAAATTTGTAATATTGACCATATCACATCACATGCCCAGCAAAAACTAGTTAGACGCCTCTAATTTATTTTTGCATATTTTACGTGGCTTAGGGCTTTCGATGATAGAACCGTTCATACCTACGAACATCAACCACAACGTTGATAAACACATTTTTAGCAACCCTTCTAAGATTAGATCTTAACTATAGTAGGAGAAACGGACACCCCCTCAGTCACAAGTGAGACAATTCTCGCGTACATGGTACACGTAAACTTAGTCCGGGGCAGCTTCATCCTACTATGCCACTAAGATCATAAAATACTCAAGGAGGCAATAACATGATCATCAACGCCCACATACTCATATGTGTTCTACCCGTACAAAACATCTACGCATAGATCCGGCTCTGATACCACTGAAGGGGAACGTAGCATAGAAAACAAAAATTTTCCTACGCGAGAGATACCCGAAAGGCCAAGATCTAATCTAGGAGACGAAGTGCAACGGGCAACAAGAGGGTTAAGGAGAACACATACCCTCGAAGACTCAAAGTGGTACGAGATCAAATCTCGTTGTTGGCGTAGTCGTACTCACACCGATCCCGATAGCGAGAAGATGGCACCGCAATCCGGCGGTGCATCCGTGATCGGTCACACGTACGGTTGATGACGACCTCCGTTCCCTCGTTCCAGCGGGGCGCGGAAGTAGAGGATCCCTCGGAACTCCAGCAGCACGACGACGTGGTGTGGTGGAGAAAAACATTGCTCAGGGCTTCGCCAAGCGCACGAACAAGTGGTGGAGCAGCGGCAGGAGGGAGGAAGAGATGACACAAGTGTGTGTAGTGTGTGGGAGAGGGAGCTCTCACCCCTCCTTTTATAGGAGGGGATGGCAGCCACGAATTTTAGGCTGCCTCCACCTCTCCCTCATCATGTGAGTGGAGTCTCCACTCAACCCACTCATTCTTCCATGAATTCCCACTCAAAATCCCAAGGGTTTTCTTTAATAAATAAATAAAACAATTTTATTTCTTTATTTTAATATTTGTTAATTCCATTAACAAACATTAACATATAACCCCTTGAGTTAGTTGTTAAATCTATTAACAACCATTTGATAAGAATCCCCTTGAACTATTTCAAAATTACTCGAAACAATTTCGGTGACTATTTCAATATTCCCCGAAACAATTTCGGTGCTGTCCAAACTTTTCTCCGATATTCCGTATCCTCTCAAATGCGTCATCGAACCTTAAGTGTGTCACCCTACGGTTCGCGAATAAGATAGACATGATCGAGACTCCTCTCCGATCAATAATCAACAGCGGGATCTGGAGATCCGTGATGACTCCTATATATTCAACGATGACTCTCGTGATCGTGTGAACCAACAACGCCGTGAACTATTCCCTTTGTCTCGCGATATTTTACTTGTCCGAGATTCGATCATTGGTATCAACCATACCTTGTTCAATCTCGTTACCGACAAGTACTCTTTTCTCGTTCCCGTGATATAACATCCTTTGTGATCATATCACGTGCTTGCAAGCGGTTTCGATGTGATATCACCGAGAGGGCCCAGAGTATATCTCTCCGTCATTTGGATGGACAAATCCCACTCTTGATCCATGATCCTCAACTAATACTTTACGAATACTTAACGACACCTTTATAGTCACCCTGTTACGGTGTGACGTTTGATGCCATCAAAGCACTCTTCCGGTATCAGTGATTGACATGATCTCATGGTCTAAGGAATAAGTTACTTCGTATGTTTGATATAACAATGTAAACTAAATGACTTGATCGCATTGCTATATTATCTTTGGGTATATGTTCATCACATCATTCTTCTAATGACATGACCCCGTTATTAATAACATCCAATGTTCATGATCAGGAAACCTTGATCATCTATTAATCAACGAGCTAGTTAAAAGAGAGGCTTTACTAGGAACCATTGTTTGTTTATTAAGCACACATGTATCAACGTTTCCGGTTAATACAATTCTAGCATGAGAAATAAACATTCATCATAAACAAGGAATAAGATAATAACCATTTTATTATTGCCTCTCGGGCATATTCCCTTCAACAACAGTTAAGTTCCTGAAAAGAATTATCTATCGGTTCGGGTATCCCCACAGCATAATTACCGACAATGGAACCAACATGTCCCTTGGTGAGATGGGGAAGTTCTGTGGCAACAATGGAATCCGGCTTGACGTAGCATCAGTGGCTCATCCACAGGCCAATGGACAAGTGGAGAGGGCAAATCAGGAGTTGCTTCATGGACTAAAGCCACGACTGCGAGTCCCGTGCATCAGAGCTGCTGGTGCATGGGTTGAAGAACTACCTTCCGTGGTTTGGGGTATCAACACTACACCTAACAGATCTACTCAGATGACACCGTTCTTCATGGTTTATGGTGCGGAAGCGGTGTTGCCGAGTGATATTATTCATGATTCACCTCGAGTATCAGCTTACGTCGAGGTGGAGAACGAGAAGACCCGGCAGGACGCCGTAGATATGTTAGAAGAACAAAGGGAACAAGCACTGGAAAGATCAGCCATATATCAGCAAGATTTACGGAGGTATCATAGCCGGCGCGTGAAAACCCGGGTCTTTCAGGAAGGAGACCTGGTTCTACGCCTGGTACAGTCAAACGAAGGAAAACACAAGTTATCACCTCCATGGGAAGGACCATTTATCATAAGTCGGAATCTGCACAACGGATCATATTACTTGATAGACGCAAGGGAAGAGTCGGCTACAGTTAACGACACCGCTCATACCACTTCATCTATGCAAGAAAGAGACAGACCATGGAACGTGGCTCAGCTACGTCCCTACTATACTTAGTACAGACTATATTGGCAAGAGGAATTGCACGATGTAACAGGAAGCAGGTCTCAGACGCACTCTTTTCCTATCTAGGGTACCCTTGGGGACTGGATGGGTTTTTAATGAGGCGGCTTGCTGACCTAACTTTCTCATATCAAATAAAGAGGTGGTTATTCGTACGTTCTTCACTCTTAGTATGTTGCATATATTCAGGTCTTGGGGGCTGATTGCTCGAATAGCACAGTTACAAACCCAATGACCCGGCCTTGATGCCTATTAGTTATAAGGGCCGATTACTCGCAAACGAGTACGGCTGCAATCTTATAACCGGACAAAGGAGCCAAATTTTCTTGACTTTTCTTACTTAAGCTCGATGTGACTCGCACTAAAGTGGCATGATTTGCTCGCTTACGATTACAATCAGCCATGAAGCCCAATGGGACTTGCCTGATCCTGTTTTCGTATAGACGTAACAACATGATATCCACGCGAAAGCCGGCTTATAGTACAAGATAGTCAAAAGGGTCATCCAAACCACAAGTTATGCAGAGTACATGGCTAACAGCCGGAAACTCAACGTTTATCAAGCATAACTTCAATACCTATGTGAAACGGCTCTGGGTTTGGGCTTAGCAGCAAACAACTTGTTCTCTTGGAAAGACCACACATCCCAGACTCGGAATTTCGGGTCTTGAGGACTGAGGGTTTTGAAAAAGAAAAAGTTGCTTAGTTGCTAAAACTCAAAAAACCCAAACATCCGAGTCTTGGGGACTTGGGGACTTAGACAAAAGTCCGCTTGTCAAAACCCATGAAACTCGGAAACCGAGTCTCACAAAAGGAACCATAAAGAAAGTCGGATATCAAGAACAAGTGGGGTCAAAAGAAGATAAATTTAAAATCATCCAAACGTTCAAAAGAGGCACACGGTGTATCAAGAACTTAAAGTGCATTACAAATTTCGGTACTAGTATCAAAGGTGCACAGGCGCATCATCAAAAAATGATTGTTTAAACGGCCCATTGGCCGATTGACGCATACGAAACGGCATCAGGTAGCAGGTATCACTCGGCATTCTGGGCTGCGGCATCCATCTTCTCCTTGCCCTTGCTATTACCCTTGGTAGCAGCAGCACCCGGATCAGCAGCAGTGCCGGCTCGCGCAGGAGGAGGGACGACTGGTGTGGAGGTAGCAGGCGTAGAATCAGCTTCAGCCTTCTTCTTTGCGGCTTCCTCCCTCAACTTGGCAGCTTCCTCCTTCCATCGGGCTAACATATCGTAGGGCTTGGGAAGATCCGACTTAACCGCTTCACCATCAGCATCATATGCAGGGACAATGGAACTGACATCCAAGCCGTCAGCAATCACGCTGGCCGGGTAACGGACTTCCTTCTGGATGGCCTTGAAATCCTTCGCGGAAAACTTGGACCCATCACGGTTGAATTCCGGAAACCCGCCCATAAGCTTGGCTGGCTCGAGCTTAGGAAAATAAGCCTTAGCCAGCGCAAGCCCCCGGGTTACTCCAACCCGGCAGGACGAGCGCTTCGAATGCCAAATCCACTCGGGAATAGTGGAGCAGGCGTCCAGCATTCTCTTCAGGTCGACATGCCCAACACCCGGCCACCGTAGTTCTTGAAGGATCCATTTGGTTCCGGCACATAGCTGCCGGATAACGCTCTTGATGGTTTTCAGCCTGGCAATATCATCTTCGTCCGGCATTACTTCATACGGACCTGCAGAAAGAAATGGAAACACGAGTAAGGAAACCCCGGCTATTTATCAGAAGGATAACCCGGATTATGAATATTATGCTAAGAATCATACCGAGCAAAGCGCGATACGTATCAGCAATATGAACAGAAAGGTTCGTTAGATTATCTTCTGCTGTATGAGCCCTCCTCCTATACTTCCTTGTGATCTTCCCACTCTTCTTGGCCTCAGCTTCGGCCGCCTCACGCAGAGCCACCTCCTTCTCAACGAGCTTGGTGGCCTTTGCCAATTTCTTCTCAGATTGGGTCACGAAGGACTGCACGGACGCAAGGAAGGGTTAGCCGGGTAAAAGGCAAGCTATCAGTCGGTTATACCGTAAAGTTCCAAGCAAATTATCAATCAATTCACTCGGAACTTGGGGACTAGATAAGGACACAAGCAATATTATTCGGGTTTACCTCGTGTTTGGCTATTAAAGCCTCCAAGATATTTTCTTCATCAGCCCTCAAGGTGTGCAGGGCTTCGAGCATCTGGGCAAACGTCATGTCTTCGGGTCGGACACCAGAAGAGCCGGCAGCTTGGTCGCTTGGTCGGTGAACTTTCCCCGACTTTGGGGTCGAGACCCGGACGGTCTGGGTATCCGGGTTTGGAGAACCCATCCTCGTGTCCGGGACCTCGATCTCCTCGTCCACTGCTTCGGATGACTCTGGAGACCCGGCGGCCTGGTGAACTGGATCGCCCAAGGGGCCTTGTTCCTGGTTGTTCTCAGCGTCACCGCCAGTCGCGGCGTCCATGTTATCAGTCGGCCCCTCCGTCTCCCGGTTATCCGTCTCTATGTTCTCCGGGTCACTGATCGTGACTCGGGCGCTAAGGAAAAGAGAGGAATAGTCAACAACAACGGATGAAAATGATCAAGTGCGTGAGGATATCATACAGCGGAGACTTACCCGGTGTTCACAGCGTAATCCGGCGGGAGTTCACTGCTGGAAGCCTATGAGATTGTCATAGGAGCTGATAGCGGAACCCTGAGCTGCCCGGCCAAAGGATGGTTGGGGGAGGGGTGACGTCGAGGAGATTTGGAGGGGCGAGATATCCGGACAGAGATAAGGAGGAGATCTTCTCCGCAATATCAGGATCAGTTATCGAGTAAAGTAAGCAGGGTCTTCGACATTCTTATCAGAGCGTTGACCCGGAAAGAGTAAAGAAGGACTTAGAGAAAGCCGGGTTACTATATGGCCACCTTGGAGTTAGGCCTAGCTGTTTATCAAAGCACCTTAACCCGGCCTCTTTGGATTTGTACGTCTGATATTTTTACAGGGAATAGCAAGCGCTTCAAGGAGGATCCCGTGAAGCCCAGGCTATTCTGGGGACTACTGATGGAGGGATGATAACCCGGTAGACCAACGCCAAGGTGTAACTCGGCCCAAAGGACACCGGGTGAGATCCGGCTAAGGATAAAGGAACTTGTAGAAGGCCCAAGTTTGTGGACCTGGTAACCCGGATTGTGGGTTACGGTAAGGAAAGTTAGGGTTTTGTGTGCGGTGTCCGGGTAGGATTCAGGGTGCGCCTTGGAGGGCAAGCCAGGGGGTCCTGGTGCTTTATAAGTCGTCCCCTAGGTCTAGTTCAGGGAGATCCAAGAGTTCGAGCAATATCGCTAGGTATCGAGTATCCAGTGTAACACGAGAGTTGAGATTAATATATCGAGATCGGAGACTCGGCGACTTGCTTGCCGGCTACCAGATCGCATATCATCATGTTTTCCTCTGAGCTAAACCCTCTCCCAAACACCAGTGTCGTCTTGCCCCAAGATAAGTTACCCCCGGTAACGTCTGCCGTGATTATCCCACGACACTATGAAATTGTGGTGTTTGTTTGGAACCATCTAGGTCTCATGGTGATAGCGTGGGGTTACCTAGATGGGGAAATGTGAACTCTAAGGAGTGCTTTTTGTAGCCCTATGCAATGATTGGGGTTTGTTATCCGACCGGAGATTGATTCGGAGTAGCGTGAAGAGAGATATTTATGCATTCAATTATGTTATTATTGTTGAGAGTGTCCACTAGTGAAAGTATGATCCCTAGACCTTGTTTCTAAGCATTGAAACACCATTTTCAACCAGTTCTGCTACATGTTTGCTTGCTGCCATTTTTATTTCAGACTGCTATTGTCACTTATAATCATCCATATTACTTGCATTCCAATCTCTCTTCGCCAAACTGGTGCACCTATATAACTGACAATTTTATTAGGTGTGTTGGGGACACAAGAGACTTTTTTCTATCGTAATTGCAGGGTTGCTTGAGAGGGATATCTTTGACCTCTTCCTCATGAGTTCGATAAACCGTGGGTAATCCAGTTAAGGGAAACTTGCTGCTATTCTACAAACCTCTGCACTTGGAGGCCCAACACTTTATACAAGAATAGAAGTGTGCGTAGTCATCAAAGTTGTTCTTACTTTTGTTGGATTGAATTGGAATCATGAGGTTTCTTGATGATTGTGTTTAGTATAATCTCTATAGTGCTAAGGTGAAAGTGCGGGTGTTGTAGATTGATTAGAAAGATATTATTCAAGAGATAGGTTGTGGTGTTTATTAGTATTATCTTTGGGTGCCCAAAGTGACAAGGATAGGGTGTTCTTTGACAGGAACGTGAACTTTGAGGTGTGCTTGTGTAGCCCTACTCGATTCTCATGCTATTTGATTCACGAGGGACGGTTTCCGAGCTATGTCTTTCATGCATGTTGTTAAAGGAAGTGTCATATGTTTAATTATGGTAATGTTGTTGAGAGTTTCCACTAGTGAAAGAATGATCCCTAGGCCTTGTTTTCCACCATTACTATATCGTTTTCATTCAGTTTTACTACTCGTTTTCTTGTTGACATTTTTGTTACAGATTTCATAACTTTATTTTACCATCCATATTACCCATATTTTATTATCTCTTCACCAAACTAGTGCACCTATACAACTGACAATTGTATTAGGTGTGTTGGGACACAAGAGACTTCTTGTATCTTAATTGCAGGGTTGCTTGAGAGAGATACACTCAACCTATACCTCCCTGAGTTCGATAAACCTTGGGTTGCTCACTTACGGGAAATTTGCTACTGTCCTATAAACCTCTGCGCTTGGAGGCCCAACACAATCTACAAGATTAGTAACATGTTGTAGACATCAGAGTTTTTAGGAGTCTTCTCCCAATTAGATCTACCTTCTGATTACCCTCTCTCTCTCATGTGTTGAGAACTCCACCTTTATATAAACCCGCGGCGTCTAGTCCTAGACGGCGAAGCGATGCAGAACTGGTCCTAGCATATATGTGAAAACTCTCAGAGGGGTAACAAGTGAGACACTTACTCTGCTCGATGCAATGAGTCTGCAACCTCCTCGCCCACTGGCTTGTGCGTGCAGATTTTCAACATGCTTCATCGACATCGTCACCAACATCTCTTCCGCTACTACGGTGTTTGGTACACGATCTCGAGAACTAGATCCTGGAATCTTTATTCGCGTGTATTTTCACAGATAGATCTTGGCAATTGCGTAGCATGCATGGCGATTCTTTTTTAAAAATTTCGTTGCACAACCGAGCACATATCTCTGTTGCCAATGTTTTGAATGTTCCATATGTTTGTTGTGTTCTAGTGAAATATTGGAATCAATTAATCATGAAAAATAATAATAATGTTTTATATTGTAACATTAAGAGGTGAGATAAGATGCTTTTGCAATTTTTATGAACATGCACTTATGTGTACAACATATTTGGCCAATCAACATAAGTAGTTATGATAAGATAGTTATAGCATAGCAAAGAAAACAAAATTCATCAATGCAAGATAGAGGGTGAATGATGGGGACACGAGGTTTAAATTTAGTTCTTGACGGTTCTAAAAAAACATTGGTGAAAAGATGCCCACAAATTAATAAGAATGAGATGAATGAAATCTACATAGTTCTATAATTCCGCGGGGCAAGAGCACCACTATGCTTTTGTTTAAATTTTGTTATATATTGAAACTTACTTGTAAACAGGTTGCTCATGATTTTCTTTACATTCTCATATGGGTCAACTAACATCTTTAGGACTAATACAAGGAATAAGTGATATAAAGTGGTTAAAAAGATGATACCGGCTCAGCTCAAGAAAAAAGAAGCTTACAGGAGCTAATCGGCGAGTAAAAACCATGTTTCCCATTCGGGGATAAGCAAGATAATAATGTGTGTGTTCTTAAGCTTAGTTTTTTTTTGGAATTCTACTTTTTTGCCCCCACTTCGCTTAGTTTTCCTCCTCGGTGCCCCACGGTCTTAGTTTTCCTCACATTTGCGCCACTATGCTCTACAAAGCCGCGCAAAGGTGCGGAACAGTTGTTACCGTCGGGTCCAGGTCGTTGACCGTTCAACGAACCAAGTCTTCACGTTTGCAGTGCATGCACGTCCATTTTGCTCCACGTCCCGATACAGATTGAATGGTGCTGCCCTCTCTCTCTCTCCCCCTCCCCACCCCCGGTCGGCAAAAGGCTGTGTTGCCGCCTATGTTGCGGGCTTGCCGCTCCTTTGATCCGCCGCCTTCATTTCTCTTTTGCCTAGTCTATTCGGCTGCACGCTGAATCTGACTAGTTGAATCAACGCCTCGCTCCCGTGCACTCCCCGGTCGCCATTACTAATGGTCCAGCCGCAGACGTTTAGAAAAACGGAAATTTTTCTCCCCATTGCGCTCATCGTCCACTAAACTCCATCTTCTATCATTTCCACTCCACAGTCCTTTAATATTTCCATGCCTCATGGTGGTGGCTGTGGTGGCTGCTCCGCTCTCGATTGCAATGGCTCAAACCAGCGCCAATGGATCACCTATCACTTATTTCTTGCCTTGTCCAGGGTCGAGTACCACACCACACAGTAGGCAAGAGAGTCCACTGAGGAGAAACAACTCATGGATACTCTGGTCGCTTCTGTGGTCGACCTAGTTTGTCGAGTTATAGAGCAAGGCCCAGTGTCCTGAATTTGCAGAGGCCCATGGCGAACTATAAACTGATCCTTGCAATAGCAACATAGTAAATAAAAATTGCATGCATACATATAATCTATGCATTTCATTTCAGTTAAACATCAAACTAAATATCAGCTAAGCTTATATGAGAAAATGGCATGGTAATAAAACTCGACCAGAACAATAGAGGAGTTACGCGTACTCTAGGAGAACCAGCTAAGCTTATATGTTAAATTTTGCAAAAAATAATAATATATATATATTGGTCTATTCGCTCACTTTTTAGCATCCACCTTGACTGACATCGTTTCAAATCTAGAGCCAAAACTACACACCTTAAATGTAGATACATCATATTTTGTAGATTATTTTTTAATTAAAACAAAATGTGATGTCTTATAACAGAGTCAAGTAATTATTTCATAAAATGAATTCGATTTTATGTAAGAATAAAATGAAATACAAGTAAATATAAATCATGAATTTTAGTCAGCCAACTATAGTATTTATATTTTTTTTAAGTGTTTTACAAGCCAGAAGTGGAGTGGCCGTTTGTGAATTCTCCTATTCCTCGGTACTTCTCCGTAAGGTCATCTCCAACTCTCTCTAAACTGAACACGAAATATGTCGGTTTTGATCCGTTTGGAGAGGTCCATGGACACGAGAGAGGCCCATGCCCATTTGGGGTGGGTGCACACAACTGCCCCTCTAATTTTGATTCAGGGCTAGGCATTTTTTGTCGTTTTCCAAATTTTCTTCTTTTAGAAATCAATACAATTTAAAATCAAGAAATTTTAAATAGTTTAAAACGATATAAACACCATAGTTCAGAATTGAACAACATAGTTCACACAACGAAATAAATAAAAATAAAAATAGTAGAAGATGACTACTGGTTTGCTAGGTGTGTCATATGATCAACCAAATCATCTAAACTTGGTTGTGCGTATCCCGATCACATATCTCACGATGCACATGGAGGAATTGTTGAAGCGTTGACGGCCAAGGCTCGAGCGCAATCAATTTACTGAAATTCCCAGCCCTGATCATAGAGGTTCTCATGACGCTACTCCTCTACTATCATATTGTGCATGATCACACACAGTCAGTCGTCACCTTCCAAATCGTCTCGTTACTTCATGTTTTACCAGAGTGCTTAACAAGATCCCAATGAGATCATAACACACCAAATACTTGCTCCACGTACTTCCTAGCAGCCTCTTGTTGTTGAGTACACCGACGATTTTTCTCTTCTTCAGGATTGTCTTAGCACTCATGATATATATACCTTCGGCGGCACAATCGTCTCACGACCGGGAAAAAAGGGGCCTTTGGATTAATGGATTTTCATAGGAATAATGGAGGATCCAATCAATAGTTTTTTTTTCCCTAATAAAGGCCTCTAGATCAAACGAATGACACCTCCAAATTCTTATAGATTGCATTTCTACGCCCCAATCTCATACGAATTTCAGCATTCACTCTAATATTTTTTAGACTTGTTCGCGTAAGATCGAGTCGGTTTTCATGTCTCGCATCCAAATGATCATTTGTACCGTTTCTCTGTTTTTCACCATATTTCTGTTTTTTCAAATCCGGTGTTTACTAATCCTGTGATCCGGGCGGAAGAGAACGTGGGCAGTCCAATCCAGCGCCGAATTCGCAGCGCGTGTTACAGAACACAATCATGATGCGCTCCGGGGAACGATCTCGATCGCGGTTCTTTTATCACACCTCGTGAATGCAAAACTCCGAGGACGAGGCGGAACAGAGTAGTACTAGTACTGTGGTGCTAGTATAATATAGCTGCCGGATCGCATCCTTGGCTACCGTGACGGCATGGATCGAGTTCGATCGAGTACTGTACGATCACGCTACGGGCGTACTATCAGCATAAAATGTTTTGTTTTCCCTCCTCGTGCCGTCCAAGACAATACTATAACTACTGAACTGTAATACTGTATCTGCTAGCTGACAGTAGCAACAAATTATAATTCCCTGCGCTGTGCGCTGTGCATGGCATGCATGGCGAGCGGCCATTTGGTCTTTGATTCCCTGCTAGCGCACAGTGCCCTAGCAGGCAGGCGATCGATTAAACAAAAAGATCGGGCAAAGATCTGATGCATGAGAATGTTCTCTTGGTGGCGACGCCGACGGGCAGGTGGTCGCTCATGATGGCGGTTCCCCGATCGAATCTCTGTTCTCTGGCAGCGCGCCTCCCGATCGATGGCGACGGATGGATTGGAAACACCAAGTTTTGTTTCTTACTGTCGTGCTACCCGCCATGGATTCCGAGGAATAAAGCCAGCGGCCCCGAGCCGATCTGATAAAGCCGTGACGTATCCCCAGCGCCATTTTTTTACCACGAGCTACTACTGTACTGTATGTTTATATTCCGGGACGGCACGACTGCCGAGAAGACAATCCTGAAATTCATCGCGCTGTAGGAAATGGAACCCAAGTTCCACGCAAAAAGGGTGTACACCCTTTCTAGCGCTGCAAGAAAAGAGTACGTACTACTATGTGAAATTCATGCGTAGCCGTAGAAATGGATGGAGCCCTCCCAGAATTTAACGAGTTCTTTTGCTTTTCCAAACTTTGGATCGTTTGCCGGCCGGCGAACAGTATACAAGAAGCAAAATTCTAGGCGAGTAGCGCGTGGCTTTGCGGTCTGGGCCTTTTTGAACAGGTTAAGCGCAGAGGGGGGTCCTGCCGCTGGCGGGCACGAATCCCCCGGATTGACCCATCATCACGCTTAGGCAAAGCACGTAGGACCGACCCTAATCTGCAGTCCCGTCCCGTTTCCACCTTTCGCAGTTCCAACTTGGCGTTGGCGATCGAGAGAGGAAAAGGCACACCCCATATTCCCCACGCGCATCGAGTCCTGCGCTGCATGCGCCCACACACACACAGGCTCAGCCTCAGACGAAGACGAAGGATGCACTGCAGAGGAGGAGGACGAAAAGCTTGGAACGGTAGCACAAGAGTTTGTTTCCTGGCGTCGTGTCCCGTCACTCTGTCTACGTATACCTCCTCCGGCCTCTCTGCCGCCTGCTGCCCGCACCCGTCAACTCGCCCCGTCCATCCATCCATTTCCCGAGCTCCCAAACCCCGCGACAGGCCGCGCCGATCCATCCAATTCCATCGCCACTCGGCAATATGCTCGCTGGCTATTGATCGTTCCAGATTCCAGCGTGCCCACACCGATACTGTACAACACAGTGAGGCAGAGATCGACACTTCTTTTCACCCGCACTCATCATGGACCGCGGCTTCGGAAACTTCGCACTGCCTGATCATCATCCATGCTCACTGACAGTCTGACACCACGCACATTTTTCTCTCCTATCGCTCACGTTGAACGATCTCCAATCTGCATTGGTAAGAAACAAAAAAAAACCTTCTACTAGTAGGAGTAAGGAAGGAAACATGGAGGAATAAGCGAAACAGTGCACCCCAGTAAACACGGTAGAATCGAATGAACAGTAGCGCTAACTCCCAAACTAGGTAGTCCAGTCTAGTCGATCTAGCCATCATTACACGGAATATAGAGAGACGACGGGGCGGGTGCCGCAGGGAGAGAGGAGACTAGGAGAGGAGAGAATCTATCCGTGTCACCGGGCCGCACCTCCATGATCGGTGGTCATGTCGGGGAGAAAAGAGGCAGCGCGGCGAGCTACGCGCGCGGAGGACGGGCGGGCACCAGAGAGTGAATTTTTACATAAATAACCTTTTTTTCACAAAATTCACGCTCTAACCCCTGAAAACAGAAAATTCGAAAAATAACCCAGTGGCTTAATGCCCTCCACCGAGGCGTTATGCTCTCTGCCACAACGCCCCAAGTCCCCGGCGTTATTGACCGTGCCAGCGTGTGCACGAGCATAACGCACCGAGCCAAGGCGTTATGCCCTTAACGACCTGCTCGGGGGCGTTATGCTTCTTAACGCCTCCGTCGGGAGCGTTATACTCCTGAATAAGTCAAACGCTTCGTCTCGCGCCCCTCCCACTTGCAAAACGGTTCCACTACACATTACTCTTCCCTCCTCTTCTTCTCTCCCTATCCCCTCCCCAATCCACCCCAAATCGAGTAGATCGAAATAGATCGGAGGAGTTTGGCTTCAAATTTGAAGATCTAAAGGTATGTCCCTCTCTTCTTTCCTCTTTTTCTTGGTTGAAATCATGGATTTTTATGATTCTAGTTAATTCCCTACTTGTTCATCCTAGTTTATTTTTTCCATTGTTGTTCATCCTAATCTAGGTCATTACACCCTAGTTCATAAAACCGTAGTTCCATGAAATCTAGGAAATCCCCACCCTATTTGATGTTAGGGTTGAATCTTGGTCAATTTTGCATGTAAATAGTTTCATGTTGTGTTTGATTGTATTTGGAATCAAATTTGAAACCATAGTATGGAAATCCCCACCCTAGTTTATCTAGCAATATACTATTTGAAATCCTAATTCATCTAGCAATAGTCTATTTGAAACCCTAGTTTATCTTTGTTGTAGTTTTTGTTAGCATAGGTTGTGCATTTTAAAATCTTAGTGCGTATTAATTTTGAAACTAGTTATATTAATTTTCTTATTGGTTATTGACTAGTGCATTTAGAAACCCTAGTTCATATTGAATTTTCTTATAGGTTGTATAGTGATTGTTAAGATTTTTCCATTTTTGTATAGTGATTGTTGTGGATTTTCTTATTGATCATCATATTGAAACTTAGTGCATTTTTGTTACAGGTTGCATTTAGAAAACCTAGTTATATTAAATTTTGTTAAGATGTTTCTATTTTTGTATAGTGATTGTTGGGGATTTTCTTATTTATCATCATATTGAAACTTAGTGCATTTTTGTTATAGGTTGCATTTAGAAACCCTAGTTATATTAAATTTTGTTAAGATGTTTCCATTTTTGTATACTGATTGTTGTGGTTTCTTATTGATTATCATAATAAAACTTAGTGCATTTTCTTATTGATTATTGAGTAATGATATGAACTAATTATATTAACTACGATGTTTTAAATTTGTATAGCAATGGCGAGACCTCCCCATCGACGCGGTGCGCATCTTGGCGGTGGGCGTGCCATCCCCGTCGAAGAGGGACCAGTTGTACCACGTGGCCGTGGACGTCCACGTGGATCGCATGCAGCCCCTGGACGTGGTGGTCGCTTAGCCATCAAGGAGGAGGCGGAGGCGGAAGCGACTCCAGCCTGTGGACGTGGACGTGGACGTGGACGTGGACGTGGACGTCCACGTGGACGCGGAGCACGGCGGTGAGCACGTGTAGGGCGTGGACGTGGACGAGCACCACGTGTACCGCGTGGGCATGGGTGCGGCGCTGTTGCTGCGAAGGAGGAGTCTTCGAACGAGGATGAGGGCCAGTTCATACCCGAGTTCTACGTCAAACTGTTCCAACCAAAGGTGGCACCAACGGATCTTTCCTGAGTGCCCGGCTCCCTCCCGAGAAATGAGACCATTCCCGTCCTCCATCCCTTACTGTCAGTGCTAAAGCAAACAGGTTTCCCCCTTATGGGAAGTCCCGTAATCATCACAACATCCTGCAACGTCACGGTCATCTCTCAAAGGGCAGGTGGAAGGTGTGCGTCTTCGGCCACCACCAGTCTACCAGCGCGGTGATGGCATATGGGTTGAACTTGGGCGTCCCAGTCTTTATCATGTTCACGAAAGGAAGCATCTCGGTTTGCCTGATGTAGCGGTTGTACCTCTCGTCGTAGTGTATTGACCATTTCCCTTCTCTATCTTCATGCGGACCTTCAATTTTACCGGTCCTCAGGTGCAGTGTGGGTAAAATATCATCCTATGACATATAGCGGCCACGGTGGTCCGCATCGTATATATCTTTGAGAAGCGACATATCTCTAGAAAGTAAAGAAAAAACACGATTAGAACAACGATTTAACAGATCACAAAATAATGATTAAAATGCTTCTATTCATAAGAAATCTATCTACCTACTTATAACAAATCTATTTTAACTAGTTAATCAACACTATGCATGAAGCAACGAGAAAATAACATAATTCCCAAAATTACTAATTATCTCACAATCAATTTATTTATTTTGCTTGACTAGTTATAGCAACCTACTAAAATTTCCCAAATCACTAAATCTACCATAACCACTAGATTTCTAGGACTACCACTATGCATAAAGCAACGAGAAAATAACATAATAGACTATCCAATACCTATTTGACAATGAACTAAAATTCCCCAAATCACTAAATACCTCATAATTAACTTATTTATTTTGGTTGACTAGTACTAACAAATCTAATTTTACATCATAATAGCAACTACCACTAGAAATTTAGACTAACACTAGGAATATAGGGTTTACATCATAATAGCATCTACGACATATTACTAACAAATCTAATTTCACAGCAAACGCGTTCCACTTCCAATCGGCGCAACTCGCTAAACCGTTTCGCTCCTGACGAGCGATCTAGAGGCGACGCGTGAGGCGCTAACTACAACGGCGGCCGCCGGTCCCTGCCTCCTCCCTTAGCCACTCCGGCGACGCGAGGAGGTGGGGACCATGGCGCTTCGGCGCCGGTCTGTAGTTAGGGTTAGCCTACTGCTTTCTTGGAGCGTCTTGTGGTGGTGGAAGCGGCGCTCGGGCAAATAAATCTGTCTCAACTCCACTCCCATACCGGCGGCGACCTTCAGGGCGGCGTCTCGGAGTTGATGACAAAGTGTGCTGCTTGGTCCTTCAGATCAACAGCTTGGTCTTCTCGCCTTTCTTCAGACCTGGCGAGATCAGCTTCTCGGTGTGTCGCTGGCGTTCGTGGTTATTCACGACGGCGCTGGCGGCCGGGGCTAGATGGTCCCTCTCCGACTTCATCGATGGGAGGCGACATATCTTGATCCAAGATAGCACGGGGACGTCCCTCGGTCGACGTGCCACAGCGACATGTGTCTTGATGCGTGCAGCGGGCCTGTTCATCGACTCACAAAGCCTCGTTGGCGATGGTGCTTTCTCGGATCTTGCAATGGTGGAGCCTCGGAGTTTCTTTCGGTGTTCGTCTCGACGGCGCTGGAGGAAAACGGCGGCCGCTCGCTACAGTGGTTGCAGTAAACCCTAGGGGTCGTTTTGTATTTCTCGATCTTTTAGGGTTTTATTTGCAAATTCAGGATAATCATTTTATCCCGGTCTGTCTTTTAGTTTCCATATGTGTTGCTTATTGTAACTTGATTTTCTATTAATGAAATATGTGGTTGCTCTAAAAAAAAAATCTAATTTCACAACTAAATCTAACACTACAATTTTGGGCTAACTCTAGAAATCTAGGGTTTCAACTAGTTCTAGGGTTACTACTACTGATAGCCATCACTAAATCATCACTAACAAGCTCGTACTAAGAAGGTAAATAGTTAATAAAACTAGATGAATTAGGGATCGAGAATTCATAGAAAAAAAATCAAATATGGAGTATTGAACCAACCAAAAGAGGGGGGAAATGGGGGAATACCTTCACAGCTTTAATGGGAACAAAATCCCCGAAGACTAGCCTCCGATCTTGCAAACAAGAGAGGGATTTGAGGGGGAGAGGGGGTGGCGTCGGGGTGTTCTTCGTGTTCTTGAGAAAGAAAGGGAGACGGAGATGGGGAAGTTAGTGGTCGGGAGGGCAAGCCCGTGCTAAGTTCACGAGTATAACACCCCCGACGGAGGCGTTAAGAATCATAACGCCACCGAGCAGGTCGTTAAGGCGCATAACGATTTGGCTCGGGGCGTTATGCGTGCTGCCACGTAGGCGGTTGTGCACACGCTGGCACGGTCAATAACGTCGGGGACTTGGGGCGTTGTGGCAGAGAGCATAACGCCTTGGTGGACGACGTTAAGCCAATGGGTTATTTTTTAAAATTTTCTGTTTTTAGAGGTTAGAGTGTGAATTTTATGCGGAAAAAGGTTATTTATGTAAAAAATTCACCACCAGAGAGCGTGGTAGCGCAGCCCGGGTTTCTAGGAGTCAATCCGCACCCAGTAGCTAGCCATTCTACGTAGCTAGGCGGGGAAGCTGTCACTTTAGCGCTTTGTTTCCCTGCCTGCCTGCCTTTGAAGGGGGTCGGGCCCGAAGAAGGGAGACCCTTCGCGTCACGCTGCCTGTCAGCACCCAGTCAGTGCAGTGACCCGGCACGTCGACACCGCCCGGCGCGGCGAGGGGGAATGGAATCTGGGGGACGGTGGCGTGGTGGCATCTGCGCTCGTTTTCGCCGGGTACGGCCTCCTGTCGGACTACGCATGCATGCATGCATGCCTTGTCCCCGCCCGGCATCCCTCCTGCGCGGGCGCCCGCCCGTTTTCTCGGCCTCGCGGAATAGTTTGACCGGACCGGACAGGACCGGGCCGGGCGAGCGAGCCAATGTGCGGGCTATTGGCTAATCATCATTCCGTTCCTTTTTTTCTGACTCTACGCTAATCATCATTCTTCGCGACCAAGCGATCGATTACGGTTAGCGGCTCCGGACGGACACGTGCTGCAATGCGATGCCAGGTTAATTCGAAGAACGGAAAGCAGGTGTGGACTGTGCGTGGGCAGTGTTGGAAGCATCATGCATGCATTATTGCCGTGACCACCATGGGCGTTATGAGCTGGGTGACCGGGCGGGTACGTTCGTACGTTCGTACGTACTGCTGGCGTGGGTCGGTTGTGCTGCGGCGAGGGGGCACGCCGTCGGGCAGTGGCGAAGCTAGAGACTAGAGTTGTTGGGTTCACCCAATTGTGTGCATAGTGTTTTTCCAATATTAAGCACTAATTTACCACTGATTTACAAGATTTTGTTGGGTTCATGTGAACCCAACCGTTGTATGCCAGCTCCGCCACTGCCGTCGGGGGACGGGCCAGGCCATGTCGACTCGACCGGACATGCACGTCGTCTGCCGTGACCGAGACCCGGCCGACGACCGGTCTGCTCGGATGCTGTTCTGCGCTTTTACAGGCGTGAGGACGCCAGTCTCCCATTCCCTGGTGTACAACATGCATGGCCAGCACCGGCAGCGGCTGCCGGTAAGAGCAAGCGGCAGTACAGTAGTGGCACCGCACGCGTGACAGTGTACGTGTCTATGCGCGCGGCCGGAAACTACAGCGTGCATGCTTGCGTTTTCCCACGTTCAGACAGGAGTCACTTGGGTTGTACAGTAGTATAGGCTTCCTGCAAACTTGGGTCGTAGCCCCATTTTCAAAAAAGAAAATAATTAATATCCTAGCTGGTTACGACGACTATATATCTTGTACCGTGGAGTGTTTTTGTGTAAATTGTTGGTGCTATTGTTCATTAGACCGAGATGAGGGCTACCTATCTAGGAAGAAGCTGTGACCGATCAGACTGCTCGAAGCTTTTTTACCTACAGGGAATTGAAGCTGCCGGGCGGCCGGCGAAGCTTTTTGACATGATGTTACTACGGAGTATGGTCGTTTCACCTCACATCAACGATCAAACACCACAATGGATCGAGCTCACGGTCACAGGAACGATCCTCTTTTCTCTGATCATGACACCGCCAAAAGCGCGTGTATCGTAATCATTCCGCGGTGATCAGGGACTTACATGTGAAAACGGTTACCTGGGGCATAATGGTTACTACTCGTAGATGCGAGAGCAAGTGCAATCAAGGGAACAGTCGTCGAATCCGTTGTTGCCCCCTACGTACCCACATTGTTGCCTAGCCTAGTCACGAGTGATGGCGACGACATCGCCAGCCGCGCATCAACTTGTGCTAGGCGCCTGGGCTGGAAGACCCACGTTGCCGCCCGTTGCATACCGATTGCACATTTACATGCATATACCATCCTGTGTCTCGATCGCTTGTTCAAACCAAACTGCAAAGGGGTTTCAGTCAAAGCTTGTCAACCTCACGCATGACTCACAGAGTTCTGGACGTTCTCGAGGCGGTCAAGGCAGCTCCAGCCGACCAAGGGAGTGATAGGCCACTCTTGGAGCTGGCTTTTTAAAGGTAGCAATCGTCAAGTGAAGCGCACACACATCATCCATGCATGCCAGGACGATCGGCTTCATGCATGCGCTGGGTTTGAACGTTGATTGTTAATTCCGGGGTGGCCTGGCCGGTTTCAGCGAAAGCTAGCTGCTAGGGCAACGACACATGCCCTTGTACTCTTGTGGAGTCGTGGGAGATTGCATGATGGCGGAATTAATGGGAGAGTCCTCCCGGCCGGCTCCTGGTATGATCAAACAAATTCCCAGGCCTGTTTATGTGCTCGTCACAGGGATGTTCCTTTCCTTTCTCATCGATCACTTTCGGCTGTAGCGAATTTTCTGTACGTGATGATTTGATGTCTTCTGAGTTGGCTGCCATGATCACACGCTGCTTCGGGCGGGCCTACCGAACCCGGAGTTTACTGATCACGACGTTACGTGCAGAATGTGATGCATGGGCTCCACTCCCACGTAGTGATGGATGCACATATGCATATGCATATCGATTGAGTATTGTCCCGAATTTTGTGGTCATGGATATACCCGCATATTTTAGCTTAATTTGACTGACACGTGTTGTGTTTCTGTGCAGGGCATGAAGTCGTTTGGAGAAAGACCATCTCATACATTTGTACCTTGGTGGCGCTCCCTGGATACGCTGCATGGATTTCTTAACCCCTAATCCCTGTTGTGCAGCTTGTTAGATAGACCGCACCGCATTGTTGGCATTCTTTTGTGTACTTTGTTTGGTAGGCTGTAGATAGGTATAAAGTGGTCCGGCTCAGCAATAATCAGTGATTGGTTGCATCCGGTTTGGTTTGTGTTCACCTCTTCTCTCAAATGGTCACGTTACCACAATATACACCATGAAAGGAAGAACACAAAATAGAAGTTTATGCATAGCTACTACGGGGTTAATTAAAATCCAGCCATAGCTGATACGAATAACACTTCATCAGTATATCCCTAACTACTCCCTCCGTTTATTTTTAGTTTGTGTTCTGGGATAAACACAGATACCAATTAGTGCTAAGGAGGAGTGACATCAGCAAGTCGATGGACTGAATTAGCCCTAATGCGGTCCCACCTCATGCAGTCCCTCCGTTCATATTTTGTCAACAATGTTGTGCATGCATTGGCCTACATCGGCTGCCTTCCTCCAAATTCAATTCAATCTCCGTGGCTAGCTCTGCTGACCAATGAAACGTGCCCGTTTAATGCTTCTGAAGACTAGTCGTGGGGGTAAATCAGGGAATCAACTGGCAAAACGTCTAAAACGCAGTGTAAAAGGGATTTTTTTTGAAAAGTTAGAACGTAAACTAAAAGTGAATGGAGGGAGTAGTAGGAATCGAATAGTACCACTACAGTACTGTAAATGGTTCGTCGACGATGATCAAGGGGGGATGTGACACTTCTTCTTGTCCCAATTGTTCATTGTCTTGTTCTTCTTCTTCATCATCATCATCATCTTCTTGTTCTTATTCTTCTTATGTTGCTGCTTCAGTACATTGAGATCCCTCGGTCAACCCACATTGCCTCACCCCACTCCATCATTTCATCCAAGGGCACACTATGGATGGAGTCAATGCCGTCAAGGGTCACATCTACCTCATTCAGGACATGGGAATCGACTCCCATCCAAGGGACCAGTTGTGAAGAATGCAACATGCAAGACCAAACTTCACTTGGTGGCAAAAGGGTGACATGACTTCTGGTCAAGGATCTTGAATCTATTTTTCAGTGCAGCAAACGCTCTCTCGTGAGTAACTCTAAGGCTAGAGTGTCTGACACAGTGGCGAAGCTAGAGACTAGAGTTGTTGGGTTCACCCAATTGTGTGCATAGTGTTTTTCCAATATTAAGCACTAATTTACCACTGATTTACAAGATTTTGTTGGGTTCATGTGAACCCAACCGTTGTATGCCAGCTCCGCCACTGGTCTGACATTGAACAATTCCTTGGCAGTAGCACGACTAAACCTTGCAATAAACTCATTAAGTTGGTAGCTGGGTTTCGGAAGGGTGGAAGAATTCCAGGGCGACATGCGTAACCAGCATCTCCAAGGTACAAATTACCTTCAAGGATACTGACCCCATTAGGTCTTGAAATGCTATCAGCAAGAATGGTTGCATCATGATCCGATCACTCTCAACCAGCTAGCACATATGTGAACTTGAGATCAAAATCAGCCGGAGCTCGCACATTCTAGCTTGTGTAGTGCTTCGTCCCTCTATAGGGTTTAGAATGTGATCACAACACTCTAACTGTAACATGACTGCCATCGTTGGCGCCAATACAATCCGGACACATGATGAAAGAAGAGTCATGAATTTGGCCAAAACAATCTGGTGGTGAGATAAAAAAAAATGAAGTATTGCGTACCTTGAAATATGGAAACTAGGTGTTTGGCCAGTTGGTGGCTTGATCATCTCATGCCTGAGCTCGCCAACAACATACAAAACTTGTTTGAAGTAGCGGGAGATGGTCTCACATGATCTCCTGAACGTGCTATGTGTCACTAATTTGTAGGAAGATACTGGACTTTTGGAACAGAAAAAGTTTGAGAAGATATGTCTAAAGCAGATGGTGATTGATAGAGAAGATATGAGTATGGGCTTGTGACTGGCAGTAAAACTTAGATTTCTCTCTTCAAATAGAGTTTTATACTCAACTTTTTCTCGCGGTATCTTCTTACAAAGTTTTGTTAGGGCATTTATAACCGCCTCATTTTTTGGGTGGGAAGCCCGACAAGTATACATCCACATGAATATACTTATTAGTTGGCATGTTTCAACACGTAGTATTCCATGAATGTGTTTCCTTAATTCATGGAAGTTTTGATTTTTCACTTTGAGAGATAAAATAAAATAACGATCTTTCTAGCTAGAACATGAATACATCCTAAGTGTTAGGTAGATACTTAGGAGAACCATATTTTTAATCTATGAAAATTGGGAAAAATATTCACACACTTAAATATTAGGTAGATACTTAACACAAAAATTAAACAATTATCTGTGAAATAAGTGTGAAATCAGAAAAAAAAACACTACGTACAGATCACATAACTTGTTAGTAGTTTTCTGTTCCTTTTATTTCACACAAGTCACAAATGGTCATGCTGTTTTAGAAAATATTACAATGGTTCTACCTCATAGTCAATATGTGTGATCTTTTTCATAACTTTCTAAAGCTTAGAAATATGAATTTGCGATCTTAAAATGTAGGTTAATATGTAACCATGTTTCGTTGAGCATTTTTCAACAAAATTATAAAATCACGTGCTTGTAAGAGGAAAGAGTTTTTTTTCTGCCTACTATTCTATATCAGCTAGCTCCGCCTATATACCATCGTAGGTGTGTAGTTCTCGTTACATATTTTATAAAGCTACTAGGTCTCACTCAATGATAAAGGATGATGACTAAGGGTGATGTTAATATGTGACTAATTTTAACCAATTTATTCATTTTTACTAAAGTGTGCACATATAAGTTTACGAAAATGCAAATTCTAGAGACAATATACATGTGAACATAACACTAAAAATAAGATTAACAAGCAAACAAATATTGCATTAAGCACAAATAACAACAATGGAAGTGGCCAATAGGAGAGCACGAGGAGACAATAAGGTTTATTCCAAAGTTGAAATCCACAAGCACAAATAACAAAGTCCTAGATGCGAAATCCTAACATACACAAAGGTAGGACAAATCCACAAGCTTGGTTCAGCTAGGTGGACTCGAGCCGCCTAGAAGTTGCAACAACTCTAAAAATAGAAAGGTACTTCAAGGACTCGGGGGGGGGGGGGGGGGGGAGGGGGTCAATGTTCTTGCTTCTTCGACCAAAGGGAGAAAACTTAGATTTCAAAACAATGGCACTATATGAGATCTAAAAGTCCTCTTCCCATTGTGGAAGAACTATATATGTTCTCTCTGAAAATTTGTGCATTGGATTTTGGATCATGTGAGCCTAGAGCCTTATGTTTACCAATATCAACCAATCCACCTTGGAGAGATATTATAAAATTGTTCATGTTGAAGTTTCGTACGTGTTTCAGATGGACATAGCAGCAAACCTTTTGTTCAAGTGATATATGTTATTTTTTGTGTAGTTTTCACAGCAGGTTCCACAAATTTTTACAAGGTTCACTGTAAGTGAAACATATTTTAAATATATTATGAAATTTCAAACCAATATCCACATAGATGGACATGGGTTGATTTTGATAAATGTTAAAGTTTTTTTTCTAAATTGTTTCCACCACACGTCCGATTTTCATGGATGGAGAAACTATCATCATCATTTGATACCATCCTCAAATGCTTAAATTCTCTTTGGATTTTTAATTTGATATCTATACCCCCGAAACAATCCCGGACCCTCCACACCCACTCCTCATTTTTCATGGGCACTAGGTTAATTATAAGTTTAATAGGGTGCTCACTAGCGACAACGAATGTTGCACTCGTCGTTTCACTTCCTCGGGCGAAGTCGAATTTCTCTTCATGATACAGTGTCCCTATGATTCATTGTGACAAAATTCACTATACCAGAGAGAAAATAAAGCAAAATCTCCTCTAAAACACTAAATTATCTCCCCTTTTCTTTCCCGTGGTCGATATACTTTTACCTTCCACCTCTTCGGTGATATTCACTATACATATATCTCAAGTCTCAACAGGAATGTTAGTCCCATTCGCATGTCACTAACACCATACCCCACCGAGGGACACATATGTCTTTTCACTCAGAAATCATTGTTTGTGCTTTCTGTATTCTTTCTTGCCGACCTGTCTTGCTTGTGAGAGTGTGACACCAGTCTCGACACATTGACAACTTTAGACCTTAGGTTCCCGTTTCTTAAGGTGCGCGGTTTATTCCACTCTTAAAAACCTATGATGTTAGTCGAGATTATACATTCCTAGAATTACGTAGTTTCATCACTAGACACATGGAGGAACTTCATGATCAGAAGGAGGATCAGGAGATGTTGAGTTAGAAGGACCTTGATAAAAAATTTAATTTTATCCTAGATCTTGTTGGTGCTCATTTCTATAATTTTAATAAAAAAAATTCTCAATGGATTAATAAAGGCAAGTCAAGGTATGGAAAAAAAAATCCTATGGGCTGAATGTTTGGTGTTGTATTCCGTAAAGGGAAGACGTTGATTTTGGGAAAACGATTATTGTCCTCTAAAGACATTGACGCATGTGTAAGGGAGTTGGTTGGAATTGAGTATTTGGCATGTTAAGAAAAACATGCATAAACACTACTGCTAGTATATATAGTACTGTAGAAACAGAGTGACAACACTGGTCTAGCAACACGACAGTGCAAAACTACGCAACCCCACCGTTCATCATTCCGATGAGAGCCTCGACCCGGCCCCTACTCTAGCTAGCGGCTACTACTACTACTACCATGCGTACATTCCCCAAATAATATCCCGATGCTACCAAGCAGACAACAAAATGTCCAAGGTAATTACAAATCAAGACAAAGCTAAGCCCTCTGAACACAGACAAAGGCACAGAAAGAAAGCACAGCTAGCCCTAGCGTTCGATCGGATCAGTCCATCGACGATCCCTCGCCACGCTCTTTATAAACTCCCCCAACCCCAGTGCCACTGCCCCCACCTCAAACCCCCATGATCTGATCCACAAAGCTCCTGAAAGCCACCACACCTCGCCTTTGCTCGCCCACTCCAAGAAGAGCACCACCCCTCCTCTCTGCTCCAAGAAGCCTTTTTTTGAGTCCGAGTTCGAGTGTTCGCCTTCCGTCGCCATGATCCAAGAACTCCTCGGTGGGACAGCCATGGACCAGCAGCTCAAGTGCGCCGGCGCCAACGCCGCCAACCACCACCACGCCTCGCTTCCCATGGTGCTGCAGCCCATCTCCTCCAACCCGTCGCCCACGTCCTCGTCGACCTCGTCCAGGTCCTCCACGCAGCGCTCGCCGTCGGCCACCTCTTCCCCGCAGGCCCCGCCGGGGCCGGAGCAGGCGCCGCTCCGCTGCCCCCGGTGCAACTCCTCCAACACCAAGTTCTGCTACTACAACAACTACAACCTCACCCAGCCGCGCCACTTCTGCAAGACGTGCCGCCGCTACTGGACCAAGGGCGGCGCGCTCCGCAACGTCCCCATCGGCGGCGGCTGCCGCAAGCCGCGCCCCATGCCGGCCCCAGTCGCCAAGGCGCAACCTTCCTCGTGCAAATCCGTGGTCGGTGTCGGTACCGCGCCGTCCCTCGGCCTCGGCATGGGCGTTGGCGGAGGTGCGATGTCCTGGGCCTCCGCGCCGCAGGCCGCCACCGCGCAGCTCATGGCGTTGCTCAACAGCGCCAGGGCCGGCTACGGCGGCAGCAACAACGTGCACAGGCTTCTCGGCCTGGACACCATGGGGCAGCTCCAGGTCCTGCCGGGCTCGGCCAATGGCATGTCGCCGTCGCTGTGGCCGCCGCAGCCCACGCACCGGTCGACGATGCCTCCTCCACCAATGCACCTCGACTCGCAGCTCGGCATGGGCTCGCTGGGGCTGGGCCATGGCCACCACGATTTTCTGTCAGGGCTCGGGCTCAAGCCTCCCTCGTCGACTCAGTCCCAGTCCCAGCTGGCGGCGAGCTACTACAGCGACCAGCTGAACGCGGTGGTGAGCAACGGCAACGCTGTGCGCCCGCCCGCGTACGACTCCCCAGCGTCGTCCTACCCATGCAGCACCGCGATGTGCTCCCTCCCGCCGGCCGCGTCGCCCGTCTCGGCGGCGCCGCCCAGCCACACCGTCGGGATGGACCATCAGTTCCCGGCGACCTCGCTCGCCCCGCAGGAGACGCAGTACTGGAGCAGCGGCCCGGCCTCCATGTCGATGTCGATGGCGTGGCCGGACTTGCCGACTCTCAACGGCGCCTTCCCATGATCGACACCGATGGAATCAGTCGATCGACGACGTTACAGGCATGATTGATGACACTAGTGGTGTAGCTCAGTTTAGCGTAGCTCTATCGTCTGGTAGCTGCTCTTTGATTTTCTCAAGCGTGAGATGAACTCGATCGGAGGGAGGGGTTTAACTAAGTTCTTTTTCTTAGATCACCGGTTTTTCTTCTTGTTACTCAGTGGGGGTTGATGGGTAACTTTGTTTTAGTGTCTACTTAGAAGTTTTTCTAGGGTGTGTTTGGCGTGGTACTACTGGTATACTGGTGTTAAGTGGTTAAGATCGAGGGTATAAGGGGTGGGTTTGTAGTTTAAGAACATGTCTACTGTCGTGAACCGTGTGTTACATTTTCCTGCAATCTGGTGTACTTATTTGGCTCTATAATCCACTTTGGTGTCTCACAGAGGTACGTACTGCGAGAGGGATCAGGTCCGTTGTTTGCTTTCTAGCATGCGCCGATCTGGATTTTGGACCATGTGTGCATTGCACTGACCATATTTAGTAATTTTGAATTCGAAAGTACCACCAGTGAGCCTTAACGTACAAGATCCATATGAGCCTTTTACGAATACTAATATCTCTCAACTTGTATATCTGTAGCTCGCTAACATAACACAGTAGCAACTGCTCCGGAAATTTGATCCATTGTCTATGCACTTACATACATGATCCCTTAGAGATGATTTCGTCTAAAGGCAAAGTTTGTGTTGCTGCTTGTCAGGCCACAGATTTTTGTCCTTGTTGGGTAATAACGCTGGGCGGTGCGTGCATGATTGGGGCATGATGGTCCGATCGATGGGCACAATCAATGGGACCATGGACGTATACATACGCACGCAGGACGCAGGCTGCAGGCTGCATACGTTTGCTCGTTCAAACTTTGTCTGTGAAGCATCCGGCAGGGCAGGGAGCGCACGTCAGCCCTGCAGGCTGCACAAACCTTTTATCTTTGAATGATTCCCGTTCGTTCAAACTCGCTTTAAGCAAGCAGCTGGCTGGCTCGGCCTTACAGGAGAAGGAAGATAGAGTGGTGTCTGAGTTTCTCCCAGGCCGGAGCGGAGCACGCAGGGCCATATGGGACACTAGAGGACTACGCCCGCCGGTGCAGTCAAGCGTGCCAGACTGGGGGAGGAAAAAGCGGGGCGAAACTAGACTGGCCGGTCGGGGAGGCCATGCATGGCATGCACGCCAAAGCAGGCAGGCCGTCCGGCCGATCGGTACGTTCACCAGGTCACCACCACTGTAGAGGTGTGTAGATGGAGGGTACGTAGTGTACTGGGGGGAGCATGCATGCAGCCTTCGGAAGGTGCGCGCACAATACGGCTGAGACGGCAGGTGGATTCGATTCTCCCATCAGCCGGACCAATGGGCAGGCCGCTGCTGCCACCGATCTCCTGCGACGTGCAGCCTTAGGTCATCGGGGCTGCTCATTTGCGGACCAATTTGATCCGCATTTTGTCTATTTGAGCAGCCGTCCGGGACGAGCGGACACGCCCAAATGCCACTGCACCCAGCGGGAGATGCTCATTTTCGCAATGTCCGGTACAAAAAAAAAAATTCCCGTGACGAACTAGCACAGCAGGTCAGCAGCCATGGCCCTCGATGCGTCCACCTCGCGCCGTCCAGAAGCTCGCGCGGCCGCCCGACGCCCACACCCCGCCTGGCAACCCAGCGCCCCGCCGCCGCACTGCCCCCGCGCCACGCCGCCCTTCCCTGCGCCTACCCCCGCGGCGGCGCCCCGCATCAGGCCGCCCTCCCCCGCGCCGTCCGTGCTCGGGCACGCCGCGCCCACACCCCGCCCACACCCCCGCGGTGGCGCGCGTCCCCGGCGAGCCCTCCCCCGTCGGGTGCCCACACCTCCTCGCCGCGCAGGCCGCCCGACGCCCGCCGCCCGCGCGCGCCCTCCTCGCCGCACCAGGCCGCCCTCCCCCGCGGCCGCCGAGCTCGACGGGAGCTTGCCCCGCGCGCCGCCGCCCGCCCCGCCCGCATCCGCCCGAGCTCGATGTGCAGGTCGCCGCCCGCCCCGCACACACAGTGCCCACACCTCCTCGCCGCGCAGGCCGCCCGACGCCCGCCGCCCGCATCCTCGACGAGCTCGCCGTCCGCGTGCTCACCTTGCTCGGCATCGCGCCCAAGGGCGTGGTGGAGGTGCACGAGATGCTCTTCGTCACCGCCAAGCACCTCACGCTCGGCGGCGAGACAGGCATCTTCTCGCCCATGCACATGGTGCTCCTCCGCAAGCCCGCCGACGGGACCAAATAGACGTACGGGAAAAATGAAAGAGGAGAGAGAGTAGGTGGGTAGGTGGAGAGAGAGGTGGAGGCTGACATGTGGGGTGGGTTCCTTTTTGCGTGGACAGAAACGCGTCCGTGGACTGTCCGAGGCTGCTCATTTCTCGACCAAATTTGGGTCAGATTTGAGCAGCCTCGGACAAAAAACGGACCCAAGACTGAGATGAGCAGCCCCGCTGGGGCCTTGTTTTGTCCGGGGCTGCTCAAATCTGGCCCGTCCGGGGCAAATGAGCAGCCCCGCGGAGATGTCCTTATGTTGGCTTGGGGTTGGTGGAGAGAGAGAGCTAGGGTGGCTAGCTAGTCCTGGTAGCTCCCTTTTGTTTTTGTCGCTGCCTCCCACGCAAAACATGCTTGCATGCATGCACGCATCGATCCGTCCATCGTCCATCGCCTGACCAGGCAACGATACTGTACTCCATGCGACACACAGGCTAGAGAGGTGTAGCGTGCAGCAGCAGAGGAGCCTAGCTAAGCTAGGACTAGGAGGAGGTGGTGGTGGTGGTGCGTGTCCTCGGAACACGCGTGTAAATATTCCGTCTCCATCGCCTGCATCGAGGAGCACGCTGTGCTTTCCTTCTACTGTGCCGGAATAGAAACCCGCTAGGCTTTATCCTGTCTCGCGCTCGCGCTCTCTCTCCGGACCAAGCAAGGGCTCGTTTGTTTGTTTGTTTCCGCTCCGATCCTCGCTTGATGACCAGTTTGTTGTCGGTCATGGGTGGAGGAATCGGTAAAGTTACTGCCACCGTGGATAAGGATGCCAGAAAAACAGTTCGCCTGAGCACATCACCGCCCACCTCTTCCCTCAGAGCAAGTACAATAAGGTACAGTCAGCAGGCTGTAAGAATTAAAATAATATTATTGTGATGACATGGAGGAGAGAGAAGAGGAGAGAGAAGGGGAGTGGGCTCTCATGCAAGAGCCAGCTGCAGCACGTGCTCCTAGGCACTTTGTGAGGGTGGGAGGTGGGCCATATCTTGATAAAGTAAGATAGCTCTATTGCTAACTATTGTACTTGTTGGCTCTATGTTGGCTATAGATGACATGGCAATTTGTTATAGCCGGCTGCTGACTCTACTATTGAACTTGCTCTCACTTCTTGCCCCTGGCCCACAGAGCACATCCCCATCCACAAGCAATGGCAGAGCGTTTCCCAGGCGATGGAGCCACCGGGAACGGCTTCGGGCATCGCTGGCTCCATGACGAGGTACGCGGAGGACTACCCGTGCCACCGGATATGCGCCTCGCCAGCTCATCATGGGCGGTCTTACGATGCCTATATCCTCAAGGGTGATGATCTCGTCGCGAAGATCGAGGAGGCGCAAGCCGCGCTGGCGGAGGAGCAACACGTCGAGCTCCTTTGTTTTTGGATTTTGGTGCTCGTGCTCATGTGGGGAATAAAAGTGGCTTCTCTTTTGAGCTTTCGTGGCTTAGAATGGATGGTTTTTTCGAGATGGTCTCTGCTGAATGGGGAGCATTTCACAAGGGTGACTCGGCTATTGCGGTTTGGCAAAACAAAATTAGACACCTAAGACGTTTTCTTAAGGGATGGGCTAAAAATTTGAGTGGTAAATATAGAATCGAGATGGATAAGCTGATAAGGGTTATAGAGGAGTTGGATATTAAAGCTGAGAGTGTAGCTCTCTCCTCGGGAGAGAGGGAAACTCTTCGCAATGCTAATGATCGTCTTTGTTTTTTGCGTCGAGAGGAAGAAAGCAAATGGGTACAGAGGGCTAAGGTTAAGCATGTTTTGGAGGGGGGAGATAATACTAAATATTTTCATCTTTTGGCAAATGGGAAACATCGTAGGAAGATGATTTTTCAGTTAGAACAAGAGGAGGGAACTATTGTTGGGGATGAGGACTTGAGAAGGTATATCTCTGAATATTACAAAAAATTATTTGGACCCTCCACACCTAATAATATCTCCTTAGTGGAGAGTAATATTCAGGATATACCCCAGTTAACTCAACAAGAAAATGATATTCTCACTGCTGATTTCTTAGTGGAAGAAGTTTTTGAGGCAATATCACAGATGGAGCCTAACAAATCTCCAGGTCCTGATGGTTTCCCCGCTGAATTTTATAAAACCTTTTGGGAGGTTATTAAAAAGGATTTGATGGCAATGTTTTTAGAGTTTAAGCAAGGTAATCTTCAGTTGTTTAAACTGAACTTTGAGGTGATAACTTTGCTTCCTAAAAATGATAATGCGGTTAAAATCCAGCAATATAGACCTATTTGTCTTCTTAATGTTAGTTTTAAAATTTTCACTAAAGTGGGTACTAATCGTATTACCCAGATAGAGCAGAAGGTGGTTAGACCATCTCAATCAGCTTTTATGCCTGGGAGAAACATCTTGGAGGGAGTTGTTATCCTGCATGAAACCATTCATGAACTTCATAGGAAGAAATTGGATGGGGTAATTTTTAAAATTGACTTTGAGAAGGCTTATGATAAGGTTAAGTGGCCTTTCCTTCTTCAGGCTTTACGTATGAAAGGGTTTTCTCAGGAATGGTGTGATATGATTTTACAATTTGTTCAGGGAGGAAGTGTAGGTATTAGGGTTAATGATGCAATTGGCCATTTTTTTCAAACTAAAAAAGGATTAAGGCAGGGTGATCCTCTTTCTCCAATTCTTTTTAACATAGTGGCAGATATGCTTGCTATTTTAATTGCTAGGTCTAAGGAAATTGGACAAATAGGAGGTCTCATTCCAGACCTAGTTGAAGGAGGTTTGTCTATCCTTCAATATGCAGATGATACGGTGCTATTTTTAGAGCATGATTTTGATAAAGCTCTAAATCTTAAATTAATCTTGTGCATCTTTGAGCAATTGTCGGGTCTCAAGATTAATTTCCATAAGAGTGAAGTTTTCTGTTTTGGTAAGGCTAAAGAGGTAGAACACCAGTACAAACAAATATTTGGTTGTGAGTCTGGGTTGTTACCTTTTAAATATTTGGGAATTCCTATTCATCACAGAAAACTTACAAACTCTGAGTGGCATCCAGTGGAGAGTCGTTTTGAGGACAAACTTGGGTGCTGGAAAGGGAAACTTTTATCCTATGGGGATCGATTAGTTCTTGTTAATTCTGTGTTAACAAGTTTACCCATGTTTATGTTATCCTTTTTTGAGATTCCTAAGGGCGTCCGTAAGAGACTTGATTTCTATAGATCACGTTTCTTTTGGCAGAGTGATGACACCAAGCGTAAATATAGATTAACTAAATGGAATATTATTTGTAGACCCAAGGATCAAGGTGGACTAGGTGTGGAAGTGTTAGAGCTAAAGAATAAGTGTTTATTGGCTAAATGGCTGTTTAAGATACTTCACGAGGAGGGTATTTGGCAGGAATTGTTACAGAATAAATACTTACACAGCAAAACTTTAGCTCAAGTTGAGGCACAACCCACTGATTCTCCATTTTGGAAGGGTCTAATGAAAGTTAAGAGGGATTTATTTAGTAGAGGTTCCTTTAAAATTGGTAATGGTGAAACAACTAGATTTTGGGAGGACATTTGGCTAGGCCAAACCCCTCTATCTGATCAATATCTGTCGGATATATACCGAATAGGGGTATAGAAGATGGTAGACAAAAGAGCTGGACTACCAGGGTGGCCTGCAAGGTAATGGGCTTAGGACCATTGGGCGGCCCAGTAGTCCAACGCGTAGAAGCCGGATTCTAGAAGAACCCGGATCACGGCCCGCGTGATCTGGCTTGGAGGAGAAGACGGATTCCTTACTTTCCAAGTTACAAGTTAAACGTAGTCTTCTAGGTTTCTGGTTCTGTAAGCCCTAATCCGGCTATTATATAAAGCCGGACGGGAGATAGATTACATAAGTTCTTTTAGTCACAAAGTTCCTTTAGTTCCAAGGTTCTAGGTCCAAGCTTAAGCCTTACGCAACTCGCCGGGAAGTTCATCCTCGACGAGTAGCTGGATCTATTCCCTTACATTGTAACCTTATTATACGGGCTTTAGTCCCACATAGTGAGAAGTGCAGGAGTAGGTACGCCGTACTGTCGCGACGTACCGAACCTGGGTAAAATCCCGTGTTCTGTATTACTACGCTATCCCGTTACCCCACGTCTCTACCGTAGTCTCATGGCACCCCAGTCTATGAAAACTACTACGATGTCTCGACAGTTGGCGCCCACCGTGGGGCAAACGACGTCAGGCGTGAAGTTCCGATCTGGGATACTAGGCGGAATCGGAAGATCGATCACTGTCGGAAGCTTGGAATTCGACGACGACGTCGGGCGCTTCCTCGACAACGGATCCTACATACCGGCGCAAAACCATCTGGTAAGTGCCTGCGTTTTACCGATTGGATCTGCTAATATCTTTATCGGATTAACCGCGGAAGCAATGGGGTTTTGCGGTGAAAGCAATTATCTCCCACCCGCCCTATACCCAGTCGAAGACGACTATGATGCCGGATTTTGCTCAGATCGCCGACAAAACAGTGATACGCACTTTATCGGCATGGTGCAATCCGAGATCGCCGAAAACACGGATGACGGAAATCCCGTGCAAGAGGCAGACAACAATACACCCGTCACAGAGACGGAAGAACCAATACCCGTCACAGAGACGGAAGATCCGACATCCGTCAACCAGACGATGAACTCGGAAACAGAGTCCGTGCTTGCCGCCATTGAGGCGAGATTGGAATCGGAAACCGGATCGGATAACTTCTCCGAAGACGAAGATGATGATGCCTTCGTAAGAAAAGTTAAGTCCTTTCAAGAGGGATTCCATGAAGTGCTAATGGCAAAACCAGCTGATACAACGGGTGCCGATAGCCAGGAAAGACCTAAAACCCCTCCGCCAGCAGAGGAGAGGGAAGACGGAGAAACTTCTCCGATATTTCCTAATGTCAAGGAGATGACAGAGGATGAACCTGTCAAAAAACCTCCATCTTCCAAGAAAAAGCACCGTGCTTCCAAAAAACTCCAGTACAAACTCCGGAAGAAAAAGTCAGCTGATCTCGCTGATGAAAACCTGGAAGTTGGAGATATTAGTGGCACAAAGCCTACGGAAAAGAAATCTAAGGAAATCACTGCTCCGCCAATGACAGAACTGGAAGAGCAAGAACTATTACAAACTCCAGTGGGACCCAATGAACCCCCTGAGATGCTGGAAGCCAGGAGACAAGCTTTCCAACGGCAACAGCAACAACTGCTTAGATCTCGGCAACATCTCCAACAAACCCATAATGACATCAAAATTATGAAGGAAGAAATTGAGGAGTACGAGAGAAAGCATAGATCTGCCTTAAAACCTACGAGGTTACCCGGAATTGCAAAACCGGAAGAACTGCCGCCGAAAGAAAGGTTCTATAACCCATCTTGGCAAAAGCAGTTAAACGGCAAAGATGCCAAGGGCGAACCAATATACAAAACCGCAGCCGAAAACGCGGAAGCAGCGTTCGCCATCTTGAATAATGATCTGTACTCCAACGGGGAAAAACTCCAAGGGGTGTATGCTTTCCTAGGAAAAAAATTACAGCAGCAACAGCGAGGACAAGAGCGATCAGGGAGGCTGCATGATAATTCCGCCCTCTGCAAAACTGTTACTTGCGCTGCTGGAGCACCTGGACCGGAAGAACCCGGAGATTCGGATAAAAAAGAGGATTCGAGAAAAGACAAGAAAAACCCCGACAACCGGGACGCAGCGTCTAGAACCGGACCTCATCTCCCGAAAGATGGATATAAACCACACGATCGGGAAGACAAACACCGGAATGACGGCAAAATAATGCCACCTCCGAGAAACCCAGCTGAAAAAGCTGGAAGATACGATACTCCTCACAGACGTGAAAGATCTCGGACACCGCCCAAAGATAAGGAAAGGTATAGGAGCAGGACTCCACCTAATCCCAGAGGGCGTGACAACGGAAGAGATAGAGATAACCTCGGAAAAACGCGTCCGCGCAACAATGGAAAAGAAAGGAGCAGATCCCCTTCTGTCCATTCAGCCGGGAGATATTCTGCACATATTGACAGAGCAGAAAAGGATGATCTATACTTTGGTCCTAAGTGTTTTACAGACAGGATCCGAAGGATAACCCTGCATTCTGGCTTCGCCAAAGTTGGTCCAACCTACCAAAAATACACCGGCAGTACAAACCCGGATACCTGGCTTTCAGATTATTACACAGCCGTCCAGATCAACAACGGGACAGACCTGGAAGCTGTCAAGTTTCTTCCCCTAATGTTGCTAGACGGAGCCAGAGATTGGATTAATGGTTTACCATCAAGAACTGTCGACAGTTGGGATGATATGGCGAGAGTATTTACCCAGCATTTTAGGGGAACATACAAACGCCCAAATAGCATCAACCAGCTGAACCGTTGCACCCAATTTGAAGATGAACCATACGTGGATTTCATCTCCAGATGGACTGCAATGAAGAATAGTTGCTCTGGAGTAACTGACGTACAAGCAATGCATGCTTTCGTCAATGGCCTAAAACCCGGACTTGTACCGTTCATGGTTGGTTCTAAAAAGCACAAAGATCTCGGATCTATGCTTACAACCGCTAATGAGCATGCTGCGGCCGAAGATGATATTAGAGCAAGAGGAGGCAATATTGAGTCACTAATACTGGCCAAGAAAACACCTCGTTCTGATAAAAAAGGAACTCCGGAGTCAGCAACAAAGCCCAAGGAGGTTAACTTAGCCTTTGGAGGAGAAAAAGGGAACAAGTGGAAAGGCCGCAGTCCGGATCCCATCAATTACACTCCTGAGGAATGGGAGAGAATTAAGTCGGAACCCTGCGTCCACCACTCTCAGTTTGGGAAACCAACCCACACGAACGCGCAATGCCGGTTAAACAAGCATATGAAAGGCAATGCAGGATCCGGAAATAAAGGGAAGGGTTCCAAGAGGAAACCTGCCAAACAAAAGCCAGAAGCTGAAAAAGAAGACAGTGAATCGGACACTGATGATAAAATCCAGGAACAACAGCGAAAAGGCGAACCTAAATTTCCGAGAGTTGACGGAGAAGCAATGCTAACTTTCCTAGCAACCCCGTCAGCAAAGGTGGCCAAAAGGACACTTCGAGAAATAAACGCGGTTGTTCCTGCAACCCCAAAATTCTTGAAGTATTCCAACACACCGATAATCTGGGATCAGTCTGATCATCCCGGAAATATCCCTGAACCCGGCACACAAGCTCTTGTTGTAAGCCCTATTGTTCAAAACACCAGGCTAAGAAGGGTGCTGATGGACGGAGGATCCAGCATCAATATAATGTACCTGGATACACTGAAGCACTTGAAGATATCCGAGTCCCAGCTCAATTACAGCAATATACGCTTCCATGGCATTGTTCCTGGCAGGCAAGCACGATCCCTAGGAGAAATTTCCCTAGATGTCACCTTCGGAGATAAAGATCACTTCCGGCAGGAAAAAGTATCCTTCGAAGTTGTGCCGTTCGAGAGCGTGTATCACGCAATACTCGGACGTCCGGCTTTCGCTAAGTTTATGGCAAGATCTTGCTATATCTACAACAAGCTGAAGATGCCAGGACCCAAGGGAGGAGTAATCACCATTGCCGGTGATTTCAAGCTGGCAAACGAGTTGGAGAAGCAAAACGCCCTTTGCGCTCAAAGAGTTATAGCTCAGGAAGAACTGAAGGAGTTAGCCAAGGAAGTATCGCCGAAAGAAATGCCGGCAGGAAAAGAAACTCGAAAGCCAACAGATAGCTTCAAGGCATCCGAGAATACAAGACAGGTAATCCTAGATCCCAAAGATCCGACAAAATTCGTCGTTGTAGGGACTGGGATGACCGACAAATAGGAAGGCGAGCTCATCAAGTTCCTCCGTGAGAACTAGGACATTTTTGCCTGGTGTCCAGCTGACATGCCAGGCGTACCCAGGGAACTTGCTGAGCACCAACTCAAGGTTATTCCCGGATCAAAACCCGTCAAACAAGGTCTCCGTCGATTTGACGGAAGAAGACGGAAGGCTATTGGCAAGGAAATTATCCGGCTTTTAGCAGCGGATTTCATCAAGGAGGTAATCCATACTGACTGGTCCGCAAATCCGGTATTAGTACCGAAGAAAGACACAACTGCACTCAGAATGTGTATAGATTACACAGGATTGAACAAGTTATGTCTGAAAGATAGGTTTGCGCTACCGCGAATCGATCAAATAATAGACGCCACTGCAGGCTCTGAGCTTTTATGCTTTTTGGATGCATACTCCGGGTACCACCAAATACGCGTGAAAAAGGAAGATCAAATCAAGACTTCTTTTATAACCCCGTACGGGACGTATTACTACGTAACCATGCCTTTTGGCCTGAAGAACGCAGGTGCAACCTACCAGCGTTGCATGCAACGTTGTTTGCATAGTCAGATTGGAAAAAACGTCCATGTTTACGTGGACGATATTGCTGTCGTAACCAAGGAAAAAGATACACTCCTTGAGGATTTGCGAGAAACTTTCGAGAACTTGCGCACTTACAAGATGAAGTTGAATCCATCTAAGTGCGTATTCGGGGTTCCCTCAGAAAAACTTCTGGGTTTCATCGTTTCTCATAGAGGAATAGAAGTTAACCCGGAAAAGATAAAGGCAGTCTCGAACATCTCAGAACTTACGTGTGAAAAAGATGTCCCAGAATTGTCGGGTCCCGCCACAGCCATAAAAAGATTTCTTAGTTGGCTGGGGGCTAAAACCTTACCATTTAGCAAAATGCTGGAGAAGTTTGACAAGGTCAAGTGGATTGCGGAAGCCTGGGAGCACCTAGCAAGTTATGTCCCCTTCTGTACTTAGTTCAAATCTATGTAAACATCTTTTGAGATCATGAAATAAAGTTGTCGGAATGCTGTCATCCATTTTTCTTATAAATGCAAAGTGTTTCCGCCTCATCTATTTCCCAATGATCTTACAAATTTCTCAATGTTAACCCGAATTGTGCTTGCGTACTCGGCGTTACATAACTGAATGATTTTTCAGCCTTTTAACGGCTAAAGGAAACTTGAATTGCCTGCGTGCCCAAGTTTCACTTAAAACTTTCCTTGTTTCTCTAAGTCTTATCTGATCGTGCGTATGCTGGGTTACTGGAACTAGTTAGTAAAAATGCCTTTAGCATGATTCATGTTTTCGAGTTTCAAAACTGCTTGGTTCGTCCCCAGTTACTCGGCATAACGATTCATAATGCTATTTGAGCCATTTCAAACACTAAGGACAGTTAAAGCATATACACCAGAGAACTTAGAAGATAAAGGAATGGTAAAATTCAAACAACTTGCAAAGAAATTTCATAGTTTAAACTGCAAAAGGAGGAATTTTCATTAATACATAAGCAGCATTACATTTTGGATTACAAATGAAAGAACAGTAATGCTCCTATTGTCTAAATTTTCTATCCAGGTTCCAGGAAACCCTTCAAGATTCCGACTCCTCCTCGCTGCTTTCTTCATCGGGGATTGGAGGAGCTTCTTCTTCCGGATAGGTGACGGCGACATTTACCATGGCGGCAATCTGGGTGGCGTGGCCCTTAACTTCACCAAAGATGGTGGATCGTTGCGCATCCGTGTATCCCTGAGGGACACCGGTGGCCACACGCCAGGATTTGGCACTAGGGTAGTGCATGCGCATAAGGCCTAAGGCCATGCGCGCACCACCCCGTGCAGCGGAGCGGAGAATAGACTCCTTGGACTCCGCCACCTCCATGATGATACCCGGAAGTTTTTCAACCTCCGAGCATTCCCCAGATTTTTCGGGAAGAAACTTGCCTACTAGCTGCGTTGCAGCAGCCTACACCAAGTTCCATGTCTCCCCGAAAGCTCGGATGCCTGCAGCCCGAGTGCCATCTGGGGTGTCTCCTGGTCGATCCAATAAAACATACAAAAGGGTTAAGGAGACAAACAGAGAAAACAAAACATGGAAAGATGAGGACAAGGGTAAGAAATTTACCGATGAGTTTATCGATCTCGGAAACTTCCTCCAGGCGAAGGTTCAGAGCTTCAGTCAAATCCTGAATGGTGGATATGTCTTTCTCCGCCTGTTCGGAAGCCTTGGAGTTAGCCACTCCAAGGGCCAGGTTGCTGGCTTCCAGGTCTTGCTGAGCCTTCACAAGATTCTTGTGAAGCTCAATGTTTTCATTGCGGAGAATCTCGGCGTTGCCGGAATCTTCCGCTGCTTGTTTAGCTTCAGCTAAAGCAGCTGAAAAGCAAGGAAAAATCCGAGTTGGTCACTTTCCTCGGGAAAAAACTTAGACAAAGTCTTAAATCGGAAATTTCAAAACGAAAAAGCTTACCTTTCGTTTCCGTCAAAGCGAGCTGAGATGATTCCAGCTCCGCCTCTCTTTCCTCGAGAATAGAAAGAAGACTTCGAACTTCTTTATTCTTGATAGTGAGCTTCCTGAAAACTTCAAGGTTTATGGCCTCGGAGGTTTGCTGAAAAACAGCAAGGAAAAGTATGGTTAATAAAAAACATCAAAGCAAAAAAGCATGCATTTTTGTTTAATGCTTGGGGGCTAGAGTTACATACCTGGCTCATGCGTTGCAAACCTGCTAAGTTTTCTCGGAATTCCTTCGCGTATTCCGCGAAGTGATTTTCGGCCGCGTTCAAGCCATCATTTATAGCTTTAAAATCCTTGTCAAAGGTGGGGATTTCCTCGTCGAAAGTCCGAGAAGATTTCCCCACCTCTGGAGCCGCCCTTTCCCTCGTGTCCGACTCGGACACAATGGGCTGGCTGGGCTCTGGGGGCTTGGTGGTGGTGGCTGCAGTAGGTTCTTCCGCCATTGTCTGAGGCGTGTCCGGGGCGACGGCGGGAGATGGTTGGCTGCCTCGGTTGGAAGAAGCTCTGAGCTTCTTCAACTTTCTCGGCTTCAAGGTGGAGGGGGGTAAGCTAAAAACCAAAAACCCGGAAAAGGTTAAAACACCGAAGATGGACGAAAAAGATCCCATAAAAGAAAAAACCCAGAAGAAAATAACCTGGACGTGGCGACGGGGATTCCGTCAAGGTCGATAATTTCATCCGAAGAAATTATCTTCTTGCGTTTGCGCCCACCAGTAGCGGCGGTGCGCAGCGCATCCAGCTCGGCCTCGGAGGCTAACTCCGAGTCTGGAAGATCCACAAGCTGTTGGAAAAAACCAATCAGATTCAAAAGGTAGATTATCCAGGAAGTAAGATTATACCCAAATAACGGAAAAATTACCTTAGGAGCGGGGTTGTCGGCCGTGTACATTGGCCGACTCTCCGTGTATTGATCGCGCGAAGCGACCAACTGATTGATGTGCCGCCTAAGCTCCTTTGCGGGCCAATCCTTGTCGGTTGTCCGCATTGGATCCTTGGCTCCTGTGTATTCACACAGGAGACGGCCTCCGTGGTTTGCTAACGGCTGAATCCGCCTATCCAGCCAGCAAAAGACCGTGTCCATACCGGTCAAAGGAGGTTTGGAGGAAGTGAGCTTGGCGATGCGCCTCTTGATCCTTAGTAGATCTGGAGGCAGAACCTGGACGGCCTCTGTCACCCAGTTATCCTGGGGAACAGCGGCGGAGTTCACAAAAGGTGGAACCCCGACGGCCTTTTTAGGAAAAGGCACGTCGGGGTGATAGAAAAAAGAACCCGTCCAAAATTTGACGGATTCTGAGGTTTTGATTTTGGGGAACCAATCCTCTCGGAATCTCCGAAGAGTAAAGGAAATGGTCCCGCAATTTGGGAGCGCGCCCTCCGAAGAGTTACGCTTCACCCCAAAGCAATACAACCAAAAATCTAACCTAGGCTCTATTCCTAGGTAACCTTCGAACAAGGCCTGGACGCCGGCCATGTACAGAATAGAGTTGGGAGGAAGGTTCTGTGGTTGGACGTTGTAGTGTGACAGAACCTGGAGGAAGAAGGATGAAGGTGGCAATCCCATACCTCGTAGAAGGTGGGAGGCAAGAAGCACCCTTTCGCCCTCTTGTGGCAGGGGTTCAGTCTCCTCTTCCGGGAGCCGCCATTTCTTTTTCAGCACCAAACCCTCCTTCTCCAGGTTGGGAAGGAGAGCCGGAGGAATACTGCAGGCACTCCAGTTGCCTGCAGTTTCCTCTTCCTCTTCCGCTCCGGCGGCGGCGGCGGCGGCCTTCGCGGCGGCAAGTTTTTCGCCGAGTAGCTCGATTTTCTCCTCCGCCGTCTCCGGTGCGAACGGCGGGGATGTTGTGGTGCTTGGGCCCGCTACGTCCGCGGCGGCGGAAGCATTTCCTCCGCCCGCCGCGGATGCCGCGGCTTTTTCCGGCCCGCCGCCGGCATGCTTGGGCGACCCCAGCTGTGGATCCAGGTCGCCCAAAAGCTCGTCGATGGAGGCGCGGGCCGGAGAGGACGACGGAGAAGCCATCGTTTTCGGTGATGAGGGAGCGCTCCGGCGTGCAAAGAGCTCGTCGGGGCAAGGATTCGTTCTAGCTCTCGTGCTCGCGTTTGCGTCAATGGCGTGGGCAGTGAGGGAGTGAGGAAAGATTTCCGGAGACGACGAGGACGGCTATTTATAGCCTAAAAACCTCTAGATACGCGTCAACGGCTCTTTTGACCGTTGGATGTTCGACGCGTGTCGCTCGCCGGAAAATCCGGGAAACGGAACGACAGAGGAATGATGGCTATCTCCTCGTTTCTCGTGAGAATCTGTCAGAGATACGTTGCAGGGTTTCCCGCGTGAAACCAAGCGGCGCTTGCGTCAGCATGATTAAAGCGCTGATGTCACGTGTTCCTTTTCCGCGAAGGATCGCGAGAAGAAAAGCCAGATTTTCATAGTTCCGAGTTTTATGTTACCATCTCCTTCAAAAGGAAAGAAGAAAGAATCAATACTGCTGAATCAAGTTTCCCGGACAAAATGTATTTGACGAAAGGCGGATTTTCAGAGTTTTGATCCTTCCTGGGGGCTACTGTCAGATATATACCGAATAGGGGTATAGAAGATGGTAGACAAAAGAGCTGGACTACCAGGGTGGCCTGCAAGGTAATGGGCTTAGGACCATTGGGCGGCCCAGTAGTCCAACGCGTAGAAGCCGGATTCTAGAAGAACCCGGATCACGGCCCGCGTGATCTGGCTTGGAGGAGAAGACGGATTCCTTACTTTCCAAGTTACAAGTTAAACGTAGTCTTCTAGGTTTCTGGTTCTGTAAGCCCTAATCCGGCTATTATATAAAGCCGGACGGGAGATAGATTACATAAGTTCTTTTAGTCACAAAGTTCCTTTAGTTCCAAGGTTCTAGGTCCAAGCTTAAGCCTTACGCAACTCGCCGGGAAGTTCATCCTCGACGAGTAGCTGGATCTATTCCCTTACATTGTAACCTTATTATACGGGCTTTAGTCCCACATAGTGAGAAGTGCAGGAGTAGGTACGCCGTACTGTCGCGACGTACCGAACCTGGGTAAAATCCCGTGTTCTGTATTACTACGCTATCCCGTTACCCCACGTCTCTACCGTAGTCTCATGGCACCCCAGTCTATGAAAACTACTACGATGTCTCGACAATATCCTCTTTTATATCATATTGTACAGTCTAAAAATGTATCGATTGCTGATGTATTTCAGAATGCACCACCAATTAATATTTCCTTTCGTAGGAATTTAGTAGGCATTACTTGGGACATGTGGTCTCACTTGTGCTTACGTCTTATGAATGTCTCTCTGATTTCGGATTCTGATAGGTTCATTTGGAAACTTACTCAGAATGGGTGCTTCTCCGTGAAATCTATGTATGAGGATATGATGAATGGGCACACTGTCTTTCTCAAAACTTATTTGTGGAAGTTAAAATTACCTCTTAAGATCAAAATATTCATGTGGTTTTTGGATAGTAAGGTGATTTTGACTAAAGATAATTTAGCAAGGAAAGGGTGGAAAGGTGATATGCTCTGTCCCTTTTGTGGGAACAATGAGACAGTAGATCATCTATTTATTTCTTGTCCACTAGCTAGACTTATTTGGAGAGTGGTCTTTTGTACTTTTAATATTACTCCTCCCTCCAACGTGACTAATATGTTTGGGAATTGGCTTAATGGGATTGATGTGAGAACTAAAAGAAGGATTAGGATTGGTGTTTCAGCCATTTGTTGGGCTATCTGGACATGTAGAAATAATGTTGTTTTTAACAGGAAGAACTCCTTTCATGCTTTACAGGTTATCTACTCAGCAGCTCATTGGATCCAGCTATGGGCTTTATTACTCCCTTCAGATCAGAGGAAGCTTATGGTGGATGGCTGCACTCGTCTCCTTACGGTGGCACAGGATTTTTTCTCCCCGCATACGTGGCAGCATCATAATAGGATTTCGTAGTTCCTTTTGGTTTTGCTGTTTTGGTATAAGGAGACTATCTTGTTCTTTGTAAGGTGAAAACTATTGTACACGGTTGGATACTATGGTTTTCAATAAGCAATAAAGGCTGTGTGCATCACTTGATGCAGAGGCCGGGGTTATCCCCATTTCTAAAAAAAAAACGTCGAGCTGCATTTCCACCCGGCGCATCGCCGCCCACCCATGACCCCTTCCCTCACCTTCTCGCCCCAGCCCATAGAGCACATCACGCCCACCCCTTCCCTCACCTTCTCGCCCCAGCCCACAGAGCACATCCCGCCCACCCATGACCCCTTCCCTCACCTTCTCGCCCTAGCCCATAGAGCACATCACACCCACCCCTTCCCTCACCTTCTCGCCCCAGCCCACAGAGCACATCCCGCCCACCCCTTCCCTCACATTCTTGCCCCTAGCCCACGGAGCACATCGCCATCCACAAGAAAAGGGAAAGCGTTTCCCCGGCGATGACGCCACCGCGAACGGCTTCGGGCGTCGCTGGCTCCATGACAAGGAGGCCCGACTTCTGTACGCGGCGGACTACCCCGTGCCACTGAATATGCGCCTCCCTGGAAAATGGAGCCTCATCGTGGGCGGCCTTACGATGCCTCTATCTTCGACGACGATGATCTCGTCGCGAAGTTTGAGGAGGCACAAGTCGCGCTGACGGAGGAGCAACGCGCCGAGCCGCATTTCCACCCCGTCAACTACGACGAGTGGACGGTGAGCTTGAGGCCTATGATCCTGACGTGACCACACGCTCGTTGAGATACCCCAAGCGGAAGGTATGATGTAGTCTAATATAAAAATTTCCGCGGTATGGAACCACGGTTTATAGAACCAGTAGGACTTTGTAGTCCTGAAGAAGGTTAGTTGTATCAACGACACCAGAAAAAGTATTGTGTGTAGTTGACGAAGCGTGGAACCTGCACACAAGCACAAACTCTCTCCGACCCCCAAACTTTCCGGAAGATTGTCAATCTTCCGGTCTTGCTGAAAACAAGAGAAGTAAACGTATGGAGTCTTGAAAAAAAATAGAAGTAAAAATGCAACAACGAGGCAACAATGATTAGAAGTTCTTAAAAAAAGGTTTGCAATATGAGAAAAATATGACCAGGGGCCATAGGTTCACTAGTGCTGTCTCTCCAAAGAAAACAAACATGGTGGGTGAACAAATTACATGTGTTAGACTTTGTATCTCTTCGGATATACACGTATGGAGTAGTACTCCAACGTGTACTTATCCCTTCATGTAAGCCACCGGCCAGGGGCTATTCCTGGCCCCTATATAACACATAACCGAATCCCCCATCAGGGGTATCGTTTCCGCCACAAACATCAATATGGTATCAGAGAAATCTTCTTCCCTCGCCTAGCTTACATTCCCCACGAACCCTAGTGCGCCGCCTGTGCCGCCATAAAACCACAACCAAGAACACGACACAACCCTAAATTCAAAGCCAAGTCTAAAACCTACGATCAAAAGCTCACAATCCCACGATATACAAGCCAAAAACCCACAACCTATGATCTAAAATCCAAAATCCACAAGCCAAAACACATACAGGATCTCAAAACCAAAACCCCGTCAGCCAAAACCCTACACAAAAATAGATCTCCCATGGCCTCTTCATCAACATCCTCCGGCCTCGCTGCTACACTCGGATCGCCGCCGTCCCAGAAGCTCACACGCACCAATTTCCTCTTTTGGAAAACCCTGGTGTCACCTGCTATCCGCAGCGCCCAGGCTGGCCGCATACTGGATGGATCTGACGCTGCACCATCCCCAAGCTTGACTCCATCGACTCCAGTGGACAGAAGACCTCCATTCCCAACCCCGCATATGCCGCATGGGTCGTGAAGGATCAGTCTGTCCTCACCTTCCTGCTGAACTCCTTCTCGTCAGAGATCCTTGCTCATGTGGCTGGATTGGAAACCACAGTTGAGGTATGGGGTGTCATCACACGCATGTTGTCATCTCACCTCTCCGCGGCCGCATACTTCGACACCATGAAAGGGTATGCATCGGAGCTCGCTGCGGCTGGCAAGATCGTTGAGGAGGACGAGCTTGTCGGATACGTGCTGAACGGACTTGATGGCTCCTATGACTCCATCGTCGGCTCCGTCAATGCCAACACCAACACCTCTGTTGATGATTTGTTTGGGCAGATCTGCGCACACGACATCCGTCAGTCCATGCTGGCTGAGACCGGCCAGGGTGAAGGCTCCTTCGTCTCCTCTGCAAACGCGGCAAGACGCGCCCCTGATGAAAGGCGTACTGGAGGTGGTGACCGTGGTGACCGCGGTGACCGTGATCACCGCGGCAATAAAGTTGATGGCGCGCGCTACCGTGACGACAACAGGCATCGTGATGACGCCATGCGCTACCGCGACAATGTTGGACGCCGTGACGATCGACGTCGTGATGACGCGCGTCGTGAGGACTGACACGATGATCGTGGCCGCCGGGACTCGGCTCGCCGCGATGGAGGAGATCGGCGCGATGGTGGGCGCGATGGTGATCGTGGTGATCATCGTCGACGCCGTGAGAGGGCACCCACCCCTTATGTGGATGTGACCTGCCAGATCTGCAAGATCCACGGCCACCCTGCCTCCGACTGATGTTGGCGCTACAAGAACGACAATGACGGTGATCATGAGGAGAAGACGGCGAATGTTGCATCCTATGGCGTGGATACCAACTGGTACTCCGACACGGGTGCAACTGATCACATTGCTGGTGCACTCAACAAGCTGACTACACACGAGAAGTATCATGGACATGACCGTGTGCACACTGCCGCCGGTCAAGGTATGCCTATAACTCATATTGGTCAATCAACATTAAAAAAAAACATGCATCCTTACATCTAAATGACATTCTTCATGTACCTAGTGCATCCAAAAATTGCTGTCTATTCACAAGCTTGCCCTTGACAATGATGTCTTTATTGAATTTCATGCCATTTTCTTTTTGATCAAGGACCAAGAAACAAGGAGAATATTGTTTAAAGACCCCTGTCGTAGAGGCCTTTACCCCTTGGTGCCACTTTCTTCAGGGTCATCCAAGCATGCTTTTCTTACAATAAAGCCTTCTTAATCTACATGGCCTCGACGATTAGGGCATCCTTCATCTTTCATAGTTCAACAAATAATTAGGAAAAATGAGCTAGATCATTCTCCTGAAATAAACCCTTACATATGTGATTCTTGTCAACTAGCAAAGAGCCACCAACTACCATATCCCATTTCCACTAGTGTTTCCACCATTCCTTTGGCTCAAATATTTTCTGATGTATGGGGTCCTGCCCCAGTCTCTGTTGGCAAGCACACTTATTATGTAAGTTTTATTGATGATTTCAGTAAATTCATATGTATTTATTTGCTTAAAAAGCGTTCTGATGTCTATCAAGTTTTCCTCTATTTGCAACAACTTGTGGAACACAAATTTGGTCGCAAAATAATTACCTTGCAAACTGATTGGGGAGGTGAATATGAAAAATTCAACAATTTCTTTCAAAAAGTGGGAATCACACACCATGTGTTGTGCCCCCATGCTCACCAACAAAATGGGTCAGCTGAACGCAAACATCGTCATATAGTTGAAGTTGTCCTTGCTCTTCTTGCTCATGCCTCAATGCCTCTCAAGTTTTGGGATGAAGCCTTTTTAACAGCCAATTTTTTTTTATCAATCTTCTCCCTAGCAAAGTTCTCAAATTTGAGCCACCTGTTGAACGTCTCTTACATACAAAACCAAACTATGAATCCCTCCGCATTTTTGGATGTGCATGTTGGCCGAACCTTCGCCCATATAACAGACAAAAACTTGCTTTTCGTTCCACTGGATGTGTTCTCTTAGGCTATAGTCCTCTCCATAAAGAGGTAAAATGCCTAGAACCATCCACCGGTCGCATTTACATATCTCGTGACGTTGTCTTCGATGAAAACGTGTTTCCGTTTGCCTCATTGCATAAAAACGCGGGTGCACTCCTTCACCAACAAATCCGTTTACTACCCACATCATCTACTTCCGGGGATATTAATGTTGATGATCATATGCCTTTACCGGTTATACCTGTTACTAATCATACTCAGGTGCACCTGGAAGACACTGCAGAAAATTCGGAGCAAAATGCTTCAGATTCGAGTGAAAATGGTTCACAAACGGATGCATCCACGAAGGAAGAAAACGACAAACTTGACGCTGACTCCCATGCAGATTTGGAGGATCCCTCGGATCAGGCGCTCACCAATCCCGAGGGTGACTCTGTCGCCAGCAGCGCGTCAGACGCACTACACACCCCCACCTCCTCGCCTGGCCAATACGATGGGACACGTCAGCCGACAACACCTCCGCGCGGGTTTCCTCCGACAACCCCCCCCCCCCCGACAGCGCCCACGCGCGTGCTGACTCGGCACCCATGGGCGACACTCACGTGGTGAGGCACAGATGCCCCCTGTCCGCTGCCTCGTCCGCTGCACCCGCGCGTGCGGACAGACGCGCAGGGCTCTCCGGCGCCGCCAAGTCTCCCGCTGGTGAATCGAACACCGATCCCGAGGGGGATTCGCCAGGATCTTCTGCGCCACCAACACCTATAGCCTCTCCTGTTCCACCCGTTGGTGTGAGCAGACGGCTTCAGAGAGGGATCAGAAAACCTCGTGGCTACACTGATGGCACTATACGGTATGGAAAACATCCAAATTTATACAACACTGCATCTAACGTCATGGTATGATTGCTTCCACAGGAGAACCTCATTCTCTGACAGATGCTCTTGATGATCCCAAGTGGCGCAAAGCAATGGAGGAAGAATATGATGCTTTACTTACAAATAAGACTTGGCACCTTGTGCCTCCCAACAAAACAAAAAATCTAATTGATTGAAAATAGTTCTATCGTGTCAAGAAACATGCAGATGGTACAATTGAAAGATACAAAGAACGCCTAGTTGCAAAAGGGTTCAAGCAAAGGTATGGTATAGACTATGACGATACCTTTAGTCCTGTTGTTGAAGCTTTCGAGTTGTATTGGTTGTTGCAGTTTCTAGAGGATGGAGTCTACGACAGCTAGATGTCAAGAACATGTTCTTACATGGTGTTCTAGAAGAAGAGGTCTATATGAAACAACCTCCTGGTTTTGAAAATTCTGATGCTCCACATTATGTTTGCAGACTTGACAAAGCCCTCTATGGTTTGAAGCAAGCACCTAGAGCCTGGTACTCTAGGCTCGGTTCCAAGTTACATGAGTTTGGGTTTACACCGTCAAAGGCAGATACTTCTCTCTTTCTCTATCAGAAAACAGGTATCACTATGTTTGTCTTGGTTTATGTTGATGACATTATAGTAGCAAGCTCTTCAGACAAAGCTGTTTCTGTTCTACTTCAAGATCTTCATACACATTTTGCTATCAAGGATCTTGGTGACTTACATTTCTTCCTTGGTCTTGAAGTAAAGAAAATACAGGATGGACTACTTCTGGCCCAGGAAAAATATGCTAGTGATTTGTTGATAAAAGTTGGGATGAAAACTGCAAATCAGCTCCTACACCACTTTCTCCTACCGAACCATTGTCTTTGCAGGAAGGAACTCCTTTTGGTCCAGAGGATAGCACACAGTACAGGAGTATAGTTGGAGCCCGTCAGTACTTAACACTCACATGACCAGATTTATCCTTTTCAGTAAATAAAGTCTGTCAGTATCTCCATGCTCCAACCTCCACTCATTGGACAGCTGTCAAATGCATCCTCAGATACATCAAGGACACATTGAATATTGGTATCTCCTTTATAAGGTCTCCCTCAACTTTATTGAGTGCTTTTTCAGATGCAGATTGGGCTGGATGCCTTGACGATTGAAGATCTACAGGGGGATTTGTTGTGTTCCTTGGCCCTAATTTAATATCATGGAGTGCTCGAAAGCAAGCCACTGTGTCTCTCTCTAGTACTGAAACTGAATACAAATCTCTAGCCAATGCTACTGCAGAATTAATATGGGTTGAAGCTCTTCTCAAAGAACTTGGTGGTACATTGAAGGAGAAGCCATGTATTTGGTGTGATAATTTAGGAGCTACATATTTGACTGCAAATCAAGTTTTTCATGCTCGTACTAAACACATAGAAATAGATTTTCATTTTGTAAGCGAAAGAGTAGAAAATAAGGACTTAGAAGTCAAATTTATTTCTAGCAAAGATCAAGTAGCAGATGTTTTTACAAAACCTCTTCCTGTTAGAAGCTTAGCTGAGTTTAAGCGTAATCTAAACATGTCCCCAAGTTTCGATTAAGGGGGGCTATTAGACTTTGTATCTCTTCGGATATAAACGTATGGAGTAGTACTCCAATGTGTACTTATCTCTCCATGTAAGCCACCGGCCAGGGGCTATTCCCGGCCCCTATATAACACGTACCTGAACCCCCCATCAGGGGTATCATTTCTGCCACAAACATCAATAACATGGACAATTGACAAATCATGAACATATAACAATACTATTATGACGAGATAAAGTTCACGGGTTCTAACGTTGTAGGCATTATATCACGGCTGATACGTGCATTTTATATCATCATTTATACCCTCCACATAGGCATTATTGGGATGTTTTATCAATGTTATGTCATTGTTTTGCATGTTTTAGATGATTTTACGGGACTTTCCTACAAAGTCCCTATTTTTGGTATTTAATTTCTGGGTGTCAGAAAACACCTGTTTTCATGTTTTTGATGTTTCAGGAGCTACAGGTATCCAAATTGCGAAAGGAAAGAAACCATGTCAGTTTTTCTTCGGGAGAAAGGCCGTGGGCACAAGACACAAAGGAGGAGGGCCAGGAGGCCCAAAAGGGGGTAGCCCACGCGGCCAGATTCCCTGGCGCGTGTGGGGCCCCCAAATGGGCCCACAACACCTCCTCCCCGAGGTCTTTTTGCTGACGACTCCGTCTTCCCCGAAAACGAACACCCTAATTTTCCCGAGACGAGACGGAGCCGCCAGGGCGGCGAAACTCTCGAAACTCTCCGCGGGGGAGACAGATCCTGCTGCTCCGGAGCTCCGGAGAAGGGGGAAATCATCCCCATCTTCATCCCCATCTCCTCCTTGGCGTGGGAGGAGGCATCTCCATCACCATCCTCACCAGCACTAGCATCTCCACCATCACCATCACTGTGATCCACTCCGTTCCCCTCATAGTTTGATCATTGCTACACCCTAGATACGTGTTATTGTACTCCGTTGCATGTTTGGGATTGAGTACTTGTCATTATTTGGTGGTGGATCCATTGTTTGAGATTGTGTTGTACCACATATGTCACCATACATGATCATGTTTGCACGTTGTGAGTAGTTCCCGCATGTTCCTGAGGGCATAGGATGAATTGGCAATGATTTGTTACATAAGATGAGTTGTTATTTGGTCTAGTATTTATCTTTTTGTGATTCTATGATGGTGTTGTACGAACGTCGACTGTACAACACTTCACCTACATGGGCTCATAGGAGAACACCGTAGTGTAGTGACGTGATGATGTCTTTAGGTGACAGGAACTTGAGACAGAGTCGTTGAATTGCATTATGAGGGTACTTGTATCGGGGACCTTAGAGCATAAGGCTATGGTGGGACATCATGTCTTAATAATTCTCGTGCTGTCATTTAATTGGCCACGTGATCCATCATAAGGGGTGATAGTTTATTTATTTAGCTATTCCTATTTGTGGCTTCGTCCGAAGAAGATTAAAACTAGACAAGATATACAAACATGTTATGCAATGAATCACTATGCCAGCTAAATCCGTGCAGCCCTCGGGAACGTTTTCCACATATAAGAAACAAACACACACTTGAGCTTGTCCTCTTGTGCATTAGAGGATTGGGCTTTGTCTCTCATTGAGACCTACTACTTGCTGCAATTTACTTTCCGCATTTTATTTTACTTGCACTACACAATTAAAACACAAAAACACCTGTTGCTTTTATTATTCCTTTGCTATTCTACTTACCAGTTCCTTCTGCTCCTCGTGGGTTCGACAACCTTTCTGATTCGAAAAGTACTACAATTGATCTCCTGCACTTGGGAGCCATCAACGGCATATGGACCGCAGTTCGGCATATATCCATATCTAAAAGTCCACCTCAAGAAAGCTATCCAGAATATCACTTGGTATCAAGTTGCAGAAAAAAGTGATTGCTACGTGTGCAACAGACGCATTAAGAACAACACGTAATGTAAGCAGTGGTTCTTAACTGAAGGAAATTACTGCTACGCTACGTCATTCCTTCCTCTTGGAGGATCCCAATGGGTGTATATTTGATCTACGCAGACAAAGAAAATTTCTGGCGCCATTGCCGCGACTTCAAGCTTTCAGCAAGGGGGATTACACACTTCGACTTTCTCTCTTTTGTTTTTATCTTGCTTAGTTTATTTTTTCTTAGCTTATTTTTCCTTATATAAAAATCCAAAAAAATTAGTTCTCTAGTTTCTATCTCTTACTTACTCTTTAGTTTGGTTTTACCTTAGCTTAGTTTTTTTTTCGTTACATTGTTACAATCTCTCTTCCTACATTTGCTACGAAGGATCTGAATGTAGGATGTGGTTTTATTACTGGAAGAAATAACATTGAAGAATTCATCAATCATGTTTATAGGCTTTGTTATCTTAATGAAAAAACTGTGGCTGAACTCACTCATATTTATGAATCTGATGTTGCTTCTTTGGTTGCCATGATAGAAGCTAGATTTGTGAACCTCAATCCTATCTTAAACTAGATAGTATGGAGAGAGGAGAAGAAAAGAACTTTGTGTTGGAAACTTTACTTATGGAATTTAATGATATTGCTATTGAGACTAGGAAAGTTTTTGCTCATTATAAATTACTTGTTTATGATCTTTCTATTGAACACACTATGAGAACTTTGGATAATAAAAATATGAAGTATATGGGTAAACCTGAATGTGAAAAATAAATTAATATCCCCATACCATTTTAACTTTTATCATCTTCTGATGCCTTAGAGAATAATTTGATTGGATTGTTACGGAGAATCGCTTTGATAGAATAGTAAACCTAAAGAAATGAAAAAAAAGAGATTTTGAGCCATGTGTGTGTGGAAAAATACAATGCTTATATGATGAACTTTCCTACCTTGTTTTGAATGTTAAAGGAGAAAATAATTGATTCTTTCTTTATGACTAGCTAAGGCGTTAAAGAAAAGCGTTTGTGGGAGGAAACCCACTTTATTTTGCTTTTAGTTTGAATTTTATTTTTGTTGAGTCTTGGAATTTTCCACTTCTGTATAAACCTCTCCTTATCCTCTTTTTTGTGCCAAGAGTAATCTCTATTTGAAAGGAAGTGCAATTTGTGGTTTTTGCTGTTAGCTGTCCACATTTCTGAGCCTCACCAAAAAATATTATCTCTCAGCCAGAGTGCAATAAAATTATGAATAAAATGGTCACATGACCCAGGTTGTTATCTAAATTTCATTAGTTGAACATAATCAAATTTCATCTACGATCGTGCCTGAAAAAATCCATCCTTACATTTAGTTTTGTTTTGAAAAAGTTCGACCTTTGTTTGCATTTTCCTCTTAATCTTTTCATTTTGGTGTTCTCTAGGGGGTGGAGATCCCTAATAGAAGTGGTGACAGTATCTGATGGCATGTGGACACACGTTCGTTTGAAGACCTAAAGAGAAACGTATGATGAGTACAGCAACAAGATTTTCCCTCAGTAAGAAACCAAGGTTTAATCGGACCAGTAGGAGAAAGAAATCACTTCCTGAAGATTGTTGGCAGCTGATGTTGGCAGGGCGCACTACCAGGCTCAGCAATAACGTGGAATCTGCATACAACACAACCAAGATACTTTGCCCCAACGAAACAGTGAGGTTGCCAATCTCACCGGTCTTGCTGAAAACAAAGGATTAGACGTATATTGTGGAAAATGATGTTTGTTTGTAGTGAATAAAATGAGGACAGTGTTTGCAGTAAAAAAAGAGCAGTGTTTATAGTAGGTTGTATTATCAGCATAAAAAAATGGACCGGGGTCCACAAAGTTCACTAATGGTGTCTCTCCATAACAGATAAATAACATGATAAGTGCAAAAATTATAGTTGAGCAATTGAAAAATAGGGAATGCACCGTAATTCATATACATGACATGATGACTACTATGAGATTCATTTGGGAATTAGAACATGATACATAGAACGTTATCCAACTTCATCTATGACTAATAGTCCACCCTCAGGACGTCATCTGAGCAAACTTTGGGTATTAAGTTGCAAGAAACAGAATATTGCATTAAGTAAAGTGCATAATGTAATTAACACAATTATGCTTAGACAAAGAATTTCTGTTTTACCCCTAGTGGCAACAACACATCCACAATCTTAGAAGTTACTGTCACTCTCCTAGATTACCGGAGGCATGAACTCACTATCTAGCATAAATACTCCCTCTTGGAGTCACAAGCATCTACTTGGCCAGAGCATCTACTAGCAGCGGAGAGCATGCAAGATCACAAATAACATATATGATAGATATATAATCAACTTGACATAGTATTCAATATTCATCGGATCCCAGCAAATAAAACATGTAGCATTACAATAAGATGATCTTGATCATGTTAGGTGATATGTCATAAATGTATCCTTAAAATCTGATGTTCCATGTTGTTTTCATGTTATTTGCCACATGTTTTCTATACACTTTATGTCATTCTTATCGATTTCCGGGACTAACCTATTGACAAGATGCCACAGAGCTAGTTCCCTGTTTTGTGCTGTTTTTAGTTTCAAAAAATTTGTTCTGGAAATATTCTCGGAATTGGAAAATTCGAAGCCCGGAAGTTTTAGAATTCCCGAAGGCTCCACAGAGTCCCGAAGAGGCCCGGATCACCGGAGGGGTCTACACCACCATGCCCGCCTCCGGAGTGATGCGTGAGTAGTTCATCCCTAGACTACGGGTCCATAACAGTAGCTAGATGGTTGTCTTCTCCACTTTATGCCTCTTGTTTAAATCTCGTGATCTGCCTTACATGATCGAGATCACGTTATTGTAATGCTACATGTTGTGTTTGCTGGGATCCGATGAATGTTGAATGTTATGTCTTCTGATTATCAATCTATCATGTTATCTTCATGCATATGTTATTTATGATCTTGCATGCTCTGCGTTGTTAGTAGATGCTCTGGCGAAGTAGATGCTAGTGACTCCAAGAGGGAGTATTTATGCTCGATAGTGGGTTCATGCCTCCTTTGCATCTGTGCTCCAGTGACAGAAACATTACGGATGGAGGATGTTTTGTTGCCATTAGGGAGAAAAAAATGATGTTTAGTTCGTTTAGATTGTTTACATTACACACTTTGCTTACTGCGATTATCTATTGCTTGCAACTTAATACCCAACGATTGTTCGGATGATATTCAGAGGGTGGAATATTAGTCATAGATGCAGTTGGATGACGGTCTACGTATTTTGTTGTAATGCCCGCATGAATCACATAGTAATCTTTATGTCTTGCATATACACTACGGTGCATCCTTCAATTCTATCAAGTGCCCAGCTGTAATTTGTTCACCACACATGTTATTTATATTCTATGGAGAGACACCACTAGTGAACTGTGGATCCCGATCCATTTCTCATACTGATAATACAACCACTTCAATTACTGTTTTCACACAGCTCCTATTGTTTTCATATTTTTCTCATACTTTTTTCCACACCATACGTTTAACCTCTTTGTGTTCAGCAAAACCGGTGATATTGACAACCTCACTGCTTCGTTGGGGAAAAGTGAATTGATTGTGTTGTGTAGGTTCCACGTTGCTGCTGAACCGGTGCGCCCTGCCATCTCAGCTGCATCAACCTTCGGAAGTTGCTTTTTCCTCCTACTGGTCGATTCAACCTTGGTTTCTTCTGAGGTAAACTTGCTACTGTGCTCTTCATACGGTCCTCTTGGGGTCTTCCAACAAACATGTGTTACACGCGCATCAAGCTAATTTCTAGCGTCGTTGCCGGGGAGGAAGAGAATTTCTACAAGGGGAGTCTCTCATCTACAATCATTTTTACTTTGTTATTGTTTTTCTTTTTACTTGCTTTATCATGCTTATTATCAATGGGTGATTTCTTTGGGTTCATGTAAGAACAACAAAAATATTATAAGGAACACCGCTTGTCGCAAAAGGGATACGCTTATGGGAACAAATTAATAAATTGAATAAGTATGCTAAAAACTTATGCTCTACTTATAATGTTACTAATTTCTTCGATAAATATCGTTGATGTAGGAGGTATAAAAACCCCCCTTTTCAATGTGAGTATAATGATAATGTTACCATATCTTCTTATGTTAAGGGAAATTATGAATTTTATGATGTGGACAAATTGAAGAATTTATTCCTTGGAAGGGTGCATTCGAAATGGCCTATTTGCTTGAAAGTTGATGCACCTTATGAATACGAAATTTATTCTATATTTGAATATTTCCCTGATCATTAAAAGTATTGTAATTACTACATAATTGAATATCTTAATAGATGGTCTCCCCCAAAGGAGAAGACTAATGCCTTGCAGGACCCTATGGAAGAAGAAATTGCTGAATCTGGAACCTCATTGGATGAAAAAGAGGAGGAGAGTGATGATCAAGAGGAGGAAGAATGGAGCTACCCATGTCCACCTCCCAATGAGAGTAACTCTTTAACTCACAGTTGTGATGTCCTATTGATTATTTTGAAATATCCCTTTTTGATGAAATTGATACTTTCTATACTTGTGACCTTGATAGTACTGTGAATAAAAATTGTAAGAATAATATTGCTACTGTTATTTATGATAATCCATGCTAGTTTGATAAATCCTATGATAATCCTCTATTTATCCCAGCTATTGATATGCATGATAATGAGGAAGTTTGCTTAGAAAAATTATATGATAATGCTCTAGATGATGGTCCTATGTTACTTGATGTTATAAATTATAATGCTACTGAAAATGGGATTTCTATAATGTGTCCCATATCTATTAAGAGTGACCAATCATCTTGTTTTGCTATTGCTAAAAGTGGGAAAAAAGAGATCTTTATTTTTTTATTTTGATCCCACTATTTTTGATCTTAATATGAATTGTGTGATTTTAGATCATGACAAACATGCTTTATGTGAAAATTATTTTGTTGAGTTTGTTCATGATGCTACTGAAAATTATTATGAGAGAGGAAAATATGGTTTTAGGAATTTTCATGTTACTAAAACACCTCTCTTTCTTTTGAAAGTTTTGAAATTGCTCTTGTTCTACCTTCCCATGATCTCTAATTTGAGCTTCTTTAATTTATTTCTTTACAAGATTCCTATGCATAGGAAGTGGGTTAGACTTAAATTTGTTTTATACTTGCTTCATGATGCTCTCTTTTTCTTAATTCATATTTCTTGTGTGAGCATCTTTTCTCTTCTTATGCCTAGCTAAAAGGCGCTAAAGAAAAGCACTTCTTGGGAGATAACCCATGGTTTTATTTTTGCTTTGTTTTTCTCTGTTTTGTTTGAGTCATGGGGTTATAAACTTCTTTAGAAACTCCTTTGTATATTTATTTTCATGTATTAGTTGTCCCAACTGCCTCACCAACTCCTCCAACTTGCTGCTCACATCCTTTTCACTCCCACCTTCAAAGTCACCATCTTTCATAATTTTGGCATAGTTTTCCTCCATCACATTTTTCACAGTCATGTCAACAAATCTGTTGACTTTAGTAATAAGACTGGAGTATTCCTTGTCAAGTTTCTTCTTCTCTTCAAATATCGTACCACCGGTCCACCATGATCCATATCAGCATCAATTCTAGCACTGTTGCTATCATATGGTACATTCCCCACATTCTACCTAAATAATTTTTTAGTGGTTCAGACCAGTCTTCATCAACCAAAGACACAAACCACATTTGGCCACCTCCTGCAACAGTGAGTGCTAATTAATATGAAATTTAGCTCTCGGCTTTCACTGAACTATTCAAAATATATAGTGTTTGCATTCTAAAGCAACAATTTAGCCAGATGTTCAATCTAATGCAACAATTCAAAGTATATATTGAACCCTTGTACTGAAACAATTAAAACTATATATAGAACCATTGTAATGCAACAATTCAGTAAGGTTTCAAAAACATAGTGCTTTCATCCAACAATTTGTATTGCTAATTAATAAAATGGTTCTGAAATGACATATATGTCCGAACTTATTATTTCATTTAAATAATTTGAGCTAACACTACTTTTTTCTACAAAATCTAGCATTAGTTTGCCTTATTACTATCATAGAGTATGCAAGTACAAAATTAAAATTTCTTACAAGGAAAAATACTAACTTATATTCTGCACTAAACATAGATGAAATCTGTGACCTTTGTTGGTCCCTTCAAAAGCAACACACTTGACAGGAGCAAACTTGTGCACGCGACAAACCATGGGGCAGTCAACAACTATTCCACTAAATGATGGATCTTCGATCCAGTCTAGAGCGTAGTTCGTGTCCATAAAGTCCTAATCCGCAGAAATCGCAATGAAAACTAGCTTAATCGAGATGAATCAAAAAAGAAATTGGAAATCCCTAATTTGGCAACCCTAACCCTAGAACTCAAATGGGGACTGAGAACTTACGTCTAGCCTCTTCGGACTCGAATCGGATCCGTCACCCCAGCTCGGCATGGCAAAGATGGAGCAACGAGAGATCCCCGGTGGACTCCGGACGGCGCGGCGAAATATATTCGGTGGACGCTGATACGTCATAAACGTATCCTTAATTTCTGATGTTCCGTGTTGTTTTCATGCCATATGCTAAATGTTTTCCTTACACTTTAATTCATTTTATCGATTTCCTGGGACTAACCTATTGACAAGATGCCACAGAGCCAGTTCCTATTTTCTGGTTTTTGTAGTTTCAGAAAAGTTGTTCTGGAAATATTCTCGGAATTGGAAAATTCGAAGCCCGGAAGTCTTAGAATTCCCGAAGCTTCCACAGAGTCCTAAAGAGGCCCGGAGGGGGACACACCATAGGGCGGCCCCCCCGGCCGTGCCATGGGGTGGCGTGGGCTCGTCGGGCGCCTACCGTCATCACCCTTTTGCCTATTTATTCCCCCCTGATGCATGAACCCTAAATATATACCACTTTTCCACGAAAAACACCCGAGGCCACCGTTATCGTCATCCCGAGATCAAGAGGGTTATGGAGTTCTTCCCGGCACCCTGCCAGGAGGGGAAATCATCACCAGAGGGCTCTACACCACCATGCCCGCCTCCAGAGTGATGCGTGAGTAGTTCATCCTTGGACTACGGGTCCATAAAAGTAGCTAGATGGTTGTTCTCTCCTCTTTATGCCTCATATCTAGATCTCGTGAGCTGCCCTACACGATCGATATCATCTTATTGTAATGCTACATGTTGTGTTTGCTGGGATCCTATGATTATTGAATGCTATGTCTCTTGATTATCAATCTACCATGTCGTCTTCATGTGCATGTTATTTATGATCTTGTATGCTCCCCGTTGTTAGTAGATGCTTTGGACAAGTAGATACTAGTAACTGCAAGAGGGAGTATTTATGCTCGATACTGGGTTCATGCTCAGGGTGGGCATAAAAACCGATAACCGAAAACCGAAACCGAAAAGACCGAGACCGAGATGACCGAAACCGAAAGGACCGATGCAAATTTGGTTAGCAGAGTTAAATAGACCGAAATTTGTTGAAAAATTCGGGCAACACATGGGCGAAACCCGAATAGACCAAAGAGACCGATTTAGGTACCAGCAGGCGACGGAAACAATACATGCGTTCTTGGTTGCAAACTTGCAATGATGCAGTTCACCTTTTCTTGTCCAAACTCTAAACGTGTGTATTTTTCCTTTTTGTGAGATTGTGGTGTTGTATGCATGTATGTCCTCCCGTGAGGCTTTTTTTGTGTGATTGTGGTGCTGTATGCATGTATGCATTTTTTTTTAATTTCATCATTATTTTGGAGCTATTAGCTACTTTTGTCAAATTCGGTCATGACCGAAATAGAGACCGAAATTCCGGTTACCTGAATTTTTCGGTCCTTTAAGGTTCTGAGTAAATTTCGGTCCTCATATTTTACTGACCGAATTTCAAATTAACCGAAATACAAAGACCGAATTTTCGGTCATGACCGAATGCCCACCCTGAGTTCATGCCTCCTTTGCATGTGCGCTCGAGTGACAGAAACGTGCCGGATGGAAGATGTGTTGTTGCCATTAGGGATAAAACAACGATGACGAAGGCACGGATCCTGGGCCCTGCGAGTAAGGACACCCCCTCTCAAGCCTTTTGATCAAGGCCCGACAGGAAGCGCCCTTGGAGTACTCTAGAAGGCCCATGAAAAGCCCACCCGTGTCAACTTGCGGGTTAAGTTAGGGATTGTAACCGACTCAAGCTAGGGTTTGTATCCTCTCCGGGTGGGACTCGAGACCTGGCTATCTATATAAAGCCAGGAGAGCCTCAAAGGAGAGGACCAAGTATTACCGCACGACCACAAAAGCCTTGAAACTCGAGATCTACTCTCGATTCGAGCACCCTGTAATCGATCTAATCGTCTAATACAGATCAGCAGAAGGCAGGAGTAAGGGTTTTACCTCTTCGAGGGCCCCGAACCTGGGTAAATCTCACCTCCCTGTCAAGCCGACGATTTCACCAGCGCCTATGACATCTCCTAGTCGAAACCCGATAGGGTCACCTGAGGGATTTGCGAAGCCAGAGCTTCGACAATTGGCGCCGACCGTGGGGAGCGCGGGCGCTGGATCACCGGCATCTTCGGCTTCATCGACATCCAACTCCCGTTGGAAACCATTGACTACGGCTCCGAACAATCCTGTACGGATCGGATCCGTCATAGTCACGCCTCACTCGCCGGAATCACGCCCGGTATTCGAGGATCTGGAGAAGAGCGTCACCCTGACGTTCGGAAGCTTCAACTTCATGGCGAACAGAGACGGAATCCTCCACTTCTCGGATGAATCTGAACCCGAATCTGGAGCCGTCAACTCGCGCTTCCCTATGGAGAAAAGCGGCGAGTCCATCCGCTTCAACACGATCGACTACCACGCACTCTCGACAGAGGAACCCTCTCGGGTGCGAAGAGCCTCCCGATCTGCGCCTAGGACGCACGGGCCACGACTGGCCCAAGTCTGCATGGCAGGATCGGAACAGCCCTCGGAAACTGAATATAGCGCAACCGAGCGCGATCTAATCGGCGTCTCGCGGGAAGCCTGGAAAAGAGCAAAGGAATCCATGCGAAAGAGTCAGCCACCCGCAGCAGGTGCTACGCAGGAAGACCTAACCGCCTACCACTATCACCTAGTGAGAGCGGCCTCAAACATCAAGGACGCCCGAGCGGATCTAGCCCGTCGCAGGAGAGCGGCGGATGAGTCAAGCCTACGTCGAGCCGAGCTGTCCCTTGCACCTTCGGTCGGTACCCGACCCGGGGGAAAAGGACCCGCAGCATCGACAAGGGACCACGAATCTATGGCTGGGACCAACAGGTCTACCACATCTTCTTTCATGAGGGTTGACGACGACGGCAACGTCTACCCGCAAACTCCAGCCGCCGCAATTCTAGCTGCGGCAACCTACATGCAGATGAACCAGCCAACGGACAGCGATCCTCGGGTGGAACAATACAAGCATATCCGCAAAGGTCTAGGGCTGGCAGCCGCGAAGCTCGCCTCCACGATCGCAAGGAACAACTGGAGAAGGCGCGACTGGAGAAGGACAAAGACAAAGACACGCCCCGCAGGCACAGGAGCTCCTCTCCGAGAAAGGATAAATCGCCGCGTCGCGGCCGAGGAAAAGAGGCTCGACGCCGCGGCGATAGCCGAAGCAGCAGCGACGACAGCCCGAGAGACAAAGATTCGCGGCACCACAGCAGCCGCTCGAGAAAACGAAGTAAAGAACCAAGAAAAGATAGCGACCGCGACCGGTCCCGGGTACGACGCGCGATCCGATCTCGCCCAGAAGAAGGTGGATAAAGCAAGGGCTTCACGATATCGCGAACGCTCCTCATCCGGGTCTTCGAACGATGAAACCTGCGGAGCACTTTGCTTTGCTCGCAGTATTCGCGAAGCACCTCTACCCAAGAGATTCAAGCTCAGCTCGGAGGTGACAAAATACGATGGCTCACTCGAGCCCTCCCAGTGGTTAAGCGACTACCTCACGGCAGTAAAATGCCAACGTGGTAACAAGAACACGGCCATGCAATACCTCAATTTGCACCTGGCCGGAGCGGCCCGCAGCTGGCTGGAAAGGAGACCACGATCTTGCTACGCATCGTGGGACGACCTGCACCGCGATTTCTGCAAAAACTTCCAGTCGACCTACAAAAGGCCAGCTACAATCGAAGAACTACGAGCTTGCAAACAGAAAAGTGGCGAATCCACGCGAGAATACATCCAGCGGTGGAACACACTTAGGAACACCGCAGGGACAATCTCCGAAGAAGTGGCGATTGAGGCCTTCGCCAAAGGAGCAAGAAGAACCGCATTTCGAGAAGAACTCGGCAGAGCTGCGCCCAAAACCATAGGGGAGCTCATGGTCATAGCCGAAAAATGGGCCAATGGAGAAGACGCGGTACGCAATGAAAGAACATCATCGCCCACACACGACGAAGACCGTCATGGGCGAAGAAAGAGAAGAAAATATTACGACCACGAGGATAGAGAAGAACTAGTGGCAGCAGAATTCACGCGAAGTCGCGACTCCGGTCGTCGTCGAAGTCGCGAATGGAGGCCAAAGGTAGAAGAAAAATCACCCGAGGAAGACCTCGATGCGTACTGCTCGCTACATCTGTTCACAGACAAGCGCACGGGCAAGACTAAGGCAACACACCTTCTCAAGGATTGCCGAAAGTTCATCGAAATCTCGGACGCGCTCGCCAAGAAAAGATTCGCTTCCACCCAAAACTATCCACCGCTACCAGGAGGCGGACAACAATTCCAGCTACCACCGCCACCACCTCCACCAGCCAACCCAAACATGGCACTCGCCGCATTGCCAGCACCACAACAGCAAAACACGGGAGCAAATACATACCCGACTCCGCACGGACAACTCCTCGGGATGATACAGAAGGTATGCCCCTCTCGCAGAGCTCAAAAAACTAACTCGAGACAAATATGCATGGCAGTGCAGACGCCACCAACGAAGCCCGAGTACCTGAAGATGGCCGAGCAGCCAATCACGTTCTCGAAGGAAGACCACCCGCCACGAGTCTATCGGCCAGGACACGCCGCCCTTGTCATTCAAGCTCAAATTGGCAACTATGACCTGGCCCGCGTATTCATGGACGGCGGCAGCGGCATCAACATCATCTACGCGGATACACTCCGTCGAATGAACAAAAACCTGGACGGCCTAACGGAATCAGAAACATCCTTCCACGGGATAGTTCCGGGCAAGGCAATACGTCCACTCGGAACAATCAACCTTGAAGTTGTACTGGGCTCCCCACGCAACTACAGAAGGGAATTCCTGGACTTTGAAGTCGTCGACTGGCCCTCGCAGTACCACGCCATTCTTGGTCGAACAGCGTTCGCCAGATTCATGGCCGTACCACATTACGCATACTTGAAGCTCAAGCTACCCGGCGAATACGGTGTGATCACCATTGACGGGGACTTCCAGAAATCGGATAAGTGCGACATAGAATTTAATGAGATCGCGAAATCTTTCGGGATGCAAGAAGAACTACAAGAGCTGGCAAAAACCACGGATCACTCCGTCATGCCACTCACGAAGAAAAACGCGCCTGAACTGGAATTCAGCGCCAACAGCGACACTCGCAAGCACCAAGTGCACCCGACGGATTCCGCCAAAACCGCGATGGTTTCCACAACCCTCTCGCCAGCATAGGAAAGCGCGCTCGTCAAACTCCTCCGTGAGTACTGGGAGATTTTCGCCTGGCAGCCCTCAGATATGCCAGGTATACCCAGGGAGTTTGCCGAGCACTCACTCGAAGTCTTTCCGAACGCCAAGCCCATCAAACAGACGACTCGACGATTTTCTGAACCCAAGCAAAAGGCGCTGGGAGAAGAAGTAAACAGGCTGCTAGCCGCAAATTTCATTAGGGAGATCAAGATATCCACCTGGTTAGCAAATCCGGTGTTGGTCCCCAAGAAGAACACGGATATCCTTCGGGTGTGCATCGATTACACGTCACTAAACAAGCACTGCCCCAAGGACAACTTTCCTCTACCACGAATCGACCAGATTGTGGATTCCACAGCAGGTTGCCAACGTCTCTCCTTCCTGGACGCCTACTCGGGATACAACCAGATCCGAATGAAAAAGGAAGACGAAGAGAAGACGGCATTCATCACACCACACGGTGTATACTGCTACACGACAATGCCCTTCGGGCTGAAGAATGCAGGCGCAACATATCAACGTTGCATGCAGAGATGCCTTGCCAATCTCATTGGCAAAAACGTACAAGTATATGTCGATGACATCGTCATCAAAACTCGAGTAGAGGACACACTCCTCGAAGATATTAAAGAAACATTCGACGCCCTTAATGCATATCGGATCAAGCTCAATCCGACAAAATGCGTTTTCGGCGTCCCCGCAGGAAAACTCCTAGGATACCTGGTATCCGCCAGAGGCATTGAGGCCAATCCGGAGAAAATACAAGCCATCCTCACCATGAAGGAGCCTACCAATCTACGCGGAGTCCAGCAGCTCGCAGGGCGATTGGCCGCCCTAAGCAGATTCATCGCACGATTGGGAGAGCAGGCGTTACCCTTCTACAAGCTACTGAAGAAGACGGACAAATTCGAATGGACCCCCGAAGCCAAACAAGCATTCGCAGACTTGAAACGGTCGCTGCAAAGCAGGCGCATTCTCGCAACACCACAAGAAAGGGAGCCGCTTTTCCTCTATTTAGCCGCCACAAACCAGGTCATCAGCACTGCAATCGTAGTCGAACGACCTGAAGATGGCAAGGCATACGGAGTCCAGCGCCCAATATATTACATCAGCGAAGTGCTCTCGCCATGCAAGCAGCGATATCCTCATTACCAGAAGCTTGCGTATGGAGTTGTCCTCACAGCCCGAAAACTCAAACATTACTTCCAGGAACACGCCATTACAGTGGTTAATGATGCGTCACTCGGGACAATCATGAACAACCCTATGGCATCCGGAAGAATAGCAAAGTGGAGCATCGAGTTGGGCGCTTGGGATATCACCTACGCAGGACGCAATGCAGTCAAATCCCAAGTTCTCGTGGAATTCATCAGCGAATGGACAGAGCTACAAACACCTGGGCCACCCGAGTATACAAGCAATTGGATCATGTACTTTGACGGGTCCAAAAGAAACGAAGGGGCAGGAGCTGGAATCGTTCTTATCTCACCTCGTGGAGACAAACTGCAATACGTCCTGCGACTAGACTTTCCACCAGATGATCCAGCATCGAACAACGACGCAGAATATGAAGCACTGTTGCACGGGATGAAGATGGCAATTGCTTGTGGAGCTACCAGGTTGATGATTTATGGTGATTCTAATCTCATAGTACAACAAACAATGAAAGAGTGCGATTCCGTTGCCGAAAACATGATCGCGTACCGCGACATGTATAATCTACTCGAAGGAAGCTTCAAAGGATGCGAGTTGAAGCATATTGCAAGATCCAGCAACGAAGAGGCGGATAGACTGGCAAACATGGGTTCCACGAATACACCCATACCGCCAGGAATATACTTCGAACGGATGGTCAAGCGATCGGTCAAATTGAAGAAAACTGCAGAAACACCGGCAGCGCCAGAAACAGATGTCAGCCCGCAGGTCGCGCTTATCGAGCTTATTCATAATATATCACGACAGGTCTTTCTGGTCGAGCCAGTCTGGACGCAGAAATATCTCGACTACCTGCTCAATAAACAGCTCCCAGCCGATCCACGCGAGGCTCGACAGCTAATCAGGCGTAGCAAATCCTTTCGAGTAATCAACGGAGAGTTGTACAAGCAAAGCATCTCGGGCATCCTTCAGCGGTGCATCGCACCCGAAGACGGCAAAGAGTTACTCCGGGATATACACCAGGGTGATTGCGGACATCATGCTAGCTGGAGAGCAATACTGGGAAAAGCCTTTCGAGCAGGATTCTACTGGCTAACAGCAGCCAACGATGCAAAAAACCTGGTCGACAGATGTGACGCTTGCCAGCGATTCTCACCCAAGCCGCACGCGCCCGCCACAGAGTTGCACATGATACCCATCGCCTGGCCCTTTGCCCAATGGGGGCTTGACATGGTTGGCCCACTGCGCAAATCCACTCCAGGAGGGTACACACATTTGCTGGTCGCAGTCGACAAATTTACCAAATGGATCGAGGCTATGCCAGTGACCTCGGGTAGCGCCCAATGCGCAATCAAGTTCCTCGACTCCATAGTATGCAGATTTGGGGTGCCACAAGACATCATTACAGACAATGGTACGAACTTCACTGCAAAAGAGACACAACAGTTCTGCGAGGAGAAAGGAATTAATCTGAAGTTTGCTTCGGTCGCCCATCCGCAAACAAACGGTCAAGTCGAAAGATCCAACGGCTTAGTTTCGGCTGGCATCAAAAAGAGATTGCTCGATCGGCTACATCCCGCTGCAGGTCATTGGGCAGAGGAGTTACCCTCCGTACTTTGGAGCCTCCGCACAACCCCCAATCGATCAACGCAATACACACCATTTTTCATGGTATATGGGGCAGAAGCCGTCCTCCCCGAAGAGGTTCGATTCAGCGCCCCACGAGTTGTAGCCTACAGTGAAGAAACCTCCAACAAAGCACTTGCAGAAGATATGGACGCACTCGACGAAATTCGGGACATTGCACTCGCAAGATCTGCAGTCTACCAACAATCACTGCGCAATTATCACAGTCGCCGCATACGCCACAGATCATTCGTGGTTGGCGACTTGGTGTTGCGGCTAAAGCAAAAGGAAGGGCACAAGCTCGAACCACCTTGGGAAGGACCCTTCATCGTACACGAAGTGATCCCAGGAGGAGCCTATCGACTGAAGAATCCAGAGACTGGAGGCATCTATTCCAATCCATGGAATATCGCGCAACTGCGCAAATTCTACCCCTAGGTTTATTTATTTTGCAACAATAAGGCTATACTAGCCAATCTTGTAGCTCGAACACATGACTTCTCAGTCATAGCAATAAAGACATGATTCTCTCATCATATTTACTCGACAGCTTTCAAGATTACTACATGCTAAAAAGGTTACAGGTACACACCCCATAAAATACACGGGGGCTACACCTAAAACTAAGCATCACAGAAAAGAATTATCGAGTACAAGGTTGCACACCTTACTACAGTTTTTACAAACTACAGATAAACTTACAGGATATTCACATCCGATAAAGTCAGTCGAAACGCTGAGCATTCTTAGCCGCTAAGATCCTATCTACCTCTTCAGATGTCATTCGGATAATCTTCTCGGCTGCAGGACGAACAGCATCATAGTACGGCGCAATATCTTCGATTGCATAATCCGGACGCCGGGCTACGGAGTTCAAGTCTATCTCAGGATGCCATATTCGGACAAACGAGAGAGCAACAACCGCGCCGCATGTCATCTGATTGCGAACGCACGCGCGAACCTCTCCTTCTCGTCCGAATAACCTGAGAAGATAGCTCCAGTCTTCGGGGCCCCTCTCAAGTGGATAAAAAGCAGCATTCACCGCAACCAGGACCTCGTGGAAAGAACTCATGAGAACTTTCGCCTGGCGGACTCGAAACTTCAAGGTAGCCATCACAAAACCTCGACTGCGATCAGACCAGAAATTACTCGCATGAGGCTTTGTGCTGTTAGCTTCTTGATGAATGTGGTTTTCTACCCACTGCTTTTCTTCCCTATCATCTGGTTTCACAACTAAGAAGCAAACGCACTTAGTAAGCTAAGAAACACAGAGGAGGAAAATAGCATGGGGGCTACACTACTCACATAGTAACTCCTTTGCAATCGAAGACAGTTCACCAATCAGAAATTGCTCGCGCTCAGCCGCCAATTTTTGTTTGGATATCGCCACGTCAGCTACTCCGCGCAGCGCTTTCAGCCTACGCTCACCCTCCTGAACCTTATCACGAAGGCCAGCAAGAGTGCCCACGGCAGCCACAAGTGGATTTACTGGACTACCACGTCCACTCGAAGGTTCAGCGGCAGACGCAATTGCCTGGAAGAAGTACAAGGAAAGAAGTGAGACGCCCTACTCGAGTTATTTCCAGTCGCACATCTGACTAATCGCTCGGGGGCTACTCCCATCGGGAGGCAAAGTATAGACGACAAGGATAAATTCTAAATGCAAAACGCTTCGATTAAAAGACCAGCAAAGGTACGGGAATACATCCCAAAATTCATTACATCCAAGCAACAGAAACAAAAGGAAAAAAAAAGCCTACGAAGCCGCGTTGGTGCTGCCACTAGCAGCGGTCGACCCTCCCTTCTTCCGAGCAAACATCTCAGATAATTTCCGAGCAAGAACAGTGGCTTGCTCAGAAAAACGAGATAGCCGTACCTTCTTGCCCGTGGAAGGGTCGACCGGCATGGACGAATAGGCCTCCTCCAGACCATCAACTCCGTTCGCCAGAGCGAACTGAATCGCAGTCTTTGCGCCAGCTTCCGATTGAGCAACCGCAAAGGCTTCCAGGAGGTCGCCTTCCGAGAAGACCTTCAACAACTCGCTCAGCGCAGGCGCAGGAGTATCGCTGGCAACAAGACGGCCATGCACTCGCGCCAACGCTTTGGAAGCATCATTAATCAGGGAAAATATTCCCTCAGAATGCTTCCTGAGCTGCGCGAGAGTGTCGGTCAGCACGTCCACCCGCTGAATCCCAGGAATCTCCAGAGGAACACTCAGAAGATCTACAGACAGAGAAAATAATGCTTAGTAAAAAATCAGCAGAATGAAAAGTTCAAAAACCCAAGACACTTACCCGCAAAGCGTTTGGCGAGGGGACGAAGGAACGCGACAGTATCGTTGTCAGCCTTACTGCCGGCCTCCTCCAAGTCCTTCACGGCCTTCCGCGCCTCCGCAAGCTTCGTACTGAGTTCCTCCGATTGCTTGCGAGAAGTTTCAAGCTCTTGTCGGGTAGTCGCCAGTTCAGCTTCCCGAGCAGTTACCTGCTCTGAAAGTTTGGTCTTTTCAGACTCCGCGAATTCGGCTCGAGCTGCAAAGGGGATATTAATCAGAAATCAAGAATGGATGATACACTGAAGCCAAGAAGATAATGAAATTTACCTTTCAGAAGGTCGCCCTCAGATTTGAGTCGGTTAACTTCTGATCGAAGCGACTCGCAATCTGTCTCGGCCAGAACGACGCGGCGACCGATCGCCGCAAGGGAATCGACGAGCGACTGCGGAAGCACGAAGATAAAAGAGTTAGAAGAAAAAAGACTTGAGCCTGTACCCGATTATTTACAATCGACTACAGCCTCGGGGGCTACTCCCATCGGGAGCACTGCCGTGCACCCGAAGAAGACAAAATAAAGAAGAAGAGCAGAAAGAGGTTTTGAGCCTGTACCCGATTATTTACAATCGACTACAGCCTCGGGGGCTACTCCCATCGGGAGCACTGTCGTGCACCCGATAAAATTTGTTTGTGAAAGCCAAAGAGATAGAAGTTTACCTGTCCAGAGGCGCGGGAGAGGGGATCCGCCGAGCTGTCCGTCGCCTCCTTCGAAACCGAAGTTCTAGCAGCGGAGCTAGGGACATCCCGCTCCGCAGTCGCAGCATCAGGCGCTGCCCTGGGAGAGTTCTGAACGGTACCCGCAGTAGGGGTTTCACCCGCGTCCTTTGCTTTGTTCCTCTTTTCGGGAGGAACAGCCGCGGCGAACCTACGCGGGCTGATTGCCTGCAGACTGCAGTGAAGGACAAAGAAACGTCAGCTTTGACAAATAGAGTTTAATCGAATTAAAATATGGAAAAATCCTACTCGTCATCCTCGTCGTCTTCATCCAAGTCATCCGCATTCCAGGCGGTTGCGAACGGAGCCAGAGGAGGAAGAGATCGAAGCGGAGTCGCGGAAATTGGAGTTTGGCCAGGTGACGCCTCCAAAGACTTGTCTTTGGAGGTGACTTCGTTTTCGTTCACCCGACGGCGCTTTGGTGGGACGCCACTCGAGTCTTCAACATCATCTGAGGAATCATGCTCAGAACTCGAGGAGGCGTTGGCCACGCTGGTGTCAACCGCGCCGTCCTGGTGGCTCGACTGGAGACACGAGGCATCTTCACCAACAACGGGCGGGTAGCAATTTGCTACAGCTAGGCTCTACAAAGATAAGAAGACGATAAAGATCTTTTCGACTACGAAATTATGAAGATGGAAGCAAGTTAAAGACAGGAAACTAACCGCAGCTGGAGGAGGGTTTGAAGCAGAATAAGCCTCGACTGAGCAATCGGGGAATTGCTCCCCAACCTTCAGTCGAGTGATGGCCGCGATCTTCTTCTCGAATTCCACATTCGAAAGTTCTTCGCGGCTCACTCGGCTGGGATCTTCTGCACCTTGATACTCCCACATAGCGGAAGGCCTCTGCTGCAAAGGCTGGATCCTGCGCTTCAAGAAGAGGCTTGCCAGATGGAGCCCATTGAGCACTACTCCCGAGGCTTGGTCTCGAAGAGCACCTACTCTTTCGAGTAGAGGTGTGACTGTCTGGATTTCTTCGGCTGACATCTTGTGGTTCCAGGACTTGCGCCTCGCCAGAACTGCGAATGGGTGGAACTCTACAAGCCCGCTCGAGTTGTTGTCGGCGACGTAGAACCACTTCTTCCGCCAGCCTTGGGCGGAGTCGATGAAGTGCATGTTGAAGTATGCATTCTCCTGGCGCGCTTGGATCCCGAAGCCACCCGTGCGAAGTGGCTCACCAGGCTCGGACTCCACCCGCGATCTCTCGCGGAAGATCCGGATCTTGAACAGCGCCTTCCAGAGCGCCCAGTGCGGGCGAATGCCAAGATAGCATTCGCAAAGCGCGATGAAGCACGAGATGTGCTGCACCGCGTTCGGGGGGAGGTCGTGGAGCTGTATGCCGTATGCACACAGCAGCCCGATGAAGAAAGGATGAAGAGGGAAGGAGAGGCCTCGAGTCACGTGGTCCACGAAGACCACGCGCTCGTTCGAGTGAGGGTTTGGTACCTCTTCCCTCTTCCCAAGACGGACGCGCTTCTCCGCCTCCGCCGGCAGCAGACCCTCCCGCTGCATCTCCTTGATGCTCTTAGCAGTGGTGTTGGGGGTGCGCCAGTCGCCGGCGCGAGGGGCGAGTGGCGCAGAAGGCTCGCCAGATGCGGAGGTTCCAGCGCCACGTTTCTTTCCGCCGGCCATTGTTCACAGCGAGAGCTCGAGCGCAAGGAAGACGAAGACGAGCGCGAGGTGGAAGATGAAGATTGAGAGCGGGGAAAATTTCACTGCGGCGCTAACACCCCTATTTATATACGGAGTAAAGCAATCTCAGCCGTACGATACGCAACGTGGCACCTATCGCGGCTGCCACGCGTAAGGATGAAACAAAGCGGCGGCATACGCTGTTTCGTGCCACGATCTTAACAAAAGATCGTGCGCATTTACTGCGCGTTTCGCGTAAAAAACGGGAGCGACGTCTCGTTTCCCGGTCAAAAAGCTGACAAGGTGGGCCAATTTTCTGCTGCCACTCCGTCACGTCCCATCGGGAGAAGAGGAGCACGCCTTGACGTCATGGCGTTCGTCATTCAAAAGGGAAATTTTTTGCGAATGGAAGTTCAAACGCGAAATTATCTTCGCACGAATATCAATTCCTTCGGATAGAACACAATTTTCCCATGAAAAAATTCATGAATCAAAGCCTCTTCGAGCAAGAGAAACATACCTTATACACGAAAACTCTTTCGTACGGGCATAATTTTCCAAAACATGAAAACTCTTTCATACGGAACTAACATTTCCTACACAAAACTTTTTCGTACGGAACTCATACCAATCTAATCGGGTAGAAAGAACCTACCTTATGCGTGATAATTATACATCACAAGAACCTGGATTGTACAGCCGACTAGGCACATCCGGATGCCGTATTCTTCGAATATGAAGGTAAGACCCAAAAAGATCTTTCTTTTGGGCCTGGAATCGCACTCGAAAGCTGCGTCCTCCGGCATAGTTCCGTGTCAACAACACGAAGAAAAATCCTAGCGGACGCGCCGGGTACCCTCTTAGGTTAAGTTCGACTCGATAAGTCCACAACGGCCCAGTCGTGACGATCACCTCATCGGGTTCGAGTCGGAGGTCTCGAATTTGTGTAGGCCAGGAGTGTTTTTGCCCTAGTCGCAATTAATTGACCCTGATCTCTCGGGAGAGCCAAGCCACTGTGCCACATCCTTCTGCTAATATAGCCGCAAAAACTGGCACCTATGCTGCTCGATACTCGAGTATTTTAATTCGCGAAACAGGGAACACACCCTTCGTAGACAACAACTGTCGAGCTGAACTTCCAGGAGGAGATCAAAAAAAGGGTCTGACCGTCTACTCGACTGAAAATAAATCCCAGTCGAGCACACGCTCGGGGGCTACTGACGAAGGCACGGATCCTGGGCCCTGCGAGTAAGGACACCCCCTCTCAAGCCTTTTGATCAAGGCCCGACAGGAAGCGCCCTTGGAGTACTCTAGAAGGCCCATGAAAAGCCCACCCGCGTCAACTTGCGGGTTAAGTTAGGGATTGTAACCGACTCAAGCTAGGGTTTGTATCCTCTCCGGGTGGGACTCGAGACCTGGCTATCTATATAAAGCCAGGAGAGCCTCAAAGGAGAGGACCAAGTATTACCGCACGACCACAAAAGCCTTGAAACTCGAGATCTACTCTCGATTCGAGCACCCTGTAATCGATCTAATCGTCTAATACAGATCAGCAGAAGGCAGGAGTAAGGGTTTTACCTCTTCGAGGGCCCCGAACCTGGGTAAATCTCACCTCCCTGTCAAGCCGACGATTTCACCAGCGCCTATGACATCTCCTAGTCGAAACCCGATAGGGTCACCTGAGGGATTTGCGGAGCCAGAGCTTCGACAAACGATGTTTACATTGTTTACATTGCACACTTTGCTTACTGCGATTATCTATTGCTTGCAACTTAATACCCAAGGTTTGTTCGGATGATATTCTGAGGTTGGATTATTAGTCATAGATGCATTTGGATAACGATCTATGTATCTTTTTGTAATGCCCGCATGAATCACATAGTAATCATCATGTCATGCATGTTTCATTATCTATCAATTGCCCAGGTGTAATTTGTTCACCACACTTGTTAGCTATCTTTTATGGAGAGACACCACTAGTGAATTGTGGATCCTGGTCCATTTTCTCATACTGATAATACAACCACTGCTTCCACTATTTTCACACTGCTTCCACTGTTTTCACACTGCTGTTGTTTTCACATTGTTCTCATTTTGTTTTCCACCCCATACATTTAACCTCTTTGTTATCAGAAAAACCGGTGAGATTGACAATCTCACTGCTACGTTGGGGCAAAGTGAATTGATTGTGTTGTTTAGGTTCCATGTTGCTGCTAAACCGATAGTGCGCCCTACCACATCAACTGCATGAACCTTTAGAAGTTGCTTGTCCTCCTACTGGTCGATTCAACCCTGGTTTCTTTTCTGAGGGAAAACTTGCTGCTGCACTCTTCACACCTTGCGCTTGGGGTCTCCCAACGAGCGTGTGTCTACACTCCATCAAGCTTTTTTGGCGCCGTTGTTGGGGAGGAAGAGAATTTCTACAAGGGGAGTTTCTCACCTCCAGTCATTTTTTTACTTTGTTATTGTTTTGCTTGTTACTTGCTTTATCATGCTTGCTAGCAATGTTTGAATATTTGAAACTAGATCTTATTGGCAAGGTGGGTTCACGGATGAACAAAAAAAATATTATAAGGAACACCGCTTGTCACAAAAAGGGATGCACTTATGGGAGCAAATTAATAAATTGCATAACTATGCTAAAACTTTGTGCTCTACTTATAATGTTAATTATTGCTTTGATAAAGCCTTTTGCTGTAGGAGGTATAAACACCTCCCTTTTCAATGTGAGTATAATGATAATGTTACCATATATTCTTATGTTAAGGGAAATTATGACTTTTATGATGTGGAACAAATTGAGGAAATTATTGCTTGGAAGGGTGCATTCGAAATTTCCTATTTGCTTGAAAGTATTGATGATGCACCTTATAAATACGAGATTTATGATATAATTGAAATATTTCTTTGATAATTACAAGGATTGTAATTACTACATACTTAAATATCTTAATGGATTCCCTCCCAAAGGAAGAGAATAATGCCTTGCAGGAACCTATGGAAGAAGAAATTGCTGAAACTGGAAGCTCATTAGATGAAAAAGAGGATACGAGTGATGATCAAGAGGAGGAAGAATGGAGTAGCTACCCATGTCTACCTCCCAACGAGAGTAACTCTTTAACTCATACCTTATTTGATTGCCCTCCATTCTTACCAAAGGAGGATGAGTGTTATATTGATAATTGTGATGATCCTATTGATTCTTTTGAAATATCCCTTTTTGATGAAGTTGATACTTGCTATACTTATGACCTTGATACTACTATGCATGAAAGTTGTGAGAATTATATTTCTACTTTTATTAATGATAATCCTCTATTTATTCCAACTATGGACATGCATGATAATGAGGATGTTTGTTTAGAAAATGTATATGATAATGCTCTAGATGATGGTCCTATGTTACTTGATATTATAAAGTATAATGCTACTGAAAATAGTATTTCTATAATGTGTCATATACCTTTTATGAGTGATCAATCATCTCGTTTTTATATTGCTAAAAGTGGGAAAAAAGAGGAGATGATTTTAAATTTTGATCCCACTATTTTGGAGCTTGATATGAATTGTGTGCTTTTAGATTATGACATACATTATTTATGTGATATCTATGTTGTTGAGTTTGTTCATGATGCTAATGAAAATTATGAGGAAAATATGGTTGTAAGAATTTTCATGTTACTAAAACACCTCTCTTTTTGTTGAAAGTTTTGAAATTGCTATTGTTCTACCTTCCCATGATTTCTAGTTTGACCTTCTTTAATTTATTTCTTTACAAGATTCCTATGCATAGGAAGTGGGTTAGACTTAAATTTGTTTTATACTTTATTCTTGATGCTCTCTTTTGCTTAACTCATATTTCTTATGTGAGCATCTTCTTTCTTTATGTTGCCTAGCTGAAAGGCGTTAAAGAAAATCACTTCTTGGGAGATAACCCATGGTTTCTTCTCTGTTTTCTTTGAGTCAAGGGGTTTTATACTTTTGTAGAAACTCCTTGCTATCTTTATTTTCATGTATTAGTTGTGCCAAGTAAAGTTTCTAGCGAAAGTTGGAGTTGGTTATTGATTTCTGCGCAGAAAACAGATTTCTGCTGTCCATCGTAAAAAATCGTATAAAATCCAGAAAGATCAGAATGACCTGAAATTGTTTGTGCTTATTTCCCATCTAATTAAAAAAAAATATTCTTTAAGTTTTTCGATCTGAGCAACATAAGTGCCCCGATTTTTTTTTCTCTTTACAGGCTGTTCTGGTTTTGGCAGGTTCTGCCATTTTTCTTGCATTTGCTCTTTTATGATGTCAAGTGGATTTCTTTGCTTCACGAAACATCAGTGGCTGTAGCTAATGTTTCAAAGTATCAATAGAACTTGTTACCATACATAACCCATGAATTTTTTATTGTTTCACTAACCCTCTAATGAGAATTACTCTTTGAGTGTGGTGTGAAGGAAGTTCTCAAGGATCAAGAGAAGAGGGTGATATAATGTGATCAAGAAGAGTGCAAGGTCAAAGCTTGGGGAAGCCCCCGTGGTTCATTCCAGAAAATTCTAAGAAGACTCATGCAAATAAGCTTGGGGATTACCAAGGTAACCCTTCTTCATACACAATTTATCAGGTCACTTCTATTGAAACTATATTTTTATTCGGTCACATCATATGAAATTTACTTGGAGCGTCTATTTGTTTTTCTTTTGTTTTCCTTTGTTTTATTTTGTTTTCCAAGCTTCAATAAACATCATTGGAACCTAGCATCCTTCTTTGGGAGTGGCACATGCTCCACTTTTTCATTTTGAATACTCGTTATGCTCGTATTCTTAGTTTTTCTTCTAGGTGCTGCAAAATTCCTGTTTAGCTCCTGTTTTCATGCATCTCTTATTCAGAGATGTTAGTTTTAGTAGATTTATGTTATTACTCTCATCCTTAATTGCTGTATCATTTAGAGAGTTTCCGTTAAAACATACTTTGTATGGTGCTTGTTGGGAAAAGAAACTACTGCATGTGGTGGAATTTATAACAATGCAAATAGAAGCTTGTATAGACTGTAGCTAGCCTTTTTCCTGTCATGCTAGATGTTATTTTAATTCTAAAGCCTAGGGTTGTTTTTGTAGCATGATTTGTCTCAAATAGCTGAGAGTGTTTAATGTTCCATTGGAAGAATCATGAGTTGTTCTTGTCATATTGAAGCATAAATTTGTGGTGTTCTCCTTTGAATGTTTTATTTGGTTGACTTGGAGCATGCTTACACCATGTTTATGACTAAAAAAAAGTCACTTATAGCCTCTATGATCATTTAGTTTTTTGAACTTGTAGTACCACTAATGCTTTGATTAATGATTTTTTTGTCGCTATGCATGATTATGGCCTTTATGATCTCTTGATTTGTCGCTCCCAGTCTTTTGCTAGCCTCCACCTGTACTGAGTATGAGATATACTCGTGTATCCCACTCTCAAAAACCAAAGTATGCCAAATGTGTCCACCATACCTACCTACATGTGGTACTTAACCGCCACTCCAAAGTATATTGCTCATGTGTTACCATTAAAACTTTCAAAATTACTCATGTTTTGTGTTCCCATTTTAGCTCATGAGGACGTAAATAGATAATTTTTATCTCACTTGTTGATTGGATTTCACACCCTGGACTAGTGGCTTCATCCTCTTATCCAATTGATAGAAGAGCTGGCAGCGGGGTGCTGAGCCCCAATTAATACAAACAAATTGTCTTCACTATTTTTGCCCCTGATTTATCAGTCAAAGCATAATTGTGTAAACAAAAGAGAAAGAGCAATGACCTTCTACACTAGTTGCGTCCTTCAATGGGAGACGCTCTTGTGAAGTCTAGTTGGCTTGTGACGTACTGTATTTTCTATTTACCATTCATTGACATAAGCATACACCTCTCTAAAATCTAGACACTCCTCCATAGTATGTGATTGTTGGCAGGCACCCGAGGATTCAGTTACTCATGGTTTGTGTAAGATGGTTGAGAGGAGTGTCAAACATTTTATACCTATGTTTAATAAAATAAAAATCTCTAGCACATGAGTGATCCATGCTTCCCTCTGCGAAGGGCCTTTCTTTTACTTTTATGTTGAATCGTCATCTTCTAACTTTATGCACAGTTGAGAGAGCACAGTTTCCATTCTGAGTTTAATGTGCATTTGTCCCGGAAACATTACTAATTTCTCCATGATGTCTTATTACTTGCTCTCAAATTATTTGTTCTAGTATTCCTCTTAAACTTTGAAGGTGTCCTGGCATTTATGTTTTGCCCCTCTTTTAAGGACAAGCAAACTATCACTTTGCTATATTTTCTCTATACTTGAAACAGACGTATAACTTTCGAGTGCGTTATTATTCAGGATCTTTTATTTGTGTTACTTCTCATGATGAAATGTAATTTTTATGTTTTATTGCTAGAATTATATCTATCAGACTTGTGTTTAAAGTACTATGATCTCAGCTTACATATGCTTTTACAATATTGATGATCAGGTTTATGTTGGTAGCATGTCACCTCAGAAATTATGTGTTTTTTATCGTTTACCTACTCGAGGAAGAATAGGAACTAAGCTTGGGGATGTTGATACGTCATAAACGTATCCTTAATTTCTGATGTTCCATGTTTTTTTCATGTTATTTGCTACATGTTTGCTATACACTTTATCTTATTTTTATCGATTTCCGGGACTAACCTATTGACAAGATGCCACAGAGCCAGTTCCATGTTTTCTGCTGTTTTTAGTTTCAGAAAAGTTGTTCCGGAAATATTATCCGAATTGAAAAATTCAAAGCCCGGAAGTCTTAGAATTCCCAAAGGTTCCACGGAGTCCCGAAGAGGCCCGGAGGGGGCCCACAGGGGGACCACAGCATAGGGTGGCGCGCCGCCCCCTGGCCGCGCTTGGGGGTGGTGTGGGGCATCAACCGCCATCTCCCTTTCGCCTATTTAATCCCGACGATACGTCAACCCTAAAAATATACCACATCTTCCCGAGAAACACCCGAGGCCGTCGTCATCGTCAACCCGAGATCGGGAGGGTTCTGGAGCTCTCCCCGGCACACTGCTGGGAGGGAAATTCATCATCGGAGGGGTCTACACCACCATGCCGGCCTCCGTAGTGATGCATGAGTAGTTCATCCCTGGACTACAGGTCCATATCAGTAGCTAGATGGTTGTCTTCTCCACTTTATGTCTCATGTTTAAATCTCGTGAGCTTCCTTACATGATCGAGATCATCTTATTGTAATGCTACATGTTGTGTTTGCTAGGATCCGATGAATATTGAATTTTATGTCTTCTGATTATAAATCTATCATGTTATCGTCATGCATATGTTATTTATGATCTTGCATGCTATCCATTGTTAGTAGATGCTCTGGCCAAGTAGATGCTAGTGACTCCAAGAGGGAGTATTTATGCTCGATAGTGGGTTCATTCCTCCTTTGCATCTGTGCTCGAGTGCCAGAAACGTGACGGATGGAGGATGTGCTATTGTCTATAGGGAGAAACAACGATGTTAACTTCGTTTACATTGTTAACATTACACACTTTGCTTACTCCGGTTATTTGTTGCTTGCAACTTAATACCCAACGTTTGTTCGGATGATATTTGGAGGGTGGATTATTAGTCATAGACGCAGTTGGATGACGGTCTATGTATTTTGTTGTAATGCCCGCACGAATCACATAGTAAACTTTATGTCTTTCATATGCACTATGGTGCAACCTTCATTTCTATAAATTGCCCAGATGTAATTTCTTCACCACACATGTTATTTATCTTCTATGGAGAGACACCACTAGGGAACTATGGACCCCAGTCCATTTTCTCATACAACCACTGCAATTACTGTTTTCACACTCCTCCTACTGTTTTCATATTGTTCTCATACTATTTTCCATACCATACGTTTAACCTCTTTGTGTTCAGCAAAACCGGTGAGATTGACAACCTCACTATTTCGTTGTGGCAAAGTGAATTGATTGTGTTGTGTAGGTTCCACGTTGCTGCTGAACGTGTAGAGCGCCCTGCCATCTCAGCTGCATCAACCTTCGGAAGTTGCTTTTTCCTCCTACTGATCGATTCAACCTTGGTTTTTTCTGCGGTAAACTTGCTATTGTGCTCTTCATACCGTCCTCTTGGGGTCTCCCAACGAATGTGTGTTACACGCGCATCAATCTAATTTCTGGCGTCGTTGCCCAGGAGGAAGAGAATTTCTGCAAGGGGAGTCTCTCACCTACAATCATTTTTTACTTTGTTATTATTTTTCTTTTTACTTTCTTTATCATGCTTGCTATCAATGGGTGATTTCTTTGGGTACATGGAAGAACAACAAAAATATTATAAGGAACACCGCTTGTCACAAAAAGGGATACACTTATGGGAACAAATTAATAAATTGAATAACTATGCTTCAAACTTGTGCTCTACTTATAATGTTACTTATTTCTTCGATAAATATCATTGATATAGGAGGTATAAACACCTCCCTTTTCAATGTGAGTATAATGATAATGTTACCATATCTTGTTATGTTAAGGGAAATTATGAATCTTATGATAAGGAACAAATTGAAGAATTTATTCCTTGGAAGGGTGCATTCGATCTAGCCTATTTGCTTGAAAGTATTGATGATGCACCTTATAAATACGAATTAATTGAATATTGCTTTGATAATTACAAGGATTGTAATTACTACATAATTGAATATCTTAATACTCTCCCCCAAAGGAGAAGACTAATGCCTTGCGGGATCCTATGGAAGAAGAAATTGCTAAATCTGGAAGCTCATTGGACGAAAAAGAGGAGGAGAGTGATGATCAAGAGGAGGAAGAGTGTAGCTACCCATGTCCACCTCCCAATGAGAGTAACTTTTTAACTCATATTTGTGATGATCCTATTGATTCTTTTGACATATCCATTTTTGATAAAATTGATACTTTCTATACTTGTGACCTTGATAATAGTATGAATGAAAATTGTAAGAATTATATTGCTACTGTTATTTACGATAAGCCATGCTACTTTGATAAATCCTATGATAATCCTCTATTTATCCCAATTATTGATATGCATGATAATGAGGAAGTTTTCTTAGAAAATTGATATGATAATGCTCTAGATGATGGTACTATGGTACTTGATGTTATAAATTATAATGCTACTAAAAATGGGATTGCTATAATGTGTCCCATATCTATTAAGAGTGACCAATCATCTTGTTTTGCTATAGCTAAAAGTGGGAAAGAAGAGGTCTTTATTTTTAATCTAGATCCCACTATTTTTTAGCTTAATATGAATTGTGTGCTTTTAGATCATGACAAACATGCTTTATGTGACAATTATGTTGTTGAGTTTTTTCATGATTCTACTAAAAATTATTATGAGAGAGGAAAATATGGTTTTAGGAATTTTCATGTTACTAAAACACCTCTCTTTTTGTTGAAAGTTTTAAATTGCTCTTGTTCTACCTTCTCATGATCTCTAGTTTGAGCTTCTTTAATTTATTTCTTTACAAGATTCCTATGCATAGGAAGTGCGTTGGAATTAAATTTGTTTTATACTTGCTTCTTGATTCTCTCTTTTTCTTAATTCATATTTCTTATGTGAGCATCTTTTCTCTTCTTATGCCTAGCTAAAAGGCGTTAAAGAAAAGCACTTCTTGGGAGACAACCCATGGTTTTATTTTTTCTTCGTTTTTCTCTGTTTTCTTTGAGTCAAGGGGTTGTATACTTCTGTAGAAACTCATTTGTATCTTTATTTTCATGTATTAGTTGTCCCAAGTAAAGTTTCTAATGAAAGTTGGAGTTTGTTTTGGATTTCTACGCATGAAACAGATTTCTGTTGTCCACTGTAAAAAATCGTATAAAATCCATAAATATCAAAATGACCTGAAATTGTTTGTGCTTATTTCCCAGCTAATTCCAAAACATGTTAATTTTGAAGGTTTTAAAGGTAGCACAGGAGCAATTTACTTTGTTGTGGCGGTTAAATACCACATATAGGTAGGTATGGTGGACACATTTGGCAAACTTTGGGTTTTTGGGAGTTGGATGTACGAGTAGAGCTCATACTCAGTACAGGTGAAGGCTACAAAGAGACTCGGAGCTACCAACTAATAGAGCAATAATGGCCATAATCATGCATAGCGACAAAACATTTTTAATCAAAGCATAAATGATATTACAAGTCAAAAACTAAATGATCATAGAGGCTGGATGTGACTGGTTTGTAGTCATAACATGGTGTGAGCTAATACGTCATAAATGTATCCTTAATTTATGATGTTCCATGTTGTTTTCATGCCTTATGCTACATGTTTTCCTTACAATTTATGTCATTTTTATTGATTTCCCGGGACTAACCTATTGACAAGATGCCACAGAGCCAGTTCCTGTTTTCTGTTGTTTTTAGTTTTAGAAAAGTTCTTCTAGAAATATTCTCGGAATTGGACGATTCAAAATTCATAAGTCTTAGAAGTCCCGAAGGGTCAAGGAAGTCCAAAGGAGACCCAGAGGGGGCCCCGGATCCCCCACACTATGTCTGGGCGCGGGTGGATCCCTGGCCGCGCCTGGGGGTGGTGTGGGCCCGTCAGGCACCCACCGCCATCGCCCTTTCGCCTATATATGCCCCCGATGCATAAACCATAATGATCCCAGCCTTTTTCCACGAAAAGTTCTGTAGCACCCTTCCGGGACGGGGAAGTGCCCCCGGAACCATCTCCATCGACTCCACCGCCATCTTCATCGTTGTTGTTGTCTCCTATGATGAGGAGGGAGTAGTTCTCCCCTGGGGCTGAGGGCTCTTCCGGTAGCTATGTGTTTCATCTATCTCTCCAATGGTGTGATCTTTATGTGATCATGAGCTTTGTAATCTAGTTGAATAAGTAGATGTTTTTCTTCATGTGTTATGCTACTCAAGTGGTTTTGTTATGAGATCTTCGTAGACACTTTGATCATGGTGTAAAGGTGACAGTGTGTGCACCGTGTGGTTTAGCATGATATTTATATCTTGTGTTGAATGAACCTATGAAATTTTGGTGTTTGTCTAGTACCTTCTAGGGCGCTCATAGTGATAACGTGGGGTTAACTAGACATGGGAATGGAACTTTCAGGAGTGTTGTTACAGACCTACACAATAAATTGGTGTTTGTTATTCGACCGGAGAGTGGTTCAGAGTAGCATAGTGAAGAGAGTTGTTTATGCATTCAATTATGTTATTATTGTTGAGAGTGTTTGCTAGTGAAAGTATGGTCCCTAGTCCTTGTTTCTAAGCCTTGAAACATCGTTTACAACCATTTCTGCTACATGTTTGCTTGCTGCCATTTTTATTTTAGATTGCTATTATCACTTATAATCATCCATATTACTTGTATTTCACTCTCTCTTCACCAAACTAGTGCACCGATACAACTGACAATTGTATTAGGTGTGTTGGGGGCACAAGATACTTTTTGTATCGTAATTGCAGGGTTTCTTCAGAGGGATATCTTTGAGATCTTTCTCCCAGAGTTCGATAAACCTTGGGTAATCCACTTAAGGGAAAATTGTTGTTGTTCTACAAACCTCTGCACTTGGAGGCCCAACAATGTCTACAAGAATAGAAGCATGCGTAGACATCATGAGCATGCGCCAAGTCAACCCAAATAAAGCATTCAAAGGAGAATACCACAATATTATGCTTCAATATGGTAAAAACAACTCATGATTTATTTAAATGGCACATTAACCACTCTCATATGTTTGAGACAAGTCATGCTACATCAATAACTACTAAGAATATAATTAAAATAACATCTAACATGACATGTTAAAGTCTAAGCCACAGTCTAAACAAGATTCCCATTGCACCATTATAAGCATGAAATATTTTATTCTTATCCAACACCAACCACTTTATTTCAACACAAAATCTCCAAATAATTTATCAATGAAACAAGAGAGTACTACTCTACAAGAACTAACAGCTCTAAATAAGAGATGCGTGAAAAACAGGAGCTAAAAGAATTGCAGCTGGTAGACAATAAATGAAGAATACGATTAGTCATATGAAAAAGCGGAGCGTGTCTACATCCCACACAAGAATGCTAGGATCCAACCAAGTTTATTACAGAAAATAAAAACAAACAGACGCTCCAAGTAAAGTACATAAGTTGTGAATGAATAAAATTATGGTTTCACTGGAAATGACCTGATAAGTTGTTGATTAAGAAGGGGATTCCCAAGCTTAGACACTTGAGTCTTCTTGAAATTTGTTGGGATGATCCACGGGGGTATCCCAAAGCTTAGTATTTTCACTCTTCTTGATCATATTATATCATGCTCTTCTCTTGACCCTTGAAAACTTCCTTCACACCAAACTCAAAGTCATTCTCATCAGAGGGTTGCGCATAATCAAAAACTCACATGTTCGGCATGAACTCAAACATTAACAATACTTCCTAAACATTATCTACAACCACTGATGTTTAGTGGCGCAAACAAATCGACTCAACATAGTAAAAGAGAGAATGCAAAATGAAAGGCAGAATCTGTCAAAACCAGAACAATCTGTAAAGATGAATTTTTTCTAGGCACTTACGATGCTCAGATAAAAAAACTCAGAAATAAGAAAAGTTTCATACATATCTAAGGGTCACGCAAAAAAAATTTCAGGATGTTTCGGTTTTCCTGGAATATATGGCGAATTAAACGGTCGACAGCAAAAATCTGTTCCTGCGCAGAAATCCGAATCTAGAATGAACTTTTCACTAGAGACTTTACTTGGCACAACAATTCGAAAAAGTAAAGATACAAAGGAGTTGTTACAGAAGTAAACAACACCTTGACTCTAAGATTATCTCCCCCAAGAGTCATTTTCTTTAACGCCTTTCAGCTAGGCACAGAAAGCAAGAACATGCTCACATAAGAAATGTGAATAAAGCAAAAGAGAAAATCAAGAAGCAAGTATAAAAAAAAAAATTAAGTCTAACCCACTTCCTATGCATAGGAATATTGTAAAGAAATATATTAAAGAAGCTCAAACTAGAAATCATGGGAAGGTAGAACAAGAGCAATTTCAAAACTTCCACAAAAAGAGATGTGTTTTAGTAACACAAAAATTCCTACAATCATATTTTCCTCTCTCATAATAATTTTTTAGTAGCATGATGAACAAACTCAACGACATAATTATAACATAAAGCATGTTTTTCATGGTCTAAAAGCTCACAATTCATATCAAACTCAAAAATAGTGGGATCAAAATTAAAAATAAAGACCTCTTCTTTCTCACTTTTAGCAATAGAAAAACAAGATGATTGGTCACACTTAAAAGGTATGGGACACATTATATAATCCTATTTTAGTAGCATTATAATTTATAACATCAAGTAACATAGGACCATTTTCTAGAGAATTATCATATAGATTTTCTAAAAAAACTTCCTCATTATCATCCATATCAATAGTTGGAATAAATAGAGGATTATCATAGGATTTATCAAAGTAGCATGGATTATCATAAATAACAGTAGCAATATCATTCTCACAAGTTTCGTTAATAGTAGTATAAAGGTTACAAGTATAGCAAGTATCAACTCCATCAAAAATGGGTATTTCAAAAGAATCATCACAATTATCAATATAACACTCATCCTCCTCTGGTAAGCATGGAGGTAAATCAAATAAGGTATGAGTGAAAGTGTTACTCTCGTTGGGAGGTAGACATGGGTAGCTAATCCTTTCTCCCTCCTCTTGGTCATCACTCTCCTCCTCTTTTTCATCCATTGAGCTTCCAGATTCAGCAATTTGTTCTTTCATAGGCTCCTGAAGACATTGGCCTCTTCCTTTGGTGGAGAGCATCTATAAAGATATTTAAGAATATAGCCATTTTCTTCCTTGTAATTATCAAAGAAAAATTCAAGTATATAATAAATATCATATTTATAAGGTGCATCATCAATAGTTTTCAAGCAAATAAGCAATTTCAAATCCACCCTTCCAACCAATAAATTCTTCAATTTGTTCCACATCATAAACGTCATAATTTCCCTTAACATAAGAAGATATGGTAACATTATCATTATACTCACATTGAAAAGGGAGGTGTTTATACCTCCTACAGCAACAAGATTCATCAAAGCAATAAGTAACATTATAAGTAGAGGACAAGTTTTTAGCATAGTTATTCAATTTATTAATTTGTTCCCATAAGTGTATCTCTTTTTGTGACAAGCGGTGTTCCTTATATAATTTTTGTTGTTCTTCCGTGAACCCACCTTTCCAATATAATCTAGTTTCAAAGAAATCAACCATTGATAGCAAGAATGATAAAGAAAGTAAAAAAGCAAGACAATAAAAAAGTAAAAAGATTGGAGGTGAGAGACTCCCCTTGCAGAAATCCTCTTCATCCCCGGAAAGGGCGCCAGAAAAGAGCTTGATGGCGTGTGGACACACATTCGTTGGGAGACCCCAAGAGGAAGGTATGTTGAGTACAACAACAAGAATTTCCCTTAGTAAGAAACCAAGGTTTAATCGGACCAGTAGGAGAAAGAAATGACTTCTGAAGGTTGTTCATAGCTGATGTTGGCAGGGTGCACTACCAGGCTCAGCAGCAACGTGGAATATGCACACAACACAACCAAGATACTTTACCCCAACGAAATAGTGAGGTTGCTAATCTCACCGGTCTTGCTGAAAACAAAGGATTAGACGTATAGTGTGGAAAATTATCTTTGTTTGCAGTGAATGAAATGAGAACAATGTTTGCAGTGAAAAAGAACAGTGTTTGGAATAGGTTGTATTATCAATGTAAAAGAATGGACCGGGGTCCACAGTTCACTAGTGGTGTATCCCCATAACAGATAAATAACATGCTGGGTGAACAAATTACATCTAGGCAATTGACAAATAGAGAATGCACCGTAATAGTAGAAGACAACCATCTAGCTACTGCTATGAATCCGTAGTCCAAGGATGAAATACTCACACATCACTCCGGAGGCAGGCATGGTGATGAAGATCCCTCCGGTGATGATTACCCTCTCCAGCAGGGTGCCGGGGAGAGCTTCAGAACCCTCCCTAACTAGGGTTGACGATGGCGGCGGCTGAGAAAATTTTCGTGGATGGAGTCTCGGGTGTTTAGGATTTTCCCGAGGAAGACATTATATAGGCGGAAATAATCGAGAGTGCTTAATATGTTATTGAAATTAAATCATGTGTTAATTTGATCATAATGCGGCATGTTATTGTGGTGTACTCCTTTGAAGATATATTTGGATTGACTTGGCACATTCTCACACCATGTTATGACTATAAAACATGCTCACACCATGTTATGACTATAAACAAAATCACATTTATCCTTAATGATCTTTAACTTTCACTTTTCCTATTTAACAGCTAGCTGTTTTCTAATTCAGAAACTGACACTTTTTTCTCCGTTGATTTTCGTGTCACGAATCTCCACGCGCTCCCCACTCGCCCCGCTCGGTGTCCTATTTTTTCCCATGCCCGGGCAGTCAACGGTTGTCTTTTTTTTTAATCTCTTTTCCCATCTTTGTCTCGTTCCCCTCTCTATCTCGTCCCCCCTTTGTCTAGCTTTTCTCTGTTCGACGCTGAAGAGGGAGAGAGGCGACCGGGCTGGCGACCATGGCGGATGTTGTGTCTGCTCCCGCAGGTGGGCCGGCGCTGTTGCGCGAGATATCTCGGGAACCACCGGATCTGGTGCTCGCTGGGACAGAGCAGTTGGAGCGCGGGTCTCAGCGCCACCGGTTTCCTTTACTGGAGGCTCTAGTGGACCGACGGGTGGTTGACGAGCGGGAGCCAGCTAGAGATGCTTCAGTTGCAGCAGAGGGAGCTGCTCGTGTTCATGCAGAAGGAGGTGCTGGTGTTCGTCGTCGCCCGGCGCCGAGGAGGGTCATGGCTTGCGAGCGTGGAAGGCATGTTCGCCGCCGCGTAGATTGGTATGTACCTGCCCCCTCACCCGCTTATTTGTTTTCTCTACCCTTGATTTGAGGTAAATCTGTGCATGCTCTATGTAGGTTCAGTGCCACTTTTGTGGTTGCTGATTTGTAGTTGGCGTTTGCAGTTCGTGGTTTGTGCGCCGTTGAGACAGATGCATGTGATTCGGATGCTGTTTTTTAATTGTTCTGGAGATGCAGATAAGCTTGACATTCATGTGTTTATATGTAGCGACTGTGGCTCTTGTCCTTGCTGATTCTGGTGTAGTTGGTTCAGCATCTCATTTTTTTTGAATCATTTAATCGTCAGGGAGCATCTGCAAATGCTGCGATTGGAATCAGTTTTGTGTGCACAATCCGTGGTGTGCTGGGTGTTTGGTTTTTGTGGGTTGGTAGAGTAGGTGAACATTTACCCAGAATTTTGCCTTGACGCAAAGTCTTATTTAGAGATTACAGTAGGGGGTGTTGTGGTTGTGGATGGGGGACACTGTCATTTTGCAGGTAGATCAAAATGTAGATAGTTTTGGTTTGTCTTCAGATTCTATCTATTTTTTCTGTGTGTTTTTTGTCTGTTTGGTTTGTGTTTGTGTGATCTCATTGTCCCGAACCTCTACGGGATAAGTAGCATAGTGAGCATTGTTGAGGACCCTGTGGTGTGACTATCAGCAGTCATCTGTTTTGTTGTTGTTATTGGTTTGTGTATGCGGCACTTTTATGTGTGTTATTAACTGGTTCGTGACTGGAACAATCGGATAGTTCTGTATAGATATTGTGCCCATCTGCGAGCAATCTATGTGTTTTTTTACTGTGCCCTTTCTTCTCAGCGACTACCCCATGAGATTGCTTGGAGACGATATGCCAGGATTGAATTCAGTAACTTGGTGTGCAACTGACTAAGATTGTGATAAGGAGAATCACTTTGGCAAAATTTCTGAGTTAAGCATTCCATCTAGCGACAAAGTATTCATTGTGTTAGCTTCTTATCTTTTTTTTCACTGTTTTTGTTTGTATTTATTTTTAGAGTATTTTTATCTATGGTTTCCCTTTTAATTTTTGGTTAGGAGAATGTCAGACCCATGAGGGAAAGAGCGCTTGAGGACTCATTTTTTGTGTTGCTTCGGAAAGAGGTTTGTGTTGTTGTGCATTGTTGTATTCTTCCTTTTTTTCTTCTTTTCTCGTATGTTCAAATGCTTTTCATATTATGTCCTATTTTTGAATATTTTCTTTTTTTTTTTCTTATATTTTTGTTTGATGAATGGTTCCCCGCAGGCTGTCAAATCTATCAAAAGGGACTTCTCCAAAATCTGTAACGACTCTATCTTGTGGAAAAAGGTTGGATGAAAAACAAGCAACCATGTTTTGCATTTTTTCTGTTTTCCTTTTTGTTGAACTGTAGTTTAGGTGTTTTTGTGTGAATTTTTTATGTTGAGATATCATTTTTAATTTTCAGGGAAAATGTTCGAAGGAATGTGATATTGGCAGAGATGGGTTTCAGATGTTCTTTAGCAAGTACTTTTGGGAGGTCTTAAAAACATTGACCAATCATCAAAAGGAGGTCATAGGGAAGTTTGGCTTTGGGCAACTTTTGCTATCTCAGAAGTCTGAAATCCCCTCAGCTTTTGTTCGCTGGATTGCTAGCTATTTTGATCATGTTTCGTCTCAGATCATTATCGATAAATGCAAGTTTATTCCATTTTCAAAGGATTATGTTCATCACATTACTGGCTTGCCAAATAGTGGTTCTGTTCCTATGCCTGACAGTGTTAGTGGTGCCAATTTTATTTTGAAATTATTTGGGCTTTCTGAGTTGCTGCACATTACTTTCTTTGGAAACAAGCTTAAGTCCAATGTTGCTATGAGTGACCTAGAAATTTTTGTGTGCTTTCTCTGTGTGGCATTCAAGTGCTTCCTTTTTCCTTCAATGGATGAGTACCCAAACACTGATTACTTGTATATTCTTGAGAAGCCTGGTTATGCTTGTAAGTTTGACATATGCTCGCTGGTTTATGAACATATTCTGGCTGGAGTATCAAAATTCTTGCGTTTTTGTAAATTGAATGGAAGGAAACCGAAAATGTTTTGAGTCCTGCCACTACATACTTGGAGTGAGCATATGCTTCCTCCCCCCTTTTTTTAGTTGTTATTATTTTTTATTTTTTTGTGTTTTGTTTTTTTAACCTATTTTTATTCCCATTCCTCATTGTCATGTTTTTGTTCAGGTTTATTATCTTGATTGCTTGGATTTCGGGGCAAGATCGCTTGATCAGACTGTTCCTAGGATTTCCATTTGGAATGGCAACTTGATAAAGTTCTTCGCAGATTTAGACCATAAGAAGAGACATGTGTTTGGCAAGAGGCACTTGAATAAAAACCTCCCACGTTGTTACAGAGAGGTTTTTGTTTACTGCTTTTTTTGTTTCTGTAATTTTTTCTTCAAGTTTTTTCTTTTCTAATGATTCGTTTTGTTTTGTGTGTTTTCCTTCATCCTAATTTGTGGGTTTCTTCCAAATAGTTTGGTCTGAACGAGGCTCACATGGCTGGAAACGATGTTTCATATGTACCTCACGCCACATCTACCTTATCAACGAGTTTCAAAGAGGAGTTGCATGCTACGTTTCGGATTGAACTTGAAGCAAAGGTTTTGTGTTTCTTGTTATTTCAATGTTACCTTTTTTTAGTTGTTTTGTTCTTCCTCTCAGTGATTTTGTAACCTTTTTGTTTCTCTGATTTTTTTGAAATTATTTTCAATAGTCATTCATTTTTGTGGTTTTTTCTAGATCATAGATGGGATTATTGATTCAGTCCAGGCTGCTTCTCTTGCTCAAGCCGATTATTTTTCGAAATACGAACTGTGTGTTAAGTATGTGTTGGAATTCTTGAAGGCTTCAAAATATTTTATGTTGAAAGCTCCATTCCTAGAAAATAACGTTTTAGGTACTGCAGCACCACAACCCCTCCTTTTTTTAATTGATTTTTGTTCAACCCCTGCCGTGTGCTTTTGTGTTTTGTTTTGAACTTCTTTATTATCCTCTCAGGAGCTGACAAGCACATATCCGGTTATGTCAAAGTTGAAGGCCATTTAGGGAAAACCACCGCATCCAATGTATGGTTTTGAATCACATTTACATATCTCAATTCAGTTATGTAGCTTAGACATTTTTCCAGATTTTCTTACAGTTATTATGTTTGAGCACTTTTCTTTGTTCACACTAAATGATTTTTGTGTAGGCCACGAATCCAAGTGTTTTCTCTTGTTCTATTCGCAGCAACAAAAATATTCCTGCACCTATGGGTATGCACTCTTATTTTCCTTTTTCAACTTTTGGTTATATTTGTGTTACAGTTTAATCATTTATTCCCTTTTTCCAATAAGCCCAGCACATTTGACTTCCAAGTTCGTCGATGCTTGTACGTTAAATACATGTGCTTTTATTTTCCTTTTTTAATTCTATTTGACTTCTCTGTAGTTCCATATGTTTCTGTAGAGGTAACTAATAGTAGTTTTTTTTTCATATTCTTGTTATTTATATCTTGGATCTTTTTACAGCACCTCCAATTCAACCATTGAAGAAAGTTAAAGCTAGATGTGAGAATGTTGTGCCTACTTCGAAAACCTTCCCTGCTGGTGTAAAAGACTCCAGGTCTTTTCTAAATAGCAAAGACAACAACTTTGGAAATCAATTTCGCTATGTTGAAGGTTACCTTCTCCAAAATGTTAACACATCTCCTATATCCTGCATTAATTTGTCCCCATCGTCATCCCCCAAGGTAATTATTTGTTCTTTTTCTGTTCTATATCTTTTCGTTTTTTGCATTAATCAGTTAATGCAAAGTTTTGTTACGTGATTTTTACCGTCATTTTCTCATGCACAGATTGATGGTTTGAAGGAATCTAAGTAGACTGGTGGTACACTGAATGCAAGTGTGATAAATAAGGTCACTCGTGCTACCTTGAATAGTGCTAAACCAAATCCTGTATGTTTTTATGTCTTTTTGTCATCTTTTTCTACTTCACTTTTTACCGTAGTGGTGTATGTGTAGGACAATTTTTGTTAGTACCGAAAAAGTGGCAGCACAGAAGTAATATTTTCTTCTTTATTATTTTCATCTACATTTATTCCCTCCACTTTTGTTGTATTTTAGTTTTGATTCTACATAGTACAATTTTTCTAGCTGGTATTTTTTGTTGTTGTAGCATATTACATCCCCCGAGGTTGAGATTACTAGTGGTGCAAGTTTTGTTTTGCGTCAAGTTGAGTTGACGCAAGACGTGGACGGGTTGTATAACAGTATGGCTAACATCCCTTGTAAGCACACAGTCAAGCCTGCTTCAAGCCAAGTGGAGTCTATTGTGAGAGATGAAGAGTATATAGATTTTTCACTGCATGATGTTGAAGAACGGTTACCAAAAGATGATCTAATAATCCTCCAGCCTAAGAATACGTTGGTTCTCCCTTTGCCAACAAACCATCGCTTTCCTGTGAGAGAGCTGGAAATCAGATACTTCTGTGCAATTGTTGATTTGGCGTACACCCGCGAAGTTCGAAAGTATTTTTTACCCATCTTTTTCTGTTTGTGTTTCTTGCTTATTTTACACACATGTGCATATGTTTTTATTTCAATTCTCCTATCTGATAATTTTTTTTTCTTCAAGGTCTTGCGCCATCATGTTCAGCAAGGTGCATTGCAGTTTTATATCACTGGGCCAATCCTTACAACACGAAGGGCACGTGGATAAGTTTCTAATCCCTTTGTTCTGCCGTAAATTGTTCAAGGATAATCATCCTTCAAAATTTGGGAGACATCACTTCTTTTCCTTCATTGGTGTTAGTTTTCTTTCCCTCTTTTTTATCTTCACCTTTTTTTGTGTGTGACGATTGTGTTTATGTAGTTCTTTTTTTAATTATTTTATGTATGAAGGAAAATATTCTGGAGTACAACAACGACGTCCAATTGGAAATGATTTCAAAGGCTTTTCTTGGTGCTGCTTCAGCAAGCAAAGGGAAACAGTTGGAACTGTCTGATAGGGTAATACATTTTCAATTTATTTTTGTCCCTCTTATTTTTTCCTTTTTGGTTGGGAGCTTGTGTGTTTATGTATAACGGTAGTTCTTTTTCTGTGTTGTTTCTACTTGTCATGATGTATTGTTCCCCTTTATTTTCTCTTTGTCTACAGTTGTTCTTCCCTATATGCCGGTCGCGCCATTGGTTCACCTTTTGTGTTGATATTTTGTGTTTCTTGACTCTCTATTCAATAAAGAAGATCGGTTCCACACATCAATAAAGAATGTTCTTGTAAGTTATTGTTAATTCTGTTTTTTATCCTAGCTTCATTTATTTTGTTTTACCCTTCTTTTTTCTTTTTGTGTGTGTAGTCCTTGATCATGGCCTCTGTTTTTTAACTGTCCAGATTAAAAACTTTGTGAAAGTTTGGAAGATAATGTTCAAAAGTGATGATAACATGTTCAAGAACTTTGGAGTTATTTACCCTCTAGTCCCCAAGCAAGGCAACTCGTGAGTCTGGATTTTTTTTATACATTTTGTTGTCTTTCTTGCACAATTTTTGCGTGTGTTTCTTACTTGTGCTTCTTTTTGTTCTGGCTGGTGGCAAGTGGGTGTGGTGCGGGTGCGCTGAAGTGATGATTGCGGTCTTTTCACCATGAAGTTTATGGAGAATTTTAAGCCGTAGGTTGACATGCGTTGTTTGTTCAGCAAGGATGATAGTATGCTCATTAGAACTCAGTACGCGAACCAACTCTACTTCTGCCCACGGAATGAAATTTCAAAATCTTTGGTTCTTAATTTTCATCAGTGAGGTATTATAGTCGTAAGAGAAACCGATATAATAGTGAATTTGTATATATTTTTTTAGAGTACTATTTTTTTTTGTTTCATTATTTTTATGTGTGTAGTTTTGTTCTGCTGGTTAGGGATCTTTCTTGTATGAAGTTGTAGAAGGGAGGTTTTGATGACTGTTTAGCAGATAATGTTTTTGGAGAATCAGTTTTTTATGTATCATGTTATTGTTTTTTGTAATTCATTATCTCTGCATATATGTGTTTACATTGTCAGTCAGACCTTTATTTTTATTTGTTAAGTTTGATATGACTTATTCCGACTGTCACTTAGACATCTATTTTTCATTATTCTTATTTTTGATTTCTTGCTTGGTTTATCATTTTATTTTTGTAATTTTTTTTGGGGTTTGGGGTTTGCGTGGGTAACTCCGCCTATCAGAGTTTTGTAAAAAAAAATTGGTAGCCGGTTCCAAGCCCGGATAAAGGAGGAGGATCCTAATTTTGTTTCCTATATTCTGATGATCTGTTTCTTTTAGTTTGTAAGTAAGTTTTCTTTTTCTTACTTTCTGGTCATCTAATTACATTTCCTTTTATTTTTTCTCAGTTTCTTAGCTTTTCATTTTCTCATTTTCTTCTCTTCTAATTTTGTATTCAATCTCTTTATCTCAATGCTTAGTGTCTCTGTATCTAAAATTCAGATTCCATTAGCTCAGTCTCTCAGTTTACCACTAGCTCAGTTATATTTCTAGGTTCCTCAGTGTTTATTTTTTCAGACTCTTAGTATCTCATTATTTCTTCAGTTATTCTCGCTCATAATTAATTACCTCAGTTATATTTTCATTATCATTATTCAGTTTCTCAGTTTGTAGTCTTATTCCAGTATCTCAGTCTCTCCTCAGTCTTTCAGTATGCATTCTTATTATTTCTTAATCACTTAGTCTATTTGTTTTTGTCTCATTCTTATCGACTTTGATTTTCTTAGTTACTTAGTCTATTTGTTTAGCTTCTTAGTCTCTCGATATTTTTTTTCACTTAGCTTCTCAGTGTGTCCCTTCTTAGTCTTTATTTTTTCATCATTGAGTTTTCTCATCAGTATTTTAGTCCTCGGTCATTTTCTTTAGTTTCTCAGTTTTCAAATACTCAGTCTCTCAAATACTCAGTCTTCACCTTTTCTCTATATCTAGCCTTATCAGTATTTTCAGTCTTTATCAATATTTATTTTCTAATTGTTGCTTTGTTCTTCATCTTTTTCTCTCTATTTGTTTCATTTTATTTCTTTTAGTTTATCTTTCTTCAGTATGAATTTTCTTCAGCTTTGTTTCTTTTGAGTTTATCTCTGTTTATTTAATTCATAAATTTAGTATCTTATTCTAATCTTTTATTCATTCACTCTGTGTTTAGTCCATTTTTTCCTATTTTTAGTCTTATTGTAGTAGCTTAGTCTCTCAGTTTACCACTAGCTCCGTCTATTTTTTCAGTATTTTTCTTAAGTTCATCTCATTTTAAGTCATTAGTCTTTCATTATTCCAGCCACTTCATGATTCAGTTCTTAGTCTTTCTTCAGTCATTAGTCATTAGTTTTCTTCACTCTTAGTATCTCATTCTTTCTTCAGTCTTTCTCTCTTGTGATTAATTACCTTAGTATTGTTTCATAATTATTTAGTGCTAAGTTTCTCTGTATTTATTTTTTTAGACCCTTAGTATCTCATTTTTATTTCCATGTCTTATTATCTTTAGTCTGTGTACACTGAGTTATTTATTTTCTTTTTTTGATCAGCATCTTAATTCTTAGTTTTTATTTGCCTCTCAGTATCTTAATTCTTCGGTTTTGAGTGTTGTGTATTTTAGTCTCTTATTCTCTCACTTTTAGTTGAGCTTGTCGGTCATCGTCTCTCTCTTACTGCTCAGAAGATAATTTACGTAGGTGCCTCCACTCAGTATACATTATTTCAGCTTCATCCTCTTAGTATTCTATTTTGTCTGTCATTGCATTTCGTCGGCTCCTATCATTTTATTTTGCTAACGACATTTTAGTCTCCTATCTTTCTTGAGTATGAATTTTCTTCTGCTTTTTTTCTATCGAGTTTATCATTTTCCTTCTTTTGTTTCTCAGTCTTCAAATACTCAGTGATTAGTTCTCATCTATGTTTCTTTATAGTTTATCTTCATTTTCAAATATCTATTTTCCGACTCTTCAATTTATCAGTTTGTCTTTATTTAGTCCTTTGATTTTCCAAACAACAAAAAGAAGGGACTTGATAATGGCAATTCTTCAGGTACTTTCACCGGGTGCAATAAGTTGAACTTATGTTTCTCTACCCTTCAACCACGCAAAGCCTTCCTTTAAACTCTTAGTTATAATACTGCCATTTTTCTAATTTTCAGAATAAACCATTTTCTGTTGTTTTCTATCAAGAAAAAGCAATGGACATTGTGCACAATATATTTCAACCTTACAATTGGAAGTTAACAGCCCAAAAAATTTAGAGACTAAAGCACTCAATAGATTTTAGACCTCATTTTCTTTATATTTTTCAGTAGTATTGCGGGACATCGACAAGCTTAGGCAACATCGCATATCTATCTTTGTTGATTGTTACACCGTCTAACGACTTCATTTAGTTTGTAACTCCCCTCTCTGGAACCGATGCTTACAGACTACACTTAGGATCGCGCTTGTCACAAGCTAGTCTTCACCTTTAGTTTCTCAGTCTTCAAATACTCAGTATTTAGACTTTTTTTTCTCAGAAATTCTTTCTGTCACTAAGTTATCTTCTTAGTATCTTTGTCCCTTAGTTTTCAGAGTCTCTTCGCCCTTCATAATTATCCTTATCTTTTCAGTATCTTCATTTTTATTATTATTGTAGTATATCAGTCATATTTTTAGTATCTTCTTATTTTTATTCTTGTATATTTTCTTCACTTCTTATGTTTCATGTTTATATAGTCCTTCGTTATTTTTCCGCTGCTCAGTAAGCTCTGTAATCTATCTTTTTCAACCTGGAAACAATTTTTTTATTTAGTATAAGTTTGTATGATTCTGTCAATCGGTAGCCATTTATGGCTTTTGATTCAGTAGCTATGTATAGGGGGTGGAGGGGTGGACAATGGATTGATGGGTTCTAATTAAATATCTATTTTTTAGTGTGGTCCACTGATTCCATAGCTGCAATGCATGCAACAAAATTCCAGTCAATCAGAAGCCATTGATGGCTTTTGATTCAGAAGCAATTTATGGGGGGGGGGGGGGTAGAGAATGCTTTGATGGCTAGGGCTGGTGGGAGGGGGTGTGCACTGAATCAACCTTTTCTGGTTTAGTATCTATTTTATTTAGTATAAGTTTGTATGATTCTGTCAATCAGCAGCCATTTATGGCTTTTGATTCACTAGCTATGTATATGGGGGTGGAGGGGTGGACAATGGATTTATGGGTTTTGATTCAGTATCTATTTTTTAGTGTGGTCCACTGATTCCATAGCTGCAATGCATGCATCAAAATTCCAGTCAATCAGAAGACATTGATGGCTTTTGATTCATAAGTTATTTATAGGGGGTAGAGAATGCATTGAAGGCTAGGGGTGGTGGGAGGGGTGTGCACTGAATCAGCCCTTAATGATTCAGTATCTATTTTTATGGGTCTACTGAAACAACTGTTCCTGATTTAGTTTCTATTTATGGGTGGCAGCCTGTGGCAGCTGCCCCCTACCCAGTGTCTACGTTTTTAATTTTTGTTTGTTTTCCTTTGATATTTTTTTCTTTGCTCCTGGGCACCTATATAAAGCCGAGTTCTATCTGTCTAGCAGTACACAATCCAAGCAACGCAAAACTTCAAGTTTTCACATTTGAGTCTCAGCCACTCTCACAACTTCTTGTTTGTTTCGTTTTTTTATCATCGCAAGAGAGAGGTCGGGGGAGATGGCTTGTGACTGGTGTGGATCAACCTATGGTCTCTGTGGATCACGGTCAAGTGTAAGGGAGCCATTCTGCGTGTTCCTGGCCGGTGATTTTGCCGAATATTGTGTGTGTTCTTAAATTTTTACTTTTTGGTTTTTGTTTATGTTTTTGCTTTCATCAGCTATGGGATCATGTTGTAAGATCATCTGATATCTTCATTCTCGTTTTTGTGTCTTCTTTTTCTAGGCTGTTCCATGCCATATTGATAGGTCTTTCTGCAAGAACGCTGGTAACATCATGTCGAGACATCGTAATAGTTTTCATATTCGGGGGTGCCATGAGACTACGGGGAGAGACGTGGGGAAACGGGATCGCGTTGAAGACAAAGACGCAGGATTTACCCAGGTTCGGTACGTCGTAATAGTACGGCGTCCCTACTCCTGCAATCTCACTAATCAGGGCTGAAGCCTGTGTATACAATTACAATGTGAGGTTCTGTTAGCTATTCGCTGAGGATCAACTTCTCGGCGAGTTAGCCTATAGCTTCGTGTCCATGTATCATATATCCCGTCCGGCTTTATATAATAGCCGGGTTAGGGCATACAGAGTAGGAAACCTAGAAGACTACGGTAACTTCTAACTTGGAAAGTAAGGAATCCGCCTTCTCCTCCAAGCCAGATCACGTGGGCCGTGATCCGGGTCCTTCTAGAATCCGGCTTCTGTGCGTCAGCTTACTGGGCCGCCCAATGGACCATAGCCCACTACTACTTGGAACACCCTGGTAATCCGGCACTTATGACCACCATCTGATATACCCCTATTCAGTATATATCCGACAATAGCCCCCAAGAAGGATTAAAACTCTGATTCGCCGTCTTTCGCCAAATGCATATTGTCCGAGAAATATTGGCCAGCAGTCTTGATTCTTCTTATTCTCCTTTAAAAAGAGATGGTAACGAAAAACTCGGAATTCCGAAAATCCGGCTTTTCTCACACGATCCTTCGTGGAGAAGGAACCTCCTACGTCAGCGCTTTAATCATGCTGACGTAAGGGACGTTTGGGTTCCAGGCGGGAAACCCAGAAACATATCTCTGACAGATTCTCGCGGGAAACGAGGAGATAACCATAATCACCCTGTCGATTCATTTCCCGGATTTTCCGGCGAGTGACACGCGTTGATCATCCAACGGTCAAAAGAGCCGTTAGCACGTATCCTGACGGATTTCCGGATATAAATAGCCTTCTTCGTCCTCCCGGAAAAACCTTCCGCAACCACTTCGAACGCCATTACAGCGCCCAAGCTTCCAGCAGAGAGAGAGCTCCGAACGCACACCGCGCCCAAAACCTCACCGGAGGCGAGCCAGCGCCGCCACCTAATGGCATCTCCGCCGTCCTCGCCAGCCCGCAACGTCGCGCAAGACATTGAGGATATCATCAACACGATGGATCCTATGCTGGACTCCCCAACGCACGCCGGCGGCGACGAACCAGTGAAGACCGCGAGCACCGCGGCGGACGGCGGAAATCCTTCCGCCGACGTGGATCTTTCGGACTCGAGCTCCGCGCCTTCTCCGCCGTTCGCTCCTGAGACGGCGGAGGAGAAAATCATGCTCGTTGGCGACGAGATCGCCGCTGCAGAAGCTGCCGCGTCTGCCGCCGCCGGAGCTGACGAAGAAATGGAGACCGCCAGCAACTGGATTGCCTGCAGCATCCCGCCGTCCCTCCTTCCAAACATGGAAAAGGAGGGGTTGGTGCTGAAAGGGAAATGGCGGCTTCCGGAGGACGAGAATGAACCCATGCCAAACGACGGCGAACGGGTTCTTCTCTCCTCCCACCTTCTGAGAGGTATGGGACTGCCACCTTCTGCCTTCTTCCTCCAAGTCCTCTCCCATTACAATATCCAACCCCATAACCTGCCAACAAATTCTATTCTGTATATGGACGGCTTTCAGGCTCTCTTCGAGGGTTTTCTAGGTATAGAACCTAGATTAGATTTCTGGTTATACTGCTTTGGGGTTAAGCGGAACTCTTCGGAGGGCGCACTCCCGACTTGCGGAACCATTTCCTTCACTCTTAGGAGATTTAGGGAGGATTGGTTCCCCAAGATCAAAACCTCGGAATCCGTCAAATTCTGGACGGGTTCCTTCTTTTAACATCTCGATGTTCCTTTCCCGAAAAAGGCCATCGGGGTTCCACCTTTCTCAAACACCGCTGCTGTTCCCCAAGAAAATTGGGGAACTGAAGCCGTCCAAGTTCTGCCGCCTGATCTTCTAAGGATCAAGCGGCGCATCGCCAAACTCACTTCCTCTGATCCGCCTCTAACCGGCATGGACACAGTCCTTTGCTGGTTGGACAGGAGGATCCAGCCGTTAGCCAACCATGGTGGCCGTCTCCTTTGCGAGTACACGGGTGCCGGCGATAAAATACGGACAACCAGCAAAGACTGGGCCGCGAGGGATCTGCGGAGGCGCGTGAATCAGTTGGTCGCATCACGCGACCAATATGAAGCGAGTAGGCCAATGTATACGGCCGACAATCCGGCTCCCAATGTATTATTTCAGTCATTTGGGTTTAAACTTTTCCATGTTTTCTCGGATTTTTCGCTTCTACCTCTGCTTTTTCTTTTCGACAGATTGCTGATCTTCCTGAATCGGAGCTGGCCTCCGAAGCTGAACTGGAGGCATTGCGTGCCGCCTTTGCAGGTGGGCGAAAGCGCAACAAGATCTCCTCCTCTGAGGAAATCATTGATCTTGACGGGGTTCCCATCGCCACCTCCAGGTTAGAGCATCCGGGTTATTTTCTTTTGTCGAAGTTTTCTTTTGTCTTCGGAGTTTTAACTCTTTACGGGTTTTTTGTTTTTTGCCTTTAGCCTGCCCCCCTCTACCTTAAAGCCAAAGAAGCTGAAAAGGCACAAGGTTGTGACCAGCAGAGGCTCTCAACCTTCTCCCGTCATTGCACCGGACACACCGTCCATGATGGCAGAAGAGCATACCACAACCCCCACCACCGAGTCTTTGGAGCCCAGCCAGCCCGTTCTGCCGGACACGGACACGAGGGAAAAGGCGGCTCCAGAGGCGGGAAATTATTCTCGAACGACCGATGAGGAGATTCCCACCTTCGACAAGGACTTCAAGAACATCAACGATGGCCTCAGAGCGGCCGGAATTCTTTTTGCGGAATACGCAAAAGAGTTCAATGAAAACTTGGCGGGGTTGCAACGAATGAGACAGGTATTTAACTCTAGCCCCCAAGCATTAAGCAAAATGTTTACTTTTCGCCTTGATGCTTTTTAGTTACTCTTTTACTTGTCGTGTTCCAGCAAACCGCTGAATCCATTAACATGGAAGTTTTCAATAAACTTTCCGTCAAGAATAAAGAAGTTAGAAATCTTCTTTCTATTCTTGATGTGAAAGATGCGGAGCTGGCATCGTCTCAGCTACAGCCGTCGAAAACAACAGGTATACTTTTTCCTCTGAAATTTTTTGATTCAGCTTTTTGTCTAAGTACTTTTCCCGAGTTTTGTCTAAACTCGGAATTTTTTCCTTGCTTTCCAGCTGCTTTGGCTAAGGCCAAGGAAATAGCTGAAGATGCTGGTAACGCTGCCAGTCTCCGCGAGGAGAACCTGGATCTTCATAAGCAACTTATGAAGGCCAAAAAAGATCTGGAAGCCAGCAATCTAGCCCTTGGAATTGCTGAATCCAAGGCTTCCGACCAGGCGGAAAAGGACAAGTCCACTATTCAAGACTTGGAGAATGCCTTAAACCTGCGCCTGGAGGAAGGCTGTGAGATTGACAAGATTTTTGGTAAGTTTTACTTCATTTACCGTCTTTTCTATACCTTGCTTTCTTTCTCTGCTTTTTCGTTTAACCTTTTGGCTGTCTGTCTAAAAAAGCAGGAGATAACCCAGATCTTACTCGGATTGAGAGGATCCGAGCCTTTGGGAAGGTGTGGACTGCGATCAGAGCTGCTGGCATGCAGTTGGTCAACGAATTCCTTCCCACAAAGACTGGGGAATTCTCGGAAGTTGAGAAACTTCCGGGTGCTATCATGGAGGTGGCGGAGTCTAGGGAGTCCACCTTACGCTCCGCAGCACGGGGTGGTGCACGCATGGCTCTCGGCCTTATGCGTATGCATTACCCTGGTGCCAAATCTTGGCACGCCACGTCCGGTATCCCTCAAGGATACACGGAAACCCAGCGAACCACCATCTTTGATGAAATCAAAGGCCACGCCACCAAGATCGCCTCCATGGTGAACATCTCCATCACCTATCCAGAAGAGGAGATCCCTGAAGCCCCCGAGAATGACAGCAGCGAAGAAGACTCGGATGCTTGAAGGGCTGTCCTTAACCTGGATGGTGGAAGTAGACAATAGGAGCATTACTGCACTTTTACAATGTAATTTATATTGTAATGCTTCTATTCCTTTTGTATAAACAAGAACTCCGCCTTTTGCAGTTTTAATTATGAAATTCTTTGCAAGGTTTCCGGGTTTTAATATTCCTTTGTCTTCTAAGTTCTCTGGCTTATGTGTTTTAACTGTCCTTAGTGTTTGAAATGGCTCAATAGTACTATGAATCATCATGCCGAATTACTGGGTAAAACCAATCAGTTCAAACTCGGAAACATGGATCATACTAAAGGCATTTTTACTAACTAGCTCCAGTGACCCAACACGTAAACAATCAGATAATACTTAGAGAAAAGTAAGGAATTTTTTGAAACTTGGGCACGCAGGCACAATCCGAGTTTCCTTTAGCCGTTAGCAGGCTGAAAATCATTCAGTTTTTAAACACCGAGCACGCAGACACAATTCGGGTTAACATTGAGTATTTTGTAAGATCATTGGGAAATAGATAAGGTGGAATCATGTTTTGTACTATAATAAACTTGTAAAAACATGGATATAAGAATTCCGACAACTTTATTTCATGATCTAAAAAATGTTTACATAGAAATTGAACTACGTATAGAAGAGACGTAACTGCTGGATGCTCCAAGGCCTCTTTGTCTCTCCTAGTTCATCATCTATATTTCTCTTTCTTTTGCGATTCGGCTTTTCGGGATCGTCTTCCGTGTCCCGAATATCTACAAGATAATATGACCCATTTTTCATAGCTTTGCTGATTACAAATGGTCCTTCCCATACTGGGGCCAATTTGTGCTTTCTTTGCTGCACCAATCTCAGCACTAAGTCACCTTCTTTAAAAGAACGATGCCTGATTTTCCGACTATGGTAACGTCGTAAACCTTGCTGGTAAATGGCGGATCTTTGAAGCACAAGCTCTCGTTCCTCTTCTAAGAGATCGACGGCATCCTGTCGTGCTTCTTCGGCATCCGAGTCGTCGAAATCCCGCACTCTTGGGCTATCATGGATCATGTCCGTTGGAAGGATAGCTTCCGCACCATAAACTAGGAAAAATGGGGTTTGCCCAGTTGACCTGTTTGGCGTCGTTCGAATACTCCAAAGCACGGAAGGTAGCTCCTCGACCCATGCTCCAGCTGCTCTATGAAGAGGAGATTCAAGTCTTGGGCGTATTCCTTGCAGGATTGAGCTATTCATTCTTTCAACCTGTCCATTGGATTGCGGGTGTGCTACAGATGCGAGATCTAGGCGAATTCCCGTTTGTCGGCAATATTTTGCCAACTCTCCAATGGAGAAATTTGTCCCGTTGTCGGTTATTATGCTGTGTGGAACGTCATATCTCATGACTATGTCAATGATGAAATTTCTGGCAGTTACACCGTCAAGCTTTTTGATGGGTTTAGCCTCCATCCATTTGGTATACTTATCCACAGCTACAAGTAGATGTGTAAGTCCGCCTCACGCAGTTTTGAACGGTCCCATCATATCTAGCCCCCAGACCGCAAACGGCCATGTAATTGGGATAGTTTTGAGTGCTTGGGCCGGCATATTAGTCTGCTTGGCGTAATATTGACACCCTGCACATGTGTTGACTATGTGCTCAGCATCTGTCTTGGCTGTTAGCCAGAAAAACCCGGCACGGAATGCTTTTTTAACTATGCTTTTTGATTGAGCATGATGTCCGCAATCTCCGGCATGGATTTCTTGCAGGATTTCTCGTCCTTCTTCTGGTGAAATACACCGCAGAAAAATTCCGGAAGTACTGCGTTTGTACAGGCAATTGTCAATTACCGTGTATCCTTTGCATCGACGCTGAATTTGCCTCTGCAAGACTTCGTCTGCTCCTTCCGGGTACTTCTGGTTGACTAAGAAGTTTAAATATGGAATTGTCCAGTCCGGGTTAACGAGCATAACTTCAATTGACTCGTAAGCCAGGGGGTAATCGATATCTCCACCTTTTATGGATGGCTCGTACAAATGTTGGACGAATACACCTGGTGGTAGGATTTTTACCCTTTCTGACCCCATACGGGCTAACGCATTCGCGTTCCAATTTTCCTCCCTTTTAACGTGGAGTACTTCGAATCCGAAGAAACAAATGGCGAACTCGTCCACCGTTCTCCGGTATTCTTCCATTATAGGGCTCTTTGCGTCCCAGGTTTGGTTAAGCTGATGCTGTACCAAATCCGAGTTGCCGTAGCACAGGATGCGTTTAACCCCTATTTCTTTTGCAATGTGCAAGCCATGAAGCAGAGCTTCGTATTCTGCCACGTTATTGCTGGCGTTGAAGTGTATTTGTAATACATACTCCATTGTGTCTCCTTTAGGGGATTTTAAGACTACACCAGCTCCAGCGCCCTCCTTCATCTTGGATCCATCAAAGTGCATGATCCAGTATTCGGACTCCGGCATTGGTGTTTTCTCCATTGCTTCCGTCCAGTCGGCGACAAAATCTGCCAACACCTGGGATTTTATTGCCGTCCTTGGCTGATACTTAATGTCGAAGGCTGCTAGCTCGATACCCCATTTGGCTACTCGGCCAGTTGCCTCCGCATTGTTTATTATATCCCCTAGCGGTGCTTTACATACCACTGTTATGGAATGTCCTTGGAAGTAATGGCGCAGTTTTCTAGACGCGAAAAAATACGCCATATGACAGTTTTTGATAGTGTGGGTACCTTTGCTTGGACTCGGAGAAAACTTCGCTTATGTAATATACCGGATGCTGATCTGATATGCTTTGTTCGTCTTTCTTCCGTTCCACAACGATTACCGCACTAATAACCCTGTTTGTAGCCGTGAGGTACAATAACATAGGTCCTTCGTCTTTTGGAGATGCAAAAATCGGAGCTTTCATCAAAGTTTCCTTCAACTGGGTTAACGCTGCATCAGCCTCTTCTGTCCACTCGAATTTGTCGGATTTTTTTAGCAACTTGTAGAGTGGTAAAGCTTTATCCCCCAGCCGACTAATAAATCTGCTGACGGCAGCGGCGGAACCCGTCAATCTTTGGACATCTTTTACACACGTGGGTTTGGAGATGTTCAAGATTGCTTTGATCTTTTCCGGGTTAACTTCTATTCCTCTGTGAGAAACGATGAAACCCAGAAGTTTTCCTGAGGGAACCCCGAATACACACTTTGATGGATTTAACTTCATCTTGTAAGTGCGCAAATTTTCGAAGGTTTCTCGCAAATCCTCAAGGAGTGTGTCTTTTTCTTGGTTACGACAACAATATCGTCTACGTAAACGTGGACATTTTTGCCAATCTGACTATGCAAACAACGCTGCATGCAACGCTGGTAATTTGCACCTGCGTTCTTCAGGCCAAATGGCATGGTTACGTAATAATACGTCACGTACGGGGTTATAAAAGAAGTCTTAATTTGATCTTCCTTTTTCATGCGTATTTGGTGATACCCGGAATAATCATCCAAAAAGCATAAAAGCTCAGAGCCTGCGGTGGCGCCTATTATTTGATCGATTCGCGGTAACGCGAACCTATCTTTTGGACACAATTTGTTCAAGCCGGTGTAATCTATACACATTCTAAGAGCAGTAGTGTCTTTCTTCGGTACTAATACCGGATTTGCAGACCATTCAGTGTGGATTACTTCCTGGATGAAATCTGCTGCTAAAAGCTGGATAATTTCCTTGCCAATAGCCTTCCGTCAAATCGACGGAGTCCTTGTTTGACGGGTTTGGAGCCTGGAATCACCTTGAGTTGATGCTCAGCAAGTTCCCTGGGCACGCCTGGCATGTCAGCCGAACACCAGGCGAAAATATCCCAGTTCTCACGGAGGAACTTGATGAGCTCGCCTTCCTATTTGTCGGTCATCCCAGTTCCTACTACGACAAATTTTGTCGGATCTTTGGGATCTAGGATTACCTGTCTTGTGTTCTCGGATGCCTTGAAGCTATCTGCTGGCTTCCGAGTTTCTTTTCCTGCCGGCATTTCTGTCGGCGATACCTCCTTAGCTAGCTCCTTCAGCTCTTCCTTTCCTATAATCTTCTCAACACAAAGGGCGTTTTCTTTTTCCAGCTTGTTCGCCAGCTTGAAGTCTCCAGTTATGGTGATTACCCCTCCTTTCGGCCCTGGCATCTTCAGCCTGTTATAAATATAACATGATCTTGCCATAAATTTGGCGAAAACTGGACGTCCGAGAATTGCGTGATACACGCTTTCGAACGGCACCACCTCGAAGGATACTTTTTCCTGACGGAAGTGATCTTTTTCTCCGAAAGTGACATCTAGGGAAATTTCTCCTAGGGGTCGTGCTTGCCTGCCGGGAACAATGCCATGGAAGCGTATGTTGTTGTGATTGAGCTGGGTCTCGGAGATTTTCAGATGTCTCAGCGTATCCAGGTACATTATGTTGATGCTGGATCCTCCGTCCATCAGCACTCTTTTTAGCCTAGTGTTCTGGACAATAGGACTTACAATAAGAGCTTGTGTGCCGGGTTCAGGGATATTTCCGGGATGATCAGACTGATCCCATGTGATTGGTGTGTTCGAATACTTCAAGAATTTTGGGGTTGCCGGAACAACCGCGTTTATTTCTCGAAGTGTTCTTTTCGCCACCTTTGCTGATGGAGTTGCTAGGAAAGTTAGGGCGCATTCTCCATCAACTCTCGGAAACTTGGGTTCGCCTTTCCGCTGTTATTCCTGGATTTTTTCGTCAGTTTCCGATTCACTGTCTTCTTTCTCAGCTTCTGGCTTTTGTTTAGAGAATTTCCTTTTGGAACTTTTTCCCTTGTTTCCGGATCCTGCACTTCCTTTCATGTGCTTATTCAACCGGCATTGTGCGTTCGTATGGGTGGGTTTCCCGAATTGCGAATGGTGGACGCAGGGTTCCGACTTAATCTTCTCCCACTCTTCTTTAGTGTAGTTGATTGGTTCTGAACTACGTCCTTTCCATCTGTTCCCTTTTTCACTTCCAAAGGCTATGTTAACCTCTTTGGGTTTTGGTGTTGCATCTGAAGTTCCTTTTTTCTCAGGGAGAGGATTTTTCTTGGCCAGTATCAGTGTATTGATATTGCCCCCTCTTTCTCTGATGTCGTCTTTGGCTGCAGCGTGCTCATTGGCGGTTGTAAGCATAGATCCGAGATCTTTGTGCTGTTTGGAACCAACCATGAATGGTACTAGTCCGGGTTTTAGGCCATTGACGAAAGCATCCATTGTTTGTACGTCAGTTACTCCAAAACAACTATTCTTCATTGCAGTCCATCTGGAGATGAAATCCACGTATGGTTCATCCTCGAACTGGGTGCAACGGTTCAGCTGGTTGATGCTGTTCGAGCGTTTGTAAGTTCCCCGGAAATGCTGAGTGAATACTCGAGCCATATCATCCCAGCTGTCGACAGTTCTTGATGGCAATCCATTAATCCAATCTCTGGCTCCATCCAGTAACATTAGGGGAAGAAACTTTACAGCTTCCAGGTCTGTCCCATTGTTAATCTGGACGGCTGTATAGTAGTCTGAGAGCCAGGTATCCCGGTTTGTACTGCTGGTGTATTTCTGGTACGTTGGACCGACCTTGGTGAAGCCAGAATGCAGGGTTATTCTTCGGATCCTATCGGTGAAACATTTAGGTCCAAAGTACAGGTCATCCTTTTCCGCCCTATCCATGTGCGTGGAATATCTACCGGATGAATGGACAGAAGGGGATCTACTCCTTTCTTTTCCATTGTTGCGCGGACGCGCTTTTCCGGGATCGTTTCTATTTCTTTCAAGATCACGCCCTTTTGGATGAGGCGGAGTTCTACTCCTGTGCCTTTCTTTATCCTTGGGAGGTGTCCGAGATCTCTCACGCCTGTGAGGTACATCATGTCTTCCGGCTTTTTCAGCAGGGAGTCTCGGAGGTGGCATTGCTTTGCCATCATTCCGGTGTTTTTCTTCCCGATCGTGGGGTTTGCGTCCACCTTTCGGGAGATGAGATCCAGTTCTAGACGCCTCATCCCTATTGCCGGGATTTTTCTTATCTTTCCTCGGATCCGTTTTCTTATCCTTTGATTTGTCGGAATCTCCAGGTTCTTCCGGTCCAGGTGCTCCAGCGGCGCAAGTAGCTGTTTTGCATAGGGCGGAGTCGTCGTGCAACTTCCCTGATCGCTCTTGGGCCCGCTGTTGTTGTTGCAATGCTTTTCCTAGGAAAGCATACACCCTTGGAGTTTTTCACCGTTGGAGTACATGTCATTGTTGAGGATGGCAAACGCTGCTTCCGCATTTTCTGCTGCGGTTTTGTATATTGGTTCGCCTCTGGCATCTTTGCCGTTTACCTGCTTTTGCCAAGATGGGTTGTGAAACCTTTCTTTTGGCGGCAGTACTTCCGGTCTTACGATTCCGGGTAACCTTGTAGGTTTAATGACAGATCTATTCTTTTTCTCGTACTCCTCGATTTCTTCCTTCATGAGCTTGATGCCATCCTGGGTTTTTTGGAGGTGTTCACGAGTTCTGGATAGATGTTGCTGTTGCCTTTGGAGAGCTTGTCTTCTAGCTTCTAGCACTTCAGGGGGTTCATCCAATCCCACTTGTGTTTGTAACAATTCCTGTTCTTCTTGCTCTGTCATTGGCGGAACAAGGATTTCTTTTGTTTTCTTCTCCGCAAGTTTTATTCCGCTTGCATCTCCTACTTCCGGGCTTTCATCAGCTGGATCAGCCAATTTCTTCTTCCGGAGTTTGTATTGGAGTTTTTTAGCGTCCTTGTGCTTTTTCTTGGAAGAGGGAGGTTTTTTGGCAGGTTCATCCTCTGTCAATTCCTTGACGTTGGGAAAGATCGGAGAAGTTTCTCCATCTACTCTCTCTTCCTCTGGCGGAGGGGTTTTAGGGCTTTCCTGACTGCCGGCGTCCGTGTTTTCAGCCGGTTTCGCTATTAGTACTTCATGAAATCCCTCCTGAAAAGATTTAACTTTTCTTTCGAAGGCGTCCACGTCTTCGTCTTCGGAATCAAAATCATCTGATCCGGTTTCTCACTCTAATCTCGCCTAAATGGCGGCTAGCACTGAGTCAGCTTCCGAGTTGATCGTCATGTTGACAGATGTCGGATCTTCCACCTCTATGGTGGGCGTGCTGTTGTCTGCCTCCTGCATGGGATTTCCGTCGTCCGTGTTTTCGGCGACCTCGGATTGCACCATACCGATAAAGTGTGTATCACTTTCATGTCGGCGATCTGAGCAAAATCCGGTATCATAGTCATCTTCGACTGGGTATAGGGCGGGTGGGAAAAATTTGGTTCCACCACAAAACCCCATGGCCTCTGCAGTTAGTCCGATAAAGATGTTAGCAGATCCGGTCGGTAACACACGGGCACTTACCAGATGATTTTGCGCCGGTATGTAGGGTCCATTGTTGAGGAAGCGTCCGACGTCATCGTCGAACTCCAGGCTTTCGACAGTTATGGAACTGCCGATTCCGTCGAGTATCCCAGATCGGAACTTAACGCCTGACGTCGTTTGCCCCACGGTGGGCGCCAACTGTCGAGACATCGTAGTAGTTTTCATAGACGGGGGTGCCATGAGACTACGGGTAGAGACGTGGGGAAACGGGATCGCATTGAAGACAAAGACGCAGGATTTACCCAGGTTCGGTACGTCGTAATAGTATGGCGTCCCTACTCCTGCAATCTCACTAATCAGGGCTGAAGCCTGTGTATACAATTACAAGGTGAGGTTCTGTTAGCTATTCGTTGAGGATCAACTTCTCGGCGAGTTAGCCTGTAGCTTCGTGTCCATGTATCATATCTCCCGTCCGGCTTTATATAATAGCCGGGTTAGGGCATACAGAGTAGGAAACCTAGAAGACTACGGTAACTTCTAACTTGGAAAGTAAGGAATCCGCCTTCTCCTCCAAGCCAGATCACGTGGGCCGTGATCCGTGTCCTTCTAGAATCCGGCTTTTGTGCGTCAGCTTACTGGGCCGCCCAATGGACCATAACCCACTACTACTTGGGCCACCCTGGTAATCCGGCACTTATGACCACCATCTGATATACCCCTATTCAGTATATATCCGACACTTCATTTCAGTTCAAACACCTGACGGTCATGAGTATGATTTCCAAGTAAAGAAGAGTAAAAGGAATCCAGCTCATCTATATGGCAGTCAATGCAAGACCTTTATACGTGACTATGACATGGACATAGGCGACAATTGTTGGATCAATATGCATAACCAGGGGGATGTTTTCCCAATATGGCCTCTAGGACCTAACAATGACGCAAAGAATCGACGTGAAGGTATAGTCTAGTTTGTTCAAAGCTTTTATATATTTTATTTTATTTTATTTGGATTGTTCATTGTGAGTTCTGATTGGTACTTTCTGTTTTGTTCTTCTTCTCTTGGTGTGTGTAGCACAAGTCAACGCACCTGCACTTACGAATCCTAGTGGGTCAGAAGTGGAGTTAAGGGATATCCAAAACAACAGATATGTTGATATCATGTCTCATGCTGGTCATATAGAGGGCGCATTCCTTCACCGCTTGTCTTCGAGTGACATTGACAGGAACTACTTGGTATGTGTTTTTATTTTATTTTTATTTAGTCTTATATTTGTAGTAGTTGGCATTCTTTTATGTATGTTTTTGTTTCTTTCTTTATCTAATTGTTTTCTTTTTTTCTTGTGCTTGTTGCTTGATTTGTAGAGGCTCCCAAGGGCGCTTTCTGATTCCATGAACCTGGGGATGTCTGGTGAAGCATTCCTTTCGTCTAACAATGGCGTCATTGTTCAAGCTGACTTCGAGAAATGTGCCGATGGGAGGACTAGATTCACGTTAGGCTGGGATTGTTTCGCCAGGTCGAACTCTCTCGTTGAAGGCATGGTTGTTCTTATGTTGTGCACGAGCAAAAAAAATCGGATTCAGTTAGCATTGTTGTGCATGTGCTCTAGAGGGTGCCTTTTTTCACGAATAAGTTATTTAGTAAGTGCTCAGTAGTTGCTATTTTTATTTTCTTCTAAAACTCATTAATAATTTGTATGGACGACACTCAATCCTTTGTTGTTTCATCGATTGTCAGTGTTTAAAGGGTTGGACTTTGTCTGAATCTCTAAATTTTTCAACGTATGCGTTTTTTGTTTCGAATTTTAGTTTTTTAGCAGGTAACTCCGCCTACCTTTTCCTTTGAATATTTTGGTACGGTTCCAAGCCCGGATAAAGGAGGAGGTAAACCCTTTTCTACTTTTCAGTATACTTTTCTTATTCAGGCTTTTTTGCATTTTTTCTTTAACTCGATCATCAGGTTTGCAGTATCATTTGTTTTTAAAATCCTTTTTGAAAGGTGCGCGGCATAGCAGGAACCACATCCATCCCAACAAAGTAGTTTGTATTGAATTTTTCTTGTCTTTTATTGGTTAGGTATTTTTCTTCTGAAAGTACATTCTATTATTCAGTTTCTGTTTCCTGCAACACCTGATGGGTATAATTTTTGCACACACAGAGCACATCACTTGTATAACGTGGATAACATTACAAAGTGTTCGAAAAATAAAAATAATCATTAGTACCACATTTATTCTTGCACAAAAATATCGAAATTCAGTTGTTGTTCGAAACGATCCTTGTTTTGTCTTCTCTTCAGGTAGCAATAGTAGATGCAGATGCGCCTTCACTGTTTGGGTTCCCTCCTCCAATTTCTTGTCCTACTAGAGGGTCTTCCTTTGATTTATTTTTCCTTCTTTGTAGATTTTTTTTGCCGGAGAGTCTGTACATGTATAACAAAACAGATAATAAATATGTCACCTCCATGTTTTTGTTTTGCTTTCTATCAGGATTTTTTACTGCAATATACAAAGTTATGAAATTTTGCATTTTTTGTTTCTTCTACCTGCTCCTTTAGGCTTTTGACTTCCTGCTTCTTTTTTGCTTTGGCAAATTGAAGACCAAATGCTTGTTGTCACAATTTTTAGCGTATGCTTAGTACTACCACAATGGATGCATTTGTAGAACTTATTTGCTTTTATTTTCTATTTTATTGTCAGCATCCTTGGTCGTCCTTTGGTATGAGCATGATCAGGGTTCAGAATTTCCACAGTTGGGTTTCTACCATCTTGCATCGATTCACTGAACAAGTTTGAAATAGTTCTTGTTTGAGTGTGCTCTGCTGTAGGTTGTGTCTCACTGGTGCCTTCAGTTTTTAAATCCATTTCATCCATGTGTTGCTCCACTCTCTCTATTTCTTGTAGCAAGTACCTCAGTTTTTCTTTGCTTTTTGATCCTTTCGATGCTGTTTGGACCAATCTCCTTGATAGCAAGTTATATCTTAGAGAATCGTTGTCAATTTCTCCCGGGGCTGGGTTGTTGTAGTTTAGCCTTTATGTCTTTTTTCTTTATCTATCAATGATATAATTCTCTGGTATCTCGTCAACTTCTAGGTGAAGCATCACTTTCAATATATGAGAACACAATATTCCTTTTCAAACTTGCAACATATGCAGGAATATTCTTGTTTCTGTAAGTTTACTTGAACTATGTAGTTCTGCTGTCTATGCTCTTTGTTTGGATAGTTAGGAGCTTGATAAAGGACATATATCTTTCCTTTTTCATGTTCCCGAATATTTAGCCTTGTAACATCTTTCAGGTTGTACTGGAATTTCTCGAATATTGCCAAGTTGTATAAGTCATGACCTTGTCTCTCTATGTAGTACTTAGTTGAAATTTTTTCCGGTGCTACTCTCTTATTTGCAGCATTGTGATCCAACTCATCTTCATTTGTATGCATTGTGTCAATAATCTGCTGGTACTCTCTCAAGAAGCTAGTCATGCTGAACTGAGCCCCCACACCTTTTTTAAACAATGCATTTGTTCCTTCACATCTAGCTGTTGTTTGTATGAAGGGGAAGATTTTTTTTTGAAGTACACCGGTACATACTTCTTCCTTGATTTCCACATGTCAGCAAACAACTTCACTCCTCCTACTTTGTGTTCTTCAATCATTGTTGTCCACAGTGTTTCAAACTCTTGCTCTGTCGATGAATTGCCAATGATATCTTGCATTTCTTCATATAACCCTTCATTTGCAGCAAATGTTGTTCCATTTTTGTCATCACATTTCTTCTTCACATGGAAGAAGCAGGATCTGTGTGTTGAGTTTGGATATATTTCCGATATTGCATTCTCCATTGCTTTATCTTGGTCTGTTATTATTGACGTTGGAACCTTGCCTCCCATTGCTATCAGAAATTGTGTGAACAACCATTCAAATGTGATAAGGACATCCCTAGCTCTTCACCTATTGTTACACATGAGGATGTTCCTATACAAGCTAATGAAGTAAGGATTGGTCCAATGACAAGATCAAGAACCAAGCTATTACAACAACAGGTGAATTCACTCCTACTTGAGTATAATGTTTATAATTGTGCGAACTTTATACTACCTAAGTCATTGCATTTATGTATTCTCAGGTTTATTGATAACACAAGAATGAATGGAGATCATGGAGAGGAGATACACATGGATGGAGATGGACTACAAGGGGATATGGAAAACAAGTGCTAGCATGGTGAAAACAACAAGTTACAAATGATATGATGACAAGGGGATGGTGCCTCCACAAGGTCAAATGCACTAAGTGTGGAAAACAATGCCATATTGTTATTTCACACTCATACATGGACAATGCAAGAGGAGGGAGCCCACAAGGAAGCATCAATGCGCCATATACAAGACCTAGTTGTGTTAGGATTGGTTTGTAAACCAATATGTCCGAATCCCACCTATTTGGGTTGGTTTGTATCCAATTGTGGTAGTGTTAGGAGTCCTAGTCCTAGTAGGTTTGGTGCTTGCGCAAGGGGAACCCTTGTGTCCGCACCCCCTCTCATATATACCCCTTGGGGCGCATAGGAGAGATCATACTACGTTAAACCCGAAAACCCTAGACCTCTAGATTGAAACTGCTTGTAAGCCTTTCATCTGGAAGTTCATCTGCAAACTTTACGTGATACCTGCTATTCCACTGGGAATAAGACGGTACAGGACCACTTGTAGTCGTTGGATTACTTGTGCAAAGTGTGGAGTTGAGAATATCCTTGGGGTTGCTATCTTTTGCATTGGCATCAGGGATCAGCCGAGAGAGTTCTTAGTGGCGCACTGGTAATCATACTGGAGTTGTCTGTGAGTTCACTGAGAAGATTGGGCCACCCCTTATCATCTTGGTATCAGATTTACAGGTTGCCTCGGTGAGCTATCAAATTTCCCTTTAGTTTGAGTGTTTTTATTACCTATCCAGAAAATTGCCCCACAAAAATAGTTTTAGTTCTTGTCATAGCCTAGATATCACCTTAGTTTTCAATTACTAGTGTTGTTTTTGTGTTAGATTTTGTGTTACTTTTTATCTTTTTAGTTTTGTTCTTTTCGGCTAGGGTTAGGGTTCTTTGTTCCCCTGGTCGAAACTTATCAAAAAACCACACACAAAAAATCCGCTTCCGATCCACCATATTCCCCCCAATCCGAGTCCTACTCAAAATCCCTACCGCGGCAGCGTTTTGGTTCAATTCCCTGCCGTACCGCTCCCACCTGCCACTTCCTACTCGAGCTCGGATTGCCCCTGTTGCGCGCTTCCCAAACCCGCCGCACACCCCGCAGCGCGCTTACCAAATTCCCACCCGCGCGCTGCCGCGACACGCGTTTAGCGCAAATCGCTGCCTCCACTCCCCCCGCTGCCGTGTTCTACTCGGGGTCGGATTCCACCAGCCGCGCGCTTATAAAATCGCTCCCGCGCCCGTTCCACCGCTTACCACCGCAACACTTGCGCGCTTCCGCGACAGAGCTTTTACGCGTTTTGCTGCCGCCGCTGCTGCGTTCCTGCCGTGGCCACGTAACAGCCGCGCGCTAGTTTTTCTGCTGTAACGTGGTTACCAATCGCTGTAACAAGAGCGTACGCGCTGCCGTGGTAGAGAAAAGTGATCGTTTTGCTGCCGTGGACTATTTTTGCTGCCGTGAGTGTTTTGGAGCTAATTTTCACCTAGTTTTTTCTGTTTTTCTTTGTTTTTCCTGTTTTCATCACTAGGACCATTACTTCTATACCTTGTGAACCTTAGCCACAGCCTTTCTACAGCATTCAAATAGGAACTTGCCCACAAGTATAGCTATTTTGTGCTCTGACAGGTTGCTCATTTTTCATCACCACCATTGTTTTCACTTGTGTTTTGGTTAATTTTGCTCCTAGCTTAGTGTAAGGCCATTGGAAAAATACAAAAAAATATAGAAAAAGCAAAAGTATAAAAAGAGAAAAGAGAAAAAGAGAAAAGTGCAAAGAGGCCATATCATTGCTATTGTTTACTAGTTGAGCTTGCCATTGTGACACTTGGTTTTTCATTGAGCAATCTTGTGCCTGTCAATTAAGAGCCTAGCTAGTGACTTTCTAGTGCATTGCAAAAACTCATCCATATATTTGCATTGCCACATTTGTCTCCATTATTGTGTGAGTTTCCTTGGGTATTTTTATATCTTCACAAAGACAGCAAATAGGATTGTTACTTTGGTGATTGTTAGGTATCCATACCAAGCCCCACTAAATAACCTTGTTTGCTATTGTGAGAGTTAAAAACCTGGGTATTCTCTTCTTCACACCAAAGTACTTTAGTTGCCTCTACTTGTGGTAAGTATCTCTATTCACTTTGGAGTGGTAAGATATCCTATTGTCTTGCTAGATTTTTGAGTGAGTTGTGAGAGAGCACCACAACCTATACTTGTTTCTATTACACTAAGCTACTAATGGATCTTTCTAGTGGTGATCTTGTGCAGCAAAAGAAGGACCATAAGGAGGGAGTTAATTGGAGGGAGTATGAGGCTCTTAGGGATGTTTTGGCAAAAGAAATATTGGACAATCATAATGGACTCAAGCAATTTGTACAAGATGCATGTGATCCCTTATATGAGGCTCTCCAAGCTATGGAGACCAAGATGGAGGCCACTCATAAATTGGCCGAGACTAATAGAGGGGAAGTGAGATCAATCAATGACTCAATTGCTCAAATGACTACTACCCTTGCTGGAAACCATGATTCAAGAAAGATTGCCTCTTGTGGATGATGACAATGCTAGTGTCCATAGTGATGCTAATAATGGTTTGGAAGCTTTTGGTGCAAGGAATAATAATCATGGCCGTGCTAGAGGAGAAAGAGGCCATGAAGGACATCACGGCCGAGCTCATAATTTTGCTCCAAGGAGAGTGCCCAATACTGTGGTTCAAGACAATCCGAGAGAGGATGGTTTGAGTAAGCCAAAATTCTCAATTCCTTCTTTTAGTTTTGATACTATGGATGTAGAAGAATACTTGATATGGGAGTTAAAGATTGAGAAGCTATGGAGAATGCATGAGTACAATAAGGATAGAAAAATTAAGTTGGCATCTTCTGAGTTTGATGTATATGCTCTTAGATGGTGGGATAATCTTGTGAGAAAGAGGCAAGAAGATGGTGAGTTACCCATTGTCACTTGGAACACCATGAAGAGAGTCATGAGGGATAGATTTGTTCCACCAAATTACATAAGGCAACAATTGAGGCAAGGTACTATGAGTGTTGATGCTTATTATCAAGAGATGGAACTAATCATGCAAAGGGCACGTGTGAGAGAGCAATTGGAGCAAACAATGCAAAGGTTCCTTTCGGGTTTGAACTACAAAATCAAGGGAATTGTTAGGCATCACCAATACAATGATATAAATGAGTTTCTACATCATGCAAGGGAGGTCGAAGCACATCTTATGGAGGAGGCAAAAATTACTACAAGGACAAGGGCTAGATTTCCCATGAGATCATCATCTATGCCTAGTGCACCTCCTCCACCACCTCCATCATCTAGTTTTCGAGGTGCTCCATCATCCAAAACCGAGCCTACCACTTCTATTTCAAAGAAATCACCACAACCAACAGCAAGTGCCTCGGGTTCTAGTGCTCCTACTACAAGGAATAGAGATATTACATGTCACACATGTGGAGGAAAGTGGCACTTCAAGAGGGATTGTCCAAATACAAAAGTGATGATTATCAATGAGAACAATGAGTATGAGACAGGTGATGATGTTGATCCTAATGATATTGATGATGATGATGGTTATTTGAGTGATACTCCATTGGATGCATATGCTACTAACATGCCCACTATTATTTGCACCCAAAATTCCTTGAGTGTGGTGCCTAGTCCTGAAAATCAAAGGTGCAATTTGTTTCAAACTAAGGCTATCATTGGTCCTAATATGGCTTGCAAAGTCATTATTGATGGAGGGAGTTGCAGGAATTTGGCTAGCAAAGATCTATGTGCAAAACTCAATTTGAAATATTTGCCACACCCTTCTCCTTATCATATACAATGGTTGAGTAGCACGGGACAAATCAAGGTATCTCATATGGTGAGAGTGGAGTTTCAAATTGGACCTTACAAGGATACTATTGAGTTTGATGTGGTGCCCATGACAGTTTGCCACTTATTATTGGCAAGACCTTGGCAATTTGATAGAAGTGTGAAGCATGAAGGAAGAGCAAATACTTATGAGTTACATCATCATGGGAAGACTATTATTTTGAGACCTATGACTCCACAACAAATTGTAAATGAGTCCCAATCCAAAATTGATATGAGAGTGGAAAAAGAAAGAGAGAGGGATGAGGGATCAAAAAATGCACAAGCCTTGGGGAGTGATAGTAAAACCAATTCGAGTGGTAAAAAGAGAGAGAACCTACTATGCATGTTAGCCACTAAAGAGGATTTGAGGGAATTTAGGGATGATCCTACACTAGTCACTATTGTGCTTATTCACAAGGGAGAGATTTTGGTTTCTAATGACATGACCCCTATTCCTCTTGGTGTTTCTCATGTTTTGCAGGATTTTGAGGATGTGTTTCCAGAAGATATTCCCTCGGGATTGCCACCATTGAGAGGGATAGAACATCAAATTGATTTAATTCCTGGAGCATCTCTCCCAAACCGAGCACCTTATAGAACCAATCCACAAGAAACAAAGGAGATACAAAGGCAAGTACAAGAGCTACTAGCTAAAGGTTATATTCGAGTTAGTCTTTCTCCTTGTGATGTCCCCGTTATTTTGGTTCCTAAGAAAGATGGTGTGTAGATTGTAGAGCAATTAATAACATCACTATTCGTTATCGTCATCCTATACCACGTTTAGATGACATGTTAGATGAATTAAGTGGTGCTACTCTTTTCTCTAAAATTGATTTGCGTAGTGGATACCATCAAATAAGAATGAAAGAGGGAGATGAATGGAAAACTGCTTTTAAGACAAAATTTGGTTTATATGAGTGGTTAGTAATGCCTTTTGGATTAACTAATGCACCTAGTACTTTCATGAGATTAATGAACCATATTTTGAGAGACTTTATTGGTAGATTTGTGGTAGTTTATTTTGATGATATTCTCATATATAGCCACAATGAACATGAACACATTGATCATATTAGACAAGTTTTGCAAGTGCTAAGAGAAAATAAATTGTATGGTAATCTTGAGAAGTGCACTTTTTTCAAAGATAAGGTCATATTTCTTGGTTATGTTGTTTCTAAGAATGGAATTGAAGTTGATACATCTAAAATTGAAGCTATTCGAAATTGGCCAATTCCAACTAATGTGAGTCAAGTTAGAAGTTTTAATGGGCTTGCTAGTTTCTATAGAAGATTTGTGCCTAATTTTAGTCTAATTTCTGCCCCTTTAAATGATCTAACTAAAAAGGGTGTTAATTTCTAGTGGGGTGTTGCTCAAGATATTGCTTTTGATACATTAAAAGACAAGTTGATTTCGGCCCCACTTCTTATGCTTCCAAATTTTGATAAACAATTTGAGATTGAATGTGATGCTAGTGGCATAGGTTTTGGAGGTGTGCTCATGCAAAATAAACAACCTATTGCCTATTTTTCTGAAAAATTGAATGGTGCACAATTGAATTATTCTGTTTATGATAAATAATTGTATGCACTTGTGAGAGTTTTAGAGGTGTGGAAACATTATTTGTGGCCTAAAGAATTTATTATACATAGTGATCATGAAGCATTAAAATTCTTAAAGTGCCAATCTAATTTGAATAAGAGACATGCTAAATGGGTTGAGTTCATTGAATCTTTTCCATACATCATAAAACATAAAAAGGGATTGGATAATGTAGTTGATGATGCTTTGTCAAGAAAGAACATGTTACTCTCAAATTTAGAAATTAAGGTTTCGGGTTTGGAGAGTATTAGAGATTTATATGATGAAGATAATGAGTTTTCTATGCCATTTAATAAGTGTACTAATGTTAAGGCATGGGAAAAATTTCATATACATGATGGGTACTTGTTTAGAGCTAACAAATTATGTATTCCCGGGTGTTCTTTGCGTTTGTTTTTGATACAGGAATCTCATAGTGGAGGTTTGATGGGACACTTTGGAAGAGAGAAGACATTTCTTATGTTGGCTGAAAATTTCTGTTGGGCACATATGAGGAGAGATGTGTATAGATTGGTGCAAAGATGCATTACTTGCAACAAGTACAAATCAAAGCTAAAACCCCACGGGTTGTACACACCATTGCCATCACCTAGTACACCATGGGAGGATATAAGTATGGATTTTGTTTTGGGCTTGCCAAGGACAAAAAGAGGACATGACTCTATCTTTGTGGTTGTGGACAGATTTTCAAAGATGGCTCACTTCATTGCTTTCCACAAGAGTGATGATGCTTCTCACATTGCAAATTTATTCTTTAGAGAAATTGTGAGATTACATGGAGTGCCAAGAACTATTGTTTCAGATAGAGATGTCAAGTTCATGAGTTACTTTTGGAAGACACTTTGGGGTAAGCTTGGCACTAAGCTATTATTTTCTACTACTTGCCACCCCCAAACCGATGGACAAACAAAGGTGGTTAATAGAACATTGTCCACATTGCTAAGAGGTATGATCAATAAAATTTTCAAGGAGTGGGAGGAGTGTTTGCCCCATGTGGAATTTGCATATAATAGAGCTGTGCATTCAACTACTCAACTATGTCCTTTTGAGGTGGTTTATGGTTTCAAGCCTATTACTCCTCTTGATTTATTACCACTTCCTTTACATGAGAGAATTAATATGGAGGCATCAAAGAGGGCTGATTTTGTTAAGAGGATACATGAGAAAACAAAAGAGGCTATAGAGAAGAGAGGAAAGCATGTGGCTGAAAGAGTAAACAAGAAGAAGAAGGAAATTATATTTCGGCCAGGAGATATGGTGTGGGTACACTTTAGAAAAGATAGATTTCCCACATTGAGAAAATCAAAATTGATGCCTAGAGGAGCTGGTCCTTATAAAGTTATTTCAAGGATCAATGATAATGCATACAAGATTGACCTCCCAATTGATGAGTTTGGTGTTAGTAATTCTTTTAATGTGGCTGATTTGACACCTTACCATGGAGATGATTTAGCATCGAGGTCGATGCCTTTTCAAGAGGGGGAGGATGATGAGGACATCCCTAGCTCTTCACCTATTGTTACACGTGAGGATGTTCCTATACAAGCTAATGAAGTAAGGATTGGTCCAATGACAAGATCAAGAACCAAGCTATTACAACAACAGGTGAATTCACTCCTACTTGAGTATAATGTTTATAGTTGTGGGAACTTTATACTACCTAAGTCATTGCATTTATGTATTCTCAGGTTTATTGATAACATAGGCATGAATGGAGATCATGGAGAGGAGATACACATGGATGGAGATGGACTCCAAGGGGAGATGGAAAACAAGTGCTAGCATGGTGAAAACAACAAGTTACAAATGATATGATGACAAGGGGATGGTGCCTCCACAAGGTCAAATGCACTAAGTGTGGAAAATAATGCCATATTGTTATTTCACACTCATACATGGACAAGGCAAGAGGAGGGAGCCCACAAGGAAGCATCAATGCGCCATATACAAGACCTAGTTGTGTTAGGATTGGTTTGTAAACCAATATGGCCGAATCCCACCTATTTGGGTCGGTTTGTATCCAATTGTGGTAGTGTTAGGAGTCCTAGTCCTAGTAGGTTTGGTGCTTGCGCAAGGGGAACCCTTGTGGTCGCACCCCCTCTCATATATACCCCTTGGGGCGCATAGGAGAGATCAGACTACGTTAAACCCCAAAACCCTAGACCTCTAGATTGAAACTGCTTGTAAGCCTTTCATCTGGAAGTTCATCTGCAAACTTTACGTGATACCTGCTGTTCCACTGGGAATAAGATGGTACAGGACCACTTGTAGTCGGTGGATTACTTGTGCAAGAGTGTGGAGTTGAGAATATCCTTGGGGTTGCTATCTTTTGCATTGGCATCAGGGATCAACCGGGAGAGTTCTTAGTGGCGCACTAGTTATCATACTGGAGTTGTCTGTGAGTTCACTGAGAAGATTGGGCCAACCCTTATCAAAATGTTTTTGCTGTCTCATTCACGATGAAGGCACAGGAAAACATATATGTTTTTGCGTGTGGTGATATTCCAACAAAAGGAGCAAAGGGTAAGTTGTACTTGTTTGTCAAGAACGTAGTATCAAAACTTACACAATCGCCAAATAGATCGTAGTTTTGCCCGGACCTTGCATCTGACCAGAAAACACTCCTTACTTTACTATTGCTGTCTATTTCCATAGAGTAGTAGAAACCTGGATTTTCAGCCTGTTTCTTGTTAAACCATGACTGAACCTCCATGAGGTCACGGTTTTTCGGTTCTCTATTCACGCTCGTCCCGTAATTGCAAACTTTCCTCTTGTTGTAAGGAAGTTGTTCCATACCCCCTCTCATATGTGCTAGGACTGACACTATGTTCCTTGTTGGAATGTTGCATTGTTTCATTGTCCTAATTATTGTTTTTTTCTCTTTTGTCATGTAGACATGTGACCTGAAGTATCTGCTGCCCGGATCAAGGGGGTGGTTGTGCTCAATATTGAGGTTAGTGATAGTCCATATACCATTTTTCTCGCTTACTACCATCTCCACCTTGCAATCTGTCCTGACAAACCCTGTGCCTTGCCTCTGTCCTGTTATTTGGTCACATTGAGCCTCATTTAGCACGTCAGTGGTGTGTCCATGCTTGTTGCACTTGATTGTTTCCCTGGTTACCTCATTATTTCTTTTTTTGCTTGTTGTTCGATAAACAGACACAACAACGATAGAAAATCCAGCTGCAAATGAATACATGTTCAGGAACTGTTGTGTTTCATCTCTTGATTTAAATTGGATTCCCTTCTTTGGCAATAGCTCATCGCTAACTCCTCTCTTTGACTGCTTAGAAGCTTCTTTTTTTTTGTCCTCTGTATTGCTTTTCAGTCTCTGTTTCAGTATTGGAATCAGTTTGGTCATCATTCTGCTCGGTGTCTGCATTCTGCCCATCTAAGTTCCATGTATGGTCAAAGTCTTGACGACTTGACTCAACCCCACTTATGTTATCTCCTTCAATCTAGCATCAAGAAAAAGTTGTTACAAAGTTAGTGTTTTATGAAGTCATTTTTTTCATTTCTTGTTTGTATGCTTTCTTAATATAGGAAACATAAAAAAAGTCCATACCTCAGCAAGGTCCATGTCCTCAAATAAATTGAGGTCCCATAGTGTTGGATTTTCATCTTGTAGTATAGTTGTATTACTGTTTGTCAACGGCAACAAGCTGCAAGTTTCTTCCTGGATTTTTTTCAAGACAGTCAAAAACAAGTAGTCATGTGTATATCAATTCTTCCCTTTTTTATCATATTTTTTTGTAGGTTGATTTTTTATTCCCATTGTTTTCATACCTGGAGTCGCTGAGTACCCTTAGTAATGCATCTTATGTCAATTTCACCACGTAATGGCGCCAGGTACAAGAAGTGTTCCTGTAGTTGAAGCTTGTTATTTTTGAAAGATTATAAATTAACAAATATGTTATACATTTTTTCTATGGAAATTCATTTAGTCTTCCCCTTTGTTTTGAAAACAAAACCTGAAATAGTTGATTTTCACTGAGCTCAAGTTTCTTTGAGTTTGGCATGCTTTTATGGTGAAGAATCTGCAAGACCAAATCACATATAAGTAGATGGTCAGGAGTGTTTCTTATTTTGCACTTGATTCTTCCCTATACGTGTAGGCCAGGTATTTTTTTCACCTTATCTCTGTTATGGTTTACTAGCAACCAGGTATACAACGTTGAATTTTTTGTCTGCTGCTTTGTCTGTTTGGACATCCCTTTTTCCAGGTTATTTCGTTGTATCAAGAAAGTGATCATGCATGTAGAGGGCATAGCTATTGGTTTCCATTTTCTTATAATTCAGTAGTCAAATTGTTTTTTAATTTTTTTTTCATTTATTTCAACACAGACATAATGGTGGTTTGGTTGATTTTGGGGCTACAAGATGAAGTAACCAGTAGATTGTAGCTGAATCAGAACCCACGAGTACATTGTAGTTCAAGTAGCAACAAGGAGATCTCTGCTAAAGTACCAGGAGATCAAGCTAGTACCTGCTGAAGTTGTTGTTGTTCACAATCAGGTACGTTGTGTTGCTCAATTTGTTGTTGCCCTCCCCCTGGTAACTTTCTTCTTCCAGCATCTCGAAAATCTCTGCTAATTTCCCCTCTTTTTTTTCTTCGTTTTTTATCTGCTACCTCACAGTTGCGGCAGGATCGGGGGAGGGGTGGGGGCAGCTGGCCTGGGTGTGCGTGTCCTTTTCTTGCTGGAGAAGAAGGTCGGGTTGGTGGGGTAGCTAGTTTGGGCTAGGTAGTGTTGGGCTAACGGGGGGCAAGCACCAGGCCTCTTTTTGCATTCTTATCTGTCCCATTTTCGTGTCTCTCTGTACATGGGCTGTAAATTGAAGAAGGAACTGAAAGTGGGCTCAAACCACTGAGGACTCAAAAACTGGACTTAAAATGTGTCTGTTTTGAAACTAAACTGAAACAGACACTTTTTTCCCTCCAACTTCATATACTTACGGGTGCTAGCTGTCACGAGTGTATTGGCCAGAAAATGTGTGTGTTCCTAAATATAAAAACAACCATCTGCCAAGTAGACACTCCCTTAATTTTTAGGATAGTAATATCACTTAATGCTTTGTTCAATAATGTTTTGTCTCTATGCATGATTATGACCATTATTGCTCTCTTAGGTGGCCGCTTCCAGTTTTTTGCTAGACTTCACATGTATTGAGTATGAGTTCTATGCGTGCATACAACACCCTGAACCAAATTTATTCCAATGTGTACCCCATATCTACCTACGCATGGTATTTTATAGTCATTACAAGTAAATTTCACATATGCTACCTTTAAAACATTTAAAATTATTAAACCTTATTTTGTGTTCGCGTTTTAGATCATGAGGAAGTATTAAATGTTTTATTATTTCTCCATATCGGATGGCTTCACCTCTTGAATTCCATGCATAATTTGCTCGTCCCTGATATTGCAAAAAGAGCAGGCAAACGGGTGCCTAGACCATAAAAGATAAATGCCAACATATAATGTCCGATCAATCTCCTTCACATATTGTTCATTAGAAATCAGTCAAACAACAGTTAGACATAAACAAAGACTAAGATGAATGTTATCGTTCCTCTATGGGAGTCACTCTTCGAAGCCATTTGACATGGAAATATACTAAATCGTTTATTAGAATTCGTTGACATGAGCATACACCTATCTTTCAATTTTTTTTTAATATTTCTGTTTTACAAATAAAAAGCTCTAACACATGAGTGATCCCTACTTCCCCCTGTGAAGGGACTTTCTTTTACTTTTATGTTGAGTCATCACTTTCTTACTTTATGCATCAATAAGGAGACCATAGTTATCATTCTGAGTATAACGTGCATGGTCCCAAAATTTATTAATTAAGTAAAATATGATTATGGTATTGTTGTTCTAAATTTATTTGTATCTAGTCACTGCTTAAACTTTCTAACTCATGTAAGCCGTCAGTTTGGGATAAATCGCAAGTTGTAAATTCCAAGCGTTCGTAACCGCACCTAATATAGTGAAATTTTGCTAGCGTGTGTATGTGGTTTTTTTTCTAATTGGAAGGATCTATTATGTTCGTCTTTTTGTGCTCATTTATAACTGTTTTGGTGCTAACAAATAAATAAATAAAAACTATCACGTCTAGCTTTTTTTTTTGACATTTTCCATTAATAAACCAGCTAGCAAGCCCGCCTCATTAAAAACCTCTCAGTCCCCATAGGTACCCTGAGAGGAAAAGAGTGCGTCTGATAACTTGCAGCCACGAACATTACATTGTTGCCTCAAAGAGGCTTACATCAGAGGCTAAAGCCTCGAGAATATAATCGGGGGGATCCTCTATCCATCTAGTCGATAGGGGTCCTACAACTTTGCTAGCCAGGATATGAGCAACCATGTTACTATCTCTAGGGCTATGATAAAAAACAACAGGTGTAAAATTATGAGCAAGGAATGTACACTCCTCGAAGATGGCTGCATCTGTCCCATAAGTGATCCCCCCCTTCATTCATTATTGAGATGACATCCAACGAATCGCCAGTCACCTCTATTCTGTTACAGCCCATCTCACCTGCAAGTATTAGGCCATCTCTGAGTGCCCATGCTTCAGCTGCATTAGCATCCGCAACATGTTCAATTCCCCTATTGCATGCGGCTAAGAATCTGCCCTTCTCATCCCTGATCACAGCTCCCGTGGCTCCCGAAAGTATCTGTGGATTAAAAGAGGCATCAAAATTTAGTTTAACATAGTTATCCCTCGGTTTTGTCCATCCAAGCCTTTTAACCCTTATATTCTTCTTGGTAGCTCTGTTAAAATTAATGGCCATAGCCAAAATAGATTGCGATGTGAAAGCAGGTTTTGATACTGTCTCCTGGTGGGCAATTTTCCTTCTCTCCCACCACATATACCAACAGGCTGTGATAATCAATTCAATTGCTTTTAGCTCTTCCGCAATAGGAGCCTGCAGCACATCTTCACGAATAAGAAGTTCCAGAACAGCTGAACCCTCCCGTTCTTGCTGTGCCATATTATTAATAGCATGCCAAGTTCCCAAATTCTCCCATATTTCCTTTACTCTGTCGCATGTGAAAAACAAATGGTGGAGGTCCTCGCAATGTGTTTTGCATATTGGGCACATGGGGTCCGAAATGATATGTCTATTAGCCAGTATACTGCCGCAAGAAATTGTGGCATGTAACAGCCTCCACCCAAATATTTTAATTTTTGCTGGTAGTCTCAATTTCCATAGCCGATCCCATACAGGATTAATGTCCGACGATCCTGGTCCACTCGTACGAATTAGTTTCCTTCCATGTTGATAGTCCCACTCCGTATGATAGGCTGAACGTACTGAAAATATGCCGTTTCTTGTATGCTTCCATGCCACAAAATCTTCTGTCAAGCGAGTGTTGGGAATATGCCCTAGAGGCAATCATAGATGATGTAATTCCCAATGTATTCATAAAGTTATTAAGTTGTCCTTTGGTTTGAACATCTGATATATGTCATTGAATATGTGATTCGATTGTGGAACTATGTATTCATGTTGTTCATACTAATTGTCCTTGGTCGTTAAGGTTGTGCTGGACACACACCCTAGACTAATGTGAGTGTTGGCTGATGACACGGTTCCACTTGTCATGGGCATGGTGATGCCATTCCAACGTTCACGGACTTGGCTAAAGAGTTTAGCAAGTCGGACTGACCCACATTGAGATGCAACGATCAAGTCGTCATTTGCATGTCTCAATCAATGTAATCCTTAGACCTGAGGTTGTCGCACAATCCGAGTTGTGGATCACCGACTTAGGTTCTGTCAAACGTTGTTCTGTGACAAGGCAACTATAAAGGCAGAGTTCGGGTCGAATGAGAAGCAAGCTGCGTGATGTGGATAATCAAGATGGGATTTTGCCCCTCCTAATGGAGAGATATTCTCTGGGCCCTCTCGAGTGATATGATTCAGGAAGCATGGCCATGCGCAACTCAGTTAAGTGTTAACTGTGTCGATTGACTAAGAGTTAGTCAGATGAATCACATATCACGGATCGAGAAGAGAGTTGAACTATTAAAGGGATGACGATGAATCGCCTATAGTTCGACAAGGTATATCGTGAGGCAAAAGGGATTAAGATGAATATCACATTGAAAGGTATGTCGTCATGACTCAATGGAACTTGGGAGTCGGCACGTTCTGCTAGGAGCCGCTACCGATTGATCGATTGAGAGTAGGACTCCAATCGTGTCCAAGTCGCCATGAGCCTGCAGGGTCGCACACTTAAGAGCGGGAGCAAGTATTGGTCGGGTTGGACCCGAACCGGAAATGGACTGGTTTTGTGAGTCGGACTCACAGAGGGAATGGGCCACAAGTGTTGTGAAGCCCATTACCATACGCTATATAAAGAGGGGCGGAGGTTGCCCAGCGGGCACGTTAGTCCACTCTCCCATGCGTTGGGAACCCTAGCCCACTCAGTCCAGCCGTCGCACCAGACCTAGCAGTCTGCCGTCGGAGCTCCTCCTCGTACGTGTGGATACCGGCAGAGGTGCTGTACGTTCAGCACTTCGACGTTCGAGGGATTGGATCGGCCGGACCGGATCGTGGGACTGCACTGCCCCGACGCGCTTCACCGATAATCCGCAACCGCGCGTCTAGTGGTAATCATCGTGGCCTTCTACCTCGGCTAGATCTTGGGAGTACCGCGTAGGAAAAGTTTTCGTTTATCTCTACGCGTCCCAACAGCGAGATGTAAGGGGGATATTTAGAATCCGATTCACATCCACCGATAAGAAAGTGTTTCTAAGGATCTCTTCATTCCAGCAACCTTGGTCCGCAATGATTAATTCCGAGACCTTTGTCACAGTAGCCGAACCCCTTTCAGAAATAACCCTCCTCGATGGGCTAGAAGGGATCCATGGGTCTTCCCATATCTTAATGCTATCCCCATTCCCAACTATCCAAATACAACCCTTCTTGAGGGTTTGAATACCAGCCCAAATACTCTGCCAGGTAAATGATGATCCTTTTTTAAGATTCACATTAAGAAGGTCACCCGAGGGAAAATATTTCGCCTGTAGAATCCTAGCACAAAGGGAATCGGGCTCACTTAGCAATCTCCAAGCCTGTTTGGCAAGCATCGCCAAATTAAAACAATGGAGGTCACGGAATCCCATCCCTTCCCTCTTTTTAGATACACACATCTTCCACCAAGCAAACCAGTGCATATGTTTTTCTCCTTCCTCATCTCCCCACCAGTAACGGGTCATAGCATCTGTGATCCCTTTGATTACGAGTTTGGGCAGCCTGTAGACTGACATTGCATACGTTGGAATGGCTTGGGCCACCGCTTTTAGTAAGATTTCTTTACCACCATATGATAGCAATTTTTCCTTATACCCTTTCAATCTCTGAAAAATTCTGTCAATAATATGAGCAAAGCAATCTGACCTGTCAACCCCTACTTGTGTTGGAAGGCCCAAATAAGAATCAGTTATTGCTTCAGTAAGAATATTGAGTTGCAAACAGATAGCTTCCCTCATCTCTACTTGTGTGCAAGGGCTGAAGAATATGCTCGATTTTGCCTCGCTCACCAACTGTCCCGATGCCTCACAGTATCCCTCCAGAATATTCCTTAGACATATAGCATTGGACATATTCGCCTTCAAAAGAATAAGCGAGTCGTCCGCAAATAAGAGATGTGATACCGCAGGAGCCGAGCGGCACACTTTCACCCCAACGATATCCCCTCTATCTTCGGCATCCTGTAATAAATTTGTTAATGCCTCAGCACATAAAAGAAATAGATAAGGGGAGATGGGATCTCCCTGCCGAGAAGTCCCCTGGAGGGTTTGAATTCCTCTGTTTCTTGTCCATTGAATCTCACTTTATAAGAAACTGAGCTGACACAAGCCATAATCAGTTTAATCCATCCCGGATCAAAACCCATTTGATTTAACACCTTCTCCAGAAAAGTCCACTCAATACGGTCATAGGCCTTCTGCATATCAAGTTTAATAGCACACCAACCGAATTTGCCCGCCCTCTTCTTTTTTATCATATGATATGCTTCATATGCAACTAAGACATTATCTGTGATTAATCTTCCCGGAACAAAAGCACTCTACGTAGGTGATATAATCTCCAGAAGAATAGTTTTCAATCTAGCTGCAATAACTTTAGAAATAATTTTGTAAGTAACATTGCAAATACTAATAGGTCTGAATTGTGTTACCTTCTCCGGGCTATTAATTTTTGGAATCAAAACAATTGCAGTTTGATTCCAGCCTTGTGGAATAGTAGCTGTGTTAATGGCATTGAGAACTTCATCAATAACTGAATCACAAATTAACTCCCAGTATTTCTTAAAGAAGATAGCGTGGAGACCATCAGGCCCCGGCGCTTTCAGATCTCCAATGTTAAAAAGTGCCCTTTTAACTTCATCTCTTGTGTAAGGGCATGTAAGGTTCGAGTTCATAGCTCTGGTTACCTTCGGTTTGACTCTAGCAATAATCTCTTGATTCGGTACCGAAACTCCTGAGTGAAAAAGCTGCGAGAAATAATCTTGAATATGAGCCGAAATCCCTTGATCACCCTCCACCTTGTTACCCGAGTCATCAATCAGAGCCTTGATAAAATTCCTCCTTTTTCTTTCCGTAGCCATTTTGTGAAAATAATTTGTGTTGCGGTCACCATTCTGGATCCAATTTGCTCTACACCTTTGTATCCACTTTATTTCCTCTTTCTCATGTGCTTGTTCAATCATTATCTGTAATTGTTGTTGCCTCGCTGTAGCTTCATCTGACAAGGGACCAGAGAGTACATCATTCAGCTCCCTTTGTAAGACGTCGATCGAGCGCTGCGGATCACGTAGCACCTGCATGTCCCATGCATGCAGGGCCGTGTGGACCATGGCTAATTTCCCGGCCAGGTCAGACGGGCCGTCCCGCTGCGCCGCTAACCAGGCCGAGCCCACCACGCCATTAACTTCCTCTTCCAGTAGCCATTTTGCCTCAAAAGCTCTCTTAATAGTTGATTTTTTTTCCTTGAACAGCCGTATGATATTGGGTATCCACAGTAATGGGTCGATGATCCGATTTAAAGAATGCTTCATTGATAACCCCCGTTTGATGAAATCTGTCCATCCAAATCTGATTTGCAATAGCTCTATCGAGGCGTTCTCGGATACGACCCCGTCTCCAAGTGTATAAGTCACCATTGTAACCAAGATCGAAGAGGTTACAATCAGAGAGTGCCTCCCGAAAGGCATCTAAGCATCTTTGTGAACGAATTGCACCTCCCTCTTTCTCTGAATTACTGAGTATCTCATTGAAATCGCCAAGCATTAGCCATGGGATATTCATCATACTATTCAAATTACGCATATACTCCCAAGTCAGATGCTTCATCTCACTGCTTGGTTCGCCATAAATCCCAGTAATTCTCCACTCCGCTTCTGTACCTTCATCGATTCTGATATCTAAATAATTGTTATGCTCTGAATAAGATGTCACTCGGAGGTCATTATTCCAAAACAGAACCAAACCACCACTCCGACCGTTGCTCTCTGAAATAATCATGTGATCAAAAAAATAATCTTCTCCTTAGACTATCTACTTTTGTTCTTGAAAGATGAGTTTCCGATAAGAATAATACATCCGGTTTAATACGCTCCCTTACCCCTTGGAGCGATCTTACTGTCGCAGTTTTTTGTAGACCACGGCAGTTGGCGCCGCATATTTTCATTGTGCCCGGACAGGCCCCTCCAGGGAGCCCGCCGATCCGAGTGACGGGGAGATAGCTCCGTACGTCTTTGATTTTTTTGATCTACTAGAACCATTTGAATTTGTTTCCCTCTCCTCCGTTTCCATAGCATTTTCTGTATCTGACACAAGCGCCATATCAGTATGTGTTTGGTCGAAAGCTAGCCTCTTTCTCACCATCACCTCTGAGTCCTTTTCCATCATATCCATCCCTGTATGTTTTAAGGGGCTAGTAGCTGTATCATTGAGCTCTTCCTCTATTGGTGGTATAATCCCCGTTGACGAAGGCACGGATCCTGGGCCCTGCGAGTAAGGACACCCCCTCTCAAGCCTTTTGATCAAGGCCCGACAGGAAGCGCCCTTGGAGTACTCTAGAAGGCCCATGAAAAGCCCACCCGCGTCAACTTGCGGGTTAAGTTAGGGATTGTAACCGACTCAAGCTAGGGTTTGTATCCTCTCCGGGTGGGACTCGAGACCTGGCTATCTATATAAAGCCAGGAGAGCCTCAAAGGAGAGGACCAAGTATTACCGCACGACCACAAAAGCCTTGAAACTCGAGATCTACTCTCGATTCGAGCACCCTGTAATCGATCTAATCGTCTAATACAGATCAGCAGAAGGCAGGAGTAAGGGTTTTACCTCTTCGAGGGCCCCGAACCTGGGTAAATCTCACCTCCCTGTCAAGCCGACGATTTCACCAGCGCCTATGACATCTCCTAGTCGAAACCCGATAGGGTCACCTGAGGGATTTGCGGAGCCAGAGCTTCGACAATTGGCGCCGACCGTGGGGAACGCGGGCGCTGGATCACCGGCATCTTCGGCTTCATCGACATCCAACTCCCGTTGGAAACCATCGACTACGGCTCCGAACAATCCTGTACGGATCGGATCCGTCATAGTCACGCCTCACTCGCCGGAATCACGCCCGGTATTCGAGGATCTGGAGAAGAGCGTCACCCTGACGTTCGGAAGCTTCAACTTCATGGCGAACAGAGACGGAATCCTCCACTTCTCGGATGAATCTGAACCCGAATCTGGAGCCGTCAACTCGCGCTTCCCTATGGAGAAAAGCGGCGAGTCCATCCGCTTCAACACGATCGACTACCACGCACTCTCGACAGAGGAACCCTCTCGGGTGCGAAGAGCCTCCCGATCTGCGCCTAGGACGCACGGGCCACGACTGGCCCAAGTCTGCATGGCAGGATCGGAACAGCCCTCGGAAACTGAATATAGCGCAACCGAGCGCGATCTAATCGGCGTCTCGCGGGAAGCCTGGAAAAGAGCAAAGGAATCCATGCGAAAGAGTCAGCCACCCGCAGCAGGTGCTACGCAGGAAGACCTAACCGCCTACCACTATCACCTAGTGAGAGCGGCCTCAAACATCAAGGACGCCCGAGCGGATCTAGCCCGTCGCAGGAGAGCGGCGGATGAGTCAAGCCTACGTCGAGCCGAGCTGTCCCTTGCACCTTCGGTCGGTACCCGACCCGGGGGAAAAGGACCCGCAGCGTCGACAAGGGACCACGAATCTATGGCTGGGACCAACAGGTCTACCACATCTTCTTTCATGAGGGTTGACGACGACGGCAACGTCTACCTGCAAACTCCAGCCGCCGCAATTCTAGCTGCGGCAACCTACATGCAGATGAACCAGCCAACGGACAGCGATCCTCGGGTGGAACAATACAAGCATATCCGCAAAGGTCTAGGGCTGGCAGCCGCGAAGCTCGCCTCCCACGATCGCAAGGAACAACTGGAGAAGGCGCGACTGGAGAAGGACAAAGACAAAGACACGCCCCGCAGGCACAGGAGCTCCTCTCCGAGAAAGGATAAATCGCCGCGTCGCGGCCGAGGAAAAGAGGCTCGACGCCGCGGCGATAGCCGAAGCAGCAGCGACGACAGCCCGAGAGACAAAGATTCGCGGCACCACAGCAGCCGCTCGAGAAAACGAAGTAAAGAACCAAGAAAAGATAGCGACCGCGACCGGTCCGGGTACGACGCGCGATCCGATCTCGCCCAGAAGAAGGTGGATAAAGCAAGGGCTTCACGATATCGCGAACGCTCCTCATCCGGGTCTTCGGACGATGAAACCTGCGGAGCACTTTGCTTTGCTCGCAGTATTCGCGAAGCACCTCTACCCAAGAGATTCAAGCTCAGCTCGGAGGTGACAAAATACGATGGCTCACTCGAGCCCTCCCAGTGGTTAAGCGACTACCTCACGGCAGTAAAATGCCAACGTGGTAACAAGAACACGGCCATGCAATACCTCAATTTGCACCTGGCCGGAGCGGCCCGCAGCTGGCTGGAAAGGAGACCACGATCTTGCTACGCATCGTGGGACGACCTGCACCGCGATTTCTGCAAAAACTTCCAGTCGACCTACAAAAGGCCAGCTACAATCGAAGAACTACGAGCTTGCAAACAGAAAAGTGGCGAATCCACGCGAGAATACATCCAGCGGTGGAACACACTTAGGAACACCGCAGGGACAATCTCCGAAGAAGTGGCGATTGAGGCCTTCGCCAAAGGAGCAAGAAGAACCGCATTTCGAGAAGAACTCGGCAGAGCTGCGCCCAAAACCATAGGGGAGCTCATGGTCATAGCCGAAAAATGGGCCAATGGAGAAGACGCGGTACGCAATGAAAGAACATCATCGCCCACACACGACGAAGACCGTCATGGGCGAAGAAAGAGAAGAAAATATTACGACCACGAGGATAGAGAAGAACTAGTGGCAGCAGAATTCACGCGAAGTCGCGACTCCGGTCGTCGTCGAAGTCGCGAATGGAGGCCAAAGGTAGAAGAAAAATCACCCGAGGAAGACCTCGATGCGTACTGCTCGCTACATCTGTTCACAGACAAGCGCACGGGCAAGACTAAGGCAACACACCTTCTCAAGGATTGCCGAAAGTTCATCGAAATCTCGGACGCGCTCGCCAAGAAAAGATTCGCTTCCACCCAAAACTATCCACCGCTACCAGGAGGCGGACAACAATTCCAGCTACCACCGCCACCACCTCCACCAGCCAACCCAAACATGGCACTCGCCGCATTGCCAGCACCACAACAGCAAAACACGGGAGCAAATACATACCCGACTCCGCACGGACAACTCCTCGGGATGATACAGAAGGTATGCCCCTCTCGCAGAGCTCAAAAAACTAACTCGAGACAAATATGCATGGCAGTGCAGACGCCACCAACGAAGCCCGAGTACCTGAAGATGGCCGAGCAGCCAATCACGTTCTCGAAGGAAGACCACCCGCCACGAGTCTATCGGCCAGGACACGCCGCCCTTGTCATTCAAGCTCAAATTGGCAACTATGACCTGGCCCGCGTATTCATGGACGGCGGCAGCGGCATCAACATCATCTACGCGGATACACTCCGTCGAATGAACAAAAACCTGGACGGCCTAACGGAATCAGAAACATCCTTCCACGGGATAGTTCCGGGCAAGGCAATACGTCCACTCGGAACAATCAACTTTGAAGTTGTACTGGGCTCCCCACGCAACTACAGAAGGGAATTCCTGGACTTTGAAGTCGTCGACTGGCCCTCGCAGTACCACGCCATTCTTGGTCGAACAGCGTTCGCCAGATTCATGGCCGTACCACATTACGCATACTTGAAGCTCAAGCTACCCGGCGAATACGGTGTGATCACCATTGACGGGGACTTCCAGAAATCGGATAAGTGCGACATAGAATTTAATGAGATCGCGAAATCTTTCGGGATGCAAGAAGAACTACAAGAGCTGGCAAAAACCACGGATCACTCCGTCATGCCACTCACGAAGAAAAACGCGCCTGAACTGGAATTCAGCGCCAACAGCGACACTCGCAAGCACCAAGTGCACCCGACGGATTCCGCCAAAACCGCGATGGTTTCCACAACCCTCTCGCCAGCATAGGAAAGCGCGCTCGTCAAACTCCTCCGTGAGTACTGGGAGATTTTCGCCTGGCAGCCCTCAGATATGCCAGGTATACCCAGGGAGTTTGCCGAGCACTCACTCGAAGTCTTTCCGAACGCCAAGCCCATCAAACAGACGACTCGACGATTTTCTGAACCCAAGCAAAAGGCGCTGGGAGAAGAAGTAAACAGGCTGCTAGCCGCAAATTTCATTAGGGAGATCAAGATATCCACCTGGTTAGCAAATCCGGTGTTGGTCCCCAAGAAGAACACGGATATCCTTCGGGTGTGCATCGATTACACGTCACTAAACAAGCACTGCCCCAAGGACAACTTTCCTCTACCACGAATCGACCAGATTGTGGATTCCACAGCAGGTTGCCAACGTCTCTCCTTCCTGGACGCCTACTCGAGATACAACCAGATCCGAATGAAAAAGGAAGACGAAGAGAAGACGGCATTCATCACACCACACGGTGTATACTGCTACACGACAATGCCCTTCGGGCTGAAGAATGCAGGCGCAACATATCAACGTTGCATGCAGAGATGCCTTGCCAATCTCATTGGCAAAAACGTACAAGTATATGTCGATGACATCGTCATCAAAACTCGAGTAGAGGACACACTCCTCGAAGATATTAAAGAAACATTCGACGCCCTTAATGCATATCGGATCAAGCTCAATCCGACAAAATGCGTTTTCGGCGTCCCCGCAGGAAAACTCCTAGGATACCTGGTATCCGCCAGAGGCATTGAGGCCAATCCGGAGAAAATACAAGCCATCCTCACCATGAAGGAGCCTACCAATCTACGCGGAGTCCAGCAGCTCGCAGGGCGATTGGCCGCCCTAAGCAGATTCATCGCACGATTGGGAGAGCAGGCGTTACCCTTCTACAAGCTACTGAAGAAGACGGACAAATTCGAATGGACCCCCGAAGCCAAACAAGCATTCGCAGACTTGAAACGGTCGCTGCAAAGCAGGCGCATTCTCGCAACACCACAAGAAAGGGAGCCGCTTTTCCTCTATTTAGACGCCACAAACCAGGTCATCAGCACTGCAATCGTAGTCGAACGACCTGAAGATGGCAAGGCATACGGAGTCCAGCGCCCAATATATTACATCAGCGAAGTGCTCTCGCCATGCAAGCAGCGATATCCTCATTACCAGAAGCTTGCGTATGGAGTTGTCCTCACAGCCCGAAAACTCAAACATTACTTCCAGGAACACGCCATTACAGTGGTTAATGATGCGTCACTCGGGACAATCATGAACAACCCTATGGCATCCGGAAGAATAGCAAAGTGGAGCATCGAGTTGGGCGCTTGGGATATCACCTACGCAGGACGCAATGCAGTCAAATCCCAAGTTCTCGTGGAATTCATCAGCGAATGGACAGAGCTACAAACACCTGGGCCACCCGAGTATACAAGCAATTGGATCATGTACTTTGACGGGTCCAAAAGAAACGAAGGGGCAGGAGCTGGAATCGTTCTTATCTCACCTCGTGGAGACAAACTGCAATACGTCCTGCGACTAGACTTTCCACCATATGATCCAGCATCGAACAACGACGCAGAATATGAAGCACTGTTGCACGGGATGAAGATGGCAATTGCTTGTGGAGCTACCAGGTTGATGATTTATGGCGATTCTAATCTCATAGTACAACAAACAATGAAAGAGTGCGATGCCGTTGCCGAAAACATGATCGCGTACCACGACATGTATAATCTACTCGAAGGAAGCTTCAAAGGATGCGAGTTGAAGCATATTGCAAGATCCAGCAACGAAGAGGCGGATAGACTGGCAAACATGGGTTCCACGAATACACCCATACCGCCAGGAATATACTTCGAACGGATGGTCAAGCGATCGGTCAAATTGAAGAAAACTGCAGAAACACCGGCAGCGCCAGAAACAGATGTCAGCCCGCAGGTCGCGCTTATCGAGCTTATTCATAATATATCACGACAGGTCTTTCTGGTCGAGCCAGTCTGGACGCAGAAATATCTCGACTACCTGCTCAATAAACAGCTCCCAGCCGATCCACGCGAGGCTCGACAGCTAATCAGGCGTAGCAAATCCTTTCGAGTAATCAACGGAGAGTTGTACAAGCAAAGCATCTCGGGCATCCTTCAGCGGTGCATCGCACCCGAAGACGGCAAAGAGTTACTCCGGGATATACACCAGGGTGATTGCGGACATCATGCTAGCTGGAGAGCAATACTGGGAAAAGCCTTTCGAGCAGGATTCTACTGGCTAACAGCAGCCAACGATGCAAAAAACCTGGTCGACAGATGTGACGCTTGCCAGCGATTCTCACCCAAGCCGCACGCGCCCGCCACAGAGTTGCACATGATACCCATCGCCTGGCCCTTTGCCCAATGGGGGCTTGACATGGTTGGCCCACTGCGCAAATCCACTCCAGGAGGGTACACACATTTGCTGGTCGCAGTCGACAAATTTACCAAATGGATCGAGGCTATGCCAGTGACCTCGGGTAGCGCCCAATGCGCAATCAAGTTCCTCGACTCCATAGTATGCAGATTCGGGGTGCCACACGACATCATTACAGACAATGGTACGAACTTCACTGCAAAAGAGACACAATAGTTCTGCGAGGAGAAAGGAATTAATCTGAAGTTTGCTTCGGTCGCCCATCCGCAAACAAACGGTCAAGTCGAAAGATCCAACGGCTTAGTTTCGGCTGGCATCAAAAAGAGATTGCTCGATCGGCTACATCCCGCTGCAGGTCATTGGGCAGAGGAGTTACCCTCCGTACTTTGGAGCCTCCGCACAACCCCCAATCGATCAACGCAATACACACCATTTTTCATGGTATATGGGGCAGAAGCCGTCCTCCCCGAAGAGGTTCGATTCAGCGCCCCACGAGTTGTAGCCTACAGTGAAGAAACCTCCAACAAAGCACTTGCAGAAGATATGGACGCACTCGACGAAATTCGGGACATTGCACTCGCAAGATCTGCAGTCTACCAACAATCACTGCGCAATTATCACAGTCGCCGCATACGCCACAGATCATTCGTGGTTGGCGACTTGGTGTTGCGGCTAAAGCAAAAGGAAGGGCACAAGCTCGAACCACCTTGGGAAGGACCCTTCATCGTACACGAAGTGATCCCAGGAGGAGCCTATCGACTGAAGAATCCAGAGACTGGAGGCATCTATTCCAATCCATGGAATATCGCGCAACTGCGCAAATTCTACCCCTAGGTTTATTTATTTTGCAACAATAAGGCTATACTAGCCAATCTTGTAGCTCGAACACATGACTTCTCAGTCATAGCAATAAAGACATGATTCTCTCATCATATTTACTCGACAGCTTTCAAGATTACTACATGCTAAAAAGGTTACAGGTACACACCCCATAAAATACACGGGGGCTACACCTAAAACTAAGCATCACAGAAAAGAATTATCGAGTACAAGGTTGCACACCTTACTACAGTTTTTACAAACTACAGATAAACTTACAGGATATTCACATCCGATAAAGTCAGTCGAAACGCTGAGCATTCTTAGCCGCTAAGATCCTATCTACCTCTTCAGATGTCATTCGGATAATCTTCTCGGCTGCAGGACGAACATCATCATAGTACGGCGCAATATCTTCGATTGCATAATCCGGACGCCGGGCTACGGAGTTCAAGTCTATCTCAGGATGCCATATTCGGACAAACGAGAGAGCAACAACCGCGCCGCATGTCATCTGATTGCGAACGCACGCGCGAACCTCTCCTTCTCGTCCGAATAACCTGAGAAGATAGCTCCAGTCTTCGGGGCCCCTCTCAAGTGGATAAAAAGCAGCATTCACCGCAACCAGGACCTCGTGGAAAGAACTCATGAGAACTTTCGCCTGGCGGACTCGAAACTTCAAGGTAGCCATCACAAAACCTCGACTGCGATCAGACCAGAAATTACTCGCATGAGGCTTTGTGCTGTTAGCTTCTTGATGAATGTGGTTTTCTACCCACTGCTTTTCTTCCCTATCATCTGGTTTCACAACTAAGAAGCAAACGCACTTAGTAAGCTAAGAAACACAGAGGAGGAAAATAGCATGGGGGCTACACTACTCACATAGTAACTCCTTTGCAATCGAAGACAGTTCACCAATCAGAAATTGCTCGCGCTCAGCCGCCAATTTTTGCTTGGATATCGCCACGTCAGCTACTCCGCGCAGCGCTTTCAGCCTACGCTCACCCTCCTGAACCTTATCACGAAGGCCAGCAAGAGTGCCCACGGCAGCCACAAGTGGATTTACTGGACTACCACGTCCACTCGAAGGTTCAGCGGCAGACGCAATTGCCTGGAAGAAGTACAAGGAAAGAAGTGAGACGCCCTACTCGAGTTATTTCCAGTCGCACATCTGACTAATCGCTCGGGGGCTACTCCCATCGGGAGGCAAAGTATAGACGACAAGGATAAATTCTAAATGCAAAACGCTTCGATTAAAAGACCAGCAAAGGTACGGGAATACATCCCAAAATTCATTACATCCAAGCAACAGAAACAAAAGAAGAAAAAAAAGCCTACGAAGCCGCGTTGGTGCTGCCACTAGCAGCGGTCGACCCTCCCTTCTTCCGAGCAAACATCTCAGATAATTTCCGAGCAAGAACAGTGGCTTGCTCAGAAAAACGAGATAGCCGTACCTTCTTGCCCGTGGAAGGGTCGACCGGCATGGACGAATAGGCCTCCTCCAGACCATCAACTCCGTTCGCCAGAGCGAACTGAATCGCAGTCTTTGCGCCAGCTTCCGATTGAGCAACCGCAAAGGCTTCCAGGAGGTCGCCTTCCAAGAAGACCTTCAACAACTCGCTCAGCGCAGGCGCAGGAGTATCGCTGGCAACAAGACGGCCATGCACTCGCGCCAACGCTTTGGAAGCATCATTAATCAGGGAAAATATTCCCTCAGAATGCTTCCTGAGCTGCGCGAGAGTGTCGGTCAGCACGTCCACCCGCTGAATCCCAGGAATCTCCAGAGGAACACTCAGAAGATCTACAGACAGAGAAAATAATGCTTAGCAAAAAATCAGCAGAATGAAAAGTTCAAAAACCCAAGACACTTACCCGCAAAGCGTTTGGCGAGGGGACGAAGGAACGCGACAGTATCGTTGTCAGCCTTACTGCCGGCCTCCTCCAAGTCCTTCACGGCCTTCCGCGCCTCCGCAAGCTTCGTACTGAGTTCCTCCGATTGCTTGCGAGAAGCTTCAAGCTCTTGTCGGGTAGTCGCCAGTTCAGCTTCCCGAGCAGTTACCTGCTCTGAAAGTTTGGTCTTTTCAGACTCCGCGAATTCGGCTCGAGCTGCAAAGGGGATATTAATCAGAAATCAAGAATGGATGATACACTGAAGCCAAGAAGATAATGAAATTTACCTTTCAGAAGGTCGCCCTCAGATTTGAGTCGGTTAACTTCTGATCGAAGCGACTCGCAATCTGTCTCGGCCAGAACGACGCGGCGACCGATCGCCGCAAGGGAATCGACGAGCGACTGCGGAAGCACGAAGATAAAAGAGTTAGAAGAAAAAAGACTTGAGCCTGTACCCGATTATTTACAATCGACTACAGCCTCGGGGGCTACTCCCATCGGGAGCACTGCCGTGCACCCGAAGAAGACAAAATAAAGAAGAAGAGCAGAAAGAGGTTTTGAGCCTGTACCCGATTATTTACAATCGACTACAGCCTCGGGGGCTACTCCCATCGGGAGCACTGTCGTGCACCCGATAAAATTTGTTTGTGAAAGCCAAAGAGATAGAAGTTTACCTGTCTAGAGGCGCGGGAGAGGGGATCCGCCGAGCTGTCCGTCGCCTCCTTCGAAACCGAAGTTCTAGCAGCGGAGCTAGGGACATCCCGCTCCGCAGTCGCAGCATCAGGCGCTGCCCTGGGAGAGTTCTGAACGGTACCCGCAGTAGGGGTTTCACCCGCGTCCTTTGCTTTGTTCCTCTTTTCGGGAGGAACAGCCGCGGCGAACCTACGCGGGCTGATTGCCTGCAGACTGCAGTGAAGGATAAAGAAACGTCAGCTTTGACAAATAGAGTTTAATCGAATTAAAATATGGAAAAATCCTACTCGTCATCCTCGTCGTCTTCATCCAAGTCATCCGCATTCCAGGCGGTTGCGAACGGAGCCAGAGGAGGAAGAGATCGAAGCGGAGTCGCGGAAATTGGAGTTTGGCCAGGTGACGCCTCCAAAGACTTGTCTTTGGAGGTGACTTCGTTTTCGTTCACCCGACGGCGCTTTGGTGGGACGCCACTCGAGTCTTCAACATCATCTGAGGAATCATGCTCAGAACTCGAGGAGGCGTTGGCCACGCTGGTGTCAACCGCGCCGTCCTGGTGGCTCGACTGGAGACACGAGGCATCTTCACCAACAACGGGCGGGTAGCAATTTGCTACAGCTAGGCTCTACAAAGATAAGAAGACGATAAAGATCTTTTCGACTACGAAATTATGAAGATGGAAGCAAGTTAAAGACATGAAACTAACCGCAGCTGGAGGAGGGTTTGAAGCAGAATAAGCCTCGACTGAGCAATCGGGGAATTGCTCCCCAACCTTCAGTCGAGTGATGGCCGCGATCTTCTTCTCGAATTCCACATTCGAAAGTTCTTCGCGGCTCACTCGGCTGGGATCTTCTGCACCTTGATACTCCCACATAGCGGAAGGCCTCTGCTGCAAAGGCTGGATCCTGCGCTTCAAGAAGAGGCTTGCCAAATGGAGCCCATTGAGCACTACTCCCGAGGCTTGGTCTCGAAGAGCACCTACTCTTTCGAGTAGAGGTGTGACTGTCTGGATTTCTTCGGCTGACATCTTGTGGTTCCAGGACTTGCGCCTCGCCAGAACTGCGAATGGGTGGAACTCTACAAGCCCGCTCGAGTTGTTGTCGGCGACGTAGAACCACTTCTTCCGCCAGCCTTGGGCGGAGTCGATGAAGTGCATGTTGAAGTATGCATTCTCCTGGCGCGCTTGGATCCCGAAGCCACCCGTGCGAAGTGGCTCACCAGGCTCGGACTCCACCCGCGATCTCTCGCGGAAGATCCGGATCTTGAACAGCGCCTTCCAGAGCGCCCAGTGCGGGCGAATGCCAAGATAGCATTCGCAAAGCGCGATGACGCACGAGATGTGCTGCACCGCGTTCGGGGGGAGGTCGTGGAGCTGTATGCCGTATGCACACAGCAGCCCGATGAAGAAAGGATGAAGAGGGAAGGAGAGGCCTCGAGTCACGTGGTCCACGAAGACCACGCGCTCGTTCGAGTGAGGGTTTGGTACCTCTTCCCTCTTCCCAAGACGGACGCGCTTCTCCGCCTCCGCCGGCAGCAGACCCTCCCGCTGCATCTCCTTGATGCTCTTAGCAGTGGTGTTGGGGGTGCGCCAGTCGCCGGCGCGAGGGGCGAGTGGCGCAGAAGGCTCGCCAGATGCGGAGGTTCCAGCGCCACGTTTCTTTCCGCCGGCCATTGTTCACAGCGAGAGCTCGAGCGCAAGGAAGACGAAGACGAGCGCGAGGTGGAAGATGAAGATTGAGAGCGGGGAAAATTTCACTGCGGCGCTAACACCCCTATTTATATACGGAGTAAAGCAATCTCAGCCGTACGATACGCAACGTGGCACCTATCGCGGCTGCCACGCGTAAGGATGAAACGAAGCGGCGGCATACGCTGTTTCGTGCCACGATCTTAACAAAAGATCGTGCGCATTTACTGCGCGTTTCGCGTAAAAAACGGGAGCGACGTCTCATTTCCCGGTCAAAAAGCTGACAAGGTGGGCCAATTTTCTGCTGCCACTCCGTCACGTCCCATCGGGAGAAGAGGAGCACGCCTTGACGTCATGGCGTTCGTCATTCAAAAGGGAAATTTTTTGCGAATGGAAGTTCAAACGCGAAATTATCTTCGCACGAATATCAATTCCTTCGGATAGAACACAATTTTCCCATGAAAAAATTCATGAATCAAAGCCTCTTCGAGCAAGAGAAACATACCTTATACACGAACACTCTTTCGTACGGGCATAATTTTCCAAAACATGAAAACTCTTTCATACGGAACTAACATTTCCTACACGAAACTTTTTCGTACGGAACTCATACCAATCTAATCGGGTAGAAAGAACCTACCTTATGCGTGATAATTATACATCACAAGAACCTGGATTGTACAGCCGACTAGGCACATCCGGATGCCGTATTCTTCGAATATGAAGGTAAGACCCAAAAAGATCTTTCTTTTGGGCCTGGAATCGCACTCGAAAGCTGCGTCCTCCGGCATAGTTCCGTGTCAACAACACGAAGAAAAATCCTAGCGGACGCGCCGGGTACCCTCTTAGGTTAAGTTCGACTCGATAAGTCCACAACGGCCCAGTCGTGACGATCACCTCATCGGGTTCGAGTCGGAGGTCTCGAATCTGTGTAGGCCAGGAGTGTTTTTGCCCTAGTCGCAATTAATTGGCCCTGATCTCTCGGGAGAGCCAAGCCACTGTGCCACATCCTTCTGCTAATATAGCCGCAAAAACTGGCACCTATGCTGCTCGATACTCGAGTATTTTAATTCGCGAAACAGGGAACACACCCTTCGTAGACAACAACTGTCGAGCTGAACTTCCAGGAGGAGATCAAAAAAAGGGTCTGACCGTCTACTCGACTGAAAATAAATCCCAGTCGAGCACACGCTCGGGGGCTACTGACGAAGGCACGGATCCTGGGCCCTGCGAGTAAGGACACCCCCTCTCAAGCCTTTTGATCAAGGCCCGACAGGAAGCGCCCTTGGAGTACTCTAGAAGGCCCATGAAAAGCCCACCCGCGTCAACTTGCGGGTTAAGTTAGGGATTGTAACCGACTCAAGCTAGGGTTTGTATCCTCTCCGGGTGGGACTCGAGACCTGGCTATCTATATAAAGCCAGGAGAGCCTCAAAGGAGAGGACCAAGTATTACCGCACGACCACAAAAGCCTTGAAACTCGAGATCTACTCTCGATTCGAGCACCCTGTAATCGATCTAATCGTCTAATACAGATCAGCAGAAGGCAGGAGTAAGGGTTTTACCTCTTCGAGGGCCCCGAACCTGGGTAAATCTCACCTCCCTGTCAAGCCGACGATTTCACCAGCGCCTATGACATCTCCTAGTCGAAACCCGATAGGGTCACCTGAGGGATTTGCGGAGCCAGAGCTTCGACACCCGTACTCTGAACTGGTGCGTTGTGTCTCCAACTCACATACTCCCCCAAGTTATTAGTCATTCCTCTACCTCTGCCAGATGGGTCTCTACCCCCTCTGATATTTCCAGTTCTGCCTCGACCATTGCCACCCGTACCTCCCTGTCTTCTCCCAAACCAGGTATCCCAATCAGCCTTCAAGAACTCACCCCATCGGAGGTTTGATTCCTCATGCTCGCCCGTTCCACACTCAAGGTGGGTATGCCCAAACCTTCCACAAGCTGCACAAAACTTTGGTATTTTTTCATATTTGATCTCATATGCTTCTCTCTGTCCTCCCCGTGACAGTGTTACAATTCTAGCCAGGGCCTTTCGGACATCGATCTTTACTCTAACACGAACAAAATTACCCACACCTTCAACTGTTGTTTCTACCTTCAGAACCATACCGACCTTCTTCTCAACAAGGTTTTTTATAAGTGATTGATCTCTGTATCCTATAGGGAGCTTGTGGATTTGTATCCAAACTTCGATATGGTTCAGGTCCACTGATTCTGTTGGCGACAGTCCATCATACTCCTCAATAATTACTGCATTCTGTCTAAAGTGCCAAGGGCCTCCCTCCTTCACTTTAATCCAATCCCCTAAGCAAAAGCACTGTATAGTGAACAGGTTTGGTTCTAGTGCTCCCTACTTCCCCATGTGAAGGGACTTTCTTTTACTTTTATGTTGAGTCATCACTTTCTTACTTTATGCATCAATAAGGAGACCATAGTTATCATTCTGAGTATAACGTGCATGGTCCCAAAATTTATTAATTAAGTAAAATATGATTATGGTATTGTTGTTCTAAATTTATTTGTATCTAGTCACTGCTTAAACTTTCTAACTCATGTAAGCCGTCGGTTTGGGATAAATCGCAAGTTGTAAATTCCAAGCGTTCGTAACCGCACCTAATATAGTGAAATTTTGCTAACGTGTGTATGTGGTTTTTTTCTTTCTAATTGGAAGGATCTATTATGTTCGTCTTTTTGTGCTCATTTATAACTGTTTTGGTGCTAACAAATAAATAAATAAAAACTACCACGTCTAGCTAATTCATAAAGAAAACGCTGAAAGGTGGATAGACATACAGAACTCCGTAGCAGCACACCAGCGAGGCCTGCTCGTCCACAAAATCAAAAAAAATTGACGACAAATCTGACCGGAGTACTAGTACTTAATTTGCAATCGTGCAAGAAAAATACACGGAGACTTCTATTGGGATTCCTCCATCTCATCCTCTCCATAAACCTCAGTACCGGTAGTCGTTGTAATAATGCCGAGGAATCATCCAGTCGTAAACATAATCATACTGAAAGCCTGCACATATATAAAAAAAAATTCTTAGAATTAATTGCTGCACAAACATTCAACGTTGTTTAGAATTTCAGATCTCAAGTATATTGGTTGTAGCATGCAAGAAATAACCCACCTTGTCGAATGAAAAGGTCTCTGAACATTTTCTTGAGATACTGATAGTCCGGCTCGTCTTCGAATCCCAGCGAGCGGCAGTAGTCGAGGTATGATGCAAATTCCGTTGGATGGTCACGACAAAGCTCCTGAAATTAATCAATAGGACACAATTGAGAAAACGGCATGCCAGCGGTTTCGGTAGTAGATTGCAGGCACGGAGAAGTTACCTCGGTTGAAGTGGCTATTTTCATGTCCTTGATCATCTCATGGGTCTGCCGATAGTTCCCGGCTTCTATATTCTGCCACGGAAGGCTGATTGATAGCAACAAGTGTTAGTGATTAATACGGAACGTAGACAGGGTGAATGGTAGACGATTACATAAGGTTAAGTTGAACAAACAACCTTCCTTTTAAGAAGTACAATAACATGTATCCGATCGATTCCAGGTCATCCCTCCGGCTTTGTTCTATAGAAGATGAAAATCAGATTTATTAGGAAGAACAACACTAGCTAGATTACTTGAATCTAGGAACTGTTGGAGGAGGATAAGGCCATAAAGTAGATCACGTCCATCAGCACCCAAAGAAACTTACCGATTCCAAGATGGTTGTTGATACTCGCGTATCTTGGCGTTCCTATCAAGCTCATCATGTCCTCTCTGTGATTAAATAGACAAGACTGTCATATGTTTTGATTCGAAGTGTTGTAGCATATTATAGCTGTAGAGTACATTGTCCACTAATTGTATCTGTACCGCAGCTAAGATTTCAAGTATATCCACGGTGAGATATTTACCTATACGGGATGTGCTTCCTGTCGTGTTTCGTTGTCTCCATGTATTTCTTTGCAATTCCAAAATCTATAATATGAACCTACAGAGATATTTCAAGACTCGAAAATAAGAATCTTCACTAGCCCGTGAATACAGTCAGACCATGCAAGGTGAACGTAACTATCAATTACCAGGTTTGCATTCTTTCCGGTACCCATGAGAAGTTTTGTGGCTTGATGTCTCTGTGCAGGAAAGACTTGGAGTGAACGAGTTCGATCCGGTTGATCTAGTGAAACAGAAAAGTAAGCAGGACTGGGGTTTGAAATGTTAATTTCATTGCAAAGCATATATTGCAAATATGTACCATCTGATCCGCGAGCATGAGAACAGTTTTCAGGGAAAACTTCCTGTCGCAGGAGTCGAAGAGTTCTTCGAGGTTTAGTCCTAGCAGGTCCATCACCAGGACGCTGAAATCGTCCTCTATGCCAAACCACCTGACGTTGGGGACTCCAGCTGCAGAAGCAGAAGAGAATCAATGTGAATAATCATTCCTGTGTTAGAAAAGAAAAACAGAGAGATTGGTTGGGTACGATGAGAGTAAAAAAAAAGTTTGTATTATTGCTTACTTTCTCCTCGAAGTTTCCTGTAAATCTTTGCCTCGTAGATCAGCTGAGGGAACCTTGCTTTCAGAGATTCCTGCGCAGATGAATTGAACAGATTGAAGCAGCTATAATAAGACTTATTCTATACTCCTCGAAGTTCGTCTGGGGGAGCATAAGTTAAAATAAATATATTGAGGTGTGGCAAGAAGTGATGGAACTCACGAGCTTGATGGCGACATGCTCTTTCGTCTCGACGTTCGTGCCTGCAAACAGAACACAAATCGCCAATTGATTAATGTTGGAGATCGAAATTAACCAAAGAAGATCGATCAGTGGATCTTCGAGACGAACCGTGGTAGATTTCCCCGAAGGAGCCGGTGCCGATGAGGCTACCGACGCGGAAGTCGCCGCCCTCGCCGGCGCCGGTGGAGATGGTCTCCGGGACCGACTTGAACTTGCGGGGCGGTGGCCTGCTGCGGCCGTGCGGCTCCGGTGGCGATCGAATCGATACCGCATTGTCGCGGAACATGGCGGACGGGCGGCGGCGGGGAAGCAACACGACGCGATCGATCCGTCAAGCGGGTTTGTTTTGGTTTACACGTCGGTACCTACGGAGTACTACGCACACCTGGTCTGGACTCCAGCTCGGCTCCCGATTGGAGAAGTTCTAGGACTACAATAAGTAATCTATCTAATCTAAACTACTTATAAAAGAGCAAACTTCGTAGATACAATCGATCTCATCCGTTAAACTAGATGAATTAAACGGACAAGATGGCTTCAATGTTGAGCTATTCAACACGGACAAAATTTACACATGTGCCACCGCCGAGAAAAACGTTTCGATTCTCTCTCTTATGCGACAGGAGTATACCTCGGGAAGCGGCTGGGGAAAACTTTGGGGCGGCATATTTTGGAGCAGAGGAGGTGTAGGGAGCGGACAGGCCACCGGAGCCAGCGACACGCCGATGACAGTTGTTGCTTGCGCAGAACCAGGGTGAGGCGTAGTCCAGCGGCCAGCCAACTAGCCAAGCTCTCGCACCTCCTCGATCGACCTCTGCAAGCCGCGGAGGAGGGGTGAGGCGGAGGCCAGCCAGCTAGGCCCTCCCACCTCCTCCAAGCCGCCGGTGGCCAATCGGATCAGTTCTCCGCAGATTGATACGTCTGGCCTCTGCAGCACCTCACCACCGCCCTTCCTGTCACCGGTGTCGGATCTAGGATTTTTCCATGGTTTGAAGGATTGGATCGAACAGACATAGATATGTAGGGTATATGAGAATAAGTCGACGCCGAGCAGTTGATCGGGGTTTGCCTGTTTTCCTACTAGGCTGCATGCTACACGCATGGGTTAAGCTGACCAATTTTGCACAGATCCATCAGAGCTCTTACTATTACACGAGAGCAGCATGTGTCGAGCTGAATAGTTCTGCACTAATCAATCAGCGCTATTTTTTTTTTTGGGGGTATGTCAGCTGACCAATTTTGCACAGATCCACCCGCGAATGCGCCGGGTTCGCGCACTCACGTGACGCCGCCTGCAGCGGCAACCAGCCATACGCCCGCTTGCCTAGGTAAATTGAATGCTACTTTTTGTACGTGTTCTAGCTAAGTTGAACCATAGTGTCAACTCTGAAGTTAATCTACTGTTGTACAATGATTAGTAGTTTTTCAAAGAACAAACCTTCACTGGTATGTCTTCAAGTTCCAGCAAAAGAGTTAGGTCGCAGGACCATCATCTTACCTGATGAGTTGGTTACTATATTCCTGTGTTAGTCTGCTAGCTGTACGTGCTTGAGGCTGATACTAAATTCTTAAATATTGCTATTTAGGATGATGCGTTGTGCTAGCTTCAGAGATCAGTACTTGGCCTCTGCGAGGACGTCTTCGGAACCCGACTCACGCGACAGCCGACTGCACCGGCAACCGGCCTGATACATGGCCACACTTGGCGGTCAGTAGTCGGTACATCTTTCAAAGGTTGAATTGTTTATGCGCGGAGTTGTAAACGCAATCCAGGTTTGGTTTATCTACACATGATGCTAACGGCAATCCTCTGAAATATTGAATTCATGCACGCAGTTGTCAGTGGATTGTTTGGATTATGCCCTTGTGACTGCAAAATTCGAAGTAGCAAAGGTGGCTGGTATATCTGTTTCATGACTTAAAATCTCCTTTATTTTCTTCACGTTTTTCCAGAAAATAAAGACAAACATGTAGGAGTACAAGGTAAAAACTGCAGTTATACGGCAACCTAACTCAAATACTTTTCACATGCAACAGGGTACAAGAATAGAGCAACCTAACTCGGATACTTTTCACAGGCAACATGGTAGAAGCAGAAAACCCAGCCACTTCGAATTGTTCTCGGTAATGTGGTCGACAACCATGTAATAATTAGATAATAATAAGAAACATCATCGGTTACTCTTCGAAAATGTTAGCAGGAGATGGAAGCATATTAAAAAAGTTGATTATTGAGTATTGACAGTAAATCCATGAGTGACAATAAAGCTCCGGTAAGATTTAAAATGTTGATATTGATGTGATATTTCCTAATTTTGTCAAGGTATGTAAAAAATTATTTCTCTTTTTATTTTTGCATTTACTTAGCAAGGTTATTTTACTACTATTTCACCCTTATTGCTTCTGAAATAAATATCAGTAATTTTTAGCCAAGGGTTAATTCTACTCATAGTGAAACTTGCATATTATAGAAACTGACACTGAACTCATGTTTCGCTAATAATCCTGCATAATATGCTATAGTCAGTTATTTTTTTAGTAAAGCTCATGGAGTTACTTTACCAGAATGCAGAGAGATTTTCCATTTCAAAGTGACGAGCATGCAAAATTTTAACTGGCAAAATTGTTAATCACTTCCAATATACACTTGAAATTTTTATTTATATGCAACTTTACACAATATTGATTTGGGTCCTTCTTTCATTCCCAGAAAATGTATAAAGTTCTTGCCTTCAAAGGCACACATATCTTTGTTGGTGCTTTTTAACAGTAAAAATATTGTTGATCATATATCTTTTATTATGCAAGTGCAGAAAGATTTCAGATCGAGTCCTCTCTTTTGTTTGAATAATCATGCGGTGTCATCTTGTAATGCAAGATTATCAATTTTAGGAGCTCTTATATTCATTGATGGGGAATTAATCGGAGATGGAACTAAATTAGTACACATTTTTTATCCGAATTAGTAAACCCTATGATGGGTGTTGTGGTTCCACCTTTATTAAAGAATTGTGACATCTCCAATGTTTATCTCTTTTTCAGGTTTAGTTGTCCCTGACACTGCCCATGTTATGCAATAGTTCAGCTCAGGCCAGGAATGCATAATTGTTGGGGGCCAGGAATGCATAATTGTTGGGAATAAATCAGACACCATCCTTTTTAATGGAAATTGGACCATATACATTTGTATTTATGTTCTTGTGTTCTAACTTTTTGGATGATTTAACTTTTAATTAGTGGGTGCATATGCATGTGTAAAAAGAATGTAATCAGATAATGCTTAGGCCAGCCTGCTTAATCATGAACGGTTGAGAATTTAGGATGGCGAACGCATCACGCAGACAATGTACATTGAATTTGTACTTTAAAATTCTAAAGATTTGTTTGATAATACGTGCATGGCACGTGCAGGTCAACTAGTAAAGAAAAAATACGAGTAAAACTTTTCTTTGCGGGTAAAAAGCAGAAAGGGTACTTCCAGTCCTGATCAGCTGCCAATAACACATCATCCGGCCCCAATCCTAAGCTCGGAGTGAGGAAAGTTTGGTAAAAGATTACTAACCCTATTTTTGTGACCTATCCACTTTTACAAAGGAGCAATTTCTATCTTTTTTTAGGGAAATCCATTTGGTGAGCTTTATTGATAATCAAGCACACTTACATCGATTTATGAGTTGGAAAATAAAAGCTAGGGGGTCATCGTTCGAATTACAATCCAACTGATTCAAAAAGCTATACCTAGCCAACTCATGAGCTACCTCATGGGCCTTCCGTTGACAATACTCTGAAATAAATCATACCACATCCCGCGGATGAAATCATGCAAAATCATCAAAGATTGGCGATGTTACAGAGATTCCCTCATCAAGCATCGTCTAAATAACATAAAGATTATTCGATTGAATAATGGACTTATTGCATCCCAGATGTTGCACCAAGCTTAGCCCCTCTCTAAGGGCATAAACTTCATCCATCATAGCATCAGTTATAAATAGAAGTTCTTTGCAACTTGCCGCAACAAAGTTTTCGGTCGCATTCCTAGCAATTACCCCCGATGATCTTATACATTGATCTACATCAAAAGTCAAGTCACATTGATTTTTAGCATACCTGCAGGAGGTTGACTCTAGAATACAATATTCCTCCCGTCGGTTTTTTCTTGATCTCCATGATTTGTGGCCAGCACCCCTATCGACACACTTCTATGGAGTATTTGAATTTCTTCACTGTGAGAGTATTTGCCTTAGCTCCCACTAGATATACCACGAACCAATGAGAGTAATTTCCGAATAATGATATGCTCCCCCGCATACTTTTACATAAACCTAGGTTCATAATGATATGCTCCAAACAGACTCAGTCGGTCAGGTTGGACTGCTTCATTAAGGGTGTGTTTGGTACGGGGCACCAAGTAGAATGTAATGGGTCCATTCCACTCCCGAGTCATATTCCCATGTTTGGTTGGAGAGGGATCCAGAATTGACTGATTCTTGAGAAGGGAATATACCCCCAATATGCTGAACCGAGTGGTTCCATCAAATTGGAGGAATCACATGGTTCCGCAGTCATTTGTGATAAGGAAAAAAACAGAAAAAAAAACACCCTCGATGCTTGACTCACCGCCCAGCCCGTTCACCTGTGCGCGCTGCCGCCACATCTCCTCCATCGCACCCACTGTCACATCTCCTCCATCGCCCGCGGCCGCTGCAGCTCCACAACCCACTCTCGGCCGCCGCGGCTTCTCCACTACCCACACGCGGACGCTGAAGCTCTTCCATCTATCGCCTTGTCGATGACCGAGCTCAACGCTCCACATCCGTCGGGCCGCCGAGGGTAGGCCTCCACACCGGTGACGCCAAGCAGGAGAGCCCGGCCGCGGTGCCCCGAATCCTCTGCTCTCCCGCCGCGTTCACTGCACATCTGTTCACTCCTTTTCCCGTCCACTAGTAGATCCACCCGTTATGAACTGCCGCAAAGACCGAGCTTCTGCTGAAGCCCGACGTTCCAGGAGATTTTGCATGCAGGATCCAGATAGGGGTTGTCGATGCTATGATTCTACCCCCGATTGCATCTTGCTTCATGTTCCTCCCTGTGGTCTCTGGTTGAAAAGGAGGCCAGGTGTTTTCTCGAAGGAAGAATCAAATAGCCAGAAATTTGTGAAAGCAAACTGGCGATCCGTGGTGGTGGTTGTGATTTCTTATACAACAAACTTTGGTGGGGCTTTGTTAATTGAATTTTTTTCATCCGTAAAATTGTTCAGTATATTTTAGATGCTTCTGCTCTAATTTTTCTCTTATCATGTGGCTCAGTGGCTGCATTCTGGGAGATTTATGACAATTGTTCTTTGATAAGGATTTCCTTAAGGTTTTGCTAGAGTTGATCCTTTCCATTTTGACAGATTTTGACAATATATACCCCTATCAATGATTGCTAAAAATACAAAGCTATGGTAGCGATAATTGTTTATGTACGTGTAAGGGGTAGTCTAACCATTTATATTGAAAAGGTGAGCTGAACCAAGTTCATTCCAGTTCTTCTCTCCAACCAAACACTAAGATAGAACCGTTCCATTCCATCTAATTCCCCAACCAAACATGTGAATGGAATCGACACATTCTTCGAGAATGGAACCATGACATTCCATTCTACTTGGTTCCGAAACCAAACGAACCCTAATGGTATTCCATACACCAAGATTTTTCCCAAACCTGCCTAACTCTTGTGCATGCAAAACACATGTACTTTAAATCCTCACAGCCAGTATTACACATCAGGCATTGGCTAGTCGTTGCCAAAATGCCAAGAGAAGGTATTATTCCACGCAGCATGCCAACCAAGTTTTTAAATTTTTCTGGCATGTTTAGCCACCACAAAATTTTCCATACATGGCTACCTTGAGATCCACTGGTACTCATAACACTAGGGTTATGTCGACCAAGTCGGTAATCCCATTATAGATGATTAGGTGATCTTTCCATGAATGTATATACCGGTATTCATATAACTCTTGCATGCCATGCAAAAAAAAGGTCATCACAAACTTGTGTCAACACTCCAAAAAAATATCGTCCTCATCCCGTGCTCCTATAACTGGGTTTAACATATACTGTCATATATCAATCTGATCACATTTTCCCACTTTCCAAACAGTGTAGTAACTATGGTGTACATATATTCCTTGTTAGGACGATATCCAAGGTACTCCCATGTATCAATCTGATCACCTTTTCCCACTTTCCAAATACAACCTCTATTAAAACATTGCATCCCATAAATAGCACTTTGACATGTGAATGAACTCCCAGATTTCAGTTTTTCCTTTAAAAGATTTTCATCATGTTGGTATCTGGCTTGCAAGACTCTTCCACTTTAGTGTTTGGTTCTTCAGTTAGTATCCAATACCGTTCTGCTAGCATTGATGTGTTAAAAGTATGGAGATCACAGGAACTCATACCTCATATGTCCTTCTGAATACATAACTTCAACCAAGCAACTAATGCATCTTCTTATGGTCATCATCATCACCCACCAAAGTTGCAAATGTAATTAGTAATTCCCTTGCAAATTTCTTAGGATATTGAATATTTTCATCACAAAAACTGGTATGGATTGAGCAACCGCCTTTATCAAAGTTTGTTTGCGTTCCATTGATAGCATTTTCTCCTTCTGGCCGCTTATCAGGGAATTCTATCTATTCAAACCATCAGCAGCAAACCCAAATATTTGTAATTTAAAGATTATTTTTAAATATTTAAAGTCTCACACACCTTCACTTTTTCATCAATATGGGAGTTGGGACTAAAGTATATGCTACACTTTGTAGCACTCACAAGCTGCCCATAGCTAGCACAAAATGCATTGAGAACCTTCTTAGTGGTTCTTGCATTATTACGGTTTGCATCCATCAAGATGAATGAATCATCAACAAATAGCATCAATCCCACAAACTCATTGTGGGTTCTTCTATTCTCATGAACAAAGGTGCAGAAAGATATCTCTCTCACCAAAGTTTAACTCTGGATTATGTTGACATATAGGCCTCTAGTGGTGTTAACTATATCATCGACAACCCCCTTTTAGTATGAAACAATGATCAACCTATTGCACATGAGGTGGACAGTTAAGGATAACACACCCATGCATGCTAATTCCTCCAACGTAGGTGGATCAATAATTCCAACACAAGAAACAACTGGTGCACCCAGGAAAATGACGTGTTTATCCCTGCAAAAAGGTATAAGAATCTGACTTAGATACTCTAAATGTTGCTTCATCCACCATTCACACACCCGGTTGGTGGCGGAGTCAATCAGGTTGTGCTTGAGGACCTCATACTATTTCCTGGAATATCAGTTCGGTCACTTGACTTTGTTTTGTCTATTTCAGAGATTAAAAAAATTGCACAAACTGATGTGTGGAGAGAGGTCTTTAAGACTCATCTTCATGGATAGCTTTCCTGCGTGCAAACCAAATCTCCCACATAGTGACCAAAAGGTAACAAAATGTTTGTGGGGGGACATAATATAGCCTACTGGATAACAATCTTATCGCCTCCGGCTCGATGGTTCCATTCATATGTTCAAAGGCTGTGAGTTTACCAAAGCCCAAACACAACGAGACATGGAACAATTTATCAAGGAGTGCCTCCATTAGTCTTCATCTCCAGACAATTTCCATAGGCTCACCGATGCCATGTTTCTATGATGGAATATATAATTTGTTGGCACCACCTACTGCTCACGGGGCACCATGGAAGTCAGCTTCACACACCACAATTTTGTCGAGGACTTCTGATCTTGTTCCAAATTTGATGAATCAGCATGTCCCGCTAACCAAGTCTCACCTCGGTATTTTGTCTGAACTAGCATCATGTATGCCAATAAAAATGAAAATATCTCATAGTTCACCCAAGAGTGTTCCATCTATCGGGTGCACAACGGTGTAGAACAAATGGTTGAGGAGAACCCCTTGTGCATGCTAGGGCTCAGGGCCTCTTTCAATTGAAAGAATTTCGTAAGAATTTTTAATAATTCCAGTTGATAGGAATTTTTACTATGTAATCCTTTTGAATCATAGGATTGATGCCATCAAAATTTAAGGAATACAATTTTATCTTCTCTATTGCATAGGAATTTTAACATGAGCTCAGGCCTCATTTTTTTTTTGTTTTAGAAGTCCAATGCACTCACACTATATCTTTCTGTACTCTCTTCTCGGTTCTATATTTGTTCCTATGCATCAATAATATTTCATTTTACCACCACAATTCAGGCTAGGGTTTCATAAAACCACCACAATTCAGATTTATCGCAAGAAACAACCACTTGTTTGCTAATTCATCGTAGAAAAGACTGATTGCTCTCTGAGACGTGTTTGACGCTGTTTATGACAAGGAGGGCCCACCAATCAGATTGACGTGGCAAGTAGCAAGTGGCGCAAGCACACGACCATTAACGGTCGATGCGAGACTCATCTATCTGCGCGAGGGGACATGTATCGCTCGTTGATCGACCCAAACCACACTTGCTCTCTCTGCTTCTTCTTCGTCACTGCGTCTGATGGAGTGTAGACACACGCTCGTAGGGAGAATCCAAGCGCAAGGTGTGAAGAGTGCAACAACAAGTTTTCCCTCAAAAAATAAACCAAGGTTGAATCGACCAATAGGAGGACAAGCAACTTATGAAGGTTGATGCAGTTGATGTGGTAGGGTGCACTACCGGTTCAGCAGCAACGTGGAACCTACACAACACAATCAATTCACTTTGCCCCAACGTAGTAGTGAGGTTGTCAATCTCACCGGTTTTACTGAAAACAAAGAGGTTAAATGTATGGTGTGGAAAACAGTATGAGAACAATGTGAAAACAGCAGTAGCAGTGTGAAAACAGTGGAAGCATTGGTTGTATTATCACTATGAGAAAATGGACCGGGATCCAAGGTTCACTAGTGGTGTCTCTCCATAAAAGATAGATAACAAGTGTGGTGAACAAATTACAGCTGGGCAATTGATAGATAATGAAACATGCATGACATGATGATTACTATGTGATTCATGCAGGCATTACAACAAGATACATAGACCGTTATCCAACTGCATCGATGACTAATAACCCACCCTCCGAATATCATCTGAACAAACCTTGGGTATTAAGTTGCAAGCAACAGATAATCGCAGTAAGCAAAGTGTGTAATTTAAACAATATAAACATCGTTGTTTTCTCCCTAATGGCAACAACACATCCTCCATCCGTCACGTTTCTGTCACTCGAGCATAGATGCAAAGGAGGCATGAACCCACTATCGAGCATAAATACTCCCTCTTGGAGTTACTATTATCTACTTGGACAGAGCATCTACTTACAACGCAAAGCATGCAAGATCATAAATAACATACACATGAAGACAACATGATAGATTGATAATCAAGAGACATAGCATTCAATAATCATCGGATCCCAGCAAACACAACATGTAGCATTACAATAAGATGATCTCGATCATGTAGGGCAGCTCACGAGATTTAAACATGAGGCATAAAGAGGAGAGAACAACCATCTAGCTACTTCTATGGACCCGTAGTCCAAGGGTGAACTACTCACGCATCACTCCGGAGGCGGGCATGGTGGTGTAGAGCCCTCCGGTGATGATTTCTCCTCCCGGCAGGGTGCCGGGGAGAACTCCAGAACCCTCCCGATCTCGGGATGACGATGACGGTGGCCTCGGGTATTTTTAGTCGAAAAGTGGTATATATTTAGGGTTCACACATCGGGGGGAATAAATAGGCGAAAGCGCGATGGTGGTGGGCGCCCGAGGAGCCCACACCACCCCATGATGCGGCCAGGGGCGCTGATGACCCACAGGTATAGGGGTGTATCGTAGTACTTTCAATAAATAAGAGTGTTGAACCCAACGAGGTTGACAAGCAGTTTCGATGAAGGAATAACTCTAAATACTGAAAGATAGATTTGTAGGGGTTTTTGATATTGCAGATAAATAAAGTGCGAGTAAATAAAATGCGGTAATAATAATTACAGCAAGTGGCCCAATCCTTTCTTCAGGAAAGGACAAGCCGGTGGGTTTACTTATGATTAACAAACGTTCTCGAGGACACACGGAAGGTTTCTGTCAAGTCATTTTGTTCCATGCAGCTGAATAATCTCTATGTTTTGATAAGTGATGTGTGGGTGAACCTATGCTAATGTACCGTCCCATCAAAGACTAATACATACTTATGATTATACCCCTTGCAAGCATCCGCAACTACAAGAAAGTAATTAAGAAATAAATCTAACCACGGCTTTAAACTCCGGGATCCTGCGCTCCCTTGTGTAATGGTTTCCTAACGGGGGTTTAGGTTTCTGTCACTCCGGCAACCCCACAATTAGTAGCCAAATACATGATGCATTCCCCTAGGCCCATAAATGGTGAAGTATCATGTAGTTGACGTTCACATGACACCGCTAGAAGAATAACACCACATCTTAAATATCAAACCATCAAATATTACTCAACATTACTTCACTACTAACAACTTGACTTCTCCCATGTCCTCAAGAACAATACGAACTACTCACAAGACATCATATGGATCATAATCAGAGGTGATATAATGGATGATAACAATCTGCTCATAAAGTGCAAACACCGGTAAATCTCACAAGCATAAACTACTAACAAGTAATCCACACCGGGAGAGAGATCTAATGTAAAACAACGATAGAGGCCCCTAATTGTTACAGCGGGATGACGGTGGATGATGAGGGTGATGGTGCTGGTTGTGGTGATGATGATGATGACGATCTTGATGATGCCCGGAGTGCTCACGGTGACGATGGCGGTGATTTCCCCTCTCCAGAGAGGGATTTCCCCGGCAGATTTCTCCCTGCCAGAGAGCTTTTCTCTCTCGGGTGTTTTCTGCCCCGAGGCAGCGGCAGAATAATTCTTCCATGATGGTATCAGGCTTAGGGTTCCCTGGGGGCCAAGTACGCCAAAAATATCCACCAGGGGTGGGCCAGGGTGGCCACACCACCTGGTGGCGCGGCCAGGGGGCGCCACCTCATGGTGTGGGCCCCTGGTGGCCCCCCTCTGGCTCCCCTTCTGGCTGGACTCCTCCTCTGAACTTCTAAGACACCCCGAGTGTCCCCCTTCTTCTTCCGATCTTCTGAAATATGGTATCTGGACGGTGCTTTTTTCCATCTGATTTCTAGTCCCGGTGTTTATTCTCCAAAAATTATGAAACATGCAAAATAAGATAAAATAACATAAGGGATGCATAATAACATGAAATATATTGATGAATAACAGAAAACTATGATATAAAATAGTGATGCAAAATGGACGTATCAACTCCCCCCAAGCTTAGACCTCGCTTGTCCCCAAGCGAAACTGAACTCAGTAAACATGACCACAGGTTTATGGAGTCAAGAGTCGATAAATAAAATACGGACAAGAAGCATCACATTTATCTATACACCAATCATTATAGACATCAACTTCATCTCATATAACTTAACTTGAAACGAGTAATGGGAGTCACAAACAAAGATGCAAAAGAGAGAATCAAAATTGGTGATGGCAAACTTTGTTCTTGGTTAGAGAACATTTAATGATACCATACTTGTCTTAGGTGAAGTTTTTATAACAAGGCTTATATTGTAGAGCTTAACATGTTTAATTATAGCAATCCTTTTACAGTGATTCATAGCTTTCAAAGTAATATTCATTCAGATAATAAAGCATGTGCTAAACAAAGAAGGATAGAAAACATGATTGAATAAATCAACATATAGATGGTGAGATCATAACAACTCAAATGCTTGCTGGAGACAGAAGGAAGTAGGTTTACTGACTCAACATAAAAGTAAAAGATAGGCCCTTCGCAGAGGGAAGCATTGATCACTCATGTGCTAGAGCTTTTATTTTAATAAACAGAGGTAAAATGCATGACACTCGTCCCATCCATCTTACACAAACCATGGCTAACCGAATCCTCGGGTACCTGCCAACAATCACAAACCATGGAGGAGTGTCTAAATTTTGAGAGAGGTGTATGTTTATGTCAACGAATGGCAAACAGTAAATATAGTACGTCACAAGCCAACTAGACTTCACAAGAGCGGCTCCCATAGAAGGACGCAACTGGTATAGAAGGTCATCCCTCTTTCTCTTTTGTTTACACAATTATGCTTTGACTGATAAATTAGGGGGAAAAAGAGTGAAGAGAATTTGTATTATTATTTGGGGCTGGGAACCCCGCTGCCAGCTCTTCTAGCATTTGGATAAGCGGATGAAGCCACTAGTCCAGGTGTGTGAGTCCAATCAACAAGTGAGATAAATATTCTCCATTTGCGTCCTCATGAGCTAAAACAGGAACACAAAACAAGGATAATTTTGAAGGTTTTAAAGGTAACACATGAGCAATTTACTTGGAGTGGCGGTGAAATACCACATGTAGGAAGGTATGGTGGACACAAATGGCAAGATTTTGGCGCTCAAGGTTTGGATGCACGAGAAGCATTCCCTCTCGGTACAGGGTTTTTGGCTAGCAAGGCTGGGTAGCAAGCATAAGAGTTGAGGGAAAACAAAAACAGAAAACAATACATATGATGAAACCAATCATGCAATCTTCATTGGAAGCACAAACGATCTTAACTTGTGAATACTAAGTTTATGAGCTAATAGGAAAACTCCTCTTTCCTATGCTAGAATCTCAAATTATTAATTCTACTAACCCAAGCTAAGTTTGCCAAAACCAACTAGATTAACTTGATGATCTCCAGAGTGATACCAAATACTAACAACAAGCTTAACCATATGACAGAAATTGAAAACTAAAATAATGTGTGCAGAAAGTAAATGATGAAACTTCTCATTAATATTTCAAACCGGCAACTCACACCAAGGGATACAACGATAAGCAACTAAGGAGAGATACTTCCATACTGCAAACCATCCTATATGATAATTTCTCTACTCATGATATGACTCTACTGAAAAAGTAAAAAGATGAAAGATAGTGATGTGATACAGCGGCACTCCCCCCAAGCTTGGAATGAGCCAGGGGGATGCCAATACCAATGACGAATTATTTCTTCGGTGGTGGTGGTAAATCCTTCTCGATGAGCTTAACAATTGATTTCTTCAAATCTTCAATTGCGAACATAAGCATACGCATCACCTCCGTATTGCGATCAATAAAGTTTGCATGCCTGTCAGACTGTGAATCCAAGCCACCAATATTTTCCCCCACTCTTCCTTAGGTTGAGAGCTTTCTTCATCTGCACGGTTAGAACGATTGATATCCCATATAAAGGGCAAATCCCTATGGGGCACCTTTTTGTACTGATAATCATGAATTAATGTGTGGAAGTAGTTCTTGATGCCCGCAGCAGGTGTCCTCGAAGCTAAGGAGTGACGTGGAACCTTCCCTCCGGTGCTCATCCGCCCGCCTCTCTTGAGCTTCAAGGGATTAGCCACCACTCTAATGCTTCGATGGTGGCGCGTGGATGCACTCGTGGGTTTTCTTCTACATCTCCTTCAGCTCCACTCTCGATCTCCTCTTCTGGCTCCAGGTCTTGGGGATCATCTTCCTCCGTTCCCTTCCCCTTGTTGTCGTTGGCGGAGACCATGATGCTTCTAAAACCGAAAACAGGTCCTGGCAGAAATAGCTCGAAACAGAAACACGACGAGAAAACGATATACGGACCTCGGGGGGTCCGGGGGATTATATAGCAAAAAGTTTCATAAAGAAAGGAAAGTCCAGGTCGAAAACGAGTCGGAGAGGGGCTCTAGGGCGCCCACACCATAGGCTGGTGCGGCCAAGGGTGGGCCCGGGCCACCCCATGGTGTGGAGCCTCCGGGCTTCATCTCCGCCTCGTTTTCGGCTCATAATTTTTCATATTTTCCAAAAGCAGTAAAAATAAAAGTTGGAAGATGTTTCGCGAAAGTTTTCTTACCAAAACTGATACCTATTCGAAAACTGACTCTGCAGTTTCTGAAATGTGCTTCTTAATAAATTCCTCCGGGATCATGGCTCGAATACAATCGACATTTTCATTATAAGGATCTCCAGAAATATAATGCTTGATTCTTTGGCCATTCACCACTTGTGAACAATTTTAATTGCCCCTGAATAATATACCTCTTCGATAACAAAAGGTCCTTCCCATCTCGAGAGTAATTTTCCTGCAAAAAATCTGAGATGAGACCTATACAATAGCACTTTCTCACCAACATGAAATTCTCTTTTAATAATTCTCTTATCGTGCCACCTTTTAACTTTCTCTTTAAAGAGCTTAGCATTTTCATATGCTTCACTCCTCCATTCATCTAAAGAACTTAAATCAAGCAACCTTTTCTCACCAACAAGTTTAAAATCTCTATTTTGGTCTTTCACTTCCCAATAAGATTTGTGTTCTAATTCTAGGGGCAAGTGACAAGATTTTCCATAAACCATTTTATAAGGAGACATTCCCATGGGATTTTTATAAGCAGTTCTATAAGCCACGGAGCATCATTTAATTTCTTAGCCCGATTTTTTCTAGATTTGTTAACAGTCTTTTGCAAGATAGATTTTATTTCTCTATTTGATAATTCTAATTGCCCACTAGTTTGAGGATGATAGGGTGAGGCAATTCTATGATTAACATCATATTTATCAAGAGTCTTTCTAAAACCACCGTGAATAAAATGAGAACCCCCATTAGTCATAAGATATCTAGGCACACCAAACGTAGGGAAAATAATGTCTTTAAGCATTTTTAATGAGGTTTCACCATCAACACTTTTAGTATGTATAGCTTATACCCATTTAGTAACATAATCAAGAGCAACAAGAATATAAGTGTAGCCTTGTGAAGGAGGGAAAGGACCCATAAAGTCAAAACCCCAACGATTAAACGGTTCAATAACAAGAGAATAATTCATAGGCATTTCATTACGTCTAAAAATATTTCCAACCCTTTGACATTGATCACAAGATAAAATAAACTTTCTAGCATGTTTAAAGAGAGTAGGCCAATAAAAACCTGATTATAGAACCTTATGTGCAGTTATATCTCCAGTACGGATGGCAATGGGGCCCCGAAACCCGAAAATCCGATGGGTACCCGCCTTAAATGGGGAGGGTTTGGTAAAATGTTCGACCCGCCAGGTCTAATGGGGAGGGTATGGGGGTGGCAAACCCGTACCCGCATACCCGCAGACCCGCTCTAAGTCCTAATCATATCCCTAATGATCATATGCCTAACCACACGTCCACGAGCTATGGACCGCAAACATCACACATCACATGGACGCGTTGGAATCTAGAGTCCCGGAGATAACACATGTACACACGTGTTTATTCCCACCAACCTCATCACAATATTCCATTGTTTTATTCCCTACATGTGTCAGTGTCGCTCCTTAAATGGGAAACCGTTAGGACCCCGAACCCGGCCGTGTCCTGGGTATGGTAAGAAATGAGACCCGACAAGTTAAATGGGGCGGGTATGGGGGCGCCGACCCGGCCCCGAGCCCGATGGGTGCCATCCGGAATCTCCAGCGTGATGTCCTCCATAAGCACTACTATGACATTTTCTCAATCTCTTTCAGGAACACATCTTCGCATAATACCATCAACACCTTCTTTATATAAGTGTGGGTCATCCCAAAAATAATGCCTCAAATCATAAAAGATTTTTCTTCTTTGCTGAGCTGTAAAGGTAGGAGGCAAATACTTGGAAACAATAAAGTTAGCATAATCAGCATACCATGGACTCTCTTGAGAGCTCACTTTTATTGCAGCTAACTGTTCATTAGGAAAACTATCATTAACAGGAACAGGGTCATTAGGGATATTTTCTAATCTAGACAAATTATCAGCAACAGGATTTTCAGCACCCTTCCTATCCACAATATGTAAATCAAACTCTCGTAAAAGAAGCACCCATCTAATAAGCCTAGGCTTAGCATCTTTCTTTTCCATAAGGTACTTAATAGAAGCATGATCAGTATGAATAGTAACTTTAGAATCAACAATATACTGCCTAAATTTATCACAAGCAAAAACTACAGCTAGGAACTCTTTCTCAGTGGTAGCATAATTCTTTTAAGCAGCATCAAGAGGTTTACTAGCATAATGAATAACATTTAACTTCTTATCTACCCGTTTTCCAAGAACAACACCTACAGCATAATCACTAGCATCACACATAATTTCAAACGGTAAATTCCAATCAGGTGGTTGAACAATAGGGGCAGATATTAAAGCTTTCTTTAAAATTTCAAAAGCTTCTTTACAATCTTCATCAAAAACAAAAGGTACATCCTTTTGAACAAGATTAGTAAGAGGCTTTGATATTTTAGAGAAATCTTTAATAAACCTTCTATAGAAACCAACATGACCAAGAATACTGCGAATACCTTTGACATCCCTGGGATAGGGCATTTTCTCAATACCTTCAACTTTAGCTCTATCAAATTCAATACCTCTTTCAGAAATTTTATGTCCAAGAACAATTCCTTCATTAAACATAGAGTGGCATTTCTCCCAATTAAGAACAAGATTAGTCTCCTCACATCTCTGCAAAACTTTATCAAGCATCTGCAAACAATTATCAAAAGAAGTTCCATAGACGGAGAAATCAGCCATGAAGAATTCCACAGTTTCTTCACAAAAACCATAAAAGATAGCAGACGTGCATCTTTGAAAAGTAGCAGGAGCATTACAGAAACAAAAAGGCATATGTCTATAAGCATAGGTTCCAAAAGGACAAGTAAAAGTTGTCTTCTCTTGATCAGGCTTCCTAACAGCACTTTGAGATAACCCAGAATAACCATCAAGAAAGCAGAAATGAGTTTTCTTAGACAACCTTTCTAACATTTGATCAATAAAAGGTAAAGGATAATGATCTTTCTTAGTAACCTTATTAACTTTCTTAAAATCAATACACATCCTATAACCGACCACTACTCTTTGAGAAATAAGTTCATTATTTTCATTTGGCACAACAGTCATCCCTCCTTTCTTAGGGACACAATGCATAGGACTAACCCATCTACTATCAGCAATAGGGTAAATAATACCAGCGTCAAGGAGTTTCAATACCTCATTTCTTCCCACATCCTTCATCTTAGGATTTAAACGGCGTTAATGCTCAACAACTGGCTTTGCATCAGGTTCAATATTAATAGCAAGCTGACATATAGTAGGAGAAATCCCCTTCAAGTCATCAAGAGTATAACCAATAGCACCTCTATGTTTCTTCAATATTCCCAATAATCTCTCCTCTTCTTTACCAGAAAGTTTAGAACTAATAATAACAGGATACAATTTCTTATCATCAATATGAGCATATTTAAGATTGTCAGGCAAAGGCTTTAAATCAAAAACAGGATCCTCTTGGGTGGTAGTCTAGTACCCAAGTCTTCCACCGGTAAATTATGTTTCAGCATCGCTGGCTGATGTAGGAAGATCTCGTCAATTTGATTTCTTTCTTCCCTAAATACATCACTTTCGTGGTCTTCTAGGTATTGCTGCAAAGGATTGTTAGGAGCAAGAGCAATAGCAGAAAATTGTTCAACTCTATAGTTCTCATTAGGTAATTCAGCTTCATAAGTTGTTTTAGCAAATTTGGAGAAATTAAATTCATAATACTCTCCATCAAACTTTGTAAGGATTTTTCTCCTTTTTACAATCTATAACAGCACCACAAGTTTTAAGAAAGGTCTACCAAATATAATATGACAAGTCTCACTAGCAGAAGTGCCTAGTACTAGAAAATCAGCAGGATATTTAGTTTTACCACATAAGACCTCCACATCTCTAACAATGCCAATTGTAGAAATAGTTTCCCTATTAGCAAGTTGAATAATCACATCAATGTCTTCAAGTTCACAAGAACCAGTTTCATGCTTCTTTATAAAGCTCATAAGGAATAGCACTAAAACTAGCACCAATATCACACAAACCATAATAGCAATGATCACCTATCCTAAAATATAGCACACAAACACTAGGTTTCCTAGATTTACTAGGATGAGAGACAATGTTAGAAGCATCTTCACAAAATATAATGTGTCCCTCTTCTACATTTTCAGAAAAAAAGGTCCTTTACTATTGCTTCTATAGGTTCTACAGTTATTTGTTCCTCGGATTCTACAGGTTTCCTTGCACTTTTATTAACCACACTAGCTAACATAGAATGTTCTTTTACCTTAGCAGGGAAAGGCATTTTCTCAATATAAGGTTCAGGCACAATAGAATCAACGGTATGAACTTTTATATCTCTAGCAGGAACACAATTAACAGTATCTTTATAAGGTGCATGGTACTTGTCCCATTCCTTTTTAGGAATATCAATATAAGAAGCAAAGGCCTTATATAAGTTTGCAGCAACTTGAGAATCAAGACCATAAACAATACTAACATTATGAAAATCATCAGATGACATAAAAGTTTTAATGCATTCATAATCATAATTTATACCTGACTTTCTACCTTTGTCATTCTCCCATCATTCATTGTTTTCTTTAATATGGTCAAGAAGATCCCATTTAGCTTCATCCTTCATACGTGTAAATGATCCAGAACAAGAAGCATCCAATAAATCCTTATCATGAAGAGGAAGCCTTGCATAGAATTATTAATAACAATATTACTGGGAAGCTCATGAATGGGGCATTTGAGCATTAGTATCTTCAGTCTCCCCCATGGTTGGGCAATACTCTCTCCGTCATGAGGCCAAAAATTATATATATAATTCCGATCTCTATGAATTTCACTGGGAGGATAGAATTTAGAATAAAAGAGAGGCACAATTTCCTCTCATCCAATAGTCTGGCTATTTTTCAGCAGTTTAAACCATTCAGCGGCTCGGTCTATCAATGATATAGAGAATAATTTCCTATTCACTTGGCCCATTGTAATACCTGCACACTTGAACAACTTGCATAATTCATGTAAAAAGAGCAAATGATCACCAGGATGGACAGTTCCATCACCTGAATAGCAGTTATTCCTAACATGTTTAACAATCTTTATAGGTATTTTATAAGGATCATCAGGCGGTGGGTCACTTACTACCCTAGCAGTGGCAGCAGTGCCCGCAAATAAGGACTCAAAAGGAGATCCAAACATAGTGTAATAAAGCAGTAGACAGTAATAAAAACATCACTTACAGAAGAAGCTTCCTTTATAAACTCCACTTCCCAATAGTGCTTCACTCCCCAGCAACGGCGCTAGCAAATAGTCTTGATGACCCCACAAGAATAGGGGGTGTATTGTAGTACTTTCGATAAATAAGAGTGTCGAACCCAACGAGGAGCAGAAGGTGTTGACAAGCAGTTTCGATGAAGGAATAACTATAAATACTGAAAGATAGATTTGTATGGTTTTTTGATATTGCAGATAAATAAAGTGTGAGTAAATAAAATGCAGTAATAATAAATGCAGCAAGTGGCCCAATCCTTTCTTCAGCAAAGGACAAGCCGGTGGGTTTACTTATGATTAACAAACGTTCTCGAGGACACACGGGAGGTTTCTGTCAAGTGCTTTTGTTCCATGCAGGTGAATAATCTCTATGTTTTGATAAGTGGTGTGTGGGTGAACCTATGTTAATGTACCGTCCCATCCAAGACTAATACATACTTGTGATTATACCCCTTGCAAGCATCCGCAACTACAAGAAAGTAATTAAGAAATAAATCTAACCACAAATTTAAACTCCGGGATCCTACGCTCCCTCGTGTAATGGTTTCCTAACCGGGGTTTAGGTTTTTGTCACTCCAGCAACCCCACAATTAGTATCCAAATACACGATGCATTCCCCTAGGCCCATAAATGGTGAAGTATCATGTAGTCGACGTTCACATGACACCACTAGGAGAATAACACCACAACTTAAATATCAAACCATCAAATATTACTCAACATTACTTCACTACTAACAACTTGACTTCTCCCATGTCCTCAAGAACAACACGAACTACTCACAAGACATCATATAGATCATAATCAGAGGTGATATAATGGATGATAACAATCTGGTCATAAAGTGCAAACACCGATAAATCTCACAAGCATCAACTACTAACAAGTAATCCACACCGGGAGAGAGATCTAATGTAAAACAACGATAGAGGCCCCTTATTGTTACAGCGGGATGACGGTGGATGATGAGGGTGATGGTGCTGGTGGTGATGATGATGATGATGATGACGATCTTGATGATTCCCGGAGTGATGACGGTGACGATGGCGGTGATTTCCCCTCTCCGGAGAGGAATTTCCCCGGCAGATTTCTCCTTGCCAGGGAGCTTTTCTCTCTCGGGTGTTTTCTGCCCCGAGGGGGCGGCAGAATAATTCTTCGATGATGGTATGAGGCTTAGGGTTCCCTGGGGTCCAAGTACGCCAAAAATACCCACCAGGGGTGGGCCAGGGTGGCCACACCACGTGGTGGTGCGGCCAGGGGGCGCGCCACCTCATGGTGTGGGCCCCCGGTGGCCCCCCTCTGTCTCCCCTTCTGGCTGGACTCCTCCTTCTAAGACACCCCGGGTGTCCCCCTTCTTCTTCTGATCTTCTGAAGTATGGTATGTCGATGGTGCTTTTTCCATCAGATTTCTAGTCCTGGTGTTTATTCTCGAAAAATTATGAAACATGCAAAATAAGATAAAATAACATAAGGGATGCATCATAACATGAAATATATCGATGAATAACAGAAAATGATGATATAAAATAGTGATGCAAAATGGACGTATAAGGCGCCTCCCTATGGTGTGGCCCCCTGTGGCCCCCTCCGGGCCTCTTCGGGACTCCGTGGAACCTTCGGGAATTCTAAGACTTCTGGGCTTCGAATTTTCCAATTCCGAGAATATTTCTAGAAAAACTTTTCTGAAACTAAAAACAGCAGAAAACGGGAACTAGCCCTGTGGTATCTTGTCAATAGGTTAGTCCCAGGAAACTGATAAAAATGACTTAAAGTGTAAGGAAAACATGTATCATATGACATGAAAACAACATGGAACATCAGAAATTAAGGATACGTTTATGACGTATCAACATCCCCAAGCTTAATTCCTACTCATCCTAGAGTAGGTAAACAATAAAAAAACATAATTTCTGAGGTGACATGCTACCAACATAAACTTGATCATCTAAATTGTAAAAGCATAAGCATAGCTAGTATCATAGTACTTTAAACACAAGCATGATAGATATAATTTTAGCAATGAAACATAGCAATCACTTTGCATCATGAAAAGTAACACAAATAAAAGATCATGAATAATAATGCACTTGAAAGTTATACGTTTGTTTCAAGCATGGAGAAAAAATAGCAAAGTGATATTTCGCTTGTCCTTAAGAGTGGGGCAAAACATAAATGCTAGGACACCTTCAAATTTTAAGAGGAAGACTAGAACAAATAATTTGAGAACAAATATTAACACATCATGAATCAATTAATAATGTTTCGGGGACAAATGCACATTAAACTCAGAATGGCAACTGTGCTCTCTCAACTGTGCAGAAAGTTAGAAGATGGAGACTCAACATAAAAGTAAAATAAAGGCCATTCGCAGAGGGAAGCAGGGATCACTTATGTGTTAGAGCTTTTTATTTTGTTAAACAAAGGTATTGAAAACATTTTTTAGAGAGGTGTATGCTTATGTCAATGAATGGTAAATAGAAAATACAGTACGTCACAAGCCAACTAAACTTCACAAGAGCGGCTCCCATAGAAGGACGCATCTGGGTAGAAGGTCATCCCTCTTTCTCTTTTGTTTACACAATTATGCTTTGAATGATAAACCAGGGGCAAAAATAGTGAAGATAATTTGTTGTATTAGTTTGGGGATGGGCATCCCGCTGCCAGCTCTTCTATCAATTGGATAAGAGGATGAAGCCACTAGTCGAGGGTGTGAAAGTCTAATCAACAAGTGAGATAAAGATTCTCTATTTACGTCCTCATGAGCAAAAATAGGAGAACAAATCAGGAGTAATTTTGAATGTTTTAAAGGTAACACATGAGCAATTTACTTTGGAGTGGCGGTTAAATACCACATGTAGGTAGGTATGGTGGACAATTCCATCTCCAAGATAGCAGTTATTCGTGACACGTTCAACAATTTTCATATGTATTTTAAAAGGAACACTTTCAGCAGGCGGATTTAAAATATCACAAGCATCATTAGATTTATCACATATGGGAGATAAAGTATCATCAGAGCAAATTTTCTCCTCTAAAGCTGGGGAAATAAAATGTTTATAGAAACTAGCTTCCCCAAGCTTAGACTTTTCCATTGTACTAGAAATAATGGTATCCAAATAATTAATGCTAATAACATTGCTACTAGAATGCAAATAAAGTTCTGTCGTATTTTTGTTGTTTTCCATTAAGAATAACTAGTAAAAATAAAAACAAGCAACAAGTAAAAATAAGCCGAACTAGTGAAAACAAGAAACAAAAAGATATAATTGAAGAATCTAAAGGAAATAACTTCGAGCACTCACACCCGAGGATGCCTTTTACCTTACCTCCCCGGCAACAGCGCTAGAAAAGAGCTTGATGTCTACGCACGCTTCTATTCTTGTAGACAGTGTTGGGCCTCCAAGTGCAGAGGTTTGTAGAACAGCAGCAAGTTTCCCTTAAGTGAATCACCCAAGGTTTATTGAACTCAGGGAGGTAGAGGTCAAAGATAACCCTCTCAAGCAACCTTGCAATTGAGATACAAGAAGTCTCTTGTGTCCCCAACACACCCAATATACTTGTCAGGTATATAGGTGCACTAGTTCGGCGAAGAGATAGTGAAATGCGAGTAATATGGATGGTTATAAGTAATAATAGCAATCTGAAATAAATATGGCAGCAAGCAAACATGTAGCTGAACAAGCGTAAAACGGTGTTTCAATGCTTGGAAACAAGGCCTAGGGATCCTACTTTCACTAGTGGACACTCTCAACAATGATCACATAATTGAATAACTAAATATCTTCTCTTCACTATGCTACTCTTAACCCTCTCCGGCTGGATAACAAACACTAATCATTGCGTAGGGCTGCAAAAAGCATTCCTTAAAGTAAGCATTCCCATGTCTAGTTAACCCCACGCTGTCACTATGAGCGCCCTACAAGGTACTAGACAAACACCACAATTCATAGAGGAGACACACACGATGTGCACACTGTCACCTTCACACCGCGGGACAAGGTGACTCCAAAGTTCATATTAATAAAACACTTGAGTAGCACAAGATGAAGAGTAACATCTACTTATTCAACTAGATTACAAAGCTCACGATCACATATAGATCACACCATGGGAGAGAGATGAACCACATAGCTACCGGTAGAGCCCTCAGCCTCGGGGAAGAACTACTCCCTCCTCATCATAGGAGACAACAACGACGATGGAGATGGCGGTGGATTCGATGGAGATGGCTTCCGGGGGGCTTCCCCGTCCCGGTAGGGTGCCAAAACAGAGATATGTCCCCCGAAACTTATCGGCGGCGACGTCGGAGCTACAGATGTATTTTGTGGAAAAGGTCGATTCTTCTAGGGTTTATGCATCGGGGAGTATATATAGGCGAAAGGGCGATGTCGGGGGTGGCCAGGGGGCCCACACCACCAGGTGGTGGCGCCACCCTATGGTGTGGCCCCCTCCGGGGCTCTTCAGGACTTCTGGATGCTTCCGAGACATCCAAGATTTCTGGCTTTTGAATTGTCTAATTCCGAGAATATTTCCAGAACAACTTTTTCTAAAACTAAAAACAACATAAAACAGGAACTGGCTCTGTGGCATCTTGTCAATAGATTAGTCCCAGGAAATCGATAAAAATGACATAAAGTGTAAGGAAAACATGTGGGAAACAACATGAAAACAACATGGAACATCGGAAATTAAGTATACGTATATGATGTATCAAGCATCCCCAAGCTTAGTTCCTACTCATCCTCGAGTAGGTAAACGATAAAACAAAATAATTTCTTAGGTGACATGCTACTAACATAAACTTGATCATAAAAATGTAAAGGCATATGTAAGCTGAGATCATAGAACTTTTAACACAAACATGATAAATAGAACCTTAATAATAAAGCATAGCAATCACTTTGCATAATGAGAAGTATCTCAAATAAAAGGTCATGAATAACAATGCAAAGAAAGATATACGTTTGTTTCAAGTATAGAGAAAGCATAGCAAAGTGATATTTCGCTAGTCCTTAAGAGTGGGGCAAAACATAAATGTCAGGACACCTTCAAAGTTCATGAGGAAGACTAGAACAAAAATTGAGAACAAGTAATAACACATCATGAATCAATTAATAATGTTTCTGGAAAAAATGCACATAAAACTCAGAATGGCAAAATTTCTCTCTCAACTGTGCATAAAGTTAGAAGATGGAGACTCAACATAAAAGTAAAATAAAAGGCCCTTCGTAGAGGGAAGCAGGGATCACTCATGTGCTAGAGATTTTTATTTTATTAAACAGAGGTATTAAAAGTTTGACACTCCCCCCATCCATTTTCACAAACCATGGCTAACCGAATCCTCGGATGCCTGCCAACAATCACATACCATGGAGGAGTGTGTATATTTTGGGAGATGTATGCTAATGTCAACGAATGGTAAACAGAAAATACAGTAAGTCACAAGCCAACTGGATTCACAAGAGCGGCTCCCATATGAAGGACCCATATGGGTAGAAGGCCATCCCTCTTTCTCTTTTGTTTACACAATTATGCTTTGACCGATAAATCAGGGGCAAAAATAGTGAAGAGATTTTGTGTGTATTAATTTGGGGCTGGGCACCCCGCTGCTAGCTCTTCTATCATTTGGATAAGCGAATGAAGCCACTAGTACAGGGTGTGAAATACAATCAACAAGTGAGATAAAGATTCTCTATTTACGTCCTCATGAGCAAAAACAGGAACATAAAGCAGGAGTAATTTTGAAGGTTTTAAAGGTAACACATGAGCAATTTACTTGGAGTGGCAGTTAAATACAACATGTAGGTAGGTATGGTGGACACAATGGGAAAAAATTGGTTTTAGGGAGTTGGATGCACGAGTAGAGCTCATACTCAGTATAGGTGGAGGCTAGCAAAACACTGGGAGCGACAAATCAAGAGAGCATAAGAGCCATAATCATGCATAGCGACATAAACATCATTAATTAAAGCATAAGCGGTATCACATGTTAAATAACTAAATGATCATAGAGGCTATTAGTGACTGGTTCATAGTTATAAACTTGATGTGAGCATGCGCCAAGTCAACCAAATAAAACATTCGAAAGAGGATACCATTAATTTATGCTTCAACATGACAAGAACAACTCATGAATCTTTCAATGGAAAATTAAACACTCTCAGCTATTTGAGGCTAATCATGCTAATCAATAACCACAAGGCTTTAAAACTAAAATAACATCTAGAATGATATGAAAAAGTTCTAGCCACAGTCTATACAAGCTTCTACTTGCACCATTAAAAATTCTACTTCAAGCAGCAGTTTCTTTTCCCAACAAGCACCATATAAGATATGTTTTAACAAAATTACTATACATGATAAAGAAAGAAAACATGAGAGTACTCACATAACACTACTAAAACTAATAGCTCTGAATAAGAGATGCATGAAAACAAAGGCTAAACGCAGTACTAGCAAAAAGTGAACACTCACAGAACAATAAGAATGAAAACTAGACTGTACTAAGAAATGAAAACGGAGTGTGTCTCTATCCCACAAAAGTATGATAGTATCTAACCATTTATTACATCAAAGAAACCCAAACAAACTGAAAGCAAAAATAAAAGACGCTCCAAGTAAAGCACATAAGATGTGACCGAATAAAAATATAGTTTCACTAGAAGTGACCTGATAATTTGTCGATGAAGAAGGGGATGCCTTGGGCATCCCCAAGCTTAGACGCTCGAGTCTTCTTAGAATTTGTTGGGATGTACCATCGGATCATGACCAAGCTTAGGCTCTTCACTCTTCTTGATCACGTCATATCATCCTCTTCTCTTGGCCCTTGAAAACTTCCTTCACACCAAACTTCTCACAATCTTCATTAGCAACGTTAGTGCAATCGAAATAATAAATTCACATGGTTCAGTTTCAACACAAGACTAACACTCAATAACACATTAGCTACTGTCACAACTTATTTTAAAACTGTTTTTCTCGAAAGAACCCCAAAAGAAAGAGATTAAGATGCAAATGCAATTATTGGCAGAAATCTGTCAAAACAGGACAGCAGGTAAAGATGTTTTTTTTATAAAATATTATGTTGCTCAAATAAAAAAGTGGTCAACTAAGAAAAGTTTCATATATAGACCAAGATTACGCATAAAAAAACTCAGGTCATTTTGAATTTTCTGTGATTTTATACGAAATTAACAGTGGACAGCAGAAATCTGTTTCCTACGCAGAAATCCGAAATATAGCCTCAACTTTCCACTAGAGGCTTTACTTGGCTCAACCAAAACACAAAAGAAAATATACAGGGGGGTTTCTAAGGGTATATAAAACACCTAGGTGCAAAGAAAACAAAAGAAAACTAAGGAAAACGAGTTGACAACAGAGAAATAAAACGGGTTGTCTCCCGGTAGCGCTTTTCTTTAACGCCTTTCAGCTAGGCACAATGATTTTTAAAAGATGCTCACATAAGAATAAGAGTTGAAACACAATAAGAGAGCATCAAGAAGAAAATATAAAACACATTTAAGTCTAACCCACTTCCTATGAAAAAGAATCTTGTAGAAAAACAAGTCATCGAAGCACAAATTGACTAGCATAGGAAGAAAAAATAAGTGCAACATCAAAAATTTCAACATAAAGAGGGGAAAATTAATATTGTTGAGATGGATAAAACCATGTTTCCCTCTCTCATAATAACTTTCAGTTGCATCATGAATAAAATTAACAATATAGCTATCACATAAAACATTCTTATCACGAGCCACATGCATACAAGAATTAATACTCTCCACATAAGCATAGTCATTCTTATTAATAGCAGTGGGAGCAAATTCAACAAAATAGCTATCATTATCATTCTCATCACCATAATCATCAAACATAGGAGGCTTATTGTAATCATTATTAATTTTATCCTCAATAATAGGTGGACTAAAAATATCATATTTATCAATGCAATCATCATAAAGAACTCCAACATGATAGACAAGTTGTATATTAGGGAGATGGTTTTGGGTAATCCCTCCATAACTATGACAAGTTTCATAAGGATAATTGTAATCATCTCCTATGTTATAGCATATTTTATAATAGTTATCAAAGACTGGAGGCATAGTATCACCATAAGCAATATCATCATTTTTACTAGAAAGAGATGTATCAAGCATATAATCATCAGTAGAAAAAGGATTTTCAAACACATCATACACAAGCTCAGATCTTTCTTTATCATCATTGGAAGGAACATGGATGGTACTAATAGTACATCAATTATCATCATTTTTGGAATTGGTACCAAAGATATTTTCAATATCAAAAGTAGTGTTTTTCTCCCAATCATGGTCACTTTCATAAATAACAGGCATAGGAAAATCATCGAGTTCAGACTCATCAAAAACTATAATAGGAGCAACATGCTTAGGGAGAGATACCGTTACCTCTCTACTTTTACTCCTCTTTTTCTTATTCTTCTTCCCCTCTATAGGAGGGAGAGGTTTGAAAGGAAGTTTCTCCACATACCTTGGTTTATTGTCAGAAACAATAGAAAGAACTTTGGAGGATTCCTCCTCTTCATTAATAAGATGAAACAAATATTAGTCCTGTCATATTTTGGTAAAGTGCCCTCTTTTAGAATATTTTGTATGTGAGTATTTGCATGGAAATTTTCAACACAATAAAGATGGCATTCATGCAAGACACTATTCATATCAAAAGCACTCATATCAATCAAAGAAGTTTTTCTTAATAACTCTTCACACCCCAAAAATAATGTAAGTTCATCATGCTCATTAGGGGTGATCATGTCATCACCATAAAAACTTGCAGTACTCATAGGATTCGAAAGGCTACTATCATGGCTTGAGCATTGAAAATTAAAATGACCCACTTTACAACAAAGTTCACAAATAAAAGGATAGAGGGCACAAACTTTTTCGCCAAGATCATTTAGAGCCCTATCCCACTTTCTAGTTTTTTCATTCCTATGATGGATGAAATATTCTTCTACAGTTTGATTCTTTTCACAGGGTCTAAGTGCTCCACAAATATTAACATGCTTATAAGAAATAGTACTTTCAGAAGTTTGAGCATGTCCATTGCAATCATTAATAACAATTTTCATTTTTCATGCAAGTGTCTTTAAAAGGTTCATGATATATGTCCCCATTTGATTTAGGAACATTAATATAAGAAGCAAAAGATCTATACCAACCAATAATCATTTGAGGGTCAAGACCATATTTAGAACTAAGCTCTTGAAAATCAGCAGTTTCAGCGAAAGACTTAATGCAATCATACTCATAGTTTATACCTGATTCTTTACCTTTGTCTTATTCCAACCTTCATTATTGGTTTCAATTGTTTCAAGAAGATCCCATTTAGCTTCAACCTTCTAACTTGAGAAAGAACCCTCTAAGCATGCATCTAGATAATCCCTGTAATGTCCTGAAAGCCTTGCATAAAAATTAGTAACAATTATTTCCTTAGGAAGACCATGGTTAGGACATTTAAGTATTAATGTTTTCAGTCTTCCCCAAGATTGAGCAATTCTTTATCCATCATGAGGCCAAAAATTATAAATGTAATTCCTATCTAAATATAGTTGATGAGAGGAATAAAATTTGGAGTAAAATAGAGATTCAAGCTCATTCCACTCCAAATGATGAGGATCATCTAGCAGCTCATACCACTCCCTTGCTTTGTCCTTAAGAGAAAAAGAGAACAACCTCCTCTTAACTTGGTCCAGTGAAATACCTGCACACTTGAACAACCCGCATAATTCATGTATAAAGAGTAAATGATCACGAGGATGGACAATTCCATCTCCAAGATAGCAGTTATTCGTGACACGTTCAACAATTTTCATAGGTATTCTAAAAGGAACACTTTCAGCAGGAGGATTTAAAATACCACAAGCATCATTAGATTTATCACACATGGTAGATAAAGTATCATGAGAGCAAATTTTCTACTCTAAAGCTAGGGAAATAAAAAAAAGTTTATAGAAACTAGCTTCCCCAAGCTTAGACTTTTCCATAGTACTAGAAATAATGGTATCCAAATAATTAATGCTAATAACATTGCTACTAGAATGCAAATAAAGCTCTCTCATATTTTTGTTGTTTTCCATTAAGACTAACTAGTAAAAATAAAAACAAGTAACAAGTAAAAATAAGCCTAACTAGTGAAAACAAGAAACAAAAAGATATAATTGCAGAATCTAAAGGAAATAACTTCGAGCACTCACACCCGAGGATGTGAGAGCCTTTTACCTTAACTCCCCGGCAACGGCGCCAGAAAAGAGCTTGATGTCTACGCACGCTTCTTGTCGGGGGGCTACCCCCGAGTAGGGGTAAGGCAAGTGATAAAGGCAAATATCAGAGTACTGTTGGCCGGGTTGGTGGCTACCCGGGTACCCTCTACCCGGTAGTCTCTATCCGGTCATAAGTATTGAAGGCCAAAAGGCGCTAAGGAGAAAGTTTGTATTCGTCCGGATAGCGGTCAAGTGGTCCGAGTAGAGGGACTGTGTTCCTACTCGGTCAAGAAGTCAATGGAGCCGTTCTGACAGGATCCCGCGTATCCTGTGGCCGTACCGGCATGCGGTTCAACTTACTAGGTACGTGATTATCAGCGACCCGGCGTGGTGACAGAGAGGTTGGCACCTGTCTTGTCTTGTCATCGACGGAGGGAACAGGACAGGATGGGGGCCTACACTGTGAGGCTGACAGAGTGGACAGGACCTGTCAGCCGTACGGCGCGGTGGCTTCTCAGCGCGAGATCCCGGAAGCGTGCCCTACGTCACCGTGCTCAAGTCACATCAGTTGTACCTTTTAGTCTTTGTTTATTCGGCTGGGCACCAGTATATAAGGTGCCCTTCCCCCTCCTGTGCGAGGGATGTTGCCTCAGATCGCATTTATTGCAAGAGCCAACACTAGAGCTAGAGAGAACAGCCGAGTGGCTACTCGGCCAAGAGGCAAACATTGTACTGTGGCTACTCGAAAAACATACATACAGAGAGGTAGGCAGGAGTAGGGGTGTTACCTCCACACGAGGGCCCTGAACTTGGGTAGATCTTGTTGTTTGTTGTGTTACTTACGCGCGGCTACTCGCCGTGCGATCCCTCCCCGGATACCTCCAGCGTCCATCGGCCCCAACACTTTAGCCATCCTATGGCATCTGCCGTGATACCACCACGACAGTTCGCGCCCACCGTGGGGCCAGCAGCGGCGCTGGCTGGAGTTCATATTCGGACGGGACCCGTTTCTGCTACGGGGGAGCGCGTGGTCTGTGGCCTTGTCCACAGATTCGGCTCCTTCGACTTCGTCACCGACAACGCTGGAGATTTAGGCGGCAGGACCATGCCGGAAGGCGGCTCGGTGCTCTCCTTCGGCACGCATCTGGTCTACGTCGCCACCATCGTCATCCGCGAGTTCCCGGAGGAGGTGCTCGTCGCGGAAGATCCTCCTGCTGTACTCGCTGCCCGCGGGAAGCCAACAGGCTGCTCTGCGGACAGCGTGGAGGTGATGATGATAGGCCCGGCTATCCATGCCGGGAAAGGCGCGGCCGCTACCGCGGGAGTCATCGAGGAACCTGCTGGCGCTAGGGTTCACAAGCCCTACGACGCGCCCCACAACATTCCGGGTTACGTGGATCCTTCCACGTCTACGGCGATACCAGCTGCTCGCGGTGATGCTACTGTGCAGCTGGGCATGCCACGAGCTACCGAGGCGGAACTCGCTGCCATGAAGGCACAACTCGAGCAGCAGCGTCAAGCGCTACCCGCGGAGTCCCAGGAGCTGGAGAAGGTTAGGCTTGAGCTTAAAATAGCTCAAAACGAGTATAACGTAGCGCATGGCTTTACTCCTGTTTCTAGGCTGCCTAGCAAGCTAGGCACTACTCGTTGCAACTTAGGCACTGAGCTGGCTAGAGATGGTAGGGCTGCTAGCCAATCTGCTAGTTTGAACACTGTTGGTAGGCCGAGATACAGCACCCCCGCCAAAACTCTTAGGGCTGCAAAGGCAGTAGCTGCTGAGTTGCCGCATCTCGCTGGCGACGCGCTCGCTAGGTAACAGGATAGACTCAATGAGCTAGTGCTAGAGGCTGCCAGGCAGAACGAGAAGTTCCGGAAGGCCAATCCGGGTGCTAGCGCTTCTCAGGTGGTGCATTCGCATGCGGTCAGATCTATGGATCAGGCCTCATCACCGCTTCCTGGCGATGAGAGGGACTAGAGTGTGCACTCTGGGAAGAGCAAACAGATGCAGGTGTACGACCCGGCTGTCGCCGCAAAACAGCACGCTGTGCCGCGGTAGCCCGGTCAGAAACACAACACTGCAGGAGCAGGCTATCAAGCCAATAAAGCTCACAGCAAGAGGCAAGGAGGAGACCGTGCAGGACCATCGCGGCATCATGCTACCAACCCGGCTCAGCCAAGAGTGCGGCAGCCAGCCGCCGTGCAGCCGCAAGTGGTGGAGCCAGCAGCCAACCCGGTGGCTCAACCCGCAGCTGTGCAGGAAAACCGCTATGATGATGGGTACTCGGCGATGGGGCTAGCCGGATATGCTGACCCAAGAGATGTCACCGACCGTTTGGGTGACCTCATGCTGGAGCCTAGTGACGCAAGATCTCCGCTCCTGTGTCCAGAACCTTCTCTGCCTATGAAGAACCCGTCTACTGATGCTTCCATGTCTTCTAGTAGTTGTAGCCCAATGGATTATTTGATCCATATTGATGCAATGCGGCCAGATGAAGAAGACTGGCGCCTACTAAAATAAGGGGGAGTAAATGATGGAGACTAAAAAAACGATTTAAGGTGGCATTGTCCACGGAGAAACCACCCCATTGATCATGCCAGAAATCAGTGTTATTGCCATTCCCCA